>OY728119.1:1666581387-1668028788 GCA_963277665.1 Viscum album
TATATCACTATTCATATTTGAAGCCTCATGTATTGTTTCTTATTATATTCCCACCATAATACCTAAAAATGATCACATTTTCTTTGATATATTACCATGAAAGGGAGAATGATTCTACATTCATTAAATTCTAATAAAAAAATTATATCCATAAATATCCTTATTTAATGAAACTAAAAATCAAAGAAAATAGTCCAACTATAAAAAAACTAAATTGTATAACTAATCCTCACCATAAACTGTTAATTTTCATTGTACAGGTCCTAGACACAATACATTAAATTGGATGATGTTTTAACACTTGTTAGAAAGTGTCCCCCCACATGTGGGCCATATAATGGAATATAAACTACTTCACAAAATCCAAATTCTTGTAGGATTAATATCCCATTAATTGTTAATTTTAATACATATTTTCTATTAATACTCAGTAAAATTCCCTTTGGAAGAAAATATATGGTCCTAAGGAATCTAGATCTTTAAAAATACCACATCCACTGCTATTAGAATGTCTGAATACCATTGGATACCATTGTTTGACTATACATTAATATTCCTTCGTTGGATTTGCATAATTATTGCAACAAATTTCAAGGCATGTTTTCAATAGTATTCCACTATTTGACTATGTAGTAACATGGCCCATTTGGTTTTGGATAATGTATTCCTGAAAATTATTTTTCACATAGTGTAAAAATTTAATCTCAGGAGAGGCATCCCCTATTCCCATAAGCCATGATGATATTATAATGGAATCTACTTTTGGATCATTGTTCAAATACATTCCTCACATAATTGTATCAAATCTATTTTTAGACATGATAATCATGAAATCATGACTCAGGATTCTCCTAGGTGTATCTGTGGAATGTCAGAACCATCTTGGATAATAATCCTTGGTTGGGTTATTTTATCGAAACATATGGGGAATGTTGTTCAAACTAAAACTATTGTAAAATTAGTTTAACTTTTATGTATTAAATTTCATAGAAAAATTGACCTAATACTCACCTGGTTTAAAACCCATAAAGGGCCCTCTGGATAAATGTTGATTCTCAGATTTCTAGACCAATGTTATACATGGTTTAGGTAACAATCATGAAATAAAAAAACAAAATGCACAAAAATGTTAGGATTAAAACATTAAATTGGAATCCTATGAAATAACTATGTATCTCCCACTATGTATTATTTATTAATCATTGGAAAAAATAACTGTGATAAATAAAAAAGGAATATATTTTTAACTATTCTCCATATAAACCTAGAAACTGTCCAACTATGCATCTAAGGCCCAATGAACCTGAAAAATTAGAGCATCTCCCAATCCCCTCAACCGAGGTTACATCTTTTTGATGAAATTGTATTTTAAATTGTAATTTATAATAAATGTTATGTGACAATCACAGAAAAGAAATTTTGGATGAATACATAGATGATCAGAAACAATATCCTTTTTATTTATGAGGTAAATAAAATAGAATAAGCTTATAATATTTTGATTTACTATGTCATACATTACAGAATACCTTAAAAATATTCATTTGTAATATATCCTCTCTAGCCTCATCGGTATCCTATCAAATTTCAACTTGATGAATAAACGTGATCTCCTCATCTTGGCGGAATTCCTCATCCATGATCACAATGAAGATTGATCACATAGTTTTATCATGCCCTACAAAATAATGAAGTCGTGTGATCTCTCATTTAGAGGAATCAATTTATTGTTGATGTTTTGATATATTAATTTCCTTCTCATTAATATGATTCTTATATTCCATCAATTAATTTCCATGGTTGGCCTCTTCTTTGGATAATGTACCTCATAGATCATCAGTGATAAAAAGAAGATTTTTTTTGAAAAGGTGTTGTTTTGGAATGTGTTCAAAATAATTTTAGCTAAGGACCTTCTTCATGGAGTTATGAATCATACAGTAATTAAATACTAATTTCCCAAAATTCCAAATAAGAATGGAAGTTGATGGATTCATGGGGGTTAATATTCAAGGAGATGTCTCTAATATTATCTTCTATATATCACATTAGACGTTAAATTGTGTGGTATGATGGGAGTTATTTTAATTAAATATGACATTAATCTACTATTTGAGGGTTAAATGTATTCTAGTTCTAGTGAAGTAAATTAGGAACCCTACCCCACACCCTATAAGAAAACACTGACATTAATCATTGATGTTGGATAAATTAGCACATAAGTTTCCTCCTCGGTCTTGGCCTCCAATGTTTATGAACACAATAATGGGTAATAATCATTATTATCCTCAAAGGGAAAATAGATGGAGAAGAAGGTGATTATTAAGTTATTTGGTGGCACTCATCCATTAACGAATCTATGTATTGAGTAGATTTTTCCCTAAAATTCACAACCATAATAGTTTGAGATGAAATCTCTTAAAGAAGTGAATTCTCATGAGTCTTTGTGGAACTCTCCAATAGTGTCTCGTGAGGATTCCCTGATTTAGGGCCCACATGACATGATACTCCCTAAAAATTGGGATATGTATGGAATTCATTGCTTTTCTCATACAAAACTTCTTCAACATTTTCCCTGGATATAGATGGATAATTCCAGATGTTATGATTAAATCTTATGGTATTGTAATTGGTTCCATAAAAATAAATACTCACATCCATCAAATTGAAAATTAAATTCCTCAAAACCTTATACTGATGCAAGAATATTAATATGTACATTAATTTCATCATATTTTATGTCATGGTTCCTCAGGGAATGTATTAGCTCCCCATGTCTCATTGTAGTATCATCCATGCAGTCTACCAAAACATTGGGATTAAGTACTATCACAACACTATCTTCTAATGACCTAAGACACCAAATAGATTCCTCGTAGACAATAATAGGATCATCAGTGATCATTGTAGGGTCCTATAGTGTATGAAATTAATTTATAATAACATAATGAATATAAGTACTCTGTCAATGTTTAATGCCTTATTATGTATTATTGTAATTATAAAAATCAGACTCTCTATCTACACTTGGTGAAATGGATTCATTGATGCATACAATATATGTATAAGAAAAAGAGTCTTATATACTAGATAAGTGGTCAAAGTTACACAATGATATAGATTAACTAATAATTGAACGTAAGCTCATGGGTTGGAAGTTGTTATAATTAGTGGAGGTAGTAAGATCCCATTTTTATAGAGGTAAATATACTTTTCATTATAGTTTAAATAATTATTTTTATCTAGATGAATGTTTGTATCATTTTATATATTTTTAGGAATATTTCAGCATAGTTTGGAGCCCAATGTTTTGGTTTCTGTAGAAACAAACCGAGTCGAACATTTTGTTCAAGGATAGTTTAGCCGTATGGGTCAATCATGTGGCCTCATATATGAAGGGTCATGGTTATGATAACTATATAATATAGTTACCATAGTTTGGTAAAACCTATAATGAATAATAGAGGTAACTCTTATAGGTTGTTTATAGATTTTATAATAGTAGTCATAAAATGTATGATATGGGTGCATTGAGAAGTATGAATTCATAGAATGTGCATTGTTTTTCAAAAATTTCACCTATTCCATGTGAGGTGTGTCCTCTTGATTAGTTAAAACCAACCGCTTTGTACAGGGTTTAGAAAACTATTCATCCAAACCAAGTTCCCTTTTAAAAAGTGGGAAATGACCAATTTTCCATGATTCCATTGTACATTCATCTATCATTCCCTTCCATCATTCACATAGTAGTTGCCTCTCTTGTGAGATTTATCCTTCACCTATTCCTATTTTTTTAGAGATCATCTTCATCAGAGATAGTTGTTCATCATGTTTCAACCCCCTTAGTATGTCTGTTATTCCCCTTGATTTTATTCATTGTTTTCTTCACCATATTTGATGCTATTTCCATACAAGATCACTACCTTATTTATAGACCATATGATTATTTTCTATGATTTCTGTTCTTCAATGATAAATCAATGTCAAATAATAGATAAGGATTCTTATAACCATATAATGTTGTTATTCTATACATTTTCCCTAAAATTCAGGGTGTTTATGTTTTTTCTATGTTCTAACACATGCCGTATTTCCTTGTGTTTCCCCAAAAATAAGTAACACCATTAGTTAATTAATCATATAATATATTTGATGATACCTTATTCCATTTAACATGGTTTATGGTTAGAGACCTCATCCCTATCCACCAACATTGGGTAGGTTCAATTAAATACTTATGAATGTTATTCTACCTTGTGAAAAAACCACCCCTTATGTGCATTTATCATTTTAGTTGTTGGTAGAATACCGAGATGAATTATGTCACACCATGAACAAGAAACATACTTTTACGGTTAGTTTATTTTAAATAGAGTATTTTTTAGTTAAAATATATTAAATTTAATTAAAAATTAAAGGAAATAAAATAAAAGAAAAATGATTTATTAAAAATTATAATGATAATATTATTATAATGATTAATATTGTTACTATTATGAATACTAATATAATTATATTTATTATGTTGTTATTAATATTATTATTAAGTTAGTATTATTATAATTCTATTATTATTGTTGATAATATTAATTTTAATATTATAATTAGTGTTAGGGATTCCTACCCGTCCGATCTCCCTAGCACATCCCTCCCTCCCCCCCACATCCCAATTCAGCTCATTCCCCACTCCCAGCCACTCCACATTCTCTATTATGGAAACCATGACCCTACTGGCATCCTTCTTGGTTAGCTACGAGCCCACGGACACCTCCTCCAGTTAATTGAGATTGTCAAACCATCCATAGGAGACCATGACCCAGCCAAAACCCCACTCACCCTGGAACAACCCCCATGAGCATGCACCTCTTTCCAACGACCCTCCTCTAACGTGACACCTCCCTCCAGTGGTTGTTATCCCCCCATTATCCCATGGTGTAAGTCCCCCTATTTACTTTACTATTTTTATAAATTCCATTAGGTATTTGGTCATTATTATTATGACATATAGATCCATTCGGTTTGATCATGTTGATTACGATTCGTTGTTGGTTTCATGAGCTACGGCTAGGGTGTGGTTGAAGATGGAAAATGAATTTATGGGTATTATTCAATAGAGGTAGATGATTCCATGCTTAACCATTTTTTGATAAATTAGATATGCTTTCTTGTTTAATTTGGCATGTTTGTCAAAATATATATGGGGTGTTTAAGTGGTATTTGAAGAGATTTGACATGTGTTTGAGTCAAAAATAGATTTTTACATGTGAAATTTGGTATGTTCTTGCTGTAAACCTATATTGTGAATCTTATAAATGTTTTTTTAATTTTCAAAATGTTATATTAAATTATTTATGGGATTTGTTAAATTTTATAAATGATTTGACTTATGTTTCAAAAATGTTGTATTGTTTATTTTATTTTAAAGTGATTAATTTGATTTGTTTTTGGGGTAGAGTCTTTCTGGGCATCATGGGAGTGTTTTATGAAGTGTTTAATTGATTAATAAATTTATATGAGTGTTGTGAATCACGTTTTTATATGGTTATGTTATGAATTTGTTTTTAAAATGGAATTTTTATATGAAATCATGTGTGTGTTTTTTTAAAATATTCATGTGATAGTTGAAGTATTTAGAAAAATTAATTGGATTTATTAAATTATATGCATGGTGAAAATGTGGTATTTTATAAGATTAATAATTCATTAAATTTTAATGTGTCATTTTATGTAAAATTGGTTGTTTGTTATTTAGAAAACCATGTTGTGTCATTGGTTGTTGTTTTATAAATAATGTAAGTGGTTTACTAAATTATTTGTTGGTTGAAATTGTGTTTAGATAATGTGTTATTATGTGGCTGATTTTAAAAAATGATTTTGATATATTTTTATTTGGAATGGCATTGATGAATTTATTGATTTTTTTTTCAAATTTTTTTAATGTTATATTAAATTATATTAAAGGTGAAAAAAACATTGACGAATAATTTTGGTGTGTGTATGAATGTAAAATAGGGTTTTCAGTTTGTGTATGGTAACATATAAACTGTAATTCATGGATTTGTTAATGAAATCATAAAGTGTTGTTATTTGATATGTTAATGTAGTTTGAGAATAAAAGGGAACACTGGGTAACTATGTGGGAGGACTAGGACTAGTATACTAGTGATTTGGACGATTGTTTCGTACAGTTTCACTTAGTGAGGTTGACGTTGAAAACACTATCTAAACATGGATGATGATTTGGGACCACTAGGTTATAGGTGTATTCCCTGCCCGTGAATCATGCACAATAAACAAGTTAGTCTTGGTTTCTATACCAAATTTTCACTATGATACGAGGATCCTAGGGTCTCATTACCATAATGTTTTTTATGGAATTTTCCATGAATAGTTCTATTTGGCTATATCAAAATTACTATTGGAATATGGTATGTCGGTTTGGTTGTTTTAAAATAATTTTTATTTCTCATTTAATATATCTTTCCTAAAAAATTATATTTCCATAAAATGTTCCTTTCAGTCAATGTATTTTTTCAACAAAGTAATTCTCCCTAAAATTTCATCATGAATTTTTTTTTCTATAAAATTTAAAAATAATTTTTCATTTAAATTTTATAGCATGGAATCGTATTTTTGATGGAATCCTACTGGGATTTGTATCACAACCATCAAACTCCCATTGGTGTTTGTATATATTGTTCTATGTCCAATATAGTAAATTTCATGATGATTAGTGCTCATGGTGAGGGTTGTCAATGGTCATTTATTATGGGTTTTGTAGAAGCGGCTTGAGTATATTTTTCATCATGTGGAATGATGTTTTGGGTTAGAGTTTTTAGCTTTCGTTGTTGTATTCTGTTTTATGTTTTCATTCACAATTTCATTATTTAAATATTAAAAGTTGGTTGTGGCATGTTTGTTTTTATATCTTCTTTTATGGTTTATTTATGTTTTTTGTTATCTATTCATGTAGCATCAGGTAAATGGTTCTTATGTTTTAATTATAATACCTAAGATCTTGTGCCATCTCGTGGGGACCAGGAATTCCCTTTCATGACATGGCTCAGATCGACTTGGTTGACGGGATAAAGGTTGACCTGGGTTGGTTCATGGAAAAATAGTATCAGATTAAGGTAAAAATCTATTGGGTCTCATCCCATGGGGTAGAGTCTAAGTAGATCAGAGCTAGGGATTTTGGGAAATTATGATCTAGTTATGAGTAAGGTGAATGTCAGGCATACCTCATGATCAAATTCACATTATTGGGGGAAATCTGGATTTATCTGATTTTCGTTTGTTCTTGTGGTTTTTTTGATGTTTTAGAAAATGAAATGGGAGTTGGTTAAATGGTATTAATGATTTACCAGGGCCTGGAATGTGATGTGTAGCTGGAGTCCTTTTCCAAGAACACATTCTGTGATGGTGGTGAAAATAACATATGGATACTACCAATATGTCTATGTTACTATTTGGAACAACTTTTATCTTGTATTATTTTCACTCTTCTTGGGTTTTCAAGTTTTTTTATGAAAAATAGTTTTGGAATTGTGAAAAATAGGGTTTTAATCTAAAGATGGTTGATCTTAAAAAGGGATTAAAATGTATTTTAATAATTATTTTTAATAAAACATAGAAATTTTATATTTTTATAAAATGTATTTTTATTAAATTGTATGTATGTGAAATTAGAATGCTTTCAAGGTAGTTGGATACATATAATCAAATATTATGGTTTATCAAATATATTTTTTTTGAAAAATGGAAAATTTATTTCAAAATGGTTTTTGGAAAAGTGTTATAAATGAGAGAAATTGAGTATTTAATTAAATGGGTGTCGATGAAATTCAGTTTGTTATGAAACCGAAAGTGTTTTGAAATGGTTTAAATATTTCTAAATTCATGTGTAAGATTTGAAAGTTTATTTTTATCTAAATGTCTGTCTCTTTTATGAAATGGTTTGTGATATTTAAATTGAGTTTTAATTTTTGCAAAAGTGGTTTTGAGAAAGAGAATGTTCGGATTTATTATTTTGGTGTTGAAAAATGGAAGGATTAGGTTTTTTCACTTTTTCCACATTTTTTACCACATTTATGGTTATATATGGGGAGTTGGATAGTTAATGGCATGACTGAATGAGTTTTGGAATGGACATGAGGTGCTTCCATGTTTGTTACAGAAACATGTATGTGTTGAAGCCATGGGATACCATTGGTGAATGTGCTACCTACCGACCTTTTTAACATTTAAAAAATTATTTTCAAAGGAAACATATGGTTTTCAAAAACTTATAGTTGTATATAATTTTTCATTATGATTTGGGATTGTGACATTCAAGGTATATTGATATTGATAATACTTCTTTCTTTGAAAAATTTTTATGATGCATTTTTTGGTGAGTCGGTTTGAGGTAATGGATAATGGATTTTTTGGGAAATATTTGGGATAACCTTGAGGATGTCCACTTTTGTGTGTCTTGTGTCATGATGGGGAATATTTTTTCTAAGGGGTAATTTTATTGGCTCCTTTACTTTCTCTTGTTGGATAGTACATGCCCCATTAAGAATTGATGCATATTTTAAATCCGGACTCAGGTGTTCAAATGGAATATCCTTTAGTTGGTTAATGTATGGACTCTATTATTGTATTACAATCTTGGGTTTATCTCTCTTAATTTCCATATTAATTAGATCCTCTCACAAAGAAATATTGGATGTGGAAGGAGTTAAAATAAATCATAATTTCCTAAGTGGCATGAATCACCTATGGAAATTTCTGGCATTTGTAAGCTTAATGGTTCTACCGAGAACCATAAAGGGAATTACAGTGTGGAATTTTGATAAATGTATTGGTTATCTTTGAGAGACATTATCATAAATGGAATTTTTAATTTTCATTTGTATAATTTAAGCATGGGTATGTGCTTTATCGCTTGTGTGGAATGTTTGGTCGTAAGAGGATATTATGGATGTATATAGAAATTGTGTGGTAATTGGGACACGATTTAAGGTACCTCTCATTTTAAAGTTTCTATCTGTTTCAAGGGTTGGTTCTGATGGTGTCTAGCATAGTTAATTTCTTTTTTATGTAAATATGAATGTTGGGGAACCCTTCAAGAGCTTCAATTTTAACAGATCCTTGTTCCAATTCTTGGAGTTCCTAATATTGTCTGTTATAAATAAAGGATCCATCATTATTTACCTTCTTTCATTGTTTTTTTAGGGTGAAATGAACGATCCTCAAATATCTCATCATAGGGAAGTTTCATGTTGAATCCAAGTGAGTCCTGGGATGCATTTATTTTATTGGTGTAGTTTTATTACAGTGTGCATGTGTGTGGCACAATATGGAGAAGTTCCATTTTGGAGTCTTTAGTTCATGACTATGAGGCATGAGATGCTTCAAAATTTATGCCACCAGCCATATTCCCCAGAGTAAAGTTAGTGAATACCAAGGAACTCCTATGGGTATAAAGGACCTTGGTTTAGTGCATGTCTTTAGTACGGTGAATGGAGACATTCTAGATATCATGGGTTGTTGTATCATTCTAAGCGAACCAATTTGGTGAAAAATGACATGGGGACCATGTTTATTCATTGTGTTCCATGTGGGTGGAAGATTCCCTACATGATTATAAGGGCATATTTTTTTATTTAATTCATGAGCCTTAGTTTATAACCCTTTTGAATGTGAACCTCTATTTGGTGGTCCTTATATCGTCACCATTATTGATCCACCTCTATTTTGGTTTGGGCTCTTCTGAGGATGCTGATTACGTGCATCTTAGTGAATCATGTGGAGATTCCATTTGGTATAGAGTATTTTTCATTGTACCTCTTGGGTGGGAAATTTGATCTTCATTGGTAGTTTTAATAATTCTATTCTGGATTGTGGGGGATGTTATCATGTAGTCCCATGTCGTTCTCCCATGATTGCATGCACAAGATAGGTGGCTATGTTGGTTCTAATGGTAGAGAGACACATAATGTGTCTCATAAGAATTTCGCTAAAATGAATCATTATTAGCCTCTCTCTTATGGGGGAGTAAGTTGTGGCCTCTTATGTTGGTATCCCATTTTTTCTAATATTTACTTGGAAATGGATGATCTTGTTTTCATATTTCAATCCCCTGGTGAGGGTTTCATTGATAACGTTTGAGTTGTTTTTGTTTAAGTGGTTGGAATCAGTGTTGTCTGAATTATTTCTGTTTGATCAATCAAATACAGGTGTTTATATTTTTGGGGGTGGGTGGCACATAGTGGGGAGATCATTTTCCCCCCAAATTGTTTTGTAAGCCTGTTTTTCTATTTATAGTGATTTAATATTCTTCACATCCAATGTTCATTAAGAATAATCATATTCTGTAAAGGAGAGTCAATTTTTGCTTTTGGGTTAGACCTTGTAATGGATTTATGGGGGTGAAAAACATTAATGTTTTGGAGAATAGTAACTGGCCGAACCAGAATCCTGCGGTCGATGATAGATTATTTATATTTGAGTTTTTTAGATTAAAATTTATTAAATTAAAATTAAAATTAAATGAAATAGAATTAAATATTTATTAATTATTATTATTATTATTATTATTATTTTATTCTTATTATTCTGATGTTATTACTATTATAAATCTTCCTATTATTATGTTGTTGTTGTTATTATTATTATTATTAATAATATTTTGGTGTTTCAATTTTGTACCCCTTTTATCTCCCTCACCCATCCCTTCCCCAACCCCACTTCCCAGGTTTTCTTGAAAATCAATCATAGCTGCTCCAACTTCTCCCTTTCAGCAATCGCGACCCCACTGGCCTCCCTACTCTGGAGACCACAACTCTTCTTTCCCCTCCTCCTGTGACATCGACCCCAACCTTCACCCCTCTATCTCTTATAAAAAACCCCTCTGAGTGTGCCTTATACTGGTGATGCTCCCCTGATGTGTTGCCTCCCTCCAGCAACCATGCACCACCACCACCACCCCCCTAAGGTAAATCCCCTTATTTATTTTAGTGTTTTTCTATATTAATTTTAGTATGTGTCTTCTCCAGTGGGTAGGGTTGAATATTTAGGATGATATCTTGATCCATTGTGTTGGATATTGTTGATTAGGGTTCGTTGTTGGTTTCTTGAGGTGAAGCTATGACGCGGTTGGTGATTTTCACTAAATTGAAGGGCTTTCTGCAACTGAGGTAGGTGATTCCATGCTTAACCATTTCACGACAAATTCACTATGATTTCTTGTTTAGTTTTTCATGTTTTTTGAAATATATAATTGAGGTTATCATGTGATCCTTGAAGATATTTTACATGCATTTGAGTTGAAAATATAGTTTCACATGTGAAATTATTTATGTTCTTACTGAAAACCCCTAATGTGTATCTTGTAAATGTGATTTGAATTGTTAAAATGGTTTGTTAAATTGTGTAATTGATTTTTTAATTGTAAAAATTATGTGATGGAAAAAACTTTTAGTGTCTTTTTAATTTCAATGAGAATAATTTGAATGTATGTCTAGGTTAAAGCCTTCTAAAACATCATGGGAATGTTTTATTTGGTGTTTAACTAATTTATTAAATGATACGAGTGATGTGAATCATGTTTTGATATGATTATGTTGTGTATTTAGATTTAATGCCGCATTTTAAATGAAATCATGTGTATTTTTTATGTTTACTTTTGTTATGTTAGTTTCATTATTTTATAAATTGTTTAGATTCATTTATTAAATTATATCTGTGTGGAGAATGTGATATTTTTACTAGATTAATTATGTGTTATATTTTAAAGTAGAATTTTTATGTGAAATTGGGTGTGATTTAGTTGGAATTCCTTTTGTGTCAATGTTTTTGATTTTATAAATCATAAAGTTGGTTTGATAAATTATGTGTGGGCTGAGAATTTTGTTTTGATAAGGCTTTAATATGTGGTTGCTATTAAAAGAGGATTTTGGGAGTATTTTTAGAGTAAAGGCCTGAGGGTATTTATTAAAATTGTTTTAAAAACTGTATTAATGGATTATTAAATTATATAAAAGGTGAAAATCATGTTAGGGAAAAGTTTTTATGTGTGTATGAATTTAATATTTATTTTTTGGCTTGAATGTGGTTACATTTAAGGTGTAATTCCTGGTTTGGTTAATCAAATTTTCATCTGGTGCAATGTGTTATTTGAAACTTATTTAAGAAAAAAACGGATGCCTGCATATCTTGGTGGGAAGACAGTGACTAATATTTTAGTGATTTGGAAGTGGTTTTGACCCACTTATAAATAACATGATTGATGAATGACAACTATAACTCAATATAGAAGATGATTGGATATAATTAGTTTTTGGTTGTGTTCCCTACTATTGGCATGCTCATAAGAACGCAGTTCGTCATTGTTTGTATACAACATTTTCACTGAGATGTGAGGTTCCTAGAGTCCCATTACTAGCTAGTTCCTAAAAGATATTCTTGTGACTATTTCTCATTGGTTATATCGCACATACCATATGTATATTTTTTGTTGGGTTTTTAGTTTCAAAATCAACATTCTTTTTTGTTTAATGTTTCTTTCCTAAAAAATTGTTTTTCATTTATATATTTCAATAATTATAATTTGTTTTTCATAAAAAATTTTCTAGATAAAATTATCCCTAGCATTATTTTTTTCATTTAACATGAAATTTAATAGTCATTTAATATTAAAAGTATGGATTCCTATTTGGGTGGAATCCTACTATGATTTGTCTCACACCCTTTATACAACATTGGGTGTATATATATCCTGTTGTATGTATATTCCAGGTAAACCCAAGATGTTCAGTGACCATGGTTTTATTTGTTAGTGGTCTTCTATTTTGGTTTTGGTGGGGAATTCTTGATGATATGGTTCCTAATGTAGCATGATGTTTTATGTTGGAGTTTATTAATTTTCATTATTGTAGTCCTTTTGGGGGTTTTTTTCAAAATTGTATTATTTAAATCTTAAAATTTGGTTGTTCCGTGATTGGTTTTCTATATTTAGTTTTGGCTGAATTATCAAGTTAGATGTATATAAATATAGCATCGGGTAAATTGTTTCCATGATGTAATACTAATACACAGGACCTTGTTTCATCCTATGGGGATCAGGAACACCATATATGGGTTGGAATGGAGTAACTCAGGTGACCTTTTTAGGGTAAACTCAGGTTGGTTTAATAAAAAAATCATTGAATTCTTAATAGTGAAAACCCAATCTTGTTTTATTTCTATTTAAAACGCATAATGATAATGAACTATACTCATTGGTAATTAGTAAATGAGGGGGATAAGATATAGTCTTATTGATATTTATATAAATGTTTTTTCATATGTCGTAGGTGTAAATATGGCCCACTCTATCACTTGTATATGAGTAGATTTAGGAATTTAATGTTATAAATTGAATTGTTAAATTGGATGGAAATTAACAAGGACACATTGACCCTTTATATAATTTTTTACATGGATATAATTATATGGAATCAATGATAGATAGTTTTGTATTTCATTTACAATGGGTCACATTGTATGGACCAAAAATACATATCATAGTATGGAACATAAGATTCATCTGATAATTTATGGAAATTTGGATTACATGGATTGTCTCTATGGATCTTGCTTGATTTTCTCAGATAAGGATCACCTTTAATTATCATCTGAGTTTCCAATGTTGTCTTTACAAATTTCTCATTGGGAATGTTACCTGGACATAATGATTAATGTTTATTTATTGGACTTTGGTTCTTGGTCGATATAGGTATGATACATTTTATATTTTGTGTCTTCCAAAAGTAGTTTATTTTTCTATGTTTTCTTCCACGAATTTTTTTATATTCCTTCTTATAATGTAATAATTAATAAAATATACTTGTTGGATGGATTTAAACACGAATTTATTTATTTTTATCCCTTGTTTATGTTCATAATTCACATTTATTCATTTACATTCACATGATAGATTTTTTATATACATTATTTGGGGTGGAGAAATATTTTTTAATCACACCATGTTTTGGTTACCGGTTGTTACCTAGGTATATTTCATAGAAGGAGGTAGAGATGAAGGATAATACCCAATAATTTATACTTGAATTGGATATATTTTGGAGTATATCATCAGATGACCGAGCTAGTCCTCATGATGCTACTGACATTTATTTTTTGGTATATTTAGTTATTATATGATTTATAAATCATGTATTATATGTATGATTATTAATAAATATTCTTGAATCATTTCATTATCATCATTATCTCATATGTATAATATATGGTTTACTTTTTCTATTAATTATATTGCTTTTGTTGATTTTTCTATTATACACTATTATGATGAACTATAATAATTGGCTTATAGTCTCCACACCATACCACCGGGGAAACCCACTACTAAATACAAAACTCTAGAATATGGGTATGAATGGTTGAGGTATTTTAGTCACTTAGATTTGGTAACATATGAGTGAACTATGTCTAGGATGTAACAAAAAAGACCTTTAATAGACAGGTAAAAATGGTGAACTTTTTTGACTTTTTATTAGATGTTTTGATAGTGGTTGTTGAATTTTTATATTTTCTTATTGTTTATTGGTTATGGAATTGATCTACGATATTGGTTTTTGATATGCTAGAGAATATTTTAGGAATGGTGACTATGGGGATAGTGATGCAGAGCATGGGTTTTCATGATGTTTTTATTATATATTTTCCTCGTAATTATTTTATTTTCTTAAATTGATATGTATCATTTACACCCAGTAATATTTATTTCAAATTAATGTTAAATTATTTTATAAAGATCGTCCCATTGAAAAACCCCTAGTTCTCAGACCACATGATTTTCTATGTGTTTGTAGGACAGACTGTACAAGATTGGAGGTATTGTTTACATAACATTAATGATTTTTTGGGGCCCTTTTACATGTATTCATTTTTATGTTGATTATTTGAAATATTGGTAGAATATGGGGTGTCCGAATCTAAATTTTCTAGATAAATGTTTTTTATCGTTTTTTCTTGTTCTATGAATCATATAAGCATAATACTTTAAATATTTATGATTTACACCCTCAAAATTAGTTTCCAGCACTATACCTATTGGTTGTTGGATTTTAGGTCTTGATTACCTTCATTGTATAGAAGGTGTTTCAATGGGTATGGCTGATGAAAATGTGCTATCGATCTATTGTGTGTGATTTGGGATTAACATTTGAGTTATCCATAGTTGAGGAATGCAAGGGATTGGTAGGGAATAGTGAAACACAATTTTTACATGTGATGTTGGTCAAGGAGATCGGTTATGGAACATATATTGGGGGCCCTTGTAATCCAATATTGTTACATTGAATTAATACTGAAATGTCTAAGTTGATGTAAAATATTTATAGGTTATAAACCATAATGATTTGGATGCCTCGTTTTCATTAGAAAAATGGTATTTTTATTATACAACACATATTTTTATCTTTATTTTTATTTTTTATAATGAATTTTTTGATGATATATCATTATTTATTTTAAATACTTACATGAACATTATATAAATGTTGAATTGGAAAATAACTAGAAAATATATTTTTACTAAAACCTTATTGGAACATTCGTGTTCTTCCCCGATGCATCCAAAAACATGTTTCTATAAAAACTGATTTCCATTTCCGTTGTTAAATTTCAAAATATATTGATCTATTTTCACGACAATTAGAAATTTTAAAAAATAATTCATAAAATAATATATAATAATTAAATATAAAATGAGTTTACGTTATAAATATAAGGTTTTTAGGGTGAAATAAATATTTTTTCATCCAATGATAGAGGTGGTTTTTTGTGTGCATGTTTTCATAAACTGTGTTATATTCTATTAATAATATATTATTGGAAATTTTGGAATTTAATAAAATTATTTAATTTTCTCATTTATTTATATCATATTCATTAGATTAAATGAATAATTGCTGATAACCCAATAAATATTGAAGAATTTACAGGAATGAAAATTTATATTATTTTAAAAAATGGATAATGTGTTATTATGCTTAATTCCTAGTGTATTATATATTGAATGATGAATCAAATTCCATTTGTAGTTTTTGAAATACAAATAATAATATGAATGGTTATGATGTGGATTTTCTATTGATTGATGTATCTCTAAAGATGGGAAAAATATTTGTGTAATTTTTATGAAAACACTAGTACCTCCTTCAAAATCTCGTTTTGTGTAGAAAGTGTTATACATAAATAAAGAAGTAAAAATATGTCAACATTTATGGAATATGAAATCATGTTTTTTTGTGTTTAAATAATGATGAATTTTATAATTTCAAGTCTAATTTATGCAGATATAACTTGTGTCAATTTTATGTTATAATTTTTGATAATGTCTATGTGATACCCATAAAATGAAATGATGGATTATATTCTCAAAATGAAATTATAGAAATTGATTATATGGCACGATGTTCTAGTTTTTTATTGATTTACATGATTTTTTATATTATTTATTAAAAATATTTTTGAATTATAAAATTTTTAATGTAATGGTTCAATAATATGATGTCTTTATAGTGAATTTTAGGTTAGAGTGTTCTCGATCATTTATTTCTATTAGTGTAAGTTGATTTTTTCAGTGATGCTTCATGTTATGATGATTATGTGTTATTTATAAAATGGAGTTGACTGAATCACCGTTTATAAGAGGATTATTATTTAAATTTGTTATTGAATATATTCTCTAGGAATATAATTTTTACTGATGATATTATCAATGGAAATACTTATGTATTTAAATTGAATGAAAAATAATGATTTTTTTATTTTATTTTTTTTATTTTTTTAAATTTTTTTGTTTCACCTATTATATTTTATGTTTCATTAGTTTGGAGTTTTTATAGATTTGTTGGATGATAGAGTTAATTGTTAAGCGGGTATGCATATTATTGCCTTTCTATGTATGAGAGGTTTTGATTTTTGATATGGTAGTGATGATATAGCCTATTTTGTAGGATGAGGAAGTGTTACATGATTGCATTTAAGGATGTTGTATTAGTGTTGGATGGGATATTGTATGTATAGAGACCCAGAATGTTCATACATAGATTATAAATCTTAATTTATGAATAGTCAATAATTTTTTAAAATACATTCCTGATCATCATAATGGTTTTGTTTATGTTGAGATTTTAAAAAAAAGTATTCTAATTTTTTTATATATATTCAACATCACCTATATTTGAATTTTAACATTGGAAACATCATAGATATACAGTACTTATGAAATTTATTCATGACATGGGGAAATAAAATATAGGAAAGGGTGATCTAAAATGTTTGGTAGTGGTAATAAAGAGAGATATGAAAATAATATGAGTATAAGGGTTTGATAAAAACAAACTAACCTTTGAAAAACATACCCTATATATCATATATTATA
This sequence comes from Viscum album, assembly GCA_963277665.1. Taxonomy (NCBI): domain Eukaryota; kingdom Viridiplantae; phylum Streptophyta; class Magnoliopsida; order Santalales; family Viscaceae; genus Viscum; species Viscum album. Next base: position 1,666,598,825 of record OY728119.1, read on the forward strand.
ATCATTATTTATTTAATAAATCTCTCATTTTCATATGACCTGAATCATATAGAAATACTATTACATTATCCATGGAAGCATAACATTTATATAGTACATTGTTTGGTAGTATAAAAAAACTAATTGAAAATTTTATTTTAGGAATACCCACCAGGACATTCCTAACATGGTATAATTAGGCTTACAACCAATGTGCTTGATTTTTTCTCAGGATAACCCATGGTGTAACAGATTTCATAGGATTTGGATAACCTCACATGTTCCAACTTTTTTTAGCTTTTGATAATGTAATTATTCATATTTTACCAATATTATTTATAGAAATTATATTGGAGGATTTTGAGAATAGGAAGGGAGACGACAAGTGATTCCATGACCAAATGTTCCTTAATCTATTCATTGAAAATGATATGTTTTTATATAATACCCATTATATTTTCCATAAAATGTGGTATATCTTTTAAATAGTTTCTAGGATTAGAAATACATGGGATGCGTTGATCTCATAATGGTGGCTTTAACCTATATGGAAACTAACTTTGTTCAGTCTGAGTAATATGAAAATAAGTCACCAAGGATGCAACCATAAATGAAATTATTATATTTTAAAATCCAAATAACATATGATGGGTAAAATGGTTTAGAAATATAATTCAACTATTTAGTTTATAATGTGATGCTTTCCCTAAGCATATTTTATGTTTAGCTGGAGTAGGTTTCTATGAAAAAACACCAAAATGACCAAATCATCATAAATAATTTAAAGATAAATTATTTTATTGATGCATCAAATATTTATCCTTATAATGTATAGTTTAATATTTATATTAGGGTTGGAAGGTCAAAACTGTTAATATCAGTAAAGCATTGGAAAGATTTTCTGGTGAACGGTGATTATAGGATGTGTGGATTGTGGGTTATCTAGACTATGGATTTAGAGTATCTCATTAATGATGGAAATTAAACTATTCTATGACATTGAATGATCCCAACTCCAATTAGCACATATGTTTATTTTCTATTTCTGTATTCCTGATTTTCATGATGAATGTGGTTCAATCCATGAACATATGGATAAATGGATGGATCATTGTAATATTATTGATAATTTTATGGTTTATTAATGAGAGATTTTATTTAAAATTATCTTCGTTCTTAATTATAATGAAAATATATTGAGGCTGACTTGAAAAGGTCCTAGGTCCATTATTTAGGGTTTCGTTCCCGTATTTACCACGCCTATTCCTGGTTTTTTTATTTGACCCTCCTAGTTGTATACTAACATACCTGGAGGCTCTGAATCCAATCAAACCCTCGGATTTCAAGAAAACTATAAAAGAAGACGAATCTTTGTAGATCAGAACCCACTATTCCATTATTTTAGAAAATAAATAAACAGAGGTGTCTCAGTGGTCCTCATTAGGGGCCACCATTGCAGGTCTGGCATGGCGATCCTGTAAGGTGGCATAGGGAAATGCAATAACCGTAGGTGGAGACCACAACCACAACCACAGAAGGTGATACTGGCCCAAGGGGGACATGGAGGGGGGCCACATTCTACGATGGAGGGCCACAAACCCGACAATCATGGAACACAAATGTGTCATAGTAATAAGTGGTGAAAGTGGTGTGTGACACACATAGGGATGGATTTGACTCAGCCAGATGTCCTACATGCCAGTGGGCCAGGCCATCCTAGGAGGATAGGGCTTGGCCAAGGTGAAATGGGTCGAATGCAGAAGGACCAATCCAGGCCCAACAGATTTGGGCTGGTCCTAGCTGATATGAACTCAGTCGGGCCTGGTTCAGACCTGGGGTGGTTGGACCGAACCACGGTCAGCTATGGTTGTCGACTATTGTAGAAGCTCAACCATTCATGGTGTGGACTATGTGGTGATGGTCTGACTGGGAAGTCGACCACTATGGTCGATGGTCCATCAATGTGGTCGGTCCACGTGCCTAGAGTTCGTCCCCATTACAAAAAATCATATGGGCATAACATTCAAATTGTGAATCTGTATGATGACTCGTCTACAACATTCAGAGTATTAATATAATACATCAATTTTGAGATATCCTAAGTGGGTTTCTATGGGAGTTTTCAGAGGACCTAATATATTTATGTTTATGTTCTCTCAGAACAAGTGTGCTTTGAGAAAAAATTTTATGGATTCATTTTACATAGAGACTATGTGTTTCTTATGGACATTATGTGTCCTATATAGACTGTGTGTCATAAGAATACTATGTTTCTCATGAATATTGCGTGTCTTATGGAGACTATGTGTTGTATGGAAACAATGTGTCTTGTTGATACTTCGTGTTTTATTAGATTGAGTATATCTTGATGTTCTTGATATATTATGTATTTAAATATATCTATCTAGAGTTGACTATATAATATTTCTTTCTTTTTCATTTGGGTTATTTATTTGTTGTATTTCATTTTTCATATTCCATTGTGTTATTCTATCGTGGAATATTCTTTAATAGTATTTCCTTATTAGAATCCATTAGGGTATTTTGATTTTTATGGTTTCCTTTGTGGTTTTGGTGTGTCCTTCTGAGGATTGTTTTACTCACACATAAAATGGACTTATTCACATGTGACATGTTTTTTTTCGATGATCGACCCTTTGATAGAGTTCTCTGTAGAACAGGGCCATGTGGTGCCTTGTATGATTGGGCAGGTAGTTACATTAATATTTTGCCTTCCGAGGATACCTTCTTACTAGATTCCAATCCTTTTTTTGAGTAGTTTTCAGGGATCTATGGGGTGATGTTCGAGTTTGGTGACCTAGAAACACAATAAGATGGCTCTATCATGGTAAGACATCAAGCTTCTCTTTACAGTGTATATCATTCTGGCCATGCCGCAGTCAATGCGTATAGAAAATGTTCTGTATCTGCATCAAGGAAATCAAACTATGGGGGATTATTTGGTGAGATTTACTGATCTTTTATGCTACAACATGTATATGGTATGAAACACATTCTTTAGGGATAATACATTTGAGCAAGTATTACACTAGGAGATCTGGGAATTCATTATATCCCATAGCATTCTATCTTATTCTAGGGTGTTTGAGGGAGCTATGATAGGGGTTGTTTTCTTGTAGAGAATGCACTAGAAGTGGGAGTTACCAGTCGGCACCAGGTAGTTGAGACCTCCAAAACAAGTATCCAAATATAGTCACAAAGACCTAATCAGGTCCGAGGCGTCAAGAGATGATCCCAAGACTCTAGATAGATGGTGTGGGGATCCAAGTCCATATCGAGTTAACTGAGGGATATGTTATCTTACTGGTGCGGATGTTGGGGAAATCATGAGTGAGATTTCCCGACCCGTTGAACGAACGATTAGAAGAATTTCTCGGGGGGCCCTAGGAAGAAGTGGAGGTAGGATAAGGGTGGCCTATATGGTGGAATATGTTCCTAGGGAAAAGGTAGGGTGGAAGGTGGAGGTCGAACATTCATGATTTTACCACCACCACACCCTACGGGTCCACGATTTGATTAGTGAACTAGTGAACACATATAAGGCCAGCTATAGGTGATGGAGTCTTATGACCTCAAGTATTTAAATATGATTATAGGAATAATATTTTTCAGTATACATTTTCTAATGTTTTGATAAACATATGTTCTAGTCATTATTTTCTTTCCACGAGCGTTGTTCGAGAATATATGATTACCATTGAGCCTTTTACTCGACCCTTACGCTTTTTGACATCTAAATGAGGAGATTAGATGATCACAATCATGTAAAAAATTGGAGACCCTACTCATATTGGAGAGTTTTTTTGTTGGGATATCATTGTAGTGGCATCGAGGCCATATGATGTCATTATCGGTATGGACTAGTTATCCACGGTTCATGCTCAAATTGAATATTTTAGGAACAGTGTGTGGTGTGTCCATAGTGAAGTAACCCATTTTTTATTGTTTCTAGAAATAAATCACATGAAGCATTGGATGGAATCACACATAATAGGGTTCAATTGATTACTCATCAGTTATCTATCCTCACCCTCAATGTGGTAGAATATATGAGTCTATAGTTTCCTAGAGTGGTGGAAGAATATGAAGACATCATTCCTAATGATGTTCCACTAATACCTCCCGACAATGAGGTAGGATTATATATTGATATTTTCTTTGTATTATTATGATATATACACCATCATATTCTATGGATCATGTAGTGAATTGTGTGCATTGTGTGCAGTTGGAGGGGTTGTAGAAGAAGGGCCTCATGAGACCTAGTTTTTTAACATGGAAACCCCTTTTTTGTATTCCAAGAAGCTGGATGGGGTCTATACATTATTTGTGGACTTATGATTCTATAAAATAGTGACTATTAATAATTCATATCCACTATCAAGGATAGAGGAACTCTTCAATCAGTTGACAGCATATGGGGTTATTAATGATTGAACACAGATCTAGATATCACCATTTATTGAGTACGGAATGAAGATCTACCAAATACAGTGTTTAGATGTCGTTATTTACACTATGAGTAATTAGTGATGTAGTTTGGAAATAATAATTCTCTTTTAGTGTTCATGGGACACATGAGCTACATATTTTAGCTAAACTGAGATAGTTTCATGGTGGCCTTCATTGATGACATATTATTCTAGTTGTCATCTTAATTGGAACATGAAAGACTCTTGAGGATGGTCTTGGAAACACTCCAAGAGAAATATATTTATGGGAATCTATTGAATTGTTATTTCTATATTCAAGAGGTCCATTTTTAATGACATGTCATTTTAGAGTTTGTATTTTCAGTGGATCCATTGAATATTGAGGCAGTTCTGTCTTTGGACACAGCCATGATTGTTACTAATGTGAGGAGTTTATTTGGTTTGTATGAGTACTATCATAGGTTTGAACATGAAATTTCCAATGTGGGAGAGTCCATGATTGTTTTAACATGAAATGGATGGACTTTCGTGTTTATGGGGATCTATGAACATATTTTTTAGTAGTTTAGATAGATATTGATGAGGGCTCCCATCGTGAGATTTCCAAAGGTTGGTACATAGTACATAGTGTTTTGAGATGCATTCGGAACCGGGTATGGTTGTGTCTTGATGTAGTGGAAATAAGTTATTTCTTATTGTTCAATCTAGTTGAGACCACATGAGAAGAACTATGTTCATCATGATCTTGAGTTAACATGGTTTGTCATAGCTTGGAAGATGTGGCAACACTACCTGATGGGAAAGCACTCTATCACCTAATCTTACCATGAGAGTCTCATGTATATCTTCTTTATAAAGGATGTGAACATAAATTATATGTAATGGAGATAGTTACTTAATGACTGGTACATTGATATTTACTATAATTATATGAAATTTAATGTTATAGAAAATTATCTCATCACGAGATCCAGTTCATAGTTTCAGAACATGAAATTGGAGTGGTTATCCTCATTGCAGATAGCATTTATGGATAGAGATAAATAATCTTACCTCCCACTGATGGTTTTTACCCCTCAACTCATACATCAAGTCTAGGAGGCATAGCTTGGGGATATTGACTATGAGAATTTGAGTGCAAAGATGTATACATAGAATTCCCTTAATGACCATTTGAATTGTGGGGAACATGTCATTATTTTAAGAAGGTTCACAGTATTACCAGTGTCATTTCAAGAGGTGGTTTTGAGGTATTTTCATTCATCCGCTTTAGTGGTTCATCCAGGTGTGGTGATGATATACTATGGAATCCATCATTTGTTTTGGTGGAAAGGGATGAATAAGGGATTTCCAAAGTCTATTTTTTAATGCTTCACTTGTCAGCAGGTGAAGGTCCATTACAATGTTCTAGCATGTTTGACTAGACCCCTTAGGGTGTTGTAATGGAACTGTGATATGACACTGATGCAATTCGTGAAATTTTTATGATGTAATTTTATGGTACACGAGACAATCTATGTGATTTTTGATTAATTCATCAAGTGGACCCACTTCCATGTTATTATAGAGTATAATTTAGTAGATGTATTAGGGATGATCTATTCGAAAGATATAGTTTGACTACATGGAGTTAATTTGATGATATTCTTAGATTGTGATTATCTACTTACATTCTGGTTATGGAAGGGTTTGCAAGAGGTGTTTTGGACTCTATTACACTTCAGAACAACATTTCAGAACCATAAAAATGACCAGATTGAGTGGACCATTCATGTACAGAAGGACATGATGCATGCGTGCATGTTGTATTTTGGTCATAGTTGGGTGGCTCACATGCCACTGTTGGAGTTTGAATTCAAAAATAGTTATCACTCCACCATCGGTATGTCACCATTCAATGCCCCATACATGAAAACCTGTAGTCTTCCACTTTGCTAGACTGACCACTGAGAGTCACCACTCAAGGGATTATAGTTGGCGAGAGCTACCATAGAAAATGTGATGATCGTCCCTGATTGGATGAACACTACATCAAGCAGATAGAAGTCATATGATGATAGGCAATGTATAACTTTTGAGTTTGAGGAAAGATACCAATTGTTTCTTTTGGTCTCACCTCGACATGGAAGACATTGATTTTGCTGAGGTACTAATCTGTATCCAAGGATTGTTGGAACATTACTGATACTATGTAGATTTTATTATGTGGCATACCTCTTGGATCAACCTCCTCAGTATGATATGTTACATGACTTATTCTTTGTGTTGTAGCTGAGGGGGTATGTGCAAGAACCATCACACAACATTGACTGGGGAGAGATGGACATCGATAATGGATTTCCTTTAACTGACTACTCGATAGAGATATAGGATCAACACGAGAGGATCTTTAGTGGGTGTTCTATTACTATACCGTGTTTTTGGGGGCTATCGAAGATTCACTATGAGATCACTTGGGAGTTGGATGATCAGATTCATGCTCACTGCCCTCATTTGTTTAAGTATCCATTGTTTTGGATCCTAGGGACATAAATACACATGTTCAAGAGAAATTCATGACTCATATTTTCAAAATTTTATTTTTATAAATTATTTTTGAAAATCACAATTAAATTCACTAAGACGTTGTGTGATTTGGAGACCGAGTTTTCTCCAAAGAATTCATTGAATAATGTTATTATTTAATAGAACAAGAGCATATATTTTCATTAAAAGTGGAATATCTTATAAATACATTCTCAGATTATAAATTTGAGGATACCATTGATCTTAAAATTGTGGCGTTATCCTAGGCATGACCAAAATTTGGTCAGAATGGGTAATCTGAAGAAAAAGTCATAAATGATGTAACCGTAAATAAAATAATTAAATATAATTATAATAAATTATTAATAGTGAATATAATTAGAAATTTGATACCACCGTTGAGTTCATAATGTGGTTTTTTCTCTAGGCGCTACTTAACTTTAGTTTGTACTGGTATTCTGTGGAAAAACTCAAAATAGAATTAATCGCAATAAAATAATATTAAGGTAAATTATTTTATTGATGTAGTTAATGTTTCCCCTTAAAATTTATAGTTAAATAATTTCATCATAGATTTATACTGAAAACATAGATTCTTAGATGACCATTAATGTGATTTTCTAGAGGACGATGACATATCATAGTTCTAATCATTGATTGTTGCACCGACAGAGTTAGAGGATCACGTTAATGACGTACGCACAACCGTTCTTGGTCAATGATCAATACAAACAAAATTTAAAGAGGTTGTTTTTTAAATATTTCACCATTCTTGATTTTTATGATGAACACGGGTCTATCGATGAATAGATTGATATGTGGATCGATTGTTGTGTGATTTATAATAATTGTAGGGTTTATTAATGTAAGATTATTTTAAATTCTACTTCATTCTTTCTTATAATGAGAACATATCGTGGTAGCTGCAAAAAAAAGTCTAGGTCCATTCATCAGGGTGTTCATACTGATTTTCTCAATCCTGTTCTTGGAATTATTTACCATTGGACCCACATGGTCACAGATCGACTTGTCGGGAGATGCCAAATACAATCAGACCCTGAAATTGGAGGAAACTGAAAAAAGGCCCGATATGTGTAGATCAAAACATGAGAATCATGGATATAGATTAATTTTAGATATTTGAGCTTTTAAGATGGCTAGATGGTCTATAGAAGGGCCAATAGTTTGGTTTCTGTAGAGAAGTTAAGGAAGGCAATAGGAGGATGGTTGAGTCGGCATTGCGACCGGAGGTGGCGGTCGTGTATGCAGCCATAGAAGGTGATGGTGGGTTACGTGGGATGTTGTGGGAGGCCATGTGTAGTGATGGTAGGCTGATAATGTGTCGGGAATCTGAATACATAGACTTTGGTTAGTGGAACACTGTTGTTCCAGGGGATGCGGTGTCAGTAGTAGCATGGGACGCAACAGGATACCATGTTGACCAGACCAGAAGCCCCGCACATGAGTGGACTGTGCCAAATTAGGTGGGAAGGATCATTCGGATCAAGCTAGGTCCATGTGAAGATGTCTAGTCCCAACCAAGTTAGTCTTGGTTTTACAACGATATATCGTGTAAGGGTTGTCCTGAGTCGAACCCCGAGTGGATGGACTAGGTCACAGTAGACTGGGATACCATAGTGGAAGCTCGAGATATTATAGTGTGGTCGACCATAGGGAAAAAAAGACTAGGTGCTCATCCATCATGTTTGGAAGACCACTGTATAGTCGGTCCACATGCATAGTGTCCTTCCCCCTTCTGAAAATACTAATAGTCATATAATCAAACAAAGCATCTATTTGGGGTTATGTCTATGATGTTATAACTCTTACGATAATACAGTCATTTAATGAAATACTAAGTGGGTTTTTGATTGAGTGTTCATACAAACTAATCTATTGGTGGGTTATTTATCATAGAATGAGTAGGCTTCAAGTAAACATTTCTATCACTGGTTGTGACTAAAAGAATACGGTTCATATTGAGGATTTGTGTCATATAGAGATTATGTGTCTTATAAAGACTCTAGGTCCTATGGATGTTGTGTGCCTTATAGAGACTGTGTGTCTTATGGTTATTATGTGCCTTTTTGAGACTGTGTGCTTTATTGGATTTAGTATATCTGGATGTTCATGATATATTAGACGTAGAAATATATCTATATGGATATGAATATTTATTTCTTCATCATAATTTCACCATGGTATTCATTAATAGTATATCCTTGGTTTTATTCCATTATCATATTCATTTGTGGTATTTCCTTTTTGTTCTCTCTTTTTGGTATTCCTTTGTGGTGTTTCCTTAGTGGTATTTCCTTTTTGGCATTCCTTTTTTGTTTCAGGGTGTCCTTCTGAGTATTGTTTTACTCACCCCTACATGGATTTTTCCTACAAATGTAATGTCTTGTGAAGATGATCAACCCATTGACATAGTTCTAGTTAGAATATGACCATGTAGTGCCTTGTGAGATCAGATAAGCCAAGGTGCATTACAGGATATTTTCAGACATCTGTCCCAACTCCACTCATATTACCGGTTCCACTTGTAGCTGCAAACTCGATTATTTTGGTTTGATATTTTTCCCTTTATGTACAATCCATTACATTAACTATTGTACTCTGGTTTGGGATTTTGTGGATTGTATTAATTTATTACTATTTGATTTTACATTTCCTCATTTTTGGCATGGAGATGTGTGTGTGTTATTTCAAGTACATAAGAAAATGACTCCCATTGTGGGATATACCTAATCTATGCCAATCACCACACAATGTCCAATTAAAGTGGGTTTATGGTAATCACCACATGGGCCCCTCTAGGAAGGGTCATCATAGATAACCTCTTATGTACCATAATTTTTAGGATTGGTATAACCACCCATATACCACATAATCATTTTGAACAATAATCATTGTCCAGTGCACTGAAAGGTATTATAGGTCCCACCCACCACATAATAAATACACCCAGGATACACATGATCACAAACCCATCATCATATGATAACACCAGAAAGAAAAATGGGTTTCAAATACATTTCATCACATTATAACCCATGGGAAAATTAAGGGTTTCATAAAACTAATTTCATCATAGATATAAAACATCTAGAGATAGAATAAGGAATGTTTCACTGGAACATATCATTAGTAATTATAAAGTATCATCAAATGATTTCATCACTGATGAAAATTATTTTCAAAGGAAACATGGAATAAAAAAAGAAAAAACCATTCCACTTTGAAAAACATTATTTAAAATATATAAATTTTTAAATTATTAAATGATACATTTTTATTGATAATAAATATGGAATCATGATAAGAAATAATTGATCAATTGTGTGGTAATGATGGTATGAAATATTGTTCATTCTATAAAATCTAAAACAACAACTCATTTCATATATTTCTATGAAAATTAATAAATTCATTTTTTTTAAAAGGAAAGGGGGATTTCATTTAATAAATTAGTAAAAATATATTCAAGGTTTAAAATAAATCTGAAAAATAAAAAAGGTATTTGGAATGAATAATAATAATATATTTATCTTTAATAAAATATATTGTTGAATGTAAATTGAAATAAAATTAATTTTATATAAAAAATTTATTTTTGACACTAAATTACATAAAGAGATGAAATTTAAATTTAAACATTAATTTACATGAAATTGAAGTGTCTAGATTAGTTTGAATCACTAAGAGGGGGAGGGGGTGAATCCGTGATCCCTTTCAATCATTTTTCTAATTGATTTTTTTTCAATTATACCTCTATGGCTCGTTAAAGACTCAATTCAATCTTCTTGTGTCTCTCAACCTTACCTTTAGTGATTCTATGAAGGTAATTATATTAAACAAAAGGATTTACAAGGTTCGCTTCAATGTCCTACAACATACTTTGGTTGTTATTCTACCCAAAAAATATTCTCCGCTATAATCTAATTATTGATTATAATGGTTGATACATTGTCCCATTATATCTCTCTAGAGTCCCATAAGAAGTTCAATATGATTCTTCCCATAGTGTTTCCGAAGTCCCACTGGTTTCCTCTAGAGTCCCACAGAAGACTTATTCACCTGCCTGAATCTCACAGGGTTCCTCTATATCTCAAGTCACACAAGAATCTTCTTTCTTTGTTCTTCATCGATTCACTTTAAATGATCTTATACTCTTCCCACACATTCTTGATGAATCACAAATTCCTTTGTATCTCTTAAACAATCTTTAATAGCCTTTTGTAATGTTTTTTGGCCTTACTCAAAAAATATGAACAATTTCTTTTCATTCCTATGTTCAACAATTTTTGGGAAATTATTTCTTTTTTGGATGAAATCCCATCCTCAATTATGAGTGTTCAAATGGTGCACACAACCTCTTCAATAGTGCAATAACAATTCTAAAAAGTATCATCATTTTCTATCTTCTTGGATTCTCAAATACTATCAACTCATATATAAGATCTTCTTATATTTCTGTCTGGAATTAGTCTCAATACACTTTTACGTCATTAATGGAATGAATGGAATACAAACTTCATGTTATGGATATGTTAGTGACATATTATATGTTAATGTTATTATGCATGATTTCATGCATGCATATTATCTTTTTTGTATACCCAAACACACACAATTCACATAAATCAATTATTCAGTTTCAATTTTGGTGCATTATACTTTTTCACATGTTCTATCAATTCAATTCCTTCTCCCTTATGGGTTCATGCACATCCATGAATGCTTTCTTTTCTTCCTTTTCTTCTTCCACACAAAATATCCTCTTCTTTTTCTCACTTTATATCACACATAATTTCTTTTCTCTAGTTATTCACACACGCACACACACACACACATTATCTAGTTTTGTTTCAATATAAGCATGTGTTTCTTCAAACCTAAATGGGAATGTTCTTAGTGTATGATATAATTATTTCATCTTCCTTCTTCCTCTGTCCACACATAATTTGTTCTTATGTTTTCTTTGCATGCACATGAACTCCACTATGCATGAACCCTCCTCCTTCTTTCGTTCATTCACACAAAACTGGAATTGGTATATGGGTGATGTATGTGATTGTTTTTCTTCTTAGGATGGTTCCTCTTCTTCTGTAAGGGAATTTTATGTGTACAATATCCCTTTAAGAACTCTAATTTTCTTCTATTTTTTAATCCAAGGGTTCATGAATTATTCTTATTCAAGAAAACCATAGGTCACAGGGGGTCTTCTTCTTCTTACAAGGAGTGGATGTGGTTCATCTTATCATAACCAAAAAATATCACAGTTCCTACCTTCTTGGAGTACAATAATGGTGTGATTGCACCAATTATGTACTAGCGGGTTTCATATCATGAAGACACATTACGGTTCGAAACAACCAATCGTGTGGTCAGGGATTTATTACCTCGCACATAGGTTGTGGAATAATTCGCAAAACAAGGTGGTTCACAGTTCTCCATCACGAAAAGGATGTGTGACACCTTTTCATCGAGTAGTACGGCTCCACAAAAACCCCTACTTTTTGCGAACCAGAGGGGAACGAGTTGTCTTAATTTTTTCAAAGAAACATTATCACGTTTTTCTATGAATGACAACAACATGTTTAGATGTGGTTCCTCTCCTTTTATAGGAGAGGATGATCCTTCATATCTGCAGTGTTCAAGGACTTGATAGTGAAACATATTCTTCTTTGGAAATTTTAAAGAAGGATGAGAGATCTATTTTATCTCAATTATATTCTATTCAATATGGGTTCCCTATTTAATTAATGAAACCTCACATATATGAGTTTAAGAACACATGCCTCTCTTCCCCTATATGAATGTTCAATCGTGGATATTACTTCAGAGCCGTGGTAGCTTCTTATTTCCTCAGCCTCCTTCAAAAACAACAGTTGATGAATGCATGAAACTACAAATTCATGAATGCGATTCGCTTTCTTAAGAATATCAAACTCTAAATTACATAAGTTCAAATGGTGGTCAGTGTATTGAATTGGTGTTTGGATGGAGCACCTTGTTTGTAGGCGTATAAGTGGTGGTCAGTGGATAATGAGAACCTCATTGGAGGATATCGGCCAGTCCACCTTCAATCATGAACCACGGAGATCAGATGGATGGCTTGGCTACACGTGATCGATCCCACGGCTAATGAAATGGTGGAGAATTATGAATTTCAATCCCACATCAAAACTGGATAGTGGTGTAGTACTTATTTATAATACTGATCTCTCCAGCCTCAGTTCCAAATTATCCTCCCCCTCTCCCAGTGTCTCCCCGTATAGGTCCTCTACGGTTGTTCTTCTAGGCCTACTGTTTCCTCTTCAAACCTTCTCATAGAACCCACTACGCACCCTTTTTGTATGGGTTGACCATCATGTGTGCTCCTGCAGGTTTATACATGGCTAGAACTCCTGATTCATTTAGGGATGGAATTAATTAATCCTTGATGCGCTGTTGATCCTTAGGTCCTGCATGTTCTTGTGGTTGATGTCTTCGGGTGGCCCTATTTGTTGATAATGTAAGGACAATTATCCAGTACAAGGTGTCTAGTACAAGAGTAGTGCATGACCTCCTTCTTCATGAAAATCCCATGCATGGTAAATGCACCTCGTAGATTCCAAATAAACATACTAATCCCTTGAATGAAACCATTATTCTTCGTCATCTTCAAATATCGTTTTTCATTTCTTTTAGAAATAACAAAACCAGGATCTTCAATATTCCTCCATTGATTTAGTAATATATGATTCATGGAACATTTATTCATTCCTGGTGCATTAAGGCATTATACATGGTCTTTAATGTTTTAATGAGTGATGTGTTCTCTTTAAACACATGTCTTGGACTTTGAGGATCGTCTCAAGCAATCGTCTGATTTTTAATCTTCATCCATTTAGATTCAATGGATAGATCTTCAACTCTTAATCCACTTAGTCACTATGGATGGATATTCACTTATTTCCTAATGAAATTGAGTATTTCATTGATTTATTTATGTGTTTTGACAATGTATCGCCTTGAATGTCTTGGAACATAGGATTATTTCAAAAACCATATGATCTATGAAAACATGGAGAATTGACCAAGTGAGATATTCAATGAAAATGAATCAATAATAATTATCCATACATCATTATCTTTATAAAAACTTCATCAGATAGATATAAATGACATATTCATATCTCATTGATTACTATTTCCAACAAACAACTATTGACAACACTTTTCAACTAATATAATTCAACTAACACAATTCATAATAAAAGTGAGATTTTCCCTAATTCAACAAAATCACTTCAAGTATCACCACTTCAATCATCATCACAACATCAATCATTACCATTCCATACACATGTATACACATTATTGACAAACAATGAAACACTATTCAAAAAATAAATAACCATAGGAGAGATCATTAATCTTTTTACTGTGTGTTTGATCATAATTACTCATCATTGGAAGCATAATTACATAGAATTTAGATAAATAATGAGATTCTAACATTATACCCTTACCTATTTGGTAACATTAAAATAATAACCCCCGTGAAATAAAAGAAAATTGATGGAAAATTAAATCACCATAACATTCATAAGAATCATTATAAATGAAATTCATTCTAATTATATACATCCCAAAATAGAAGCAAGTGATGAATATCGCATGTGTCTCACAGAAATAAAAGGTGGACGAAAATCCCTTTACACATTGGAAATATTTTGATTCATAATCCCAATTAGAGAATGAAAGTAAATAAATCATAAAATATAAATAATTGAAATTTATTCATGATATAAAATTAAATTTATTAGGTATATTCACATCAGAATAGAAACTAGTTATGATTATGGAATATGTCTCCTAGAAATAAATGAGAGACTAAAAATCTCTTACCACTTTGGATGCTTTGAATCTTATACCCATGAAATAATAAAATTAACATAAAATTATAATTTCATCAAAATAGATATATTTATGACATAAAATTTCAATGGTGAATATACACACCACACAAAAGAAAAGATTGGTGAATATGTCCTTTTTATCCCAGAAATAAAAGATATTATAGATATCCCTTTCCTCGAATCTTGAATTCCATCAAACATGTTCAATAATACTATATAATAATTAAAGGATTATTAGAAATATATTTCGTAATAATACTGTATTAATAATTCCTCACATAACATATTTATGAACATTAATAACATATTTATTTACAATTCCATGTTAAAATCACCTTTTGAGTAAAAAATGACATTTTTCCATTATATTATGGTTTGGTATTTTCCATCCTTCTAATTTGATGATAGTTACATAATCTACATAATATTAAAAATTATATAAATATCAAATATAATAATTATATTTTTGATTATCATAATCCATAAATGTTTGTGATAGAAAACTAAATACAATCTTCGTCTATACGAGCATTCGTATGTATGTATGAAAGTTGTTTCCATTTTCTCAGTGGATGGAATGAAATGATGTTAAATAATATATCACCTTTTAGTAGTCAATATTGATTAATATATATCATATATATTCCTTATATTGGTCTATATTACCTTCTGTGTTAAGTGTATGTGAAAAATGAATAATATCACATTGTGTGGCAGTAGGCCACCATACACACAAGCAATGTTATCAATGTACCATGGAAATGATATAATAATGTTAATTGTCATAAAATAATTAAATAATTATAATTATGTCATAAATATAACAGATATATATATATTTGTTAAATCTATCACTATATCAATCTTTTAGAGGTGGTGATGAAAAATGAATTACATCGGTACATTAGGTGGGAGTCCCTCACACACACGATTGAAATTTTCATTTCCCATTTGATGGAAGATGATATGGATATTGGTTGTTACTTTAATATAATAAAATATGATTACATGAGAGAAAGGTTTACTATTAAATCATTATAGATAAATAATATTTTATTTAGGTAAAATAAGAAATAAAATAAAAATAGAAGTTCTATATTATTACAACTTCTTCTGAGAAATTGTTAATGTTTATACTTAAATGATTCTTATGTTTTTTTACAGATAAAAAAATTTAATCTGAGAATTGGAAGTGAAATTAATGTACTTATTTGGTTAGGTATATTTGCAACCGAATTGTTATACATGCGTGAAGAAGAGATGAGAGGGGGTTCCCTTTTATATGTTAGGGGGAGGACACACATTTAATTATTTAATAGAAAATGATGTATCCAAATTTGAAACATTCCGAAAAGATAAAATAACTATCATTATCAATAAATATATGATATAATTTCAAATTATGGCTATAAAATAACAATTTCACAAGTGTTTATGTCATTTTACCCCTTATCATTTCCATCTTAACCCTTGGTAAACTCATTTTAACCATAATCACGATAGTCAATTTTTACTATTTTTACAAATTATTATGAAATAAATTAATATTTCCCTATAATATATTGATAATTATCTTAATTTAAAAATAAGGAAGACTTTTTGTATTATTAAAAAAAAAATTAAAATAAAGTATAATATTAAACATGTTGTCATGCTGAAAAATATGTTTTCCAAAAAAATCATTAGTAGATACTTTTTTAATATCAGTGTTCATTATTAATTTTATTCCAATGACTTAAATTGGTTTAATAATAAAATAATAAAACAAATTTAACTATTAAAACATTATTAAGAAATACGTATCTTTTAAAATACTTGAAAAAAAGTTCTTTTAATAAAAAAATCAATATTTAATCAAAATTTTATATTTTTTGGAAAATAAATATAATTATCCATAAAATAATTTTGACATGTTTATTCTAGAAATTAATTTATTTTTTTGAATAAATTTTTTTCAATTTAAAAAAAAAATCATCATTATATGAAAAAAATAAATAAAATTTATTTCCTTAGAAATTATATTTTCAAAGAATATAATAAATATAATAAAAATAAAGTACTTATTTGTAAATAAATTTTAATTTTATAAAACATTAATATTTAAATTTAAAAATATGGGGTTTCTTATTCATATGAATATATTTAACAACTATGTTATAATTTACACATTAAAGTAATAATAGTAATAGTATACCGTGATTTATTAAAAATACTTTTTTCATGTAATATAATATATCAAAGAAATTATTGTTTTTGAAAATTAATTTTTGTAAAATCTTGGGTTGTTATATTATACATTGCATTAAATGAATTTCACCTTCAAAATTCCCTAACATTAATAAACACATATATTGATACCTGTACTATAACACCCCGGGGATTTAAAATTTTCTCATCTATAAATAAAAAAATAATTTTCTCTTAATTTATTTTGATGCAACACCATGTCAATCTTATGATACACATAATAATGAATTTTCTTATGTTACGTGCAAGGATCAGTTTTACCATAAAACTGTATATTAATAAAATATTATTATTAAACAGAATGTATAACATATCTGTTACATTTGTAGTTATGAATAATATCAACCTCATTTTTAATTTTACACATTACTTATAATTTCAAATTCGTATTATGTATTTTATTGATATGTTATAACATGAAATAAATTTTAGGATAAAAAAGTGCAGGGGCTCCCCATGGAGAAACAATAGGGAGAATAAATACCTTATTACTCAATTCACCTAGTTGTTTCTTTTTTTCAACTAATTCCACAGTGGCCATTCTATAAGGGTTCTTCGATATATGCCTTGAACCAGGAATTAAATCAATGGAAAACTCAATTTCTCATTCTAGAGGATGTCTAGGTAAATCTTTTGAAAACAGATGTACATATTCTTACACAATAGGTACATCCTCTATTTGAACATTTCTTTCCTTACCCATAGTTATTTCATTCTCTTGCTTCCCGATAATTGAATTTAGTTAAGTTATTGGCGGTGGATCTAGATAAGAATCCGGGGGTCATGATTCTGCTCTAAAGATAAGGTGTTCTTTAACATTATTATCAAAAATAGTTACTTCCTTCATCTTATAATAAATTTTCGCATCATTGTCTGAAATCCAATCTATACCGAGGATTATATCAAATTCAATCATGGGTGTGGCGATGAGATCAGTAGATAAAGAACATTTATGTTCTCTAATGGGGATTGATTCACAAAACATTATAACAATGATACATCCCTTAGGCGTTTTGACTGAAAATCCCTTGTTAAATCAAATTGAAAATATCTAATTTTCTTTGCAAACTGGGAAGATATTAAACAATGCGATGACCGAGAATCAAATAAAGAATTTGCTAGACATGAGTAAACCATTAAATTACCCACCACCACGTCTTTTGGAGCTTCTACCTCAGCAGTAGTGATAGAATAAGCTTGTCCTTGATCCCTTGTCCCTTTCTGAGGTAAGTTCCCCAAATGCTTAGTAAATTCATTTGCATGATGGCCCACCTCCCTGCAATTGTAGCATTGAACATTGGTAGATTCTTTCTTCCTCTTGCAATCACAAGCTTGGTGTCCTTTTTCACCACACTTTTAATAGACTCACATTCCCTTCAACAAAAGTACTAGGGTGTTTCTTTCCACATTTACCATAGGATAGATATTAAAATTTTCGCTTCTTCCCCTTATTTCCATTCCTAGAGGGATCCACAGATATCATCATTTCTTTATTTTATATAAAGTCATAAGACATATATAATTCCTTTTCTGTCATGATAGCACATGAGACAATATCTTCGTACGATGAAAATGTTTGTAAGACCAATGCTCGATAGAGAAATGGTTTTAATCCATCAAATAAATGATAAATCTTACTCCTTGGGATACGAATATAATCTGTTACATGCCTCGCTAACCTTGTAAAGATAGCCTCCTACTTTCCGACATTCTCATCCTCCTTTTGTCTTAGACTGATAAATTACCTTTCCATATCGTATCGATGGTCACAAGGAAAGTATTTTTCTAAGAAAAGCTCTTTTAACTCCCTCCATTCCATATTTTATACTTCATCATACTTCATGGTGTTTTGAATCAATGACCACCATTGGTCATCATCTCTAATGAGGAGGTAAACTACCATGACAAATTTTTCCCTTTCACTACTCCACAAGGCATGGAAAATTTTCTCTAAGGAATTTATATCCATATTTGATACTTCATCATACTCCTTTCTGTTTTGAATAAATGACCACCCTTGGTCATCATCTCTAATGAGGAGGTAAACTTCCATGATAAATTTTTCCCTTTCACTACTCCCCAAGGCATGGAATATTTTCTCTAAGGAATTTATCCATTGATAAGTTACTAATGTATTTTTACTCCAATTGAATATTGGTGGATGTTTCCTCATGAAGAGATCTAACATTGATCCTCCACGTTGTGGGTCTGGGTGATCCCAATGGGAAAGGATATTATTCATAACTGGAGTGAGTTGTCCTAGTATGGTGATTAGGTGATTAGCTGATTAGAACCAGTTGCATCACCAGCTCCACTGTAATTATCTTGGGCAGGAGGGAAATCCCAACACGGAGTGCGTGAATTGATACAGTTTCCATTTCATCCACTAGGTGCCATTTCTAAACAACGTCATATAGAAGATTACTTTATCAATCGCAATACAGAAATCCAAACTTGTAAAACACATAACATGAGTTGAACATTTTATTGATATAATCCATAATAATAAAAAATATTTCCTTGAGGAAGTATATACTTATATACCCTTCATAATGGTTTATAAGTAAAATGAGAATTATCCTACACATATCCCCTGTGAGTGTCGTAACAAAGAGTGCAGCAAGGTCTGTTGTCGTGCACCAGTTCCCATTCAAGTCTAGCTCAAAGCGGGGTTTTTGGGTTTTACCCCTATGTACATCTATGCCAGAGTTGCCTCTACCTGCTCATATCCATACATGGATTTTTTGCTCTAAAAACTCACAAAATCTCTACAATACCAAATTTCTATGAAGTTCTTATATACTAATCATCAATGTACATCTTAGTTCTATATGATCTAATCAGAGTTTATCTAAATCTAGTTTCGAAAGTTTGTACTTAACTAACTCTGATACCAACTATAATGCCCCGACACTAGTTACCCAGAGTCGGTACATTATTACATAAAATTGGCATGTTCATATAAGATCAAGTATCTAATAAATTATTAGTTTAGTAGACTTTGAATAACTAGATACATTCATAAAGATTACATTACATCATAAAATGAAAAACTACAACAACATCTTTTCTCCATAGACCACACTCATATCCATTCATAATATCCCTATAGGTAATTCATTAAATACTTATTCACATCCTAGGAAAAATAAATCATAGAATGGTTTGAGCTCAGATGCCCAGTAAGGATAACAATATTGCAGAAACTTTCATAAATATGCATAAACATTTAAGGAAATGTATAACTAAAACAAAATATTTTTAAAATTGAACTTCAGCATAATATGGAATAAATAAAATGAAATAATTCCACTTAATTATTCAAATGGATATTCTACTAATTGAATAATCACATGCAATATCAATAACCACTCTCATAATGATGGAATGCATAATTCCAGAACATTATAACCACATAGTCAGGGCTTTGTGCCAAGACTACAAATAAGATTTTGTCAAGGACTTGTGCCAAGTCACTAGTTCAGCTCATGATACCTACCAATGCATCGAGGAGCTATATCGGGCTCCACCTGTCACTTATTTTGTCCAATGCATTCCTCATATGAACATGTTTAAACATAACATAAAAATTCAGATTAAAACTAGCATACGAAATGTAAAATATTTCTCCATAAACCATGAATGGTATAAAAATAACTCATCCACCGTAAAACATATGAAAAAACGTTCAATAAAATATTGATGTTTTTGATCATCATAAATCAACTTCAAATAAGCTTCAAATTCATCAAAGGATGTTGACATAGATGAAAACAAAACTATTTGAGACAAATATCTCTTTTTTTAAATAATTTAAAAGTCACATAATCATAAAAGGACAAATTTACTTTCAAAATTTTCTTATAACCTTGTAAGGGAACCTTTGATGATTTTATAATGGTGGAAAATAGCCTCACCCACAGTATAAGTTAAAAAAATACATTCGAACCTTAATTTGGTCGAAAAGGTTAAGAGGACCTTGTTTGGAAAACGATGGAAAGATTACTTTATAAACATCTTATAAAAAGTAAAACAAGGGTATAATACCCTTTAACCCATAGTTTATAAAATATTAAGAATGTTTTGAAATAAATTTTTATGAAACATATATGTGGATTATAAAGAGGTCCAAATAGATAATTACGTATAAAAAACCTCGGATAATGAAGAGATTGTGAAATAAACCCTGACCTTGTAATTTTCCATTGTCGAGGGTAGATTAAACTTCTGTATAATTGTGAAATAATTGTTATTAATTTCTAAAAGAATCATATACATTAATATGATATCATATATGATCTTTTAACATTGCTTTGTTTATAATATCTTATTATTATTGTCGTTTCATGTGTTGACTTACTCATTTTATTTTATATGTTTTATTTTATAATCCATGTTTTTAATGTATTGGTAGTATCATATTCATATCCAGAATGATATCATGTCTTGAAACATTATTTTTAATAATCAAATGACAATTATACTTGAATGGATACGATGGGGAATGTATCTCATCGCGTTCGTGGAGACGGTAGTCCGTACGTACGCACGAGCGACAATATCATTATTTTGATATTAAAATAAAATGTAATTGGATGGTATATAATATATACAGAATCATTATAATTTTATATTTATTATTTACTTCAAATACACATCATAATCATTCCCATCCAAATAATTATGTTTTGAATAACAGTCACACCATGATGTGGAGACGGTAAGCCGTACGTACGCACGTATGGTGACATGTCATTCAAAGGATGGATAGAATACTAAATATGGTTGTACCATATTTATAATAAAATCACAGTTTTTATAATATGCTAGAGTTATTATTTTATAATTGAAATAAAAAAGAATGAAGAAGTGGAAGAAGAAAGGAACTTGGAAGATGGTGGTGAAATCATTTCCTCTTCTTCAGGTTCTTCCTTTTGATTTGACCATAAGGGCTCCATAGATTGACTTTATGATCAAACTAAGGCCTTTAGGTTTAATTGAGGGAAGCATAAAGGATATTTGGGCAGGGTTTGGCTGAGCCAAATGGATTTGAAGGTGTGAATATGTGAGAAGGGGGAGTGACCTTTTATAGGAGGGGTGAGGGGCACCTTTGGAAAAGCTAGAAATATTATTTTATAATAAATTAATATTCAGTTTCTAAGGGCTCAAAAGTTTATTATTTAAATTTTAAGGTGGGGATAGGTTGAAAACCACTCAACCAATAGGTTTTATATAGGTTTGGGTCACTATATTAAATTTATTTTTTTGATATAAATCTTAGTTAAATAGATTGACCTTTACCATGTCTCTTTGAATTTTTATATTATATAGTTCATAAATTTACTATATACATTAAAGAGACCCCCAAGTGTCCCAATAAATATAAAAATATCATTACATAAGTACTTTGGCCGAACCTTATAATTTTAGGAATACAATATCAATTAATAATATAATATTTCTTTTCAAAACTCATTTTTGTAAATTCTGAAACTATTTAATAAATTATTTTTGTAAAAGTCATAAAAAATTTATTAATTAGAACCAAATTAACTTAAGTAATACTAACATGTCATATTATCCAATAAAATTTGTGTATGTTATCAGAACTTTCAAATTATATTTATTTTATCATTTATAATACCAATTTTTTGATTTTTTCATTAATAAAGAAAATATTGAATCACTATTGTGTCGTAAATAAATTTAATTATTAAATGTCTAAAAATTATAAATATAATTTCATTATGTAGTAAATTGTTTTATCTTTCTAATGATAATTTACAGTCTAATATCTAACATATATAACCCTACGTAAAAATTATTTTTCAAAAAGATATATGCTTATGTATTTTTCGTATGTACTTTAAGTTAATTAATATAAAGTGTCATTATCACATACAAGTGGCTCCATGGGATCGCAAAATAGACCCAAATATGCCCTTGGTCGGACATTCATCAACTAATAGGGTTAGTACATGTTTTATGGTAATTTAATATAATTATAGTAATATTTCCTTACCCTTATTTATCGGATTTACCATTTAACCATGAAAAATAAAATATTTACCAAAGTAATTTTTCAAAATGTCTAAAAATAAAATTTACATATTTACACAGTTTAGACCTCCTGATTGAAAATAAGGAATCATATTTTCTAAATTCAAAAAATAGAGGTGGCAGAAATTAATTTATAATTAATTCCCGTTGTCAAAACAAAAAGCGCGTTTATAAGAAATAATAACTACCAAAAGATTCACACTTTCTTATGTCCAGTTTAAATGTGAAATTATGTCCAATTACCAACATTGGATTAAATTTTAAAAATATAATATAATTATACTTTAAAACCACTCAAATTAATAATTTATCACTATTAATAATTTTGATTAAAAAGTTTGTTTTTAATTAAAATTTAGTAATTTTCACTATTCATCAATATATGTATGTTTTCAGAAATATACAAAAATTCACCCTAAGCTAATCTCGATATTACAAATCCAAAAATGAAGTAAATTTGAATAATAAAATTTATATAATTTCAAAAATTGGGTATTACTATTCATAACGGCTACTTTGATTGGTTGTGGTGTGTGTTAGAACCTCGATGTTGCGTACAACACACACAACAGTATTATTCAACGAAAACCATACCGTGGAATCATGGGTTGTTACATAGTTAGTAGGAATATATATTTTAAAATTTGAATGACTATAATGAATGTTGGAATAAATTATTTGGTGTTGTTTCTTGGGAATTAACTAGGCATTCTTTCTCGAGAAAAAAACAAAAAAATTATATTAAAATAAAACCTCAAAAATTTGGAAAATTTGAAAATTGTAAAAAAAATATGCTATATTTTTTTCTGAATTGTTACTATTTTCCATACTACAGAGTATTATCTATTTGTGTTTTACATGATCATAATAACCTCATCAAGTTTTCTAGACACTATAAACCTTGAAATAGAAAAACATATTACAACTCTTAAAAAAAGAGAAACAAAACTAAAATAGAGAACATATATGAGAGAGTTCTTGCACGTAAAAACTTTAAGAATCAACCAGATCTCATAGATGAATATGATAGGCCTAGAATGAGTGAGTTCGAACTTCCTCAAGTCTCTAGAAATCCATCTTCTATTTTTTTTCTCCTAGAGCCCGAAAATATGAACTGAAATAGTCACACATTTCGTTGTTGCCTGCATTTAATGGATTGTCAAATGATGTTTCTCTATCCTTCATTAGAGATTTCTACAACACCCTTCAGTAGTTACCTATTATATGACTTATATATAATGAGATATGAATGATATTATTTCATTTTTTCCTAAAAGGGAATGCTGGGAATTTTTTATAGCCTAAATGAGAACATTATCTCGAACAAGGATCATGTCTAAAATTTTTTAATAATGAAATTTTTTACCCAAAGAAATGACGGTACACATAGAAATAAATCACTAGTTTTTCTCAAATAGATGGATATGATTTTCATGATGCTTGGGATTTATTTAGGAACCTGCTTGGGCATTTTCCCCGTCATCAAATCCCATCTCACCTTCTCATGGACACCTTCTATGAAAGGCTATCATCCTCTTGAAAAAATCTAGTAGATCAAGCTACTGTGGGTACCTAAACTGACAATACAGATGAAGAGTTGAGACATATGTTTTATAATATTTCCTAGAATTAACAACATAAAAATTCAATGAAGAAAATATCCAATATAAATGTTAACATAAACAGTAGTTCAATTAATGAAACTCAAACACAAATGGCTAAAATCACCAAACAATGTCAATATTTAATGAACCAAAACTGTATGAAACCTTTTTACCATCTTTGCAGTCAAAAAACCAATAAATATTTAAGATAACAATGTTCATAATGTGGAATTTCTAGGCACACAGAGAACTACTTTCCTAACATTGATATGGAATCCCAACCAGAAGAAAATTTAATGTTTGTTAATTATGGTCCTAGGATGCCTCCCAGAGAAGATATATTTTCAAATAACAAAAATCAATACTGTAAGAACCCTTCAAATATGTCTTAGATATATCAATTCCTAATTAAACAATCCTATGCCCCTAATTACTATAACCAACCATGACCAAACATTCAAAACAACAAAGGGGTGAGTCTTCAAATTCATAATGAACCAATGATAATCAAATTACTTATAAAAAAGATTTAATATTGAACAAAATTAACTCTCAAGAGGAACAATACATCACTCAGAAAACTAAAAAACAAAATCAATATGAGTCAGATAATATGAAAATTGATGTGAGAATGCAATACACTGAAACACTACTAGGACAACATGCTATATATTTTTCATATAGTAAAAAATGTAGATGTAAAATCACAAATGAACATAATCCTAGAGATAATTCCATGGTTGTAGTCACTATAAGTGTGTTGAATACTCATATTGTTGTTGAAAAATAAATTGAAAATGCACAGAATAAAAATTTTCTTGATTATGGAACCAAAAATCTGCTTCATGTATAAGCATACTAAAAGGTTTCTGCTTCATGTAACATTATTTAAATAAATTCCTTTGCTTCCTACTTGTTTAAAAATTGAATATCACTATTGTTAAAATCATTTCACTGGTGAAAATTAAGTGTAGGGGGTACATGATTTCTATTTGTTGTGTTTTTCATTGAAACTCTTAAGATAATGGGTGTTAATATGCATATTTCTGCTATATTTTACATTCATTTGATTCATACTTTCTCAAATTTCTTACACCTTATCCACTGAGTATCCACATGTTTAATGAAATATTTTTATTTTTATAGAAAATTTTAATTAGTAGACTTAAATATTAATATTAAGACTTGTTAATGAACATGCTATAAATTTATCTCTGTGACAATCAATACTTCTAGAACTTCATTGAGACCCTTTTAATTTGTCCTAAATATATTAAATTGAAAAATAATTTTCATCTTAAAATGTCAAATTGTTATTCTCTGTATTTGGATTCCACTTTGGGGATATGTTTTAGTTTTATGTGTGGGGGAGGGGGTCAATTAACTATTGTGATGAAAAATGCTTTAATGTGAGACTGCAAATTCCCATATAAACATCAATATTTCTGTGGAAACATTGTTAATATTTTTCAAAATTCATTTAATGATTTTAGGCTTTACACTTTCCCAATTGGGTATTGCCTTTGGATTATTCCTGATTAGTAATTAAGAACTTATTTTAATTTGAAATTATTAAGGTTGGATGATTGCTGAGTGAATATAATTATTTATTTTATAAAATTTTGTTTTAGAAACTACTTCTGTGAGTGATATGGGTAAATCTTTTGTGCAGTTATTATAAAAACCCTTAGAATAGAATGTTTTATCCTGATCTTAGGGGACACAATTTTATTAATTATTAAAGTAATCACCTTATCGAGATGATGTAAATTATTTTTGATAATCACCTATTGAAACTGGAGTAGTTGCACATATGATATCCCATGGTGAATTTTTAATACCATAGGTGTCAGGTGAATATATGATTACTTTGATCCCTTTGTACCCCATGAATAAGTGCATTACACAGTGTTTAACACATGATACATTGCTTGGGAGAAATAAAATAAAGTGTCCAGGGTTAAAAAATAATTCCTTAATGTGAGGGGAATGATGAATGAGAATGATGAAGGGGAAAATTTGTTTATATGGGATTCATTTAGGTTGTATAATTATGTTGATTCACAAAAAAAAATATTTTTTGAACCTGGGATTGAGACAGAGTATAAAGTTCCAACTTTTATGTTCTAAACACTATTGAATTTTAACTATTTTTAACTTTTGAAGTTAGTTCATATTCTTGGATTTGATTAGATCATTATGTAGTACCACATATGAGGCAGGATGCCTTATTTGATAGATGATTTTTTCTATCTTGATTAACCATTGAGTTTCTGTTCGTGGAAAGACACGATTTGTAGATATTTTTCAAAAAACATGTTTTCATGTTTCTGTCCTCTATTCCTTTATGCTGAAAATGTTATATTTTGAGCTGAATCATAAATACTATAGTACATTTTTCAAAGATAATAAAGTATGAGGTTTTTTAGAAAAAAACAATGGTTATGTGTGGGGAAGTTTTATGTGGCCTTGTTTTACACAATTGACCACATCATTTTAACATAATTTTTTAGGATTTAATTAATTATTTAAGTACTTTTTACTAAATAAAAGTACTTTTGTATTTTTATAAATAAATGTTTAAATAAATCAATTCTTATAAATTATAATGTATTTTTAGTCTTTAAATTTTTTATTTTAATCTTCCTTTAATTTTCTAAAATTATGTCTTAATTACTTTAATTAATTAAAATCTTCATGACTATTTAATAAATTAACATCTATTTTAAAACATTATTTAAGCATTGTATTTCTATTTATCAAACATAGTCTTTATTTTAATATTTTATCATTTAATTTAGTTTCCATAAAATATATTATCATTCTTAATTAATATGTTGAATCTTCCTTCTAATTAATTAAGATAATAATTTGAGTCTAAATTAAACTAAATAATGAAATTTTATCTTCATGTATTCATTTTAATTAGATAATTAATTAATTTAGTGTATTGAAACCTTATTTATTTAACTCTATGAATGAATTTTTAATTTTTGTGTGTCACCATTAGTTCTTTTTTTAAATAGTAACTGATGTTTTAGCGCATCGGTTCTGGTCATTTATTTACTAACGGTTACCTTTTCTCTTTTAGGGCCAACGGTAAAAATTTCAATTTTATCTACAACGACGACCTTTTATTATCTACATCGGTGACCATTTATTTTCTTCAGTCGTGACCTATAATTTTAAGCTAATGGTGACCTTTGTTTCTTTTTTTAACCAATTATTTTTGTTATATATCAGTATCCATTATTCTTAAAAATACTGTCCTTTTGTTTATCTCCAATGGTTACCCTTCAACTATTGAACATCCTCTACCCACCAATGCCTCCCCCTTTTTTCACCGATACAAATTCATCACTGACTCATGCTAGAAACTCTAGTACCTCAATTACCACTCACTATCATCTCCTTCACCACATCACCCATGTATCATCAATCTTTCAATGTAAACATTCTTTGCCACCACTCTTCATGGTCTCTTCCCCACCACTACTAGAGGTCTTCACCCTCAATCACCATTCACAAAAAATTGTACAATCAAAAATTGAAGCATCACTTTATCCATTCAAACTACACTCAACATCATTAAACTAACGCAGTTCAACCGGAGCTACCATTATGAACTCACTCAACCCTATATCGCCACCCCAACTCCAGATCTGAACCTTGATTACCAAAAGATATCGACCCCCACCTGAAGCAGAGCTCGATGAGTTGTAACTTTCTCCATCTGTAAGAGTCTAGTAAATTACCACAATGAGGAAGATGAAACTCAACAGGTCCTCAATCATCACCCCTAGAGGCCAGTAAAATGAAACCACCATGGATGTGGATAGAGGATCCTCCGAGGATGAAGTCGTCGATGAAGCCTGGGTCATGATAACTAAGATATGAAGCTACTTTTCCAATGCAGGATCGAGGAGGGAGTCACTGTCGAGTGCATCCACTAGAAATGAGTCTGCCATGTTTACAAAGGATCCAGAAGCTTCGGGAAGAAGCATTCTCTTCTCCGCTGTTGCCCCAAGATTTGGGCCGGGAGAGAAAAACATGTTTGTTAAAAACCCATTTATAATATTTAATAAATTAATAAATCACAAATTAATTATATTAATTAAATAAACTATAAAACATAAAAATTTAAAGTATTTAAAACTAAAATTTTATTTTTATTTATTAAATTAAAATAAATTAACAATTTAATTTAGTAATACATATAATATTAATTTTAAAATTAATAATATACATTATAATTTACATTAATAAGGTAAATTATTATAAATTAATAACTTAATAACAATTTTACATTTAAATTAATAACTAATAAAACCTCAAATACATAAATATTAATAATGAATTTACTATTAACAAATTTGATCAAATGAATAATACTTAAATTATTATAAAATGAATTTTATAATCAAATAATAACTATTTTAATAATATATTTTATTTTATTTTAATCAATGATAATATAATAACATGTAATTAATAATAATAATATAATAATTACATTATTTAAAAGTTAATTAATTATTTTAAAAGACTTATTTAAATGATAACTTCTTAAATTGTTATTTTTAATTTCCTTGGTGTTTTGATTGTGTTTTTTTTGGCACAAGTTTATTCAATAGATGGGAAAATCGATAAGTGAATTCAACTAACTCACCTGATGTTAGTTATTGGGGTAAAGTTAGAGCTACATGTGGTTCGCGAAAAAACACACATGTGCGGTGAAACAGTAAAAGAAAAATTTAAGTCAGAGAAGAGTGGCAGTGACGTGCTCCAGAAGATAGTGGGTAATTAAAATAGAGCATGCAGTCAATTTTAATGGGGGGTACATACACATTCAATCATCCACGTCCAAGCAGAGAATGAACAGAGGGTTATTCTTGAACCAATTTTTGTAGTTGAATATTTTATGGAGTAGAACATAATTTGGGGAGTTATTTTTCCTCGTGTTTTATTATTTGTACTCTACTTTAGAATGTTACAATTTCAGAATTGAGAATGAAAATGAGTATTTGCTAAATCATCTAGTTTAGGGAGAAATTTAATTTCCATTGACTATCTTTTATATTTATTTTTCACATTATCATTTCGATGTATTTAGTATTGAACTATGAAATCAACAGTGAATTAATTCAATTTCATTGTACCACTAGAACATAATTTCAAAATCACACAATATATTAGAGATATTGATCATGGATACATCTTCTTAAATATGAAAAATTCATAAAACTTTAGAATATACAGTGAGTTCATCCAATTGTAATTTTCAAAAAATGATTTTCACCATTGATCTATTTTGGAGTGGTGAATTCTGTACATGGTCAACATGTCTTACATTATTTTTGGTGAGGAAATTCGGTCATTATTTTTAAATGGTGGTATATTTTAATAACTTTTAATTGAATTTGAATACTTAAAAAATCAATAGAATAGATAATTTTTCCTGGTCAATTTACTTTGATAGCTCATTTATTAGCGTTCTTAATATTTGTTTCTTAATGTTTTCAAATTGTTTTCTGCTTTAACATTTTAGTCTATATCAAAATTTAAAGAAGGTTGTGTTACATAACTACATTATAAAAAAAAGTAAAAGAAGTAGTAAATATATACCACTACTGACAACAGTGGGGACTTTTTTTAAATGTTTTTAGAAGAATATGGGTTTCAATCCATCCCATGTGGATTTGACCCTACTTGAATCATATATAGTTGTTAGTACAAATAATATTTTTTAACATTGATCAAATTAAGTGATCATCGGCATTAATGAGCCTCGTGAATCGCATATGGGATCGTTATATTTTTTTTGGGTATTCTCATGGATACATATGATGTATTGTTATACCATTAGTGAAAATTTGTTCTGATAAAATTTTATAACAATTTAATTTTACATAACTTATTATTCAGTGTATTATCTCATTACTAATTTATGTTTAACTAATTAAAATATAGTAACCATATGTAGTACGTATGGATGGAGATGATGGGCAACATCAAGATGAAGTAATTGAGAGTGAGGGACATGAATCTCTGTAGAGTATATAAAGTAGGACTTTGTTCATTATTGACATTATGTGAATCATGAGATTTTAAAAATAATAATGTAATCTTATGTTGTATAAAATTTAATGTTGTCTTTTTTTGTGTATGGAAATTACTATTTTTATTATATTTTATCGAATGGATGATATTTATATATATGTTTAATTTATCAATGTTGGATTAGACTAAGATGGAATTTTTTATAGACATTATCATTTTTCTGGAGTTTTAAATGCAATTAATAAAATATGAGTAGTTAAAAAAGACAGTAAATATTGTATATTTCAATATTTATTTATGGTTCCAACCCCTATAAATTTTCAAAATGTCCTCAAAATATTAAATAATGGAAAATTGTAACTAATAAAAAATAACATCTAAATAAGAATTATTTCTTTGAGAAAGGGAATCACTATAGAAAAAATATAATCATTAAATATTCAATTACATACCAATTAGTGCGGTTTTCTAAAAGCGTATAAAAAAGCTATATTTAAGCCATTAAAAATTTATAATTTCATATAATAATTATTATTGTAACTGACAATGATTACAGTAATGGGGAGTGAACAAAATCATCTATGTTAATAGGATTGGGTAGTAATCCCAACTCACTATTTTATGGGACACTTTCCAATATGTGATAATAGTCTTCCTAGTGTGCCTTGATATATTTATAATGTTCAAATTTTTCTATCATGATATGAACAAACATGATGTATTTTTATTTTTATATAATGTGAATATGATCTTGGTAGAGATACTTGAAATAAATGGGGATGGTCATAGCGTAGAGGCTTGAAAACAAATTATGATTTTACAACATTATGACACATTACTATGTTTTATCACCATGATTATTCAAAAAAATTATCACTATTATACCATAGAACATGTTTTTTCATCATGGCGATCCTTTTATTTTTATATGACGTAATGTTTTACATTAAAATTTTAATTTCATGGATCATAATTTCTTTTTATTATTTTATGAAATTATTCCTTTAATAATTTGATTTCTCCCATATACATGTCTTCTCAAATTTTTTTGCTCTAATCTTTTATGATACAGTGATACTATGTATTCCTTAATGATCATTATATATCATTAATTTATTATTATTCCCAATTTTCCAATGGTGTATATGCAAAAATGTGAGTAGGAATAAACCATGTTTAGAGAATTTATGTGAGATGATAGAACAATTTTTGTGTAATAAGATGATTTTGTAGATAATATACATTGACACTAATTCATTGTGGCATGACATTGTATTTTATTTATGATAGGTTTGGTATAATAATTGGAAATAATATAATATTTATACATGATAAACTAGGGTGATCTTGGTTGGTAGCAAGGTATGTAAATTAATTATATATTTATTTATTCTGGATCTAGAAGTGAGTGTCCATGTTGTTTTAGTATGTAAAAAAGAAGTATTTGGTTATTTATTGGTATTCGTTTGAGAAAAAAAACTGGATAAAAAACAACATTGGTGTAATAGAACTTGATTTGGACTGAATAAACAGTGTCTCAAGTTAAAGAAAAATGATATACATTTAAAAACATATTAAGGGATAAAATAAATTATTCATGTGATAATACAGTTAATGATGATTATTACATGAATGTGTACTCTAATTTTATTATATTAACTCTAACCCATGATTTTACTTGATGGTGTGAAATATTAGAAACTAAAAATTAATGAATTCATCCTCAATGAAAATATTATTATCCTTTATTGGATATTTCAATCCATGGATGGTTAAGAAATGAATCAACAAGAAGTAAAATATACATTTTCCACGATTCTTTCTTGAAAAATCCACCCATTTCCTCGAGAATTATAATATAAAGTTGTTAAATTGTTCACAAATATCTAAAAATCATAAAAAATTAATTTATATCCATTTGAAACATATTCACAAGTTGTAACATCCCCGAACCGAGAGCTACTAAACTAGTGCCTTGATCTAGTTCAACACATAAACTCAAGTGCACCTCCACAAACACTATTGGATTCTGACTAGCAGTTAGGGTATGATAATATACACGGGGAGACAATACCCTCATTACTAGAGTAATACACAACAAAAAACAATTTTAATAGTATAAATGATAGAAAACAAATCAATAACATGCATAATAACCCACTCCCAAACAGGGTACAAACCATATCCGATAGTAAACATGTCATGCCATGATATATATCCATGTAAACAAAACCCAAATGAATGAAAAATTGGGGAATCCCCAAAAAAGACTTGTCTCCATGTCTCAGACCTCATTTGTGAACATACTAAACCCAACTCACATCCTAAGCATTGTGCCTTACACTTTTTTTGACCTACAACTACGAAATCTGTATGGGTACACAATGGAGGCCCGAGTAGGCTAAGAGTATAACTCAGTAGGCCACCACCAATAGTGTCAAAAAAAATTCCAGTAAAAGAAGATATTTCATGCAACTGATAAATAATGGAAAGTAATCGTAGACATTTCAATTGGATATCAAAGGTTATGTTCCTCTAAAACATAAAACTCGTGAATCTAGGTATACTTTTTAGGCTTCCCAAGGTTTATTCTACCTTATTCATGTGTTTGTTGGATTAATAATTTTCAATGTTCTCAAGTGTATTCGAAGAATAATCGAGTACTATCTCACTAGAAATCTGATTATATTAACCTCATAATACTCACCTAAAAGCCTCAGTTTGAGTGAAATAAAACTATTAAGAGAATAGAACTATACCCCCTTCCCTAACCCATGAATTTAGGTGTGGATCTAGATCCATGTTCAAACTC
This sequence comes from Viscum album, assembly GCA_963277665.1. NCBI lineage: Eukaryota > Viridiplantae > Streptophyta > Magnoliopsida > Santalales > Viscaceae > Viscum > Viscum album. The sequence continues at coordinate 1,666,632,477 of OY728119.1, forward strand.
AACCCATGGGTGTAGAACCTCATATCTATAACCCACTCTATAATGCCATGTGCACATGCATATTTATCATCATTAAAATTAACCACATCACAACCAAGCATAACCAATATCATTTTCAACATCACAAAATATTAATAATTGGAAAATTGACATTACTCCTCAATCCATTAACACATTCCTAACTTATATCACTTTACTATTTAACACCATTTCCCATTACCCATTCGTATCTCACTATTAATATTCAAATGTATACATAATTCCCTATCATATTCCCAATAATACCATTTATCCCAAATACATGTCAACTTAACAATCCCTAATCCTTTAATCAAATTCAACACAACTTACCACAATCCATTATAACTCATTGAATAATCCAATTAAAATATTCTTTGAGTTTCTAAATCATCATGTTTCAATTTCGCACCTTATATTTATGTTAGCCCCATCGAGAGGGATGAAACACCACATGGGTGTCCCTAATGTAATCAAGTCATCATCCATGCATCTCATGGGGACAAATATGGGTTATATCAATCATTTAGACTCCCAATATACCACATCATTATAATTGAATCATGAAAACATCAACAATTGAACAAGAATAAAACCTTACATGAACAAATATAAGAATAAACTATGGGATATAACTTTCTGACCACATATAGTGAATCTGTTTGCAAATTCACACCCAATCAAGGCCATACATACATATTTAACCACACATTGAATCCTCGATCAAAATCTCACAAGAGAAGAAAGGTTTTAGAGATTTTAATGGAGAGAAGGAAGAGATGCAATCCCCAAACCAAAAAGATATGTATGAGTGAGATTATCGTTACACAGATCATCAATAAGCCGCCAATGACACTCTAAACGGCCTAGAGGTGAGGTATAATACCTCTTCAAATATCATTGGAGCCTTGTCCATTCCTAGGGTTGCAATAGGGGAGTAGGAAGAAAATAATTAGTGGAACATAAAAATCCTGGAACATGATTTTTGTAATTCTCCCAAAAAATTACAAGGCCACACAGATTTCCCCCCACGATTTGAAAAAACATGCATAAAACATATGGATTATACTTTCTGAAATAAGGACCCTTTCCTGGATACATGGAATTTCCACACAGTTTTCATAACCTTGTGATAATGGATTGAATGCCTTTATTTAAGTATTCATAGTTAACTGTGATAATTCTCACGGTTTTCACTAAATGTGCACAAACCATGCAACATGCCTGGAAACTCTATTTTCCCTAATTATTTGGTCCTAAAGCACCTGAACACCCTCAAATCATCATTTGAACCGTGGGAAACAATTTATTTACCAAAAATAATGTATTAAACTAAAACATAAACATAAATATACCTTAAGAAGGGTCTTAGATCTTACAACCTCCCCACATTTGGATGTTCTATCCTTGATCCACTCTTCCCAATAATATTTGAGTTTCTGATGTAAAGTGGTTGGGAACTAGGCCCGTATATTCAATTCCTACTACAAATTATCATCCTGAATGTTTCTATGTATCCATAAAACATGAAAAAAAAGGAAGAACATTTTTTTGTAAAACCTCCTCACTATGATCCACAATACGAACCGAGTTCTCCTCCAAGGATGCATCTTCCTTGAGTTTGACATCCTCGGTATTTATCATATGAAATTGATTGGGGACATACTATTGGAGTTGAATAACATTGAAAACATCATCCATCATAGTATATTCTTGTGGAATAGCTTATTGGAATTCCATAGGTCTGATACACTCCACATTCTCAAATTTCCCCATATACCAAGGTTCTATCTTTCCATGTTCCAAGATACGGCGGGGACCTAGCCTTTTTGATACCCGAAGAAACACACAATCACCCATGATAATATTGAGGGTTCTACGACACTGATCGACATATGAATATTTTCTACTCTAATTCGTTTTCATATGATTTTGAATAAAAAAATATTCTTTGACATATTCTACACAAGACTTGGTCCACATAGTTTAGACTCGCAATCCTCTAACCAACACAAAAGGTATGTACATGGTCTCTCATAATGTGACTCAAAGTCACCATCTACATTGTAGAATGGAAACTATTATTTTGATAAAAATCAATGATTGAAACATTTATTTCCCATGAACCACAAAAATCTAGGACATAAGTTCTCAACATTTCTTCTAATACATGAATTTTATGCTCTGACTGCTTGTTATATTGTGGGTGGTAAGTCCTACTCAAAAACACATCGGTAACATGTTCCTTAAATAGTCCCATCTAAATTAAAGAGGTGAAACGTGGATCATGATCTAAAACAATGGCCCTTGACACACCACAAAACTATAATATTTCTAGAAAATATAATTCTCCCAACTGTATTAGTCTTCTAGATTGGTAAGAAATGAGCCAACTTGTTTAGTCGGTATACGATCACCCAAATTGAAACATTATTATAAGGTTTCTTTGGAATACCCACTAAGAATTACATCATTAAATATTTCCAATTCCACTCTAGAATAGGTAATGACTGCAACAACCCACCTAGATATTGATCATTATCATTCAACTTCTAAAAGGTACGACATCATGCCACAAAACTCACTACTTATTTCTTAATTCTTAGCCACCTAAAATTCACATAATGATCATGGTATATTTTATTCAATTCAAGATGTACTTCCCATTTCGATTCATGGAAGTCACACATCAACTCCTCTCATACATCTATCGACACCACAACTCAACTGCGGACATAAGAAACTCCAGCGACACCAAAATTCCAACCAGAATGTGACTCCCCACATTTAAGACGTTCCTTAATATCCAAACTCTCCAAATCCACCAACTGACTCTATTTAACTGGTTTAAAATATTGTATTCAACTGTTATAATTACAAAGGTCATCTTCATGTTCCCATCCTATACCCACAAATGCATCTCAGCAAACAAGGCCATCATCTTCCATTCTGAACTAGATTCATAAACAATATAATTCTAAGACTTATGGCTCAGAGAATCAATGACACTATTCCCTTTACCTGGTGTGTAGACCGACTAAAATTCAATGTATTCTTGGTACTCATATAACACTTATTGTTTAATATTTAAATACAATTGAGAGAATAGGTATGTGATACTTTTATCATCGGTAAACACTATGAATGGATCTCAAAGCATGTAATGCATCAAACATTTCATGGCATGAACTATAGAAGAGAGATCCATGTCATCAGTAGTGTAATTTATTTCATGTGGTCCCAAATTCCACAAACCATATACTACTACTTGATCATCCTATATCAACAGTAACCTGTTTCCAACATGAGACGCATCGTAAAACAAGGTGTACCTCTTACCTAGTTCAGGTAAGATCAAAACCAGTGTGGTAGTAATCCTCTTCTTCATCTCTTGAAAAGAATTATCAGAAGCCTCTGAACATTCAGTAACACTTGCCTTCTTGGTTAAGACTATGAGTGATGATTCAAAACAGAAGAAATATCTAATAAACCTTCAGTAACAACCAGCCGAACACAATAAACTCTGAACATTATAAACGTTCTGGGTATGCTCCCAAGATAGAACAACCTGTAACTTTTCTAGATACACCAACATGGCTGACTCGGAAATTATGTGTCCAAGAATGTAATCCTTATCAATCCAAAACTGACATTTTAATAGCTTGGTGTAAAGAATGTGCTCTCTTAGTGTACTCAAGATGATGTAATGATGTTTGGAATGATCTTCATGAGATATCAAGTACACCAAGATATCATCAATGAATATAATATTGTACTGATCCAGGCATGGTTTGAATATTTGGTTCTTCAAGTCCATGACCACATCCAGTGCATTGGTCAATCCGAATTGATTTACCAAAAATTGATATAAATCATACATATATTGGAATACTCTCTGGGGTATGTCTGAAAGCCTCACCCTCAAATAATTATATCTTGGTCTCAAATAAATCCTGGAAAATACAATGGAAACTCTAAGATAATCAAATAGGTAATGAATTCAAGGAAAGGGGTATCAATTCTTGACCATCTTCTGGTTCGGTTTCCTATATTCGACATATATCCTTAGTGATATGCCAACCTTATTCTAAAACAACGTAAGAGATACTCATAGTGATATAGTATGATTGATAAACCCTTTATTATCTAAATATTATATACAAAACATCAATTCTTGGAGGGTTGGTGGATACATTTGATATAGTGGAATGGACACTGGCTCCCCCAGAAAACAATTCAATTGTAAAGTCAATATCTCTCTCGGGTGGGGACCCCTAAAAGTCCCCAAGAAACACATCCTAAAACTGGTATAAAATGTAATGTAAAACTAACAACACTTTATCCCCATCATCTAGAATATGACATGCTACTTGGGATAAGAGTTCTCCCTACTACTAACGTAGTTTCCCTTCATGGCCTGCTCAAGTATCCCACTCACCAAGAAGTATATCAGTTTTTCCATTAAGGGACGTGAATGTTACCTGACATTGGTATTAGTCGGTATGGTCTTGATATAAGAAAAAATAATCGGTCCCTATGATTAGTTCAAAAACTGAAATATCTAGGACAAAAAAATAAAACATAAAATGGTATCTACCCACCTACAGAGCACATCCCTTACACTGCTTGATGTCCTCAACTCATACCCCTATCGAAGCATCTGGTAACAAAACTGAAAAGGATCACTCCATGGTTAATCTTGGCATGACTTTTAATTGAGGATAAATAATAGAATTCATAGAACCTATATAAAATAAATCACTAGAGATCATGGAAGCTATAAGAATTGTACATTTAACTATAGATGGAATCGCCTCAACACCATCCGATGTACACGAACTGCCTAGAGATGACCTTACACTTTAACTGGGGCTCTGACTTGGTTACCCTACACTGCACAGCCCAATAGAAATGGATGATCTATCCCTGGAGGTCCTAGTCCACAGTTTGTACTGGTATGACACATGGAACTCCAAAATCCTACCGGATACAGGGTAACCGACCCCATTCTCACACTCGAAATCTACCTCGGACCTCCTTCAATCCTTGACTATCATGTGTTCCTACAGAACACGTACACATGGTGTAACCTTTTGTATGCTCGAAACATGACCAAGGGTTTGGGACACTGGTCATGCTTATGCATCATCCTTCCACAATGATTATAGAACACCTTGTTTCCACCTGGAGAAGTGGACCCCATCTTTTGATTTCTCATTGATCTTCCACTATACTATATTTTTTTAATATAGCACTTCCTAATCTCGGATTTTGAAAAACATGCCTACCCAGCTTGCACCACATGTTCACTATGTGATTATCCCATTAGGTTCTCTTATAAGATAAGGGCTTGCTCTACCACTTCATTAAAACTTTTCAAATGAAAAATATTCACATGATACCTGATATCATGTCTTATCCCATCCTGTAAGTGGTTCTCCACAACTACCTCATCTCTTATCAAAGTCAAAATAAGGCATCTCAAATTGGTGAAATGACTAGAATAGTCCATTATTGACATTATCCAATGGTTAAACTACATAAATTATGCATCCTTCCCCTAGCTCAGGGTTTTTGGGTAGAATTGTTCAAGAAAATCGTCATGGAAATCTTTCCATATCATTCCTTCACTATGATCCAAAGGAAAAATGATGTCTCACCAATACTTTTCTTAACCTCTCAACATATAAGCTACTAACATGACTTGCTTCTTGTGAAGAGTCTCTACATGGTCAATAATAGTTTTGATGGACTCTACCAAAATTGAGCTTCCTCTGGCCCACCATCTTAGGTAACGGTAAGAGGGTGATGTAGTTGAAACTCCCTAATCTACTAAAACATACATAGTATAGCCTACATTGGATCTTATTCCATCATTTTCATAAAATGAGAATAGTTCTCATGGAACTGCATTTCACTATCTTCTTGGATCACCATGTTCTATTGATCCACTACTAGGGGAGAGTTCATGACAACTTCCACTTTTCTCCCAACCAGCACACTTCTTAGAGATGGAATTTCTCTACAATGCTAAACATGATCATTAGAATGCATCCATAACACATGTACAAATGAAAATATATATGTATTATCATCACATTCCACAACTAAACCAATTTTTATACACCATAAAAATGATCCCACTCACATCCAGATCACTACCCTTCTCCAGGTCTCCTAATGTCATGGATACCCATAATATCTAATTTACATGTTTAAAATCCTTTCCTTTTACGCAAATTGAAAAAAAATTCAATATCCTAATTTAATCTTACAAATTGCTAACCAAACATTGATTATTTATTAAGAACCATTTTCTAATTACTACTTTCCCATTTTCCTTTCATTTTTATGAATTCATATCATTCCATTAAGAGAAATTTTATTACTTTTAAAAAAATGCATCCAAACCATTATATCCTGCACACCCATCCCATGTGTGTGCCTACCGTGATTTCTGTCAATTATCATCATAAATTACTAGAATGATGAATGAATTTAAAACCTCATACCATCATAACATGATATAAATGTCACAAAACTATAAAATCACTCAAAAAGTACATCACCTGATTGTGAAATATCATCAAATTTAACAACACACAACTAGAACAATAATCCCCTCCTAGGGTGACGTGTGTTATCCCTCGTACATGGGTTATTTAATCCAAATCATGCACTCATTAAAAGGATTTAAACTCTCCAAACATCATTTCTACTATCCCCAAATAGTATGAAAGAAGAAATAAATCCTTTTATACAACTTTGTAACATCCTCGGCCTGGGATACACTAAACCAGTGCCCCAATCCAGGTCGCAATAAGACTTCAAGCACACCTGGACATATGAAAAAGGATCTTGAATAGCATAGAGGGAATGGTTGGATATGTGTGGAGACTATACCCTATTTAATAGATTAATCCACAATAGAAAATAATTTATATAATAGAATAAATTGAAATCAAATCTGTAACATGCTTAAATAACCCATTCCCAAACAATGTACAAACCATATCAAATAGTAAACATTTCATGCCTTGATATTGTTCCAAGAAAATAAATAAAAAATGAAATAAAATAGTGGAATCTCCAAAACGGTCATGGATCCATGTATTGTAACTCATTTTTGAAAATAGAAAAATTTACTTGGGTACCCAGTGGAGGCATGAGCAGGGTGTTAGTATAACATTGCATCCCAACACCAATGGGGTCTACAAAATATCTAGTAAAAGAAGATATTAAATGAAACTGATAAATAATGGCATGTAATGGTAAAAAGATTAATAGGCCATTCTCAATTATGTTCCTCTAAATTTTACAACAATTGAATCTAGGTATAATGCGTAGGCATCCTATAGTGAAATCTAAATTTTTATGTGTTTAATGGTTTTGGCAGGTTAAATTTTTTCAAGTGTATGGAAATAAAAATAGGCATATATCACTATTAATCACATTATATTTACCACATAATCCTCACCTTGAAGCCATAGTTCAGGTGGATTTAACTATTAGGGGAATAAAACTCCATACGCTTCCCTAACTTGTGGAATTAGAGGTTGAGCTAAAACCTCATTCCAAATAGTCTCATGGGTGTAGAACCCCATGTCTATACACCACTCTACCAACCCATGTGAACATGCATATTTTTCATCACCACAATTAACCACATCACATAAAAGAAAATACAATATCATTTTCATCATCATCATAAATAAAAATAATAAAAAATAAACATGATGCCTCAATTAACTAACACATTCCTTAATTATATCACATAACCATTTTTATCCAATTCTCATTCACTAGGCCTATCCCACTAATTATATTCATGTATAAACTTAATTCCTTATCATATTACAAATAATACAATTTTACCCAATTACATGTCATCCAAACAATACCTTATCATTTAACCACAATAGACTCTATTGACCACAATAAAAACTAAATTATTACATAAACCAATTAACCTATTCTCTATCTCTATATAATCATGTGTCACTTTCATAACTTCTATTTCAATTGGCCCCATCGTGAGGCCCGACAGACCCCATGGGTGGCCCTTATTTTGTCAAGTCATCCTCCTTGCATCCCATTGGGATCCAATGGGGTTTAATTAAACATTTAAGGACCCAATACACCACATATTGATAATTACATCAAGAACACATCATGGAGGGAACAATAATGAAACCCTACAAGCCCAAATATAAGAATAAACTATGGGATATAACTTATCAACCACCTACCTAGAATATATTAGTGAATGAACTCCTAATAGAGGCCTTAGATAGGGATTAAACCACCCTTTGAAGACTCAACCAAAATATCACTGGAAGTGAATGGTTTTAGAGATTCAAATGGAGATAAGAATGTGATTCAAACACTAAAGAAAAAAAGGAATCAAGAGTGAGATTATCCTTACCCGAGTCATCAATCTACAACCAACGACACTCTAAATATCATAGAGATGAGAAAAAATAACACATTGAATCTCATTGGAAATTTGGGTTTTTAATAGGATTGTATAGGGTGGGGAAATTCCCGAGTGGAACAAAAAAAACCCGTAATGGTATTTTTTAAATTTTCTCATTGATACTGGGTAACACTGTTTACCCACATGGTTTGACAAACCGTGCACAAACAGTGTAGATTTTAATATCTAAAAATAGGCCCCTCACACAATTACCTTGTATATATACATGGTTTTCATAAGCGTGTAAAATCCTTTATCCAAGGATGAATGGTTACCTGGGATGATCCTCACAGTTTGAATTAATTTTGTGAAAAACATGCAACATGCTCATAAACTCATTTGTGCTCCATTTTTGTGTCCCAAACCCCTAAAACATCCCTAAGACTTCACATGAACCTCAAGCAACAATCATTTGAAAAAATAAATGTCATAAACTGAATCATAAAAAAATTCCTTAAGATAGGTCACTAATCTTACACAATTATAAGTCGTCATTATTTAAAAAAAAAAGTATTTCGAAGAAATTGTTTTGAAAAATATTAATCGAAACATATACCAATTATATGGTAAATAGTGAGTTTACTAGTGAGATATAGATAGTGTGGTTGATATCTTAATTGAAATTATATCTCAACTCATGATTATTTTATGGGTAACATCATCTCTTTTCAGCGATGAGGGAATATTATAATTGAAAAGAAACAATTTATTAATGGGGGTAATATAGTAACCTATATTTTGTGTGTATATATTCATTCAGATTTCTTCAGAATCAAAATAATATTATGGTTCATTGAATTAATAATTAATGAAAATTATTACATAGTGAATCTTGAGATATATTAATGACTATGTTTAGATAAATATGATTTAATTATTGAAAAAATATAAATATAATGATTATATATTCAATATATATTTTGGGGTAAAATGAAAAATTAATATATATATATTTCATAACCTAAAAATCCATAATTAACATTAAAATAATTATTCTTTTTTTAATTAATGAAATTACTTATCATTAAATATAACTATATTCAATGAAAATATAAATATTATCTATATAAGTAAATATGAGAAAATAAACAAAATATTTTCAACTCTAGGGTTGAAAGTCAAACATATTGAACGTGATCATTAGTATAAATAAAAAATTATATGGGTTATATAATAATAAATGAATTATTTTATTGGGAGTATATATATATATCATTAATTATGGTTTTATATGGTATCGAAATGAGTTATAAATGTATCTTTTAAAATACAGTCATTATATTATTGTCTTATTACTAAAAATTTTATAAAATGGATATATAAAAAAAGTAGAATATATATTATATATTGGAATAAATATGTTTTATATTTTATATACTTATTATCAATAACTTAATATTTATGGAATTATAACATTTATAAATATAATCTCTTATAAAAAATAATTTTTAATTCTAAATAAATTTCTTTATATTTTTTTATATTTTAATTTTTATAAATAAAAAAAACAAAATTTGAAGAATGCTTTTAATGGAAATTATTATTATTATAAATAAAAATAATAATTAAAATTTCTAAAATTATTATTATTTATGGATCAATAAGAATAATTATATATTTCTAATAAAAATTTTAATTTTCTGAGAATTGTATTTCTTATGTGTTGTGTTTTCATTTTTTAAAACCTAAAAATATTATGGTTAAAAAATAATTCAAGTAAAATGAACTTGAAATATTAATAAAATGTGATATAAAAACACATGGAATTTATTAGTAATCAATTTTTAATGAGAATACAAAAACATTTGGTTTTAAATTTTTTTCCCTAGAAAACATTTTCTCTCATATTATATGTTTTTACATAAATGTTTAGTTTCAGTTGTTGTGAATTTAAAATTTATTTAATATAGTTCTAATTCAGTTTTATCACATTTAAATTAGGTAATAGAGATCATAATTTAGTTTCGGTTAAAATCAATTTCTAGAGTAAATAATTAAACAATGTAAAAAAGAGGTAATGGGGGGAAAATGTCATGGATTGAGATTTTAATAATTTAATAGAAATAAATATTTATAAAATTAATTTTTTGGTTGTGATATTAAATCCTATAATATCAATCGTTATTTCCTCACCTAACACTCATGTGATTCCATATTTTTCCTTCAACAAATATAATTTTCTAATGAAATGTCCCTAATTTTTTTAATAATGGACTTATCCGATAACAAATATAAATCACTTATATCCTTTGATTTTATATGCAATAACTTACTAAATATCTTATATTTAAATAATTTCTCATTTTGGATATATTTTTTCCCAAAAAGGGGTCCTATGTCCATTATTCTAATGGAAGTCATTATATGAAAGACTGACTTCATAAAATAATTGATTTCATCCACGTACATTAATTTACCTTATCATATGAACTCTTTATATATAAAATTAATGACTCTATTGATTTGGTATTTAAATCTCCATTATATTATAAAAATTTTATTATCATTATTAATCAATATATTCTTACTAATTTATATGGTGTGGGATATTTTTTATTGGTTTTTTTTACAACAACAATAGATTATTCTATAATAATTACATATTTAATGAATAATAAATATTAGTTACTGATAATATAATATACTTTTATATTTTTTATAATTATGAAAATTTAATATACATAACCATAGTTACTTATGAAATAAATTCTTTATTTAGAATCAAAATTAAATGAATTGAGTTTTTTAATTATTCCTTATGATCTATCACCCAAATATCCATGAAACTAGAGTTGGAATCTAGAAATATATCAAATAGACACGCATGTGAAAACAAATACATACACATTATCTCTCTCACACAGACACCGAAATATATATATATGTGTGTGTGTGTTTGTTTTTATTTTTGTCAAATCCTTTTAAATTATAGAGGTTAATAAGATATCATCAGTAATAGTGGACTGAAATCATTATACTAATGAAAGTATGGAAGAAATTGAAAAATTTACAACTGATTGTTAATTTTATAAATTATTTATTTATAAATTAGTAGTAATATTATATAATTTAACATTATTATGTAAAATATATTCAAATAATGTACAATAAATAATTTATAATACAACTTAAATGATTATACAAGAAGATAAACCACATTTGATGGAGAAAGATTCAAATTTATGGTTTCTCATCACAATTTTACTTATTTGATCCATGTTTCATATTGGGAAACTATTTTAAATCCTATAGTTTTCATACTACCAATTTTAAATAATTTATCTTAACTATATTTTTTCATAGTATTAAAATTTTCATTTAATGTACTCTCTTTCATTTTAAAATACCTTAGTTTTTACTTAGTTATAAGTAATTTTGTTAACTCAACCTCCATTAATTGAGTTGTGAACCTTATACATTGATTGTATTCTTCTAATATTTTTATATTACTCTACTAGTCTATTTGATGTGGAATTTTATATTTCTTTTGGGTCATAATGCTATTAAATAACAAAATATATTTTTTGTTGATTTTTTCTGAATAAAGATATTACATTTTAGTGGAGAAACAATCAATATATATTTTGGGTTTTTTTATTATATATCCATATTATTTATTTTCTAATAAAATATATTTTTATTTTAATGATATATATGTATCATCTTATCTAACCTTTATATGTCTCTCTATCTCTATTAGAAGAAATATTTTATAATTATTTTATCATTTTGGATTTTCTTAATATAGTTAAAAAGATTAAAATAGTGTTACTTTACACCTAAATGTATTTTTTTATCTTCATATCCTTGTTAATTATTGTATATAATTATGTATTTTTTAATGTTACATTATTGGAGGTTATTTTTCAAAAAACAACTCAAAAATATTCTTATCACTTTTTGAAAATGATATTAAATTAGATAGGAAATTTCTTTTAAACAAATTTACTAAATTGTTAAAATATACTTTGTATGAACGTCAATACATTTTGATATAATTACAATAAAGGTTCCATTTTAAATGATTTATTATAAAATTTAATCGTTTTTATTTTATCCTTTATTTATGAATTCTTATCTTTATGTCATTTCCATAAAAATATATTAAATATATTATTTCCCCCTAATGTAAATATTTTTATGTTGAATAAAACATAATAAATTGTTTTCTAGCCTTAAACTAAAATAATCTTCATATATATAGATGTAGATTTATTTATTATTAGTCGATGTGGATTTCCCACTATGATATGAATAAAAATATAATATGAATGTCTATTTGAAAACAAATTTAAATAAATAATTACCATTTTTAAATATACTTTTTATCTAATATATTAGTTATATATAATTTGATTTTTTTATATAGTTACGCAAGTTAATAATAATCAACCGGTTAAAAAAATTGAAATCATGCAAAATTTTAATACCATTTTACTGACACAAAATATATTATCTATATATATCAATAATAAAAGATAACAATTAATGTAAAATTAATATATAAAATTTTTATAAATACATCATATAATATAGAATGAGACTATATTTTTTTTAATGAAATATAGTTATAATAAATGTATGAAAAAAAACCAAATATAGCAACCTATACATTTTAATGATAAATATTACTTCTTTTAGATAAATATTCAATAAATTTCCCAAATACATTCTGAAATGACTTAAATTATTAATTTATTTTGAGATTATATACTCAATATTATTATTTCAATAATGAAATTCAATATCTCCTATAATGAACATCCCACATAGTACTGTACTTAGATATACACTACAAAAAAACCATTTTTTAGCCTCTAGAAATAAAAGATAAGAAATTGTTAGATCAGATGATTAATAATTGTAAAAATGATATTTTAATGATCCCTTAAAAATTACATTGGAATAATGGTATTAGCACATGATCATAACATTTAGAAACTATACCCTACAAGTCATGGAGCATAATCTTGAGTCATAGAATAATGCATGGATGTTAATAAATGATGAATTATAAAATAAATCAAGAAACATGATTCATGAAAAAATAGCATATTCATAGGGATCTATAAAAAAATAGATTATAAAATTTTTAACTCTTATAAATAAAAACATGTTCAGTAATTATATTAAGGAAATCAAAAGAATCCCACGTATTATCTTATGGGCGTGAAATCGAAAAACTCACATAAATTTATGAACATGAAACCAAGTCTATTAAAACACTTTAGGTTATTAAAAATATACAAAAATAACATTATGAAATGGACACCAGTTTCACACATAACCTTATCGATAGGAATATTATGCCCACACATTATCTTATGGATCTGAAAAAAATACCCAGACCTGAAATTATGAACATTTAATTTGTTTCATGTGTAACATATTAAACTTATGAGTTATACAAATTTACTAAAGGCAATGGAGTTATTTGACTGACCCACAATTAAAATAATCATAATCCATTCATATAAATTTCAAAAAAAAAATCATCATAATCATAAATAATAGTAAATGATTTAGTCCCTTTAACATTTTAACATTTCATCATAGGCCAACCCGAGGATGAATAATAGGTTTCCTAAATATATCATCATCCTAATAATATTCACAAAACATATAATGAAATAATGATTATGGTACCATTTTATCATATCTATAGTATAATATAAGCAACCAAAATGTTTGTTTTATTGATGAATTTAAATACGATTAAACTATCTCTAAAAATTTATTGAAGAAAATATCATCTCCACTTTGAATATCACATTTCATAAAAAAAAATACTTTAAAAATATATCCAATTGAAAATAAACTTTTAATAATATAATTTTCTTAAATCATTTAGGGGCTGTGATTTAATAAAAGTCTATTCATTTAGTACATGTAAACATAGTGATTACATTCACATGTTTTGTTAAAAGTAAATAGAGATTCTTTACGAAATTGAAAAGTAGATAACATTAGAAAAAAAATAAAACGTAAATGATTGGAAAAATTTACATTAAAATATAATATTATATTAGGAAATTTGAGTTTAAAATTATTTTTAGAAAAAACTAATGTGGAAAAAATGGGTTTTTGACTGATGTGGGAAATAAAGATCATTTTCATAAAATTATGTTATTGATATCTTGAATAGTTAATGTAAAAAAATGAAACTAAAATATGTATTATATATGAAAAAAATATATGATAATAAAATTCATGATAGGAAATGATATTTATATAATAAATTTTCAACATTAGAAACATAATCATAAAAAACCCTCACATACACTAAGAAGACAACTTAAATTCATTACCAATTTGGTTTCATTTGAACAAGAAGTTAATTTATATAAATAAAAAAATGTGGACATGTAAATTAGTATAATTTTAATTATAATAATCATAAAATGCATTCATGATAATTATATTCACCACATAAAATAAATAAGTGGTGAATATGGCATGTGTCTCATAGATGTAAAATTGACATGATAATCCCTTACCTCGTGTATCGACTTCCTTCGTACACATTAAAAAATAATTTATACTAAATGCAGGATTATTATAAATAAATTCCTGATCTATAAGCATATGTATCATACCATACATTATTGACTTATATCCATATACTACTAGTTATTCAATAATTCTATATAAAATCATTGTTTTGGGTGATAATGACTTCGTTTTTCTTATACGTTTTTGTTTGGTAGTTCATATCATGGAACATTGATTTTGGTTCCATTGTATCCAAAATTTTAACTATTATATAAATTTAAAGTTTATCATTGAATACATATTTATTTTCCTCAATAAAATTTATACTCAGATTTTTGAGTTACACCATTCATGGGGATGGAGGTTTGTATTTACAGATGAATGTTGTCTATATTTTTAGATGAATGGATCAATAAAAAGGTAAATATTATTTTACCTTTCAAAAATATTTTTAATATAATAACATATTTACTCATATATTCAGTATATATTTCATTATTATCATCATTTTTAAATTAAAATGAAAACATTTCATATCGCTTTGTGGAGGGTTTTTTCCTCACATATGCATGAGCAGTGTGGGAATTTTTTAATGGATCATAAGGAGAAATATTATATGTGATATTATAATTTCAGAGTTATAATTATGTCCAAAAATTTTATATAAATATTTTAAACCCATAAATATATCTATCTGTTAGAGGCGGTTATGGATTGAAAATTACCTTAGATCGTGATGTGAAGTATATCATATACATGTTTGAGGATTTGATTTTTTATTTACTGGAATGGGATATAGATGTATGTTATGACACTAAAAAATAATATATCTTTATATAGGTTACATTATTTGTATTATATAATAAAATTTTAATAAAATTTTATGGTGTTTGAAGAAAAAATATTTCAGATATTCTCAGTTAAGAAGTTATATCATTTTCATACCACTTACATTGGTTTGAACAACAATCCTTCTTCACTGGGTTTCATAATCAAAATAATAACTATATGACATGATTAGGGACATAAGGAAATTATTGGGGTAATATTTTTCTATATCAAATGGATTTGTACATTTCAATTGTAGAGGATAGTGAGTGTCATTTTATATGTGGGGGAGATGACATAATAGGAATTTTTGAAAGGAAAGGGTATCCCCATGTTTTAAGAACGCCAATAAGATAAATAAAGGCTTATTATCGAACCATGTATTACATAAGTTCAATAAATATCTATAAAAACAATTTTAACTTGTTTTTAAGTCATTGTAACCCTTAACCTTTTAGTTTATCCCTTAGTAAACATATATTAAATATAACCATCGTAATTATTTTTCATTATTTTTACTATTCATTGTGAAAAAATGTTCAATTTATTATACAATAATAAATATTATAGTTAAAAATATGTAATAAATTTTTTCAAATTCAATTCATAGAATTTTTATATTCTAATTTTAAATTAAACCTAAAAATGTGACAAAAAACAGTTTTCCATATATAATGTTTTCTGATGTATCAAACGTATTTAGAAAAAAGGTTAAATCGATTCAAATGATTTAAATTGGATAAATAGTAATATAATTGAAGTGATTATACTTGTTAAATAATATTAGAATATAATTTAACTTTTTAAAAAAATTAATGGAAATATATGTTTTCAATAAAAATCAATATTTTCACTATTTATCGTAAGGTTATTCTTTTCAAAAAATTATTCATAATTAACTACAATATTACTTTGAAATTATTATTAGAAAAGTAAAATTAATTTTTTCAAATTAATTATATAAAATTATTATATAATAAATTTTATAGTAATTACAGAAATACTGATGAAACATATTTTTTAAGAAAAAATTTAGTTTTGAGGAAAAAATTTTATACATTCAAATATCATAAATATAAAACATATAACATTAATTATAGAAAAAATGTAGAATATATAATAAATCAATCACATTAATATAATTTAATAGTATGTATAACATTAATTTATTTTGATAAACACACATTTTGCACATAATAACATTTTTCTGAAAAACCTTAATTTTTCTTTCTGATGATTTTAATTTGATATAAAATTTAGTGATGACCATTAAATTTATTTTATAAATATATAAACCCTAACATTTTCATAATTTAGAGATTCGTATTCATACTCTCCAATTTAATGGATGGGTTGTAATAGTATAATATATTATTGTTTGTTAAAACTCGATATGGCATGTAACACAAACTATCGAACAAATTAAATTTACGTGAAGATAAATATTTAAAAAAATATCGTGGTGTAAAATTCTGCCCCCTACGCTTTAAATAAATTACATCCTCCGGTTTTTATCTTGTTCATTAATGGTTCCCGATTTGTGGAAAAATCATATCGTACATAGGGATAATAAAACATCATCTTAAAAGAAGGAAATTGAAATATAGAGGTCATATAGAATAATTCAAAACTATGTTACAAAATCTAATAACATTAATATGAATTGAAAATATGGTTATAGAGGAGAAAAATAAAACCCATATAAAAATTGATATTGATGTTGAATATTATTATCATAAATTTATCAATGAAAAAATCCTAAACTTTTGATGGGTGAAAAGAGCATAGATTATTCTGGAATGATGGTAATATGATTTCTTTTGTATCTAAATCTTATAAAACAATTGTTACATTTTGACTATCATGTTATCAAACATGTTGAATTATACTATCTTGATTTCTTTCACTTTCAAATGAACAATATCATCCTTTGATGGTTCTTTGATAAATTTCCACTTAATCTTGTACTCCTACAAATGAATATTCAAGATTAAATTTTCAAACCTATAGAAATGAAATTCAATCTCAATGGATTATTTGATCAAAAAATGGGTGGAAAATTATTTATCCTATATATATATTTACAAAAACAAATAATGTTTAATATAATATATAAAATATGGATAAGTTTTCCTATCAGTAAATAATAAAATAATCTATTAAACATCATCTAATGTTCAACAAAAACCATTACATAAATGGTTATAATTATGAACATTCAAAAATTAAAATATTTATAAAGGCAACTAGTTTTCAGAAATAGACATAACATTAATCCCTCAAATATCGTAAATAATCTCTTAATTATCACATATCAAATATGTGAATACCATGGGACATATATTCTCTTTAAAATATGTTAATAACTATAATTAAAATTAAACCTCCATGAAAATATATGTGTTTCCAAATTCCTTAAATAAAACTATTGATTATTAAATATATTCCGTATATCTGAAAATTTAATAAATTCCATCATAGATAACATAAATCTAACTTTTAATTAAATTTATAATTTTTTATAAGGTTATCAATACTATAAAATTTACATTATCCAAATCGTTCAATATTTTATACAAATTAAAAAAAATCTGATAATCTATAACATATTGATGATAATAATTACTTTTATCTTTTGTTTTCCAAAAAAAAACATTCTATTAATTCACATTACTATTTCATAATTTCCTTCAAATATATTTTGGTAAATCCTTATTTAAAATCATATGTTAGAATAAACATTTAATATTTATTGATTCACATAACATAATCCACGAGTTCAACATAAACACTTAAATAATTCAATTTTATTCTATAATCATTTATATGGATTCCTCAAATTTTTCCTTAATAAATCATTCATGAAATATATAAATTTTAGACTCTTCATAATCGACAAAAAAACAATACCCCTTAAACCTTTGTGATCAACTTCTTGAAAATTCCCCCTAACACATAAATTTGTGGAATTCCAATAGTGTCGATATTTAAAACATTCACCCATTAATAATGTGTTTGGGAAACCACTATTCTCATCATAATTTCATACGGAACATTAATTTTACCTCAGGGATTATATAGTTTAATCCCTTATTCTCCAAATATAAATCATATTCTAATTCTATTAAAACACTCTCTTGAGTTCTTCTTCTCACATTCTTCACATATATGTACCTAAATCATCATTTCTATTTGGTATCCACCACCCAATCTCTCAATTGCCTATAACATTCTATTTTACGATGAGTACAAGAGTTGAATAAGGTGATTCCTATTAATAATATATTAGGGTAACTTATTAGAAATAATCCCAAATATCTTCACAATAATTATTACCTCATTTGTATTCTTATTAACACTTTTTCTATCACAATTACTGCAAACCTAGTTTTTTATTGTTCCATCCACTGAATAAAACCAAGAGTTATATTGTGACCAACAATATCCATAGTGGTATATCTCAATATCATAAAAGCCCGTTTATAATATTTCTAAATCCAGGCATATTATATCAATTTAAGACACCTTTGGGTTATCATATTCCATCCATGAACATCATCAATTCAAATCATTTATAATGGTTAATAAAAAAATTCAATAACCAAATAATTTCTCATAGGAGTTTCAAAACAAGTGTGTAGTAAATCCAATTATCAGGCCCTGGGTGATGATCAACGGAAATCTCAATACACCCTTTTTGTTGTTATTATTCTTGTGTAAAATGTTCCAAAGCCACCTGTAACTGTAGTTTTCATATAGGGATGTAAATTATAGTAAAATTAAAAAATATATTCCTCATGAATATTTTATGAAATTATCATATACGCAAACATATCCCGAGAGTTTTCATTAAAGTCCTCTCAACATATTCTTCATAGGTTCAATAACCATATCCTATGATAAAAAATATAGTGACCCATGATTTTCATATATAAATACTCCATATTTAATATATATATTCAATAAATTTCGCATATACATTCCTAGGACCATAATGGTTTTGTGTATATGGAAACTAGATATTAAAAGTACATATTTGATGGGATTCCTTCATTATATCCCAAAATAACATCCCACATAGTACTCTCCTTAGAAAATATATACTTAAAGTAAATTATTATATCCCAGGGAAAGGAAACATATTAAATGGTGATTATAGGTTCTCAGAAACGATAAAAAATGAGATATTGATGATTGATTAAGAATAACATGAGTGTAATGTTATAGTATGATGTGAATAACATTTATAAACCACACCCTTTATATAATATAACCTGATAATGAGTAATGTGATAAATCATGGTAGTTTATAACACAAGAATCGTAAAATAAATCAATAAACTCAATACAGGAGAGCATAATAGTGACATAATAATTTGAAAGAAAAATAATGTTATAACACATTGAATATGTATAAATTGAAACATGTTTACTAATTATGTTGAGGAAATTAAATGAGGCCCTTACATAAACATATTGAAATGAAATCAAGGCCTCCCATTAAGATGTGGAAATGAATCCAGGTCCACACATATCAGAATGTATATGAAACCAGGTTGAAACATAACGTTTTGGAGTAAAAACTAGGTCCAAATATAACCTTATGAACATTTAAAAAATTTAAACAGTTATTCATATGGACATTAAAACCAAATCCATATAAGAAACTATGAACATGAAATCAGGTTCATGCATAACATATTTAACTCATTATTGATACATATTTTCCAAATAATTTTGATGAATTTAATATACCAAAATGTTTTTTATAATAACCTTTTAAAATAAATTATACCTTATAATCATCACAATCATAACTCTTGGAAAAATAATGTGTTTTATAAACATTTAGACTTTTACTCATTGTATAACCCATGGAACATAAAAATATTTCATAAACATATTATCATCATAATTATAAACATAAAACATATTTATAAAGAATAATTATGGTACTATTGGATAATATATACAGTAAAACATAAAAACCACCAATTTTTATTTCATTTATAAAGAAAAATACAATTAAAATATCATTAAAAAGTATTGAGGAAAAAATCATTTTCTCTTTGAAAATAAATTTTATAAATGAAAATCTAAAAAAATTTAATTCATTTAAAATAAACATGGAATATAATAAAATAATCCTTAAATAATTTACCATTCATGATATTAGAAAAAATTGGTTCTGTCAACACACATTAAAAATTATTCCTTTTGTATTTTTGATAAATATGATAAAATAGATTCATTCAGAAAGTGACAGTATCAATCCTTTAAAACCATTTTTTAAAAATTCAATAACACGTAAAAAAAATAAAAAAAATTTGTTATTAATTTAATTGTTTTTAAATTTTTTTTAGAAAACATGTATTTGGAATAAAAAATGGGTTTTCTACAGAAGAGAGAAATAAGATCTTTTTTCCATATAAACATAACTTCATTATATTACAAACAAAATGTGAATAAAAAATGGAAAATGTGAATTATAATGAATTATAAAGAGTATTATAAAATTAATAATAATTATTTATTTCTATATCAATAAATTTATTCATAAAATACTTAATCATCTATAATACTCAGAAAAATGATATTGTAACCTAAATCCCATACCACATTGGTATCTTTTAAATCCTAAGACCCATGAACAAAAATGAAATTAGCTGGATAAGTAAGTCACTATAATTTTCATAAGAATTATTATAAAATTAATTGATTTAATGTTTATAAACAAAATCAAATAAATATGCTGTGAATATGGAATCTGTCTCATAGATGTGAAAGTCAGACGCAGATCCCTTACCTCATGTTTTCAATTTCATTATAAAAATTAAATACTAATTTATAAAAAATATATTTTTTATAAATATATTAAAGAAACATATTAATATTTATCATACCATATATTATTCAATTATAACCTTTTAACACATGTTTACAAATAAATTGTTTTTAAAACCACTATTTTGAGTGGTAAATGGTTCCTTTTTTATTATTGTTTTTGTTTTGTAGTTTTTGTTTATTCACTTTGATTATGGTTCTATAATTTTTCTAATTTAAATCATGATATTAATATCTTATATAATAATGATATACATATTTCTATACACCCAAAAAATTTCGTGATAAGAAATATTACACCATTCATTGAGACAATAGGTCATTTATACACATGAACACTGGTTTTATTTTTCGATTGATGTAAATAAATAAAGGTAAATATAAATTCACCTTTAGAAAAATAAATATATCATTCGTATAATTTATATTAATTATATATTTACCTGTTACCTTCCATGTGTAAATTAAATGAAAAACATATAACATTGCTTCCTAGAGGCAGTGGTCCATACATACACATGAGAGACACTATAATTTTAAAATGAATTATAATGTAAGAAGGTATATGTGGAATTGTAATTAAAAAGTATAATTACTTCATTAATGTCATATGAATTTGTTTAATACCAAATTATATCTAATCATAAGAGATATTAATGGAAGATAAATTACTTTGATTTTTGGGGTGATAGTCCACCGTAAAAAACATCCATGGTTTTATTTCACATTTTATTAAAGAAGAATTGTATATAGGATATGACACTAATATAACATCATATCATTATATAGTTTATATTTATGTTTTTATATCATCATAGTTTATTAATATTTTAATTATGAGGGATAAGAAATAAAATAAAAATGTTGGGTTAAGAATGATACTTCCTCATTGGACATTCACATAATATCAGCACCAAAGGCCTAATTACAACGTTATAATTATAAAAATACAGAAGCTAGTAAAACAGGATATATGTAATAAAATTATTTTTTAATGAATAAACTTATCTAAAAGGCTTTTCATTTTTAATTTGGGTAGGATAGGGGGCCCGTTTATTAGTGGGATAAAATACATGCTTGGATATTTTTAAAAGAATATGATATTCCGGCATATTTCCCCTCCAAAAAAGAGAAAATCTATATATTTATATAACCTTATAATAGAGAAGTTCATAATAATGCCAAGAAATAGTGATTTTACATGTTTTTAAGACATTTTAACTCGTAACATTTTAGTTTAACTCGAGACAAACTTGTTTTAACCGATATTGTATTGTTTAATTTTTACTTCATTTGTTACTAATTATAATAAAAATTTATTTTAAGATTATAAATTATATAAATTTTGATAATTCCAAAATTGTTATATATTTTACAAAATTCAATTCCCTCATTTGAAATATTTTTATTTAGAATTAAGCCATAGAATTGATAAAAATAGTACTCTAAAAAATGTGTTTATATACACATTTGACATAAAATTTCTTCCAATGAGTTAAATTTGATTAATAATAATATAAATTAACAAATTTTACATTTAAACCCATGTAAGATTAGAATTTATTTTTTGTAAAGATTTTAAATTAAAGAGGAATTTTCCATAAAAGTCATCATTTTCGATATTTATCATAAAATTATTCTTTTCAGAAAATTATTGAAAGTACACTATAATAAAATTTTCAGAGGAAATTTCAAATATTATGTAAAATTCAAAAAATAATTAATTTTAAATATATAAAATCTATTGTAAAATACGATAGAAAATTTATAATGAGATTTAATTTACAAATTCATTTTTCTTTGGGGAATAAAATATAATTTCTAATTATCTCATGCCTAGAAAAATATTAGTTGAATGATAAAAAATATGATTAAATATATGATATATATTTCTCCAATAAAATCATTCAACATTAGTGATCAATTTAATTAATTAATATAAAGACACATGACATGCATAAAAACTGGTTTCCATTAGAAATATTTGTTTTCATTCAAATGAAATTAATTTTATTTTTTAATCAATTAATAGTAAATGAATTTATTTGATAAAAGAATAGATCATATGATTTCATAATTTAGATAATATTATTCATAATAATTAATTTAAGGGATATATTTTAATTTTATTCCAAATTAATGTCTGTTAAAACGTGGTGTTACATGTAACTCAAGCTATCGATGAAATTAAATTTACCTGAAAAAAATTTCATAAAATATTTAGGTAATACACAAAATAAATCATGTTATATTTATATAATTTTGTTGGTTCTAATGTAAAACATATTCTCCTATAGAAGACCTTAGTCCACTTACATGAAAGGTTTTTATAATAAATAAAAGATTCCATAACATTCATTATGCTTTACATGTAACAACAACACATAGACAAATATAAGAAATAAAAACCATATCCCATAGTTATTTATAGTCTAAAATTGTATGTAAATAATAATGTATTATTATTGTACTAATATTTATAATATAGTATAAGTTGTTAGTAAATAAATAGCATCACTAGAACAAAATGAGTGTTGAGAAAAATAGAGTGACTGAAAAAGAGTTTTGAAACAAAAAATCACATTTTACTGATAATTTATTATTAAATATATCATTTATATTATATAAAATGGTCTTTTAAATTTTCTACTTGTGTATATAATTCAATAATAGAAAATAAATAATTCATAGGAGGAGTAACTAACAGAGTATACTCCTATGTTTTTCACACATTCAATTACACTTGAGTCTTACACATATTTTAAGTCAAATACACTCTAATTATATATTTAGGAATAATCATAATTAATATCTCATACTAATCATCCATTATACAAATTTAAATGCTCTATCATTCATTTGTTTTTTTATAAAAATTTCATTTGAATGAGTAAAATTTTATTTTTTGATATATATTATTAATCATGATATATAATGATTAATTGTATTAATGATCAAATAGAAGCTTCATAGTACATTCACACAGAGGCATAGAAGGAATGATGTGGAATATAGATCAGATAAAGAAAAAAAATATGATACTTCACATGGATGTTATCCATCCATATAAAATAAATTTTAATTCATTCTTATGGATAATAATTCCTTCTCATAGAATATTAAGTCCATTACCATGGATGATCCTTCATTTACACAATCCTATATTTCCTAACCAAATTTGTTTCTTCACATATATTAATAGGAATGTGATAATTAGATCTTAATATGAAATAATATGTCTTTCTCATGGAAGATCATCTAAAAACAATCTATTAACTATATTTTATGATTGATTCATACTTTTTAATAATTTTATTCTTCCATACATGGTCAATCAATACATTATACAGTCTGGTGGATTGATCCCATTCCATTCACCATAACACACCGATTTATTTCATTATCATGTAACATCCAATACATATTGAAATATGAGATTATCTTTGTTGAAGTTGATATTCATATATGTTTGTATGCCAATATTCTATTTTATATTTACAATCAATATTTCATTGATAATGTATACTCATTCTAAAGATTAATATTACATCATGTAATCTATAGTAATTTCATAGAATATAATATTTCATTATTTAATAAAATAATTATTTATAAAATAAGGATGACTGGGGGTAATTTAATTAATTATTTATCAGAAAAATTAAAAGATAACCCAATTTATGATCAAAAATAATATAATGTAAAATATGAAAATGAAATTGAATATTATAAATATATGAGAGCCTATAAAATAGTATAAAATATCTCATTAATTTAATAAATCTAACGAAAAAATGTACAATTATTTTCATATTAATTATTTATCATAAATTTTGGGTTATAAAAATTGATAGAAAATAATGAAAACATAATTAATAGAAAAAGGAAAATAGGAATTGAAAAATAATAATGGAATGCAATTTATTGATATGAAAAGGAAAACGAGTTAACAATAAAAAAATTAACCTAATAAAATTCTAAATATAAAATTAAAAATTATTTAATACATTAAGATGAATTACGCTCAATGAGATTCATTTATATTGATGCAAAAGGTTCATGTTATGTCCAAAAAATCAGATTAGGAGGGTGAAAGAAGTTACATCTTAAAAATAGTATGACATGTTGAACAGCTTATACTTGGTTAACTCAAAAAGGACACATTTGGGAAATCGAGGGAGAGCTAGAAAAACATTTCATAAGCATTGTTTGTGTATATCTAAAAACATAATGTGTAGTGTGTGGATAATAATACATAATTATAGTGAAATAACTAACTTTCCTATAGTCATACTCCAAAATGTGGTTGAATTGTTCTTTCTCCTTCATAATTTTTTATAGGAGATGTGTTAGCACCTTTAATATCTCTACATGATATTTAAAAGATTTAGTTAATAGAATAATCATAAGTTCCCTAGATAATGATCTAAATGTAGTCTTCATGTTTGATTTTTTGAAATTCTTGTAATGTAACAATAAATAGTTCTTTTAAAAAATTCTCTAACCTATACTGCAAGTTTTTCGCCACTTTAGGCTAGTAAAAGTGTCCATGCAGTAAGGTTGAAATATTAATTTTAGACCAATTCTACGATTTTAGAATATTTATTCAAATAAAATTAATATCATATTTTAAAAATTATATGATGGGGCCATAATAATTCTATTAAGGTGCAAGAGGAGAAATAGGATGGGTTCTATAAGTTGAGTCCTAAGATTATTGTTAGTCAAACATATGGAGATCACATAAAGTTATGTAAAATATCTAATCTAATAAGTTTTCAATAATAATTAAAAATTTATTGAGAAAGCCCTCATTTTATTTTTCCATATGTCTAATTTTTCATAGTAACTAGGATGGATATAATGAATAATATAAGATGCATGTAGGGAAAAACCTTCTTTTATGGAATTGTTAAAACTAGTCCCAAAATCCAGAAATTATTTTTTCATTATATTTAGTAATTTGGAATTACTATAGATCAATTTTCAAAGAGTGGTAGATAATATATTTGGATATCCAACAAATATAGAGGAATAAATACAATAAAATAATTTACATTCACAAGTTTAAGGCACTATTTTATTAGATTCACATTATCAATTATTATATCCTATGTTTCTTAAGTATAAACAATATGAATTTAATATGGAGGCTCTATACATGTTCTCATAACAATTTAATCGTATAAGGATCCTTATTGAATATAGAAATTGGATGAATGGAAATGACACCATATTCAATTGTTCTTCCTCAATTAGGATGATCATAACCCCCATCTTCATCAGGATTAGTGTATCAATAGTCAATATTATATAGATAATATCTTATAGATTTCTCCACCATAGGATATTTTCTTTCTTCCATAGTCATTAAATTTGAACCAATGCCTAGACTCATAGATAAAATTTTAGAGGATAGTGAAATTTAATCAACTGATTAATCTATGAATTCTATTGAATAATCATTATCTGAAAAGGAATATGATTCCATATATGAATTAATAAGATAATTTTCAACATATAAAAACTCATCAGAAAATAAATAATTTTAATAAGATAGAATAGATTTAAAATAGTATGGATGATTAAAAGATACATCTTTATCATTAGTTTTTAATTATTAAATGGTATGATAATATCTCTAGTCATCTATATAATTTATTATCTGAATCAAAAAACAAATTTAAATTAATTTTATATACACTCCATGCCAGTTAAAATAGAAAAATACAATCTTCTTCACTATCATATGATAATTCTTCCACAAAATAATTCTACGAGACATCACGTAATCATAAATAATGGATAGTTATTTATTTATTTATGATAGGATTCATAATAGGATATAGAGTCAGGTAAATTTTACACAAATTAAAATAAAAAATATCTTCTAGGGATTATTGTTCACTTCTATCCTGATGTAAGTTAACTAACTGGAAAAAATCCTCTAGATGAGGACGAAATTTTCAAACCCTCCTAAATAAACTTTTTAGAATTCAACATAGAATATTTCAAATTATGTTATGTTGAATAATTAATCATAGATATAGAATATATATCTTTCCATGTTCACTTATACCACATTATTCAAAAGATATATAAATAAAATATATTGAGGTATTAATATATAAAATTATTTGGTACTATAACTAGAAAAGGTTCTGTATAAACTCCATCATTAATCTATATTTAGCATTATGTTTAATGGAAATGGTTCCCCACATATTTTAATATCTATTTTATCTTAAATATTGTTTTCAATATCAGTGTTTCAACGCCCAATCAGATAATATCATTTAGTATATTCATATTTTACATTATGAGTTACATTTATGTATTTGTTCCATTATTTGGAGAAAAGTACAGGTTATTCTCCCTTAACATAGGGTTTTTCATAATACATATGCTATATCATATCAATCTTATTATTGGAATATAATTAATTGACTAAGATTGGATAAAAAGGATGATAATTTCTTATAAAACATTAATTATATCCTTTTACATGAATATTCCTCCAACAAGAGATCTTATAGGAATCAATTATAATTCATTTAATTCGTTTTCTATAACATCTTCTTGAGTATATGGATGAGTGTTTTGAGGATTAAGAGAAATTATTATTCTATATATTTTTTTCTTTTTTAGGTTTAGATTTTGAAAGTGATGAAAAAACTAATGGGTGCTTTGTTCTAACCATTGAATATTAATTTCAAAATATAATAATAAATGATTCGGTTGAAAGGGGAAAATATTTATTTAAGGATTCATGATAGAATAAATGGTTTTTAATGGTTCATATTAAAATTCCAAATTAAATGGTTTTAAAATAATTTAGTCTGAATATATAATTAATTTCATTTAAAGGGTTTAAATAATAAATAGACATATGATATTTAAATTCCACGGAGGATATCATTAATAGAAGCATTTTTATAAAATAATTTCATGGAAGAAACTCCATGGAAGCTGTTAATAGATGAAACACTATTAAAAAAATTATAATTAAGATGGCGTGTTTTTAAAATCCCTTCTATCAATATTTTTAGGGGTCTAGAAGAGCTTAAAAATCATGATCTATTTTAGACGTAATTATGTACACAACATGTGTATGGTAAATTTACACGTATAAAAATAATAAAAAAAGTTATTTAACATTTTCCAAATTCAAATCATGAATGTAAATTAATTAGTATAATGATATTCAAGTATTATTAAAAATTAATCATGTATTATTCATTTATGATATATCTAAATTTCTCAACATGTAATGTTATTTGAAAATAACATGAGTTAATGTTCTGTGATAATGAAGTTGAGTGAACTATCACCATTTTGAAAATGATTTCTCACAAATTGATGTCCAATATAAATATTTTTTTCACTACAATGTGATGCAATAATTTAAATAATATTAATATCATCTGTATTGTCACATTTAATAGGTACTTGTCTGAATTGATATCCATAATATTATAGAGTGTGTTTCATTTATTGAAATGATTCCTAGAAACTTCCTATGGGTATTAAATTTTCATCAACAATATATAAAGATAAAAAAAATATTAATTTTACTACACAAGTATATTATTGAATTTATAAAAAGGTGATATGCAAAATAGGTTAATTTCTATCTAATTTAAATCCACTAAAATTATCTCTTGAATAACTAACTAATTTAAATTAATTCCTTCAAGAGGGAAAAATATGAATTTTGTTATACTATTGATTTATTTGAACATTTATTTTAATATCGGTATGATTTATTTCCCAAAACGTTTCTTGAAAACAATAACACATATATAAAGTCGATATAATTATAGTTCCGCTTACAAAAAAATGAAATAATCTCACAATCATATATCAATAAATAGTTTAGACAACTGGTTTCCAATTTTTATCCGAATATTTTTTATAAGTAGTGATCATTTTAGTATCATAGTTTTTATTTCTATAAATTAAAAAACATTTTATACACATTATTTGATTTAAAATAATTTTGTACTTATTATTAAAAATTTGAAAACCAATGATGTTTTCTTATTCAGCCATTAAGCCAATTTCAATTTAATTCTTCAATGTTTTTAAAATTTTATATTAGAAATAATGTTTTTAAGAACCAAAATTGTTAACAGAAACTTATTTTTTGAAAAGAAAAACACATTTTGATAATAATAAAATAAAAATAAGTAGAATTAGCTATAAGTTACATGTGAGGTCTTACGGTGGTTGGAAAATGTGATGGAGGCACTCTACACTAGAAACTCGATTTTCAACTAACCAACTATTATATTGGATGTTATGATCGATTGTTGAGGTGCATGTGTGGAAATCCATAGGGATATTATGGTTGGATGCTCACAATTTTTTTATTTTTATTATACTCTCTACAATATATAAATTCATCATAAGAGATGTGTCAGATGATCCTCAAAATGTCATGGTGGCGAAACTAGTGATGAACGATTAAACATACTCATGAGTGATAGAACGCATCATATTAATTTCAAATTAATAGTCTATTTAGGATATGATCCTTTAGCATCTCTTTTTTGGCAGTGATGTTTGGTGGAGGCGTGGTGTTGTGTGGTGTTGTGCAGTGAATATCTCCAATATAGGATTTTTAAAGTCATATAGATTATTTTTTATATTAGGATAACATATTTTAAGTATATTGGGTCTTTTTTAAATTATTACACTTTGATTATAGTCCACTGAGAGAATTAAACTATTGGGAATTTATGTTTTGTGATATTTTTGTTTTTTTATATAATAGGATACATATCATCCGAGTTAAAAGGGGAAATTTTTTAATGGGTATTGAGTTGATAATACTCTAATCAGATCAATAAATCCTATATAAAATCAATTTTTAATTAAAACAGAGTAGATCCTACCATAACAATCTCTTTGGGTTTTCTTCAAACCAAATAGTGCTTTTCATAATTTTAAAACATAATTTGGAAAATGAAATTTTCAAAATACATGGGTTTATTCAAAAAATATTCCAAAACTATGTAACAAAATATTAATGAACTCATGATATATTTTTGATATATATTGAAATATAGATGATCTTATTAATATTAAATTATTCTAATGGATTCATGTCTAGGTACTGTGAAAAATCAATCTTCAGAGTCAATAACCTTTACTTGAAAATAATCATGCAACAAGTCTAGTATTATTTATAACCACTAAAACTGATTCAAAAATATTATTTCAATATAACCATTTAGTTATATTATTTATTTTGTTTTTGTGTCTCTCATCTAGATCCCAAAATTTAATCCTTTAAACATTATTCATTTTCTCTTAAATATCTTTTACCCAATGTTCATCATTGATTTCATTATTGATTATATTTTTTCTAATTAAGATTTTAAGGCTTCATTTTAAACCTTATTTCATTGTGAATATTGGGTTTGAGTACGTATATTTATGACAATTACGATAGTTTCTATATGGTTATATTTAGGGGTTCAAATGAATTTATGAATAGAAGTAGTTGGCTCTTTCAAGTCCCCTTTAGGGTCATGATGGTCAATTTGAACTGCACTACGATATTTCCTAGGTAAATAAATAGTGTGTTCAATGGTTTTGTATATATTATTGATATTTATATTCTATGTATCATCCTTGAGTTCTTCCCTATAAACTTTGAGGATGTAGATATTTTTCATCAAAAGTTACATAAACAAATTTTTCTCACTCTTTATTTTTTTTGTATGAAAAATCTGAATGAATTATTGACAATTTAATGACCAATAGAAATAAATACTTCACTATTGGGTTTATCTTTTTCCATATTATTTTTTCTATTAAGAATTAATACTTTTTGACCAAAATCATTAATGTAATTCACCACAATTTTAATTCTATTGCATGACATATAAGGATTCTTCTTCAAATGATGTATTATCAAGTATCTATTAATTAAATAGAAAGATATATTTTTATATTCAATAAAAAAATGGATATGTTGGTCATATTCACTAATAATAGTTCAAAAAATATTTTGAAAGGTCCAATTTCATGATCCAATAACTTTATTTTTTAGGATTTTTATGAGAAGAGATTTTGTGATTATATCCTTGTTTTGAGCATAATGTCACAAATTCTGAATTCTCAAAAATATTTCTACAATAAATTGTCACATTTTTTTAGAGTAAGTCTACTAAGATTTTAAATATATATGTGGTATTCTTCCTATAAATTATAATATTCACTTTTATGAACATTGAAATATACCCATGTGAATCATGAATAATCATAAATATTCACAAAAAAATGATGATTTATTTCTTAATTAAATACTACATATAGTATAAATAAATACATTTGAATCTATTCATGGGTTTGATATGTTCAAACCTCTTTCTTTGGTTTAAATGAAATTTTTTGTTTTCTTACCTTTTTAATAATGATTGATCAATTTATATTTTGAGAATTTTAACATATATATATATATCCATGGATAAACCAGTTTTAACTATATTATTATGTTAGTATATTATAGTTTCCAAGTATGTTATTTAGTAACAATGAATATTGATGAAAATAATTTTAAAAAGAATCATTTTTTAAGATAATGATTTTAGGTTCATAAAATAAAAATATATACTTTCATAAAGTAGAAAAAAATCCTTATATTTATAATAATAAATCTTATAAGAATTTATTTTAAATTTTATATGACAATTATCATCACACAATTATTAAATTTGATGAATATTATAGTTCAAAATATCAATAAAAAATGTGAGGTAAATAAGAAAATATTCATAATTATTAATCATGTAGACATTGTCGATGTTGATTTGGGTTGATCGGATCCCTTCAAAGCCACAATTAATGATATCAACATAGATTTAACATTCGGTGGTGGGTTGGAACAATATCTTTAAAGGGTTTTTTCCTACACCGTTTCAGGAGGGTTAGAGGAAGAGCGCTCCCATTAAAGATCGAAGGATAACATGATGAAACTATTTTGGAATGTAGATACCTAAGCATCTTAGATATCCTTCAAATTATAGATTATGTTGTTAGGATTCCTGTTGATCGAAGAGACTCCCAACATTACTCCGCATGTAAAGTGATACACAAGATTATTATTATAATAATCCTTTAATATAACCATTTTGTTACATAATTTATCATCATAACCAATATATTGTGGATAATCAATGCTTCATTTTTATAATATCAATGTTTTCACCAGGATAACAATATTATTCATTTTACCCGAGAAAATTATTTATAACTCCTTATATCCCTTTATTCTATATGCTGTGAATAGAATTTAAATATTTACTATAATTAATGGGTATCAACAAATAAATATGTATAATTCAATTTATTTGATAAATATCTCTACATGATTATATATTATCTGATTTGGTATGGATATCATTAAATACAATCAATGGGAATATTATTTTTTCACTATGGAATATGATTCCTTGTATTTTTTAATTCATTTTATTCTATGATTGAATACACCAGCTGATTTATGTTATGGTTGGGAGTTGAGTTATATATCCCTCAGTGCAGATTTTTTGTCCTTGAGACAACTATGATAGGGTAATTATAATATCATTAAAGTTTATATATGATTTCTTTCCACAATGCCTTAGAAATATATTTAGAATATCTAATATCATTCATTCATATTATTTACATCATTATGAAATTATTTTTTATGTTATATATAACTCTATATTCCATATCAAATTATCTAATATTTGTTAATATAATGTTCTGTTAATTATTAATATCTAACATATTATATATACCATGACCATGCAGATTCATTGATATGATATCCCTTATCGACTGTTTGAACTGAATATATTCCTATACTTCCCCATTTTACATGGTAATAATTAATATTACTATATATAATATTCCAATGATATCATTAAATAATTAATATGTTTGAATTCAAATTAATAAACATATATACATTTTATTGTTTTATTATTATTACCAATATTACATATCTATATAAATACATTTTCTTATGGACTAATAAAATTAATATCCATGGTATCTGATCTCTAATAATGAAATTTTAATTTAATATATTAATTAAAAAATATTTGTGACTAGATTCAGGGTTGTTAAATAAAATAAAATGGAAATTAATAACATTGGTTCTGGTTATGGTGACCTTATATAAGGCTTTGTTGAATGTAATTTCTAACAATTTTTTTGAATTTTTTCATGATCCATTAAAATTTATTTTCAACATTAATAAATTGAGTGAATATGGGAATATATGAAGTTATAATGTAGCTATAAAAGTTTTGGCCTATATAATTTAAAAAAGTTTTTCTATGTAGTTAGATAAGGATAAAAAAATATTAGCATGGGTGATGGGAAGAGTAAACTATGGTTAGAGGATGTCGTCATGGTTTTTTACATTAGGTTAATTTTCT
Organism: Viscum album; assembly: GCA_963277665.1. Classification (NCBI taxonomy): domain Eukaryota; kingdom Viridiplantae; phylum Streptophyta; class Magnoliopsida; order Santalales; family Viscaceae; genus Viscum; species Viscum album. The sequence goes on from OY728119.1 coordinate 1,666,666,575, forward strand.
TATTATATATAAAGGTTTTTATTATATTTGTATGATATATTTTATATACATTTGAGATTATATGATGTTGATGTGATAATATAGACATTTTTTTAACATTGTTTTTTATTCTTATAATTTAGATATATATCAGATGTTGTCTTCTCTGATGTACAAACTGATGTAAGATATGTTTTATGTAGACTGTGTATATAGTTAAATTAATTGTTTTTATATCATTATATATATTTTATTTTATGTAATGAAAAATTATATATGTAAGTTATTTTGGTTTTATCTTTTATCCTTAGTAGTTTGGATAACATAAGGTTGAAATTAAGGTTATGGAAGTTATATTCCAGTTAGGGTTATAAGTATTAAATATGATGGATAATATATTTTATTTTCTTACTTGATTTATATGTTAATTTATAAAAATATTATTTGGAATTCATTGAGACTTTAATATTCCATTTCACTTATCAAATAATTGTTTTATCAAAGAACCTAGTATATATACATGTATGCTTACTTTATAAATATATCTTATTTCTTATCTCACTAGATCAAACTGAAAAAGGTGTTGGGAGAATTAATTTTAAAATGAATTGATCTAAATAGAAGCAAGCAAATTTAAATGTTTTAGTTTTCAATTTCAATTTTGAGATAGTGTAACAATATTGTGTTTCTTATGAAAATAACCATCAATGTGTCTATTGTTTTATATGGAAATTAGTTATCAAAATTTTATATATGGATATTAATTTGGAAATGGTTTTTATTTTATAAAGGATAACACATTCCTTAATTTGTGATTTATTCAATTACTATTAGTCTCCACCATGTAACCTATTATTGGTGGGATTTTAGGGGACACAATCTATCTCATTGCTATATCATTAAGATTTTTGGTGACTTTGATCCCTGAAAAAGTGTATTAGAATTATAGTTTTAGTATAAAGAGATTATTATAAATTGTTGTGGGTTTTTATGGTTCCTGACAATATCATTATACATGATCCTAGAATTCAATGAAAACCACTGTAACTATAACATTTCAATGAGATCGTATATGAATTTTGAGCATTGTATATCGTTTTTTATGAATTCGAAATAGAGGGATATCATATTTCTAATAGTATAATTATATAGTTTTTAGATCATTATAAAATATAGATATGTCATCAAAATTTTAATTATTTTTAATGAAATATTTTCTATGTTTGATATTAATCTAATATGATTATGGAAATACACATTCTCCTTAGGCTGAAGAGTTTTTTTAAATTTCGTTATGCATACTATGTATTGAAATAATAAGATAGAGTGATATATTGTCAAAGGGGTATAATTGAGAATTATCTAAGAGTGGACCATGTAGTGATATATATAAGGCCCCAACCATAAACCTTACATAATCTTGAGTTATTACAAGATTACACATTGAGGATATTTTCAGGTTTAGAGTTTTAGAGAATTAGATCATGAAATTTGCATTACATTCCACATTTAGACAAAGTGGTTACATAAAAGACATTATTCATTCTTCCCATCAACGGAAAAATATTTAAAATAAAACATGGATTCTTTCTTGACTCATCCTTGACACTATCATCACAACATGTACCCTTCCCTTGACCTGTGAAAAAAATTTCAAAAACTTGGGATGAGCATAAAAAGCTCAGTAAGGGATATAAAAATATGGAAAGGAAACATGAGTACATGTATACATAAGAATGAAATCATAGTTTACCCATAAAACATAAGCACTTTAACATACCTCATAAAATCATAGAAATCATATGACATAAAGGTAACTTGAGGCATTCATAACATTCTTACGTAGGGAGTAACCCTCTTGGTTACATTTAGAATACCCATCATAGTATATTCCTTAAATCTCTTCGGAGAAACCTTAACGTTTCACTCCTTCGCGTTACCCAATGCATTGGAGAGCTATATCGGGCTCACCCGCCCTTAGTCTATCACGGAACCACCCGTCTTCATAATAATGCCCAAGAACCTCAACATAATCGTATCACATAAAATATGAATAAAGGAAACATAACATTTCCACATTTCAATCACAATATAACATTTTAGGATATTGAAATAATGAATCCATTAAAAAACCATTTTCAAAACCATTTAAAACATTTAATAAAGAGATTTTTGAATCAAAGTTTCCCATACCACCTTGAATATTTTATCATTTTAAACCATTAATATCCATATAAATAAATCCTTAAAACCATTTTGAAAACATTGATATTAATAAGAACAAATAATTAAAACATTTAAAGTGATATTTTGGTTAAAGGGGTTTTACCAAAATTAGTGACACTTGAATACAATAATTGAGGAATAACATTTAATCAGAACTATATAATATCATGAGAATAAATGTATTCATGATATAATATTCCAAAGTACAGTATATACACCATATATGAGTGAATTGGTGCATAACAACAATGAAGACTCAATAGAGATGTAAAATGTGATGAAATCCCTTATAAAGAAGGTATCCTTAAATTAAGGATAAATCAATATAAAAATTATGTGTGAAAAATATAAATACACCCAATATAATATGATATTAAGTGTAAAACAATAAAAGTTCATTCACACATATTAAAAGGATGACATATTCAATAACTACATGTTGAACCCAAAGAAATCGAAATTGGGTTAAAAAGCTCCCTTAGTAAAATTCGACAGCCTAACGGCGTCACTTCAAGAATTCAGAAAATGAGTTGATGAGATATAAAAAGGGAATCTAATCACTTGAAAATAAAATTTACATCAATCAGGATATTGAAGAACATATCCCAACATAATAGTATGTGAATTAAAAGACATAACAAATGAATTCTTTTAAAAAGAGGAGTGTGAAATGTTCCCTTACCGACTTGGGTAACTTTCGAAAAGTACACCCCATCGAAGAAGTGTCATACAATGAATATCTAAATACCCATAAATGGAATTATATTACAAAAGGAGTGTAATAATGGTCATTACATAATCCACTCAAAGGAAATTGTGGCAAATTTAACATAAATCTCACGGGAATAAAAGTGAGATGAAAAATATTTTACGAAACCTCAGCAGCCTAACGGCGCCACTTAAAACTTCCAAAATGGATTGATGAGAGGAAATTGGGTCTCTCATCACATGAACATAAAAATTACAGTTAATATAAAAGAATATCCCAATATCAAGAAATATGATCTTTAAAAGGAATGACATAAAAGAGTGTACTTAAAAAGAAAGAGTGGAGTAAGATCCCTTACCTCGGGTCCGACTTGACTCGATCATTCTTTAACATCCTGAATAATAAACATGAGTTAATTTATACTTGCTTAAGAACCTTTTTCAAGTTAATTATTCCTTTTATATCAATTATTGACATGTTATAAACATAATGTAATCATTTAAGTTAATAATGTTTGTTTTGTCGATATTTGGTTCTTAAGTCAAAAGTGGATTTCTTACAATTACATGTTGTTCGTGTGGTCAATGGTTCATTATATCCAGAATTATATTCATTATTTGGATATCATATATATCATATATATCCAGAATATACATGTATTTATAATATTACATAATCATTTAGGGGTATGAAATGAAATGCACCGTTCATGGAGACGGTAAGCCGTACGTATGCATGAACGCTACTTCCATTTCATTGTCATATTAATGGAATTAAAACTAAATGAGAGGTATGTATATTTTAATTCCAGAATTATATTCATAATTTAGATGTATCATTAATCATATATATCCATTATATACATGTACTTATAATAGTACATTACATTTGGGGATAAGAAATTAAATGCACCGTTCATGGAGACGGTAAGCCGTACGTACGCATGAACGCTACTTTCATTTCTATCTCATACTTTAATGGAAAGAAATAATAATGATATATAGGTATATTATAATTCCAGTATAACATCATATATAATAACATTGAATCCATCCTTTATACGTCCCACGTATGGCATTAACGAATCACATCACTTTGAGGGTGCGGTAGTCCGCACTTCCTAAAATGAAGATATCGCGTATACCCATAATGGAATCCATAAAGGTAAGCCAAGAATGAAAAATAAATAAGATTAATTAAAACATAAACATATTATATATCATATATAAATATAGTGAAATCTTAATGGCCACCTTTGAAGGTGTTATATGAGTGTTGAACAATCATCGTTTCGTGAGGCAAAAATTCGCCATCCACGGAAACAGTATGTTATTTAACCATTAGATGTAGGTGTATGTAAGTGTAGCTCTAATACTTCATATAAAAACATCCTAGAATATTTAAGATACGGGAGTTTTTACAAAAGAAATTAATAAAAAGATTTTAGGGGTTGGAGAGGCAAAATAAAACAAAAGGACTCAAGTGAAGACATTACCATAAAATCGGGTAACTCCCTTTGGTTTGAGCTCAAAGGCTTCCTTGGGAAGACTTCTGCCCAAATTGAGGCTTCAAGGAGTAAGAGAGGGAAGTGGAGAGACAAAATGGGCATATGTTGGCCGAGCCAAAGGCTTTGGTAGTGTGGGTAAGGAGGTATAGGTGGGGGCCTTTTATAAGAGGAGAGGAGGGGCACTCTTGTAATGTTACAAAATGTTACTTTATTTTCAAAAGAGTTTCGGATTTTAAAGGTCCTCCATTGATGTATTTCTTGGATAAGGTGATAAGGGTTCGAAATACACTCATCCAATAGGTTTTGGACATGTGTAGGTCTTAGATATTACATTATCTTTCCATTTTATTTAAATCGTTAAATAATGAGGTTATCACTGCATCATCATGATGTCATAAATAATTTAATTTATATAATGTCTAAAAATTATAAAAAAAATACTATGATTTAGGAAATAATTTTAGCTTTCCAATGACTATTTATAGTCAAAAAAAACTTGTATAACCCCATGTAAAAATTATTTTAGTAAAACATTTCATGTTTGTGTCATTTTTACTTTAACATTAAATAAAAAGATATTTATGTCATTTCCCAACCAAAGTGGCTCCATGGGGTCCCCAAGTTGACCCATGGATTGTATTGGTCGGCCATGACACATCCAATGTGGGTAGGAAACGTTTCTAGGTCATTTCATTTTATCAAAACATTATTCTTACCATAAACTACACTAATTACCTCTAATCGCGATTAAAAACTTAATAAGTTACTATTCACCAAAAAAAAATTTATCCTATTGAACCACATTTTACTTCTTAATGACAACGATGTATGTCGGATTTTTGAAATTCAAAACACAAAGATGGAAAAATTTCATTTAAATAGAAAAATCAGTTTTTATAAGTACCACTTAGTGGTTTCACTATTCATCAAAAATTGAAGTTTTTCAGAAAAATCCCAAAAATTCACCCTAAGCAATATTTGATATTCAGAATTCAAAAATGAAGTATATTTTACAAAATTCAAAACATATAAGTAACATTAATTAATTTAATAATTAATTCCCGATGTCAGAGCAAATAGCGTGCTTTTATGAAATAATAAGTATCAAAAGATTGACAGTAGTTTAAGTCTGATTTCGAAGTGAAATTAATTCCAAAGGCCACTCTTGGATTTAATGGTAAAAATATATTCTAATTTAACTTTAAAACCAATTCAAAAGATAATCTAATCATATAAATAAATTAGATTAAAAAGAGGTTTTGAATTAAAATACAACATTTTACACTATTCATTAAAAAAATGAACTTTATCGGAAAGATACCAAAAATTTACAGAAAGTAAATTTTGATGTCCCAATTATTAAGAAGAGTTTTATTTGGTCCAATAGAATGTATAAGAGTGAACAAAACTATATTTAATGACAGCTCTCCATCAAAAGGCGATAAGTGAACCTTTAGTGAAAACTAGGGCATATATGCCTAAAATTGAATTCTTTCCATATTTTAAGCCTTTATATTTTATTGGATAAATCTAAAAACATTTAAAAACATATATAATCATATTTTAGTAATTTCTATCCATTCCCGCCAATACAATGGGTACATGTTAACTTCCATTTAAAATAATATTATTTTATTATTAGAGTGCAACGTAAGATTCCCAAGAAACCCATTGTTGTGTGTTGGGTATGCCATCGAGCACAGCGTCCCCTTTAAATTAATATTAATATTTTATTCACAAATATGGATAAATATGAAAATTTCATATTCTTTATTTACCTGGGGTGTTACAATATATGTGTAGAGGGTTACCTTACATGAGTTACTTTGGAAAGACATCAAAATAGTGGGAGGTCTATTTTTGATATTTAAACTGAGGGGAAGATATAGGGAGTACCGATAGTCTTTCATCTTATTTTCATCGTAAATGGGAAATGGATTTCAATTTTTGTGAGTTAATTAAATCCATAATAGTAATAGTGGAAGTCCTTATAATTTATAGATTATTACATTTAAATAATTATGTGGGTAAAATTTTTTAAATTAGTTTTCAGAATAGTTCGTGGAGACTAACCTTTTTAATATGGTATTGATTATTATTCTTTTTCTAATATGTGGTCATTTTTATTCATGTTTATAGATAAATATTATGATCATAATTTTATATGCTTACTAATCTATAACTAATGATGAGTGGGGGATTTACACCTATATATGAAAAAGTGGACCAAGATTTAGTTTTTTATCATCTTATTTATAATATATTCATATACAAACGTTATTATTAAAGAATAATTTATAATGAATACTTTTACATTTATAAGTTTAGTGGAATGTGATAGAATATATCATTTTTTATTGCATAAGATATTTATATTGAGGATCCCTTATATTTCAATGAAGTTATGAACTCTATGAGTTGGTAGTTTATATCCCTTTGATAAGGGTAAAAATTTAATATGTTAAAAATAAATGGTAACAGGAAGAAAAAAATAACATATTTATTATATTCTATTGGGTAAATTGTTATGAGACCAGTGTATTAGTAAATTAGTAAACTTATCAACAATAGTATCCAGCCGTATAGTTTTAGCAATAATAATAATAATAACTAGAATAATTTGTGACATAGGTTATTGATTGTATAGGTTATCCCATAAATATCCCAACCCCTATGGGGATGAGTAATGATTATTTTTTTAGAGGAGGGGGAAAGGTGGGATAGTGATGTGGAAGAGTTTATCACGGTCAACTCTGTGTGATATATTATAATTATATTGCAGGATTAGATATCATTCTAGTTACCATCAGTTTATATTTTCTTAGGCTTATATTTTTATCAATAATTTATCTTTGCAATCATTTATTTCACATATATCATTCATTTCATTTTGGATTTAGATATGGAGGACTCCTAGATAGCTTTTAGTTTATAACTACTCATATTTTATTTTATATTGATAGAGTTGTGTTGGTGATGTGATTTGATTATAGGTTTGTACTGGCCATTTAGTGAGTTGTTATTGATACTCATACATCGATACAATTTTATCCCTATGTTGATTGGATTTACTATATAAATATAATCATTGATGTTATAAAGTATGGATGAATTCTTTAATATTTTTGTTTAAGAACATGACATTTGTTGAAAGGAAATATCATATGATATATCGTACATGTTTTTATTTTGGAACATCATATATGGAAGGATTGATGTTGAATTTCACTTTGGTGTGGTTAGAGGAGACTTATAGGGTTGTAATGGATTGCATGGATGTTTTTCATGAATATTTTTCAATCCTTCCCTTATATTATGAAATCAATTCATATATATAGTTTTAGTTTGGTGTTTCTATTATTTCCATATCCCCTTATAGTATAGATCCTTTATAAATATGGGAGTTATAGATTCAGACATTCATTATATTAAATAAGGGTTTCACTTGTCCTAGTATGACTTATTATGGAGTTTGATTAATCATTATGAATGTTTATTGTTGTGATTTTTGGATTTAAATGTATTATCATCAATGGAAGCTGGTGATGGTAATTAATTGTAATCAATTTTTAACGTTCAACAAATTGTTTGATCAATTAAAGATATCTAATTGATTCTAGAAGATTTATTAGTTTGTTGGATATCATTATATGTGGGCCAAAGAGATAGATATATAAAATAAATTCATTACATGATTCTATGGGAATTTCTAATTTTTAATGATTCCATTTACATTCATTGTTACAAAAAAAATATTTGAGGGGTTAAATAAATAACTTTTTCATGATCTTTAATAGTTCATCATTGTTTTTTATTGATGATATTATTCGGTATTAACGGATAAAGAATAGCATGGTGAGTATTTCATGATTTATATAGTCATCCATAAATGATATTATCTCAATGGTATGTTATCCTTGTTCATGTTTAATACCTATGAGGTATAATTATTTCGATATATCAAATATTTTTAGGTATTAGTTATTGATTCTTCAAATATTGAGATGATTTCCTCTAGGGAATCACCCATGATCATTTTATATGTGTACAATCTTCATGATATAGTCGAATGTTATAAGGGTTTTGTATCCAAATTCATTTATATTATAACCCTATTTAATGTTTTTTACTAAGTATGATCAGGACATTGTGTATAAGGATTAATTGATGTTGGTGTTAACATATTTTAAATTTATTTTAATCAATTCCATTATCAATTATGTTCTAGAGAATTGAGTCATGTTTTAGTTTTATTGTTACTCATGTCATCATATATTTGGTTGTGTATTAATTAAATGTTGAGTTATTATTTAATATTAGTATCAACTTATTCATACCAATGGATATTACTATTTCATCCAAAATCAAGATCTAGTGGTGCTGCAATTTTCAAATAATTTTTATCATAATTAAATCATGATAGAGGGAATTATGGTCTTCATTGATCACAAGATATTTTAGTATATTATCTATCAATGGGATTTGAAGTTACATCAATTTAGTAAGATATATTTCTTAAATGATTATGACATTGATATCAATTATACTATAGGGGGAAAATATTACTAAATAATATATTGACCGGGAATTCTTATGGAAGTATTTCATCCTTGGGTTGAAAATAAGTGGGGGAGATAGACGATCTTATAGCATTTCTTCTGAAAATAGAGACTGTAAGTAGTGGATTTCATATATATATATATATATATAATGATATATTATTCTTGCTTCTTTGTTGGGAATAATATCTTAAATTTTAGATCCTTTGGTTGAAATGTGGACAGATTGTATTATTCCATGAGATGATATAGATGTACAGGTAGACAATGGTGTGTTTGAAGTGTAATTTTATGGGAAGATATTTTTTATAATAAAAATATAATCAGTTTTTATATGTGATATTAATTTATCACTATTGGAAATTTAAAAAGGTACTACAAGATGTATCATTCATTTAGGGAGATGTTTTTTTGTCATGGTAGGAAAAAGTCAGTAGTGGATTACGTATAAAAAATGCCTCATTTTTCGTAAAATCAAGATAAACAACATGTCTAATATAACTTTTATATCCTTTGGAAACTCCCCTAGTAATATTATAGAATCCCTCAATATATTTTCTGATGAGTATTCTTAGATCATTTGGAGAGCATGGTTTAATTTTTTTGTGGATCGACAGCTGATGTTTGCTAATTTATTCTGAATTAAGGCAATGTAGATAGTGGATTGTTGGAGATTATTGGTATGTCAATTCAATTTTAGTTAATTGGATTCAATTAATTGGGGTCATAATTAGAAATATATTGATTTTCTTTATATATAACTGGTGGTAAAAAATCACCTATAGGAGTAAATGGATAAGTGAAAAGTTTATATCCTCTGGTGGAATGGAGTCCAAAAAATTTGATTATCAAATATATATAGATGTTACTGTAACTTGTACACTAGTTTATTCATTCAAAATTAAATTGATTATGTAAATAAGTAGTACCCATTACTTATATAGTAATATTCACATCTTTATAATATTTATATAACTGGGATGATTGGGTGAGTACTCTTATAAAGTGATATGGGGACCTAATTAACATCTCATCCTAGAATGTTTGGTGAATCAAAATTTGAACAATTAATATGAGATAATTTTTCATTAATTATTTAAAAAGTGTTAATTCTTTATATTTAATTCCTTATTAACATATTTTTTGTTGAAAAAATAATTCTTGTACTTTCTATGATAATGAATGTATTGGGGTTTCTCCTAATGAACTAGGACAGCTTGAATGAACCACATAAATCTATTGTGTGGTTTCATTTGTTTTTTATTTTGACCTTATTTCCATTTATAATGTATATGAGTTTGTTTAAATTTTTAAGAATGGATAATTTTATGGTTAACAGGTTTCAAACACTTACAACGTCTTTTACACATAGAGGATGGTAATTCTAGAGGATTATTTGTTATTTCACTGATCTTCTGGTCTATGATCATCCTTTGGACTTGGGTTTTTAATATATCTAACCTCAAGTCCCTTACAAATAAGAGGTATCAATGATAATTTCATTATCTTATGTACCATGAAAAGGAATCTATCATGGTGTATGGATTTCTCGACAACATTTTGAGGTTGCTTAAGTATCACTCAATCATTCCATTAGTTATTTTGTTTTTAGTGGAAGGTTTCTATAATTATAAGGAATGGTTTAGGATGAAGTAAATTTTCATGTAAATAAGTTTTATGCTTTCAATATTGGATTCTAGAGAATAAAAATTTATGATCATATGATTCAAAAAAAATTAATATTCAACAAATTATTCAGGATCTGTAGAAAATAAAAAAAGGGTGAATAAAAATGAATGGACATTTAAGTCGCTTGGGTTGGAAAACATGTATTTTGAATAAAACTGTTACTATTACATATATAAATTGAAAACAATAGTTGTTATAATAAAATCCATATAATATATGTACCTAAAACCAATAATTCAAATAAAACTTTCATGATATAATGATTTCTCTATATGTCATAGTTGGAAGGAAGAACATAGATAGATCATGTGAAATACTTTAATATTATCTAAGGTCAACATGTATCAGTGAATGTATCTTTTATGGATAATTAATGAGAACTAATACTGTTATATTCATCATCAGATCATTGTAATGTGATTGTTATTATTTTTACTCTTATAGAAATATATATTTTGTGTTTTTGTTGACAATAATTTGTTTCTTAATGAAAAAATCTATATAGGTAAGTCCATGTATTGTATTGTAGTTCTCTCATTGTTTGTGGATGAGGTCAGTCACTAAAAATGAGATATTAAATGAAACCATTGGAAGATAAATCTTGATATGATGCTGGATAATGTTATTCCGACCCATTCCCATGTACTAGAATTATAGGTGGAAATTATATATAAAAAATAATTAATAATGGACAAAGGAAAAATTATAAAATAGCATCAAATTCTGAAATTCCAAAAGGAAATAGTATAATAGATAAGAATAAAATTGTTTTTCATAGTTTGAAAATTTTACTTAATGAATAAGTTCTTAACCCAAATGCATCTCTCCACCTTATGGAAGGTCATAGTGAAATTATTGCTTATGTATTTTTTTGTTTTATGAATTTTCATTTAGAGGAAGATAAATTTCTGTATTTATTCGAAAATGGGGATATAAATATATGGATTATTAACAATGGGATCTTGATACTAAAGTGAGACTACAATATCCTAAGACTATATAATATCTCCGTTTATATATAACTAATTTATAAGGATATATTTAGAATAATATTACCAAATATAGTTTAGAATATGACTTGATAATTTATGGTTATTACACAAGGATTAGACTATGTTGGCTTGTATTTAATAGAAGTAATAGATGAAATTTAAATGGATGTTATCACATCAATAGATTATCTATAAGTTTTTTATTACAGACTCATTCATCTCATTCATAATAGTATAATTGTTTATCATCTAATAGAATATTAAATCCTAGAAACATTGATATTGAATCATGTGAATATTGTGTTTCGGGGAAACAAAGAAGGGTGACAATAAATTTTGATTGATATGATCCCAATGATCTGAATATAGATTAGTTTTACTTAAGAGTTTTGGGAAATTCATCCATCCAGTCAATGGTTGTTCTTCTTACTTTCTAAATATTCTTGATTATGCTATTAAAATGTTTGGGTTTACTTTATGGAACACAAATATGAGGTATTTTTTTATCTTATTCAATAAAAAACAATGTTGGAAAGGGGATATAGTGAAAATATGAAATGCCTTTGTTATTAAAATGGTGGATAATTCATAAAATGAAACTTTTGGATATTATATTTGAATAATGGGATAAATAATGAGAATATGGTTCCTAGAGAACCAGATAAAAATGGTATGAATGAAATTATAAACAAGAAATTTAATGAAAATTCTTAAAGAATTTTATTTCACTTAGTAATTCCAAAGGGAATTTGGGTGGAGGAATTCAACATCATGGAATACCTAGTCAACTGAAGTTATACATAAGAAATTAGGTAGTAACTTATGAAGGTGTTATACTCTAGTAAATATCAGGAAGGAATAAAACATAAAATATTTTAAATCATGGAATATTTTCATATATTTTCTATGTATTTGGAAACTATAAATGAAAAATACAATGTGTTTTTGAATATATGGTATAGATATAATAAAATATATTTCATCTATAGGATTATGTCTAAAGAAAAATAAAAAGAATCAACCATAAACTCTTCAACAAAATGTTTTTATAGAAGGAATAGAATATGGTAGAGGAAAAATTAGGGTAACAAATAAACAATCTAGGTCTAAGATGATCTTATTTTATATTTTAAATGAATAAAGTTCCATAGATTTTAAATTAATGTACTAGAAGACCATATATGAGAGCAATATATAAAATAAATTAATTTTTATGGATGAATGAAGATTTATTTTCAATACCAAAAGATTGAGATCTAGTTGAATGATCAATATTGAAAAATTAAAGGAATCTGATTCAGTTGAAGGGATCAAATTTTGGCAGATGATTAGTTTAGATGTTTATAAATAACATAAACATTAAACATTTACCTAATATAGGAGAACCAAAATTCTTATAATAAAAAAAGACACTTAGTGACTCCAAATATTAAATGGAAATAATGAATAAGGATATGACTGTAATGATGTCTATTGTAACATGTGAATTCAATGATTTACCAAAAGGGGAATGATTACATGAGAATAAATGGAATTTCTATTTTAAGGAAATATATAATTGAAAAAATAAATTCAAATAACTATAGGTGGAAAATGGATTTGAATAAAAACATGGGGTTTACTACTATGATATATGATAACCGATAATTAAACATGAATCTATCTATATAGTTCTTTGAGTCGCAGAATGAACATATTTTTTACTTGGATCATATGGATGTAAATAGGTATTTCCTTCATAGATATTTTGAGGATGAAATCAATATGATGAAACTAATAGGTTTCATATAATAAGGGAACTTAATTTTTTTTTATAAGATGAAGAAAACTATTTACAAATTGAATTATGTTTCAAGACAATGGAATCATAAGTTCAACACTTTTTTATTGAATACATGATTCAAATGGTGGAATGAAACAATTTATCATAAGGTGTGGTATAATAATTAAATTTTCATTATTTTATTTTATATAAATTACATGTTACTAGAAGGTCCATATTTTTCACATATTTAGGATTTAAGGAATAATATTTATGAAACATTTGAGTTGAAAGATCATATACAATCTAATAAAACTTTAAGATAAGGATTGGGAGATATAGGAAAGATAGAAGAATAGTGTTATCAATGTAATATTACACATACAATTTTATCAAAAGAATTTCAATAACCATATATAATCCTATATCAATACACCCTTATGAACCCTTCATGTTATCCAATTCATAGCCACTAACACAAGAATATGGTGAATGGTACATGATGATAGTTTTATTGCATCATCTATGAAAATTTTTAAGATCATTTTAATATTTACAAGTTTAGATATTGCATTCTCACATGAGTTGAAAGTCGCATTATGTCAAGCACCATATGAGAATCTTAAAAAGATGTTAATTGTATTATATGATAATCTAATTGGTCATATAAAGTTTCTTAATGATTTGGGGATGAATATTTTTTACACAGATTTTTGGATTCATAATTAACTATAGACAAATATTCCTAAAATATTTGAACCATTTTTTGCAATGGAAAAATAGCGATAAGTAGTATTTTCAGCTAGAGAGGATTATTATTCTAATTATGATGAAATAAAATTATGTAGATACAATAAAATTATGCAGAATTTTTATTATATAACTACCAATATGTGATTCACATGGATCGATATACAATGTTACATGTATTGATGAAGCATATTGACTGAATGTACTAAGTTTGAATTAAAAATTTAACCTCAATGGGATAGAATATATGGAATTTATTGGGAATAAATATTCTTAATACATATTCACTAATTCATTCGTTAACTAAATTCGAATTAAACATTTCACCTCAGTGGGACAGAATCTATGGAAGCAGTAAGATAACACTGCATGATATGGGAGAGAAATTGAATTTTTTCTATTTTATGAAATTCTTCGAGAGTGTTATAAGTATCCCTAGACAATCCTTTAAGTTGGATATTTATAGACTCTCAATATTTAAAAACATTGATGTTACATATATTTTGTTTAATATTTATAGAATTATAATATTTCATTCTTGAGTGCCGTAATAGTTTATTTCTTTTTGAAATGTGGAAAAAAATCTTCTAATTTTGTGAAATATCGTCAACATATCATGTAATTATCATTCTATTTTTTACTTATAAATTAAAAAATTCATTATAACATGGGTAAAAGAAACATAATAAAGGGATTGGTCATATGATGAGTAAGGGTAAATAATAGAGATACATAATCATAACATGAGCATAAGGATATGAGGATATTAGATTAAGATATGAACATCATATATTCCATATTAAATATTATATAAATGATTCCTCGAATATGTATAGATAGATCTTAATACATTAATCATATGGAAGTAAATATAATGGTCCAAGAAATAATGATATAGGAATATGACACGGAAATGTCGGAGAAATAATATAATATAAAAACATTCCAAAAAAGACAAGTCTCATTTCCAAAATGTATCATAGAACATCATGGGGGATAAAAGTATTAGAAATGATAGACCACCATCCCCAGACATAGCCCTATACATTGAGTTAAATGGTTTCACCCCTCAAACATTAATATTAGTCAATATTAACTCCAAATACAAACATAGTTGTCAATGATCCCTCTTAAGTCCATCTTAGTAATCAAGGTTCAATCCCAAAACCATCCTAGACGTCAAATTCCATTATAGAACAAAGTACACTCCCTGATCTAGCCATGTATAAATCAAAAAAATATTTACCCAATGAATTGGGGGTAGATAGTGGTCACAAACGTCTCATAAAGAAAACATATTTATATGTTCCAGAATATAATAAAACATTCATCATATCAGGACCCATAAAAAGATATGGGTTTCATAAAAATTATAATATAACATTTTAAATGAATTGGGAATAATAAAAATAACTTCATTTTATATCCAATGTAAAATATAAAGGTTTTTTATTCATATAATTGATTGTTAAAGGATTTGTGATTCATATGTGATTTATCATGGTATAACCCATAGAAGAGAAATATGTTTCATAAAAACCATTTAATATTAATCATAATCCATTGAATAAAATTTTATGAGTGATTTATATGGAATATATCCCCATTAAATAATAAACCACATCAATGAATATCATGTTATATGAGGAAGACTTTTGAAATATCACTTGGATCATTTATTAATACAAATAACCACTCCTTATAAACAATTTTTTATGACATAATAATTTTCAAAATCATTTTATTTAATAATAACCTTAAAATAACTTCAAATATCAGTTAATGTTATTTAAAACATATATTTAGGAAAATATCCTTTTCTATTTGAAAAAATACAGAATAAAAACATTTGGAAAAACTTTTCATTGAAAATTTCTATCAACACATATAAAAGAGGATTTGAAATTATTATAATTATTTTATATGATAATAACCTTTTAAAACTATATAAAGGAATATTTTTAATTCAATTAAAACATTTGTTAAATAGAAAATATTTTTTAAAAACATTTTTATTGAAAATATATTTCAAAACATATAAAAACATATTTAAAAAACGTCACGAACATTAATTTTTTTTAAACATTTTTATTCGCAAATCGATATGAAAACAATAAAATATTTTTAAAATACATATTATATTAAAATTAACATAAAATGTCACTTACTGAATAAATGTATTTTTTTGAAATCATTTTTTTATAAAACAAATTTCAGACCAAAAAGAGAGAAATAAGGTTAGATTTTCGTAAAAACACCATAATATTTCTCTTATGTACCAAAGAGTGGAAAAGTTTACCAATAAATGAAAATATAACAAAAAAATATCATAATACACTCATGATAATTCTTTATAGATGATCATAATATTTTATTGATGTTGGGATAATCAAACAATCTCGTTAAATAATGAGAATATAGAAATAAACTCAAACAACATTGGTAAATTTAAATAAAACACCCCATATAAGAATAAAATTACATTATGTTTAAAATGAAATTAAAATAATGATATTAATTATATATCATTTTAAATATAATGATATACACCTCATAAAAAATATAAGTGCATTAAAAATACGTTTCTCAAAGAAGGAATGTTGAGACAATATAACCATAGCAATTTGTTAAATTTTTACCCCTAAAATCCGATGAAATATAAATAATACAATTACTATGTATATTACCCTAAAATTAATTATAACTACAATTTAATACCTTCTTTGGATGTATAATAACCACAAAAAATAATGAATGGGTAATTATGGATTATGTATTTGAGAAATAAATGTGTGAATAAAAATCCTTATACTACTTCAGTAGCTTTTTGAATCAAGAGACATGTGAAAGGATAACATAGTTTAAAAAATTTTATTATTATGAAATTATTAAAATTAATGATATTAAATTTCATAGGGATTTATATACCCCAAAAAATAAGAATAACTGGTGAATATGGAATATATCACAAAGAAATAAATGTCTCACAAGAAAACACTTACCTTTTGTATTAACATACAAAGATTTAATTAAAAAAATATGTTTAATAAATATAATTTTATAATAAAAGATCTATATACCATTATTATTATATATTATTACATTTATGATTTTAGTATTACATTATATTAACAATTAGTAAAGAATTATATGTTAATGATAGGTTTCGGGTAATAACAGCTTTGTTTTCCTACTTTTTTTGGTTTATTTTTATTCATACTATGTATTAGATCATAAAATAATTAATTAAATAATTTAAAACATTAAATAAACAACATATATATATATATGCAATATACGTATTTATAATAATCTATAAATGATCTAAATAGGAAATTAAATACAACGTTCATGGAAAGAGTAAGTCATACGTAGCAGGAATGTTCTTTCTATATTACTGTCATATTTTTATTGAATGAAAAGTAAGTTATATATATATATATATATTCTTTCCAATATTATTATTATTTCAATTATATAAAATATTTTTATTAAACCCATTCTTAATACATTTCATGTAAAGTGTTAACGAATCACTTTGTTATGAAAAGGTGATAGTCCACCCGCCCACACATGATATCATCATATTCTCAAAAAATTAAACAAATGATGGTATATGAACTATAATACATCAAAAAGCATTATAATTCAAAAAAAATCTTACAAATCAGTAAAAATTATAGTTTTAGTCATTATTCATAACCTTAAAAGGTACTAATGTATGAATTCATGCCATTAGATCACATGGTTGTAGACTATCGTACACACGAATGATGATTCCATATCCCATTTTAAATATCTTTGGGCATGTATTAATTATAACATTTACATAAATAAATAACATTATATTTATTATACTGAGATTATTATATATTCATGTAATAATAATATTTATGGAGGTTAATGATGAAAAAAAAACGAATGTGCTTATTGAAATATGTGACCTCATATTTGGGTAACTTCTTTTGGATGATATAAATTAATTTATTGGATTGTAGAACTGAGGGTGGTGAATTCTGTTTTATAGTAAAGAATGAGTGGCATTCATGTGAATAGAAAAAAGAAAAAACTATTGAGAGGACAACCATACACTACTAGACAAACAGGTATTTGCGACGGGATCCCGTCGCAAATAGCCCGTTGCGAAAAACGTCGTCGCAACAACAATTATTTGCGACAGGCCCATCGCTAAAGACATTATTTGCGACGGGGATCCTTCCCGTCGCAAATATTACTCCGTATATTTGTAAAAAACTTTTAAAATAGTAATTGCGACGGGCCCGTCGCAAATACGTGTTGCGACGGGGCCCGTCACAATTACTATTTAAAAAAAATAAAAACTATTAATAAATTATATTAATGAATATAATAATAATACTATTTGCGACAGGTATAGTATCCCGTCGCAAATACTACAAAAAAAATAAAAAAAATAAATTATTAATAAATTATTTTAATTAATATAATAATAATACAATAATAATTCAAAAATAATAAATAATAAAATATTAATAAATGATTTTAATTAATATAATAATATAATTATAATTCACAAATAAAAATAATAAATTATTAATAAATTATTTTAATTAATATAATAATAATAGAATTATAATTTAAAAATAAAGAATAATAGAATATTAACAAATGATTTAATTAATATAATAATATTATAATTATAATTCATAAATAAAAAAATATTAATAAGTTATTTTAATTAATATAAAAATAATAGAATTATTTTACATTCAAATATTAAAATAATTCAAATATTACAAAAAAATATAATTAAATTATAATATTATAAAATATTAATATATATATAAATTTTAATATTATAAAATATAAATAATAATATTATTAATATTATTATTATTATTTCAAAATATAATATTATTAATATTTTATAATGAGACCGAAACTACGAATAGAAAAAAATTCATATTTTGATTTAACAAACATTATAATATAAAAACAAACTCTAATCTGAAGGAGGGGGGAGGGGGGATCTACATATGCTGGTGGAGGAAACTCCATCCCTAAAGCATGAGTGAGTCGGCGCATGTACTCCATCTGCTCATGTTGCTGGTGCTGCCATCGACTCATCTGCTCCTCGTACAGCTGCTGCTGGCGTCGACGCTCCTCCTCTTGCTGTTGTTGCTGCTGATGCATATGCTCCTGCTCCTGTCAGAGACTCTCTATCAGTGCAGTCTGAGATCGCAACTGATCCTCATACTGTGTAGTAGAAGAAGATGCACGAGCTCCTCTCGAGCTGGACGTCGACATCGCAACACTGCCATAATAATCTCTGGGAGTCAGTCGAGAGCTGATACCAACTACCCGGGCCTTATCGAAGGCATACTGGTTGGCCCGCATCCATGTCGCCTCATCAAACTGACGGCCAGTGGTCTGATCTGATGACTCAGCCTGACTCTCAGGCTGGGTCTATGACGCTGCGGCCTCATATAACTCATGTTGTTGCAATTTAGAATTAAAATTGTTAAAATATTATATGCAGTTAATTTTTAAACTTGAAAACAAATAATACTGACCACGATGTGATGCTGACGATCACTTCTAAGCTCTCCAGTAGCATGATCACTATACATCCTCTGATATACGTCGTACTCCGTAAAATCAGGGTGCTCGACAGCCTATAAGAATAAAAAATAAACTGTTAATATTTATAATTATATAAAATATTTATAAATAATGTACGTACTAGATTTTGTCTATGAGTACTGAATGAACGACTCTCAGCTTGATGAGTCACCTCATGTCTCCCCCGATTCTACCTCCCCACCGATGATCTCCTATGAAAGGCATCACTCAACCAGTGCACACATAATCCATCCCATACATGGGATGAAATGTACTCTGGTCGGTCTGCTCTACATGACTCGTCAAAATCTGACCCTCCTATTTTCTTCGTGGCAGCTTTTCTTAAATTGTGCAAAAACTGATGAAAGCGATCACGCATGGCCACCTTCCATGCATTGTGGATGGAGTCACACATGGTATCCTCGATCGGATACCATAAACCCTACTAATAAATCAAAATATCAAGTTAGAAATGAAATAATTTTCAAAATAAAAATTATTAATTTACGTACGTACCAAACAATGGCCGAACATGGCATGCTGCACATCAATGGGAATCTACTCCCATGTGGTCCATAGCTGAGAGAAATAGTTGCGAAAAATAGCGCTGCCCTGTCCGACTGCTATATGCAGAAATCTGTAAAAATAATAAACATTTATTATGTGAATAGATTAATAAAATCTTAGTCAAATCCACTGGTTATCACACAGGTTATCAAACCTCTGTGTGCGTGGATCAAACCCAAGACATGGACGTCACTCGGGGACGGGGTCAGGAATCATCAATCATGCAAGACCGCGCCCCCTCCGCGTACTCGCTGGAGCGCCTGCAGGCTAAGGGTCATCTGCCAGCAGCTCATCCGCATCGAAAGGCAGGTTAGCATCTGCCAACTCACGAAATGTGTCGTCGTCCATCTGAAACAGAAAATGATAATTTTGTTAGCAAATAATTTATAATTACTATTATATATACATATATATATATATTATGATTGTATATAACTACCATGGAATTCTATCAGTGTTCATCTTCATCATCATCTCCATATATGTCAATGTCATCTTCATATTCATCCTCAACATCATCGATATCCATTCGAGTTCCAATTTCTTCATCTCTTACCATTTCAAATTCATATGTGACATCATTAACATCATCGTCATCACCGACTCTTAAATGTGGGGTGTCGTCATTGATACTCATGTCTCTTTATAAAAAACATTGATTTTAAGTACTATCCTGAAAAACATCAATTCTTTGCACATCAGTGAAAGAACATTCATATTGACTAAACTCATTGACTCGAATTTTGATTTTTATTACACTCCACCAATCAGTCAAGTCTCTTGATGTAGCACAGTACTTTGCCTAATAAATTTGATGTTCCTGTTGAGCCAATAAGAATTGTTCATTTACTATGAGAACACTTTTTCATTTAATATCGATGATTCCATGAGTCGGATGAACACACACGCCTCTCTCTGTATCCAACCACGGACATTTGAACATGGTTATGTAATGTTGTCCAATATAACAGATTTCAATGATTTCATCAAGTATGCCATAATATTCAACTTTATTTTCTCGATGATGAGATCCTCTCAAGCTAACTCCACTGTTCATTGTTTTTTTTGATTCCCCATAAGCATGTGTGTGAAATCGAAATCCATTCACCACATATGCATTATTCCTAATTGTTGGTAATTATTTCAAATTATTGGTAATTATTCAAATTATTGGTAATTATTCCTAATTATTTGTAATTATTCCTAATTATTGGTAAATATTCCTAATTATTGGTAAATATTGGTAAATATTGGTAAATATTGGTAATTATTGGTAAATATTTGTAAATATTGGTAAATAATGGTAAATAATGGTAAATATTTGTAAATATTGGTAAATATTTGTAAATATTGGTAATTATTTGTAAATATTGGTAATTATTAATAATTATTGGTGATTATTACAAATTATTGGTAATTATTACTAATTATTGGTAATTATTACTAATTATTACTAATTATTACTAATTATTGGTAATTATTACTAATTATTGGTAATTATTGGTAACTATTAATAATTATTGGTAATTACTTGTAATTATTACTAATTATTGGTTATTATTACTAATTATTGGTAATTATTACTAATTATTGGTAATTATTACTAATTATTGGTAATTATTACTAATTATTGGTAATTATTACTAATTATTGGTAAGTATTACTAATTATTGGTAATTATTTCTAATTATTGGTAATTATTACTAATTATTGGTAATTATTACGAATTATTGGTAATTATTACTAATTATTGGTAATTATTACTAATTATTGGTAATTATTACTAATTATTGGTAATTCTTACTAATTATTGGTAATTGTTACTAATTATTACTAATTATTAATAATTATTACTAATTATTACTAATTATTGGTAATTATTAATAATTATTTGTAATTAGTACTAATTATTGGTAATTATTGGTAATTATTACTAATTATTGGTAATTATTACTAATTATTGGTAATTATTACTAATTATTTGTAATTTTTACTAATTATTACTAATTATAAGTAATTATTACTAATTATTACTAATTATTACTAATTATTACTAATTATTACAAATTATTACTAATTATTACTAATTATTACGAATTATTACTAATTATTACTAATTATTGGTAATCATTACTAATTTTTGGTAATCATTACTAATTATTGGTAATTATTACTAATTATTGGTAATTATTACTAATTATTAATAATTATTACCAATTATTACTAATTATTACTAATTACTTCTAATTATTGGTAATTATTAGTAATTATTACTTATTATTACTAATTATTACTAATTATTACTAATTATTACTAATTATTACTAATTGTTGGTAATTATTACTAATTATTGGTAATTAGTACTAATTTTTGGTATTTATTACTAATTATTGGTAATTATTACTAATTATTACTAATTAATGGTAATTATTACTAATTATGGATAATTATTGGTAATTAGTAAATTATGACTAATTATTGGTAATTATCGGTAATTATTTCTAATTATGGATAATTATTTGTAATTAGTAAATTATTACAAATTATTGGTAATTCTTGGTAATTATTGGTAATTATTACTAATTATGGATAATTATTGGTAATTATTACTAATTATGGATAATTATTGGTAATTATTGCTAATTATGGATAATTATTGGTAATTATTACTAATTATTGGTAATTATTTGTAATTATTACTAATTATTGGTAATTATTACTAATTATTGCTAATTATTGGTAATTATTATTATTTATTACTAATTATTGGTAATTATTGGTAATTATTACTAATTATTCCTAATTATTGGTAATTATTACTAATAATTACTATTTAGTACTAAATATTGGTATTTATTGGTAATTATTGGTAATTCTTACTAATTATTCTTAATTATTGGTAATTATTGCAAATTATTACTATTTAGTACTAAATATTGGTAATTATTACTAATTATTGGAAATTATTACTAATTATTGGTAATTATTACTAATTAGTGCTAATTATTAGTAATTATTACTAATTAATAGGAATTATTGGTAATTATTGGAAATTATTACTAATTATTGGTTATTATTACTAATTATTAGTAATTATTAGTAATTATTACTAATTATTGGTAATTATTGGTAATTATTACTAATTATTCTTAATTATTGGTATTTTTACTAATTATTAGTATTTATTCTTAATTATTGGTAATTATTACTAATTATTCCTAATTACAATTAACTATGAACAATGAATACTAATAATTTAAATTTATTAAGTAACAAAAAAATGTAAACATAATTAAATTACAACTAATTTAGAATAATTGAAACTAATAAAAAATTTAAAATAAATATTAAATTAAAATGAACATAAATACCTTTAAAATTGATCTGAGGTTGATCTCTGATCGTTGTTGAAAACGTCAATATCATCTCCGGATAGAAAAATTAAACTTAAGAAACTCTGAACTCTAAAAATAGAGTTTTGAGAGAAGTAGAAGATCGAGTTTGAGAATGAATGAAAAAAACGGATGGGGGGTATTTATAGGTTAGAATATTTGCAACGGGTATCCCGTCGCAAATACCTTAGCCCGCATTTGTTACGGTCAACGGTTAAATAGTTATTTGCGATGGGTCCCGTCGCAAATAATAACCTACCGACATACTGTTTGCGACATGGGTATATTCCCATCGCAAATATCTTTTACAACCGCCAGTTATTTGTGACGGGCAGTTACCACCCGTCGCAAATAAATTTCCCACAATTTGGCGCACAAAGCGCGCCAGTCCTTTTGCGACGGGGAAAGCTAACCCGTCAAAAATAAGAAGTTATTTGCGACGGGATTTATCCCTGTCGCAAATAACCCATCGCAAATACCCATTTTCCCGTAGTGATACAAAATAGACCTTAAATACTGTTACAAATAAAAGAATATATGATACATTTTCCAAATATGAACATCCAATCTATTTTTAAAAAGTTTTTTAGTTTTTTTTTCACAATAATTTAACATCTAACTACTAACTAAAGTCATTTTTTCCTTAATTGATGTAATTAAATTTAATTACATTGACTGCTATTTTGTTCAAAAACTATGTTAACTATAATATATATTATAAAATATCATCAATAAATATATTGAATGTATATTTACAAATTTTAGACAAATCGTAGGTATAAATTAATTTAAATTTATCCCATATCCAGGATGAGTCAATGAGATTTTTAATGTTAAATTGTTAAATAGTTTGAAATATTTATTTGTCAAATATCAATGTGAAATTTATTATAATGATCTATATTGTTTTAATGTGTTTATAAGTTTTCTAAATATACTTTAAAATAAGATATAAATATAATTTATGTATATAAATAAAATAATTAAAAGATAATTTCTCAATTTAAATTCAATATTTTTCACTATTCTTATAAAAATGAAACATCTCAATAAAATACCAAAATAAAAACCCTAAGATATTTATGAATTTATAAATTCATAAAAGAAGTTTATTTTTTCAAATATAAATTATATAACTGTAAAAAATTATATTTTTATAGTTTCATTATTAAAAGGCAGTAACATTTCCTTTTAGTAAGAATATATATCCTTCTATATAAAATTGGATTTATTCTTATATCAGGCCTGGAAAACACATAAGATGAATACTAAATATTTGGATGAATGTAATATATTTATATATATCTATCTAATTAAATTAATTTATCTTATTTTTTGTTAATTTGTTAAGTTAAAGTATATTTAATTTAAAAAAATTAGTTTTCAAACAACAGATATATTGTATTTTCAAAAGGGTTGTATTTCCATTTATATTCAATTTCTCACAAAATAATTCTTATCATATACAATTTCCAAACCTATTTTAATAACACAATTAATCTTATTAAAAACCTATATTCTAAAATATTATAATATTTTAACAATAATATTAATAGTATATTTTAGTTTTCTAAAACTCGGTTATGTATATAACGAAATCTGTTGAAGGAAATCATCATTGAGTGCAACCCAGGCCAAAAATTGGTTTGTCTCTACTGAAATTTAATCTAAGGGTTTCACTTTCGATAATGTTAACTGGTTTTTTCCTATAATTAAAATCAAACATAGTGCTTTCATATAACACAATAATACTATCTATATTTAGTGATGCATGAAATGAAAAATATTGAACTGTATAAATTAATTGAAAAGAAATTCATAAAATATCAGGGTGTTACATCTCACCACCCTTAAAATTAATTTTTCCCTCAATTTTTATCAGGGTTATTATAGAATTAACACTTTAATGTTACCTTCACCGAAATCCACATCATAGAAAAATGAATACTAAAACACCATTTAACAAGGGAATATTGGTATAATTTTTTTTTTCCAAATGTAATTCATAACCAAGTATCCAAGTAGGAAAACATATGTGAACATTTTTACATAGAAGGGCATAGTAAATAACTTAATAGAGTGTTAAATATAAATAATCACCAAAAAATTTGTGATTACTATAATATTAACAATTAAAAAACCAAAAACCAAAGAAGAATAACAGAGGTCAATTATATACTAAAACATGATGACAATCAGACAAATTGTTATTTTAACATCCTTTTCCAAAAATTAATCAATTTTCATAAGAAAATACACATACATTATTTAATTCCATTTCATAAGAAAAATATGAAACATGATATATTCATTGATCAATATCAATATCATATCTTATTCTATATAATGGATGTGAATTTATAATTATTGATGCAACAAAATATCATGAGATCCCTAAAATGAATGATAGTTTATTCAATATGTCTGTAATTAACATCATAAAAAATTGGTTACAATGGGTTATCTAATATGAATAAATCCAAAGCGAGATAGATAAAAAATATATCTATAAAACCTCATCTGATATACAACATAAAGAATTCCATAAATGGTCTACATTGTAACACTTTAGAATGTTTAAAATCCTAATCATTATAAAAAAGGTCACTAAATTTCTCAATATTAGATAAACATTGATACTTTATATATCATAATTTATCTTGCAGTTATCACATTACAACCATGTGAATAAATTCTCTATGTATTCTCTTGAAACAAGAAAATAAACATAGTTAAAATAAATTCTAATTTAAAAGATGATATCATTATTATTCTAAGTATTACTGATATATTTTTTAATTACAAAAAAATTAAACATAATCCATGATAATATAAACAACTTTTTCAACAAATCAATAACCAGTTCGATGGTAGTCAGATCTATCTAATTTATTTTATCCATATCAATCATCTATTTATCCAAGATAAACACAATTTTCTCAATAACAGGAACACATTAAGGATTACATTCCCCTAATCAATTTACTATCTTTCAATTAAATGAATTTTCTATTCCATTATAACCATTAAAGATAAACATTTAAACACTTAATTGAAAAATTATATAGAAAATAATTATTTATTTAATTATTAGTATAACTGTTTTTATTCAAAAATACACACTTCAGTCATCCAACATTATTCACATACCATTACTCATGCTTAATCATCTTATTCCATAATACCCCATTCCAATAATATGAAATATGAACACTGTCTTATGGTTCTAAAAATTCAATTTAAAAATGATTCATACATTTAATAAAAACTACACTATTATAATATCCCATACCTTTCATATTTCTATTTTGTTCTAATTAATTAAAACAATATAACCAATACTCATGCAACCTTCTAAATTCTCATCGTGAGATTTCCACTGGGGAAATAGTTCTGTATAACCCCCATACATTCCACATCAATAACATTTATTGTTAATCCAATTATATATAGTTCCTGATATTGACTAATACCATAAATAATTGTGTGAGAAACACAAACCTTAACAAAAAAACAACAAGATTATTATAAATTACTTATATGATAAATAAATAATGAGAACTAATTTTAAATATATAACACCATAGGATTATACAAAGAGACATCCCAATATATCATTAGAATAATCCCTATGGGTCTCACAAAATATTTTGCTTCCTTGTGTCAAAAGGATGACTAAACCATTCCTTTCATACCACATATGGCGAGCCAAGTTTATCATATGTGGATATGACATCATATTAGATGAATATTAATCACATTATAAATGTAAGTTCCTAAAGACCATAATAGGTTAGTGTCTATGGAAACATGGAAGACATTCAACTTATTTGGTGAAGTATCTTTATCACCTCCTATAAAGATCATCCCATTTAGTACTCATAATTAATATCATTATTCTAAAACAATCGAAAATAAACATAATAAATTTTGGTTTTAAATGATCGATGTGGGTAAATTAATGATATATGTAATCAGAACATGAGAATATGTGTATGAGATCATGAGAATAAAATTTAAAGATCATAAAATTCATATAATAGTTCATGTAAATGAGTCATGGAATAATTATTTGAAGTTAATATGTCATGAATCTTAATTTCATCATGATCCTAACACATGAAATCATAACATATGAATAGGACAGGAAATTTTGGAAGAGAGATAACATTAAAAAATCATTCATAATAATCAATGGAATAATTTGAAAACATATAGGGGAACACCGTGGGGGATACAAATACATGGTGGGATAAACCACCATCCCTAGTCATAAGTATTTCTTTATATTGGAATGGTTTAACTCTCCAAAACAAATTATCTTTAAAGTATACCTCCCAAGACCACCTTATTATTAATGGTTTGGTCCCCATACCATCTTTCTAATCACGGTTCACTCATAATACCATCCTAGCAGAGAAATTCCTTTATGGGAATAATTTCACACCATGTTCCATCCATATCTATCTCATTAGATATAAATAATTACACAATTAATTGGACGGAGATATAGGTCCCACATTTCTCATAATTAAATCATAAAGATTCATGACATAAGAAAATAAAAAAACCATCATATCATGAACCATAAAAAGATATGGGTTTTATAAACCCCATAATATAAACCATCAAATAAAATGGGTATCATAATTTTTTTTATCATTTTATAAAAAGTGGAAACACGAGAGGGATCATATTCAAATAAATAATTATGAAATGAAGAGGGTTACATAAGAATTTGACGTGGTATAACTCATGTAAGAGAAATGGTGTTCAAATAAAATCATAAAATTAATCATAAACCATTTAATGAAAGAATAATAATGGTGCACACAAGTTATATCCCTAGATAATAAAAAAACTATATCAATGGAAATAATATATATAGAGAAGGATTTTTAATGATAACTTGGATAATTTATTAGGGGATATAACCATTATTTAAAATCAATTTTCAAAAAATAACCTTTTTTAAGATCCATTTAATTGAAACACACATTTAAAAATTATTAAATAATCATTACAAATCATTTTGATTATTTTTTAGTCAAACACAATTTTATCTTTGGAAAAATATTTTTAGAACATAAAAAAGTTCTACTATATTTTTCCTTCAAAATGAAATTGAAATATTATAATATATTCTTTTATATAATTAAAATACATTTATTTGAAAATAAAATTTCCAAAACATAAAATTAATATTTTAAAATCATTATAAAAAAATAAAAACCATAAACCATTTTGAAAACATTTTTCATGAAAATCGGTTTTAAATCTTATAAAGGATTCAATTTAATAGACTTCTAAAATAGACAATTGTTTGGAAAACCATTTACATTGTAAATATTTTTGAAAACCATATTTTATTTTTAATTTCCTTTTCCCATTCAAATAATTATAAAATAAGATTTTAAAAAATTAAACTATTTTTGAAATAAAGGATTTTGAATAAAACATATTTCCGACTGAAAAGGGAAATAAGGTCATATTTTATTAAAAACACTTTCGTAATTATATTATGTAACAATGGGTGGGGAAATGGTTACAACACATTAAGATATCATGAAAAAACACTGGATAAACGGTATTGGGAATTATTGACATATGGATCATAATATTTCATCTATGGAAGCCTAATCATATACATTCAGGATAAAGGATAATATATAAAGAATAAACACTTACCACATTGGTAGCATTGAATAAAACTTCTCAAATAATAGTAAAATTACAATAAGTATAAAATTTCATTAAAATAATTATATAAATGATATAACATGTCAAATGATAATATATATAACTCATACAATAATATAAGTGGATCACAACACATGTGTGTCAATGAAGGAAAATTAAGATTAAATTACCTTATTGATTTGGTAACCTTTGAACCATAAAACCCCATGAAATATAGATCATAAAATCGATATGTAAATATCCATAACATTAATTGTAATTCACATAAAATACATTCATGTAAATTATATACAATATAAAAATAAAATGAGTGGTGAATAAGGAATAAGTCTCGCAATAAGAAAAGTGAGACTATAAATCCCCTTACTACCTGATTAACTTTTGAATCTGGAGATCCCCGAATGAATAAAATAAATTGAAACATTTTATATCCTGAAATAAATAATATTAATGATATAAAATTTAATATCTATGTATATAAAACACATTGTATCAATAATTGGTGATTATAGCATATATCTCATAGAAATAAAAGTCCGAAAATAATTCTCTTTCCTTAAGTATCTACTTTATTCATTTTGATTTAAATCATTTGTATGATAAATATAATTTTATTATATATATAAATCCCCTTATTATATTATATATTACAATATATGATGTTAGTATTAATTTAGATTACCCTTTTATTAACAATTCCATGTCAATGTTACGTTTTAATAATTTTTTCATACATGATTTGACGTGATATTCTTCATACTATAACATATATCATGATATCTTTGTTTATAAAAGGTATAACATGATATAAATATCATATATATTTATAATATATTTACTAATAATAATGTATACATGATAGAAATTGAAAATTAAATACATTGTTCTTGGAGATGGTAGATTGTACACACGAATGAATGTCTCTCCATTTTATTATTATATTTTTTAATAAATAAAATTAAAAAATATATATACATTAACATTAAATTATAATTATTATTTCAAATATATCACATGTATTTATGAAAATCATCATTAATACATTCCTTGTAATGTTCAAATGGATTGATCTTTGTGAAGAGGTGGTAGTCCATAGGTCCAAAAATGATGTTATTGTAATGATAAAAAATGTAAACCATAAAGGTATGTGTTATATAATAATTGAATAAGATTAAATACATAATAAATATGTCATATATCATATAAAAATAATAATTAAATCATGATTACCAACCTTGATACTTCATAATGAAGGAATGAACGACATCTATTCGCAAGGCGTAGTCCACTGTAGAAGCCAATAATGATTGGGTATATCATTTGATGGATGTTTATGTGACTGTAGGGTATAAAATAAACATAAATATATATTTTTATATTTAAAATATTATTTTTATTATATTCTCATGTAATAATAAGGTATAGTATTTTGGAGAATGAAATAAAACAAAAAATATTGTTGAAAGATGTTACGACTTATATTGTAAATCATTTTTTTTTCACCAACAGGATTGCATAGGTGGTTTTATTCTAAATTTATGGATTCTAGGTTTATAGGATTTATGTTTGGAGTTTATTTGGTTAGTTTTTTGGACAATATAAATTTTTTGTGTGGTATGAAGAAGTAATGGGGGTGAGTGACCTTTTAGAGTGGAAGAGGTGCAGCATTCATATAAATAAAAAAATAAAAAACACTATAGGGAGGTATCCCTTATATCAAGAGCCTTCAATAATGGTAATTTAGATAAAATATAAAAGATTAACAAAAATATTCCAATCCTTGTATTTTGGACATTTTTATAGGTTAGTTCCTCCCTTATGTTAAATTTTAAGCACCAGGTAATCTCATTTTATCTTAATTAATCTAATTAAATTTAATTACAGTCACTAAATTTTTTTTCAGAAAATTAGTTGAAATTTAGAGACCATATAAGTTATGATAAATAAAAAAATAATCCTTTTTCAAAGTTCTAAAAAAAATTAGTTGGAGAAACTAATTTAAATATAATCACACTAATGGGCTGAGACAACAGGTTTTTAAAGTGAAAATTCTTTTATATATAATTTTAATCCTAAAATAAATCTAATTACTTTATTTTTATTTAAATATTTTATATTTATGTAATTATTATTTCAAAAAATAAAAATATATTTAATACATTTTAATAATTCAAATGAAAATGTAAATTTCAATTAAAATTCATTATTTTTCGATATTAATCCAAAAATAAAACAGCTTAGATAAATTCAAAAAATTCAGACTGTTAATTTTCAATTCAATAATTAAAAAAATGAATTTAATTTTTTCAAATAAAATTTATTATAGTATCAATCCATATAATTAAAATATGAACTCCATTAAA
Organism: Viscum album; assembly: GCA_963277665.1. Lineage (NCBI taxonomy): Eukaryota > Viridiplantae > Streptophyta > Magnoliopsida > Santalales > Viscaceae > Viscum > Viscum album. Next base: position 1,666,698,371 of record OY728119.1, read on the forward strand.
AAGTGATAAAAAAATTATTAGAAAGAATATAATACTTTATGTGTATAATTGGATTTTTTCTTATTTATTATCTATAAAACACATAAAATGAATGTTAAGTAGTTGAATGAATATCATATATATATATATATTTAAAATGATTTATAAAATGCAATTTTATTTATTTATTGATATAAAATGATCAAAATTTCATAAATTTGTTTTTTCCAGAAAAAGTATTTTTATATTTTTAAAAAGGATTTGTTTTCATTTATAGTTAATTCATCATCAACTAATTCTTTATATATACATTTATAATATAAATATTCATAATTTAATTAATCATATTCATAACTATTATTCAATCAATTACGTGATACCAATAATAATATTTTAATAATATTATTTATAATAAGACATAGTTTGGTAAAACTACGTCATATGTATATCGTCGACTATCGATGGAACATAGAATTGTTTTTAACTAAATATAATCATACTATTGAGTGTATCGAATGATAATCAAAGTGAATCATGTAACCAAAGTGTTACTAGCTATTGTGTGAAGTATAAGATAATCTTAGTGCTTTCATATAACATAAACTATGTTCATTGTTGCGTAAAATGAAAAATCAAAAAAATTGTAAATTAAATAAAAATGGTCTCAAAATCTTGGGGTGTTATAATTTTCTTTGAATATCAAGTCTATTTATTTTCACCAAGTTGAGCTAACATGATTTATATAATAAGAATACGGATCAGATCAATGTAAAAATATTGGCATTAAAGCATCTCTAAGAGGATGTACATCCATTGGAAGTGTGTTTCTTTTTATAAAATCAATGAGGTCTATAATTTTCAGCAGACAATTTTCAATATTAATTACTTCAATTTGTTAATATGGGATGAATTCAAGGTCAATGGTTTAATAGATATCATCATATCCCATTCAAATGGGAGGAATCATCACGTATATTGCAGGATTTTGTATCTAGGTTAACTATATATGTATTCCTATAAAAGTTTCTTGGGACCTTGTGAACAATTGATCAATAAATTCATAGTTAATAAGAATCTAAAAAGTTTCTTTTATATATTTTTTAATTTGTGAATTATATTGTGTTAATTATTTGTAATTAATCATTACTGGAGTGTTTATTTATCTACATTTTTCTTATTATAATTATAATGATATTGATAGATTTAGCATTTCTTATATGGAAAAAAAATCTTGTTTGAACCACGTAAATCACTTTTCTACATTCTTCTATTTTGTTTTTCCACTCATTTAATTTCCACATGTATCTGTTGTGAGTATATTTTTTAAATGTTTTTTAAGGTAAAATTTATTTTGGTGAGTAGGGTGAAAATAATTACATTATATGATATACGTAGTGGATAAAATATGAATATGTTTTTCCTCTAAGTTGAACCATTATTTTGTAATCATCTAGTATAGTGAGGTTCCTATTTATAATGATCACACTGATATTGTCAACATTTATACAGAATATTTTTTAGGTTTAATTATTTTACAAGAAACATCATCTGTATTTTGGATCTTTGATTTAATTTTCTATTAAAATTGTGGGTTTTTAGGATTTTGGATATCAACTATACCTTATTATAATATATAGTCCTCAAATAGATAACAATATAATGTGGAAAATCCCAACATTATTAGATTTGTGTGTGCTTGTGTCCATTATTAATTTTATTTTTAGTGATGTATTTTCCATTGGTTGTGGTTTTTTAATAAATGTTTTCATAATTTCACTGCCATGACTTCTCTTCTTGTGTTTTATGAGAATCTATAAATATCACCTTTGTATTGGAATATGGTATGACAATTGGTGATCATATTATCAAATTTATTCAAATGTAATTAAAATATATTATAGTTATTCATGAATAGATAATGTCTACCCTTTATCATTAAAATACTTGTATAGATTATAAGATGACACCTTTATAGTTTGATATTATAATAAAAAAAATATTATATATATATTTTTTTAATTCTTAATTATTATTATTAAAAGCTAGATTATTTTTTTGTATTTATATGATACATTAATTGTTATATATATTTATCCAATTATAACTTTCATTTATTTCTACATTATAATATATATTTACAAACCATTAATTTATGTTTAAATGTGTATAATTAATATATTATATGAAATACATAGAAAAATTATAATTATTTTATTTCATCATAATATAATATTATATTTGATTGAAAAATAAATTCAATAATGTATAAATTATTGTAATGGGATAAAAATAAAATCAAACATCATGAATAGATATTTTAAATCAATAGTAAAATTATCTTGAAAAAATATCACACACATGAAAAACTAAAATATACAAATAAAACACTATAAATAAGGTTAGATATTTTGAAACTATATATAGAGAACCTTCATTTAAATTAATAAAATTATAAATGATGTAAATAATATATATATTTATAGGATGTATAGATAAGATATTACCATTATAACAGTTTAAATAATGTTATAATATTGTCTTGATTATTAGAGTAGTAATCTAGTAATTAGAATAGTATATTAACTATTAGAATAATAAAATGATTACTAAGTGTTATGATCAATTAATTGAATGACAAAAAAAATTTATGGGTTTTATTAAATGTTGGTAACTTTAATTTTTTTCAAATTAAATCCTCTCTCATGATTTTTCAATAATCAAATCCTCAACTCATCTTGTTTCAAAAATAAATAGTTAAAACACTATATTTGTTAACGGGGTTCACCCATAATTTGAATGAATATATCCTCTGTGTATGGTGGTTATTATCCCACAAATTCAAATATAATCATTCTTATTCAATGTTAATCAATTATAAATTGAAAATACATTAAGTTATTATAGTTTTGGAACATACCAATTCAAAAAAGTGCCAATTGTTTTCATAGTATCATAACATATATCATTATTAAGAATGATAACCAAGGAATTTGATGTATCTAAGATAAAAAAATAAATATAAACTTATTACATGATTTTTTATAAAACAACATCATTGGGTTTTGTTCATCTTAATATATTATATCAAAAAATTACTATAGAAATGTCATAAATCCATTAGATTCATTACCATATTTTAAATTCCAATACGTAGTATTATTCATAAAGATATTTTTTAATATATAACAGTAGAAACTTTATTCAAAATAAGCCATGTAATATTTATATTTGAAATTATTCAATTATACTACTACTAAATCCTCCATTATTTATTAAAAATGAAATTAATCAAGTATAATTATTCTAAACTACTCCAATATCATTAAAATAGATTTCATCTAACTCTTACATTAATCCAATATTTTTCCTTTTAAATTTCATAAACCCTAATTCTTATTCCTAATTTATCATGATTTAATGAAGTAAAATATATATGGTGGAAGGATCCAACTCAGTGAACAATCACATTATCTTAATCTTAACACAAATCTCATCATCATTACTGGTTTAACCTCGAAGAATCCTGATCATTATTTATTGAATAGAAACACAACATCATCCGATATGATATATAATTTCACTTAAAATTTTCTATTATTACATTACCCTCTAAAGGATCTTTTGTAATTTTTGAAAACCTCAGGTTTCATTTACATGTCATCATATTTATTATTAATTGAGCTAATATTCATTATATGAATCCTCTAGAAACATGGTGTTACTCTTACTTAATGTAAAAAATTAATCATACATAATCAATACAAATTTAGAGATGATATTATATATCATAAAATAGATATTAAAAATCATAATGGGAAATCCCATGAACTTTTTTCAATTTCATGAAGGATTCCATTTCTATATTTTATTATATAATCTGGATAATTACAAATGATGTATATCTTTCATTGATTAACTCAGAATATCTTCAAAATTTATTTAAAAACATCTACAACTATCTCTTCATCTATATTAAATTTATTAATATACAATCATATTTATTAATAAAAAATATAATATAATCCACAAAGGGATCAATATTATACCCCCATTATAGTTTTGTCTTCTACCCTATATTACAATTTTTTCTATTCTTACTTAATATCATCAAAAAATATAATCCTTAATATAACTAAAATATAAATTCCAATTTTCTCCCATTTATTTAAAATAAATAAAAAATTTCTCTTGAAAAGGTCAGTATCATACTTCATATATAAATTATCCAAAAATCAATCAACTCATTGTATTTTTGAGTATTCTCAACACAGAAAACAAGATATTAATTAACACATAAATTTTTTCACTATTGAAATTATATAATTGATACTAACCAAAAAATATTTCATGAATTATTCAATGATATTTCATGTTATCTCCTAAACTCAACTCAAAAAACATATTTAAAATGATAATATAAAATTGGGTTTCACCCTACGATGATTAAATATAAAAATTTATAACAATGGTGAAAACAATGAAATTAGTGGAACTAAATAGCATAACTTTGTGATATTGGGAACATGGATTCACAACAATTTGTAGAAATATTATCTGAAAAGACTCAATTGTGAGTGGTTTTGTATGTATGTTAGTAATACTAAATTTCGATAGAACAAATTCTAGGTGTAATATCAGTTGAAACCCCATTAACATCATGAACTAATATTTGATATATATGTTCCCTGGTCATGAATGTTGTATTATATTCGAGATCATATTTTTATTCCATAAGTTATCAAATCCAATAATAGTTTCTAATCAAAAATAACACGCATGTATTTTACATGAATCATAATCTAAATTATTTGTTTAGATTATTTTTGTGTAGTAACACACTCATCATTAATGTAAATCAATGTGATTGATGATTTTTCCATGAAATTACATATTAAAAACCTTCCATCAATGAATATTAAACCTATTGAAGTTGAATTGTATCATTAACAATAACATCCTAGTCAGCATCAATAAAAACATATACCAATGCTAGTGTTTTTTTCATACAAAAGACATTAATTGGATAACCATTTGATATAATTTAGATTTATATTGGCTATTATTATTTTTGAATAATATTAATTTGATTTATATATATAATATAGAATTATATCAATGACATTTTATGAAATTGAGATAGTAAAATACAAAAGACTACTAATAATTTTTTTCAATTTCATTTCAATTAAAGAATTACATTTACCATCCATAATCAATTTTATTTCATTTTAATCGTTAATGAAAATAATATAGATTCTTAAATTATATATATTCTCAATATCATCATTAAATTTTTTTGTTGGAAGATAAAAATTTTACAAGTTGGTTGGGTAATTATCAATGATAAAACGAAATTTATCTCAACAAGTAATGATGCCAAAAACTTCTTCTTTATTTACTTAGAAAATTATTCACATAAATATTTTCATTATTGGAAATTATTATATCATCAGTATATACAATCATCATGGGTTAGGAAGTATTGTTATTCTCAATATAAAAGTTATTATGCAATTGTACTTTTATATATTTCATGCCACTCATGTACTTTTCCAGCTTGAAATACCATCACCTTGGGGATTATTTCATCCCATAGAGTTCTTTCTAAAATTTTCAGACTTTTTTTTATCTTCATCATGAATAAATCCCCCAAGATTCCCCCTATAAATTTCATTATTATGATCACAATTAAAGAATTCATTTTTTATATCTATTTATTAATCATTTTAATTTCAATATGTTACAATAAAAAAATATCTATAAGGTCTCATGTATTGTTATAGGGGAAGACATTCATCAACCCCAATTATTTATATTTTTAGTACCCCTTATAAACTAATATATATTTATTCAATGAAGCCTAAATATTTTCAATAAACATGTTTTTAAAAAATTAATTTAGTCTAATGAATATTTTATATTTAATCTGATGTATTGCTACCATGTATCTTTATATTCATTGTATTAATTAATTATTCAAGGATATTTTCAATTATTGGTGATCAAAAGCTTCATAAATCATTTCGGGATTAACTATTGAAAATATTATAATAATGTTATTTGTTATGTTTTTACAAATTTTTTATATATATTGATTCTAATCACCAATGGAATTAATAGTGTTAATATGCTTAATCAATAATTTATTTTTTTACGTGTTTCAAAAATTAATAGCTTTTTCAACATGAATAAAATGAATATGAATTAGTATCATGAATTTGTATATTTTCTTCACACTATACACATAGTTCAATGCTGATAACATTATCCACATCATGATGTATGATTGAGTTTTTTATCTCATCTTTATTTTTATGATTTTAAAATGATTAAAAAATATATCCTCTGACATTTTTCATTTAAAAAAATATTGAACATCTATTAGGGGTATGAATAATAACTATTTTATAATAACATTTTCATTAAATTTTATGCAGTTATTGGCTAAATTAATTATCAAAAATGGACTCCCAAACATTTTATTGTGTTTCGGGTTTGGATTTTGTGAAAAAAGTCATATTGAGTCATGTCTGAATTTAACATCACTGAACAAATAATTTAAAAAATTCTAGTAGTTTTAATGGATATATTCCTTAAATTTACTAATGTATCATTCCCAGTTATCATGGATATTTCCATATATACAAATATAATGTTGTCCATTTCAAATAATCCATTTAATTATGAAGTTTAATGTTCACTATGTTCATACTGTAATAAATTTTTTAGATGATTTTATAATTTTATTTTGGATTATTCACTAATATTTTCATATCTCATCCTATTTATAGAAAACCATGTTTTCATATCAAGATGCCTCTATAATATTTTAATCATAAATAATTCTAATAATTTTAAATTCATAATAATAATGCTGGTTATTTAGGAAAATTCATTAAAAATGTTGGTGAAATAATTATCTCCACATATTGACTTCTTTCGTACGGGTCAACATATATCATAGTGAATCAGCTCCATTGGTATTAGAGTTTTAATTTTTATTAATTTATTATTTTTATGCACCATATTATTCTTTTTAAATGTATTTAAAAATGATATATTATCTTCTACTAAGACTATAACATTTTTTATAGCCATTTTTTTCAACATTTCTTAATATCTTTTGTTGAAAGTGCTCATTTTTTATACCATGGTTTATTCTCAACATGAATACTCATAAAAAACATTGTTTCTTTCTATCAAAAAATAAGATACTATAGGTTATAAACACTATTAATATTGTTATACCATATTTCAAACTTAGCACTACAGATCAATTATTTTTGAATCTCACTTTATCTATATCTTCCCAATGTTTTGATACACATAACAGATTTTGCTTCAGCCAATCGATAAATAGAACACTATCATAGTTTTTCTAATTCATACAAATATTAACCATTATAAAACCATTAATCAAAATTTATTTATCTTTTATAAATGTAATATATCAACTGTTTTATCTTATAACATTATGAAGTTATTTAAATGACCTTTCATGTGTTATGAACAAAATGGATCTATAATCCATGGTTTCTAAAATTTTCATGTATTAAAGGAAACTTATACAATATTTTCTTATTGTTAGGAATTATTCCTTTTATAATAATTAATATGTTTTAAATTTTTATTTATTTTAATTATTAGGGAACTAAAAAAACATATCTAATGTTTTTTCTTCTTATTAAAATATTCCTTAATCTTTTATTCTACTTTTGATATTTTTTCTTCTTAATATTCATCTCATCTTGTTGATGTTAATAAATTTTTTTTAAATTTTTATCCAAATTTAGAAATGATATATATTTTGTACTATTAGGAACTTATGTTACCAATAGCTATATTATTGATGAGAAAATACTCCACAACTCTATCAACATTCATTGAATTTGGTTCCATGCTAAAATATTTATTGTTTCATTTGTTTCATTCTAACCTCGACTTTAGATATCTTGTGATTATATGGTAGAATAAAAAATTTTGAACACATCATTAGATATTTAGTGTTGGTATAAATATTTTTTTATAATTCTTCTCCCATTAAATATTAGAAGGTTTTACCTTTTTATTAAAATTATGTGTTGGCTCTAGTAATTTTGTTAAATGGATGTTTCTAAATACATGTTCTTACATAGAGGTGTAGCATATATAGAATTAAATTCTTCACGTACAAAGTTTTATACACCAATATTTTTATCATTATTTACTTTGGACACTCAATTAAATACTCAATAGATTTAATTTTCTTCGTAGATTTCTATGATCTTTCACCTGTCCCTAGAACATCATTTCGATAATTATGATTTATATTATCACATTGCTTCTTAGAATAAAATAAATATTATTTATAAACTATGAACATCTTAGTATTTATGATTTATTGGGTAATTAATATCATTTATGACATTACTTTTATCACATTTCTTAAAATTCAACTTCTCAAATTTATTGACCAAAATTTCAAATGTAATATATATTTGTTTTCTATTAACATGTTTTCCTATGAGATGTGTATTTTTTATAAAAAAAAATATTCCAATATCATTTAATCACATGTTTGTCATCATAAATTAATCCATAGTTAATACAACTTATTCAATTGAAAACTTGCTATAAATTTTTGTTCTATGTTCAGAAGATTTATTATATTCATCTAATTAAGCATGAGAACGTTCTAATTAATATATTTTGACATTTCATCACAACTATATCTTTCCCAAGGATCAGAATTATCTTCTATAAGAGGTAACTAGTTTTTCATGAATAAATTTGATGAAATATTATCCATTAATTTTTATTAGGAATTAATTAACTTTAATAAATCTCTATTCTATAATGATATCATAGTTTATTTATCTTCATCATTTTCATTGATAATTATTGAAGGACACATAGTAAATAATATTCGAATTTTAGCATAATTAAAATTATTAATTGGTATTTTACCTTTATATATACCTTCCCACATATTATGTATATTGATATCTATGAGATAATCTCTTCATATTCATCCATATTCTAATCTCCCTTAGTTTCATTCGACTCATCATTTTTTTTTCAAGTTTCTCAATGAATGATATTAAATCTCATTATTATAATTTGTCTTTGTTTTAAGAGTATCTCCTCATCCCAACTAATATATAATTAATTTTTATAACATATTAATTTTGAATCTAAAAATACCTCTATTTTCAATAGTTTAAATCATTATAAATTGAATTTGTGGGAGAATTCTCATCAATTTATTCACAATTATTGAGTTATCAAGTATTTCTCCTTAATCATGGATGCTAATTAAAGTCATATTAACTCTAGTAAATGACCCGTAAACATATTTAAATTATTTTATTATTATATCATGACATTAAATTAAATAAATTTGTTATTTTTATTCATTCACCTTGTTTTCTCCTTAAAAAATTATTGCGATGTTTTGTTTAGATCTCCATAGCAACTATTGATTCAATTACGATTGTATGATTTTTATCAGATAATGAATATTTAAATTCATTCTTTATATTCCCATTATAATAAAAATTATTATTATCATATTATAAACATAAATATGTGTCACTTGGTAATATTAAAACATTATATTCATACTCAAGGATATAAAATTTGAATACATTACCCATTAAAGAATATAAAAACATAATTTTTGGGTGATTTGTGATGACTCGTAGAAATTAAGAAAGGATATATTTGATAGAAAACCATGGATCTAATACAAATTGTTAATATAACATGATTAGATAAATTAAATTGACATGAATGGGTGAATAAATTATGTTTAAATTCCTTTTTTCAAAGAACATCATCTCTCTTCATTGTTCAACAATCAAATACTCTACTCATCTAGTAGGAAAAATATATATGAAACAACATATTTTTTTACATGAATCTCCTCTAATATGGATGAATAAATCCTAGGTGAAAAGACTATTTTATCCCTAATATACAGATATCCTATTATATTATGAAGATAGACATATGATCTAGGTAATATCCTTAAACTCAATATTTTATATACATTAACCATTTCAAATACGCCCCCTCTTGTGACACGGTATTGTAAAAAAATTACCCTGATAAATGATCACTAACAAAATATCATATCTCTAATACACTAAGTCAATATAATCATATTCCTATCTTTTTATATATCAATATTTTTTGTTTTTCTTCTTCTCACAATTTTTTATCATATAATTGTTACAAAAATATCAAACTATAATCAATTTTGTTACCATTTCTAATTCCAAAAAAATGTTTTTATCATGGCGATTTTTTAAAATAATAATATTTGGAAACTACCACATAAATCAACCACATGATCTTCATATTAAAAACTAGTCCAATATAATTTGTAAGTCATTCATTTTTTATTAATAATTTATGGAGACAATTATACTCACTCAAACCTACTCCAATATTATTCATGATCATTTCCCTTAAATATTCCTTTAATCTTAAATTCATTTATTCTAACTTATAATAATTCATTTTCTTCATCTACTTGTATGTATAATAACTAGAATTAAAAGGAATATTATTTAAGGCAATAAATCATGGTGAATTCACATTCATTAACTCTCATAAAAAATCTTATCTTTAATCATCAATTAATCCCATAGAACAAGATATTTTTTTAATTTATAAAAAACACAAAATCATTTGATTTAATATTATTTTTTTTACGGAATACATATTTATTAACATCTTTTATCCTTTGAATGATCTTAAAAATTCAATGAAATCCTCAAGATACACTTATATATCATCAAATTTACTCATATATGATCCAAGATAAATATTATGTATCATATGTAACTTTGGAGTTACTCCTATGTAGTATAAAAATTATTCTTACAAAATCAGTGAAATTATAGAGGATATATTACATATATTTACTGATATGTTATGGGTCACAGTCAAAACATTACTGTAAACCTCTAATTTCTTGAAGGATAGTACATATTTCCTAGAAATATTTTCTTTTAATCATAGAAAACTTATATACACAACCCATTAAACTCATATTGAAAAATTATATATTTTAAAAGCTTTTCCAAACATCTCTAGTCACCTGAAATGTATTGCAAATAATTACCATGTATTGTAAAAACCTTGACAACAATATTTATGGTATCAAAAATAATAAATATTATCATGACTTAATTTAATATCTATAAATAATATTATATTATAAAATATATACTCAAATTAGTCAATTCAAACAATTATATGTGTATAATTTAAAATTTCTTGCTTGAATAAATTTTTCTCAATCTAAAATATTTTAATAATGTTAATATATTAAAAAAACTAAGTTTATATTTTTTTATAAAATAGAATATAATTTTTTGAATCCTAATGTAAAAATCATCCAATAGTGAATTTTAATATTATTATATGAAATAATATTTTTTTGAATAATAAATTAAATGATTTTAGAATAAAATATGTTTTATTAGATAATTTTTGTATAATAATAACCTAATAAATTTTCCAACATTTTTCTTGACATGTTCCTTGTTTAATTAGATAAATAATATTTCTAAATATAGTATATTCATCTTCAAAACCTAATAATAAAAAATAATTATATAATGATATTATTTAATTATTAAAAAATATTCTTTGATTCCTTTCATTAAATTTTTATGATTTTTTCCAAAACATAATATCTATCATGAAAGGGATAGAAATTATTAGAATAATGACTTTTTTAATCAAATATTCTTAATATTATAAATAATGTTCATACTGTAAATATTATACCTGAAATAATATTTTAGTCATTATTTTAATCCAAAATACACCTCCATTTTATATATAAATACTCCGTCACACCTCATAAGAAAATTAATTCTGAAAATAATCCAATTTAATTTTTTTACTAATGTTTTTCTATCCATCATTCTAGGGGAATAAAATATGTTTAGGTCTCACCCTTATCCATACATTCAAGACATTATAGCCCTAGAAAATGTGTAAATATAAAAGATTAAATAACTCATGAATTAATTAGATTTGATTTTCTCATTCCAGTATCTTATAAAAATTTCATTTTAATCAGAAATAAAAATTTTAATTTTAATATTAATAATATATTATAGATATTATGATATCGTATAATTATTATAAACTATATATATATTCACAACCCTTTTTTCATGACCTATTATTTGTTTTTTATAACTTATGTGAGCGTTGTTAGTTATTTATTTAATTTTACATTAAATTATTCTCTTCTAGAAAGGGTTTTGTAATATCCAAAATTTACCTATCAGATATCACATATCTTCTCCAATTTACAACTAACATTGTGTACTCAAGTCACCATTTGATGTAAGTATTATTTTGGAGAGAATAATAAAAAACAAGAGATTATAACATATGGGTTATGTCTACACTTTTCACACCATTCACTATATTCTTTAAAGAGAGAACATACAAAATAATGTAGAAATGAAATTATGAACAAAAAAAATTACAAATTTACTCATTGCGATGGAAAATATAATTATTACTCCATGAAGAAGTAAATATATCGTGGAACTGAGATAGAAAAAGAAATAATACCACACAATATTTGATGATGGGAGAAATATTTAACAGAGAAAAGTCATAGTATGGGAAAGGGGTACATACATTAATATTAACACAAATTAATACTATGAAAAATAAAAAGAATAATTAAATTAAATTATGAATTATAGGATAAAAAATAATAGTAAAAAAAATTCATGAGAGGTTTCTATCAATTTTACTAAAAATGTGACATGAGGGTATCATGTTTTATGGTAATCTCATGCACTTTAAAATATAATAAACACCCATAATGAACAGATTGACTGGCCATGGGGATTTTTCTCTTTGGGAGGCTTGGTGAACATCATGTTATTTTCAATTTTTTTATTTGTTACAATATTTTATGTATTTTCAATTTTTTTTATTATGAAAATAAGGATAAAAAAACACAGAGTAAAAATCTTAATATTAAAACTAAAAAACATGAATTTATAATGATGTGAAATGAAATGTTTGAAATAAAATTATTTAAAACTAATAGTTTCATGAGGGAAATAAATAAAAATTATTTATCTTTATTCTATTGATAATCATATATTTTAATTAAACAACCCAATTGAATGTGTGATGTCCCACTATGTTCAGCCCACATCATTCTACATAATGATTCAAACACCTAAAAATGTATTTCAGTGTCAGTAATTGTACTCCTATAAATGGTAAATAATCTCATTAATGTCTCGATGAAGAAAAATCGTTATTATTCAAATCACAAGATACTTTATCATGTGATTCTTGTGAGTAAATGGAGACAATTGATTAGAGTGAAAAATAGGAATACAAGGTATGGTAGTTCATGGCTTATCCCTTTTTTCCTCGATCTATCCACTGTAATATTAGCGATAGAAAAAGAAAAAAACTATAAAAAAATGTTTACAAATAAATGTCATCCTTTTATCCCTCTGTTATAATTTTTATAAATTTTATAGCGCTATATAATGTGTTAGTAGATCATGAAAAAAGGTTAAAATGGATAATAATAATGAAAATGGTAAAACATGGTATATCAACATGGAAATCATAAAAAATAGAATAAAACTAAAACTAAAGTATAACAGAAATTGAGATGAAATCATGTTATCATATAATAAAATGGATTCACCATGAGGGGGTGAATAAAAATACATAATAATTAATTATAAACACAAAAAAATAAGAATTTCAATGTAAAAAATTTAATACAATGAAACTAGCATGAAGTTTGAAAGGGATGTACATCAAAGATAAGTAAATATCACCCGATAAATGGGACTTTTATGAACTTTGGAATTTAATATGTGGTAACATGAGTTTATTTATTGTTACTCTATTTAATATATTCACCCATGTTTTATATTAATTCATTGAAATTTAATATCATTATTTAATTACATGCACCTCTACACCATTACTTTTCTATTTTTTATTTTTTTATTTATTTCCCTTCCAAACCATTCACACCTACCAATTTTCATCCTTAATTTCAAAATATTTAAAAAGCACAGTAAAATATAATATATTTATAAAATAATAATCATAATAAATAATATATTTCATAGATCTTGACTAATTCTCCTTGAGAGAATGATCCTTAATTTCTTCCACTAAGATAACACTCAACGTTAAATAATTTATAATGTGCTTAGTATTAATTATACAATTCCTTTATTTAATAACTATTAGTTTCTAATTATCCCTCCTCATCAAGTTCATTTTTATTCCATTTATTACATAGTTATAGGGGTAGAATATTATTTTAGAATGATCTATTCATATTATTATATTTGAAAAGAACCAATATTAAAATATTCATAAAAAAGAATGGAAATAAAAGTAGGGTTGGTCTCCATAAAATCTGGCACTCAACCTAGTCCATGGTAAGGCCTTAATGGCGTTCTCTTTTTCCAAGGGCTGTGATATGTTCTTGTATGTCACGAATAATGGGTAGGGAAAGATTTACCTGAGTTTAGAATCATTAAACAACCAAAAAAATAATCATAATCTAAAAATTTATTCCAATTAAGCCTTTAATAAAATTTCGAACATAAATAAATGGTTTTAGACAAATATAAAGAGGGAAAAAATTCAAAAGTAGCATAAAATACAACTCATTAACAACCAAATGGAATGGGTTCATCATCCAAAAACCTTTTCTACAACACCGCATCATGAATGAAAGATAACAAACCAATATTTTGTCTTCAATGACATTTCCCTTACCTATCTCAAACATATCCAATTATAAAAACACTAAATGTTGTATGTAGAGTGTGATACTAAGACCAATATGATTCCAGAAAAAATATTTTATGTGATAAACATTTTAAGACAAATAAATATTACATGTTTTATAAAGAATAAATGATAGTAATAATTTTTAAAGGACCCAACTTCAAATTAAAATGGTTATTTTTAAGAAAGAAACATTAATTAATAAACAATTTTAATGAAAATAACCATGATACTAAATTTTTTAGACAACCACATTCTATGTCAATGCTATGTTCAATATATTCGATGAGCAATAATCATGGTAACAAACCTAGACAGTAGATATCTGCAGGCTCTAGCTACATTGTATCTTAGTGTAAAAGGAACCATAATCAATATCCTTCTTGTGCATGAGCCAGTAGGAGGGGTAATCCCAATAGCCTAGTGGTCCCCAACATTGTCAATGTTTATTTTGTGTTGTCATCGTTAAACATTCTATATGAAATAGCAGAAGTGAAGAAAATGTTTTTAACGTCACCATTTTTGACATCGGTTTTATATAAACGACATGAAAATCTATTATATATGGTTTTTTACATTAGTTATAAAATAACTGATGTAAAAAATACTGAGAGTAAATTTTTTATGTCGGTAATTTGATAACCGGTGTAAAAAATGAGGCGTCTAATGATTTTTTTATGTTTGATCGACAGACCTGCGACTCGTCCCTCTCACACGGAAACCCGAGAATCGACTCTTCGATCTTGTTTTCTTAAACTCATTTTCCATCATCGTTTATAATCTTTACTCTCCTCGGATCTATCATCTCCACTCTCAACACTAAGGTAATCCTCCCAAAACTTTATTTCTTTCATGTTTTTCAGATATTCTATATTTACGCTTTGTGATTTTTTTTGTTTAAACTATGAAAAATTCTTTGATTTCGAACCCTCTTACCTCGTTTTTCCATCATCATCTTATTTATTCCCACCAGATCTATCAGATCAACTCGCAATATTCAAGTAATCCTCACTTACTTCTATTTCGTTTTTTTTTTCGCGGATGCCCTACATTAATGGTAATATTTGTTTTCATTGACAATTAATGATTTAATTCACCTATATTACTACAAATTATATCTCAACAACTATGATACAACCATTCTATTTACCATTGTGATTTATTTTATAAGTATATATGGTTTTTCATTGTGGAATTTTTGTTTTGGATCCTTGGTTGTTTCTGTTTTGTGTATCACTTTTTGGTGTTCTATAAACTATTTACGTCGCATATTTTCGTGGACTATTATAAGTCTTCATATGCTATGAAATCCCGATTCATTGAACAATAGGTAATTTTAGACTAGTAAAAGATATAGATCATGGTTCTCATTTTTAATAATGGCATGGTACAAATACTATTAGCTTGAGGTTAAAATCACTAGTTATGCCAAAACTAGTAGCCTGAGGTAAAAAACCCATGGTTATGGGGGGCTGTCCCGAGGGTTGGGGGCTGTGCAGGGGGTTGGGGGTTGTAAAGAGGGTTGGGGGCTGTCTATGGTGTCCCTGGAGGTTGGGGGGTGGGGGGGGGACAGTCCTGGGGTGTATGGGGGGGGGTACAAGGGGGTGGGGTGTCGAAGGGGGTAGGGGTTGAACGGGTGGGGGTGTTGAAGGGGGTGGGGGTCCAAGGGGATGGGGGTCGAAGGGGGTGGGGCGTCCAAGGGGGTGGGTGGGTGGGGTGCTATCCATGGTAGTGGGTCCTGTCTAGAGGGTTTGGGGGTTTGTCCGGGGGGTGGGGGTCATTTAGAGGGTTGGGGTGTCCAGGGGATGTCTAAGGGGGTAGGGGGTTGGGGTGCTGTTTAGGAGGGGTGGGTGTATTCAAGGGGGTGGGGGTGCTGTCTAGAGGGGGGGGGGGGGTTTCCAGGGGGTGGGGTGTTATACAGAGGGGTGGGGGCTATCCAGGGGGTTATCCAATGGGGTATGGGGTGGGGGTGGCTCTGGGAGGGGTGGGGGTCCAAGGGGGTGGGGGTGTTGTCCAGAGGGGTGGGGGATGTCCACGGGTGGGGGGATGTCAAGAGGGGTGGAAGCTGTCCAAGGGGGTGGGGGTGTCTAACGGTGTGGGGTCTATCCAAGGGGGTGGGGCCTGTCAAAAGGGTTTGAGGGTTGTCCTTGGGGTGTCTAGAGGGTTTTGGGTGTCCAGGGGTGTCCAAGGGGGTAGGAGGTGGGTGGTGGTTTCAAGGAGGGGTGGGGTGTCCAGGAGGGGTGGGGGTGTCCATGGGGTGGAGGTGGAGTCATGAGAGATGGGGGGATTTTTAAGGGTGTGGTGGTGTCCAAGGGGGTGAGGGGTGGTGTCCAGGGTGGTGGGGGGATGTCCAGGGGGGTGGATGGGTGGGGGCTGTCCAAGGGGGTGGGGGCCTGTTCAGAGGGTTTGGGGGGTTTTATGAGGGTGGGGGACTGTTAAGAGTGTTGGGGGTGTCCATGGGGTGTCCAAGGGGTTAGGGGTGGTGTCCAGGAGGGGTGGGGGTCCAAGGGGTGGGGGTGCTATCTAGAGGGGTGAGGGTTTTCCCTGGGGTATGGGCTGTCTAGAGGGGTGGGGCCTGTCCAAGGCGGTGGGGCTGTCCAAGGGGATGTGGGCCTGTCCAAAGGGTTTGGGGGTTGTCTGGGGGGGCTGCCCAGAGGGTTGGAGGGTGACCAAGGGGGTTTCCAAGGGGGTAAGATGTGGTTGGTGGTGTCCAGGAGGGGTGGGGGTGTCCATGCGGGTGGGGGAGGGGGGCTGTCTAGGGGGTGGGGTGGTGTTTTGATGGGTGGGAGATGTCCAAGGGTGTGGTGGTGTCCAAGGGATGTCCAAAGGGGTGAGGGTGGTGTCCATGGGGTGGGGGTTGTCCAAGGGGGTGGTGGTGTCTAGGGGTGTCCAAGGGGGAAGGGCATACCTTTTCATCATTTTCAAATATGTGTAGTTATCCTGACCCCATTGTGCTGCGACGATTGGATGCACAATCTGATTTTATACATGCGAGTTTTTATTATAAATTTGATTTGATTATCATGTTTACTATATTTTCTCCAATTTTCTATCAACCAATGGAGTCCCCATGGTTTTCTTTGATTCCATGTAATTTAAAACTATTATATCTATCTATATTTTCTTTTTATAATCATAATCAAACATATTTTTTTAAATACGCATAGATTTGTTTTATATTTAAAAATTGCTTTACATTAAAATTTTTTTTTTCATATAATCATATATTTGTCTTATCTTGAAAATTATTATAAATTTGATGTTTGTTATATGTAATAATGATTCAAAGTTGGATTATAGAACATCGAATGAGTAGTGAATATGAGGAAGGTGTTGGTGCCTTTTTCGAATTTCCTAAACAAAATGTTCCATGTAGTGACATTTTTTCTGTCCATGCCTGAAATGATTGAATATGAAGAAGTTGAAAAGTATATAGATAAAAGATCATCTGATTTGTCATTGTTTTAATCTGAGTTACAGCCCTTTGATTTGGCATGCTGAAACTCGACAGAATGTCTTTGGTGATAATGATTTTCAAGATGGTGACTCCGATGGAATTGAAGAAATGATTCACGATATTGCAGTAGAACAAACTGAGATAGAACCAACCATTGTGTATCAATATGTTGATACTAGAAAACCATTATATCCTAATTTTATAGATTTTTTGATTTTGTAGGCAGTGTTAAGATTGATTTACCTGAAGGCAAAACATGGATGGATTGTAGAAGTATTACAGAGTTGCTAAAATTGATGAAAGGCATTCTTCTAAAAGATAATGATCTTCCATATTCACATTATAAGGACCAGAAAATATTATGCCGGATGGGATTGGGATACAAGAAAATACATGCTTATCAGAATTACTGTATGGTATATAGGAAGAAATATGAATTTCTGTCAGATTTTCCTAAATATGGGACATCACGGTATAAGGTGAAATAAAAATCACAAGGTGATGTAGAGATTACAAAGATCTCATCAAAGGTATTTTGGTATCTTCCTATAATTCATCATTTCAAATGATTATTTTCTAATTCACATGATGCACAAAGGTTATGATGGTATGATGATGAGCGGTTATATGATGGAAAAATAATTCATCCGCTTGATTGACCACAATGGAAGAAAATTGACGATCAGTATCCTATATTTGGTAATGAAATTAGAAATCTCAGACTAAGGTTGCGCATATATGGAAGGAATCCATTCCAGACCCTCATTAACACACATAGTTCATTGCCTGTTTTATTGGAAATTTACAACCTCTCTCTTGATGTTTTTATGAAGCGGAAATATTTCATGTTGGGTATAATGATCTCTAGTCCTAAGAAACCCGGCAATGATATTGATGTTTTCTTTTCACTGTTGATGATGATTTCAATCTTTTATGGGAGGATGTTATTAGTGTGTATGATTCCTATAAATTGGAATATTTTCCACTACATGTAGTGCTTTTGTTCACTATAAATGACTTCCCAGCATATGGAAATTTGTCTGAATACAGTCTTAAAAGGAATAAAGCATGTCCAATTTGCGAACAGCAGAAGTCATATTGTAAATAGCATCATGGGAGGAAATTAGTGTACATGGGTCATCAATTTTTTTTACCAATGGACCACTCTTTAAGAAGACTAATAAAGGAATTCAATGGCTCATAAGAATTTTATATTTCTCCATAACCATTATCCACTGATATGTGTTTTGAGAGGGTGAAAAACCTTGATGTGACATTGGGAAAGACATAGAAATCTGGTAATGATAGACAAATTTGGAATAAAAGGTCAATGTTTTTTGATCTACCACATTGAATATATCATGAAGCTAAACATAATATTGATTTCTTACATGTCGAGAATAATATCTATGATATTTTGATTGGAACATTGATAGATATTAAAGGAAAGACAAAATATGGGTTGAATGCAAGATTAGACTTACTATCAATGGGAATACATTTGGAGTTGGCTCCCACTCTTAATGGAAGACCGACATTTCTTCCCCCGGCTTCTCATACATTTTCTAAGAGGGAGAAAATTATCTTTTTTTAGTGTTTTCATGATTTCAAAGTGCTTCAAGGTTATTCTTCCAATGTAAAAATATTTTCCTTATTGAATGACTTGAAGATGATTGGTATGAATTCTCATTATTGTCACGTCATGATGCAACAACTTCTACCAGTTGCATTGCGTGGAATATTTCCCATCAGTGTCAGAAAGACTATAATGAAGTTTTGTTATTTTCTCAATTAAATTTTTAATAAGGTGATTGATGTGAATTCTTTGAAAATTTTGGAAAGGGATGCAATTTTTATATATTGTCAATTGGAAATGTATTTTCCTCCAAATATTTTTGATATAATGCTGCATTTAATGATTCATCTGGTTCGAGAAATAATTCTTTTTGGACCTGTATATCTTCATTGGATGTATCCTTTTGAAAGTAATTTGAAAATATAGAAGGGATATGTTAATAATCCATATCGACCTGAAACCTCCATTATTGAAAAGTATATTTTGGATGAGGTTGCAGAGTTTTGTACGAGCTAATTGGCTGCAGAGAAACACATAGGTTTTCCTCCATCTCGCCATGAAATAGTTAATAATGAGGGGAATGGGATTCGTGGCTTGAAAGTCAAATCATTGTCAGCTGAACAGAAGAAAAAGATAGAATCATACATCTTGAATAACATAGATGATTCTCAACCGTATATCACATTGCATATTAATGAGTTGAAAAAATGTCATCAAAATAAGAAAGAAATGTTAATTTTGAATGATCACAACAAAACTATTTTCTAATGGTTTAAAAAGACCTTTCTTAGTAGATCAGATGTATCAGAGACATTAAAATGGATAGTGGGTGGTACATGTTTAAATGTGGTAACATGGTCCGGATATAACCTTAATGGCTATACATTTCATACAAAATCTCAGGACAACAGAAGTGCAGTTCAGAATAGTGGTGTATTACTGTTTGAATAATTCATGCATTTTTCGAGTGCTAAGGACAAAAATCTAATTTTGGCATTCAAATAAATATTATGGAGTGTTTGAAGACATATGGGAGGTGGATTACATTAAAATTAAAGTTCTTGTTTTTAACATTAAAAGGTTTATCAGTATCAATAGTGTCAGACATGATGAATTTGGAATGACAGTTGTTAATCTGAATAGATCGGAAGACACGATGGAAACAATTGTAAAAAAAATCTTATGTTGTAGATCAATCAGATATGCAGTGGGATGTTGTTTTAAAATGAAAAAAACAATATGTTGGTGAGGATTAACTTGATGAAGATGTTGATTCATGTGACATCCCTACTTCCATTAAAATATTAACAGAACATAATGATGAACATTTTTAACACATGGTTTGTACCATAAGGAATGACCACAACGAAGGAATTTGGGAATACAATCCATTTTTACCTTCCTAAAATTACAGGTAACATTATTTTATTTCTTGTTTACACTTATCATTTTCATAATATAGTAGATATTGTATGTTTTTGATTTCTTAAAACATGTATTAAAACAAAATAAGTATAAGTTTTTGTTTTTAATATTTTTGTTTAGTTTACTTTATCATGTTTACCATTACATTAATAATATATCTATTGATTTTGTTCAGTGAAAATTAGTTTACCATGTTTACCAGGTTTACCAGGTTTACCATGTTTTAATTTTGTTTTGATTACATTATCATGTTTACCATTACATAAATTATATATCTATTATTTTTTCAGTGATAATTACTTTACCATGTATACTATGTTTACTAGGTCTACCATGTTCACCATGTTTACCTTCTTGACTATCATTACCATCGTTACCATTGGTTAACATGCTTACCATATTAACCATGTTTACTATTATGTAACATAGTACAATTTTCTATTTTCTGATTACAGTAGTATTAAAATATTTGAATTTTTATATTTGTGAACTAATGTTTGTTTTTTTATTTAAAGGATAATGACATATCAATCAGTTGATCAACCACATGATTCAGGAGAAGAGAATATTGGTCATACCTCTAAGGAGGAACATTAACCTGCTCCTCTTGATGTTCCCAAATCATCCTCATGTTCTCCCGTTACTACATAGAGTTCAAGAGTTGGTAAACGCGGGTGCACACGTTTACCAAAATTATCACTTTCCCGTACGTAGGGTCAGAGGTTACTCGTTGAGTTTGATGAGGATGTATTCCTAAAGGTCCAATGTTTTGTATCCACTCAGGGTAAGAGAAAAGTATGCATTTTGTATGATGACTAAAGAAGCGTGAACAAAGCGATAATCTCTCAATTGTGGGAGACTATTTTGGTAAGATATTTTTCTATTAATTTCCTATTATTTTAATGTTTCTAGTATATATATTATGTTTATCCTATTCTTTATCTGATGACATTTGATATTCCTGACACTGGAGGAGTCAGGATAAAATGAATATTGATGGATATAAGGAGATGGATGGATTTCAAATCAACCCTTACATCTTATTTAATTATTGGCCATAGGAGTCATGAAAATACATGTAGTATATATCATTTCATAGATGAAGAAAAATGGAGACAGTTTGTTGAAAGTAGAAGAAAAGAATCATTTTTGGTAAAGGAAATGTAAAAATTTATAATCATTCATATATAAATGATCTTATTACTATTTTTTTAATGATTTCTTATTCATAATTTACAGAAAACAAGGAAATATCTTCAAGAGATCCAATCTAAAAATGTATACCCTCATAGTTTATCTTGGGGAGGGTATACATTATTGGAAGAACAAATGATGGCAGATAAATTAAAAAATCTAGCAGCTGGGTCTACAAGCTCTGGAGAGGTGGCCCCTCCAACCCCTCCATCTAGACATGAAAAATGGAAGAGAGATCAGATGGGAAAAAAGGGAAATATCTTTCGGAATATTTGAGAATCAAAGCTAAGATGATTGTAAGATATATATTTTATTGATTTAAGTTACCTATTTTCTTCATATAATTTCAATCGTTACAGAAATGTTCAATTAATTAATACATGATTCTCTTGAGGGGTAGAGCTCACATGGGGTATTTACAGCTGCTGGAAGGCAAGATATTTTATCCGCAGCATTGGGAAAGCCCGAACATCTTGGTCTTGTACGAGGATATTAGACAGGTGTATCAGTAAGAAAAGTATTGTCTCATTCCTCAACTATATATGTTGAGGGTGTTTATAAAAACATAGAATCCTTGGAGGCTGTAGATCATAATATAAATGCAAAGTTGGAGGAAAAGATTAAAGAGTCGGTATAGTCTATGTTTTCAGGAATGCAAAGACAATTTCAGACTACAACACCAACTCCTCCACCTCCCCTTACAGACCCCATTATTTATCATCCACCTCCACTAGTAGATCCCACTCCCCTACCTCAGCCCGCGGACACCATTTTCTATCCTACTCCTCCGCCGCAGCTTCCTACTTATTGCGTGTTGTATGTTGATGATCCTCAACATCATATAGTTGCATATGGGTTGGTATATTGTAAAGAGATAAAGTTCATCATAAAAAATTAGAGGTAGAGAATCCGAGGGAAATTGTACAAGATATTATAGATAGATCAGATTGAGTACCATTACCTACAGATGATGTGATGACATTTGGACATAGTATCGGCTATTTTTTAATCTGCCCATCCATACTTCTTCGACTAATTACCATATATGTATTTATGTTATATCTTCTTTTTTTTGTTAAAGTAGTTTTATCATTTGAAAACTAATATATCTTTCTATTTATTTTTATAGGAATAATTAAAAGGTAAAGAAATAATCTATAGACAACAACGAAGACAAATTTCTATGACATCAGATACAGATTCTAGTAGTCCTGACAGATTGTCAAGATATTCAAATTTTATGGTAGATCATTATGAGTTTCCAATGGAAGCTCGTGTTTGTGGACATGCAATAACTATGTGGAGTATGAAAGTTGATATCATGGACCTTGTTACTGGAGATATGTTGGGCTTCAACGTGGTGTAGGTTTTTTCCATGTAAGTCTTATCAACTTTTCCCTGAGATGTATTTATTTAAAATGTATTTTGATGTCTGGTTTGTATTAGCTATCATTATTATGTTAGTGAGATGAATGAGCTGACAGATGTATATGGGTTTAAGGACCCACATTTGATTTCCCTTGATGCATGTGCATGGGATGAGGAACAAAGAATGGTTTATTTTTCTAAAATACTTTAAGATAATATAGTCACACAATGTTGGATGATTCCTTTTTTGAGAGGTATGAAACACATCACTCTCAAAGAGTTCATTATAGTTTATCATAAAAACCATGAACCTTAATTTTTTTTTATCAGTGATCATTGTATGTTATGGTTTTTTCCTGATGGAGAAGACACATTATTGGATATGCTCTGTCCCTAGTGATGTGCGGGAATGTTTTAAGAAAATGTTGGAAAAGTAAGTTTCAATTTCTCTATAGTTTTCAATATTATAATGAATTATAAATCTATCCCATTAGTATTTTTTTCTATCAAGGGATGGGTCTACTTTCAAAAAAACACAATGAAAAGGAGTACGAAGATCAAATATGTAAATATAATGGTAAATATCCATTTATAATTTGTAATATTTGATTTATTACATACAAATAATATATTGAATTTACACTCATTAAAAAAACATTTATGAACAACAAGGCTTCATCGAATGCGGTTATTATATGATAAGATTTATGTATGAAATAATAACAACTGGGATAGCTGTGAATTTTGACCTGGTAAGATTTCCTTTTAAACATTGCCATAATATTTCCTTTGATTTATTAATTATACATGTTAACTATTATCCTTTTAATTTGTAGCTATTTGTGAACCTCAAACCTATAGTGCGGAAGACGTCAAACACTTACATGTAGAATGGTCAAAATATTTTACAGGTTTGATTGATTTTTAGTTGATTGTAGTGTAAAATGTAATTTCGAATACTGTCATTATAATTGTGTATTTGGTAGTTGTTTAGGTTGGATTTAGTTTTATTTAAGATGACATTATATGTTTTGAATATTATATATGTGAATGTTTAATTTTTCTCTACTTCTTGTTTTGGTCTACTTATGATAGTTTTTTTTGTATAGATTCTGGTCTGGGGGAGGGGTTCCAAGTGTGACGGGGTGTTTAATGGGTGGGGGTATATAGGGGTGTGGGAGGGTTGTCTGGTTGGTTGGGGGGTATCATGGTTGTCCATGAGAATGGCGTGGTAGTCCAGGAGTGGGAGCGTTTCCAGGAGGGTGGAAGGGCTGTTCAAGGGTGTGGGGGGTTGTCTAGGGGGTGTCCAGGGATGTGGGGGTGTCCTATGGGGTCAAGGTGGTTTCCAGGGGTGTGGGAGGGTTGTCCAGTGGTGTGGGGGGTCCATGGTGTCCATGGGTGTGGGGCGGGGTAGTCCAGGGGGTGGGAGAGGAGGTGCTTCCATCCCTTGGGGGAATGAACGCCATTGGAAGGTAATCATCACTCCCACATGTGAAACATTTTGAGATCTCAAGATTCACATGTGGGAGTGATGAGTACCTTCCAGTGGCATTCCCCTGAGGGATGGTAGTTCATCATCTCCAAACACTATCTATCCAAGGGCTGTCCCGGGGCTGTACATGGGGTGGGGGGATGTCCAGGGGTGTGGGGGGGGTGTTCAGGGGGTGGTGGGGCAGTCTAGGGATGTGGGGGTGTGTCCAGGAGGGTGGGGGTTATCCAGGGGTGTTTGGGGTTGTCCAAGTGGTGGGGGGAAGTCCAGGGGTGTGGTGCGGGTTTTCCAGTGGGGTGAGGGGTTCTGTACTGTTTTTTTATCATTTTGGTCTCTTTTAGGGGTGTAGGAGGGCAGTCTAGGGGTGTGGGAGTGTTGTCCAGGGGGTGGGGGTATACAGGAGGGTGGGGGGATGGCCAGGGGTGGTGGTGGTTTCATGTGGTTTGGGGGGAGTCCAGGGGTGTGGTAGGTGCAGTCCAGTGGGTTGAGGGGGTTCAGGTCTGGTTTTTGTAATTTTTTGGTCCTGTTTCAGGGTTGTAGGAGGGTTGTCCAGGTGTGTGGGAGTGTTTTCCATTAGATGGGGGTATACATGAGGGTGGGGGTGTTCATGTGTGTGGGGGATGTCCATGGGGTGTTGGGGATGTTCAGGGGTGTTTGGGGTTGTCCAGGGGGGTCGGGGGTAGTCCAGGGGTGTGAGGTGTCTAGGGGTGTGGTGGGGGCTGTCCAAGGGTGTTGGGGTTGTCCAAGGGGTGGGGGGAATTCCAAGGGTGAGTGGGTGTGGTGGGGGCTGTCTAGTGGGGTGAGGGGGTTGTCGTCTATTTTTGGTAACATTGTGGACTGTTTCAGGTGTGTGGGAGGGATGTCCAGGGGTGTGGGAGTGATGTCCAGGGGGTGGGGGTATATAGGGTGGTGGGGGTTTTCCAGGGGTGTTGGTGATGTCCAGGGGTGTGGGGGTGTCCAGGGGTGTGGTGTGGGCAGTCCAATGGGGTGAGGGGTTTCTGGTCTGTTTTTGGTAACTTCTTGGTCCTATTACAGGGGTGTGGGAGGTCTCTCTAGGGGTATGAGAGTGATGTTAAAGGGGTGATTGGGTATACATGGGGGTGGGGGGTTTATAGGGTTGTGGGGGATGTCCAAGGGGAGGTGGGGATGTCCACGGGTGTTTGGGGGTGTACAGAGGGTCGAGGTAGTCCAGGGGTGTGGGGGTGTCCAGGTGTGTGGTGGGGGCTGTCTAGTGGGGTGAGGGGGTGGTACAGGGGGTGGTGGGGGGATGTCCAGTGGGGAATGTTTTAAATGTTATCAATGTAAATGCTTAATTTTACTTTGGTTCTTGTTTTGGTCTACTTCGGTTTTTCTGGTACGAATTCTTAGTTTGGTTTCTGGGTGTTTCTGGGGAGAGCAGAGGATTGCTTTCTATTTTAAAAAGACAAATTGTTTATTCACATTGGTTATTTATTAACCGACGTTATAAAAACTAGGAAATGGCTTATAAGGTTGGTTATTAAATAACCGACGTGATAAACCCTCCCCCAGGTTTATCACGTCTGTTATTAAATAACCGACGTGATAAACCATTTTCCAGGGGTTCATCACATCAGTTATTTAATAACCGAAGTGATAAACACCCCCACACTAGTTTTTCAAGTTGGTTATTAAATAACCAACGTGATAAACCCTCCCCCCTGTTTTTTCAATTCATTTATTTAATAACAGACCTGATAAACCATTTTCTAGGGGTTTAACCCCAAGGTTATTTAATAACTCACATGATAAACACCCCCCACACTAGTTTATCACGTCAGTTATTAAATAACTGATGTGCTAAACCCCCCCCCCATGGTTTTTCACGTCGGTAATTAAATAACCGACCTGATAAACACTGTGATGTTATGTTTTTTTACATCGGTTTTTGAATAATAGATGTAAAAAAAATATTTATAATGTCGACCGTATTAACGTCGGGTAACAACTGACATAAAAAATGAAACATAACGGACGTAAAAAATGTTTTTTGCAGTAGTGTAGGTATGATACCACTCTGAATAACTAGAATACAAGTCCTAGTCCACCCACCTTAATACTTGGTTATCCCACATTTCACTCAAACAATATCCACATGAAATCAATTCCATTTTCATATAAAAATAACTTATTTGGACCATACACACAACTAACAGTACACACATATTCTTTTCACCCCATTGATGAATTGAAGAAACCATCAGGAAGCTTCATAAAACCATTTCAAAAATCATAAAAAAAATTTCACATAAAACCCATTCAAAATAACTTTTTTATGGACAAAAGCACTCCAAAACCATTCCAAAACATAAATAAAATCCTTATCATCGTTTGAAAAAACAATTCCATGAATAATAAAAGGTTCAAAAGGGATGCAATAAGGATTTCACATGAAAATAACACATTTTCACACTAAAATGCTACTTTAAAATAAATTGCTTAACCAATGATACAAAAACAAGTTTTCACACACAACTCAATGGAAGGGAAACATACAAAATAAGTCAATCAATGAAGATAAATTCATCAATTAATTTCTACACACGTAATCACCTACCTTATATGTCAAACACCAAAAATTATTTATTGAAACTATAACAAGACCACCTTCGCTCAAAAAGGGATTGAAAACAAACCAAAATCCAAAATATTGGACCAAAAAACCAAAGTCAAACCCTAGATATAAATCCATCATATTTGGACACTTGTAACATCAAGGAAGCGGGATGAAACACTATAAAACGGGTGCAATCAAAAGTGGAAATCAATTACTTGAAATATCATGAAGTTCCACAACCAAAACCCCAATAGAAATGTTTTCTAAGAGAGTTTTACGGTTATTAGGAAACATATATGGATGTTAGGGTCTAATGGGTTATTAAATGGTGTGATTGGTTTTATTTCTAGAAGGAAAATTTTGTGATTACAAAAAAAAATTTATGACCTAGACAATTGTGCACGGTTTGTTTGTAATATTTAGTAAACCATGCATCCAGTTATAGCCACCCATAAACCATCTGATTTCATCCATATTCAAGGCGGGATAGGGAAACCGTAGGAGGTAAATCTATTATAAAAATAAAATAGAAAATGTGCCTTAATATAAGGATATGGATATGAAAATTCTCCCCACCATGAAAACCTTCCACCCTAGAAATCCAACATGAAGCTTGATTGGAAAATAAGAACGGGAACTATTGCTCGACACATGAGATTCACTACCATTTCACATGTTAATAATTACCATGGTAAAAAAGTACCTAAACCAGTGGAATAAAAATCCCCCAAATCACCTAATATTGGGAATCCGCTATTTTCCTCGGCCACTCAAACAATGATAAATCAGGCTCTATCTATAACTCTTCATAATTCAGCACATGAGACATATTCATATTATACATCTCAAACTGGGAT
Source organism: Viscum album (assembly GCA_963277665.1). Classification (NCBI taxonomy): domain Eukaryota; kingdom Viridiplantae; phylum Streptophyta; class Magnoliopsida; order Santalales; family Viscaceae; genus Viscum; species Viscum album. The sequence goes on from OY728119.1 coordinate 1,666,727,096, forward strand.
TCATGGAATACATAATTAATATATGTCAATAGAGAGAAAAAATATTACATATATTCTACCTTTCCAATTCACTCGGTGATCACACAAGGTCTGACATTCCTCAACATTATCATTACCTACATTTCACAAACGATGATGACCCAGTCGAGGGGACACATTCAAGAATAACTTATCAGCCATATAAAACATTATATCATGGTTCTTCAGGAGAGAATATGATTTTTGGAGAATCTTCGCTATCAATAACCACATCCTAATCAACTAGAACCTCACAGATGTCTTTTGCACAAGGATCATCCCCAACAATGAGGTCCAACCTACCTAAACCCAACATCAGGGAGACTAAGAAGGATAACCATAGAGCACCTCAAAAGGTGCCATTTGAATTGAGGATTGGTAACTGTAATTATAAGAGAACTCAAACAATTCTAAATTCCATTCCCATGAACCATCGATGTCCAAGACACATACATGAAGTATATCTTCCAGAATCTAATTTTTCCTCTCTATCTGACCATCCATCTAATGATGGTATAATATGATAATCGTAATATGTGGCCCCAAAGCCGTCTAAAGGCCATAAAAAAACTGATAGGTGATGTGGGGGTCTTTATCTGACACAACTGCTAAGAGAACACCATGAAGCATTACCAACCCTTAAATATACAACTAGCCCAACTCATCCACTTTATTTGTATCTCTGATTAGAATGAAGTGGGATGATTTGGTTAGATGATCAATAACCACCCAAATTGCATTCAAACCCTGAGGAGTATGAGGTAATCGAACAATAAATTCCATGGTGACCTCATCCCACTTCAATGTAAGAATGGGTAATGGATGAATCAAAAAATAGGGACATTCACGCTCTTCTTTCACCTATTGACATATCTACAATCGTGACACATAATCATCTATATCACGCCTCATACATGTCAACAAGAACTATCAACGAACATCATAGTACATTTTGGTATCTCTAGGATGAAAAGACCATTGAGACTTGTGGCTATCCTATATCACCACCTTCCTCCGAGATAGTGGTTCCACTGAACGGACATTAAAGCATAAGATTCCCACTAGAGAAATGAACAATAAAAATTCTTATCCCCACCATGAATAAACTACATCTCCCATTTAAATATCTAATCACAGGGATTATCCCTATGAATTATCTCTAAAAGATTGGGAGTTAATTGAACTCTTTCACAGAATTATCCTCTAGTATTCTTCTTGGTCTACAAGTATATCTATGCATGGGGCCCCATTAGATTCCACTCATCAGTGGACTTCCTCAATATCCACACTGCTACTCTTATGTTCAGGGCATCAACAACCACATTTCCCTTTCCTAGTCTATAGATGAAGTCGAAATTTAACCCATGAATGTACTCGACCCAATGGTACCACCACTGGTTAAAATCCTTCTACAAGAAAATGTTGGCTAGACTCTTATGATCATAGTAGAAAATGAATGTTTCCCTTAATATGATGTGACACCATGTCTTCAAAGGATATATCATTGCTTATAACTCTAGATTGTGGGTCTGGTAGTTATTTTAATGTGGTCGGACTTGTTACGAGCTATACGTCACTACATGGTCACCCTGTATATGCACACACTCAATACCCATACATGAAGCATTGTAATAAACCACATAGCCCATTCCATGTTATGGAAAGATCAACATAAGGGGTGGTATCCATTCGATCCTTTAACTCCTCGAATTATTCCAAAAATTCTAGGCCCCTATCTAACTTTACCCATTTCTATGTGAGCATGATCAAGTGAGAGGCAAGGTGAGAGAAATCATGAACAACCCGCATCTAATATATTCCAGGTTGAGGAGACACCAGATATCGAACACATTCATTGGATAATACCATGACAAAATTTCACTTATCTTATCTAGGTCCATTAAAACCCCATTCCCTAGAATCACATGGCCTAGAAACATCACTTTTCTGATCCATAATGAGAATTTTGAAAACTTATCATAAAGATGATGATCCCAAAAAATTCCCATCATGATTCGAAAACGATCGACATGATCTTCCTCTAACCCATAGTAATCCAATATTTTTCCATGAATACAATGAAGAAAGAGTATAGATACTAGTGGAACAACATATTTTTGAGTTCCATAAAATCCACTTGAGCATTGGTCAATCAGAAAGAAATGACCAAATACTCAAAGTGGACGTGCCTTCTTCAGAATGATGTATTTCGGATATCTGTCTCTCTCTACCTAGAATTTTGGTAACCTGAGCACATTAATATTTTGTAAAACCACTTTTCACCCTTAATATGTTCAATCAATTCATATATTTGAGGTAAAGGATACTATTTCTTGATTTTTACTTTATTCATCTTCTGGTAGTCAATGCACAACTAGAGGGACCTATCAGACTTTTTTCCAAAAGAACATTAGCATCCCTAGGAGAGATGCTCAGGTGAATGAATCCATTTTATTTCAAATTATCTATATATATTTAATTACCCCAACATAGTGGGGTACATATGATATGGGGGAAGAGATATCGGTTATGCTTCCATCACCAAATCAATCGAGAACTACACATCCCGCTTGGGGGTAACCCTGAAATGTCCTCCAGAAATACCTCTGGGAACTCATACACTACATGAGGTAATCCACCCTCAAGAGCATTACCATCGTCCCCTAGAATGATCAATGAAAAATAAGTATAAGATTCACTAACTCGTGGAGTAGAGGTCCAACACAGCCCAACCTAGGATCTCATTCCCTAATAAAAACAACAGGTCCCCCATAATGTTCCATGACAATCCCTCGCTACCTATATTGATATATATGTTCTTTAAATTACAAAAGAAAATACATGAAGATAATTTTATTAAAAAGTTACATATCTATTACTAAGAGTCCCAACACAATCTCAACCCCTGACATGGTAAGTGAACATGATGGGCACTTGAGACCCAGATCCTTCTTTAATCTAATGGCTTCACCAGATCCATCACAAAATATAGCAACGAGGATGGAAAATTAAGAAGGTTCTGAATATGGGAATATATAAAATAAATAGAATCAATATTATCAAATATAACTACACCTATAGATGTTTCAATCAAAATTGTACATCGAACTATCGAAATCCCTAAATCTGACCTCGCTAGTGCTTGAACAACCACATGAAGATGTCTTACCTCTACTTAAGAGTGGACACTGGCCTATGGCTCTACCCTGAACTGTATCTTTGGAAAAGATGATATGACCTTGCCTCCAATACCACTAAACTTAGATGACCCCATCCTCAACTACTCTGACTGAATTTCCACTCTAATAGAAGCCACATATCCTGCCCAACTATGGAGAGGACGTTCCTCCTTGACATTGAACTGCTAGTGTCCTATATCTCTACACTAATAAATATGCTTCATAGGGTTTGTACATGAAGGTCAGGTGTGCCCTGGCCTCCTTCACTAGTGGCACACAACAGACCTCAAATTAGAAGTCATAGATGCAAACTGTTTGGTAGGTTGTCCTGAAATACCACCTCCCTTATTCCCTTGATCCTCTATTAATTTTTCCTCTAAGATGAGAAACCACTACGCATATCAGACAACTCTCCAAAAACCCATAATGTTATTTTTTTTATCAATATCGACCATGAAATCCTGATTGTCCTCCTTAGCATAAGTTCCCATTTTGAACATGAAGACTGAAAGGTAAATTTATGGTCGCAACTCCTTATCAAACTTACGATCATTCAAATACTCATTTGAAAAAAATCATAAATGCATATTTCACTATATCAAAACCATGGTTAGCATATCCCATCAATGATTCATCTCCCTTTGAAGGATCCTTGAACTCCCAAGATCTAGAATGTGTCAAGATGTTGGGGATATACTACACATTAATGATGGATTTTTAATTTTTCCATCCCATATACTAATTATTCCTAGAATCTAGCACTAGTTCCCACCACATGTGACTGGGACCCTCTAGGTTAAATGGGTAATATTTCACCATGACCTCCTCAGGTGTGTCTTGGAACTCAAACATAAGCTCTATCTTCTCAATTAATTCCACTTCCTCTTGAGGTCCGAAGATGCCTCAGAATGAATGGGGATTATTCCTCATGAACTTTTGGGATTTATCCTTATGGGGAATAGACTCATCTTCTATTTTTAAAGTAGGTGTAGGAACCGATCCATGCCCTAGATCTTAGATATTCTGAACCTAAACATCAACAATCCTCTTATCATGTGGTGAGGGATAACTCTATTTGTTTTCCACGTGTGGGTGGAAGGGAGGTATTTGGGGATACATGTTGCTATATAAATATATAGCCAAAAAAACAATACTACAATAGTTATGAAAACATTAAGAAACAAAAAAAATATAAATAAATAAAACTCATCACAATAATGAAATAAATAACTACTTCACTCCCACCCAATGTTTATATGTAGTATGCATTCTACAAGTCTCACCAAGATTTAAATTCAAACAAAAATACCAACATCGCATTGGGACTCTAGGTTTATCATGATAGGTATGGGATAAAAACACTACTCGCAACCCGAATTCTATGCCTCGATAGTCCTAGATATTTTCTAACTGGACTCATCCCAAATAATAACATAATTGAAAGAACTCAACCTCTTATAATACCATTTTGTCAAAACCCTGATCTGGTCAATATCAAATCTAGCACCTGACTAGGTCCATGGATAGGCCAATAGGGTGTTCCTTATCCCCATGGCTTTCCACAAGATCCTAGGTATCATGAATAATTTTTTGTGAATGATTTACCCATGATTAGATGCATTAAACAAAAAAACAATAAATAAACTAAACATGAATATTTTTCTAAACAGGATTGTAATAAAATTCATAATTGGAATACATGGTTTTTGAAAAAAACCAATTGGGAAATAACTCCAATATAATATCAAAAACAACTCTTGAAAAACCACATAGCAAGGGTCCATCTCCCTCAAGCCTTTTCTGCACACCACATCATGGATGGAATCTAACAACCCAAAACATCACCTCTAAGGACCTTTCCCTTACTTGTGTCAAAAATAAACAAGTATAATTACTCCAAAATGTTTAATTAGGTTATTTTCCTAATCCAAATAGGATTCCACGAAATCATATTCAATGTGATAATAATTTTAAGACAATGAAATGTTTCTGGTATTATAAACAAAAAACTGTAGTAATGATTTTAAAAGGATGATACATAAAATTAAAATAGTTTATAAGGAAGAAACATTAAGGAATGAACACTTTTAGAGAAAATATCCTTGATGATGAATTTTCCAACCAATCACAATTTATTTTGATAGTATGTAAAATATATTCTATGAGCACTAATCATGGGAACACCCCTAGGCACTACTGAGATGCAGGCCCGAGGTACATCTTATCTAATTGTAAAAGAAACCATAATCAATATCCATATCATGAATGAGCCACTCTGAGAGTAAACCCCAATGTCCTTGTGGTACCCAATATCATATTTGTTTTTTGTTTTTATCATCGTATAACTTACTAAGTGAAATAGGGATGATGTCACTCAATATCAATAGCATACATGGCATAGTACTTCCACCTAGATACCATGGATTCTGTCATTGTGATCAAACATGTTTAAAATGATATAAATACCTTTTTCACATAAGGATACCATATATAGACCATACACACACCAAAAAATACCCACATATACTTTTCACCCTTTTGGGGAATTCATTAAACCATTAAAATTTTTCATAAAACCATTTCAAGAATCATAACAAGGTTTTTCTCATAAATCGCATTCAGAAGAACTATATTAATGCCAAAATCACACTAATACCATGCCAAATTACAAATGTAAGAACTATCATCCTATAAAAATAACAATCCCATGAATCATTAAATTTCTACAAGAGATATAATATTGATTTTACATGAAAAGAAGTCATTTTTCACAAAAAATCTAGTTTCAAATCATCCTCTAAACCAATGTTACCAAAAATGGTTTTTACACCCAAAAAATGTGAGTGAAACATGAAAAATATGTCAATAAAGAGAGATAAATTCATCAAATAATGAATACACATTGAATAACCCAACCTATATGTTAAAACCTCAGATCCTTGTGCAAACCATCAACTGAAACCTTGTCACACCAAAACGGAGTCAAAACGAACCTAAATCCAAAATATCTGACCAATAAACCAAAATCCAATCCTATATACTAATCCACAGTTTCTATAGATTTGGAACATCAATGAGAAGGGAATAACTCTATAGGAAATTGAATAATACAAAACAGGTAACCACTTACATGAAATATTTTCATGTTCCACCCCAAAAAACTCTTCAAAATAGGTTCTAATAAAGGATGATAGAGCCTCAGAGACTTCTATGGTTTCTAGGATATTATGGGGGAATAAATTTATAGATTATGTTTAATTATGGAATGGAAGATTTGGAATTATAAAACAATTTTTATGACCAGGACATGTGTGCACGGTTTGGCCAAAGGGTTTACTAAACCTTTGGAGCCAAACCGTGCGTCCTGTGTTGGCCACCCAAAACCCTCCATTTTCCTCCAAATTCAATGGGATCATAGGAAAAACTTATGGGAAATTTGAGTCCAAGAATATAATATAAATTGTTACCGTAAAATATGGATATAGATATGACACATCCAACATTAAAATTATTAGTTGAATTGAATTTTAAGATAGAGAAAACCATTCAAAATGTTAGGGAATTTAATTTTGAATCTCAATATTAAAGTGAAGAATATATTCAAAATATGCATCATCAATTTAATTAGTCATGTGATAATTTAATATAGTTATAATAACGAGATAAATAAGGGTTATAATAATGACTAGAGAATGTTTTATACAAGGCTGATGTCATTCGGTCTATATTTAAATATAATTAAAATGTATATAAACCTTTATTGTTATGATACAAACCCCTTTGATAAAACCAATTACACAAAACTCAATTGTTCCTTCTCATCTGATACATTCAATTGATGAGTTCTAATGGTCTATTTATCGAGTGGTGATACAATACCATTTATTGTACATATATCTAGAAATCCTAGTTACATTAATATAATAATTTTCATTACACTATAAAAATTTCTTAATGATACAATAGTAAAATTCTGATCACAAATATAACATAAAACAATTAATAATAAATTGATAATTTTGGATTTTAATCATTCATTCTAGTATAAAAATATCTTCTATAGGGAAACTATATATAGATAACTTGAATGTAAAAAAAGTAGAAATAGTCAGAAAAAATGGTCCCAAATTCATCTATAGTTCCCAACATTGATCTTATACCAACACTAATATCTTAACAACCAACTAATAATGCATTTTTCCTACTTGGACCATGATCTACGAAATTTACTAAAGAACTATGTTTCCTAATAATGTTGTGAATAAAACTAAATATGTCATGACTAATGGTGTTTCTAACATAACTAGTACAAACATGTCTATATTCTATGTGATATAAGAAAAGATATAGTATACATGTAAAATTATTATTAATAATCATGTCATAGAAACATGTGTAAAATAGTAACCCTGTGTGAAAAATATTTTTATTGACCAAACTCGGGGTGTCTTAGAACATATTACATAATAATAAAATAGTAATCACATCCCATGTATTATTCAAAGGGGAATAATAACCCATCATAACATAATGAAAACATGTGGGGAATCTTCCTTGATAATATATCAAAAATAATATGCATACAACCACTATGTGGGAATGATCATTTATAAATGGTTAATTTTTATTGAAGACATAGTTTGAAACATTGTCATTTCATCCTCGGGTAATCATATACAAATGATAATCAGATCCTGACCACATAATCAATAGAGGGAATAACATACCTATCCATTGGTACGACTATAAGTTGAAATGTCACCCCATGACCTGGGACAAGTCATAGGAAAAAGGGGAATCACATAACACTAATACGATTTATATTTGGCCTCCATATCCATTCCTTCAATGTTTATCATCATGGGAAGTACATAAAACATCCATGGGTAATGGTAGGTATATAATCTTAGCCATTTATAGTGATGTATCATTCTCATTTATAGTTACATGTTTCCTTATTTTGATTATGTCTAGTTTTTCTATTATCTAGCTTTTCTTTTATTGAAATTTTCATGTTTTTTAGGGATGTTGGGTAGTGCATGTTTCACTCACCGTTTTCACAAACCCGATGTACTACCCCATAAAACTATGAAAAATTAGATAGCAAGGTATTGAATGGATATAGAATAGTTTTTCAAACTATTATCTATCTTATGAGTACCCATTAACCCCGCCAACCCCAAGTAGAAGTGTGCGGTCTATGCACAGTGTTTTTCAAATTGTTCATCCCTTCCCAAGAAACCTTGCACTCATGTTTATTTATTCTAATATTTAAAAAAAATTAAAATTAAAATACCCTTTCTAATATCCCATATCACCATATCCCAATATTAAACCAATATATCCCATAATTTGGATGATCCCAAACATATTACAAATCATTCAAACCTCTGTTCTTGAGTTATCAAAGCCCTGATTAATGATCTTCACCACTCACAAAAAGATATTCTCATCCCAATTAGTTTCAACTCTCTATCTGTCTTGTCTTCCTCTGATAAATTGATGGGATTTTTTCAATTATGAGTAATGGATCTAGATCTATGGTTTCATGTATCTAATCCATTTCACCATTTTTGTTGGATTTAATTCTTGGACTCAATCTTCAATGTGGGTTGAACCATTCTCTATCCTTTTTTTGGAATATCTGGTGGGTGATTTTTCTTCCGTGATTTTTAGGAATGTGGTCTAAATTAAAAAACACATATTCTTTATTTAAATACATGTGTTTAATTTTGAATTTAAAATTTTTGTGATTGTAAAATTTCATTGATAATTGAATTTTATTAATTTAATTTTAGTGTGATTATGACTTGGGTTCAATTAGGGATACTAAAATTGTTGTAATTGAATAAATTTATTAGCCAAATAATAAATGTAATATTTAATTTGGTTTATATAAGGAATATTTGGATTGGGTTATTATTCAATTAATGTAAGTATGAATTATTTTAAAATGAGGATTATTATATTTTATGCATAACCTTATTGGGTAAGTGGGTTATATGATTTAAAAAATAAAAAATGGATTAATGCTGAATTTTTCATGTTATTTCTTGTGATTAATTTAATGTACCATAACTTTTTTTAAATGTTTTAATGGTATTCAATGAATTCCAATGTTTATAAAAGGGTTAATGTTGATTAACATTGATTGATTTGATATATGTGATTTATTTCTAGTTAATTGATATACGAGTGTGGGACATAGGATGATGATTCAAATTACAAAATGTTTTTGAAATATATATTTGTGTGGTACATGGACCAATGCTTCAAAACAATGTAGTGATAAATTAGTAATGGGTTACATAATAATTCTATAAATACCCATGAGATTATAGACATGGAATTCTAGTCCCAAAATGTGGGAATTGGTCTATGGTTAAAAATGTCATTAATATGAATTAAATTTAAATGATAAATAATATTCAAGGAATTGAGATATGTTATATCACATAGGGATAGTTTAGAATCCAAAATAGACTAAAATAGGGTATGATGGTTTAGGTATCCTCAGGAACCAGACATATTATGTGGTTAAATAATTAATAATTTATTATATGTAAATTATTTAATTTATTTCGTGAATATTTTTATTTTTATAACTGTATACACTATTATTTACTTTATATTGTTTTACATTTCATTGGTGGTGGCCTACATAGTCATAGTTACAACCTACACTTATATCCTGATCGATTCCCTAATATAAATCGTGCTCGTATGAAAAGATAATAGAAAACGTCATATGTTAGATTACCGAGTCAGGATAGAGAATAAATGAAGGAACCATACATGTTGTTAGGACCCAATTGGTAGAGTCAATGTGTCTTTATTTGGCTTTTGAAATAAAAATATGACACTTATTTATTTATTATATATCTACTATATTAGTTTGGATATTAAATCTAGTTTTCATTATAATGTGATAATGGTATTATTTTGGGGATTTTTTATTTTCCAATATTATTATAATTCAATGATAAAGAGGATAGTATACCCATTATTGATATTAGACCATCACTACTATTTGGATTACTTAAGTATACAGGGAGACATTCATGTGGCTATATGTCAATTCAACTCAGGGAACATGGATTTGGATCCCGTGTTTGAACATCAAAAAGTCTTATCAAAGAATGTTTCTTTTATTCTTAAATCTTCTTACTTTTTTGGAACGGTAAATACAAGAATTTTATTAGTCGGTCATTTTATAAGAGAATGTGAATGGGAGTATTGATCCCATATACAAGGGTAAAATCCATATTCCCTAGAGTGGATTGTGTGTTTTTTGTTTACTGTAATAGTTGGATGTTATTTCATCTCGAATGATGTACATGTTATGTAATGTGATTATTTATTATAAGATTTATGATATTTTACTCATATCACAATATGGAATCAGAGATGAATATGAATGCTTCATTCTATTCACTTCGGATTATTATGTGACATGCAACATTTTAGTCATGCATGAGAGAAACATGATTTTTATGAAGTTATTTATTTTGAAATGTTTTTTTCTTGTGTAATTGAACTGGAAGGCTCCAAATATTATATAAATATTTTTAAATGATTATAAATGTGGAAAATGGGTGTCTAATGTGAAATTTAAAATATGATAATGTGTCTTCCCTATGTTAACCATGACCATGATGTAGGATGGTTAAGGCTAGTGATAGCACCTCGTTATGGATAGTGTAATTTTGTTTGGGGGAATGACTTGTTATCGATTTATGGTAATCCCTTTAATGTAATGGTTTTAATGTTTTTTCATGAGTCGTAATTCATGTATTTTGAATTCTATATATATTTATCCATGATGAATCTTATTGACTTGTAAATTGGTGGATTCATTTGGATATGATCTATCAATAGTGTAACCTGAGGCACAAATATTATTGGGTGAGGAAGTTAGAGAGAATTAACACGATAACTATATATACATCATGAATTTTGTGAAAAGAGTTACAGGTTGGGTTTTTAATTTTATGTATGATCTAACATGGTAGTTTCTGTTTTAACACCCTTCAATATTCACCAGATATTGTGGACCTAAGGAATATATGTTATGAATGGAGTCTAATCAAACTATAATGGACTCCTTAGATAACCCTACTGGAATAATAGTTAGGCTTTTATATTATATTTTTTATGGTCAGGTGAATTTGATGTTGGATATCCGGACTAGGGTTGGAATATACAAGAATATGGAGTTGAAATATTTTCTAGTGAAGTTCATGGATCACTTATATCCTCAGACACTCAGAAAGGAATGAGTAACTGAGTTTATGAATTTGAATTTGGGAATAACATGCTTGGTTTACTATGTTGGTATCTTTACTAACATCCACACATTTTATCTAGTTTTGGTAGTAGATGAGGCTATAATAAAATAATGATTCAAGGATGTAAATAAAAGTGAAATTAGGTAACATGTGACTATATTCAATAAATATATGAAATTAGATGTGGTGAATTAATCTCTTTATTCTAATGGAAACCTAAAAGAGGATTCATGTGGAGGACATGTGGTTTCTACTTGATGGTAAAGAGGTGAAAATTATGATAGAAAGAATCATCATTTTGATAATTTTTAAAAATGAAGTGGAATGTATAGTGGCATGGAGGAAGGATCAGTTACAAATAATCTTACTCAGGTGATATGTCACTGGTGTGGTAGTATGGGTAACATTTATAGAAAGTTCCCCCAATAAATAGTATTGTGAATATCATATATTTGGACAAGAAATCAACATATATATTGTAGGAATACATGACGGATGGGTAATGGTTGAGTTGATATAAATAATCAGAGTGTGAGAATGGGATCATCTACATCATACCAGTATGGTATTTTTTTCTACATTTCTTGGAGGATGAGGAAGTTGATGTGGTGATTTTGGGAAAGATACCCTATATTAACGGAGTGCTCAAATTTAGGAGACTCAGACTCCATCATAGGGAAGAGGGTTATGAATGTAGAATTATATTCAGACTAAACTGGTGGATATCATGGTTATAACGTCCACTATTATAGGTTCAATTCCTGTAACTTCTACACTATCTAGTCCATTATTTGATACTAGTGCCTCTCATTTTTTTATATCTGGACAACCTGTTATTTTTTTGAGCATGGAGGTTGATTTTTGGAGTGGGTATTTGATGACAGACACACCTTTGGGAGTACTATGAAGAGACACATGCATATGTATGTGGTATGATCTCGAGGTTGGGGGTATCATTTTAGATGGTATATTTACATCTTTGACATGATAGGTTTTTTCCTAATTATATGAATGGACGCGACTGTATTATATCAAGCACACAATTATTTTTACCTCATGAGAGTGAATTTTACATCCCTTAAGGGAGAATATATATATATATATATTATTGATAATGGTTTACCGAGGCATTCCATGATGGTCTAGCTTATTAGTTTATGGGGGAGATCACAACCCAATTTTATATTCTTCCTTTGGATGATCGGGGGAAAATCATGATTTCATTCCAACTATAGTGGAAATGTTTCATTATTTTTTATCTGAAGGATTTTCAAGGCTTCGATCTGATAGAGGTGAGGAATTTGAAATTCAACTCATATATAGTTCTATGCTAGTTTCTATTACACAAATTATAATGTCTCCAATGGAGCATTGAGATTTTAAGACTCAACAAGATGATTGATGGATAAGGATTTTATCCATCTCAGTAGAATTCATTGGGCTTCTCCGTTATTTTTCAAAATAGACTAAAATGACGTTACACATATGAGTTGATTATAATAACTTGATCCAGCTAACTATAAAGAACAAATATCCACATCCTCAAATCAATGATATTTTTTCTCATGAAGGGATCTAGTGTTATCACAAAAATAGATTATAGATATGGGTATCCTTAATTTAGAGTTCAGCCATTTGATAACCCTTGGACCACTATTATAAGATGGTATGGCCTTTATGTTTTTATAATTATTCTATTTAGGTAGAAAAAGATCCATTAGTGTTTATGGCCTTGATGAATAGAATTTTTCACCTGTACAAAAATCTGTTTGTGGTTTTGTTTGTGGATGACATATTGGTGTACTCCAATACTCATGATGATCTTTCCCAATATCATGAAATATTCATGAGTAAAAAATAGAGAATATTACATAAGAAAATCTATAGAATTATTATCTTTTGATTGATTAGGTACACTTATTAGGGCACATCATCTCGGAGAATTTTTTTTCACTGGACCAAGAGAAAATGTAGGATATGGAATATTGGGAGAATCCATAGAATGTTTTTTGATATACATAGTTTTCTAGTGTTAGCAGGTTATTATTGGAGGTTCATCTATGAAATTTCCTTTTTGTAAGAACCTATTTCAAGATTTCACAAAAAGGGAACAATATTTTAAAGGAAATAATAATTTAATTATGCCTTTCATGAGCTAAAGAATCATTTGATTATGTGAACGATCATGATCTTCCCTGAGCTATGTGAGGATATATGTAATTTTATGATGATTCCATGGTTAGGCTTAAAGAAGTGTTGATATAGGGAGATCAAGTTGTATCATATGGGTCTCAGTAGTTTAGGCCACATGAATGGAACTACACTATGCATTACCTCGAATTTTCTTATATGGTTTATGCATTGAAGTGTGGTCAAAATTATCTATTTTGTGAAATGTTCACTAAATATATAGATAAAAAATGTTTAATTTATATCTTTTAGAAATTATATTTGGTTCTAAAATAGTAAATATGGGTTGACTATACACAGTCATTCAACTTTGATCTAGCATATATGCCCAAGATGAAAATAATGATGGTAATTCTTTGAGTTATAAAACCCAAAATCAGGTTGTTCATTAGTCTAGGTATGAGTGGACGATGATGAATTTCTTGGATGAGATGCTTGTTGGGGATTAGATGTTTCAGGATAATATGACTCTCATATAACTCTTAGTGGATTATACACATTTGAGACAACTTAGGGGGAGGCAGTATGAGGATTCAGATTGTTTGGCCTTAAGATATTACCTTGAAGGTAGGAGTCGACTATATATTTGACCATATATTATGATGAGATCATCTATGGAATGAATAGTGTTTTTGTACCTAAAGTCATGTGGGAGAAGATGATGTGTGAATTTCATTATACAAAATAGGAAGTACATACAGGATTGACCAAAATGTATGATGACATGCATCAGCAATATTTTTGGTCATGCATGTAAAAATATATAGCATGGTTTGTGGCATGATACTACACATATCTACTGGTATAGGATAAGAATCCATGACATGTGGGTTACATTAAATATTTATCATTCTTTAATTATAGTGGTATGATGTTAATTTAGAATTTTGGTGGTGTCTCCCAAGGATTCCTAAAATATGATTCAATTTATATGATAGTACATTGGCTGATTAATGTTTCCTATTTATTTGTTATACAAGAGACTATATCTATGGAAAAATAGTTAGATATTTATGTATAGATGATATTCTATCTTAATGGGGGTGACAAATAGTATAATTTTAGACTATGAAACAAGCTTTACATCATGATTTTGGTAGGGTTTGAAAAGGCATTGGTAACTAGTTTTTACTAAGTACATAATTATACCCACAAATAGATGGTCTGTTTGAACATATAATATAGTTTTGTGAGGATATTCTTCATACATGTGTCTTATTCTTAGTGGGTCATGGTATAAGTATTTAGAATTGGTAGAGTTTGCATATAACAATAGTTATTAGGAACCTCTATAGATAGAACCACATGAGTCACATTTTGGTAGGCCATGTAGATAACCTTAATGATGGATGAAGGCTGGTGAGTCATAGCTATTGAGACCGAGTCTCATGAAAGAGACGTCAATGCAATTTCAGTTGTTTCTGGAGCATACAATTATGGTATAGAGAAGAAATAATTCATATTATTATAGATTTCAATGACCTCAAGAGTTTAATTAGTTTTATCATGTGTTCCTTCAGGTGTGTCCATGATTGGGTCACTATAGGATTCGAAGATAGGAATTGTGGCTGCTTAGGGTTTTCAGACTATTCTATGTTGTATAGAGAATCTGGTCAGTGTTGTTATGACTGGATCATTAATAGAGGTACAATGTAATGCATTATTTTGATCACATTTCATATATTCTATGGTATCACCTGAACCATATTAGGTGTTCGATGTTGAAGATGTTGACCTTGATGTTGATGCACCCTTTGAAGAGCATCAGATACATGTGTTCGATCGTAGTGAGATAGTGTTGTGGGGAAGGATAGTGTTGATTGTTTTTATATTATTAAAACATGGTCATGTTCAGGGAGAAACATGGGATAGATAAGAATATATATATTCTCAATGATGAAATTGTTCTGAATTATAATATTAAGATACTTGGGTGTACATCTCAGGGAGACTTCTTATAAGGTTGGGATATTATAAGAACCCATCCATTTCTAGAGTTGTCTTGATCTTGATTAAATGCATTATTTTTCATTGTTTTGATTATATCTTGTTTTTTGTTATATTGGTATTGTTTTTTTAAAATTTGGATGATTTGGATGGGATTTGGGATATGCATGGTTGGTGCATGACTTTCCCATATTGAGCCCCATTCCCTAGAAAACTGTGCAATCATAGACAAATAGGAATTTCATGGATGGTCCCCAATTTTTGAAACTATTATCCATTTTTGGAGTAAACATCCACCCATAAGAGTTTCATGTATTGAAAACTATGCATCCCTTCTCATGAAACCATTTGCGCATGTTTAATTATTCCAAAATTTAATTAAAAATTTATTGAACCACCATCTTATTCATGGAACATCCTAGATCAACCATAAACCGTTTTTTCAAATTTTTTGAGGCTTGTTAATGAATTCAAATGCATTCCATCCTCTATTCGTAATGAATCTAATTTAGGATTGAAGACATGCACCTATCTAGGTAAGAGATTATTATCCCGATTAGTTACATCTATCTCTCTGTCTCATCTTTCTGTCATCATTTGAAGGGATTTTTTCTTCCATTGGTAATGGAAATAGATCTAGTGCTTCATTGATCTAATCCATTTTATCTTCTTTCTCACAAATTATTATATATTTCATTCATCATTGGGGGTGTGACCATTCCCATTTAATTTGGAGAATTTATATTAGGCAATCACTCATCAATTATTTTGATGTAGGTTGTATAAATAAAAATTTATGTTGTATTTATTTAATTACATTTATAGTATTCTGAAATATCAATTTATATGATTGAATAATTTCATATTGGATTGATTTTTTTAATATAATTTTTATTTTATGATGATTTCAATTAATTTGGGGAAATCGAAATTTTTGGAATTGGATTGATTTATTAGTAAATTAATTAATGGAATGTTTTTTTATTGAAATAATGGGAAATTGGGATTGTGTAATTAGTAAATTAACACTCTTATGAATTAATTGACCATGAGTACTATGATATGTTTGTCTTAACCTTAATATGTTAATGGGTTATTTGTTTTAAGCAATGAAAAATGGTATAATGTTGATTTATTTTTATTATTACAATTGATTAAATTGAAGTATCATGTATCTTGTGAAAAATTGTAATGGTATTATATGCATTGAATTTTTTATAATAGGTTTACTATTTATTAACATTGTTGTTGTGATATATGTGATGTATGTGTGATTGATTGATATTTGAGTGTGGGAAATTTACTAATGCTTCAATACTCCATATGTGATTGACTGATATATGTTTGTGGGAGATGGAATGATGCTTAAAAATCCCACAATGATTAATGAGTTGTGGGACATGAACTGATTCTTCAAATACCCATAGGGTTATCGATATAGCATTCTATGCCCAGGATATTGGAATTGGACTATTGTTCCAATATTCTATAATATGAATTCAATTTAAATGATAAAAAATAACCATGGAATTTTTATATGCTACACCCCATATGGATTATTTAGAATCTAGCATAAACTAGAGATTATATTGATTGGTTGGAAGTCCTCATGAATCTCAGGGGGTCACATGGATTAATAAAGAATAATTTAATATCTATAAAATATTTATTATATCATTTATTTTCATATTTATACTACTACATACAATTTAATTTACTACATATTGTTTTTGACATCATTGGTGGTGGCCTACTGAGTCTTACTCACACCTTAAATCGGCTTCCTAATTAATACTCAAATAGACATCATGCATGAAAGATAGGATAAGGAAATTTTTTCAAAGTTAATTCTAAATGGAGTGTGGATAAGTGAACCATAAATAGTGTCATGGTCCACCTGGGAGAGTCAGAGAGTATTTATTTTATATTTTGATTACAAAACTGGAACATATTTTTCCATTATATATCTAACAATTTATTTTGGATATTATATTCAATTTTTATTCTCACTTGACACTATTCTAAATTTGGATATTTTTTCTTTATTGTAGTTGTTTTTATATATTGATAAAGAGGGTATGACCTCCCAACGATCTATATTACACCTTATTTTGATGTTAGCATCCTCTAGTATACAGGGAGGTGCACCTAAGATAAGTCTGCCATCCATCTTAGGGAATATGTGTATGGAACCCGGGTTGGTGTGTCACAATGGATTATTGGGCATAACATGTTATCCCATCATCATCAGTATTAAATTAGTATATTATCTCATTACCATTAGAATAACATCTCATAAATGAGAAATAATCAATATAGGTATAATTACCCCATCATAACAAAAAAAATATAAGTGTGAATCAAGTTCCAATACCATAATCATATTATCTCGGTCTTAGATAGACAAAAAAAGAATATACTTCTTCATCAAGAACATAATTATAAAAAATAGTGAATATTATACCATCATTATCCATCACAAGGAAAAAATTATACAATCTTATTAATATACTCAACATCACAATTATGATTAATAAACAGTTTAAAATTATCTAGTAAACAATTCTATTTAAGGTTGGCAGGTTACATCGTTGTTTTAATGTGTTCAAAAAAATACATTTTGTTGTAAGTTATAAGTTCCTTTTGTTTAAAATTAAAAAAAATTAATCTTGTGTTTTACCTTTGCATGTGGACTATGGACTTTATATTAAAAAAAGGACACTACCCTTACAAAAAAATAGTATCTGGGACTTGTGTTAGGGTAACATAGTTATTATATGATTTTTGATGGGTACCTGTGCCATTATGTAATGGTATGGGAAATTTCATGCATTGTGTATGGTTAATACCTTATTATTATTGTTTTTTAAGGGAAACATGTCTGTTTTGTATGTCAGGATTCGACAATAACACATTACCTAATATTGAATTAAATGAACAATTCACATTGGGGGTCTTTTTAGGATTAGAGTTTTAGAGAATTATGACATAACTATTACATATCAAAAGATTATAAGGTAGATAATTCTACTCAGTTCCCATTTTTTCTCAAAATAAAAGCTCTTAAAAAAAGAGCCATGTCTAGTTCAATGTTTTTGACAGCATGAATTTTCCTCGATCCCATATATGACCCTAATCATCTTTAAGTCCTGTGAAAAACATTTCAAAACCTGGGATGAGCATAAAAATATTAGTAATGGTTATAAAAAAATAATTAAAATGTTAGTTCATCTTTACATACATAACATACCTTGTGAAATCATAAGATTTATGAATAACACATAGAAAACAAAAGACATAGAGGTAAATTGTGGCATCCATATAGTACTTACAATGTAGTTATCACAGCTACATTGAGAGTTACATTTGAAATACCCATCACAGTATATTCCCAAAATCTCTTTGGAGAAACATTCAAGTATACCTCTGTCACATCACCCAATGTGTTGGAGAGATATCTCGGGCTCACCCACCCTATGATTATCACGAAAATACCTGTATACATAAACAATACCCAAGAACCATAACATATTCAAAACACATAAAACAAAAACAAAAAAGGAAATATAATTGTAACATCCCAGTTCCAGAAGCCATCTAGAGGCACCCCAATCCCGGTTGGTCACATGGCCTCAACTGAATTTCCCCAAACTCCAAGGTTTACCGACTTGTAGCGAGGGCCTTGGGAATGATAGTGGGGAAACTATGCCCTCATTGGCAGAGTACACAGTCGAAGTAACCAAAATATGAAACAGCGGAAGCAGTAATATCCAACAACAAAGAAAAAGTAAACAACGAAAGACTAAAACAACAACCCACTGGAGAAAATATATACATATATGATATGATAAATAATACATATCTAGCAAAATAACCAAACGGTTCACAATGCTGGAAATACAAACAATTCCAAAAAAAGTACAAATGAAAAGATAAACAGATCCTCAGCATTGCAACCATATGCTTGGTCCCATGCTCTCCTCCTTCAAAGCAATCAGGTACCAGAAGTCAAAGGGCGCATTCCCTTGTCTATAACTGCAAAAATATAGTCTGTTTGGGCCCAAACAGGGTGTGAGACAAAATCCCATTAGGCAACCACCCGAAAATCTATGCCTCACAGTCAGTGAGCATATGGCAGGAAATAGTACAGTAAGAATTAAACATTACAGTAAACAATATGCAGTAATCAGTAAGTAGTAATAGGATGATATAAAACAATAATCACCCACAGAACAATAGGCAGCAATAATGAAAACAGCTAACCAAAATAGGAACCCCTCTAGTAATTATTCACAGCCAACACCTCTGGTCCTATCCAAGAAGTACCCAATATCCTATGGGCAGTTCACTTAGCCAGACCCCTCTGGTTTGGTCATATAAAATATTATAAGACTCTCTGGATAAGCTCACTCAGTCAATTCCCCTTATATTCTAGGGCAGTCAGGGACTCTTTGAGGAAGATCACGGGGTATAACCTTCTTATATCCCTAAGGTCTAGAAACTCTCTGAGGAAGCTCACATGGTCAATTCCTCCTATATTCTCAAGTCTATCACAGACTCTCTAAGGAAGCTCACTTGGTCAATTCTTTCTCTAGCATGGAAAGGTTTTAAATAAAATCATACAAAGTAACGACTCTCTAAGGAAGCTCACTCGGTCTACCCTCCTGTAGTCTATATTATCAAAGACTCTCTGGGAATATCACTTGGTCTTTCCCTCGTAGTCTATAATGTTCATGACTCTCTGAGGAAGCTCACTTGGTATATCCTCTAGTAGTCTATAAAATCCAAGACTCTATGGGAAACTCACTCGGTCTATCCCTAGTAGTCTATAGCACCATGTTCTCACAGTCCCATGTCATTCAGTGAATAATAATGTTATAAGGCCATAGTACACCTATAGACCTATATGGCTAATCAGTCTACAGCAAACAAACATGTCAAGAATATCATTCCATCCTACGGCAACAATGCATGGAAAATATGTTTAACTGCCAATGGATATCAAAACCCAAAGGTCATAACAAGAGAATGACAAGGAAAAACATCAAAGCAAGTCAATTATCATCAAAAATTAATAATTTACTTCTACACAAGCATACAATCAAGGCAAGAAAACAACAGTGGAAAAACGGTAAACACGCAATTCCCTGTTCACAGGTATTGGTGGAATTTAAACATAAAACTAAAGGACTTCCAATGGTAAGGCACAAAACACCTACCTTGATGCTAAAAGATCAATATATGTTAACCATGAGGCTTGATTCTCCTTAGAACGGTGTAGATCTACGAAAACACATAAAACATTCAACCCATGATAACTTAAGAAAGAGGGAAAATCAAGGAATGAAACTTAAGAAGAAGGAAGAGCTCACTACTGCGGTTCCAATGCAATATACAGAGGTCTATTAGGTAATCAGATGGAGTCTCGGGGGATGGGAGGATTTTCCGGGCCATACGGGGCGCTCTTGGTCGAAGAACCTTGAGATGAAGGTGTTTTCGTCGATTAGGCACGACCCCGGTCAGATTAATGAAAAGAAAAGTACACGATGTGTACTTATAGGGTATATTGCATATACATGGCCTTTCCATACTTTTCTTTAAGAGAACTCTAATCACCCCTACACACCATGTGTGGGGCCCAGACATGGCCACCACATGTCCTAGCATGGCATCGAAGTACACATCGTGTACTTATAAAATACACGACGTGTACTTTGAAAATTTTCAAATTTTCCTCTTTTTCTCAAAAATGTCAAGAAAAGGAAAAACATACCTAAAACGAATATCCAGGTTCTTACAAACTTCTCCTCTTAATGAAATTTTCCCCCGAATATCTCTATTGAGGAATATATAATGAAACTCCGAATAGCTCCAGCAACTGCGATCGTACATCAGCCTCCCTCTCCTAGGTCTCGTCATGTACTCTCTCGTGCTACCATAGCACTCGTACCATAGGAACAGACCGGTCACATAGAACCTTCGTACTACGATCGACAATCCAGATAAGAAGATCCTCACATGACACATCCGCTTCAAGCTCAACCTCCTCAGGTTGAAATACATGAGATGGGACTAAAAAGTAACATCGGAGCTGAGAAACGTGGAAGACGTTTTGCATGGTCTGGTACCTCTGAGGTTACTATAGCTGATAGGAAACTGACCCAACTCTCTCCATCACCTCAAACGGCCCGACGTACTGTAGTGAAAGCTTACCCTATCTCTGAATCCTCTTGTGTCCCAACCTTGGTGCGACATGCAGAAAAACCAGATCCCCGGCCTCGAACTCCAGAGGTCACCTCCACTAATCAGCATAAGACTTCTGTCAAGACTTTGTTGTAGCCATCCTCTTCCAAATCAACTCTATCTTCTATGAGGTCTCTTAAACACGATGATGTCCCGAAAAAGATGCCTCTCCTGCCTCCAGCCAGCACAAAGGTGATCTTCATGGCCTACTATACTAATCCTCGTAAGGTGCCATCTGAATAGTCTCTTGAAAACTATTGTTATAGGAAAACATTACAAGAGGGATATGCTTCTCCCAAGAACCACCAAAGTCTATAATGCAATCTATGAGCATATCCTCAAGCACCTAGATCGTATTCTTTGACTGTCCATATGTCTGGGGATGGTATGATTTACACAAAAGTATATGTGTACCCAAACCCTTCGGAATACCCTTCCAAAACTGAGTAGTAAAATGTGCATCCCTGTCTGAAACAATGGAGCGTGGAACTCCATGCAGACGTACAATCTCTTCGATGTATAACCAACCAATCTCATCAACACTGAAGGTATATTTTCTCATAATGAAGTGAGAAACCTTCGTAATCCAGTCAATGACAACCCAAATAGCATCACTCCCTCGATCTGACCATGGTATCCGAGTCACGAAGTCCACCGTGACATCATTCCACTTCCACTCAGGGATGGGTAACTACTGCAAAATCCTTGCTGGTCGATGATGTTCTTCTTTCACCTATTGACAAGTAGAACATATCATGATGAACCTATCAACATCACCCTTCATTCCTGGACAACAGTACTGGCAGTGTAGGTCACGATACATCTTGGTGACGCCAGGATTAACTGCCCAAACTGATGAATGAAAATCCAACATCAGCTCCTCCCGTATGTCTACTGGAACCCATACACATCCCTGTAAATGCAAGATCTCATCCTCTCCCACTATCCATCCAGGAAGAGGTTCCTCTCCTGACACACTCTCCAACAAGGCTAGACCTTATGAGTCTGATAGATGCCTCATCCATACCTGATCAAGAAGAGAAGAGGTAACATCTACAGAAGAATGAAGTTTCTATACCTATCTGTCGTGCACCTCCAAATGCATCTCAGAGAACAGAGGAATAAGATTCCACTCACTACTGGCCTCCTAAACATCCGGAATCCATGTTCTCATTCTCAATGCATCAGCCACTGCATTGCCCTTTACCGGCGTATAGGGATGCTCAATGTCGAATGACTAATGATACTCGACCCACCTGTGTTGTCTTATATTCAGATCACACTATATGAATATCTAACTAAGACTCTTGTGGTCAATGAAAACCATAAAGTTCTTTAATATAAGGTAATGTCTCCAATAGTGTAAGTCAGGAACAATAGCTACCAACTCCAGATCGTGTGTCGGGTAGTTCATCTCGTGTGGCCTCAGCTGCCGAGACCCATACGCAATGACTCTATCTCCCTGCATAAGAACAGCTCCCAGTCCAACACCTGAAGCATCACAGTAGACTGTATAGCTCTTTCCCAGCTCTGGAAAGACTAGTATCAGTGCTGACGTCAACCACCCTTATAGGTCCTGAAAGGCTTTCTCACAAGAATCTGACCATATGAACTTTTCCCCTTTCTTGGTTAGACCTTTCAAAGGTGTTTTATGGTGTGAAAATTCTTGTATGAAATGCTTGTAGTATCCATCCATCCCTAAGAAACCTTGCACCTCAAATACATTCTTCTACTACTCCCCGGAAACTACAGATCTCTCTTTCTCTAGCTCTACTGATACTGTTTTCTCTGAGATAATGTGACCCAAGAAGTGAATCTGATCCATCCAAAAGTGGCATTTTGACATCTTAGCATATAACTGATTCTCCCTCAGTGTAAATAGAATGATCTCAAGATCAGTAGAATGGTCATTTCAAGTGGTATATTACACCAAGTTTTCTTCCATGAAATTCACCACGATGGAATCCATGTATGGATGGAACACTCGGTTCATCAGCGCCATGAAAACTGTTGGCGCATTCGTGAGACCGAACAGCAAGAACCTATACTCGTATCTACATTTCTAAGAACCCGGATCTTCATTTCAGGTATGTTTTTCCTTTTATGGTTGTTTTTTATAAAAAGATGAAAATATGGAAATTTTCAAAGTACACGTCGTGTACTTTATAAGTACACGCCGTGTACTTCGATGTTGCGCCAGGGCATGTGCTCGCCATGTCCGGGCCACACACACGGTTTGTCGGGGCGATATAGAGTCCTCTTAATGAAGAGTATGGAATGTACAAGTACACACCGTGTACCCCAGAAGTACACGCCGCAGATATTATTTTTTTCATTAATCATACCAGGGTCGTGCCTAATCGACGAAAACAACTTCTTCTCCGGTTCTTCGATCGAGAGCGCCCCGTACGGCTGTGAACATCCTCCACGACCCCGAGCATCCATATGTTTGTCTAATCAACCACTGTCTATTATGTTGTAACCGTAGCGGTGAGCTCTTACTTCTTCTTGAGTTTCATTCCTTGATTTTCCCTCTATCTCATTTTATCGTGGGTTGAACATTTTATGCGTTTTCGTAGATCTACGCTATTCTAAGGAGAATCAACCCTCGTGTTAAAAGTATGTTGATCTCCTAGAATCAAGGTATGTGTTTGGTTCTTTAGCTTTCTAATTCCTTTTGTTTTATGTTCAAATTCCACCAATACCCATGAACGGGGTATTGCATGTTTACTGTTTTTTCCCTGTTGTTTTCTTGCCTTGATTGTATTCTTGTGTAGAGGTGAATTAATAATTATTGATGAAAATTGTTGTGCTTGGATGTTTTTCAATTCCTTGTTCTTGTTATGACCTTTGGGGTTTGTTAGGCTTTGTTCGTTATACCTATTTTCCATGTATTGTGACCCTATTATGGAATGATATTCTTGACATTTTTCTTGGTTGTAGACTGATTATCCAAGTAGCTCTATAGGTGTGATTTGGTTATCCAAGTATCTCTATAGGTGTAATGTGTCCTTATAGCATTATTATGCACTAACTAGCATGGGACCATGATAACCTAGTGTTATAGACTGCAAGGGATAGACCGAGTGAGCTTCCCAGAGAGTCTTGGATTTTATAGACTACAGGAGGATAGACCAAGTGAGATTCCTCAGAGAGTCTTGGACAATATAGACTACAGGGGATAGACCAAGTGAACTTCCAGAGAGTCATGGATATTATAGACTATATGAGGGTAGTCCAAGTGACCTTCCACATAGAGTCTTTACTTTGGTCGATTTTATTTAAAACCATTTCAGGCTAGAGAAGAAATTGACTAAGTGAGATTCCATAGAGAGTCTGTTATTGTCCTAAGACTATAGGGGGAATTGACCAAGTGAGATTCATTAGAGATTTTATAGACCATAGTGCTATAAGAGGGTTAGACCGCATGATCATCCCCTGAGTGTCCCTAACCAAACTATACTATAAGGGGAATTGACCGAGCGAGCTTCTACAGAGAGTCTTATAATTTTTTGAATGACCAAACCAGAGTGGTTAGGCTGAGTGCATTGCCCATTGGGTTTTGGGTACTTCATGGATTGGACCAGACGGGTTGGATGAGATTAATTCCCAGAGGGGTTCTTGTTTTGGTATGATTTTTTCTTTGTTGCTTCTTGTAGTTCTATGGATTGATTACTATTGTATATCATCATGTTACTACTTATTGATTACTGATTACTGTTTACTATGCAGTTTACTGCTTACTGTACTATTACCTTCCATATTCTCACTGACTATGAGGCACAAATCTTCAGGTGGTTTCCTATTAGGATTTTGTCTCACACCTAGTTTGGCCCATGATTTTGGGCCCAAATAGACTATGTTGTTGTAGGTATAGACAAGGGCAATCACCCTTCGGCTTCTGGTACTTGATTGCCTTGGAGAAGGAGAGCGTGGGACCAAGCTTAGGCTTGTTATGCTGATGAGATGTTTATCTTTTTATTTTGTACTTGTTTTGGTACAGTCTTTATTTCCAGCATTGTGACATGTTTGGCTGTTTTCCTAGATATGTATTATGCATCATATCATATATATATACATATTTTCTCCTGTGGTTTGTTGTTTTAGTCTTCCGCTGTTTACTTTTTCATTGTTGTTTAATATTACTGCTTCCGCTGTTGCATAATTTGGTTACTTCTAATATTTACTCTACCAATGAGGACATAGTTTCCCCACTATCACACCCAAGGCCCTCGCTACAAGTCGGTGGCCTCTGGCAGTTGGGAAAATGTGCTTGAGGCCATGTGACCAACCGGGTATGGGGTGCCTCTGGGAGGCTTCCAGAACCGGGATGTTACAAATCCTCCAGTGCATTTCCCCAAACACCACATGCTACCGCCTAGTACTGAGGTCATTGGTTGTGATAGTGGGGAAACTATGCCCTTATTGGCAGAGTACACTGCGGATGTAACCAAAATATGCAATAGTGGAAGCAGTAATATCCAACAATAATGCACAAGTAAATAGCGGAAGACTAAAACAACTAACCACTGGAGAAATTATGTATATATATGATATGATTCATAATACGTATCTTGGAAAATATCCAAATAGGTCACAATTCTGGAAATACAAATAGTATACGATCAACCACCCAGATCATGTTGTTTGGTCTCACGAACGCGCCTGCAGTTTTCATGGCGCTGATGAACCGAGAGTTCCATCCATACATATATTCCTTCATGGTGGTTTTCATGGATTACATCTTGGTTTACTCTCACTCTCGACACGACCATGCTACCCATCTTGAGATCATTCTGACTACACTGAGGGAGCATCAGTTATATGCTAAGCTCTCAAAAAGAAACATTTTGATGGACCAGATTCACTTCTTGGGTCAAGTTATCTCAGAACCATTTTCAATACCAAAATACGTAAAAAGGTTATATGGTTTTTATTTTCCATTTAAAAAACATTACGGCTTGATTAGGAATCCAAATATCAAATAATACTCTCGGCAGCAAAAAAGGTCGTTGTCACCGTTTTCTTTAAAAAGAAACATACTTTTTTTATCATTTAGTAAAATTCCTAGTAGTAAATTATTCCCTTTGAATGAAATGAAAATTCAGAGGTATTTATACACCATGTAAAAAAAAGTTTAGAATAAAAAAAAATATGCCTCAATGAAAGGATATTGATACGAAGTCCCTTACCTCATGTCCGACTTGACCTGATCA
The DNA here is from genome assembly GCA_963277665.1 of Viscum album. Classification (NCBI taxonomy): domain Eukaryota; kingdom Viridiplantae; phylum Streptophyta; class Magnoliopsida; order Santalales; family Viscaceae; genus Viscum; species Viscum album. The sequence continues at coordinate 1,666,754,177 of OY728119.1, forward strand.
TTTTTTAATCTCCTAAATAATAAATTAAAGTTAATTTCTACTTTCATAAGAACATTTTTCAAGTTTAATATTCCTTTTATATCACTTATTACCAGGTTATAAACAATATATAATTATTTATGTTATTAACGGTTGTTTCGTCCTTATTTGGTACTTGAGTAAAAATGAACACCTAATAATTACATGTTGTCCATGTGGTCAAATATCAATTAGCTTAAAAATGATATTATTGATGTAGATATCATATATATCATATATTTTCAGTATATAAATGTATTTATATTTGTACAGAACATTTAGAGGTAAGACATGAAATGTAGCGTTCCTCGAGACCGTAGGCCATACATATGCATATACGCTACTTTAATTTCCATTTCATATTAGAATGGAATGAAAAGATAATTATACATAAGTATATTATAATTACCGTATAATATCTTAAATAATATCATAAAATCCATCCTTTATACATCCTACATAAGACATTAACGAGTCATATCACTTTGAGGGGGCGGTAGTCCGCACTTCCTAAAATGAAATTATCGCGTTTACCCATTATGGAAACCACAAAGGTATGATATAAATGAAAAATACAGAAGAATAAAGAAATAATAAACATAATAAATATCATATATAAATATAGTTCCATCATAATGTCCACCATGATAGGCGGTAGGAGATAATTGAACAATCATCATTTCGTGAGGCGTTAGTTTACTATCCATAGAAACATTATGTTCTTTACCAATTAGATGGAGGTGTGTGTAAGATTAATTCTAATCCTTATAATAGAAACATCCTAGTATATTTAGGATACTATTTTTGTTATAATATAAAGCATGAAAAGGAGGTTAGGGGGTTGGAAAAGTAAAATAAAACAAAAAAAACTTAAGAGAATATGTTACCTTTAAATCGGGAAACTCCCTTTGGTTTGAACGAAAAAGGGTTTCTTGATGTGTTTTATGCCTAAGGTAAGGCTTCAAGAATGAATAGAGGGATCTTTGGAGCTTATTGGAGAATAGGTTGCACGATACAAAGGTTTTAGAAGTGTGAGAAATGTGTTAGAAGTGAGTGATTTTTATAAGGGAGGGGAGGGGCTCTTTAGGAATGTTTGAAACAATTATTTTATTATAACCTCATATTCGGTTTCAAAAGGTCACCTATTTTTTAATATCAAATTTAATATGACTCATGGTCAAAATAAAATAATACAATATGAATTGGTCAGGTTTGGCATATTGTTTTAATATTTATAATCATATTTATTTATATCGTTTATTAATGAGGTAAATATTGCATCATTATTGTGACATAAATAATTTAATTTATTTGATGTCCAAAAATTATAAAAAAATACTATGATGTAGAAAATCTTTTTATATTTACAAATAATTTTTATAGTGTAAAAGTTAACTTATATAACCTTATGAAAAAATGCATTTACTAAAATATATTTGTTTATGTCATTTTTGTCTTTACATTAAATTAATTAATATAAAATGTCATTATTACTCCCATGTGGCTTCATGGGACCCACATTCGACCCAAGGATAACCAGGGCCAGATATGTATCAAAAAAAAGTATAAGAACAGATTTTAGGGTAATTTAATATTATTATAATATAATACATTACCCTTATTTAATATATTTACCTTTTAATCATAGTAAATAAAATATTTACTATAGTTAATATTTAAAATGTCTATAAAAAGATACCTATTTACAAAATATGGACCTACTAATTCCAAATATGGAATCCATTTTCTTAAATTAAAAATACCGAATTTTCAGAAATTAATTTAAATTTATTTCATGCTGTCAAAACAAAAATCGTGTTTAAAAAAAATATTAACTATTAAAATATTGACACATGTTTATGTTCAATTTCAATGTGAAAATAATTATAATGTCCAAAATTGGATTAAATAGTAAATAAATATTCTAATTACACTTTAGAACCAATTCAAAAGATAATATAGCCATATGTATAAATTATATTAAAAGGTACTTTTGAATTAACATACAGTATTTTTCACTATTCATTTAAAATGAACATTATCAGAAAATTAAAAAAAATTTACCCAAAAAAAATTTAATGTCTCAAATATATAAAGTAATTCTATTTTTTCAAATAGAACATAAAAAATGATCAAAACTAAATTTAAATAGGGTTTTCCATTAAAAGGCGGTAAATCGACATTTTAAATAATATTAGAGTATTTTTTTAGATTCATTCACGTTTTATACCTCTAACTTTTATTGGATAAATGTAAAAAACATTTAACAATTATTTATAATCATATAGTATTTAGTTCTATTGATTCTTTCTGATACAATGGCTAGGTGTAAACTACCATTTAATATAATAATACTATACTATTAGGGTGCCACGTTAGTTTTCAAAGAAACTCGTTGTTGCGTATTGGGTAGGCTATCAAACATAGAATCCTCTTTAAAGTAAAATTAATATTTAATTCAAAAATATTTATTAAAATTAAAATTTATTATTCTTTATTTACTTGGGATTTTACAGTTTAAGGGTATCACGTGAATTAAAATGGTCATCTCGAGGTAACATTGGAGTTGTTAAAGGGTACCTATGCACTATGCATGGGTAAAAAGGAGTTTTGTATAGGTATCCCTATGCTTAAAATGGTTAAATAAGGGTAAAATATGAGAAACATAAGGGTAATCCTAACCATATAATGGTTATGTATGGGTAACCTTTGAGTTATGTAAGGGTAACCCTTAAACTCTAAAGATTATATATGCATAACCTAACCACTAGGTAAGGGAATGTTTAAAGCATCCCGCCTTTTTATCATATAAACTTTCATTACATTTTACAAAACTAAGGATCTTTATGGTTTGGTTTTATGGAAACCAGGAACTTAAAACATGAAAACATAAAACATTCTTCTTAAACACTTGAAAGGATTCTCCTTATGTTCATCCTAGGTTCATTACTACAGCTCATAACCTGGGGACATACAGAAAATGAAAGTGTGAGCAGAAGGCCCAGTATGGGAAAGAAGGGAAAACATCTAACATGTGAAGTTGAGATACATCAACAATGTCAGAAAAAGAACATTAAGGCATGAGAAAGAAATCATGAGGCATATCATAATAAAAATAACTTTTTTCATATCTTTAAGATGTCACTAAAACATTTAGTATTGAATATAATTTCTTTTTCACCAAGGTCCATCCCCAAGGTGTCATAAAAATTACCAAGGTTATTCACCATGGAGTCGTTAAAAATAGTCATCTCTAGAGATTAAGTCTTTACCCAATGCATTGGAGCGCTATCAGGGAGCACCATTGACATGTATTTATTATCATGTGAGCCACATATATCATCATCAATAATTTCAAAAACAACCCATATAGCATAAAAGGAATGGGTTTCATTTCATAATCATAACATTTTAAAAACTGCTTTAAAAACAAGATCTTTGTGTCACTTTAAAACCCACAGAAAATAAAGGTGGATATCATGTATGTAAATAACATAATTTAAAATAGAAGATTTTGGTATATATGTAAATAACCCTATAGAAGAGAGATGTTAGATTATTCACTTAATAAAATAAAATAACTTTAGAACAAGAGAGAGAGACATTTTGAGATAGAAATTCTGTAGCATAACGACTATGTTTCGGGGTTTTAGAAAACATTGAAAATAGAGGGGACATGGGTCAAACATTCGTAAATGTCCCATAAAACAGTATAGGGACAGAATATAAAGGATATATGAACATTTTAATGAAATTTTAAAGACATACCTTTTGAAATGAAAAACATGGAAGGAAGAAAAAAATTAGATTTCTCTTATGAAAATTTGGCAGCCTAACGGCGTCACATAAACTTCGACAAAAATGAATTGACGAGATAACATAGGGTCTCTCATAATATGAACATAAAATATCAGTATGATAGATATATATATCAAACCCCAAAATAATAAAAAAGAACTTGAAATACTTGACATGAAAGTAGAACTTTGAAAAATGAGAAAGGTGAATGAATCCCTTAAAAATTCAGCAGCCTAACGGCGTCACCTAAACTTCAACAAAAATGAATTGATGAGATAAAATAGGGTCTCTCATAATATAAAAATAAAATATCATTAGGATAGATATAGTTATCATATCCCATCATAATAAAAATAAACTTGAAATACTTGACATGAAAGTAGAACTTTGAAAAATGAGAAAGGTGAATGAATCCCTTAAAAATTCGGCAGCCTAATGGCGTCACCTAAACATCAAAATACTGAATTGAAGAGATCAAATAGGGTCTCTCATCATATTAACATAAAATATCAGTATTATAGATTTAGATATAATAAACCAACAAAATAAAAAGTAACTTGAAATACTTGACATGAAAATAGAACTTGAGAAGGGTGAAAGAATCTGTTACAAAAATTTCGGCAGCCTAACGGCACAACTTAAACATTCATAAAACGAAATGATGAGAGTAAGAGTGGATCTCTCATCATATGAACATGAAAAAGACAGTAGGATGAATATAAATTAACATCCTCCAACATAAGAACATAGAGCATAAAATAAATGTCATAAAAGAGATTACTTGAAAAGAAATAGGGATGTAGGATCCCTTACCTTAAAACGTACCTCTTAAAACACAATGGTTGGGACCATGAGGGCTTGGGGACACCTTGGAAGGTCTCATTGGGAGGTTATGAGACCAAATCTTCTTTGTGGGAGACTTTGTAGTCGAATGGATGAGAGGATGGCTTGGTATTTATATGGAATGTGAGGGGACAAGGCATTAATGGCCAAGGGACACCTCATTAGTGGTTTTGCCAAAACCATGGGCTTGCCCATGGTATTTTCCAATGGTATTGTCCACTTGGGACACCTCAAACCTTATATTACTATTCATAAGTCGACCATATTGATTACATACTTAATATATCATTTAATGATGTCATTAAACTCCCGTAACTTAAAAACTGTATTTTCACTATTCATCGAAAATTCATCTTTCTCAGACAAAACCCAAAATTTCATCTTAACCAAATATCGATGCTCTGATTTCAAAAATGAACTACATTTTATAAAAATAATTTACTAAATATTTTTAATTTAATTTTTAAATAAATAAACTATCCACCGAAAATTCATTTTTTTCAGAAAAATCCCCAAAAATTACCTTAACATAATATCGATGCTCTGAGTCCAAAATGAAATCCATTTTATAAATATAATTTTCTAAATATTTTTAATTTAATTCTTAATTAAAAAACTATTCACCCGAAAAAAATAATACTTGAATAATAATTTAAGAAACTGTTATTTTGCTATTTTATTGAATCACATTACTTAATCTAGGTGCCTAGATTATATTAATTCTTTATTTATGTGAGATTACTAATCCATTTTTTCACATTACTAATCCTAAGCATAAAATCACTATTCATAATTTACTATTCATCAAAAATTATGATGATCTAATTAGACTCTAAATTTCGTACTGAACATAATTGTAGAAAACCATTTTTTGAAAATCATTACACATTTTTAATTATTTAAGGTTTACATAAACATTTTTAAAATATCCTTTTTCTAAAATTTATCAAAAATATGAATACTATATTTATCCTGACATTTGAAAATTCATAAACATCATCATAAGAAGAAATCAAAATTTTATTTAAAAAAAAGGATTACACAAGGCAGTTACGGTCTCCTTACATAGCCCCTTATAACCCCAGCATAGGACCTAAGTGTAAGGTGTGCTATGGTGAGAGAATCCGAGGGAGGCTTGGCCAACATCGCACGAGTAGTAATTTCTATCAGTTTGAACTTCTCATGAAGGCGGTTCCATTCTAGCTTCATACGATGAAGTTCGGCTTGGGTTTGGTCCAGAGAAAATCCCATTGGTGCTACCTCCTTCCCAAGTTCTGTTAGATGGGCTTCGATCGGTCCAAGACTACTGGGTGGGGCCATCAAATCTTATTTTTATATTAATTAACCAATATCACTTGTATTTAGAGACAAATATCGAAATGTTTAGTTTCCAGCGGTCATATTGACCAATGGGCATATAATAGTCAAAACCCAACAGTCTCATTTTAATTATACTCATGTTATCCGATGAAACAGTTTTGTGGAGTATAAAATAAAATAACACACAAAATTAGGAAACAAGATTTATTCAAAATTTCGGGTCGTTACAATCTTCCGCCCTTAAGAAATTGCTTCCTCGCAATTTTTTAACATTTGGTTTTAAAAGTTCATTGAATGTCCCACACCGAAAAAGGTGTCAGTAAAAATATTACTTTAAAAGAAAGAAAGGGAAGTACAAAGGTCATCAGAGTTAACCCATACTAGGATTCCATGTAGGAAAATATAGATATGGAAGGAAAAAATGGGTCATGTTCTGAGGGAGGGTAATAGAAAACATGATTTTGAAAAAGTTAACCACAAGAAAATCACAAACATATGATGTGTGTAAACGGTCATTTATTACTTAGTAGGAAACGTAAACCATCAACATTTTTTTTACGTTCCGTTTCATAATTTTGAGGAATTCATTTACTACATAGAATAAAAACATAAGGAAATATACCTACCATCAACTAGACTTTAATCCTTTAATAAGTATCTACCAAAACTAATCTTTTCTCTAAACTATGATCATTCAGAAACACTTCGTCTCATCAAAAGAAAAAGAATAATATTCTAGAGAATCACGTATTCCACAAAAGAAAAACTATCTATCTTTAATCATTTATCCCAAAAATAGAATGGGTAAGATAAAAAAATCTTCAAAAAGAAAGAATCCCATTGGAAGGGAAACTACTTTTAAATCTTCAAAGTTCCATGGTACTACCCAGAGTTTATCATAGAACATTATGTAAATAACTGTCCTTTAAATTCCTCAAAATATCCCAAACTATGATTGAAACCCAAATACAATAAGGACTTGATAACATAGTCTTCCAAGATAAACATTATCATTCATCTCCAATCAACATCAACCACTCCTAACATCTTATAACAAAAGTAACTAACCTAAACATATTTTCCCCAAGATAGGTCAATCATTTCCATAAGTAACCTATAATACCATAAGTTCACCGTAAATTCATCTATTCTTCAAAATATAATTCATCTTTACTCCTCAAATAAAATATCGTAGTAATCTATTTACCTCTATCAAATAGGGTTCCCAAAACAGTGAACATCTCCCAAAATAATAATCATCTTTTAATCCCCTAATCATCTCTGTAATATTAATACGGAAATCATCACATTTCTTATCCCATTGGTTGTTGGGACATGTTCTTCCATTTCCCACCATTAACTAAGGAAAGAAAGTACAATTAGGTGCTTAAATACTTATCCAATAATCATTAAAAGGAAACTTAAAGCATAGAAGGATAAACTTGTAGAAGAAAAGTATAGCCTAACTTGTGATCACCTAGGTCCCAATCTAGGTTATCCATGATAATATTATTATTATGTGAATCTTTATTTTTTTTCATTGTTCCTTTAATAATGGTTCATACTAAGCTTATGAATTTACCAAAGCATATCCCCTAGGAGTGTCATAACCAAGAGTGCAGCAAGACCCGTTGTTGTGTACCAGTTCCCATTCGAGTCTAGCTCAAAGCGGTGTTTTCGGGTTTTTCCCCAATGTACATTTGTGCCAGAGCCACCTCTACCTGCTCGTATCCAGCCAAGGATGTGTTAGCTTGGCAACCCCTTACTCAATACTCACCAAAATACCAGGAAGATTTCCAATATTTAAAATTTTCTATATGATTCGTTCTAATGTTTTCATATCCTAATTTCCACAAATATCTAAACCATCCTTTTATACCAACTATAGCATCCCTCCTTTATATCACATAAACCTTCATTACATTTTACAAAACCGAGGATCTTTACGGTTTACTATCTTGGAAACCAGGAACATAAAACATGAAAACATAAAACAATCTTATTAAACACATTACAGGCTTCTCCTTATGTTCATCCTAGGTTCATTACTGCATCTCATAACCTAGGGACATACATCAAAATAAAGGGTGATCATAATTCCTAGTAAGGGAAACAAGTGAAAACATTTAACATGTGAACATGAGATACATCAACAATGTCATGAAAAAGAACTTTAAGTCATGAGAAAGAAATAATGAGGCATATCATAATAAAAATAACATTTTTCATAACTTGAATATGTGGCTACAACATTTAATATTGACAATAATTTCTGTTTCACCAAGGTCCATCCCCAATGTGTCATTAAAAATTACCAAGGTTATTCACCAAGGCGTCGTTAAAAATAGTCATCTCTAGAGATTAAGTCTTTTCCCAATGCATTAGAGTGCTATTAGGGAGCACCCTTGACATGTCATTATTATCATGTGAGCCACATATATCATCATAAATCATTTAATAAACAACCCATATAGCATAAAAGGAATGGGTTTCATTTCATAATCACAACGTTTTAAAAGCTGCTTTAAATGCATGATCTTTGTGTCACTTTAAAACCCACAAAAAAAGAAGGTGGGTCTAATGTATGTAAATCCCTGAATTTAAAATCAAACATTTTGGTATATATGTGAATACCCCTATAGAGGAGATATCTTTGAGTATTCACTTAATAAAATAAAATAACTTTAGATCAACAGAGAAAGACATTTTGAGACGGAAATTCTGCAGCATAACGGCTATGTTTCGGGGTTTTAGAAAACATTGAAAAGAGATGGGAAATGGGACAAAAATTCCTAATTGACCCATAAAACAGTAGATGGACATAATATGAAGGATATATGAACATGTTAATGAAATTTGAAGGACATACCATTTGAAATGAAAAACATGGAAGGAAGACAAAAATTAGATTTCTCTTATGAAAATTCGGCAGCCTAACGGCGTGACATTAACATCAACAAAAATGAATTGACGAGATAAAATATGTTCTCTCATCATATTAAAATAAAGGATAAGTATGTTAGTTATAGATATCATACCCCAACATAATAAAAAGAAACATGAAATACTTGACATGGAAGTAGAACTTTGAAAAAGGAGAAAGGTGACTGAATCCCTTAAAAATTCGGCAGCCTAACGGCGTCACCTAAAATTCAACAAAAATGAATTGAAGTGATCAAATAGGGTCTCTCATAATATGAACATTCATGATAAGTATGATAGTTATAGATATCATACCCCAAAATAATAAAAAGGAACTTGAAGGACTTGACATGAATGTAGAACATTGAAAAATGAGAACGGTGAATGAATCCCTTAAAACTTTGGCAGCCTAACGGCATCACCTAAACTTCAAAATAATGAATTGAAGAGATAAAATAGGGTCTTTCATCATATGAACATAAAATATAATTATTATAGATTTATTGATCAAACCCCAAAAAAATAAAAAGGAACTTGAAATACTTGACATGAAAATAGAACATGAGAAGGGTGAAAAAATCCATTACAAAAATTCCGGCAGCCTAACGGCGCCACTTAAACATTCATAAAACGAAATGATGATAGTAATAAGGGATATATCATCATATGAACATGAAAAATACAGTAGCATGAATATAAAAGACCATCCTCCAACATAAAAGCATGGATCATACAAAAATGACATAAAAGAGATTACTTGAAAAGAAAGAGGGTCGTAGGATCCCTTACCTTAAAACGTAACTCTTAAAACTCAAAGGTTGGGAACATGAGGGCTTGGGGGAACCTTGGAAGGACTCCTTGGGAGGTAATGAGACGAGGGCTTCGTTGGGGGAGAGTTAGGAGTCGAATGGATGAGAGGATGGCTTGGTATTTACAGGGAAAGTGAGGTGACAAGGCATTAATGGCCAAGTGACACCTCATTAGTGGTTTTGGCAAAACCATGGGCATGACCTTGGTATTTTCCCATGGTATTGGCCACTCGAGACACCTCTTACCTTATCTATCTATTCATAAGTCAACCATATTGATTACAAACTTAATACATCCTTTAATGATGTCATTAAACACCCGTAACTTAAAAACTGTATTTTCACTATTCATCGAAAATTCAACATTCTCAGAAAAAACCCAAAATTTCACCTTTACCAAATATCGATGATCTGATTTCAAAAATGAACTCCATTTTATAAAAATATTTTTAAAAATATTTTTAATTTAATTTTTAAATAAATACACTATTCCCCGAAAATTCATTTATTTCAGAAAAATACCCAAAAATTACCTTAACATAATATCGATGCTCTGAGTTCAAAAATGAAATCCATTTTATAAAAATAATTTTCTAAATATTTTTAATTTAATTTTTAATTAAAAAAACTATTCACCTGAAAAAACTAATACTTAACTAGTAATTTATGAAACCGTTATTTAACCATTTTATTGAATCACGTTACTTAATCAAGGTGCCTATATTATATTAATGCTTTATATAATTGAGATTACTAATCCATTTCGTCACATTACTAATCATAAGAATAAAATCACTATTCATAATTTACTATTCATCAAAAATTAAGTTGATATAATTAGACTCTAAATTTCGTACTGAACATAATTTTAGAAGACCATATTTTGAATATCATTACACATTTTTATATATTTATGGATTACATAAACATTTTTAAAATACACTTTTTCTAAAATTCATCAAAAATATGAAAACTATATTTATCCGGACATTTTAAAATTCATAAACTTCATCATAAGAAGAAATCAATATTTTATTTAAAACAAAGGATTACACAGGGCAGTTACAGCCTCTTTACATAGCCCCTTATAACCCCAGCATCGGACTTAAGTGTATGGTGTGCTAAGGTGAGAGAATCTGAGGGAGGCTCAGCCAACATCGCACGAGTAGTAATTTCTATCAGTTTGAACTTCTCGCGAAGGCGATTACATTCTAGATTCATACGATGAAGTTCAGTTTGGGTTTGGTCCAGAGCAAAGCCCATTGGTGCTACCTTCTTCCCATGTTCTGTTAGATGGGATTCGATCGGTCCAAGACTACTAGGCTAGGCCATCAAATCTTGTTTCTATATTAATTAACCAAGATCACTTGTAGTTAGAGAAAAACATCAAAATTTTTAGTTTCCAGTGGTCATACTGACCAATGGGCATTTAACAGTCAAAACCCAATAGTCTCATTTTAATTATACTCATGTTATCCAATGAAACAGTTTTGTGGAGTATAAAAATAAATTAACACACAAAATAAGGAAACAATATTTATTAAACATTTTGGGTCGTTACAATGTTTAGTTGTATATGGTTTACACTTACAAATAAAATATTGAGTATGGTTAAACCATTTGAATTGTGTTATGGATAAGATCAACATAAGTTTAAACCCATGATAACCTAATGTAGTTTCCATTTTGGGAAGTATACATTTAAACCTCTATTTTCATTTCCTTATTCCTGTTTGACCTTATCACACATCTTGATTTTTTAAATGAATAAAATTATGGGAATACATTTATTTAATTGTGGATGTTTTATGACTCATGTTCTGATAGAATATTTGAAATGATTAAAAGATAAATTAAATAGTGAATTAAATTTTAGGTTTTAATATTGTGATCAATTATGTGGCTTTCTGATTAGAATTTTTTGAACCGAAATGACATTTTATTTTTGGTTATTCTCTTGAATATGGATAGACTATGGTTTTCCTTGTTTAGGATTGGTTAATCATTCATCAATCAGACCTTGTTCATCATATGTTTTCCATGTGTGGAAGAACCCTTACCCTCTCTCCCACATTTTTTCGCATACTTTTAAAAGAATAATTCCATGTAGGAATTTATATATTTTTTCTAATCCTTTTCATAAGGGACTCTAAATATAGTTCTTCCTATGAATTGTGGAAAGGTTGTATAATGATACATAAATAGTATTAATATATATTTATTAAATAATGGAAAATAATTATTATATCTAGTTCATCCAAGATAATTCTAGAGAGTATAAAATATTATCTCATATAAATGATGATTTCACTATGTAATAATTTATTAGATCATTACATACCTAAAATCAATAATTTAGAAATTATCCAAGAAAAATGAAATATTATAACATCTTACTTTTTATTTCTTTTTGAAATAATATAATAGAGTCTGTTCAAGGAATCATTGGAGAGTGATTTGTGTATGCACAAATGTGGAAACGGTTAGACTAATGATTCCTTGAAAACCCATGGTAATAATATTGATGCTATTAATGTAAGAAGTTATATTCATTTTGTGGATATTTTTTACAAATGAGGAATTAGTATAATAATGATGTTGGAAAAACAAAATTGCTCGACTTGATTGTGATCACATGTGGGAGTGTGTGTCAGCCAAGAGACCTATAAATATATTATTTTCATGGAATATTAATAGATTAAACTATTGACATGTTTTATTGTGACCAGATGTTATTATGTGTTTATAATAAATTCTCATTATGATATGTAACGATTTCCAATTATTCTGTACCCTCATTTGTGTGTTACTGTTCCTTCTTGGTTGTTATTAGTACATGGGATATTTGGAATGTCATGTGTTGTTTACCCATTAGTGGGGGTGTGTATGCACCTTATAACGATGATGATGATGGACATAAGATACATAAATAGCTGTGATGGACTAAGGGTCTAATATTAGGTATAGGATTCGTGTAATGATGGTATACGGTCTTGTCCCATAAAATAAATGGGGTATAATGGCCTAGAGACCTGGTCATCGATGAAGTTGGGATACTAAAATCTAGGGGATTGATCTAGCTCAATTAATTGAGACCACTAGGATAATTATATTGAGACTAATTGATTATTTTAGAAAACTTTTTCCATTATATGATTATCCTACTGGTATAGTGTCAATGAGGGTACAAGAAAGGTGTTGTGGCAGGTTTGTTAGAGCATGACTGCTCAGAATTTATTGTATGATTTTTATGCCTCTTATACATTTATCGTTATCATGTTATACACATTTTATAAATTATTAAAATTTTTATGGATACATTGGTGGTGTCTTATTGATTTATATCACCCACACCCTATATGTGAATATCGATGTGCGTGTTTACATCATGTTTAGGGGTATGAGTAAAGGAAAGGGCCCTAGGGATATTTTCTTAGAATAGGTGTTTGGATTTATTGGAAGACTAGGATACACTTAAGAGGTCACCGTAATTATGTATTTATTTATTTATCTCCTATATATACTCTAGATTGGTTGGATAATATGTGATCCATTTTTTATTCGTTTACTGTAAGATATGTATGAAATCTTTTAGTTTCTACATATTACCCTATTTTATTATTGTTATTTAAACTTTTTAATTTTTTTTATATGAAAAATTATTGTTGGTATAGTCTCTCCATAGATAGTATTATACCCTCAATTCTAGTTGGATGTCTCTTGTAAATGGGGAGGCACACATGGGGTTTTGTGGACCTCTAGTTCAAACCCAATGGTTTGGGTTTTGGTGTTACCAAAATGGTATCAGAGCACTGATTTTATTAATTTAATTGTGAAATAACCTAGGACATGTAAGAATATAGATAAATTTTTGGGACTCAAGTATTGGAGTTTCAATGTGTCTGGCCATCTCATATGTAATAGACCTGCGAGTTACCATTTATGAAATTTATATTATGGTTTTATGAGATGTTGGGTGTTTTCATGCATTATGATTAGATAAATAGGTTCACATATTATATATATATATATATATATTCTTGTAAATCATAGTATATCATTGATTAAATATCATTAATTGTGTGATTGGTTTTGGGTCAATTCAATTTTGTGTGATATATAATTTTTTCATTCTGATATGATATGTTTTTTTAATTAACTATTTAGACAAAAAATTAATCTATTTCATTTATATATATATATATATCAATAATATAATTTATCAAATGTGGATTAATTAATTTATTGAATTAAAACATTTTTGATTTCATAAATAGTGTTTTCCAGTAAAACATTTTCATTATTTTAAATAGGGTTTTATTTTCACTTCTATTTAATTGGTCAAAAAATAGTGTTTATTATATTCACGTTTAAACCATATTTTAATAATTTATTTAATATTATTCATAACCTCCATTCAAATGAATCAATGAAATCTATAATAATATTTTTATGTTAACAATAACAGTACATTAAATTTTTGTTTAACTATGTATTGCTTCTTATACAATTTATCTATGTAACTCAACATTATTTATAACACAAGGAAATAATTGTTTTGTGTAAATAGTTAATTCCAAAAAACACTTAATATTTAAAATTTATAACATTAAATAGATTAATTTTTATTAATTATATATATCATTTATATTAATCTATTTCATGTTATTTGAATCAGTATAACTTTGAAATTTGATATAAAAAACATTAAAAACATTTGAACCTTTTCATTTTAAAAGTTGGTTGTCTCATCCCGTTTGCAGGATTAATTTTAAAATAATTACAACACATTATGTCGTTATAATTGTTAATAGTAGATTCCATATTTTTTATAATTATAATTTATAATATCTCATAAGTTTATCTTATTTTTTACCAAATAAGTAATAATTAAATTAAGTAAAATTAATTACAATGAACAAGGTAAAAATCAGTTTACTTAATTGTTAAACATTATATTATGTGTATCAATAACCTAGTAACATGTAAAAAACCATTTTAAAGTAATATATATACCATATCCTATATTTTCTAGAAATGGGTCTCTATTGGAGTCACATTGTGTTTGGGAGACCTCTCAAAAGTTTTTATATTTTTGTATATATAACAATGTCACTCCTCAACAATAAAAGGGAACTCACCCCATCATACATTCACACCTACCTCTCCATTTGGATAATCCAAATCATACCAAAATAAGCTCCAAAATCACCTCCCTTCATCTTATATTTCTAATTTTGGTACAAATCCAACCAAGGAATCCATTTGATTAAAAGGAAAAGGATTTACCCCAATAAGAGGTAACATCTTTTAACAAGAATTGTGTTTTTATTTCCATCTTCACCCATTAAATTATAATCATTGAATGATATAAGATAAAATTAATATTCACAATATACTTATATTTTATTAGGGGTATGAACTACACTCACACATAATTCCATAAAATGGGATACACAATCATAATTAGTGTGTATGGTGGACAACCGCCACACGAACTGTTGTCATTAGTTCTTCCGTTACCCACATTCAATGATGCGAATAATGATGGACAACAATTTTTTATATTATACAAATTATTTTTATGTTATATTTACCATTATTTATTTATTATATATTTTATACCTCCATGCTTTACATTTTGTGGGAATACGATAACTTTGTTTGTGGATGCATGGAATATTTCCTCCTCAAAGTGATGTGTTTCGTTAACACATTAAATGTATTTGATTCAGGGTTTTTTTTAAAATGATTATTATATATATGAAATAAATATTATAAATTCTTGATAATATATATATATATTATTTACTTTTAGACTCTCAATATGATATAAATAATGGAGACAACATTCATGTGTATGTGTGATCAACCATCTCTATGAACTGGGTATTCGATTTCATATGTAATTATATTATAAATTATTATAAATAATAATTTAATGAATATATATGATACTTAATTTTTATTTTAAATTATGTAAATAATTTATTAACGAAATAACTAATAGTATCATTTAGAACTTGTCCAAACATATACAAAAATCTGTTATTACCTGAAACATAAATTTGACATGAAATTATTAACAAACATGAAATATAAATTCATAATAAAATAATATATGGTATGATATATAATAATTTGGTTTTCCTATATATATAATTAAAATATTTTTATTATACATGTCTTTTGAACTTGTATGAATAAATTCAATACTTAAGGTAAGAGAACATCATTCACTTTTTTATTTCTAGGAGAAACATGAAATATTCACCACTCCGTCTTTTTGTGGTGTAAATACTTTTCTATGACATGTTTTATAATTAAATATATTTATTTAATGTTATTTAAGGATTTAATTTATGTAATTATATTATTTAGATATTGATTCAAAAGTTACTAATGTATTAAGGGGTTTCTCATCTCACTTTTATTTCTATTAGATATATGATATATTCAACACTTATTCTTATTATGTGGTTTATATAATGACATATGACACACTATATTATTATTATCCTTTATTTTATGATAATAAATTTCTCAAATGATGTTATTACATAATGGTTCTTACCATTTAATATTTAATCAATTTGAAAGTGGATTTTAGTCTCACTTTTGTTTCCTTGACATGTATGCCTTATTCACCACTAGATTCCTTTTTGTTGTTATTTTATTGTTACAATTATATTTATGGGTACTTAAATATATATTTTATGAACTCTGTTTTGTGGGGTTTTACGGTTCTAAAGTTTACATATCGGTATGGTAATTTTTCTCAATTTTCCTTTTTGAGACACACGTTTTGTTATGCACCTATATTCATTTAAAAGGTGTATATACTTCCATTTAACATGTAATATAATTTATATTAGTATTTTAATGATATTTTCTGCATAATTTATGTATTTTATATTCTGAAGAATTTTATTAATATTTATCAATGTGGTAAGGGTTTATTTATACAGTCTCATTGTTTATTGTGATTGTTTATGATTATTTTTCAATGATGAAATATTTTGATCCATATCTAAAAGTATCTAAATATTTTATTATCCCCTATATAATCATGATATATTCACCTATTTGTACCATATTTCTACTCATTTTTAATTAATATAATTATGCAATTTTTATGAGAATATCCAACCTTACTTCAATCTTCGTTTTGAAATATAATTTATAAAAAACCATTTTATGAATATGTTTTTAAACATATATTAAACTTTTATTTAAGGAAACTTTTCAAGGAAAATGATTTATGTTATTTATATTTTAAAAACAATTTAATTTTTTTAAATCATTCTTCATAATATTCGATGGACACTTTATAAGAAAATGGTTTTAAAAATATTTTAGGTTTAAAAAATATTTTTCAAATCAAAAAGGATATATTAAATAATAAATGTTTTATATTATCCATTAAAAAATATTTTCCATATATTATTAAATCCATTGATTTATTTTATTCTTTATTGGGTATATGATCTAAGGACACCATTCATACCCTTTCATTTAATGGTTTATGTTTAAGATGGCTTGTTATCTATGAAACCCATTTCTCATTGAAGGGTAATACCATGATAAAATGATGATGAATCTTTCTTATCATAGCATGATATTATTTGATGAAATGATTATGAAACCTATCTATTATACATATGTTTTGATAGAATTAAATATTTAGGATAACAATTTTATTTCATGGTTGAAGGTATGTTTTTTATGAACCCTGTCTCATTTTATGGGTCGTGATATGATGAATGTTGTATTATTTTATGGTACAAGTAAATATTATTTCCTTATATAATGGGTTAGACCTATATATCCTTTTCAATTAATTTATTAAGTAATTTAATTTCATGGGATTATAATGGCTAGAATAAGGATTTAACTCAGTTCTACTTGATGATGTTAGAATAAGGAGTGAACGTAGTTGTGTAATATAGGGTGGGAATGATATGTTATTCTAGTTCAGTAATACATGGATGGACTTTGTAGTAAAATCCATTCAATAAAACGAGGTTAGAATATGGATTTATCCCAATTCCCAAAAATAGGTAAGGAATGTGTGGTAAATCAGGTTCGGTAATATAGGGATGGAATAGGGTGTGAACCTGGTTCAGTAAAGGAGTTTTTCTGCTCCGTTGGTCATGAGAGTGAACCTCGACTACTAAGAAGATTTGGGCAGTGAACCCATTCAACTATGGTGAACTTTTAAATAATCCTTCACTGCTATGGAAGTCATTTTATTTGTATAATTCTCTTCCATAATTCAATTTCTTATTCCTATTTTATGATTTAATGGCACACGCTCCTAATTCCCATCCAATTCATGTATTATGAACTACCAATATTTATGCAATTAATCTTGATTATGATCTTTAATATGTGGGGTATGATCTTCAGATTTTATTATATTGTTATAAATCCCTTATAATTAGTATTAATCTTATATATATCACCTTTTCCCCTTACTAAACATTTGAGCTCACCCATTAACATGTCTCATTTCTCCCAGGATATTAATAAATGGTTCATGTAGGAATACTAATGGGGATGATCATTACGAGTAATAGTAATCATCATTCAAAAATATATAATATTTGTTTCCATGTTTTGAAATTTACTAAACCATTATAGTACTCAGGAATATAGTTTTATAATATTATTAATTTTAATCTAAATTTATGTAATATCCAAGTAGGTTAAGTTAGGGTCTATGTAGTTGGTATCAATGGAATCATTTAGTAAACCTTTTGAAATAAATATTAGAAATCTTTAGAGATATCCATAGGTATATATTTTTAGGATATTTCTAAGTATTTGAAAAATGATAAGCCTATGGTGTAATGTATTTAAAAAAAGTTGTCATGATTTAAACATCCTATAATAAATTTTTCTAGATTTTGTGATTTTATGATTAGATAAGTGTTGTTTGCACTATGATTATTAGTCTCAGTCAGTAGTGGGAACAAAATGGAACAACGTTTACATTAATGTTTTTATTGTGTATTTTATAGGAATAATTAAAATTAATTTCTTAAGTTGAAATCCCATGGAGAGAATCATAAATGTGTCATGAGTATTGGTTATACTATTGAAGATAATGAGACCATGAACAAAATGTGAAATGTATGCAATATTCTATAAATATTTTTAATATTAAACATAATAGGAATGATTAAATTTACGTTGAATAAACCTAGTAAATGATCCATATTTCTTATTCTAAGAAAGGGTTATTAAAGAATATGATGATGAACCTAATTAAATTTTTAATAATAAGGATTGATTATTTATGAATATAAGAATTATAAATCTATAGTTATGTTATAAGAATAATTAATTATATAACTTTCATTAATTATTTGATAAAATATGTTTAATTTTCATGAAGTCATAAAATTGTGATTCAATAAAAAGGGTATATTTTTGTTAAGGTATGGTAAACGGTAAGCTATTTTTTATGTTGAGAAAATTTTCTTTAGCTAGGATAAAAAGATGAATACGGATAATTTAATTGGGTAGTAATAATTAGCATGGAACATATAATTGAGTTTTTTAAAAATGTGGTTTATTTTTCGTGAATTAGGTTTAAAACATCCATTGTATTTATAGAATATATCAAATAATATTTTTAATAAGGAATTATGAATGCTATTATTATGGTTTTATGGTAATTTAGGTTATTAACATTATCCAAGAGAAAACAGGTTGAAGTACATCACATGTACGATAAGTGAAAACCATGAACAACTTTATGCTAAATTGGGGATCATTTCTAGGATATTTTTGATTAATTTACTAACATTATATCTAATTTTTTACACATTCATCATTCAGATGGGTTATATGATAAAAAATTTATGGAATTGTTTTTATTAAACTTTAGATGAGTTTTTATATATTAATGTTTACTCTCTCCGTATGAAGATTTATTCATTTTGGAAGGCTTGTGCTAACCATTTTTTATGATAAGAAAAAATTGAGTGACCTATAATTATATTTATGGATATCATGATATGTTAGTGCATCCACAATGAAAAATTTTCCTTAATTCCCTAGAATATGAGATATAATAGAAATTCGACATCACACAACAAAGGGTGATATTGTGCAAAGATCAAGTAAGTGAATTTTCTCATTAGAAATCATTAACTTTGGGAAAATCGTATAAAATAAAAAAAATCCAACTACCATATTTTTTTATGATATTAATGACCTTTTCCAATAATCATTGGTTTATGGATTTATTACTGTCAACTTTTTATTCACCATATTATCTTTCATTATCCATAAGAACAATATTCGTAGATTTCTCTTCCATATCCATGTTCTAAGTTTCCAATTATGTGCTCCTTTTTGGAAACCATGTTATTAGTTAAATTTTGGTAACTTTTATGTTTCCAACATTCAAATTTTATTGTATGTTTTGGAATTCATTTTTACAATGTGGGTTTACATGAAATAAACATTATAGTATTAAACCTTCGATCACCTAGATGAATTTTTAGGGTGAAGATCATTTTGACGATGGAATAATGTAACAACCTGAGTTATTATTATTGTTTCCAATTAATTTAACCATTTTGATAATTTTAATTTATTGAAACACTAAATATATATTGTGTTATTTGAAAGAAAATATTTATTTCTTCATTCTATATAACAGCAATTAAACAATATTCTACATGAAACCCTTATATTAGATTTCAATATACGCAACACTATTTTTTCTTTTGTTATAGAAATGTACAACACCTTTGGTATCTTCTGTGACACGCAAGATCTAGTTTTATAAAACAATAATGTAAAATTAATGATAATATTAAAATATTATTATAGTTTTTTCTTGTCATTGGAATTTACATTAAGAATAATATGATTTAAAATTTGAATATATTATCAAATCATCTAGATAATAAAAATTATTTGGAGATAAATTATCTTGAAATGAAAATAATACCATTTTTAAAATATAGGAAATGTCATGTAGGAAGACTATATTTATGAATTCAAACACGTTTTACCTCAATAAAGTAATTAAAAATATTTTGATAAATTAGTTTAATTATATATATTTATTATACTTGTTAAAATATTTAAATTTTAGATTATTTGATTTCGATAAAAGAGATAATAATAAATCAAATTTTAATAGTATATATATATATGATTTCTAAATTGTAATTTTACCCACTTTTAAAGGTGAACCTATTTTATATCTAATTTTTTAAATTTCTATAATTTTTATTTGAAAATTAAAAATCAATTTTGAATTGGTACATCAAAATTTATCTTTTCATAATTTTTTGTATTTTTTCGGGGATGTTTAAATTTTGGATAATAAATAATAATTTTAAAATTAAATTATAAACTGCATTTTCATCTAATTTTTTTTATTGTTAAATTAAATTTAAAACAATTTTTAATGAATTATAAAATAATTTATATTTATATTAATCCAATTTATGTCATTGGAACAAATGTAACTTTGAAATTCTTTATAAAAATCATTTCAATTTGTTGAACATTTCCACATTAAAAATTCATTCTCAAATCCCATATATGGGGTTAATATTAATTTATTTTCAATAACATATTATTATTGAATTTTGAAAACCATATCAATGTTTAGAATAATCACAATTTATGTCTTTTATTATGAATAACTTCATTTTTTAGAAAAAAAAATATTTTTGAAAGTAATTAAAAATAATTAAAGTGATTAAGGTAAAATTTTTGTTACATAGTGGTTAAACTTTAACTAATGATTCAAAATAACCTAGAAATGAGTACAAAAGGAATTGAATCGAAATATATAGATAATATAATACCTTTTAATAAAAATTGTTAATTATTGGAGGCACATTATGTAATGGATACCACTCAATATTGTTTCCTTTTTATCTAATAGAATGTAACTCCTCTGCCACTATAAAAGGGAACAATCCCCACTCCCTCACTTCCACACACATATCAAGATATTAAAAATATATAAAACCTACCCATAATCTCCCATATTACCTAAAATAATCCTAGAATACTATAGTTATGTATAAATCAAAAAAATTAATCCCTCTAATAAAAAAATAAGTTACCCAAAGAAGAGGTAAAATACATCAAATGCACTTTGGTTTTATTTCATTATCCACCCCTCAATTAATTTTATTATATTATTACATTATAGAATAATTTTATGAAATAGATTTATGGTTTTTAATTTCAATGATACAACCTACACCCACACACACTTCCATCAAATGGGATACTCAATCATCATTCATGTCTATGGAAGACTGCAAGCTCGCAAACCGATGTTGAACATTCTTTCATTAACACCATTCAAGGTTGATAATAATGATGTAATTAGTATATAAATATGATATATATAATTTATATGATGTATTTATTCTTTCTTAATTATTATATAAAACATAACGTGATTATATCTCTTTTTTGGAATAGGATATCTTCATTTGTGGATGTCTGGACTACCACCCCCTCAAAGCGATGTGATTCATTCACAAATTACATGGAATTTTTTAAAGATGGTTTTTGAAAAAAATTATTAAATATATTAGATAATAATTATAAATTAATTATAATATATATATATGTATATATCATTTATTTTCTTTATTTGAACACAATAATAAAACGGGAAGAACGTTTATGCATATTTATGGCCTACTGTCTCCAAGATTGGTGTATTCTATTTCAGGTTTTTAATATTATATAGATTAATATGTATTCTTACATAATTAATATAATTTATATTAACATCATGTTATACATTATAAAAATATGTAAATCATGATATATTTAACAGGATCATGAATAACAATTCAAAACATATACGAAATAAGACAAAGCGGTTATTAACCTAAATGTAACCCTAAATTGACATTGATAATAAAGAGGTAATATAAAGACATAATATAAAAATATATTATATAATATATATGAATATGGTTATTTGGAAAATTTATAAAAAATTTGTATTGATTATACATGAGTTTTGAACATGTGTGTAGAAAGTCAAGAAGTAATGTAAGGGAATTTCATCTCACTTTTTTTATTTGCGAGATATACATACCATATTCACCGCTCACTTATTTTTTGTGATTTATATATAGAAATATGAAATTTTATATCCTTAATTTTTTCTATTTAATGGTATTAAAATATAAAATTGATGTTATTATTTCATTTGGATCATGATTTAAATTATACTCATGTAGTAAGGGTTTTCTTATCATACTAGTATTTCTGTTATATATGTTATACTCACCACTTATTTGGGTTTTATGGTGTATTTAATTACATATGAAATTTTATATCTATAATTTACTCTATTTCATGATACTAAATGATTCTATAAATGTTATTCTTTCATGTACCTCATGATTCAAAAGTTACTCAAGTAGTAAATCTATTTTTAGACTCACTTTTATTTCTATTAGATTTTTTTCTTATCCACCAACTCATTTATTTTGTGTGGTGTATATAAAAAACATGATTTTATTGTATGATTATTATGATTATATTTATTAGTATTTAAATATGCATTTGATTATCTATATTTCATGAGTTTTTATGATTGAAATGTTACCAAATTGGTAAGGCAATTTTTTCTCAATTTGTATAATTTTTGACACATTTTTTTATGCACCAATATTTGATTACAAGGTGTATCTGATGAAACTTGAAATTTTTTATCATGAATATCTATATTATCTAGATATTTAATGATTCAATTTATGTTACCCTTTAATGATGATTTTGAGTCAGAGTTACCAAAGTGGTGATGGTTTGATGTAGAAATCTAATAATTTATCAGGATTATTTATGATGATTGTTTCATTAGAATGATGAATTTTTTATTTTCAATTGGAAAATATTCATATAATTTCATTATGTGATGGTTTTTACCTATATCTCCCTACCATTATTTGTGTGATGATTTAAATCTCATGAGATAAACAGGGATGGAAGAAGGAGTGAACTTTGTTCACTATGAAATGTCTAGAATATGAAATGAACTCAGTTCAGAAATAAATGTATTGAATGGGAAGTGATATTGGAACATTAATAAATAGCATGATTATGGAGTGCACTTTGTACAGTAATATTGTGCTATAATGTGGAGTGAACACAGTTCATTGTATGCATGGAATGTAATGTGAACCTAGTTCATTAACATAATGATGAAATGGAGAGTGAACCCTATTCAAAAACGAAATTTTCCCATGAATATGGAGTTGGAAGTTAACCTTGACTACTAATATGGTTTTTAATGTGAATACATTCCCCTATGTTTTCATTTTTAATATATCATGACTACTATGGAAATCAATTTACATGTTTATATGTCTTCCACAATTCTATATCATATTAATATGTTATGATTTCATAGATCATTCTATTGATTCCCTAATGACTAATGCATTATAAACTACCAATATTAATTCCATAAAACTTGATAATATTCATTGTTATCTAGGGTATGATCATCTATTTTTATGATCACGTTCCCATTCCATTGTTCTCTTGATTATTCATCAATGTCTCCCTTTTTAACCTTACTGAGAATATGATATCAACTTTTCATATGTTTCCTTTCATCCAGGTTATAATAAAATGTTTTTTAAGTATGATTAATAAATGGGGTGATATTTGAGGATGACATTGAATATATTTCACCATATTGGGACAATATTTTCAATGTTTCCAAATACAGTAACCTATTATGGTCCTCAAGCATGTACTTTTGTAATGTGTGGAAAAGTATTCTAAAATGATATAATATCCATGTATTTTAATTTGGCGTCACAATTCATGGTTCTTATAATTTTTTTGTTCTACTTCATGTTGTGCAATATTATGTTTTAGATAATACTTATGAACCTGCTTTGGGGTGCATGAAGAAGCACACTCCAACTGGGTGTCCTTCCACCAAGATCAATGGTCAACTACATCAAATACTTATTGATTTATCATCCTTGTTCCTCTAATGTTATTAGAGGACCATAGGACGATATAGAAATAGTGGATATCATTAATTATATCATTGAGCACATGAAGACACCAATATTGTAGATAGTGAACATAGTGGTTTTTATTCTACAGGGACCCTCCAAGAGGTAGTGGGATGTAGTTATCCATGTTTGATTTCATGAAGGTATGTCGTCGACAACATCAATATACATTTTCTTTGAGGATTTTTTTACTGGATTGTGAGATTTCAATATTGCTATGATACTCATGGAGCTTTAGTAGATATTGGTGACGTTGACTACTTATGTGGAATAATTCACAAAGGTTTTTTACAAACCCATATTAGTCCAGAAGGGTTGGTAGGAGGATATTGTTTAAGATATTATTCCATCATTGATTGTGATTTTTAGTGATTCTTCTAGAAGTGTAATAATAATATCTTGGGGTATATTCCAATGAAGGGGAACAGATCTAGGGAAGGTAATTGATTTATAAACACATTCAGCAAGGGATAGAGGTACTCATGGTTTAAACAAAATATTAAAGGGGAATTAAAATAATTTATTACCAAATCCATAGATCAAGTTAAATTTATGTGGAAATGTTGGACATTTAAAATATTCATTGTCAAATAATTGTTGATGGAGGATTCAATGTTCAGGGAACCAAGGATTTGAGCAACATTAATAGTAACAGACTTAGACGATGAGTCAAATTGGTTTTTCATCTTGGGGACTGGGTTGTGGTGTTGAAGTAGGTTGTATTTATAAAGTGGATTAGAATCTAGTGGATGGTGGTGGGAGACCATATACTATATATTGAATGGGTTGATCACCAAAAATTTATCTACCAAATTTTTTTAAAAAAGGGTTTTTTCATTCATATATTCACAAGTTCTTATTGTAATTGACATACCAATCAATTTATAATTTTTTCTAATTACTACATATTGTTAATTTGAATGTGAGATAGATCACATGTTATGTAATCATCTCATTTAAATACCAACTTATCGTATGGAACCAGTTGAGTTTAAGGAGCTCAAGGTAAAACTAAATACCAACATAATTATTTCTTTTTCAATTAGGGTATCCTAGCGGTCTTTGGGAAATGATGATGATTTACTTGTGTATGGGATGAATATAGTCCATGATTCCATCAGATAGAATCATATTAAGGACTTCCATGCCATTAGAGAGGCCTTACATCTATGTGTGAAAAGGATGTACCATGACTTTAGACATTGGTTCTAGTGGATTTTGAAGATGAGGAATGTTGATGGTTTTATTTCCCGATTACTTACCTACTATAGGGAAAAGGTCAAGCATTGGCATCCATGTGGATTAATCTAGCCACTTTCAGTTCCCATGTCGAAGTGGCAGTATTTCGTGGTAGAATTTTTTATGGGGTAACTAAGGACCCCCTGGATTTTTTATGTTTTCTATGTGATTTTCGACTTGCTGATGAAATTTTCTACTATCTTAACAATATTTGATACTCACTTAGTACATGAGTTGGGAATATTTATTTCCATGAGATTATAAAATCACATGGTGTTAAATTCAGAATTTTCATTAATTGGGATGCACTACTATCATTATTATTTTGGTAGAGATTATAGGCAGCCCTATGGATTTTTTAGAGATTTAATATAGTATATCATCCATAGATAGATTTACTATCAAAGTAAACTATTTTCATACTAGAGGATATTATCTAATCATGTGTTACAGGTTTTGGTGGATCGTGGGACGACCACCTAACGATGGCCGAGTTCACATAAATAAAATTTGACAACATTCGATACAAATGTCACCTAATGAGGCTCTATATGGGAGGTTATTCCATTCACCTATCTACTAAGATTAAGATGGTGAGGTTGAAATTGTGGGTCCCATTTTGGCCCATGAGGTGTTTATAGAGTGAAAATTAGTAAGATGTGGTTTATTACTTTCTATAATTGGTAGAGATAATATGTAAACCCTTGTGGGATACTGATTTATTTTATTGTTGTAGATTAGGTTATCTTTTGGATGAATCCTTATTTAGCCTCATGTTATGTTGGACCCTTCAGGATCACCATACTGGTTGGGAAAGTGGAATGATTTCTAGATATTCATTCATGTTATTATGGTATTCAGGATGTGTTTCATGTGTCTCATCTCCAGAGTTACATACCTGATCCTATGAATGTTATCTACTATGTGGATATTGAGTAAGATCCAGACACATCGTACAAGATGTGTCTAATATAGATTATAGAACATAGTGAGAACGTTTATCAATAAAAGATAGTACCACCCATATGGATCTTATGACAATATGATCAGATCTCGGAATAAATGTAGATGTGTGAGTCTGATGTTTGAGATCTTTAGACCTAGTTGTTCAAAAAATTCTACTTGATACACATCTCAAGTAAGATAATTCATTATGGTGGGTGAATGTTAACATCCGAGGTAATTTAGTGGTCTAGAAAACTAATTTAATATTTTAAATGTTTTTTTAGGAAAATTATAAAAATAAACTTTTTTACCCTTATGCATGTACAATGACCTATATAAAGGCAAAAATGAAGCAGACCCTA
Source organism: Viscum album (assembly GCA_963277665.1). Lineage (NCBI taxonomy): Eukaryota > Viridiplantae > Streptophyta > Magnoliopsida > Santalales > Viscaceae > Viscum > Viscum album. The sequence goes on from OY728119.1 coordinate 1,666,781,477, forward strand.
TATATACTGGTTTTTGGGACCTCAATAAGTGTAACTACCAAATTATATGGGTTTTGTAAGGGTACATAAGCCACTATTTATGGATATTGTAAATTAAATTTCCCACAGAATGGTAACCCCATGTTACTCAAGTTATATATGATTAACACATACATTGTTTAATGGTGTCCGGTGAATTAAAAACATTATATAAGGGTAACTATGGACATGTATATAGGTACCTAGGTTCTATATAATTGTACAAATAGTTTCGAATGGGTGTTCCAAATTTTATAGTGGGTATGATATGGTAAACTATGAGCTACATAATTGTAATACTTACTTTCTAAATGTTACATAAGATTAAACTATGAGTTGTGTAATGATAAACCATTTTCTAAATGTCACATAAAGTTAACTTATCCTATTTGAGAGGGTATATTGATCTATGTAAAGGTAAACCTTAATTCTTAATTGTTATGTAATGGTAATTTTTTACCCTTAAATATTGGTTGTGAGAAACATTAGGGTAAACCAAGTTACACTTTCAAAACTCCCTTTTTGGTGATGTACATTAAAACCCATTTTCTCAATTTTTTTCTTCCTTATTTTAACCTATAACATGTTATTACTATAATAATGATCAAAAATTAGGGGAATTAATTATTTAACACATTAAATGTTCAAGACTCATATTATCATAGAATTTTATATATTATTAAATGATAAATTAAAATATGAATTTAATTTTAGGTTTTTAATATTACAATGTAGTACGTAGTTATATTCATAGAAATGTTTGAACTCTTGTTGCCTTCAGTTTTTGTTATTTATCATCAGTCATGGTAGTCCAAGGTTTACTAATTTCATGATTGTTAATTCCATGATTGATCAAACTAGGTTGTTCATCCATTTTCCATGCATGGAAGAACCCTCACCCTCTATTCCTTATTTATGTATATTTCATTAATAGAATAATTGTAGGTGGGAATTTTTTTTCTTTTTATTTCATCTTCTAATGAGTTATTTAAAATATAGTTCTTCTAATTATTCTAGAAAAATAGGATAGTTATTTTTAAATAATTATTATCAATATTTATTGATGAATGATAATGATTTTTTATCTGGAGTTTATCCATGATAATTTTAGAGGGATAAATTTATTATATTATGAAAAGTATGATTATATATAATTATGAACAAATTACATCATTCCATGTATAAATAAAATAATATGTAAATTATCTTTAATATGATAAATGATATCACATGTGGAGTGTTTATTCTTTTTTGAAATAAATTAATTGAATCACATATTAACATCCTTATGGTTTAACTAGAGCTAATAAATACACGGATGTTGTTAGAGTGACGATTAATTGAATATATTTTGCGAGAACCTCAATTATATTGAGAAAATATGCTTATTACCTTCTAGGGATCTCATTTACACATGTTTCCTTGGTATAATTCTCATGTTGGCTTACCATGTTTACCATAATTCATTATTTTATGTGTGTGGGTGTAGCTCATTATACCCTTTGTTGTATTTGATTCAATGAGTATTACAAAATTATTATTTTTATATGAATTATTATGATACCATGTTGTCACATGTTGCTATTATATTATCATGATGATATGATATTATTTCCTTGTACGATCTACCCATTTATGTTTGTTACCATACATTGGAGATTATTATTAGTACTTGAGACTGGTTGAGTATTGTTAGTTTTTTATACCATAGAGGGTTAGTGTGACCAACTTGATCTGATGAAGATCATAGAAATGATCCTATGGTAGGGGAATTAAATTCTAAGGAACTATATTAAGGTATCAAATTACTAGAATTATAGTCAAGGGGATTGACTTGGGGTTTAAATGAGGTACAACAGTTTGGAGGCTTAACACATGAAAGAATCAAGATACATTGATCTAAGGGTCTAATTAGACTTGATTACATGATATTGTTGAGATATGTGTCACAATATTATTTGATTTTTCATAGTCACTTTTGATATTATAAATTAATGAAACTACTATGATGATGATGTAGTTGTGGTTGGGGGTATGATGCATATTAGTTTGTGAAGAAATTCTCATTACTTGTGGTATTATTGTTATTATAGTAAATCATTTCATATTTTCAAGGAATGAACCTATTATACATGAGAACACCGGTTATGGTTACATTATTGGTGTTCTACTAAGTTTTATAACTCACTTCATGCACATGAATCTCAATGATAATGAAAACATCATGTTTATGGATCTGAGTAATGGATAGGGGATCATGGGTGATAGTTGAGTAGGTGAGGATGTTGCTAGTGGTATACATGGAGGGACTACAACAGAATTTGAAATTATTTATATATTTATGTATCTTCTACATATACACTGGATTGTTTTTCTAATTTTGGATCCCATTTTTCATTATTTATTTTTTGAAATATTTTCAATCTTTCAAGTTCTTCATGTTATTTTGATTACTTATTATATTTTATATTTATTCATTTTTTGTGTTACAACATGATACTTAGGTTATAATATGTCTACAAATGTACATAGACCCTCACAGCTAGTCAATAATCTCTTGCATATGATGAGGTGTGAATGAGGTCATGTATTAATCTATATTAAAACTATTGGTTCTTGTAATATTATTACATGAAATATTATAAAAACTCCTTAAATTATAACTTTTTCGGTCTCAATACACTTTTCCAAATCCCATAAAGACAATCCATGTATTATCCAATTGATTCCACCAGATAGTGTTTGAGGATACCTCACCCCCAATTTAAATCAGCTATTATATGGATAAATGAAACCTCACTCGGGCCATATAAATATAGCCCAAAATAGTAATTAATTATTCCATATCACTCCTATGTATAAGGAGATAAATTAACCAAAACATGTGAAATAAAATATTATCATAACTCAAAAAAATCTCCAATGGGTCCCATGTATAAAGATACCCTCACTTTGATTTAAGATCATGGCCATAATTGGATATATTATAATTTTATAACAACCAAAGGTTCCATCGTGGCCGTAAGTTAACTTTGCCATCCCATTTGAGATAAAATATATCCAACATAGTTTATCTGTAGTTTTGTAACACATGGGTGGGAAGGTCTTCTATCACAAGTCATTTAAAATTTGAATAACCAAAAGGGATTAGATAGGATTCACCTACAAGAGACTTGTAGGGTCCATCTCATTGATGGTCAAACATTGATTTGACCTAATATAAAATAAATTACGAAACCAATAAAAGTAAATGAATTAGGGAATAACAAAAAAAAATATGATTAAACAACTGAAAAAACATGGATTAGAATAAAAGGAGTAATAGAATTTCATTTAACATTCATTGAGAATGAAAAACACTAAATATAATGATTGATTGATGGTATCTCACACTTATAAAATAAGAATAAAATGAGAATGATATATATGGATATGGTTATTGATGAAATAAATAACCCTAATCTGTGATTATTATAAAATTAATATAATTTGATTTGATTGATTTTAAAAAAATATATAGGAACATATATTGTGAAGTGAAGTCTCTACTCATGGAATACTATCCTACTTTAAGTAGAAAATTAAAAACCCAAACCCTAAGTCATCATGATTCACCCACCCCCTTCTCGGTGAATAATAACGTGAGGGCCCGAGATTCATGGTGAATCACTTTTTTAGTGCACTATGAATTCATATATCTGAACCTTTTAATGAAACCCATTCATTACATAATATTACATAATCCTTCATAAATAATTTATGGTTTGTCCTAAAGGGTCGCAGTATGACCATCAATAAAAAGAAGTACATATTATTTCCTTTTCATATTCAAACACATGTTATGATGAGTGATGTTAACATATCATAATCCACATTGTTGTCTTCATCTAAATGTTAATATTATATATAATTTCCAATTTATTTTATTCAATTACATATTTTCAATGATTTTAATGAGGAATCCCTATCAACATTGTTAATTTTCTTCAAAACATTCCCTTGATCATTTCATAAGAAATAATAACACACAAAAAATAAACCAATAGAAGTATACCAACATCCTGAACTGCATGTTTTGAGGATATTGTTTCAGACCCATTTGAGAAAATGTATAGAATCATATAAAAAACATATTACCTTAAAACGTTTCACTAAAACATTCAGTTGTGATCACAATTTCATTAACTCTAATGAAGATTTAATCTAATATTTCATCATTATTAATATTCATATCCTCATATATCAATCTCAAATCATATATATTTTCTTGGTGATCTTTTTCATTTCCTTCATCAATGATTACTAATTAATCAAAAATGCCTTTTTATTACATTAACCTTAATGAATTCCTTGTTAGAATAAGATAAAAATTTTGAATTTTGAGAACACCAATCATTATCAATCATATTATTATTTAATGTTATCATAAAAGTACCTTATGTATGTTGATAAAATTGTTAATTAGTATCATGTATAATATCCTGACTAATTCAAAAAGGTAAGACATCATTTTCTATTTCTTTATATATTAATAATTCCTATAAAAAGTGTGAATCCCTTTGTTGTTATCTAAATTAATTTTTTCAATGATTATAATAAAAACATAGTGACCAAATAGTGATCCATGGAGATTCACAATCATTAAATTTCTCAATAACCAACTGTGAATAAATACCTTCTGAGTAACAAATGTCAAATTATAGATCTTTAGAGGGAACTGTTGCCCTAATACCAATTTTGTGGCCTCAGACCGAGTGAGTTTCAATGGGGTTGAATCAGTTATTACTATATCTTTTTTTATTTTTCAAATTTCTTATGATATCCAAAATTTATACATATTATGGGGAGTGATGTCACTACATAACTCAAAAAAACTATGGAAATCAATAAACAAGTGTATCTTGATGTACAAGGTTCATAACTCAAAATGAATAGTTAACCATTACAATGATATTAAATCACCCCATATCATAAGATCTATTATAATCAACATAGGGGATACAAATGATAATGGTATATCTATTAATAAGTATATATTAATATAAACATATTTTCACTCGACATGTCTCCTAAAAAATTAAATATTTTTTACATCATTGTTGATTATATAGTATATCATCCTCATATTATTTTCCTCAAAAAATATTATATTGTAACTACACTTATCTACTATATAGAATAGGTGTTACTATCTTTTTCTTCATTACACATTATTGATTTTATGATCAAACACGAACAAGTGTGTTCTTATTTCTCTTCATCTTCATCAACATACACTACATGTAAATAGTCTCATATTATTGGATTTTCATACTAAGAAAACTAAATTGCACACTCATATTTCAATAACTCAATATATCTTAAAAAAATATTCTCTTAGTATTCTATCATATTATCTTCACATGAATATTCTATTTTTTACCTATGACCAATACTCAACAACATGCATTTAGGACCCCTGATCAATTTATATATCACAAAACTGTAGTATTTTCATCATTTTCATATTTATTTTTCAAATTATAATTCTAAAGTACACCTTTTCCCCCAACAGATTCATGAAATTATCATCTCCATTTTTATTCATTGGATTTATATAATTTGATATAGGAATATGATTTAGCATGGATTCAATTATCCTGATATTGTAGACCAGTTTTCTATAAAATAAATGAAACTTATTTATCCTTTATAGCATAAGAAACTTCTTCATCGTAAGAACCTTATTTCACCTATATAATATCCCCAATAATTTATTCTCAATTATTCTCATCATATCATAAGTACCTTATTATATTCATCAAGACAACATGATAAAAACATAATATAATTTCTATAGTGTGATCAATCATCCTCAACTACATGAATCATGAATTACATTCGTGATATTTAATTGATAAATACAAATTGTAGAATAATATGAATTTTATAGCTGAATTATCCAAAAATAATGTAAATACATATCTTAAGAGTTCTTTATTTATTTCTAAAAATAATTCCCTTTAAAATTTCCATATAACTCAATGTTTTCCTAGTTCTTGAATACTTGCATTACTATATAAATTACTCTTCAAAAATCACGAAATGATTCTCATGAAATCCCTTAAATAACCCCTATGAAATCCTATAATGAATCTTTTAACCACAATTATGTTCTATTTCAGTTAAAAAAATTTAATGTTGACTCTTTAGAGATAAAATTATGTTTAATTAATGTTACTCATACAAATTTTGGACATAGCTTCATTTTTACTATTCTACTTAGTGTTACTCATTCAAAATAAAAAAAGTTACTCTTATTAAATATAGAATTTATAAAATATCTACTTGTATAATCATATATAATTATATTTAGAGCATAATCACACTTATGTTATAATGAAATTATAATTTTATTATTGTTTTTCTCTATGTTACTCTTATGATTACAGTATAATGAGTTTTATGAATATGGGACATAGCCAATTTTTTAATCTATATCTTAAGAACATGAAAAAAAACCCTAGAATAAATCAAAATTACTTTTAATCACTTCCAAACTCCATAACCTCCTTCTTAGAAACTAATAATCATTATTTTATGTTATTTTTGAATATAATTTTTATATTGAAAAAAAAGGAAACACAATAAACATATCCACTTAATCCTCTTAAATTATCATTATTATGAATAAAATTTAAAGAGCTAGAGGAAACTTCATCAACTCCAATTATCATCCCACTATCATTGGGTATCGAAAATATTTTCAAAGTAACATTCTTTTTCCTCATATAAAAAATGTATTCAAAATATGTCATTGCATGAACATGTAATAAATTCATGATTCATGTATTATAGAGAAAATAAAATCCTAATGATGTTTTCCTGCTTTAAAATTGAGGGCCGCAATAAATGAAAAAATTAGAAAACACTAGCAGTATCAACACTCAGTAATGAAGTAGAATAATTATGAATCATAGTAAAATTTGTATTGTATTCCATTGTTGATATGATAACGTAAGTATAACACATGAAAAAATTATCATTTTTATCTATAAGTGTTGAGAAAAAAATTATTATAGCAAAAATTATAAAATTATTTACAGAACACCTCTATATATTTCTAAACCTATAAAAAGACATCCCACCAATTACTTTCTAGTCCCTGAAACATATAAACTCTATGATTCACCCATCACTCATGTTGTTTATAAAAGTGATCTATGATAGACTATATAAAATAATTCCACATTAATAAATTATAATTTATATTCTCTATATTAAATAGAGTTGGAGAATGAAATTGAAACTCAATAGTTAGATCAGTCATGTACAGTTTTCCTTCAAAAGATAAATATACCAGTAATAGATCGTCGTTTCATGATGGTATGTATCTATTTTTCAATGTAATTTCCCATTAATGAACATAATATATATTAAAATTCAATTAAATGAGTAATTAGGTCTGTCAGAGGCCCGTTCAAAGCCCGGATCCCCAAAATGGGAAGATAGGACTCGACCACATGATTGGATGAAACTATGTCACCCAACTGGCACGGTTTCTCAAAAACTGTGCGATTTCAGATAGTGGAGACCTATGGGATGAATAATTTTATTATAACTTTGAAACCATAGGTTCTTGGATTGGATAAGTTGTAGTGTCTCATGACATAGCATTTATTTCAAGGTTTGTACATGGTTACATTAACATTGTACCTAACCATTCATGGTTCCCCTCTAGAGTAGTAAATGATACACTATTGGAACAAGATTTTCCCAAAAATGCATAAAAACCATATTCCCTTATGTTTTAATTTTAAATTATTGAAATGATGATCTTTAATTATTTTATTCATTTATTTCCTTAATCTATTCTTCCTCTAGTGGTGGTTTTTTTCTTCTCTCGAATTCTCCGAAATTACTCAAGATTTGATTTGAGATAACATTTTTTTATCTATTTTCTGATTCATAATCTTTCGGAATCATTGGATACATACCAATATGATATTCTAGTATCTCCCTTTGCATCAATTTTTATCTTGTTGTCTATCGTTTCATTTATGCGCAATATTGTTTTCCCTTTTTTCATGTCCGTGGAACATTTCATTGATCTCTCTCAATCTACTCTGAATATGAGGCTAAAATGGATAGAGGAGTCATCAAAAACCTTTATTTAGGTGTCCCCATTGTTTTACCATGTATTTTTGTTTCTTTATTGTTATGCCTTCAATCCACATACTGAATTTTTCCATGCTTCTCCTTTAAATTGAGTTCATTATATCAAATTAATTATTGAACCTTAATACTTTCCTATTGAACAATGTTTAGTAGATTAGAGGATGTTGATCTAATATATGGACACCCCAGTGTGTGATAATTTGATATTCCCTTAATGTAAAATTGATAAAAATACATAGAAAATGTATTTAGATTTATTCGAAGACTCTAAATGAAAATTTTTATATATTGTGTCGTTTTAAAGAACCTGAGGGACCTCTAAGATGTTTGTCCAACATATCCATGGAAATTTCCATGTAGAAAGTTCCCTTAACAACCATATCACTTTCTAAAAGAATCATTGAGTCATATAAATAAACTCTAAATATTTATGAATTGGAAGGGGTGTGATTTCATGAAATCCTTATCCATGTTGGTAGCTTTCCGTGAAATGTATTGATTTATTTAAATATAATGAATTACAATGGTTTCATAACCACACAAATCAATTCATTTTCATTAAAATGTCATAATTTAATTATAAAGACTTGTTTATTTTCTTCCTGATAAATTTCATGCATGATATGATATCCCGCATTCATATATTTAAAAATTTAAATAAGAATTATTATATATATATATAGGATTTGTAAACATTACACATGAGAGGTATTGCCTCATGTTGAATATATAAATGTGAAAATTCCACTCCATGGATTGTGAGATGATGGTAGTTGATATGTTAATCATAACGGTATCACAGTCCTATACATCAAGTGTGGAGCATGATGTCTCACACCATTGATAATAGTTGGAAATTGGGATTAATGCACTATGTCCCTGGTTCGAGTGTTGACATGATGTCACAGTCACCATCTTGAGTGAAAATCATGACATCACCCACTCATTATGAGATATAAGGATTATACCTTGTTACTTGAGATTAGCCTCATTTTACATGTTATGGATGTCTTAGTTATGCCTCATTGTACCAGAAACTAGTATTCTAGGTATATGGACACATAGGTCTGCTTTCACTTGGTTCATATAGGTGGAAGAAATATAAAAAAATATAATACCTAAATATGTTAATATTATATATGTATAGTTACAGATCAGAAATTCCGCTCGTTAGTGGGAAAATGTAGTTTGATCCGCTTGGTGTATTTACGAGACCTAATTGGTAGGTTATATATTTAGTTCATAATTTTTCTCTTATTATTATCAACCATCATGGTGTTTCATTATGGGAAGTGCTAGGATTACTAGTTGAAAGCATTATTGGTTTCCAAATAAAATTTTCACCGCATGCCTTACTCAGGATGAATTTGGTGCCCCTTAATGTTATCTATTTACAAGTATTGATATGTGAAAGTGTCATTCTCTAGTTTTTTTACTTCTAGGTGGAGCTTTGGAATAGGGGATACAGAACTCACACGAGATTCTAATGCATAAGTTTTTATTATTTTTGTGTATTTGAATCATGATTTTTAATACCTATCCAATGTTAGTCTTTTGTATTTTATCATGACATGAATCCATGTATCAAAAACTATCTTAGTTTTATTTACTATTATTGTAAGTTATTTAGTCTTCCTCTATTTCATTTATTATGTCTATTTATATATGCTTATTTTATTGTTTTTATATAATTGTATATATTGTGCCACATAGATAAGAGGGTATAGTATTTAAACCTAACCACCTTTACACCATAAATACTAGTTTGTATCCTCTGGCATATTGGGAGGCACACTTGAGGTAATTTGACCAACTGACTTAGAGCACGGTTTAATAGGACCCTAGTTTGGGACATTAAAATGTGGTATCATAAGAGATTTTTCTTTGTCATAATATTTTATTTTTAAAAAGGAGAATAATTATTAAAGGGATTTTGAAATGACCCTTTCTTAGATGTACCAATCCCATGTATATAAGATACAAAATTCTCATGGGGTGGGAATCTATTATAATGGATTATTCTGATTATTTTTTATACAATTTAACCATTGGTTGGTATACTTGTTTTATGATGTTATTTTTTTTGGTATTAATTAATATGATGATCAATTTTATATATCCTGTCAAAATGAGGGCTTTTAATTATACTACGCATCATTATTATGCAATCTAGGAATAATATATCATACATTTTTTCATGTCAAGCCTATTTGTTCTATGGGTTTTCTTGTGCCTATTTTTTGTTGATTAATTATATATATAATTGTACTAACACATCATGTAGATATTAGAAAACACAATTGACACGTATAGTGTATAGCATTGAATAACATTGTTTTCCTACGTAGGTTAACACATACCCCATAAATATCCAATTATGGAAAATTTTCTCATAGATCATCCATCACAATGGGTGGAATGTGTTATCATGTAGGTTCAGTGGATGCCAAATTTTGTTCATAAGGAGTATGGTCCCTTATAGATCAGAAAATGGAAATCCATCAAATTAATCCATTTTAATGATGATTAAATATCAGAAAAATAGCTTGTTTAATATGAATATGACTTCTAATCAATATTTAGTTATCTAATACATGTGAAATAGAGACATTCACCAAAACATAGCCTTAGTATTTGTTAGTGGGGTATTTATTACAATCATATGACATACTATAGTATCTATATATATATATGTATCTCTCTCTAACCTAGTGTTGAATTTAGAAGCATGGAGAGGGTTATGATCTACTCTTAAGAATTATTTATTCCTTCTCGAGTTTCCTATCTAATATATTCATCGTTATGTAAATAGATTGTCAATAGTCTATTTGGAATTTTGGAGTTATTCTTTTACGATTTCCTATAGTCGCACACCCTGATGGTGGAGAATACCATGCTTTTTAGGTGGTATTCCTTAAGCAACTTGTGATCCCTCTTCAGTTCCACCTATTAAACCTCATATTATTCTTATTTTAGGCAATAGTTTTTAGTTTTGAGAGGTCTTTTCTACATATGACACAGATAATTAATGGTGTAATTCACCTTTCCTATAGTATGGAAGAGTTGACTCTTGAATTACAGTAGTAGGATCCTTCCACATTCTTAATGGATTGAGGACTTCATGCCGTCGAGTTTTGGGTCATTGCAATATTCTCTATATTCGTTCATCTATAGATACCTCGAGATCTAAGGTTAATAGTAACTATGTATAAGCTATGTGATTCTGCCAATAGGTGGGAGGATGTAATCGCCCAAGTAGACCAGCATAAAAATATTGTCTAGGATGATTTCAAGTCAAACATTAATGAATTTTTATTTACCTATACTCTGAGGGATGAAATAGATTTATATTTTATGATCCAAAATCATGTGAATTTTTTTTTCCAATAACAGTCCACTCATTTCACTTAGATATAGTGGTTCTCTCCTACTCTAGAGGGATATGATCATGTGACCACTAGAAAATTCAAGAATGGGTTGGTGTATGTCATCCAATAATATATCAATGTATTTAGGTTTATGTTTATTTTAGAAATTTTCAACCATGAACTTCTAATACGCCACTAGTACAAAAAATTGGGACACAATGATGCCTCACTTCATATACGATTCGGTGGAATTCATAGATGGTGGATGGATTGGTCATATATAGTGCTTCTCCTAAATGTTACCATCAGTGCCTAATGAGTTTTGATATACTCCTACACTACATTTAATAGTGAGACATATTGTATCATGACAGGCTGGAATCTAGAACACCACCATCCAATCAGGATGTGGAGGAAATCGAGGCTTAGGAATTCAGAGTCACAATTCTACCGCCAATATAGTAGGATTTCTCAGGGAAGCTAATCGGTGAAACAGGTACACAATACATGATATTTATATTCATTTTAGCATATACTGGAAGATAATATCATTGTACCTTTTAAAAATATAATGTATTGTTCTAGTTACATATAAATTAGTGTCTACATTGTTTTATATATAAATATATCGCAGATTTATATATGAGGGAATCAATGAGATTATGGGACTCGATATCGAATAGTACTATGGTGTTATGACGCTAGATAGCACATTAGATAATCTATCATGGTGTGTTTACCATGATAAGGACTACCACTTATTAAAGGTGGTTACCTCTTCATATGGAATCATGTCTTCCTCGACATTATGGTATTTTATGAAATCATTAAGATTGACTAGTTAGTTTTGTTTTGATAACATATTGACTAATTTCTTTATAGGTTGTTGTTTACATAACTATAGTGAGTTAATAATGTGTAAAAAGAATAATGGGATGTTAGTGTGACACAAGTAGATCTCGAGTAGTGGAATCTTGGTAATGTTATAACTCAGATCACTAGTATTTTCTTGGAAGACAATGGGTTATGACCCACTATATTCACTCTTGTGGTGTATAACATTTGGGACATCATTCCTTAAAACATCTTAGGAATACCTATGATAAAAGACGTAGAATTCACTGTTGATCTTATTCCAAGAGTAGTGCTTGTGACCATTTCTCCTAATCGAATGGTACCTAAGGAGATTCATGAGATCAAGAATTTTATGGTGGTTCTGATGGAAAAGGGATTTATACTCCCCATAACCTCACCTTAGGGTTTATCAGTCCTTTTATCCAAGATTTTTGTTGGAACCCACATGTTTGATGAGTATTACCATCATTTTAATAAACTCATGATATGTAATTAGTAATCAATACCTAGAATAGATGAACCCATTGATAATATCTGAGGATATAAGCTGTTTTCAATGAATTATTTGAGGTTGGGCTATCATAATTTTTATATTAAAAGAAAATACCTTCCTCACACAACTATTAAGATAATTTATGGTATAAACGAGTACATATTTATTCCATTTGGACTCATAAACTCACTTGTAGACTTTTTGGGTGTAATGAATTTAGGTTTCCACCAATATATGGATTCATTTGTGGATGTATTTCTGAACAATACCTTAGTGTATTCATGCATTATAAAGGACCATGAAACCCATATTAAGATCTTGCTGAATACACTAGGACAGAATTACCTCTATTCTAAGATCAATAGCTTCCACTTTTTGATCGATAATTTATACTTCTTATGTCACATCAAATTGAATATAAGAGTACCAGTAGTCCTAGATAATATGAGGTTTTTATTTTTTGAGTAGAATCCCCAGAATATTTTTTACATTAGGTAATTAATATGTGTAACATGATCTTAAAAATTCTTTATCTAGTATTTCTCATGCCTTTCATTCCCTCTTGTGGCCTTAACAATGAAGGGTGTAAAATTAATATGTTATGTTATTTTTTAAGAATCCATTTAGGATATGAAGGTTATTTTTACATATGCACCGATACAGATTCTTACAAAGAATGGGATGAGTTATATTTCATATTTTGGAACATCACATATTGTGGTTTGTGTTATTCTCATGAAGGAATAGAAGGTTGTTGCATATGGTTCCTGTTGGTTGAGGCCACATGAGTGAAATTATTAGACACACAACATCAATATGGCTTCAGTTGTTCAATATCGTGGTTATTGGAGACACTAACTGATGAGGATCATTTGTTTGAGAGAAATGATCAAAAACTTCTCGAGTACATCCTTACACAGAGGGTTCTGAATCTCAGGCAGACCAAGTGGGTTGGATACTACATTCATTTGATTTCTATCTTTTCTATATGCATATTAAGGGAAAAACAATAGAAGATTATTTGAGATAAACGACTCACACGCATGATATTCATGAATCCAATGGGGAATGAAATCTAAATAATATATTATCATAGATGAAAATTGAGGATCATTGTGATTATGGATAGACTATCCTTTTAGCCTAATAGGTGACTTATTCTCTTATGTAATGAGTATGACTGTTAAATTTAAATGTTCTTGAAGGCCTTTTCCTTAGGGTGGAGACTAATACGATGATACATATTTAGGTTGGATAGAGGTTTGGGATGATACCTTTTTTCAATTGGTGTGTATGGGTTCCATAATACATTTGAGGGAAGTTGATGTGGGAGTTCCACACCTCATCAGGGGATGTACATCCCAATGTCACCAAAATTATAGAGACCTATGACCCTAGTATTGGTGTCCAATACATAAAACCTGGGACTTCTAAATTCATCACTTGGTGTTCCACCAGTCAATAGGTGATGGAGGATGGTCAATGACCACTAATTGTTTTATATTAATTTTCTATTACTATGTGTAAATGGGATGATGTGTTAATATATTTCATGATAGGTCTACCAATATCACCTCATGTAAATGAAAACGTTCGGGATGTCATTGATCATTTTATGAAGGTCACACACTTCTTCACTATGCGAGAGGCATTCACGGTAGATGAGTAAGGGAGGATATATGTAAGGGAGGTTTTTTTTCATCATGGATATCAGTATTCTATCATTTCTAACTGAGATTATCATTTAACATCATAGTTCTTCTATATATTTTAGAAGGAATTGTGTACAAAGTTTCTTCTGAAAATGGACTATCGCTCGTAGGCTGATGGATTAATAGAGCATATAATGTAGGTGCTAGAAGAAATTCTCAATGCGTGTGACCTTAAATTTGAAGGTTTGTGGTTACAGTGCATTATCATTATTGTTTCCACTTATTATAATATAATCCAAGCTACCATTTTTATGTATCCTTTTGAATCCATATATGGTAGGCCATTCTGCTCACATATGTGTTGTATTAAGGTAGTATAATCATGTATGCATTAGTCGTGTCTCATGTAGGAATCTATTGAACTTGTAAAGATGACTAGAAAAATCAAGTTTATAGCTCATCCTAGATAGCATTCATTTTCTGATAGACACTGGACATCTCTTGAGTTCGAGGTTGGAGACTGGGCTTTCTTTAGAATCTCACCAAATACAGTCCACATAGTAATTTGTAAGTATGGTAATCTCTCACCAAGGTTCATTGGATCCTAATAGGTTGTTAAATAGATTAGAATAATGGATTAAGATTTAGTGATACCTTAGAAATACCCACATATACCTGATGTGTTTCAAATGTCACATCTTCAATGATATAATTAAGACCCATCACAAGTATCTCATCCTAATTACGTTGAATTGAATTTGGATGATACTATCGAGGAGTATATACTTCTTATTGTTGATCAGTGAGTGAAGATAGTATGAGTAAGTTTAGATCTTTTTTTATGGTTGATATGGAATCATGACCATTTAAATGAGATGAACTTTTAATTAGAAGATGATATATGATCTTAGTGGCTGGAACGTTTCACAAATGATACCCCCTTTTCCATAGAATTACTACCCAGGCATGAGTTACTTTAAAGAGGGAATTTATGACAACCTATCTTTTTCTTGAAAGTATAGCTCTTTTTTAAATTTAATTTAAATATAAACAACCCTAATATTGATGAATAATCATTTCTTGCAGAATGTGGGTCTATCTGAGGATCATTTGGATCACTGTGCCTCAAAATGGGAAGAAAATTCTAGCCTACATGGTTAACGGAAACTGTTCATCCCAGCTTACATGGTTTCTCTATAAAAGGTAGTTGACATTATTATAGACCTTGGGGTATCATGGTTTATCAGGAACCATTTTAACCCATCCACATAGAGATGTGATGCATCAGAGTCTAAAAATAGGTCTATTTTCACATTTTTCATACTATTAGATAAATAGTGTGCCTTAATCTATGTGGATCCCCTATATAGTAGTGAATTGTGCATGGATGGAACATGGATTAGACAAGTGTGTGAAAAAACAATTTTCTCTTTTTTATTGAGGTTAAATAACCAAAATTTTCCTCCTTTATTATATTAATTATTTTTTCTTTTGTCTCTTATTCATCCAATAGTTAGTTTTTTTTCTTCTCCCATGGGTTCTGAAATTTCCCATGATAGGGTTTGAGATAACATTCATATATGAATTTTGATTAATAATCTTTTAGAAGCAGATGATCGAAATAAAAAATCTGCTATCATATCTCCCTTCAAATACTGGATTATGTATGTATTCATAACTTTTCTCAAGTGAAAGTTCATTATCCCAATTCTCATAGAATAGGAATATTTCTCATATATCTCTCAATATATTATGAATATGAGGTTGATATGGAGAAAGGAATTATCTATGGAATTCAGGTAAGTGTTCTCACTATTTTTAACCAGTGTTTCATTTATCCATAGCTATATTTTCATACAGAACACCATATTTTTCCCGAAATCCACTTTTAATTGAGTTAATCGTACCAAAATAATCATTCCACCTTAATATATGACTATAAAACATTTTATTTTATATTATAGTTTTTTCATATCATTTTTGGACACCCCTTGGGTGTGAAAAGTGGAAATTCCCTTAATGGATAATTGATCAAAATGCATAGAACACCCGTTTAGATTTTATATTATACTTTAAATGAAACTGAACTTGCCTTATGGTATGTTTATAGAACTCAAGGTCCCTTCGTGTGGTTTTACCCACAAATCCTTTGATATTCCCATGATAGAAACTACCTTAAGGTCATACTAACATTTTAAAATACCCATTTAAACTTTTAAATTAATTTTAAATGTTTTAGAAAATTATGTGTTTTTATTACATGGGAATCCTTATACATTATGGGTTATTTCCATTAAATTAATTGAATGATTTAAATGGAAAGAATTATAAGGGTGCTTTATCCATAACTATCACTTCAAGTTCAATGAAAAGTATTAATTTAATTATAAATAATTTTTTATATTCACCTTGATAAATGATATTCAAGAGAGTTTATTCCTCATTTTCATATTTCCAAATATGAATATGCCTTATTTATACTTATATATATATATGCTTGGTAAATATGAAACATGATAGGTATTTCCTCATCTTAAATATTATAAATTTGATTATTCCATTCCAAGGGATATGAGATAATGGTAATTGATCTATTGAGAATGAATGTATCATGTTCCCATACATCGTGAGTTTAGTATTATGTCTCACACCATTGACACTACTGGGAGATTGGACTTGAAATGTAATATCCCATGTTTGAGTGTTGATGTGATAGCACACTCTCCATATTAAGGGACAATCATGAAGTCTCCCACTCATTATGAGATACAGTTATGATAACCTATGTTATTATCATATATTCTTATTATACATATTTTGGATGTCATTGTTATGCTATATTTCCCCTGACAACTAGTATTCTAGAAATATGGGAAATTATATATGCACGTACTTTGTTCATATATGTGGATAATGTATTGAAATATATTGTACATAAATATTTTATTACTGAATATATATAGTGAATGATCACAAATTCATCCTAGCCATAAGCCATATTAGGTAGAGCTGCCAAATGTCTATATAGAACCTGAGTAGGAAGTTATTGGTTTAGTTTGGTATTTTTCTCTTATTCTATTTATACCTATACACTATTAATTTTCAATAATAGTTTGGATTATAATTATACACAATTTTTGTTGGACAACTGATTTTTTTATCTCACAACCTACTCAAGTTTCCTTTGGTGCCCGATAATATTATATATCATGAGGTTTTGAAAAGATAATGCTATATTTTTCCGGTTGTTAACATTATTATTTCTCGGTGGAGTGTAGGAGAATAGAGATGAGCACTCACTCAAGATGCTCATTTATTATTTTATGTTCATTTTTCTCTCTCAAATCATTATGTAACATTAATTTCATTTGTTCCCCATTTGAATTTCAAAAAATCCATGATTCCATGTATCTAACACTCCCTTGGTGGATTTTGACTATTATTGTCTTTTGATAATTATTCCAGTTTTTTATATATTATTTCTATTTTTATATTATTATATTATTATATGTTTATGATTTTATTCATTGTAAAAATATGATAATAGTGTATTGTGTCCCCACTATACCACATTTACATCCCCGCTGCTATTCGGTAGCCTCTGGCATATGGGGAAGCTTATTTGAGGCCATGTTACCAATCGTCTTTGGGCATTGTGTGGACCCCTAATTGGGACATCACTATTCTATACAATGAATAAAACTATTTATGATTCAATAGATATATAGATTAATAGAGGGTATAGGTGCAACTGGAGTATCAAAATCAATAACTGATGGGGCATGATCATCAACAACATATTAATTTTCAACGTGATGTCATTATAGTTGCATTAAACTAAGATTCCAAATGAATTTTAACATCCTATAATTTAAATGTGTGATTTTTCTAGTTTTAGTGTACATTGACTGTGTTTCTTCGAACATTGGATAGGTTTTAGAGGATGTGTAGCTAGGTTATTGCAATTACAAGAATAAATAAATAATCCAAAATCATAAAAATTTCATGAGGATGATCAGGTAGCCAGTGGTCTTGAGTCCCATTTTTAATCCAGGGTGACCCAATATATTCCCATGAAACACTTTTTTGTTATATCACACTCATATATCTTCCCTAAATCAACTATAAAAATAATAGGTCATTATAATGGACAAATTGTATCCACTTTCCTCTCTCTTTAACCATTATAATATATGATTTATTTGGTGACGCCTATTTTGGGAGATTAATACAATCTATCCTAAAACTCCACTTTATCATTGGATAAATCATGGATCATGGTTTTTATATACTAATATTTATTTTTATGTTATATAATGTATAATTATTGTACCATTTAAATAGTGGATACCAAATATATTGATTATGATTTCTAACCTATTAATCGTCTCTAGATCCATTGGGGATGGTGTTTCTCATTATGTATGGATAACCGAATTATATACCTTATCATTTAATTTTCCTTGGATGTTGATTCTAAAATAATTGTGTAATGATTTGGGGAATTCTCAATGGATCATTGTTGTGATATATATATATGGGTATAATTTATTGGAATTGGTTATAAAAACCGCAGATTTATTATGTTGTAGTAATTTAGGTACATTGAATGAAATTATACGATATGTTATGAATGTGGGTGGGTGGTTTGCTTTGGAGACCCTTTTTTGATATGTGTCACAAGGTTTTTTAGTGTTTTTTTCATGAGAACATTTATTATATGATATTTTTTGTCTCACTACATTATAACATTTGTGTGTGTAGCCTATGGAAACTCTTTTTCAAGTATCAAGATGGCCCAGTTTCCCTAGACTGTTTAGTTGGTTTCTTCAAGGGTAACATAGATATATTTATTGATTGACTATAGATATTAGTTGGATAATGGTGTATGTTTTTACATTATGATCATAAACCGAACGAAAGAAAATGAACTTTTGTTGGGAAGATGACCAGGTGGATCTTGGGTAATGGAGACAACATCAAGACAGACTCTGGATTATTATCATTTTGTTGGATTTACTATTCTTATCTTCATAATTTGGATTGATCAACCACATTGGGGCTCCTTTGGTTTATATTGTATAACCATTATTCCATTTTTTGTAGAATGACTATTATTTCTTATCATTCATTTTTAGATTTCTCATTTTAGATATACTTTGATATGGTTCCAATGTGTGGCTATTAACACTGAGGGAATGGTATCTCCAGTACACCATTCAAGCTATCACTACTAGTTAATGGCCTCTTAGATTTGGGGAGGTTCATGTATGGTCATGTGGTAATCTATCTTGGACTTGATGATTTTGGTTAGGGTGTTACAATTTATAATCAAAGGCATGGTTTTACAACTTTTCCTTTCTTTCTCTGGATTATTTTTTGTACAGAAGAAATAGAATTGTTTGTGTTGAACTTAGGTTGGGGAGTCACACATTTTCCATAATATATCATGTTTAAAGGACCTCCAATTAATAGTTAATGGGATTAATTTTATCAGTTGTGATTTTATAGTTTCATGTTAATCTTGGGTATTTTTATATAGCTTCCATTTATGGGATTTGGGTGATTTCATGCGCCATGTGATTTAACATAGGCTTAAATTTAATGAACATGATTTATTTATATTGGTAGAGTATAATTAAATAAATTGATGTTTACATCAGTACTATTTTCCTCCCAGATGTATCATTTTTAAAATTATATTATGTAAAATCGATCATGTTGTGCGTCATTATATATGTGTGAATGTGACTAATGTGTAGGTTCTAGAGTCTTCATTTGATGTTATGGTTTTTTATATATATAGAAATACTTGTTTGGTGAGTCTTTATTAATTGGTTATATAATATGTTATTTTTATTTTCTTGAGTGGTGTATTAGATTAATACATTAATTGAACTTTTATGTCATTGTTATGACTTTCAAAAAATGATGAATCATTATCACCTTAAGGGACCACCAAAGGAAGTGAGTAAAATTTTCCATAAAAAGATTTATATTTCTATAGTTCCTCTAGACATATAAGAGGATGAAAATGAAAATTATCTCATGGTCTCTATCCTGTTCTAGGTGAATCAAAATCATGATGGAATCATTTGGATAGTACCTATTCAAGGAAAAGGGTCCCACAATAATAGGTACTCTATCATCAGTTTTCTTGAGATTTCTATTCACATCATCCCCTAGATGTCAATGTCATATGAGGCTCTATGATATTGAGTATTTGATTGAAATCATTGACGAGGAATTGAATTGTTGGAGACTCTAAATTACCATTGGGTGAATATGGATACATTTAAACTTCATTGACATTCTTGGAGATTGTGCAGTGTGATGAATCAAGGATAGAAGAATAATGGTATGGATTGGGAGACCTATAAGAACCTATTATTTTATTAATTCATTCAAAATAATGATAAATTTTTAATATAAATGATAATTAATATTGATTTAGCAGGGAATGATGATAGTGTCTAATTACTTTTTTATTAACATACTTAATTTTTTTTATTTTATCTACTAAGGAGGCACAAAAGGATCTAATGTTTGAGATGTTCCTTCTACTTGATATGATGAATCATGTAAAAAATATCTACCAAACAACATAATCATATTTTCTTCACCTATCCCTCAATATGAAGAAGGTATTGGATAAATATAGGGAAAAAAGTCTTATTTTAGCTCTCAGTGGATTGGTGAGTGGAATCTATAATTCGTTAGAATACCTCTTCCAATATTAAGAAGAAAATGTCAAATCACATACATCATGATGGAAAGAGATATCTAGAGAAATGTAATCATTTTTATCATCCTTTGTAATATGTGGTAGTACCAGGTGTTATAACTATACGAAAAATGGTCTTTTGATATGTATTTCATGAAATATATTATGAATATTTATCAATGTTTAATGATAGTTCATCTTATATTTGGTTGTCCCAATCAATCATGGATTTGATCTTGGTGATTTCTTCATGATGTGATACGGAACCTCGATAAATGGTAATGAAACTACATAATTCAATGACTTTGAAGGGTTATAAAAATATTAGAAATATTTTTTCATCTAACATGTGAAGGGTTTATGGGTGATTATTTATATTCGATTGGTGATGGTTTGTAGGTTTTGTCTTCTACAACGGTTGATATAAATGATTCTTCTATGGGGTTTGGCACATTGTGTCTGGTTTTGGGTGTCATTTCTAGTTGTGTTGGCAGACATCAGAAGTTTCTGATTGTGATGAGATGATGTTAGTGTCTTTTTGTTATCCTTTTTTATCCTTTAATTGTTTTTTTGATGGTGGAGATAGTTGTTGGAATGTTCTCACTTGTGATTAGTGAAGATGAAGATGAGTTATATCATTGGGAATGGGTTGAGGTGGATTTCTACTCAAACTCCTATGTCTCAAGATGTTTAGGTGGTGATAGATATATGTGGCAGGATTTTTAATTTCAAATTCAATTTTTTGGATATCTTTTACAATTTAAATTTTGTATTTTGGTTGTTTTTTTTTTTGAATTTTGTAGTATTTGAGTTTACCACATATCCAAATAGTGGATTTGAAAATAATAAAAATAATGTATTTGGATTCCTCTATGATGGTACTGATGTATTTAGGATAATGTAGAGTGATACAAGACAGTATCCATGTTTGGCCTATTAACACTTAGGTGGTTAATGTGGTTCCTGGTGGATATCAATCAATACATTCTTCAAATATTCCGCTCATAGTTGATCTTTATGTAGATATAGTTCTAACTGGATTCTCTAGTCATCCTTCTAACCGGGGGTGAGATTAATATTTAACTCATGGTATGTTTATAGCCTATGTCAATTCATTCTTAATGTATAGAACAAAACACGTTTTAGGAACTAAAATTATATCTTTAGGATTTAGAGGGATAATTCATTATTCATCCAAGCACATCTCCTTGGACTACTCATGTTTCCTTCACTAATAAAGAGTATGGTAACCTTTATCTCTTTTTGGATTATGTGAACCTAAATTAGTTCATGGTAAAGTACAAGTATCTTTTTCTAATGTTTGATTATTATCTATATTAGTTGAGGGGGTCTATGTGGTTCTCAAAGATAAATTTTTCATTCTAATTACCACATGATTTTGGTCAGAGATGTGAACATATAAATGATTGTTTTTTGGAGTAGATATGGGTTTTATGAGTAACTATTGATTCCCTTTGGGCTAAATAATTCTCAACCAGTGTTCATGGATTCCAAGAATATGATTATTCACCCATACACTGAATCTTTAATTTCACACATTGATGATATTATTTTGTATTGGAAACCATTAGGATTTCATGACAGAAACATTGACATCATGTTGAGTACAGTTAGAGTGTTTTGTATTTATCCCCTAAAATCTATGATTTACTTTTCTATACACAATGTATATTTTTGGAGATATGTGATTTCTGCGACATTAATCTTAGTGGATCCAGAGAAGGTGGATGAAATAATGACATCAGTACAAACTATAAATGTGTTTTAGATTCAGAATATACTTAGATTTGTATGATATTATAGGTGATTCATTCAAAACGTCTCCCATTTAATATTTCCTATAAATTCACTTACCAACAAGGGATTAAATATGATTAGACATACTAGTGTAAGTAGGATTTTCAATAACGTAAGAGAATTTTTACATATACATCAATTTTGAATTATCCCTAGCATGTGTCTGGTGATGTAGTTTACTGTTATTAATTAGGAATTATCTTCGGAGTTTTATTGATATAGATATATTTTGTAGTCTATTATGGGTCACATCAGCTATGAACCAATGAGAACAAATGACCTACTCAAAATTTGGAGATAGTAGTGGTGGTTCAGGACCTAGAATATTAGTGAGAGTATCTTTTCAGGGATATACTTTTTATTTATATCTTCTATGGTGAGATTTGAACGTTTGGTATTGGTGTTATATCAACTATGTATATACATTTGACATCAACAATGATTATTCTCTTGATAAATGGATTTTTAAAGATGATTTTAGTAGGAAGATGTGGGGTCTTGGAGAGAGATCATAAGAAATTTTTTTAATTTGAGGATATTTTAGGGGAATAGTTAATTAGTGAATCAATGGAAAAAGGGGAAACTACATGTGATCCCATAGTCCACACTTCTACCTTGTAGGGCCATGTGAACACTAAGACAGAGTCTGATCAAGAATATTCATTGATTTCAGAATATTTGGAAGCAAACAAACTAGTTCCATGATGTTAATTGGGTTTGAATGTTGTGATCTACATCCATGATGGGGTAGTAGTACCTACTCTTCTAAGTGAAGAGTTTCTAATGGGACCTCAAAAATCACAATGGTAAATTCATCTAGTATAAAATAATATATATCCAGATATCAAAAAAAAAATCTGATTGCCTTGTATAAACAGGGTAATTACATGTTTTATTTTTCATTTTCTACAAGTCAACAGAGTACAACTGACCATTAGTGAATAGGTGGAATGGTTCAACCTATTATTGTGTATGTTTTCAAGTGTGGTGAGGTAGAAATTGACATTGTTACTGGGTTATTCCTGACCCTAATAAGTTGATATTTTGTGTTGGTTTTATTCCACCATATAATTAGGTTCAAACATTTATTCATATTTTGAGAGACATGTTTAACGGATGAGTTAGAAAAAATCTACATTTTGGAGATTGTTCGGTTGCAAACAGTACCTTTGAGAATAATATATAACCATGATTCTCATTTTATATCAAAATTTTTTAAAATCCTTTTGAAATAAATGGTGTCTTTTTTGAAGCTATGTTTAGTGAATCATCCATCATTTGATGGATAATAAGAATAAAAAATATAGTTTTTATAATATATTATAAGGGACTTCATTCTAGATTTTGGTAGAGAATGGGATGATATTCTATCATTAGAAGTGTTTTCATTATATATATAATATATATATTTAATTATATAGACTTTTTTAATGATCTAAATGAATAACCTTGTCATTAATTCTTGTATTTTAATGAGGTTGTTTAGTCAATTGTCTTCAGGATGATCTTGTTACTATAGACCTCAATTTGGGTGATTCCGATCAAAAGGGAGTTGGTTTCCAATCATAGTAAGAAGATATTTTATACATATCTATAATGGATACCATTGGAGTTCATCATAGATTATTGGTTTTTCTTATGAATTTCAATCTAGATGTAACATCAATGATTTTGGAAGAATGTAAAATTGGTACAATGATTTGTGGGATTATTAGGTACCATTGAACACATCGGGAACATGGATAACCAATTAGACATTTCTCTATGATATATTGGTATACCTAACATGTTCTATGTATCTCATAATAACAAGTAGGATTTTAATCTTTTACATGTGATTTATTGTTATGATATTGAGTTGGAGTTTGATTCATCATTGTTGGAGCAGCCAGTTTGGATTTAGGGTAGAAATGGGGAGGTGTTACAAAGGAAAATAGTTACTCGTGTTTTTATTTTGTGGAAAATTGGGTATAACCAATGTGAAAATTATTATAAACATTTATATGTTTGATATTGTTATCTTTTTTTCATCAAGAATAACTCTTGAGACACTTCTTAAGGATGGAAAAATCATTATAATGGGAGACCTGTAATATCCTATAATTTCATTGTGTGATTTATTATAGTTTTGGTGCATCTTGAATGGGGTTATCCCTACATTGGATATAATTTATAGTTTACAATGACTAGATATTAGCATCAGAGGAACCAGATGATCATTATACATGTACTATTAATGCTATTAGTGGGCCAATATCTGGCCAATCTAGAACCACTGGCCAGATAGTGGAATATCTAGGGGTTCTACAGTTCAACAAAGTCCAGAAGCTATATGATGAGGATCCAACATCTTTTCATTAGAATATTCAATAACATAGGCTATGTTTGGAGCTATCAGTTATCTAGTTTCAAACCATTGGCCTTCTAATGGAGCCACCATCCTTCCAATGGGCTCGAGTCAATTTTTTAACTTTGGGTGACCATTTTGTTTCTATAAAACCACTATTTGATATATCTATCACCTCTCCCTACACACATTAGACCTAAAATATTATAGGGATATATATTATAAAAACTGGTTCCCTAATCCAAACTTCATCACTATTGGAATATCTAATTATTCATGTGACTATTATTAGTTAAGATTATGTCATATAGGTAAAAATTCCTCAATCATTTTATATGAATCGCATATATCAGTTTTTAATAACTGATATATATAACTTCGTATGTAATCTAATAGATAATTATTTGATCTTTTAAGGAACAAATCCAAGATCTATTGATGATCATTGTCCCCTTCGTGATTAGGTCCTGGTTCACTTTTGATAGGGGGTCTCACTGGGAAATTCGAACCAATTTATAACCCTTATCATTTTCTTCTTAGTGTATTTTTAATCTATAATATTCATGTGATGAATTGGGGACTAATTTTGTGATAATTGGTTTTTGGTATTTATCTAGGTAGCAATTAATGGCATTGATCTTCAAGATGATATTTCCCATTGGATGATGTGGATTATATTTTGTAATTTCTCAAGTGTTTGTTAAAACGTTAATGATTATTTTGAAGTATGTGGAGTTTTATATGGTTATTAAATAATAAATCCACCAAATGGTAATATTTTGGATAGATTAAATATCAAATATAATAAAAAGAGAAGTAATCATATGGGTATTTTAGAACAAATTACATAGAAGAATATATTTCATTTTAAGGTAACATAAAAAGAAGATGTATCGTTGATGAAACATCTACTTCTACAATATTATTATATGTAATTAATATAATAGGAATTGGTGATAGTAATGGATAAAATAGAATAATATTGAAATTTTTAAATACTAAATAATCCATATACATCAGATGACAATAGAACAAATATTTATTGTTTTAATTAATAGTACTGAAGGACGATGATTCAATACCAACATCATTTGGAGTTAAAGAAGTATGTTTGATTGTATTCAGAAGGATATTTACGATCTTATTAAGAATACAAACCCAAATTTAAACATTTTTAATAAGTTTTTATTCAATAAATATGGAAAAGTATGTTGTGTAGAACCATCAAAATATATGGGGAGAATTATATGTTGAATGATATTTGAATAAATATGTGGTAAAAATAAGTATAGATACACCCACTACTGAAATTTTTAGATGTACATAAGTAGATTCTTAAAGGATAGTATGGAAAAATGTTTTATGAAGTTTATAAAATATAAAACTTGTTTTAGGTGTATTGTAATGATGGGTTTTTATGAATGAATAATCTTAGAATACTGATCCATTGAATGATATGGATGAAAAAATCTGATGAAGTTTTATTATTTTTTGTCAAAATAATATCATAATGGAATAATGACATATGTGTCCTAGTTAAATTGACATAATGTTATAAGATGAGTTAGTTTAAAAAAATAAAGTTCAGAATATCAATCCAATTTAAATTCTTTGAGAATAATATTCATGAGATGAATATTGTTTACAAGGAATGATAGGATGAGGCTGATTCAATATGATTTTTAAAAAATGAAAGAAGAATATAAAGCATGAAGTTGATTTCGACCTAGATAAGATGAAGTAACAACATTGGAAGGTGAATGATGACATTAAGAAGAATATAAAATCAATGTTCAAAATAAATGAATGTGAATCAGATGGATTCCACCAAATGTAAATGAATAATTATAGATAATATTTAAACTACTATAGGTTGTATAAAACTAATATAAGGAAATGAAATAACCAGAAGTAGATGAATGAATTTAATAGAATAACCTGTTTCAGAAGAAGATGATGGACATTATATTGATGAAAAATAAAACTATTATAGAGATATTAATTTGGAAATTCAAAGATAAATATTCATGGATATAATGTGAATTATTCATAACAATATCTGTAGATAATTTAATGTTTGTTAATGCTATTATTTGTTCGATATTTGACAATGTCAAATCCTAATATAATTGAAATATAGTAAAGGAAATCATTATGAATGTTGAATACCACATTATCCCCATATCAATCAAGTAATATATTCCTATATAAAGGGTAATAAAGTTTTATATTAGGATTATGACAAATTTAGAGATATGTTGATCGTTACATAGAGGAAGTAGATGACAATGAACATCCATTGGATGAATATAAGGGTGGAAGTTGATATGATAGGACCCTGAATATATAAAGTATAGATTGAATTTCCTAGATTAAGAAGACGAAAATGAGGAGATCCATTATAAATTCCAAAATCATCTTTTTAATATTCCATATATATATGTTTTAAGTATTGACAGTTCATGAAAGATCATTATTTTGGAATTATAAAATGGGTTTTTTGAAAGATCATTCATCTATATCAATAAAAAATATGTAAGAGATTAATGCTGATTATAAATAAAGGTAAAAGTATTTAAAATGACCATATATGGGGAATTTCAATTATATAAATTATAAACTATTGGTTCCAATAATGAAATTCCCATGAAGAAAATTCTGGTTGTTTTGAGGAAGAGTGGTAAATGCACGCTAAGGGTTGAGGGTGATCCCTTCCCACACCACATGTAATCGATGATGTATAATATTGTTGGGAATCAATGTCATGTAAAATTATAGATGTATCAAGTTTTAGGTTTTAAAATTGATGATAAACCTTATAAAAATCTATGTGTGGTCTTACTTTACATTATCTACATAGAATAAGGGAAAAGTGGTCTTGAAGATATTCTAAATATCCATACATGCAAACTGATAATAGAGGTTTGATAGACTAAGTAGAAGAAATAAATTAATTTGAACATAATTAATAAAAATCTGGTCTACCCTGATTCACCCCCAACCTCCCCGTCTAGATGACTACATAATCCGTAAGGAATATTTTTTGGTATTAGAGGGATGGTTTCCTCTATTTGGATCTATATGGTTTATTTCACTGTTGTGTTTATATGTTTTAGAGAATTTATAACATTCTATAAGTAGAAAAAATATTTCCTCATTTGATAATGATGTTAATTATGATCTGAAATAAAATATATTTTATCTATGGTATATATACATGGATGTTTCATCAAAAAACATGAAGAAACAGATGAATAAATTAGCTTAGAACCAATGGAAATTATCCTCTAAAAAACAGAAGGAGAATCCACTTGCACTATATGTTTTAGTGTGTGGTAAAATTGTGGATAAATATACTGGAATAAATTGTCCTGAAGAAGACACAATATATAGCAATGATGAATATGATCTTTTTTATTATGTGAAATATTTATTTCTTGGAAATAAAAGACTACATGAAAAAACTCTATGTTGATGTTATTACATATATACTATTTTATATGAAAGGATTTTAGGAGTAAAAATCATAGATGTAAACTAAACATGATGATGTGGAAGATCTATTGGGGATAAATTTCTAAACATATAAAATCGTGACATGGATTATATAAGTAAAGGAACAATTTATGAAACTTTTTAATAAAATATTCATCTTATTTTATATACTATTGGAAATATGGATATTTTAGATGAATATAAATTCAAACATTTTTTCAGAAGTACATCAAGCCTGAAAACAAATATTAGATGTAAAAAACTAACTGTTGAATGTAAAGAATAAATGAAAAAATAGATAACTATCTATAAATGGAAGGGAATATCCACAAATACACTATTCCTATGTTGAATGATGAATTTGAAGATAAATTAACAGAATTTTAAGATTATATGATCACATTAAATCTATAATATATTGAAATAGATATAAAATTAATAAACATAGTTTCCACTAATGATGAGTAATCACATAACTAATAAAAAATATAAATTGTTAAATTTTTTGAGGATATTAGTTATAAAAAAATCAATAAAATGGATATAAGATCATGTTATTGTAAAAAGATTCGTCTTTTGATAAGTTGAAAATAACGGTAATAAATCACTCGTGTAAATATTTTTATAATAACTCTAATTTTTTATGCAGTGAATATTATAGTTAAAATGAATATTGTTTAATAAAAATATAGAGAATCAGACCTTTTCACTGTTTCTATAAGTAGGATATAAGGAAGCAAGGATTTCCCCTCATGGTTTCAAAAAAAAATTATGATCCCAAAGAAAAAAGATTCATAAAAAGTCACCACTAGCCAATACTCAACTCAATAGAAGAATCCATGTTTTATTAGCTATTTTTGGTGTTTTTGATAGTTTGGAAACCTAGATATAAATTTTTCAAATAATATGTCAACAAATGAAATATAAATAAATATATAATTAAGTGGGAGAAAACAAAAATTATTTTAGAAATAAACTAATTATTCCCAACCTTTACACAAGAAGATAAATTTTGTGACGTATAACAGATTTGAATATCTTGAGATGTTTTGATGAAGTTATAGATAACATATTTATGATGAGTGGTGGTTTATATCACCCAAAAATAACTCAACATGAACTAATAGAATAATACTACAAAATATGAATGAAATAGAATGGATGATAGATTCTAATTATACATATAGATTCAAATAATAAAAATCTAAAAAGAAGCTTGAACACATGAAAAAAGTCTTCAGAATTTCATGCACATAAAAATATGGTAATTATAAAAAGAACAGTTCAATTCATGGATTCATTTTAAATTTACATGAATTCTTTTTTTGGTAAAAGAAATCATGAGAAACAGAATTATACAATCTATGAAAGAAATAAGTGTATTGGAATGGTGGAAGTCATCTGTAATAAAGAATATTATGTCCACAAAAAGTTTCCTATAATGAGTAATTTTTAAAAAAATGAGATACAGTGGGGAAAATAAAAGAAAGATGAAACACTCATAAAAATTGAATGAAAATGTTAATAGGATAGAATAATTTTGTAAATATAGGTATAAAAGTATCTAAATATAGAAAAATAGTTATAAAATAAAAATATTAGTAGATGATTAAAGTAAAACATATAATGAAGCCCTGTTTTATTGAACAGATAGAACAATTGACAAATAAAATAGAATGGAATTAGAAGAAAAGAAATGTTTTTATCCCTTTATAATAGAAATTATGATAAAATATTTATATAATTTAAAATAGAAATCAATCAGAAGAAATTCATAAAACCCATAATGTTCTATACTTATAAAACCATGGTCGAGTGTGTGAAGATAACTGAAGTTGAAGTACAAAATAATTCTTTGGTTATGAAAACATTCTTAGCACTATTTGTTTATCTGTGGAGATAATTAATATAGACCATATTCTATCATATTTTCTAGATAGATTATATAAAAAATGGAATTTATGTTTCTAATTAATTAAATGTGAGCATATAAGTGAAATAATTAGAAGCATATGTTCATGTTGATGATAATTATGTTCTGGATAATAAAAAATTAGTGAATTTATGTTTTTTAATTATCTAGTTATGTGTCTATACTCTATAATTTTCATATTTAAACATTATTTTAAATGAAAAATCCCAAAATTTATTTATTTTAGATAATTATAGATTTATCATTCAAAGGTGACAAAATGTATTTAATGGATGAATAATTTTTTTACCTATTCAACGTGATGGTTACAGAAATGTAATTGAAATAAACATATGATGACCATACACCATAACTAATAGTGTAATAATTTTTTTCACTTAGTAAGATTTATGGATTGCTTTTATTTCTAGATTAATCACACTTGTTTCATCTAGAAAATCCATATAATTCAAATGATAGTGTAACCAATACTTGTTAATTAAATTACTACTATTGGAGTTTGAAGAAGAAGAACATTAATTTTAGTCGAATAAGTAAGTACAAAATGATTCATAAAGAGATTAAAGATCTTATAAAGAATGTAAAATTAAAGGAAAAAACATTGGAAGAAAATTTTATACCATAAAAATGGAAGAGGAATAAAGTACATAACCTCCATAAGATACATTTTTCATTTTATATTTTATGATTAACTTATTATTATGCTATAAATTATGTTAAGAAACCCGAACAAATAAAATGTTTAGAAGTTTGAATGGAGATTTCAAAAAAAGATTCTAGATATAGATTATTAGAATTTCATCAAATATAAATGAAACCATATGTGTAGAAAACTGATGAATTTTTCTGTAATAATAAGTGATTAAACCTAATAAATGTAATGTTTTTGATAAAAAATAAATGAAATGATTTTATTTTCATCCATTATAAGAACATAAATAATATACATACCCAATTTAACCCATATGGTTTAATGAATTAGCCCTCCATAAGGCCTCATGTGTGTTGTCGGACCCCATAGGCTGGAGACAACCACAAGGGTACCATACATGGAATATTAGGAAAAATTTATTTCTCTAAAATCTATATGATAATATATAAAAATTTCATCATATCATACATCCAAAATACATCATATATCAAAACAACCAAACTAAGAAGGTAACTTCTAATAACATGAAATCAATGATCATATGAAAAAACTGAATACCATCATCATGGAACCCAAATCAATCCATGGGTCCACATCCATATGACCATATGTCACTATTATCTCATCCCAACATAATTAAATATGATCTAGGATATTAATTTTCTACAAGACACTCCTCCCTTAACTTGTGTCCTATAAAACCTCACCAAAAAACCCAAAAGGTAATGTAGGATGTGGAAATAAATTTCAGTAGGAAACTACTAAATACTCAATAAAATTAATATCATAATTCTTATATTATTTCATGTGTATAATATATTCCTAAAACAATTCCAAATAAAATCGCTTTCCCATATAAAATGAACAATTATATTCCGTTTCGAATATATGCAATGTAGGAACACGATTCTTCTTACACGATACAAAAAAATGAAAATTATTAATTACGACTCAATGTGAGTACCCTTTGAGGTCACAGGTGTGTCGGGGGTGTCCAAGGATTGGTTGGATCTTGAACTAATGCCTTTGGGTTGAAAAGTCCTCCCTCACAATTAGTATAAATATTGTATGGTAGGCCGCACAGTCTAACAAACCATGTGATACATGGGAAGATAACATGATAAGCTATCATTGTTTGAAACACCATGTTATTTTGGGTGAAATGATGTTAATTCATGTCTATAGTTTTTGAAAAGTGCCTGATACATGGTTTATACATGTTTAGACAAACTGTACGGGGTTCCCCATTCTATAGCAAAAAGATCGCAGTTGGTTCAGGGTTTAGAAAACCGTGCGGCCAAATCGTGTTACACAAAAATTCATTGGAGATTACCATTATTACCCTAATTAATCTATTTATTCATCCCTATTTATCCTTCCGCTCATATTTGATGGTTTTGTGAAGTTTAGATCTCATTTGAATGTGGATTTGTACACTTTTATCTCGTTCCTCTTTCTGATTTATAATTCAACTGTTGAATATCTCAATGGATCTGAATTTTTGACTAATAAATTCCTTTTGTGATGTTCCACATTATTGTTAGTATCAAATGAAATATATATTTGTGAGCACATTGTTTCTCCGATGCTTTCGCCGGGGTGCGCGCATCCGTCTGTGGGGAGGACGCGCTGCTTGTTACCTCGCATTCCTGCTTTCCAAAGGCGGGTTCCATCTGTTCCTTGTTCAGGGACGTCTTCTCCTTGATCAAAACCGGGATGATGGGATGTTGGTTCTTCCTTCCGTGGATTCCTCGTCGGAGCTCATTACATAGTCCGGGTCTCCCTCATAGATTTAAGACGGGTTCGTGAAGCCCATTCTCGATGCCATATCTACATGGATGCCAGTTAATTACGCTGCTTCCATCGAGACGCTCCAAGGGGTCTTGTCGGGGAAGCAACCTTCGGTGAGGAGAATGGTCATGTTGGGGCGTCGTTGGCATGTCTGTCTTCGGTCCCTCATCACAGGGCTTCCCGAGGGCGCGGAATCTCGAGGCATCCCACATCAAATGCGGGGAATGTGTACCATCTAAGATTTTCCTCAGCTTCCCATGTTTAACACGGGGTATGTCATGAGTTTAACGTCTTGTAGAGACGGATCGGGTTGAAGGACCCCTAAGGGGGAACACCAATGTTGGGGCCATCACGTGGGCGGCCTCCCGGATGCCATGGAGTGGAATGGGGTGGCATGATCTCACTGGAATGTGGCGGCCCGGGTAAGGATCAGGATGGATAGTGGAGTGAGACATGGGGCTTACGTTCTGAGACGGCCCAGGAGGGGGAATACAGTTTAACGTCATGCGGGACAAGATATAGTTTAACGTCATGCGGGATGAGATACAGTTTACGGTCATGAGGGACGAGGGGTTTGGGGCATACGCTCTGAGGCGGCCCAAGGTGGTCAGGGAACTGACATGGAGAGGTCGGGACGACTAGGTGGTGGGCTTGAACCTCGTGGAGGCTTCCTACGTACCATGCGTTAGGACGGATCAAAGTCCACGTAGTTCACTGGGATGGGGCTTACACTCTAGGGTGGCCCAAAGATGATTTCATGGTCGATGCGCACTCTAAGACCACGTGAGTCATGCTCGGTGTGGGAAACAAGAGGTAGCAGGGACCAGACGATCACGTCGTGAATGGTGCGTCCGTGAAAAGTGGAATGGGGCTTACGCGTGGACCGGCCCAAAGAGGAAATAGGGGCTTATACGTGGTTAGCTGCCCTTGGTGCCAGGGCTTACTCCAGGGTGGAGTCCCGTGGTGAGACAAAGCGCTGTGGGAAAGGGACTCCACTGGCCTTGGCAGGGGGGAGGTACGGAGATGCATGGGTGCAATCATCCGCATGAAAGGATTGGGGCTTACGCTCTGAGGAGGACCTTCCCCCGCTGACAAAGGCCACTCCGACAAGGAGGATCTCATTCCATGTGAGGAAGAGTCCATTCCCGTGGAGACGAGTGGGAGTAATGAATGTCCGAGCTGGGGGGACCCTGCGTGCGAAGCACGGGGTCAGACCATATTTTAACGTCATGTGGTAAGGACGAGGTGCTTAGCATTTTAACGTCCCACAGCTTGGATGATGTGGGTTCGGTCCACACCCCTAGGGATTACATTCCCAACGCCCTCTACCCCTTGTCGGGGGGAAGGCAATGGCAAGGCCATACTGATGGGGGGCCGCAGGGCAAACCACCGGGGGATACACATTAGCGTGGCTATGCATAGAAGAAATAGTCATTAGCATGCCTATGTGGAGAAGCATAAGGCAAATCAACGCAACGGGAAACACGGCCCAAGGGACCTTGAGGTTACTTCGCATGAGCCTGGAAGGCCGTACGGGAAAACTATGCATGGCGCACACGCCCAGAAGGGGAGACATCAGGTGCCGGTGCAGGGGGGCAGCCAAAGGGCATCAAGGTGAAGGGTCCTGGGCTTTGCGCGCAAAAAAGAAGGTTTGCGCGCAAGACACCGGGACGACGTGCAATTGGAGCAAGGGAATTGCGCCCGAAAAGGGAATTACACACAGGGTTTTGCGCGCACGGCAGGGTATTGCGTGCATGAGGCACGGATTGTGCGCATTGCTGGAACCTGGGGGAAGGGTGCATATTCACTGAAGCCGGTGGAGTGGCGCGCAAAGGCGGACTCTGGGGCAAGGTTGCGTGAAATGAGGGATTACCTGGATTCCATCTTGCACGTGGGGGAAGCCAAATTGCGCGAACAAGAGTCGCTTCGAATTCCGGAACCCCCAACCCGTTTAGGGTCACCTTCTATTTATAGGCGACCTCCGGCGTGGAATCCAGGAGGGCGCAAAATTCTTCGCACCGAGCGCAGACGGCGCGCAAAAACGTACCGCGCAGAACTGGGGCGCGCAAAGATTGCGCGCCTCATCGGCTCAATTCCGCGAAACCCGGTGAGTCTACGCGTGCATAACAATTTTTCGTGCGGATCCTCCTTTATTTCGCACACCACATCCCGGGCCTCCGGATTGGGCCTCTGATTGCGAATATGACTTCGCATCGTCATTTCGAAACTTCCTCTGAGAGTTACGGACTGTTTTTTCGGCGTCAACAAATTCCCCCCCTTGGACTTGGATCGGCGATAGGTCGCAACGATCGAATTCCAAGGGAAATGCCGAAACACCGAAATGCTAAGTCCCCTGGTCAAGTTGCACGCAAAATTATGATGGGGTGCGCAAATCCTACAGACGCACGTGGAATCATCTTTCCGCGCGGTGCGGAACCCTGACCTCAACTAGAAAAAGGGGCACTGGGTCCCAAATCCGTACATCCGATTTTTCTGGATGATAAGCCAATCGCTCTTGTGCGCGAAATCGCTTCTGTGGCTGCGCGTAATAACGCTTTGGTAGCGTGGAATTCCATCCGAAATTTGGCCATGATTTCACGCATGTTCGGGCTTTTCCGTGCTTCGCATGCCGATTGCGCGCTCATCTCCAGGATTTCGCGCAACTCATTCAGATTTCACGCCGAACTCTCCGATTCCACGCAATGCATCCTGATTTTGCCCAGCTCCTGAAAGATTCGAGATGGCTGCAAACCGAGTTGATGAGGGGGAAACCACTGCCCGTAGGACAGAAATGGCGGCGAACGAGGAGGTTTATGGCGCCAAGGTGATTGTCTCCAACAATCTGACCTTTTTAAATCTGCTGACTCCGGCCCAGAAGACGTATCCCTTGTCCAACAACCTCCCACTCTTGAATTTTGGCATCCTGGAAGAGGTTCCACTACCGGGCTTCGAAGTGGACACGCCGCAGTCTTGGGTGACCTGGGAGGACGAACATCCTCGCTACAACATCACCAACAATGGCCATCCTGCCTGGGAAACTAGACATATGGACGTATATGTCCTGAACTCGAGGACTAGGACCATTACCGGGGACGAGCATGTGGCAGAGGATTCTCCAGCCATCTACGCGAGCACGTTCCGTCAGAGCGTCATGGATGACACGAAGGGCTGGCTGAAGGATTGGGACCTGCGGTCCGGGGGCAACTTCACCAGCGAATGGGCCAGGGCGTTCTGGGTTCGCCATACCTGTGACCAGTTCGGGGACGAAGTGCGGTATATGGTCCTGTTCGAGGTGGTATGGACATCGTAGTTCCACATCCACCGCCAGCCTGAACTTGGATCAGAGCTATTCACCCAATGGTCTCCTGACACCAACACATTCCACCTTCATCATGGGAAAGTCGGTATCAGTCTCTGGGATGTTCACTGCATTGGAGGTATCCCACTGGAGGGTTACCAATATGACGAGTTCATTCCTCCAAAGAACACCTGGGGAGACAGGTCACGGACGCCTATGCTGATGTGGCACCTACTGTAGCTGGCCAAAGAGAGGCTGGGGGTCAAGGACTTCCTGAAGGATATCTCCTACAAGGGCTGGTTTAGCCTGTTCCTTGAGAAGGATCTGGCCGTTAAGATGTCGGGACGGGGAAAACGGTCCCCAACCGCGGCTCAGAGGATCAAGGACGGGTCATACTGGAGGACCCTGGAGGCGGCACAATACCAATCATGGGGCTACCGCGTGATTGTGGCCCAGGACCAGAACATCCGGTATGTCGGGTTCCTTGCCGCCTTCTTGAGCGGGTGGCTCCTGCCGGTGTGGGATGCAAGGATGGGTGTCCGTCCAGCAACACTGGTGATGGCGGGATCCATGGTCATCAACAAGCGGTTCAACTTGGGCGTCCCCATACTGGCCAAGCTCTATACCATCCTGGAGTGCATCTCATGAGGGGGGTCAACTCGGAAAGTATGTGGTCCCTTCGAGATCTTCCATGGCTAGGTAGAGGCTCATCTCGGCGGGTATACTTTCCCAAACGCCGTCTGTCCTCTGGGCAACGGTCTGTGACCGTCCTTGCTAAACATCATAGGGGTGGCGCCGATGACGCTCAATGAGGAGGGTGTGAGGATCCGCATCGGCAACCATGCCAACTTCAACTTCAGCCCGTTCCCCACCCCAGTAGGCCAGCTGGTGGACAACAGGCGAGGCTCTCTGGAACAGCAGGAATACTTCCAGAGCATTCGGGGCGGAGTGCTCGTGGCTCGGATCGACGGGAAGGTGATCTACGAGCCTTATGTGCCATCCAGATTCGCTAGGCAGTTCAGGTGCCTCCAACGAATGCCGAAGAAGGTACTCACGACTGTCTGGCAGGAGAAGAATCCATGCGTCCTGCGCCAGATGTGGTTGATGTTTAACACTTTCGGCTCTGGCGATGTCGTTACTCTTCCTCCCACCGGGGTCGATGCCAGCCTTGCAACCAAATATTCCAAACACTGGACTATTGCGTACCCTAAGGGGCTATTACGCAAGCGCGTACGGAAACTCGAGGTTACTCGCGCGGAAACCTGGTGACGGGAAAGAAGGTATGGTGCCGTCGGAAGGGGGGAACCAAGGGCGCGCCAGGCAGCGAGGCCTGCGCAGGCTGGGGCTTCGGCACCAAGAACATCACATGGTGCTGACACATCCTCGTTACCCGTAGGGGGGTCACATGAGGAGGCCAGGGAACTGCCTGGGAAGAAGATAAGATATCTGTTTGAACCTTCCCAAGACACAATTCTCTCGGCACTGTGTTCGGCCTGGATGAGCCTGCTGTAATCTCTGAGCGTCGAAGCCATCTGGCAAAAGATAATGAAAATGGGATCCAACTGCCAGAGGTCGGGCTCATTCGAATTATCGACTGAGTAAAATTCCATCGGTGGCATGCTTATCTAACGGCCATGGATTCATATGCACACCAAAGGGGGAGGCGTGCGGAGCCACCTTTCCTAGTGAAAGTGATGCTCAGCTAGGAGCATGATACGGAAGTGATGCCACCGGGAGAAGGTGACAGTGACGAGGAGCCAGAGGGGGAGGAGGAAACCGGAGAGGACGAAGGAGAGGGAGAAGACAAAGAAGAAGATCCCGAAGGTGAGGGGTCCAAGGGGCGACCTACTAAGGGAGTCTTCGAGAGAGTGTCGAGATTGCCGACTCTGATCTCGACATAACTGAGATTCTCGAGTTTTGTCTATATCTTCATTAATTTCCCTTATTCATCCATTCTCCTTTCCAACTTCTAACTAACTTCCCCATCCTACTCAGGAGAAGTTGAGCATTGGACGGCCGTCCCCACTAGAGGAGGGAGGAGAGGAACCAGTGGGACATGATGGGGATCCGACACCCATCATTGAATTAACAAGCGCGGAGGGGTATCCACTTACGGCGGCTCCAGTAGTGGCCGAAACACTGGGGACCGATGCTCTGGATTCCTGTAAGTCTCATGCTTCACTACTGATGCTTGGTGTCAAAGGATCCCGTCTGACCAGCGTATGCCCTGCGCAGTGATCTCAACACTGGAGGAACGTCAGGATACGGAGCCTGGGCCGTCCGCGAGTGGACCAGCGACGGACATACCACCTCATTCAGAACATGCTCCCTGCACTGAGTCGGCCCCGTCAATTAATGAACAGGGGGCGGCGGACATCAATGGCGTTGTTCCTGAGACAAGGTCGGAAGCTGGTGGAGGCATCATTGCTGCTGGGGCGAGAGAAGAAGGTCGCCCGAACGTCGAGGATTCTATTCCTCACGAAGGCGTCCTTGTGGCGGATCCTGCTGCCGATCTGCTGGCTGCCTTCCCCATATACTGACCCACTGACCCCGAGGAGATAGATGACTCAGACTCAGAGGCAGCCGAGGAGAGCCGGATGACATGGCGTAAGGGGTGGATGTGTATCCAGCGCTTCCTCAGACAACCCTAGTCGGATTGGTTGAGGCGGATGGGATCACTTCAGACCTGGCTGCGCTTCCTGTGTGCTGGAGGGGTAGACGCTCAGCGTCTTCATCTGACGGTCCATGATTACATGGCCGAGAAGATATGCGAGAGCAGCCGGCACACCGACATTTCCCAGTGCCGGAGAGGATCGGTGAGCGCTCAAGGGCTGCTGAGGGCAGAACAGGAAGTCCGACACCTCGAAGGGCAGGCGGAAAATAAGGAGGCCTTCATCACAACATGATCTGACCTCGTGGAGCAACTGACGGACCAGCTGGTTGATGCGCAGAAACAACTGGTGGAGGCGAGGCACCAGATAATCGTACTTCGAACCGAGCGGGCGCAGGCACAAGCTAGGTCCGGCGAGCTGCGCTCTATGGTGGCCGACGAGGAGAGAGTCTTCATAGAGTGAGAAGCGGTCCTGGACGCTACCAGCCAGAGGGTAGCAGTGCTGGAACGATCGCTTCAGCACGCTGATCCCTAAGGGATTTGTTTTTGTCATCTCATGAACTTTCTACTTGTACTTCTCATCGTCTCAATCCAATATATGGCCAAATACATTCATTTGTACCCTTGGTTTAATATGCTCAAACACAGTTTCAAAACGAATAACAACTCATCCCTAGGCACCTGTGGGTCGTGCTCAACGCGAGAAGCAAAAGATGCTCATGCCACCATTTCTTCCAACTGTGGGGCATTGACCAAGCTTAAGGCATCCGAAATTGGGCATGGATTTCATAGGAGACCACGGGCCGATTGATGTGTCGACTTCTCAATGTGTTCTACCACATGAGTGGGGCGATGTCGGGGGCATTGAAATCCATCTGAACATAGGGGGATGGAGGGGAAGGGTGAATCACACTGCCCAAATTCGGAACCCAATGGGGCGCAAACATGGAGGATAACTGTCAACCGTAGCGGAAACACAGCATCCATATATTGTTGGCCTGGAATGGGGGACAATAAATGAGGGCTGACCGCTGACCATGTTCGCAACACGAGGCCTAACTCAAATATCATCGGTCAGTTTTTCAAAACGTTGGCCCAGGACAATTGGCGGACCTTAGGTCTGTCATCCACACTTTTAGGGGGTCCCGTCAAACATGAACAGTCCACTGGAACGTTGGACCAGGATAGTAGGTGGACCATAGGTCGAGCATCCATACTATTAGGGGGTCCCGTCAAACATGACCAGTCCTCCGGAACGTCGGCCCAGGACAGTAGGCAGACCATAGGTCAAGCATCCATACTGTTACTGGGTCCTGTCAAACATGAAAGGAAATGAGGATCTGAATAAGAGGGGATGCAAAGAGTGGAAGGTGGAGTGGTGGTTTGTTCGAACAGAGTCCAACACTCCCGAAATTGTGCCACCATGGCGAAGGCGCTCTAGGAAGACATACCGACCTGATCATGGGTCATCCCACATTCCAGGATGGACCTCTTTGGTGAGAGAAATGTCTCTTCCCATTATTACCATGGGGAATCCCGAACCTGTTCGGGGTAGGTGTCCTGATTACACCACTTCCCATGAAGTCGGGCCGAGGGGCCGACAAGAAGGAAGGATAGGGTTCAGTAATCCCTAGGCTTGACCCAAAACGAAATTTCCAGGTAGTCCTACGTATCTCATTAGGATGAGAATCAAGCCACACATAGTTCTTGAAACACAATTTAACGTCATGTTGGACGAAATACAGTTTAACGTCATGCGGGATGGAATATAGTTTAACGTCATGTGGGATGGAATACAGTTTAACGTCATGTGGGACGGAATATAGTTTAACGTCATGTGGGATGGGGAACACATCTCATCTGGGGATA
Source organism: Viscum album (assembly GCA_963277665.1). NCBI lineage: Eukaryota > Viridiplantae > Streptophyta > Magnoliopsida > Santalales > Viscaceae > Viscum > Viscum album. The sequence goes on from OY728119.1 coordinate 1,666,822,558, forward strand.
AGCACGGAACGGCGAGTAACCCGACGTAAATGAGGACATAATCCCTCACCACATCGAGCAATCCCACAAGAGAGAGAGTCGTAAAGAGTCAAAGAAATGATCTTAGTTTTAGGTCTTAGAACTCGGACAACGAAAATCTTTGTTTTAGGTCTTAGAACTCGGACCACGAGGATCTTAGTTTTAGGTCATAGAACTCGGACCAAGATGATCTTAGTTTTAAGTCTTAGAGCTCAGAACAAGAGTCGGATGGAGACATAAGAGGCACACGGTGGAGTAACACAAACACCTGGCGTGAATGGGAATAGGGGGTGTGTACGGTGCGGTGTACAAACCCACGTGAATGAGGACATAATCCCGCACCACATCGCACAAATCCCTTAGGAGAGGTTTTAGGTCAAGGGACCGAAAATGAATGTAGGTTGGGCCCGCGGGGAAGTGCCCCACGCACTCCTACGTATCTCATAAGGATGAGAATCAAGCCATAGGTAGTTCTTTAAAGCATCATAGTTTAAAGTCTTAGAGCTTGGACCGTGAATGGGAAATGGGAGAAAAGGACACATGGCAAGGCGGTTACAAAACCCGACGTGAATGATGACCTAAGCCCTACATACCATGTGCTCTCCGGGGAAATGCTCGAGTCGAGGGACTGAACACGAAGATAGGTTGGGCTCGCGGGGATGTTCCCCAGGAGCTCCTACGTATCTCATATGGATGAGAATCAAGCCATACGTAGTTTTGAAAGGTGACATGGTAAGATACCAGTGCCAGGGGAAAAGGGGAGTGCGGGCATGGCCCTTGCACTAAAAGAAGCGGAATTTGATATATCTTGTTTGTCCTTTAAGGTGAGTTGTTTTTTTTGTGAAGTGACAGGCCTAAAGTAGTAGGTCGTGGTGTCGCCACAAGAATCAATCCATGATAGGAGTTGACAAATGGCATGGCACATGACCAATACCCAACGTGATGTCCTCTACAACGAGGTCATCACAATTCAGTGCCGTTTTTCGTCTTGCGGCTAGGACGATAATGTCACAGTTTAGGGTCATGTGATAGGACCAGCAACACAGTTTAAGGTTGTATGGTTTGGAACAACAACACAGTTTAAGGTCATATGGTTTGGACCAACTGCACAGTTTAAGGTCATATGGTTTGGACCAAGAGCACAATTTAAGGTCATATGGTTTGGACCAACAGAACAGTTTAAGGTCATATGGTTTAGACCAACAACACAGTTTAAGGTCGTAATGTTTGGACCAACAGCACAGTTTAAGGTCATATGGTTTGGACCAACAGCACAGTTTAAGGTCATATAGTTTGGACAGACAACACAGTTTAAGGTCATATGGTTTGGACCAACAACACAGTTTAAGGTCGTAAGGTATGGACCAAGGGGAACACACACGATGTGATACCATCACTGCGCGTGATTTCGAGAGTGGAGCCTTGGGCCAAGGGGCCGGCGAGGGTCCAACCATCAGGAGGGGGACAGGAGATGCTAGATCCTAGTTGTGTTGGGCCTGAAACGCAATGTCCAGGCAACTCCTTGTTTCCCATAGGGATGAGGGTCAAGCTGCACACAACCTGTAAAGAAGAGACCCAATAACATACTCTAGAGCTCAGATCGTGGGAGCCCCGAGAGACACCGTTACACAGCTCGGTCTGTCTGATGTGCGCGGGTGTACTAAGGGTTAGTACAAGGAGTGTCGAGATTCCACCTTGACACAGCGGTGCAGAACATGACATGAACCATGCCACCAACATTCAGGGCCCGGGGGAACCGGCGTGACGACTGAGGATTACTGCTGACGATGTTCGCAACACAGTCTCCTATCATGTTATCCATGGGGACAAACAAACGATCATCAACCGCTGACCATGTTCGCAACGCGGGATTTGTATCAATTTGTTGTCTGAAACCCTCGGGGGCATTGGCTTGTGATGGTAGGAGAGCCCTTGGGCGTTGTATCCAGGCCGTTCTTGGGGGTCCCTCTGGGTGTGAAGAATGACAGGGGCCCGAATGAAGGGGGACATGAAGCTTGGAAAGTGGATGGAACATGCCTAAGTCGAATCTGGCACTCCAAGTCCTAGACCAGAGTACCCTGAGCACATTAGCAGACCAATACAAAGGGTCAGAGGGCTCAGTCTGAGAGCGGCCAAAAGATGGCGGATCCCCGGGCAAAAGAGGGGGAGTAATGCCAAACACCCTGGGAACTGGGAGATCGTGGGATCTCATAAGAGATGGGGCTGGACCTGACATTTAGGTGTTCAGGCGGTCCTACGTATCCCATAAGAATGGGAATCAAGCCATACATATTTCTTGAAAGCATCTTTTAATGCCATTGGACATAGAAGGGATAAATCCTGAGGACAGGGTGTGCGTGGTGCCGTTATTGGAAACCCGACGTGAATGGGGACATAATCTCACACCACGCCACACGATCCTGTGGTCAAGGTACCAAAGGCGAAATAGACGCGACAGTGGACCTCAAGATGGACCCAAAGTCGAAAGGTCTGGGCGTTCCTACGTATCCCATTAGGATGGGAATCAATCTAGACGTAGTTCTGACAATACATTTTAACGTCATGTTGGACGAAATATGGATCTTATTTTTTGGTCTTAGAGCTCGGACCAAGAGGATCTTAGTTTTAGGTCTTAGAGCTCAGACTAAGAGGATCTTAGTTTTAGGTCTTAGAGCTCAGACCAATAGGATCTTAGTTTTAGGTCTTAGAGATCAGACCAAGAGGATCTTAGTTTTAGGTCTTAGAACTCAGACAAAAGCGCAGTCAGGGTCGTGCGGGACCATATAGTTTAAGGTCATACATGACCATACAGTTTAAGGTCAGGCAGGACCATACCGTTTATGGTCAAGTCGGACCATACAGTTTAAGGTCGTGCAGGACCATACAGTTTAAGGTCATGCAAGACCGTACTGGGTAGGAAAAGTACTTCTTGAGGAACTTGGAGTTGGTGGGAGGAGTGATACGCTCACCATCCATAGTCACTAGGGAATACGCGCCATTGGGATCGACCTTGTGGACAATAAAAGGCCCCTCCCACTTGGGCTCCAACATGGGTGGTTTCCGGCCGGGAATCATTGGCGCTCTACGAGCCAGCACCAAGTCACCTTGTAGAAAGGAGTGGAGCCGAACCTTCTTATCGAAAGCTCGAGCCATCCTGCTCTGATGACTTTCGAAGTTATATAGAGTGTGATGCCTACTTCCGTCCAACGCTTCCAATTCGGCTAGAGGGATCTCAACAACTCTATCTGGTGCTTTCTGGTCGTAGACCGCCGTGCGCAATGAGGGCATCTGGACATCGATGGGAAGGACGACCTTAGCTCCATATACCAGGGAATACGGAGTCACCTGGGTGGAATTGCGAGTCGTCGGCCTATAAGCCCAGACGACGTTGGGGAGCTTGTCCGGCCAACTTTTCTTGTTCTGAACAACCATATTTTACATAATGTTAGAGAGGGTTTTTTTAAATGCCTCAATCTATCCATTCGCCAGCGCATAATAGTGGGAAGTGTGGTTAGAGCGAATGTTGTACTTGGCGTACAATCTCTTCAGTTCGGCCGCTCGAAAGTTGGTTCTGTTATCCGTGAGGATATTGTGAGGTATTCTAAACTGGTTTATGATATTGGAGCTCACGAATTCGGCGATAGAACCAGCCTTGACTTCCCTGAGTGGGGCTACCTCTGCCCACTTTGAGAAGAAATCTGTGTCGGTTAAGATGAACTGGGACTGGAGGGTCGTCGCCGGCGGGTAAGGCCCTACGACATCCAACCACCAGACTGCGAAGGGACAATAATACTTAGTAGTATGGAGAGGCTCCGGTGGCTGATGCACAAAGTTAGAATGAACTTGGCACACATGACACCTCTTGGGGTACTCGATGCAGTTGTGGATTATGGAGGGCCAGAAGTATCCCAGCCTCCGAATCTGGTGGGAGAACATTGACCCGGCCTGGTGGGTGCCACAGGAACCATCATGCACTTCCTGCATGAACTGTGGGATCTCAACTCCTTGAATACAATGGAGGAGAACACCAACAATCCCGCGCCTATAAAGGAGCTGCTCACGGTTGGGACCACATTGAAGGGTGAACTGTGGCGCGCGGCATTGGATTCGTTCCCGCTCTTCTCGGTCCATCGGAAGATTTCCATGCCAGAGATATCCAACCAAGGGTGTCCTCCAGTCAGGAACTATCTCAATCACCATGCCTGAAGCCCCGGGGGGTCCTGACGCATGGGCACCAGCGGTGAGATGGTTCACTCGCGGTCCACGATCGCCCTCTGGGATAACAGGATCAATGACTCTCCGGTGCGCCACGTGGATGATTAGGTCATCCTGTTCGGGCTCCGCGAGTGATGCGGTCAGGCTGGCCAAAGCATCTGCTCTACTGTTCTATGACCGGGGAACGTGAACGACATCTGGTCGGGAGGGGAACAAATCCATTAGATGGACGGTGCACTCCAGCAATAAAATGAGTTCTGGCTTCCTGACAGCATAGTCACTGTTAACCTGCTTGATGACTTGCTCAAGGTCCCCTTTTACTTACAGGTGGGGTACGTTAACCTCCAGAGCCAACTCGAGGCCAGTGATGAAGGCATGATATTCTGCCTCATTGTTGGCGCAGCCTTCTGAGAACAAGAAAGAATATGGCAGAACAGCTTGCTCCGGGGTGATGAAGGCGATACCCAGTCCCACTCTATTAAGCCTAGGATTGTTAAGCCTTCTACCAGTAGGGATTTGGGAGGTGCTTTCAAAGTGAATCGGCCGGTATGGGGTGGCGTGATCGACTGAGAGGATTGCCTCATCAGGAAAGCCCAAATCCAGTGGCTGGTCCGTAGAGGTTGGGTGGGCAGCTAAGAAGTCTGCCAATGCCATTCCTTTGATGGCCTTCTGAGGTACGAAGCTAATGTCGAACTGCTGGAGGATCACCGCCCACCGTGCCAATCGGCTGGTCAACATAGGTCGACTCAGGATGTATTTCAACGGGTCTACCCGAGAGACCAGCTGTACCTCATGGTGCTGCAAGTAGTGCTACAATTTTTGTACAGCGAATACGAGCGCCAGGCAGCTCTTCTCAATGGGAGAATATCTAATTTCCGTGTCGAGGAGCATGCGGCTGAGGTAGTAGAGGCTATTCTCTATTCCCTCGTTTTTCTTCTGGGTGAGAAGGGCGCCAAGGGATCACTCCAGGGCGGTCACATAAAGGACCAGTGGATTTCTGGGAACGGGTGGCATCAGGACCGGAGGTTGAAGCAGATACTGCTTGATTTCCTCAAAAACGGTCTGACACTCTTCGTCCCACCCATAGGCGGCGCCTTTCTTCATGAGTCGAGAAAAGGGCTTACACTTGCAGGCCAGATTCGCAATGAATCGGCATATATAGGCTAAGTGGCCTCGGAGGCCTCAAAGCTCCTGAATATTATTCGAGGGAGGCATCTAACTGATGGAATTTATCTTCTCGGGGTCGATCTCGATACCTCAATACCTAACAATGAAGCCAAGAAACTTTCCGGAGGAGACCCCGAAGGCACACTTCAACAGGTTCATCTTCAAGTGGCGAGAACGGAGGAAACCGAACACTTTCTCAAGGACTTTGAGATGGTCCCAGTGCTGAAGAGATTTATCCACCAGGTCATCTACGTAGCATTCCACTAGTGTCCAGAGGATCGGCTTGAATATGCGGTGCATAGCCCGTTGATAGGTGGCACTCGCATTCTTTCGGCCGAAGGGCATAAACCGGTAGCAGAAAGTACCCGGGGGGGCCTTGAAGGCAGTGAACTCTTCATCCTCAGGGGCCATCTGGATATGGTTGTACCCGGAGTACCCATCCTGGATGGAGAGGGCTTGGAACCCGGTTGTTGCATCGATCAACAGCTCTGTCATGGGAAGGGGAAAGTCATCCTTCGGACAGTGGCGATTAAGATCGCGGAAGTCGATGCAGACCCTGATCTGCCCGTTCTTCTTCCTGACGGGCACAATGTGGGCCCACCACCTGGGGTACTGGACTTCCTTGACGAATTTGGACTTAATGTTCTTATCAACTTCGTCCTCAACCATGGAAACATGAAAGGGGTGCATTTTCTAGGGAGGTTGCTTGAACCCGTGATGGTTTGCTGGGAGGCCAAGGCGGTGGATGGCTACCTGGGGATCTAGTCCCGGCATCTCATCATAACTCCAGGAAAACACATCACAATGATATCTGAGGAAGTGTATGTACCGTTGTCGTTCCTCGGGAGGCATAGCGGCACTGACCAATGTGGGTCTCGGGTCCGCCTCACTACCGAGGTTCACCTGTACTAGCTTGTCGACCATGGTGGAGACTCCCTCCTCAAAGGTAGGAGGAGCATCTTCCATGTCTTCTTCTCCACTTGTGGAAGGATTGTCCATAGGGGGAGCCATTTCAGGGATGCTCGATCCTGATGGGGAGCTGGCACCAGCTTGGGTGGTAGTGGTCGTCACGAAGGGAGACTCATGCACCGCGGAGACCATGGCGATGAAGGCGGTTAATCTAATCCCATCCGGCCTTCGGCCCAAGGGGCCACGCTTTACGACATCGAAGAAGTGGTGATGCATTGTCTTGAGCCGGTCGATTCCAGCTGGACGAAATAGACACGTATGACGTACTTCCGTTGCCATGATCCCAACGTCCCGATATCGTACAGGGGTAGGAGGCTCAGGGATCACCTGATCCTGGTTGGTGTAAGAGTACGAGGTGATTTCCCACCATCGCTTAGACCCGGAAATATGCCTTCCTCTGGTACCCGAGACAAAAAAGCACCCTCCCATATCGGGAGTCGTGGCCTCCAACCGATGGATTGGGAAGACATATGCGTCATCCAGATCCACACAGGGATCACTCGTGACGGCGGCGGGCTCAACCTCACCTGCCAGGATTTTCTTGTCCTTGATCTTGTAATAGTCAGCGTCCAGGTAACGAGCTTCACAAGAGGCAAATGGAGATTCATCTCCTTGGGGCACACCCACTCGACCCTTAAGGGAGTATTCGAGGAACTGATGGTATGATGAGGGAACCACTGCGTGAAGGTGGAGCCACGGTCTGCCCATCAACGCGTTGTAGGTGGTGTCCTGAGAGACAACCAAGAATTCAATATTGGCAATTAAGCCGCCAAACTGGGACTTCAGGCGAATCTTGCTGAGTGGAGTTTGCTTAGTCCTGCCATACCCCTGGATTCTGAGGTCGGAGAGAGTTAAATCATCCTCACACAACCCCATTTCTCACAGAGTCCGAGTTGGGATCAAGTTAATCCCAGAACCTGTGTCGACAAGACATCGACGAACTTCCATGCCATTGAACTGGCCGGTGATGTACAACGGGCGGATGTGCCCTTGTATGGGATGCTCTTCATCCTCACCGGAAAACGAGATAACTTCCTGACATTCGGCGTCCTCAATCACCTCGGTGTGGAAGGATTCTGCGGCCGCGACCTCCGTTTCAAACTGAAGGGGGCTCCTTAGGGCCTCGGCGAGCGCCTCACGCATTTCAGACGACAGGCGAAGGGACACAAGGATTGAAATCCTTGCTGAAATGCCGACCAGATGCTTCAGGACATCATACATTCACGCCAAACTCGAGCTTCTGCTTACAGGTGGTCGCTCTGCGATTGGGGGCATGATCAGCCCTGCTGGCGGGACCGGTGACTGACTGGTACTAGGCACATCCCGCTGTTCACTAGCTGAAGCCCGGGAGGTGGTTGTCGTGCTAGGACTGGAAGGCCATAGTCGTCCAGTGGAAGGGTTGGGCTGGTTGCGATGCAGGAAAGGTCGTTCCGCCCGATCCAGCAACACAAACGGTGATGGAAGCAAACCTGTTGTCACTGGGTGGGGGAGCCGTGAGTGCTGCTCTCTATACTAGGCTTGTTACCTGGTCTCGGTAGTGTGCACGGCCTGACTGGAGGTGATGAATGTCGTCCCCCGGCGATTCACGTATCCACGACTCTGTTGATGTTGGCGATGGCTGGGGACATTGGGGAGGTCCACCTGGCGCTCCTCATCGCCAGGGGCCAAAAAGGGATTTACCAACTCAACAGTGTTAACCGAAGAGTACCGCGGACTTTCGGGGAGGTCCACCTGGCGCTCCTCATCGTTGGGAGCCAAAAAGGGATTTACCAACTCTACGGTGTTAACCGAAGCGTACCCCAGGCTTCCGTGGAGGTCCACCTGACGCTCCTCATCGTTGGAAGCCAAAAAGGGATTTACCAACTCTACAGTGATAACCGAAGCGTACACCAGGCTTTCACTCGAGGAGTCATCCACTACCAGACGGGGTCTCGGAGGGATCCCCATTTCCGGGGGCATGAAATCGCCAAGCGTGTGAGAAGATGACGACAATGGCAGGGCGCGTTCATTCTTCTTGCATCGCCGCCTGCTCCTCTGGGAAGAAGTAGGCTAGGACGACGAAGACAAAGCGGCGCTCGCAGACTCCGAGGGCTCTGGCTGACTCAGTCGGGCACAGATGATGCCATGGGAATGGGAAACCATCTTATAGGCCATCCAGTCATTATACTTCCGGGACACACGGTCGGAAACCTGTTCCCACCCATCCCTGATGTCACTACTGCAATCTGATCCCATGAAGACACATGCCACCTGTGCCGGGGCTGGGCCCAACCTGACTATGTTGTTGTCAATCTGGTCATGGAGCCAGTCCTTGAACACATAGCATTGCTGGATGGTGTGTCCCAGGATCTGGTGATAAGGGAAGTAGTTAGGGTGATCAGTGAGACAGGCCTCTTCTGGCTTCCGGCACTCAGGCAGCCGCATGATCCTCTGCTCCAAGGTGCTACGGAAATAACCGAGGATCTGGGCCTCTCCAAATGAGTAAGCATGATTCCTTCTGTCTGGAAAGGGGCTCTTGGGGGCTGACCATGACCAGGGGCCGGAGGAGCAGGCCGAGGAGGCGAAGCCGGATTACCTCTACTACGTGGTGGCGGTGCATTACGTGGAGGAGCCTACTGATTTTGAGGCGGTTACTGCTGGGCCAGAGGCTGTTCCCGTGGGGGTGGTCCCCTATGAGCCTTCTGAGCTGGCCTCGCTGGAAGAAACTCTAGCTTTTTGAGGGCCTCTATCTAGGCCACAACAGCGGGCTTGTCTCTGGAGGCTCTCCTTGCAGAGATCATAGGAGGCAGCAAGCGTGCCTGACCGGCCTGTTGCAGGGATTCTTCGAGGCGCTGAGCCTTATCCGAGAAGTCCTGAAACCCTATAGGGTAGTTCTGCATGATCAGAGAAGGAACCAGCTCTTCCTTGACGTTCCTAGACACATCTCCAGTAATTTATCCTTATTCAGTGGCATGTCAAGGGAGTACGTGAGCCCCTTCCACCAGGCGACGAAGTCCGCGACTCGCTCGTCGGGCCTTTTCTTGCACCTGAAGAGGTCTGCAATGTTCGTCATCCCGGTTGTGGAACTGAACTGGTAGAGAAATTTCCGTCGAAGGTCCTCCCAGCTAGTCATAGATCCAACAGGGAGCTGGCTGTACCAGACGAATGTTGGTCCTTCCAGTGTCTGAACGAACCACCAGAGCTTGGCAGCCTCCTACTGCGCCGGAGTCCCTAACATAGGCCCGCACCTTGAGTTGATGTGGGTCAAGATTTGTGGCGGGTCTCTAGTCCTGTAAAAGGGGGATAGAGTGGGGTTCCCAAATCCTGGCGGAGCCGGCATGCCATCCACCCATGCTGGGTACCGCTTGCCATCCGGTGGGATTGCCACCTGCCGAGTTTCCAGGGCCTCCAAGCGGGCGATGTGTACATCCATCAGATCATCTGGATGCAGATTCATATCCTGAAGGGGATCTATAACCACAAGCACGTTTCTAGGCTCTTTGATACAGTAGTCACACTCAGCGGCTCGCGGGGCAGCTGGCGGAGCGACTCTTGGGGCAGCGGGAGGAAACCGAGCAGGGTCCCCCAGGTGGTCTCGCCCCTCGAGAGGGTTCGGTGAAACATATCGCACCCTCTTGCCATGGGTTCCAGTGTCTCCCCTGTCGGCGAACATGACATGGTCATGGTTGCCCGGGGGGATCTCAGAAAGGGGTAGATTCTCCTGGCCCTGCTGTCCTTGTCTAGGTTCACCGTAGTCAGGCCGCCGCTCTGCAATGCGTTCGTCCAGGAGATCATCAACCAGCCTCTTTTGCTCAGCTAGCTGTTGGCATAGTGTGGCCTTCTCAGGATCTTCCTCTACCTTATGCACCGAGGCAGATGGGTCGGTGAGTTTGACAGACCCAACGTGCTCTTTACCCTTGCCGATGTTTTGGCCCAGTGTCAGTGCCTCCGTGGGTACATGAAGACCAAGGAGGCTCCTCTGTTGGCGAGTAATCCTCCCAGATGGGTCCTTTAGCAGCATGTCCTCAGGGGGTGAGTCCCCGTCGAGGGGTTCCACAACGTTTCCCTCATCTGAAAGGTCAGCCATGTTGACTGCCACTGCCCTTGGCGGCGTTACCTAAGGGCCGCCCAGTGGATCAGGCTGTCGGCAGATCGCACAGAAGAGGAGAGCAGCGTACTGCCCCCATCCTCGGACGTGCGCATGGGGGGTGGCTTCCTCAATTACTCTATGGAGTACTTGAAAACTCTGGACGCATTGTTTCTGGAGGGCCTCCTGGTGGTCCAACGACTCGGGGTTCCGGACCGCGGGGAGTGCCGCTAGGTCGACCCGACGACACTACTCACCGATCTCCTCAAGATGTGCTTGGATCCCGGGATAAGGTGCTAGCTGATGGATGAGGCGGGAGTGAGTCACCCGAAGAATCTGGCAGAAGCATTCAAACTCTCCCAGGGTGAGTTACTCTGGCACATCAAAATCTGATTCTTCGACCGGCCAAAACTTCTCAGGGATGTGGCCCACAACAAGAATGGTCCAGAAGCTCCACGTCTCCGGCTCAGGGTTCGGACCATGCCGCCCCTGCTCGTCCACCGAGGAAAGTCGGGGAATTGGCAGTGGCGCTGAGGCAGACCGTTGGAGCGGTGGGCTGGCCGGCGGGGAATACGGCGAACAGGCCGATTGGCCGCCGATCCCTGGGTCATCTTCCAGGGGTGACAGTTCCATGGCTGCCACGTCGCGATAGGATGGGCCGGCGAATGGGCCTACTGTCACAGCGTCGGTGCTCGCCGAGGGTGTGTCGCCTTGCGACTCTTTCGTCGGTCCCCAGAAAAGTCCCCCACTCTCCCTAACAAGGGCGGGAAGTGCTCCCGAGGAGGCCAGTGGTGACTGCGGGCTTGATCCCTGGTGGTACACCAAGTCCTCGTCCTTCTAGATATACCTTAGAAGGGTGGAGGGAATCATACGGATCTCACATTCGGGGAGTACGAGACTGACGCGTCGTTTCGCCATCCCTTCCCTCAACTTGAAGGGTTGGGGGGGACGGTTCCATCGTCAAGTCGTACTCTGCCTCAGAATCCGAGAAACAGACTAGACTAATTTCTATCTGGACACCCATGACATTCCTCCTATGGCGACGACGCCCAGCCTTCCTGCCCCTGTGTAGCTCCTCAGGGTAAGGAAGATTTCCATCATGGGGTCCCCTAGACACAATAGAGCTGGGGCAGAGGGGGCTGAAGGCTGGGGTGCAAGAAGCACCGGGATAGATGTCGAAAGGGACATGGGGAGGGCCTCCATGTGAGTGAGTGAGTGGATACACAACGGCTCCATGCTCATGGTCGGCCATAGAGGGAGTGACCTCATACCCCATGCAGTGGGCACTGGTAGGAGTCATACCCGGAGCATAGCCGTCGTGAAGAAGCTTTCGGCTTCCCAGATCGGTGGCACAAAATGAGCCTTCATGGTGAGTGGCATTACCGTGGATTGGTCTGCAGTGGCCATTTCCAGTGTCCGCGACCAGGAGATTCGACCCAACTTGCCTGAAGGGCGGTCGGGGTTTCGATCCCAGTCTGGCACGTGGCTGACCCTGCTCAACATGCATGGGGATCTGGTAACAGGAGTTAGCAGTGGTTCGGGCCACAGTGGTTGATGATGTTGATTCCCTAGGACGGGAATTCTCTCCCGCTCACACCCGATGCTGGCGTCGAGTCATATGGGCTGGAACCGGTGGTGCGGGCATGAAGATTTCCTGCTCCTTGGCTCAGGGAGTCGGGCAGCGGCGTCGACACAGCCTGGCAGGGGTTCTTTCCGTTAACCCCTGGGACAGATCGCCGATCGAGTGCACTCGGATATCCCCCACCTCATTGGCATAGGGGAGGGATGTGTCAAGGAGCTACAGGGTTATGCTCCCGAAGTGGTTTAACATCGGCATGGGGAGCGGCGGCTCCTTGCATGGCCCTCGAGGGCGGCGATGGTGGTGAGGTGCAACCACTTCTAGACCGAAGCGGCCCATGCCCCTTGCGGGGATGATCCCTTCCTCGTCATACCTACAAACCAGTTCATTGATCACCCTCCACTAGATGATTTCTGACAGGGAGAGGGGGCGTGAGCACCTGGCTGCTACGGTGGTCGAAGTCAGAGCGACCATGGAATAGGTGGGACCGCGCGGGGTAGCCACGTCGGTATTGCCCCTGCCCCTGCGCCGGTGTGAAGGTGGCGATCGAGCTCCGAATGCAGTGATCTGATTCCTGGAAGCAGGGAGATGAACCCATTAGCATCAAAAGGAAAGGAGATCAACAACCAAGGCCCAACGTCATTCCATCTTCCATGGTCGGTGAGAGGGATCCACTCTGATGACGTCGCATAATGGAGTGGTCAACGTCCTAACGGCCTCGACCCCTGGAAGGTTCACGTCCCGATGAGGGTTACCCGGACCTGGTGACATGCTAATCTTCCGACGCCCTGACGACTACCATTCCCCGTGTTGAGGAGAAGAGATTCACATCGGGTTCACCATTTTTGTTGCTATGATGCTTTCGCCGGGGCGCGCGCATCCGTCCGTGGGGAGGACGCGCTGCTTGTTACCCCGCATTCCCTCATTCCAACGGCGGGAGACATCTGTTCCTTGTTTAGGGATGTCTGCTCCTTGATCGAAACTGGGATTATGGGATGTCGGTTCTTCCTTCCGTGGATTCCTCCTCAGAGCTCATTACCTAGTCAGGGTCTCCCTCATAGATTTTAGACGTGTTCGTGAAGCCCATTCTTGGTGACATATCTACATGGACACCAGTTAATTACACTGCTTCCGTTGAGACGCTCCAAGGGGTCTTGTCGGGGCAGCAACCTTCGGTGAGGAGAATGGTCACGTTGGGGCATCGTTGGCATGTCTTTCTTTGGTCCCTCATCACAGGGCTTCTCGAGGGCGCGGAATCCCGAGGAAACCCACATCAAACGCGGGGAATGTGTACCATCTGAGTTTTTCCTCAGCTTCTCATGTTTAACATGGGGTATGTCGTGAGTTTAACATCTTGCGGAGACGGATCAGGTTGAAGGACCCCTAGGGGGGAACACTGATGTTGGGGCCAGCACGTGGGCGGCCTCCCGGATGCCATGGAGTGGGATGGGGTGGCATGATATCACCGGGATGTGGCGGCCCGGGTAAGGATCAGGATGGATAGTGGAGTGAGACATGGGGATTATGTTCTGAGATGGCCCAAGAGGGGGAATACAGTTTAACGTCATGCGTTACAAGATACAGTTTAACGTCATCCGGGATGAGATACAGTTTAACATCATGCGGGATGAGGGGTTTGGGGTTTACGCTCTGAGGCGGCCCAAATTGGTCAGGGAACCGACATGGAGAGGTCGGGATGACCAGGTGGTGGGCTTGAACCTCGTGGAGGCTTCCTTCGTAACATGAGTTAGTACAGATCAAAGTCCACATAGTTCGCTGGGATGGGGCTTACGCTCTGGGGCGGCCCAAAGAGGATGTCATGGTCGATGCGCACTCTAAGCCCACGTGAGTCATGCTAAGTGTGGGAAACAAGAGGAAGCAGGGACCAGACGATCACGTCGCGAAGGGTGCGTCCGTGGGAAGCGGAATGGGGCTTACGCGTTGAGCGGACCAAAGAGGAAACAGGGGCTTATGCATTGTTAGCGGCCCTTGGTGCCAGGTCATACTCTAGGTTGGAGGCCCATGGTGTAATAAAGCGCAGTGATAAAGGGACTTTAATGGCCTTGGCTAGGGGGGATGTAAGGAGATGCATGGGTGCAATCATCCGCAAGAAAAGCTAGGGGCTTACGCTCTGAGGCGGCCCTTCCCCCGCGGACAAACGCCACTATGACAAGGAGGATCTCATTCCATGTGAGGAAGAGTCCATTCCCATGGAGACGAGTGGTTGTAATGAATGTCCGAGTTGGGGGGACCCTGTGTGCGAAGCACGGGGTCGGACCACAGTTTAACGTCATGTGTTAAGGACGAGGTGCTTAGCAGTTTAACGTCCTGCAGCTTGGACGAGGTGGGTTCGGTCCACACCCCTAGGGCTTATATGCCCAACGACCTCTACCCCTTATGGGGGGAGGCATTGGCAAGGCCATACTGAAGGGGGCCGCAGGGCAAACCCCAGGGTGGTCCACGTTAGTGTGGTTATTCGTAGATGCAATATCCATTAGCGTGCCTATGCGGAGAAGCATAAGGAAATGCAACGAAACGGGAAACACATCCCAAGGGACCTTGAGGTTTCTTCGCACAAGCCTAGAAGGCCGTACAGGAAAACTACGCATGGCGCGCATGCCCGGTAGGGGAGACATCAGGTGCTGGTGCAGGGGGCAGCCAAGGGGCATCAAGGTGAAGGGTCCTGGGCTTTGTGCGCAAAAAAGAAGGTTTGCGCGCAAGACACCGGGACGACGCAAAATTAGAGGAAGGGAATTGCGCGTGAATAGGGAATTACGCGCAGGGTTTTGCGCACACGGTAGGGTATTGCGCGCATGAGGAACGGATTGCGCACATGGCTGGAACCCGGGGGAAGGGTGCAAATTCACTGAAGCCGATGGAGTGGCGCGCAACGGCGGACTCCGGGGAAAGGTTGCGCGAAATGAGTGATTACCTGGAATCCATCTTGCACGCGAGGGATGCCGAATTGTGCGCACGAGAGTCGCTTCGAATTCCATAACCCCCAAACCATTCGGTGTCACCTTCTATTTATAGGCGACCTCCGGCGCGGAATCTAGGCGGGGCACGAAATTCTTCGCGCCGAGCACAGTCGGCGCGCAAAAATGCGCCGCGCAGAACCGGGGTGTGCAAAGATTGCGCGCCTCATCGGCTCAATTCCGCGAAACCCGGTGAGTCTACGAGTGTAGAACAATTTTTCATACGGATCCTCCTTTATTTCGCGCACCACATCCCGGGCCTCCGGATTGGGCCTTTGATTCCGAATATGACTTCGCTTCGTCATTTCAAAACTTCCTCCGAGAGTTACGGACTGTTTTTTCGGCGTCAACACTCATATTCTCTAATTTCATGTTCTCCAACTATTATTCAATTTTATTCTAAACAGAGTTTAATCATTACATAATTAGAATTCTACCACCATGTTATAGTATGGGGTTTATAATTACCCTATTTAGTTTACTTCTTTAACAAGAAATCTACAATTATTCCACCATTTAGACTTTCTATATTTTCTTGGAAAATAAATTTATTAAATGATTCAAATGAACTAAAATCTATTAGGGATACCCTTCAGTTATTTTGATCTCACTATGATGTTGTTTCCTAAGAAAGGACACCCATTTGGTGTGCCCTTATTCCCCTTCAACATTATTGTCCAGGAAATGGGTGTGTTTTCAGGATATCCTTGTTAATGGAATCCCAATTAATATTTAATGGAATTTAATTTATTTATTGGGAGTTATTAATCCATGTTTTTAATGTGGTAGATATAATTAAATTTTTAATTATTGAATTATGATTTGTCATTAGGATTTTGTATAATAAATGTAACACCCCAAGATTTTATGAGATATATTATATTGATGTCTTCTATTATACACTACACCAATATTAGCATGTACTATACGCAACACCATATTATCTTGCAGTATACGCAACACTATTCTTGGCTCATGTAGAAAACAATTTCGAGTTCGTTTTGTGGAAATTATTCATCACAACATTATGTATAGATTCTGTTTAATGATTAAATGAAAAATGTTCTGATTTTGTAATACACAACACCAAACGGAGATTTCACTACATGCAACGTTCACTTGGCTTGCATTACACCCAATCAAGACCTTCCACGATAGCGTGTGTAGTACGCAATATCATGTTTCACTAAATGAGATATTATTATAATATTATTATGAACTAGCCGTTATGAATAGAAATACCTACTTTTTAAAATTTTATAAATTTTATCTTTCAAAATGGACTTCATTTTTAGATTCGGAATATCGAAATTAACCTAGGGTGATTTTTTTTGCATTTTTTGGAAAACATTCAATTTTTGATGGATAGTGAAAACACTAGGTTACTATTTAAAAACCACCTTTTTATTTAAATAATTATTTATTTTATTTAAATTTATTTTAGGTAAAATTTTATAATTAATACCTATATAAGTTAAATGTAATTCATTAGAGTCATTCTATAATAATTTTAGATATCTAAAAATTTTATTGAACTTTTCACCGTCTTTTACCCACCTCCTAGGAGAATTTGGAAATTTACATAAATCATAATTTTACCTCTTCTGTGAGTTAAATTTCGAAAATCCAAGAGACATGGATAATATCATGGATTAAAATGTGGTTCAATAAGATAAAAATAATTTTTGGTGAATAGTAACTTTTTTACTTTTATTTACCACATTTAAAAGTAAAGAGGGTAATTAAGGGTAAAAATGATATTATTATTACCCTAAAACATCTCCTAATTCTATTGGATAAGTATAACTCGACCTAAAACAACCTTAGGAATATAATATTATCATTTAGGTCAATTTTGATTAGATTAGGACATTTAATATTAATTTATTTAAAGAAGAGTTAAAATAGTTAAAACCAAAGTTTAACAACTAATACATTTTTCATATAGGGTCATAAACAAGATAAATTATACTATAAATATCCATTAGAAATATAAAACGATTTCATACATAATGATATTTTATTTATAATTTTTAAAATTTAAATAATTTAATTTATTTATGACACAATGATGAGGCAGTAATTACCATATTAATGAAATATTAACATTATGGATGTTATAAATACCCAAATAAATGTAATTTTATACTTTTAAGGTATTGAACTAATTTTCTAGGTTAATATGACATGTTAGTAGTGATATAATAAACTTTTTTCGAACTAATCCGGATTTTATGATTTTCACAACAATCAATTATCAAATAGTTTCAAAATTGACTTAAAAAATATTTTTTAAAACAAATATTATATTATTAAATGTTATTTTATTCCTAAAAATATAAGGTTAGGCCAAATGACTTATATAAGGTTATATATATTAATAATGAACAACTTGGAGTTCTTTTTCCTTGTTATAGTATGGTTATTAACCATATATTGTAAGAAAAAAAGAAGACACATTAAAAGTAAAAATATTTAACTTAGAGTTAAATCTAAATGATAAGGTTAAAATAGTAACCTAAACTTGTCTAAAATATATTGGTTGAGATTATTTACAACCATCCCAACCTTATCTTAGAAATGAATCAATTTGGATCTATTAAAATACGAATATGACTTTATTATAAAATAATATTTTAAGTTTTTCCTAATGTGCCCCTCTCCCCCCTTATAAAAGGCCACCTCCTCCCTCTCCTTCTCACACCACTTTGAGCCCTAAATATCGGCCTAAACCTACCAATTTCTCTATTAAACATCCCTAGAAACATCCTAGAGGTTCTGGTCTGTTTCAAATACCATATTTAGTGCCCGAAGAGGAGGTTAAGAAGAGGCGCTTCAAAGAAGAGGAAATGTCTGTTACCGATTCTTTCAACATTATTTTTTCTTATACTTCTTCTTCATTAGTTTATTCATTATAATTTAATAACATAATTATCACTCATATAATTATATGTTATTATAAATATGAAACAACCCTATTTCACCTTCTATCCATCCTACAGAAAACGAAATCACCACGCGTGCGTATGTATGGAATACCATCTTCACGTCGTGGTGTAATCTGTTTTCCACCACCACTATACTCGGATGGGTATAATGGTGAAAATAATAACTATATATGATTAATGTAAATTGATATTGATTCTGAAATAGTATACAGACACTTCAATACAATTCCATGATCATGGGAATGATATCATCGCTCGTGCATACGTACGGCCTACCGTCTCCACGATGTGATGCGACTCATTCTACATGATCTTCAATGATTAATGATTATATAAATGAATTTAATGAATAAATAAGATATATATTACACTAATAACATTCTATAAATGAGTTATCTATATCCTAAAAAGTAGAATAAGATTTTATTCAACAAAACATGCATAAGAACAATAATCAATAAACACCCGAATAACAAGAAGCAATGAAATATTACTAATAAGAAGATAAGAATATGACAATATATGATATCATAACAATGAGTATGATTATGGAATAAGTCAATAACATTATTTAAATCATTATACTAGATGTTCGGACACGTACGAAGAAAATCCTGCCTTAGGTAAGGTAAAATCTCGCAGTCTCATTTTTATCCGAGATTGTTTATAATTCATAATTTACTAGGGAATATATATCATCCTCATCCATGTTTACTAAATATGTAAGATTACTTATATCCTCCTATAATTGATTAAATACAATTTTTCAAATTTGTGATTTTTTATTAAAAAATATGAAAGGAATCTTTTTCCATTTTTACTACGAGGTACTTTTTTACTTTTCCAGCCAAAGTACGAGAAGAATGTTTTTTTAACTTATACGACATGAACTGATTTTTACGGTTTTATAATGCATTATTTTAATGAAGCATTCTCTATAATATTTATTTAAAATTTTCAACAAAATCGCTTTATTTTAAATCTTCATGGGATTTTGTGAAAAGAAAATGATTTTGAAGAAGAAAGGATATGTTCCCCAAGAATTCATTTAAAGTGTTTTATCGAAACTATTTTCCATCTAAGATGACATTATTTCATATGTGTATGTTTCATGTATAATGTCTCTATTGTATAAATGGTTTTATTTTTCTTATGATTAAATGATATCCATTTCTTTTATATGGATTATGTAATTATGGGATGATGTTTATGAAACCTATTATATTCTTTGGGTTATTAGGATAGATGTATGTTTATTTTGTGGCACACAAAAGAATGATTTCATTATGAGATGGGTGGGACCTATATCTACCTCCAATGAATTGGGTAAATATTTACATCTCATAAGATATATATGGTTGGAACGGTATGTTAATCTGGTTCACTGATACAGGACTAGAATGAGAAGTGAACTCGATTCAGAAAGGGACTTTGTCCACTAAGATGGTCTTGGAAACAATGCCTTGGATACAATGGAAATCATAACATGTGCTTCATGGTTTCCACAATTACATGCTTTATTCCCTTTCTATTTTATCATGATTGATGATCCATTATGATATATTCCTTACGTACTTCCAAGATATATGTCTTTGCTCAAGATTTTGATGTTTAGATTTTATGTTCATGTTTTTGCATTCAAATGTTTATGAATTGTTTTATGTTATCTATGATTACCCTTACGGAGCATTTGAGCTCACCCTTTCTTATGTTTTCCTTTCCCCAGGATATAAATAATGGTTTTAGGTAAGAAAACCAAAAGGGGAAGATCTTTATGGGATATGTTGAAGATCTTTCACCATGATTAGAAGATTACATTCCGAGTTTCCAAAGACACTAAAATAAAATGACCTTTGGGAGTCTTTTTTTATCATGTATTAAGTATTCTGAAAAAGTAATGTAATGTCAATGTACGTCAAGCTTTGGGTCTCTACAGTTGGTATCAGAGTGAAGGTTTAGTTAACCTTTGCGAACTAGGATGCGAGAACTTTAGTGAGATCCCTATCGATATTTCTAAGGTATGTCTAGGGATGTCTCTAAGGTTAAATATATGTATAGGTTATAGTCGTAGAATTATGGTAATGATATTAGAATTAATCCTAAGGTGTTATATATTGAAGGTAATCCCCCTTTATTATGCTATTTTCCTAGCATGATTTTTTCAACTCACACTATTCTCTTTTTGTTTTAGAAAATGGCTGGAAACAGGAAGATTCGCGATTATGGAGGATATGATGGACAATGGAATGATATTCTTCATGAGAAACCAAATGAAATTGGATCTAGAAGTCCAAACAACGTTATTATGCCTAATCAGTAATCACATAATATGATCAATAATCTCAACTTTGGTAAGTGTCTCGACTTAGCTAATAGGAGAAAGATGGAGTTTCATGATGATCATACAGGAAAAAAAGTTCAATTCCCCTCATGTAAGTTATGTGGGAAGAGTCATCAGGGAGAATGTTTCAAAGGATCTGGAAGATGCTTTGGGTGTGGAAAGAAGGACACAAAGACAATAATTGTAAAAGAAAAGGTGTAGTTAACACCATGGACAACGATAATGGTATTGCTAAGACATCAACAATGGTTAAATGTTTTAAATGTGGAATGTATGGGCATTATACAAATCAATTCCTTAAAGAAAAATCTCATGAAGAGAATCAGCATGGTCGTATGGGTAGTATTTATGTTGATGAAGATGAAGAGACTATAGATGTTATATGAGATAAAAGAAATGACGAAGCTCAGTTCGTGGTTCAAGAAGGTAGTGGAATGATTTATTTTTATCAAGAGTTATGTTGTATATTTAATGGTACTATGGAATAAAGCCACATCTAAGGATTGTTACACTATTGTTTTTCTTAAATTATTTGAAATTATATGTTGAATGGTACTGGTAACCATGAAAGGTTATTCAGATATTTTTGAAAAGAAGTTGATATGCACATAATGAATGGATAAGGAAAAAATAATATGTTAGATAGTATTCATGAGCTCATGATTGATAAAAGGACTAAGTGATATCATGGTTTGAGTATATAGAAATTTTGGGATTTTGGTAAGTAGAAAGAGTTATCTTTTGATAGCCCTCATGTTTTCACTAACGTTCTATGGTAATTCATCTTTCAAAAGAATACATGATTAAGTTATTCACATTTTTGAAATGTGACCAACATGAAATATCAAATGATATATGGGGGATAAATGATGGTATTCATGTTCTTGTTAAGTGACCTTTCAATTAATCATTTTCATTATACTATGAGATTGGAAAGATGTATTTTGGATAATACTAAAGATTGGAATGGATTATGTTGAACATCAGATAGTATTATTTAAGGATAGAACTTTTTTTTTCGATATTATTTTTGGAATGTTATAATAGTATAGTTTTAGAAAAAGGAAAACCCGTAGGATGGGCGACAACGTGTTGCATCGGACAAGGATGTGGGAATCGAACCCACAACCGAAGTACGACATGCCTTTATCGCCTACCACTGGACTATAGGAAGTCCCTGGTTAGTAGAAACTTGTTTTATTTTATTAAACGCTGTGACAGATGAAGTATAAGTCCATTTTAGAAACCATATATGATTACTCTCAACATAGATGGACTTCTGTTTATTTAATAAATTGTGCTAAAAATTTTACGATAGAAATAGATGGAATAACCTATCATTCTATCACATGATCTACTAACACTTCACGAATTAAAAATTCAACTTTATTTCTTTAAGATATGAAGTGGAAATTGTTCAAGGCACAAACAACGATGATATTGTTCCAAAATCAAGTAAGTATTTCTTTTAATTCAATAATTCTTCAACATTAGGGAAATGATATTGAAAACCAAAAATGTTTTCCTAGTGCTCTTATATCTTCTGAATCAGATGGTAGCTTAGATAATCACAATTTTATAGATTTGTGTCTATTTGATTTTTCATACCTCGGTTCTCTACCACTCTCCATCAGAACTTGACGGTAAGATTTCTCTTCCATATCCATATTTTCACCTATGATCTCTTATGTGGGAACCCAAGGGATGAGTTACTTTGGGTATCCGTTTAGTTTCTAATGTTCATTTTTTAAAAGTATGTTTTAGTATTCCTTTTTACGATGTGGGTTTCTATGAAAGAAACTTTCAAGTAGAAAACTATTTATGACCCCAAAAAATTTCGAGGTTGAAATTCATTTTAAGGGGGGTAGAATGTAACACCGCAAGATTTTATGAGATATATTATTTTGATGTCTTCTATTATACACTACACAAAGATTAGCTTGTACTATATGCAACACCCTATTAGCTTTCAGTATACGCAACACTATTCTCGGCTCATGTTACACACAATTTCATGTTCGTTTTGATGAAATTATTCTACACATCATTATGTACAGATTCTGTTTAAAGTTTAAATGAAATAAGTATTGATTATGTTATACACAACACCAAATGGAGATTTCACAACACACAGCCTTGACATGGCTTTTATTACACACAATCAAGACCTTCTTCGATACCATGTGTAGTACGCAATACCAAGATTCACTAAATGAGATATTTTTATAATATTATTATGAACTTGCCGTTATGATTTGTAATACCCAGTTTTTAAAATTTTATAAATTTTATCTATCAAAATGGACATCATTTTTAGATTCGGAATATCGAAATTTTCCTAGGGTTAATTTTTGGCATTTTTCGGAAAACATTCAATTTTTGATGAATAGTGAAAACATTAGGTTACTATTTAAAAACCGACTTTTTATTTAAATAATTATTTATTTTATTTAAATTTATTTTATGTCAAAATTGATACATAATACCTATATAAGTTCAATCTAATTCATTGGAGTCATTTTATAATAATTTTTGAAATATAAAAATTGTATTGAACTTTTCACCGTCTTTTACCAACCTCCTTGGAAAATTTGCAAGTTGATATAAAACATAATTTTACAGCTTCTATGAGTTGAATATCGAAATTCTGACAGTCACGGAAAATATCGCGGATGAAAATGTGGTTCAATAAGATAAAAATAATTTTTGGTGAATAGTAACTTTTTACGTTTCTTTACCAATGTTAAAAGTAAATAGGGTAATTAAGGGTAAAAATGATATTATTATTACCCTAAAACTTTTCCTAATTTTATTAGATAAGTATAATTCCACCGAAAACAACCCTAGTAATATAATATTATCATTTAGGTCGTCATGGATTAGATTAGGACATTTAATATTATTTTATTTAAAGAAAAGTTAAAATAGTTAAAATCAGAGTTTAATAACTAAAACATTTTTAATATAGGGTTATAAATAAGATAAATTAGACTATAAATATTCATTAAAAGATAAAATGATTTCCTACATAATTTTATTTTATTTACAATTTTTAAACTTTCTATAATTTAATTTATTTATGACACAATGATGATGCAATAATTACCTTTTTAATGAAATATTAACATAATTGGTGTTATAAATAACCAAATAAATGTAATTTTAGACTTTTAATGAATTAAAATAATTTTATAGGTTAATATGACATGTTATTATTGATTTAATTAATATTTTTTCAACTAATAATGCTTTTATGATTTTCACAAATATAAATTACCAAATAGTGTCGAAATTGACATAAAATATTTTTTAAAACAAATATTATATTATTAATTGTTATTTTATTCCTAAAAATCTATGGTTCGAAAAAATGACTTATATAAGGTTGTATATCTTAATAATGAACAATTTGGGGTTCGTTTGGCTTGATACAGTAAGTTTATTAACCATATAGTGTAAGAAAAAAAGAAGACACAGAAAAAGTTAAATTGTTTAACTTAGAGTTAAATCTAAATGATAAGGTTAAAATTGTAACCTAATGTAAAGACCCGAAGCATGACGTACATGGACATTACATTACTTTTGCGGAATACTTAGTACATAACAATAACACACATACAAGGACCGTAATAGATTAGTGTCTTTGGAAACTCAGAACGTAATCTTCTAATCATGGTGAAAGATCTTCAACATCTCCCATAAATATCTTCCATTTTTTTACCTAAAACCTTTTTTTATATCCTGGGAAAAATAAAACATAAAAGGCTGAGCTCAAATGCTCAGTAAGGGTAAAAAAAATATCAACCACATCATATTCATAAGAACATAACATTTTGAAAATCGTAACCTGCAAAAGAGATCATAATATCATAACATGGGATAAATCATAGTAGTGAAATGTAATCCCAATAATCATAGCTTAAAACATGAAACTTTGTGGCATACACACATAATCATAGAGAATGATTTCTTGTTATTCAAGACTCATTTCCAAGACTATCTTAGTGGACAAAGCCCATTTCTGAACCGAGTTCATTCCTCGTTTCAGTCCTGTTTCACTGAAGCGGTATAACCTACCGTTCCAGCCATGTCTTTCTCATGAGATATAAAATATTTACCCAATGCATTGGAGGGAGATATAGGTCCCACCCATCTCATAATGATACCATTATTTTGTGTGCCACAAAATCATAAATCATATATCATTGCATAACCCCTGTAATAAAAATGGGAATCATAAACATCGAGACATCATAAAACAATTCATACAAGATAAAGGAATTCATAAAAATATTTCCATCACAACATAATAAAATCAATGTAATAATAGGGATAGAGACAGAAACCTTTATTATCTTAGATGGAAAATGATTTTGATAAAACTCTTGAACTCCATTCTTGAGAAAAATATCCTTTTTTACTTCAAAAACATTTTTCCTTTCTTAACATGTCGTAAAATTTTAAACTAAAAGAAGTTGATTAAAAATAAACTTGAAAACTTGTAAAGTATTCTTCTTGGAAATAATGTTTTAAAAATCCACTCATGCCATATAAGTTAAAAAACATTCTTCTCGTACTTTTGTCAGAAAAGTAAAAAAGTACCTCGTATGAAAAACGAAAAAAGATTCCTTTCATATCATTTACTAAAAACTCACCTAAGGGTAAAATAGTATTTAAAAAATTGTAGGTGAATGGAAATAATATTACATATTGAGGAAACATGGATGTGGATGATAAAATACACCCCAGTAAATGCCAAAGTATAAACAATCTCGGATAAAAATGAGATTGTGATATTTCCCTTACCTTAGGTACGATTTTCTTATTAAGTGTCCTAACCTCATGTATAATGATTTAAATAATGTTATTGACTTATTACAGAATCATAATTATTGTTATGATATCATATATGGTTCACTTATTACTTTATATTACCCGTTCTTTTGTAAATTCAATGTTTAAGAGCGTTTTGGGTAAAGTTGTTTCATTTGTCGTCCGTGTTTTGACTTGTAATTATTCATATGATTACTTAGATCACGATTAATTAATTCTAGAATATAAAACATGGTTTATTTATAATATATATATTCAGAATATACATATATATAATAAATCAGTAAATGGAAAGAAATACACCGTTCATGGAGACGGTAGGCCGTACGTACGCATGAACGCTATTTTCGTTTTCTTATTGAGTTCAATGGAATTAAGTAGATGAAATACATATATATACACATAAATCCAGTATCATTATTATGTAATATATTTCATGATTATTTATTATATATACTTTATAATCATTCATGAATGGTTAAAGTGGAGAATGAATCTCATCGCGTCGTGGGGACGGTAGTCCGTACGTACGCACGAGCGATGATATCGTTATCATGATCATGGGACTGTATTGGAGTGTATGTATACTATTTCAGAATCAATAACACTTTAAAATAATCATATATAGTTATTATTTACCCCATTATACCCATCCAAGTATGGTGGTGGTGGAAAATAGATTACACCACGGCGTGGAGACAATATTCTGTACGTACGCACGCGCGGTGATTTCGTTTTCCGTATGATGTATAGATGGTGAAATAGGGTTGTTTCATACTTATAATAACATATCAGTATATTATTGATACTTATGTTATTACTTCATAATGAAACAACCTAGGAAGAAGAAGTGGAAGAAGAAATAAAGTTGAAAGAATCGGTAACAGACATTACCTCTTCTTTGAAGCGCCTCTTTGAGATCTCCTTTTAGGGAACTAAAATTGGTCTTTGAGGAATACCAGAACCTCTAAGATGTTTCTAGGGAAGTGGATAAGAGAAATTTTAAGGGGTTGTCCGAGCTTGAAGTCTCAAAGTGTTGTGAGGAAGAGAGGGATGGGGTGCCCTTTTATAAGGGAGGAGAGGGGCACCTTCGGAATATCTAAAAATATTATTTTATTATAAAGCCAAATTCGGTTTTAAATAGCTCCCAATTGATTTATTTCGAAGCTAAGGTGGGGATGGGTCGAAATACTCTCATACAATAGAATTTAGACAAGTTTAGGTTCCTATTTTAACCTTATCATTTATATTTAACTGTAAGTTAGATAATTTTACTTTTACTGTGTCTTCTTGTTTTCTTACACTATAAGGTTAATAAACGTTCTATATCAAGCCAAAAGAACCCCAAGTTGTTTATTATTAATATATAAAGCACTATATAAGTCATTTGGCCAAATCGTATACTTTTAGGAATAAAATAACAATTAATAATATAATATTTGTTTTAAAAACTATTTTATGTCAATTTTGACACTATTTAGTAATTGATTTTTGTGAAAATAATAACAGAATGATTAGTTCGAAAAAAGATAATTAAATCAATAATAACATGTCATATTAACCTATAAAATTAGTTTAATTCATAAAAAGACTCAAATTACATTTATTTGGTTATTTATAATATCATTTATTCTAATTTTTCACTATTATGGTAATTACTGCATCATCATTGTGTCATAATTAAATTAAATTATTTAATTTATAAAAATTATAAATAAAATATAATTATGTAGGAAATCTTATTATTTTTCTAATTAATATTTACAATCGAATTTATCATATGTATAACCCTATATTAAAAATGTTGTAGTAAATAAACATTGATTTTAACTCTTTTAACTCTTCTTTGAATTAAATAATAATAAATGTCCTAATCTAATCCAAGTGGGCCTAAATGGTCATATATTATTCCTAAGGTTGTGTTTGGTCGAATTACACTTATCCAATAGAATTAGGACATGTGTTAGGGTCATAATAATATCATTTTTACCCTTAATTACTCTATTTACTTTTAACCGTGGTAAAAAAAGTAAAAAGTTACTATTCACCAAAAATTATTCTCATCTCATTGAACCACATTTTACTTAATGACATCAACCGTGTCTCTCGGATTTTTGAACTTCCACTCACAGAAACGGTAAAATTAAGTTTTATGAAAAATTCATTTTTTTAATTACCACTTAGTGGTTTCACTATTCATCAAAAAATTAAAGTTTCCAGAAAAATACCAAAAATTAGGTTTAACCTATATTTGATATTATGAACTAAAAAATGATTTCTATTTTACCAAATTGAAAACATATCAATTGCATTAATTAATTTAAAAATTAATTCCCGTCATCAAAAAAAATAGCGTGTTTTTAAAAGCTAATAACTATCAAAAGATTGACACTTGTTTATGTCTGGTTTAAATGTGAAATTACATCCAATGAAAAAAATTGCATTAAATTGTAAAAATATATTATAAATATACTTTAAAACCACTCAAATTAATAATTTATCACTATTAATTATTTCGATTAAAAAAGTTGTTTTTAATTGTAATTTAGTAATTTTCACTATTCATCAGAATATGAAAGTTATCCGAAAAGTACCAAAATTTCACCCTAAGCTAATTTCGATATTCTGAATCCATAAATGAAGTCCATTTTGAAAAATAAAATTTAATAAATTTCAAAAAGTAGTTATTACTGTTCATAACGGCTAGTTTTAATAATATTTTAATAGCATATCGTTGTTTAGTGAAACTCGGTATTGCATACTACACACGCTATCGAGGAAGGTCGTGATTGCGTGTAATGCAAGGCAAGTCAAGGATGCATGTTGTGCAAGCTCCTTTTTGTGTAGTGGAAAACACAATACATTAATGAAATTAAAAATAATATTTTTCATAAAATCTCAGGGTGTTACATTCTACCCCCTTAAAATGAATTTTTCCCTCGAAATTCGTCAGGGTTATAAATGGTTTACTCCTCAAAATTTTCTTTAATAGAAACCCACATCGTAAAAAGGAATACCAAAACCAATCTTTAAAAAACAAAAGTATGAAACGTAACGGTTACCCAAATAAACTAATCACTGGGTTTCCACATAGATGAAAATATGGATATGGAAGAGAAATCTAACCATCAAGTTCTGATGGAGAGTGGTAGAGAACATGGCTATGAAAAATCCAACAATCACAAGGCTATTGATTTGTGATGATCTAAGGTACCATCTGATTCATCGGATATAAGGGAACTAGGAGAACATTTTTTGTTTTCAAGATCATTTCCCTAAAGTTGATGTATTAAAAGAAACACTTTCATGATTTTGGTACAATCTCATTTTTGTTTGTGAATTGAAAAATTTCCACTTCATCCCTTAATGTAATGAAGTTGAATTTGTTATTCGTGATGTGTTAACAGATCATGTGATAGAATGATGGGTCATTCCATCTCTTTCAAACAAAAGGTTATCAAAAGTTATAAGTCCATCTTATGGTTAATCGTATATGGTTCCAAAAATGAACTAATACTTAATATATCATACCACTTAATAAAATAAAATTAGTTTCTACTAACCAGGGACTTCCTATAGGCTAGTGGTAGGCGATAAAGGCCAGTCACACTTCGGTTGTGGGTTCGATTCCCACAGCCTTGTCCGACGCGATGGGTTGTCACCCATCCTGCAGGTTGTCCTTTTTCTAAAACTATATTACTATAACATCCCATCAATAATATCGAAAAAAACTTCTATCATTAAACAATACTAACTTATGTACAACGTAATCCATTCCAATCTTTAGGCTTATCCATAATATTGTAGTCCACTTTCATAATATAGTGAAAATGATTACTAGAGATTTAATACCATCGTTGATCATAAGATATGTGTTGTTGGTCAC
The DNA here is from genome assembly GCA_963277665.1 of Viscum album. Classification (NCBI taxonomy): domain Eukaryota; kingdom Viridiplantae; phylum Streptophyta; class Magnoliopsida; order Santalales; family Viscaceae; genus Viscum; species Viscum album. The sequence continues at coordinate 1,666,851,555 of OY728119.1, forward strand.
ATTCCAAACATTCAAAGGCCTTAATCATGTATTCTCTTGAAAAAAATGAATACCCATTGAACCTTATTTAAAACATGAATGCTGTTAAAAGATAACTCTTTCCACATACCAAAATCCTCAAAATTCTATATACTCTATCCATGATTTCACTTAGTCCTTATATCAATCATGAGCTCATTAATACTGTCAAACATTTCATTTTTTTCCTTATCCCTTCATTATGCGCATATCATCTTTTTTCCAATAATATCTCAATCACTTTCCATGGTTATCAGTACCATAAAATTTTTGAAAACCACAATAGACCAATACATAAATATTCCAATATTCCACGATACTATATACACCATTATTTTGGAATCCCATTACATAAACACTTAATCATTCCACCACATCGTTATCATATTCAACATCGCCAATGGTGATCGCATGTGACTTCCCTTTGTCCTTTGCCTTAAGTGGTTGCTCATGTCGATCATCACTAACCCTTGATTTAGGGCATTTATTAGCATAATGCCCCATTTCCTTGCACTTAAAGCATTGAAGTGTAGTAGGTTCATTATTTGTATCCCTTCCTTTGTTTCCATCATTAGACATCTTCTTCCCATAATTTCGGAATTCAAATGCCCAATGAACTTCCTTTCCACATTTGAAACATTTACTTGTCCCTTTAAGACAATCTCCAACAGGCTTCTTTCCACACATTGAGCATAAGGAAACATTCATCTTCTTTTCACCATTATTCTGAGATTTCTCCTTGAACTCCATCTTTCGTTTCTTGTCAAAAATATGAGATGGATAAGTAACACCAACTTCCATTTCTACTTTGATAGCACAACGCACAATTTCTTCATAGCTACTGAAATCTCTTATAGCCAATGCCCTTCTAAGATTTGTTTTTAAGCCACTGATGAATCGATCAAATTTACTTTCAGGTTGGATGATAAATCCAGATTCATACCTTGCAAGCCTTGTAAAATTCACTTTGTATATACCAACAGATTCATCATCCTTTTTCCTTAGTTCAAGAAACTTCTTCTCCATCTTTGTTCGAAGAATACAAGGGAAGTACTTATTGAAAAATAAGTTCTTGAACTCGTCCCATTCCATGGACTCAATTTCATCTCTTTGCCTTGTATTCTTGATAAGATTCCACCATTGATCAGCATCACCTTCCAAACGATATACTGTTATGATGACTTTATCATGTTCAAAACATTGAAGAACTGAAAATATCTTTTCAGTGGTACTGATCCATTGTTCAGCAACAAGTGGATCAGAAGACCCACTGAAAGAAGGTGGATGTTGCCACATGAAGGACTCAATAGAATATTTCTCCCTTCTCTGCTCATTTGGATGTCCAGAATGATTCATAGCTTGTGTAAGTATAGAAATAATATTTTTCACTCCATCTCCCATAACATTTGTTTGTTCAGGGGGACAATCATTGCATTGTCCATTGCATTGATCAACACGGTTCCTTCGAGTTCCAGCCATCGTCTAAAACCCAAAAAGAATAGTGTGAGAGGAAAAAATCATAACAAAGGGGGAGTAACTTCAATATCTAACATCTTTGGTTTAATCTAATATGGTTACCATAGTTCTAGGACTATATCCTATACGTATACTTATCCTTAGGGACATCCCTAGACATACCTTAGAAATATCTCTAGGGATCTCACTAACATTTTCACATCCTAGTTTCCAAAGGTTGACTAAGCCTTTCCACTAATACCAACTGTAATGACCCGAAGCTTGACATACATGGGCATTACATTACTTTTTCGGAATACTTAGTACATAACAAAAAACACACACACAAGGACCGTAATAGTTTAGTGTCTTTGGAAACTCAGAACATAATCTTCTAATCATGGTGAAAGATCTTCAACATCTCCCATAAATATCTTCCCTTTTTTTCTTACCTAAAACCTTTCTTTATATCCTGGGGAAAAGGAAACATAAAAGGGTGAGCTCAAATGCTCAGTAAGGGTAAAAAAAATAAATATCATTCACATCATATTCATAAGAACATAACATTTTGGAAATCTGAACCTGCAAAAGAAGTCATAATATCATAACATGGGATAAATCATAGTAGTGAAATGTAATCCCAATAATCATAGATTAAAACATGATACTTTGTGGCATACACACATAATCATAGAGAATCATTTCTTGTTAGTCAAGACTCATTGCCAAGACTATCTTAGTGGACAAAGTCCATTTCTGAACCGAGTTCATTCCTCGTTTCAGTCTTGTTTCACTGAACCAGTATAACCTACCGTTCCAGCCATGTCTATCTCATGAGATATAAAATCTTTACCCAATGCATTGGAGGGAGATATAGGTCTCACCCATCTCATAATGATACCATTCTTATGTGTGCCACAAAATCATAAATCATACATCATTGCATAACCCTTGTAATAAAAATTGGAATCTTAAACATCGAGACATCATAAAACAATTAATACAAGATAAAAGAATTCATAAAAATATTTCCATCACAACATAATCAAATAAATGTAATAATAGGGATAGAGACAAAACCCTTTATTATCTTATATGGAAAATGATTTTGATAAAACTCTTGAACTCCATTCTTGAGGAAAATATCCTTTTTTACTTCAAAAACATTTTTCCTTTCTTAACATGTCATACAATTTTAAACGAAAAGAAGTTGATTAAAAATAATCTTGAAAAATTGTAAAGGAAACTTCTTGTAAATAATGTTTTAAAAATCCATTCATGCCGTATATGTTAAAAAAACATTCTTCTCATACTTTTGTCGGAAAAGTCAAAAAGTACCTCGTACGAAAACCGACAAAAGATTCCATTCATATCTTTTACTAAAAACTCACCGAAGGGTAAAATAGGATTTAAACAATTGTAGGTGAATGGAAATAATATAAATTATTGAGGAAACATGGATGTGGATGATAAAATACACCCCAGTAAATGCCAAAGTATAAACAATCTCGCATAAAAATGATATTGTGATATTTCCCTTACCTTAGGTCCGATTTGCTTCGTAAGTGCCCGAACCTCCAATATAATGATTTAAATAATGTTATTGACTTATTAAAGAATCATAATTATTGTTATGATATCATATATGGTTCACTTATGACTTTATATTACCCGTTCTTTTTTAAATTCCATGTTTAAGAGCGTTTTGGGTAAAATTGTTTCATTTGTCATCCGTGTTTTGACTTGTAATTATTCATATGATTACTTAGATCATGATTAATTAATTACAGAATATAAAACATGGTTTATATATAATATATATATTATGAATATACATATATATAATAAATCAGTAAATGGAAAGAAATACACCGTTCATGGAGACGGTAGGTCGTACGTACACATGAACGTTGTTTTTTTCCTTATTGAGTTGAATGGAATTAAGTAGATGACATACATATATATACACATAAATAAAGTATCATTATTATGTCATATATTTAATGATTACGTATTATATATACTTTATAATCATTCATGAATGGTTAATGTGGAGAATGAATCTCATCGCATCATGGAGACGGTAGTCCGTACGTACGCACGAGCGATGATATCGTTCTCATGATCGTGGGACTATATTGGAGTGTATGTATACTATTTCATAATCAAAAACACTTTAAAATAATCATATATAGTTATTTTTTACACCCTTATTCCCATCCAAGTAAGGTGGTGGTGGAAAATAGATTACACCACGGCGTGGAGACGGTATTCCGTACGTACGCACGCGCGGTGATTTCATTTTCCGTAGGATGGATAGATGGTCAAATAGGGTTGTTTCATACTTATAATAATGTATCGGTATATGAGTGATACTTATGTTATTACTTCATAATGAAACAAACTAATAAGAATAAGTGGAAGAAGAAATAAAGTTGAATGAATCGGTAACAGACATTACCTCTTCTTTTAAGCGCCTCTTTGAGATCTCCTTTTAGATAACTAAAATTTGTCTATGAGGAAAACCAAAACCTCTAGGATGTTTTTAGGGAAGTGGAGAAGATAATTTGGCAGGGGTTCGCCAATCTTGAAGGCTCAAAGTGGTGTGAGGAAGAGAGGCAGGGGTTTCCCTTTTATAAGGGAGGAGAGGGCCACCTTTGGAATATTTAAACATATTATTTTATTATAAAGCCAAATTCGGTTTTAAATAGCTCCAAATTGATTTATTTAGAAGATAAGGTGGGTATGGGTCTAAGTCCTCTCATAAAATATAATTTAGACAAGTTTAGGTTCCAATTTTAACCTTATCATTTATATTTAACTTTAAGTTAGATAATTTTACTTTTACCGTGTCATCTTGTTTTCTTACACTATAAGGTTAATAAACATTCTATATCAAGCCAAACTAACCCCAAGTCGTTTATTATTAATATATATAACCCTATCTAAGTCATTTGGACGAACCATATATTTTTAGGAATAAACTAACAATTAATAATATAATATTTGTTTTAAAAACTATTATATGTCAATTTTGACACTATTTTGTAATTGATTTTTGTGAAAATCATAACAGAATGATTAGTTCTAAAATAGTTAATTAAATAAATAATAACATGTCATATTAAACTATAAAATTAGTTTAATTCATAAAAAGTCTCAAATTACATTTATTTGGGTATTTATAATATCAATTATTCTAATTTTTCATTATTATGGTAATTACTGCATCATCATTGTGTCATAATTAAATTAAATTATTTAATGTCTAAAAATTATAAATAAAATATCATTATATATGAAATCTTATTATCTTTCTAATGAATATTTACAATCGAATTTCTCTTATGTATAACCCTATATTAAAAATTTTGTAGTAAATAAACATTGATTTTAACTCTTTTAACTGTTCTTTGAATTAAATAATAATAAATGTCCTAATCTAATCCAAGTGGGCCTAAATGGTCATATTTTATTCCTAAGGTTGTGTTTGGTCGAATTACACTTATCCAATAGAATTATGACATGTTTTAGGATAATAATAATATCATTTTTACCCTTAATTACCATATTTACTTTTAATCGTGGTAAAAAAAAGTAAAATGTTACTATTCACCAAAAATTATTTTCATCTCATTGAACCACATTTCACTTACTGACATCAACTATGTCTCTCGGAATTTTAAAATTCCACTCACAGAAGCGGTAAAATTACGTTTTATGAAAAATTCATTTTTTTAACTAGCACTTAGTGGTTTCACTATTCATCAAAAAATGAGTGTTTCCAGAAAAATACCAAATATTTGGTCTAATATATATTTGATATTATGAACTCAAAAATGATGTCTATTTTACCAAATTCAAAACATATCAGTTTCATTAATTAATTTAAAAATTAATTCCCGTTGTCAAAACAAATAGCGTGTTTTTAAAAGATAATAACTATCAAAAGATTGACACTTGTTTATGTCTGGTTTAAATGTGAAAATACATCCAATGAAAAACATTGTATTAAATTGTAAAAATATATTCTAAATATACTTTAAAACCACTCAAATTAATAATTTATCACTAATAATTATTTCGATTAAAAAAGTTGTTTTTAATTAAAATTTAGTAATTTTCACTAATTATCAGAATATGAAAGTTATCCGAAAAGTACCAAAATTTCACCCTAAGATAATTTTGATATTCCCAATCCAAAAATGAAGTCCATTTTGAAAAATAAAATTTAAAAAATTTAAAAAAATGGTTATTACTATTCATAATGGCTAGTTTTAATAATATTTTAATAGCATATCGTTGTTTAGTAAAACTCGGTATTGCGTACTACACACGCTATCGAGGAAGGTCGCGATTGCATGTAATGCAAGGAAATTAAAGGATGTGTGTTGTGCAAGCTCCTTTTGGTGTAGCGTACAACACAAGACATTAATGAAATTAAAAAGAATATTTTTCATAAAATCTCGGGTGTTACACCTAAACTTCTCTAAAATCTATTGGTTGAGAGTATTTAGACCCATACCCACCTTATCTTCTAAATAAATCAATTTTTATCTATTAAAAACCGAACATGACTTTATTATAATATAACATTTTATGTTTTTCCTAATGTGCCCCTATCCTCCCTTATAAAAGGGCACCTCCTCCCTCTACTCCTCACACCACTTTGAGAATTCAATCTCGTCCAACCCCTGCCAATTTGTCTTCTCAACTTCCCTAGAAACATCCAATATGTCCGGGTCTTCTTCAAACACCATATTTAGTGCCCTAAGAGGAGGTTAAGAAGAGGCGCTTCAAAGAAGATTTAATGTTTGTTACCGATTCTTTCAACTTTATTTCATCTTCTACTTCTTCTTATTTAGTTTCTTCATTATGAAGTAACAACATAATTATCACACATATACATATATGTTATTATAAATATTAAAAAACCCTATTTAACCTTCTATCCATCCTACGGAAAACGAAATCATCGCGCGAGCGTACGTATGGAATACCGTCTCCACGCCGTGGTGTAATCTGTTTTCCACCACCACCTTACTTGGATGGTTATAATGGTGTAAATAATAACTATATATGATTATTGTAAAGTGATATTGATTCTGAAATAGTATATATACACTTCAATACAATTCCACAATCATGGGAATGTTATCATCGCTCGTGCGTACGTACGGCCTACCGTCTCCACGATGTGATGCGACTCGTTCTACATGATCATCAATGATTAATGAATATATAAATGAATTGAATGAATAAATATGATACATATTACACTAATAAAATTATGTAAATGAGGTATCTATAACCTAAAAATAAGAATAAGAATTTATTCGACAAAACACGCATAAGAACACAAGGAAATAAACACCCGAATAACAAGTAGCAATGAAATATTACTAATAAGAAGATAAGAATATGACCAAATATGATATAATAAAAATGAGTAAAACTCTGGAATAAGTCAATAACATTATTTATATCATTATACAGGAGTTTCAGACATGTACGAAGAAAATCGGACCTAAGGTAAGGGAAAATCTCGCAATCTAATTTTTATCTGAGATTGTTTATACTTCAGAATTTACTGGGGAATATTTATCATTCACAACCATGTTTCCTAAATATGTAATATTGTTTATATCTTCCTATAATTATTTATATCTAATTTTAAAAATTGGTGAGTTTTTAGTAAAATATATTAATGGAATCTTTTGTCGTTTTTAGTATGAGGTACGTTTTGGCTTTTCCGGCCAAAGTACGAGAAGAATTTGTTTTTTAACTTATATGGCATGAAAGGAATTTAACGGTTTTAAAACGCCTTATTTTCATGAAGCTTTCTATACAAGATTTATTGACTATTTTCAACAAAATCCATTTCATTTAATACTTAATGTAATTTTGTCAAAATAAAATAATTTTGAAGAAGAAAGGATATTTTCCACAAGAATTCATTTCAAGTGTTTTATCAAAACCATTTTCCATATAAGATGAAATTATTTCATATGTGTATGTTTCAAGTATAATGAATCTATTGTTTACATGTTTTGATTTTTCTTATGATGAAATGATATCAATTTCTTTTATATAGATTCTGTTATTATGGGATGATGTTTATGAAACCCATTTTATTCGTTGGGTTATTATGAATGATGTATGTTTATTTTGTGGTAGACAAAAGAATGATTTCATTATGAGATGGGTGGGACCTATATCTCCCTCCAATTAATTGGGTAAATATTTATATATCATGAGATATACATGGATGGAACGGTATGTTAATCCAGTTCAGTGATACAGGACTGGAACGGGGTGTGAACTCGATTCAGAAAGGGACTTTGTCCACTAATATGGTCTTGGCAGCAATGCCTTTGATACTATGGAAATCATAATATGTGCTTAATGTTTGACACAATTACATGATTTATTCCCTTGATATTTTATCAGGATTGATGATCCATTATGATATATGCCTTACGTACTTCCAAGATTTATTTCACTACTCAAGATTTTGATGTTTAGATTTTATGTTGAAGTTTTTTCCTTCAAATGTTTATGGATTGTTTCATGTTCTTTATGTTTACCCTTAATGAGAATTTGATCTCACCCTTTTTGATGTTTTCTTTTCCCCAAGATATAAAGAATGGTTTTAGGTATGGAAACCAAAATGGGAAGATCTTTATGGGAGATGTTGAAGATCTTTCACCATGATTAGAATATTACATTCTGAGTTTCCAAAGACACTAAACTAATACGATCTTTGGGCATTTGTTTTTTTCATGTATTAAGTATTCCGAAAATGTAATGTAATTTCCATGTACTTCAATCATTGGGTCTCTACAGTTGGTATCAGAGTGAAGGTTTAGTTAACCTTTGGAAACTAGGATGCGAGAACATTAGTGAGATCCCTAAAGATATTTCAAAGGTATGTCTAGGGATGTCTCTATGGTTATGTATACATATTGGTTATAGTCGTCGAATTACGGTAATGATAGTATAATGAAACATTAGGTGTTATATATTGAAGGTACTCCCCCTTTATTATGCTATTTTCCTCGCATGATTATTTCCACACACACTGTGTTATTTTGGGTTTTAGAAAAGGGCTCGAAACAGGAGGACTCACGATAATGGAGGATATGATGGACAATGGAATGATATTATTCACGAGGAACCAAATGAAATTGGATATAGAATTCCAAACATCGTTATTATGACTTATCAGAAGTCTCATAATATGATCAATAATCTCAACTTTGGTAAGTATCTCGAATCAGCTAATAAGTGAAATATGTATTTTCATGATGATAATAGAGGAAATAAAGTTCAATTACCCTCATGTAGGTCATGTGGGAAAGAGGCATCAGGGAGAATGTTTCAAAGGAATTGGAAGATGATTTGGGTTTGGAAAAGAGGGACACAAAGCCATTAATTTTAAAGGAAAAGGTCCAGTTAACACCATGGAAAAGGATAATGGTATTTATAAGACATCAAAAATGGTTAAATGTTTTAAATGTGGAATGTATGGGAATTATAAAAACCAATTCCCAAAGGGGAAATCTCATGAAGAGAATCATCATGGTCGTATGGGTAGTTCTTATTTTGATGATGATGAAGAGACTACAAATGATATATGATATAATTGAAATGACGAAGCTCAGTTAGTGGTTTAAGAAGGTAGTGGAATGATTTATGTTTATCCAGAGTTATGTTGTATAGTTAATGGTACTATGGAATAAAGACACATCTAAGGATTGTTACACTATTGTTTTTCCTAAAGTATTTGAAAGTATATGTTGAATGGTCCTGGTAACCATGAAAGGTTGTTCAGATATTTTTGGAATGAAGATGATATGCGTATAATGAATGGATACGGAAAAAATAATATGTTTGATAGTATTCATGAGATCATGATTGATATAAGGACTAAGTGATATCATGGTTTGAGTATATAGAAATTTTGGGATTTTGGTAAGTGGAAAGGGTTATCTTTTGATAGCACTCTTGTTTTCACTAAGGTTCTATGGTAATTCATGTTTCAAAAGAATACATTATTAAGGTATTCACATTTTTTGAATGTGACCAACAAGATGTGTCGGATGATATATGGTGGATAAATGATTGTATTCTCGTGCTTATTAAGTGACCTTTGAGTTAATCGTTTTCATTATACTATGAGATTGGACAGATGTATTTTAGATAAGCCTAAATATTGGAATGGATTATGTTGAACATTAGATATTATTATTTTAGGATAGGAGTTTTTTTCGATATTATTTTTAGAATGTTATAATAGTATAGTTTTAAAAAAAGGACAACCCGTAGGACGCGCGACAACCCGCCACGTCGGACAAGGATGTGGGAATAGAACCCACAAATGAAGTGTGACATGCCTTTATCACCTACCACTGGCCTACAGGAAGTCCCTGGTTAGTAGAAACTTGTTTTATTTTATTAAGAGCAATGATAGATGATGTATAAGTCCATTTTAGCGACCATACATGATTAATCTTAGCATATATGGACTTATGTATATTTAATAAATTTTTCTAAACTTTTTGCGATAGAAACAGATGGAATGACCTATCATTATATCACATGATCTCTTAACACTTCACAAATGACAAATTCAACTTTATTTATTTAAGAGATGAAGTGAAAATTGTTCAAGGAACGAACAACGATGAGATTGTACCAAAATCAAGTAATTATTTCTTTTAATTCAACAATTATTCAACATTAGGGAAATGATATTGAAAACCAAAAATGTTTTCCAAGTGCTCTTATATCTTATGAATCAGATGGTACCTTAGATCATCACATTTTTATGGCTTAGTGACTGTTGGATTTTTCATAACCCTGTTCTCTACCACTCTCCATCAGAACTTGACGGTTAGATTTCTCTTCCATATCCATATTTTCACCTTTGATATCCTATGTGGGAACCCAAGTGATGGGTTACTTTGTGTATCCGTTTTGTTTCTAACGTTCAATTTTTAAAAGTAAAATTTTGTATTCCTTTTTACTCTATGGGTTTCTATGAAAGAATTTTTCATGTACAAAACCATTTATAACCCCGATGAATTTCGAGGTCGAAATTAATTTTATGGGGGGTAGAATGTAACACCTTGAGATTTTATGAGATATACTATTTTTATATCTTCTATTATACACTACACCAATATTAGCTTGTAATATATGCAACACCGTATTAGCTTTCCGTATAGACAACACTATTCTTGGCTCGTGTTATGCACAATTTAAAGTTCGTTTTGTGGAAGTTATTCTACACAAAATTATGTATAGATTCTATTTAATGTCTAAATGAAATAAGTTTTGAATATGTTATACAAAACACCAAATTGAGATTTCACTACATGCAGCCTTGACATGCCTTGCATTACATGCAATCAAGACCTTCTTCGATAGCGTGTGTAGTACGTAATAACTTGTTTCAGTAAATGAGATATTATTATAATATTATTATGAACTAGCCATTATGAATAGTAATACCCACTTTTTGAAATTTTATAAATTTTATCTTTCAAAATGGACTTCATTTTTAGATTCGTAATATCGAAATTATCCTAGGGTGAATTTTTGGCATTTTTCGGAAAACAATCAATTTTTTATGAATAGTGAAAACACTGGGTTACTATTTAAAAACCGAATTTTTTATTTAAATAATCATTTAATTTATTTAAATTTATTTTAGGTCAAAATTGATATATAATACCTATATATGTTCAATGCAATTCATTGCAGTCATTTTATAATTATTTTTGATATATGAAAATTTTGTTGAACTTTTCACCGTCTTTTTCCCACCTCCTAGGAGAATTTTCAAATTTACATAAAACTTATTTTTACCACATCTATGAGTTGAATTTAAAAAATCCGAGAGACACGGATAATATCAAGGAGTAAAGTGTTTTTCAATAAGATAAAAATATTTTTTGGTGAATAGTTACTTTTTACATTTATTTACCACGGTTAAAAGTAAATCGGGTAATTAAGGTTTATAATGATATTATTATTACCCTAATACTTGTACTAATTATATTGGATAAGTATAATTAGACCAAAAAAACCTCAGGAATATAATATTATCATTTAGGTCCACTTGGATTAGATTAGGACATTTAATATTATTTTATTTAAAGAAGAGTTAAAATAGTTAAAATCAATGTTTAATAACTAAAAGATTTTTAATATATGTTTATAAATAATATAAATTAGACTATAAATATTCATTAGAAATATAATTATATTTCCTACATAATGATATTTTATTGATAATTTTTATACTTTAAATAAGTTAATTTATTTATGACACAATAGTGATGCAATATTTACCTTATTAATGAAATATTAACATAATTGATGTTTTAAATACACAAATAAATTTAATTTTAGACTTTTTATGAATTATAATAACATTCTAGGTTAATATTACATGTTATTATTGATTTAATTAACTTATTTATAACTAATAATTCTGTTATTATTTTCAAAAAAATAAATTACCAAATAGTGTCAAAATTGACATTAAATAGTTTTTAAAACAAATATTATATTATTAATTGTTATTTTATTCCTAAAAATATATTTTTAGGATAAATGACATAGCTAAGGTTATATATATTAATAATGGACAACTTTGGTTCGTTTGTCTTGTTAATGTATGTTTATTAACCATGTAGTGTAAGAAAACAAGAAGACACGGTAAAAGTTAAATTATTAAACATAGGGTCAAATCTAAATGATAAGGTTAAAATAGTAACCTAAAATTGTCTAAAATGTATTGGTTTAGATGCTTTTGACTCATCCCCACCATATCTTCTAAATAAATCAATTTTGAGCTATTAGAAACCTAATATGACTTCATTATAAAATAATATTTTAAGTTTTTCCTAAAGTGACCCTCTCCTCCCTTATAAAAGGGAACCTCTTCCCACTACTCCTCACACCACATTGAGCCTTCAATATCGGCAAAAACCTGAAAATTCCTCTTATCAACTTCACTAGAAACATTCTAGAGGTCCTGGTATTCTTCAAAGACCGTCTTTAGTTCCCTAAGAGGAGGTTAAGAAGAGGCGCTTCAAAGAAGAGGTAATGTCCGTCACTGATTCTTTCAACATTATTTCTTCTTCTACTTATTCTTCATTAGTTTTTTTAATATGAAGTAATAACATTATTATCACTCATATACTGATATTTTATTACAAATAACAAACAACCCTATTTCACCTTCTATCCATCCTACGGAAAATGAAATCACCGCGCGTGCGTACGTACGGAATATCGTCTCCACGCCGTGGTGTAATCTTTTTTCCACCACCACCTTACATGGATGGGTATAAAGGTGTAAATAATAACTATATATTATTAGTTTAAAGTGATATGGATTATGAAATTGTATACATACACTTCAATACAATTCCACAATCATGGGAACGATATCATCACTCGTTCATAAGTACGGCCTACCGTCTCCACGATGTGATGCGACTCGTTCTACATGATCATCAATGCTTAATGATTATATAAATGAATTGAATGAATAAATATGATATATATAACACTAATACCATTATGGAAATTAGGTATATATAACCTAAAAAGAATAATAATATTTTATTTGACAAAACACCCAAAAGAACAAAAAACAATAAACACCCGAATAACAAGTAGCAATGAAATATTTCTAATAAGAAACTTAGAATATGACCATATATGATATAATAACAATGAGTATTATTCTATAATAAGTCAATAACATTATTTAAATCATTATATAGGAGGTTCGGACATGTACGAAGGAAATAAGACCTAAGGTATGGGAAAATCTCGCAATCTCATTTTTTTCCGACATTGTTTATACTTCAGAATTTACTAGGGATTATTTGACATCCTCATCCACGGTTCCTCAATATGTAATATTATTTTTATCCACCTACATTTTTTTAAATCCAATTTTACAAATTGGGGAGTTTTTAGTAAAATATATGAAAGGAATGTTTTGTCGTTTTTTGTACGAGGTACATTTTGACTTTTCCGGCCAAAGTACGAGAAGAATGTTTTTTTACCTTATGTGGCATGAATGGATTTGTACAGTTTTATAACGCCTTATTTTCATGATGTCTTCTATACAAGATTTATTTACTAATTTCAAAAAAATCCATTTGTTTTAAAACTACATGGAATTTTGTGAAAAGAAATGATTTTGAAGAAGAGATGATATTTTCCTCAAGAATTCATTTAAAGTGTTTTATCAAAACCATTTTCCATCTAAGATGACATTATTTCATATCTGTATGTTTCAAGTATAATTTCTTTATTGTTTGCATTGTTTGATTTTTATAATGATGAAATGATATCTATTTCTTTTATATTGATTATGTTATTATGGGATGATGTTTATGAAACCCATTTTATTCATTGGGTTATTAGGAATGATGTATGTTTATGTTGTGGAACATGAAAGAATGATTTCATTATGAGATGGGTGAGACCTATATCTCCCTCCAATGCATTGGGTAAAGATTTATATATCATGAGATAGACATGGATGGAAATTTAATTTAATCGGGTTCAGTGATACAGGATTACAATGAGTAGTGAACTTGATTCAGAAAGGGACTTTGTCCACTAAGAAGGTTTTGGCAGTAATGCCTTGGCTACTATGGAAATCATAACATGTGCTTAATGGTTTCAACAATTAAATGCTTTATTCCCTTGATATTTTATCATGATTGATGATCCATTATGATATATGACTTACGTACTTCCATGATTTATGTCTTTGCTCAAGATTTTGATGTTTAGATTTTTTGTTCAAGTTTTTTTATTCAAATGTTTATGGATTGTTTTATGTTCTCTATGTTTACCCTTACTGAGCATTTAAGATCACCCAATTTTATGTTTTATTTTCCCCATGATATAAATAAAGGTTTTAGGTAAGAAAACGAAAAGGAGAAGATCTTTATGGGAGATGTTGAAGATCATTCACAATGATTAGAAGATTACTTTCTTAGTTTTGAAACACCCAAAACTAATACAATCTTTGGGCATCTGTTTTTTCATGTATTATGTTTTCCACAAAATTTATGTAACTTACAAGTATGTCAAGCTTTGGGTCTCTACATTTGGTATTAGAGAGAAGTTTTAGTTAACCTTTGGAAACCAGGATGCGAGAACTTTAGTAAGATCCCTTGAGATATTTCCAAGGTATGTCTAGGGATGTCTCTAAGGTTAAGTATATGTATAGGTTATAGTCATATAATTACTGAAATGATATTAGAATTCAACCTAAGGTGTTATTTATTGAAGGTACTCCCCCTTTATTATGATATTTTCCTAGCATTATTTTTTTCACTCACACTATTCTTTTTGGGTTTTAGAAAATGGCTGGAAATAAGAAGATTCATGATAATGGAGGATATGATGGAAAATGGAATAATATTCTTCATGAGCAACCAAATGTAATTGGACCTAGAAGTCCAAACATCGTTATTATGCCTAATCAGCAATCTCAAAATATAATCAATAATCTCAACATGGGTAAGTATCTTGACTCATCTAATAAGAGAAAGATGGAATTTCATGATGATCATAGAGGAAAGAATGTTCAATTCCCCTCATATAAGTCATGTGGGAAAAGGCATCAGGGAGCATGTTTCAAAGGAACTGGAAGATGCTTTGGGTGTGGAAAAGAAGGACACAAAGACAATAATTGTAAAAGAAAATGTCCAGTTAACACCATGGACAAGGATAATAGAATTTCTAAGACATCAATAATGGTTAAATGTTTTAAATGTGGAATGTATGGGCATTATGCAAAGAAATTCCATGAGGGAAAGTCTCATGAAGAGAATCAGTATGGTCGTACAGGTAGTATTTATGTTGATGGTGATGAGGAGACTACAAATGATATATGAGATAAAATAAATGACGAAGCTTAGTCAGTGGTTTAATAAGGTAGTGGAATGATTTATGTTTATCAAGAGTTATGTTGAATAGTTAATGGTTCAATGGAATAAAGACACATATAAGGATTGTTACACTATTGTTTTTCCTAAAGTATTTGAATGTATATGTTGAATGGTACTGGTAACCATGAAAGGTTATTTAGATATTTTTGGAAAGAAGATGATATTTTCATAATGAATGGATAAGGATAAAATAATATGTTTGATAGTATTCATGAGCTCATGATTGATATAAGGACTAAGTGATATAATGGTTTGAGTATATAGAAATTTTGGGATTTTGGTATGTTGAAAGAGTTATCTTTTGACAGCACTCATGTTTTCACTAAGGTTATATGGTAATTATTGTTTCAAAAATATACATGATTAAGGTATTCACATTTTTGAAATGTGACCAAAAAGATATATTGTATGATATATGGTGGATAAATGACGGTATTCACGTGCTTGTTAAGTGTCCTTTCATGTAATCATTTTCTTTATACTATGAGATTGGATAGATGTATTTTCAAGTAATTGTTTTCTTTATAACTGATGGATCTTCTGTTTCTATAGAATAATCCTTGAACAGTAATGATTTGTGGATACTGAATCCATGGGATTCCAAGTCCATTTAATATTATCTGAAATGGATTGTTTGACTCACATTGGACATGAACTATTAATATTCTCCTTGGACTCCCCCAGTGTCATTATCGATTTTCCATCAAGATGATATTGGGACTCAAGAAGGATGCCTTGGTCTTGTACACCTTGGATCTGGAACATCAGGGAATGATACATTGATTATATGGAACAACTATGATATATGTGGTATTACTGGTTACACAGCTCGACCATGGGTATTCTAACACTTCTGTTTATACCTAAAGGTCATGGATGACATGATATGTACGAATGTATGGTGAGGTCATGTTACTTATTCTGCATTATTTGTAGATACCTTATTATAGGATCTTGACCCATATTTGGTGAAGATACTTATTGATATTTAATGGATCACATTCATATTAGTATATATTATTTGGGAACATTACACTTATTTATTCCTTCTCTGCTTACTTTTCACACTATATAGCTTATATTGAAAAACCTTGAATTATTATGTATATTTGGGTGTTCACCTCCCAGGACTATTTCTCACACACTTTTTCTCCCACTTTTGGGTAATCAAATAAAATATATGGATGTAGGTATGTAATATGGAATGTTTCCATAGTGTGATGCATGATTTTCTATCATTTGTTTGAGAAGGGATCGTGGGGCCATGTTGTGGATTCTAATGATGTCTAGAGATATTACTATTTAGTGTTTCTTTAGAGAAATGTTTTTTGTTGTAATACTGAGTACCTATTCTAGATCTTTGTATATACATGTATCATCATCTTATTATAATATATTCCTTTCGGCATTATTATCCATACATGATGCTTATTTATTGTCTTTTTTGTTATATTTATTTCTTATTTTGACTATTACTGATACTCAATTATGTTACCCTATAGTATTGAATGCACAGTCTCCCCATTTAATCTCCCTAGGACCTAACTTCTAGTATATATCAATTTGTGTTTGGGGAGATGCAATTTATTCCATGTAGAGAACTAGGCTCATGTCAATATTTCTTGGCATCTTGTTCATGGATGTTACAAAGTGTTATCAAATGGTGTTTTCTTTTATACATTATTATTTTGATATAATAGTTATGGATATTATGGAAAAATAATTTAGTAATGTTATTTTCCTAGGAGTAGATAACACATGTACTAGAAAATTCTAAATTTAATCAAATAAAATGGTTGTTTTATGGATTATGATAGATAAAATTTATTTGATTCTATCAAAGATTGATGCTCTTCAATTTTGATGTAATAATTGATATGATTGTGGGATATATTTTTTTGAAACCCAATGAGATGAGCGGATTCCATATCATGAATCATTTTAGGCACTAGTAAGAAATAACATACTGTTCATTATTCCATTGCATAAAGGATCCATTTTTAGTTGAATGTTGTTGTGACTGGTTTTGTGATAGATATACTTGTTGTTTATCTATTGAATGGTTGTTGTATTTTTTTATTTCTATGGAATCCTATTAATACCCCCTATATTACACTCTATTATTTAGGGAATAGTATACCCAAGGCCACACCCTAGGGATTCACTGCTTGTTTTCAACCATTGTAATTTTGGGAGTTGCACTTCAGGACATTTGGCCAACTGGGATTGTGGAAATGTGGAGTAGAATTCAGGTATGGGACATTTCAAATTAGCATAAAATGTGGAAATATAAATTATAAAAAATGTAGAATGCTTAGGGGGAATTCTATTCATTTAGATAATTTACCATAAAAGGTTAATATAATGCGGAGCACCCAATTGTTGTACTTATGTAAGGTATACATCTTCTAAAATACTAAACAGTATTCAATTTTGATGTATCAATCTATGAACCTTATGTACTAAATCGCCCTGAATTGTATGATTTTATGGAACAAATTAAATTAAATTGATTGTTCAATGTGGATTTCCCATCTATTATTAAATATTTAATGTTTTTTACATGTAGGTTTCCTTAACATAAATTAACTAAATGGTTTTAATGAAATGAAGTGTAAAGGTCATTCCATTGGTTGCATCATATATTGAAAACTAATATGAATTTTAGTGTCTTATTAGAATTGGACATGACTACTTATATATTTGAGAGGTAGTAAATCATGTCTTATATTATAAAATGATTATTCATAATTTTAGATCATGATTTTATGATACGGTTAATGTTGATCCTGACTGTATCATGTTCTCTTACATCAGGTGTTGAGAATTACGTCTCAAACCATTGGAATTATTAGTGCAGTGGTAATGACACACCACATCCCTTGTTTCTAGTGATGACATGATGGAACACAAAACATCTCCATTGATGAGCATGATTTCTTCGAAACATTAGGTGATGTAGGCCATATAACATATTGCATGAGAATTTAAGCTTGTTAGACTAGTAATGGATGTCTACGATACGCCTCAGTCCATCCAGAACCTAGTATTACCGATACAAGGACACTTGAGTCACTAAGTGCTTGGCTCATATAGGTGGATGAAATATATAACTATATTAAATATAAATTATTAATATATATAGTGATTGATCTAACATACTTCCCATACATGATCTGAAGCATGTAGTGACACTTGGTTTCCTTTAGGAACCTGAGCGAGTAGTTATTTCTTTATTCATCATTATTATTTAATTACATATTCCTACTCTTATGAAAGACATTTTTTAGTGGAATTGAGATACATGGATAATAAAAGGAGGTCCTTCTATAAACATAGTTTTTTTCATTATTTGGATATATAAAATAAGTAGAACAACCAATTATTCCATGTAGAGTCATGGAACATGTGTCACATGTACTAAAAAATGTTGTGGAGTTGATTTGGTGGACACAATTTTTCAGCTCAAAAAACTTTTGGCCCCTTATGGATCAGAAATAGGTGGATAATTTGGTTTATAAATATTTAAATGATTATAAATATATATGAAATTAAAATGGAATCTTTAAATGATAAATATAGAACATTATAAAGACCCAACTTTTGAATGGGCAGTATGTAGCGTCTCTTTAGACTTTTGGGACATTTTCTTGTAACACCCCAAGTTTTTGAAGACCTTTTTACATAGATAAGTTAATTTTTATTTATTTCATGAATAATACTAAGTCAAAATTCCTTACACATGGAACCGACTTGGAGTATGTTACATGCAACACTGACTTCGCATACGTTACAGTCAACATTGAGTTTCTACTAAACATCTTTTTTTTATAATAAACTGTAAAAGATAAATATAATCTATTACTTAAATGTAGAAATATGAATAGTATTAATTACCTTTAAATTATAATACCTAATTTTATTTTCTAAAAAAAATTGATAATGAATTTTTTTTGTAAATTCCTTACATGTTTAAAAATATAATTTTCTCAAATGAACTAATCTTCATGTCCTTATATGATAATTAATAAAATTATTTTTAAAAAAAATTAGATATATAATTTGATAAAATTATCTTCTATTTTGACTTATTATTTTACAATTATCTTAGGGTTTTTATGGATTTTTACAAGAATCATCATTTTTTGAAGAATAGTAAAATATCTAAATTTTAATTAAATGAGTTTTTTCTTATAATTTATATTTAATGTAAAAATATATTTTTAAATTGTTTTAATTTGTAATGATATTAAATTTTTATAAATTAATCTAATTTAGGTAATTGGGACCAATTTCTCAATGAAATCAGATAAAAAAATATTGTAATATTTTTATCATTTTTAATTTGAAAACCCATAGTGTCATTTCATCTGCTGGGTAAAATTTAAATTAATGTATGGAAAATTTTGCATGTCAATTTAAAAAAAATTATTAAATACTTTGAATAATCATAATATATAATTTCTAATAAATTAAACTTTATTTTTCACAAAAAAAATATTATTGAAATTAATTAATGTTAATTTCAACGATTAATGTGTAATTATGCTTAACAAGAGAATAAACCTTAAACATTGGGGCCAAAATTACCAATACACTTGTCCAGAACCCATTGGATAGAAATAAATCGTCCAAAAACCTTGATTTACTATTTTTTGTTGTTTTTAATCATTTTTAGGTATAGTGTGGGTACACCTAACTAGTTTTCAAAAATTCCAATTTGTCCCCTCCATCCCATATAAAATGAACCAAATCTCTCCATTCTCCAAACCACTAAAACAACTAGGATCAGAAAATATGATCCAAATAAACTTACCATAATCCCTAAATTCTTCTTTTAAGCATACTATTGGGTATGATTCCATCAAAATATTCCATTTTCTGAAAACCAAAAAGAGTTATGCAAAGAAGAGTTAACATCCTTCCTCAAGATACTTTCTTTTATTTTCTTTATCTAATACCTCAAAACACCTTATTCCTTTAATATATAATAAAAAACTATCCTAAATATATTTAATTATTTTAATATTATGTTTTAGACCTATAATATCAACCACATTCATCTAATGGTTAAAAAATATATAGTTCTTGTGTATGAAAAACTACCGACTCATGAAACTATGATGTTCATTTTACCTTTTCCACCATTCAAGGTTGGGTATTTTGATATAAACCATTTTTATATAATATATCTATATATATAATGTCATTATTATATTTAATTCATTCGAAATAAATGCCTTAATAATTTATATGATGTGTAAAAACGATAACATCATTTGTGGAGCTATGGACTATCGCCTCCTCAAAGAGATATAATTTGTTCACACAATACATGGAATTTATTATGGATGGTTATAGTAATGATATATGATGTATATAAAATAATAAAAATATTTTAATGAAATCTTATACATCTATACATATATTTCATTTACTTTATTTTAATAAGACAACAAAATAGAAACAGCATTCATGCTTACATA
Source organism: Viscum album (assembly GCA_963277665.1). NCBI lineage: Eukaryota > Viridiplantae > Streptophyta > Magnoliopsida > Santalales > Viscaceae > Viscum > Viscum album. Next base: position 1,666,872,511 of record OY728119.1, read on the forward strand.
CAGCCAACCATCTCAATTAAAAGTGAATTCCATAACATATATATATTTTATAGATTATTAAAAATAAATTATAATTATTATATATAATATTTAAATTGTTTTGAAAAGTTGAAATATAATATAATCAGGATCTATGTAAGATGATCATGAATAATATGTCAAAAAGCATATAAAGCACAAAGTGTATATTACATAGAGCATGGAATTGTTAATAAGAGTGTAATATAAAGTCCTAATAAATTCATATATGGTATTATATATAAGAATATTGTTCTAGAAATAACATATAATAAACATTCATTTATTATACAAGAATTTTATGTTATTATGAAGAGAGTTAATACATAAGGTCATGGAATTTAATATCAACTTTTATTTCCATGACATACATGACTTATTCGCCACTAGTTTCATCTATGTTGTGTATAAACATCTCGTGATTGTATTATATTATAGTTAAACATTAATTTTTTTACATATCCAATTGAAGATATTTTTTTCATGGTTTTTATGATTACAAAGATACCAAATCTGTAATGTAATTTTGTCTCAATTTTCCATCCATGAGAAACATCTTCTGTTATGAATCTACCATCTTTTATGATGTGTATATACATCCAATTGACAATGTATATAAGGAAAATCCTTATTTTTCATGATATTTTAGGCTCCCTATAATCTAATTTTATTATATATAGAGTATGATTCAAATTTAACATGTCTTAAGAGTTTATTCAAACAATCAAATCATTTATCAAGATTTTTTATTATTATGCTTCCATTGATGAAATCATATGATACATATCTCAAAAAAGCTCATGATATTTCCTCTATTATGTTTAATCATGATATATCCTTATAATAGTACCATTTTTCCTCTCTTTCGTACTTAATGTAATTGTGAAAATGTTTTTATGAAAAATGTGATTTTGATTCTCTATTCGGTTAGAAATCTATTTATATCAAAATCATGTTTTCAAAAAGGTTTTCCAAAATATTTTAATATGATATTTGAATATCATTTTCATCGAAAAATGATGTTAAAATATTTTATGCTTTTCAATGCATCCTTTATAAGAATTAAAATATATATTCCAAAAAAAATTATTTAAACAAAATCTTCAATTTTAAAAATATTATTTCAATGTATAAATGATAATTTCAAAAAATAATCGTTTAAAAATATATTTCAAAATTATTTCTCATATATTATGTCATGTTTTGGTGTCACTCATACATTTCTCAGGAAAAAATTATATATTTCCAACCATATTTTTCCTATGAATGGTTTATGTTTTGATAACATGATGTTTATGAAACCTGTTTCCATTTCAAGGGATATTTGATTTTGAAAATAACATGTTTTCAAGGGTTATTCATTTGATGAAATGATGACAAAACATGTATCATTTACCATAGGTTATCTGAGGATTAAATGTTTTTGATACATATTTAATTTTATGGGTTATAATATGATTTCTTATGTCATGACCTGACATAAGATGGGGCTTTAGGCACAACTAACAAAAAACCTCTACAGGCCATGGGGTGGCAACAAGCTCGAAAAGAATAACTAACCTGGGGAGGCCATTGCATAATAAAATGTAAACATTCACAATGTAAATTCAATGAAAAGTGATGATGGTAAATAAAAAATATGAAAAAATATTATGAAATACGAAAATCATAAATGAATCTCTACACTGTAAAAATGTTCTGTTGTGTAAACTGGAAAATAATGAAGAAAAATATATGACCAACTAGAAAAGTGTCCAAACAAGAAAACACTATAAATTTAAATGCTAAGTGTTCCTACCTTCTAAATCCCAAGATACATCCCCTATACATAGTCTAGGAACCCTATATCCCAAAGCACTAGTAATTTCTTGATAAACCTGTCTGTCGTATATAAATGACAAGACAAGTGTTGGGAAATTCCCATGTAGGGGTGAGTATATACATACCCCATAAAACAGTCCCAAATGTGTGTAGGGGTCCTGTAACATATAAAACTAAAGACCAAAGTAATATAGGGAACACGTTACAGTAAAAGAGTACAACTAAATTCAATAAGAGAGTGAATGTAAACTCGTCTGAACGGAATGAGCTCGACACTGTGAGAAGATGAACTTATTTTCAGGCTTTTATGACTATAGTAGGAGAGTAGACTCATCTATCCATGAGAAGCTTGAAACAGAAATCATGTGGCATACCAATTACATCTTCATCTCTCCTAGAATGAGAGTAACAAACCCCCAATGAGTAGGTACTAAATAAAGATATATATATATATTCTTAATCAAGAATCCTAGAAAAGAGAGTATGGGGATATTCATATCACAGCCCAGCCCAACAAGATGTGTAACCAATTGTTCAAAAATATGTCAATAATAGATTCCCGTCACATCACGTGTCATCCCTAAAGACTATAGTCTGAGGGAATCTATCACCAAATATTGATACAATATTCATTGGGTGGAAATAACTCACCCACATGTTTTTAGACCACATCACAAAATGTTTATTCATGGGGAAAGAATCAATCATTATTTTTAGACCAATGATATCTAAAACAATGTCTCGTCAACATGAAATATAGTTAAGGGGAAGCTTTTCCATTTAGAGAACCCATATCTTATACTGATAGGGGAATTAAAAAATGTTTATGTACAAAAAATATGTTGGACTCGTTCCCTAGTATGATATAAAAGTACCGCCTCTTGGGATAGAGGACCACACCCTGGTGTGATAGGGGAGTCTCGTATCTATCTGTAGAATGATTTTGGAGGACCCACACCCTGATGTGATTCTGTAGTACCATCTCCAGGGATTGAGGACATGCTTTCTGATGTGACAAGGGAGTTGTAAATCTATTTTTAGAATGTGTTTGGATGACATGTACAATGATGTTACTTGGGTGTACAATCTCCATAGATAGAGGACCTGCACACTGATATGAAAATGGGGTACCACTCTATCTGAACTCTCTGACTATCCCGCCAGATCACTTCCATTGTCAAGCACCACCTAAAGAAGCGTCACACTTAGAACATCTCACAACATATATAAAATAGAACAACAGAGGTAACCATCGTGTTCTACATGGAAAAAAAATTGGGATAAGCTACTAAAGGGAAAAATTCCATGTCAAAATCAAAGAGATATGAATGATTAAAGATTCATATTGGAGTGTGAAACATATAAGGGAACATTATGACATATGGTCTCACTCTAATGTTGGAAAGGGTATTTAAAAGAACATCGATTACTAACCATGTATTACAACACAATTTGTAAGGGTACAACACAACATGTATCGACAGAAATCTTGAGGAATGTAGAATATTCAGCATCAATCCAAAGGGAAAAAATTTATTGCAATAAAATACATCTTCAAATGGACTGGTATGGCCAAAAACATCATGTCACTATGATAATCATGGAATAATTCTCAAAATAAACCACTCAAAAGCCTCAATCATACACCTGGTGAAAAGTTTTCATTTCACCATATCATGCTCGAATGGCATCTCATTGGACCAACCACGAGTCCAAATAAAATAGCCAAAATTAATCTTCAAACATTCACCTTATGTTTAGGGTCAGGACTCCACTAATGGTCCATGAAATGGACATTGTATGAAGAAACTATGTAAGATCCAATATAATAATAATAATAATAATAATATCATTATTATTATTATTAATTTTGGGCACCCGATCCATAAGCATGATGTAAGTATCCAACATTGGTCTTGAAATAACCATCTCATGGTTAGGGTCACACTACCACAAACGGTACATCAAACGGACGTCATATGAATAAGTTTTTGTTAGAAAGATGGTTTTGATAAGAAATGATAATAATAATTATTATAATTATATAATAATATTATTATTAACTTATTAATATATCAAACATATGATAAGGATGGGATTGAAATAACCTCTCCTGAATCCTTCACTTGGATCACTTGTATGAGGTGACTCACTATTTCCCCCCACTTTATTTTTTCATTCTAATATTATTATTAAAAAAATTTATATATACAAAACATATGACCTCTGTAGACCCCCCCAAATTCATGTAAAACTAACTCCTCCCATAATATTATTTCATCCCTATTTTTCATATTAATTATCTTATAATATCATTAACTTTTGTTATGATATTATAATAACTTCAATCCTGTTCTAACCTGGAACACACTACAACAATAACTACAACCCATATCTCATCCACAAAATGTTCCCCATTACTACCCAGATTTCAGCACACCCAGTTGATTTATTCAAATACATTTTCTAATTTTTCTAAATAATCACAGATTCCATGCCTTGTGATCTCTTCCATCACTGTCAACTGATGTCTTGCCATTCCTACTAATTGGGATTTGGCCTCTATCATGCCTCTCCACTAATATAAGTCTAAACTAAACTATGGGAATCTAATCCAATCTCGTTCACCCTCCATAATCATCCATCATTATTTCATAATTGCATCTCTAATAAGATCTTGTATAAACAATTAGATTCACCAAAGATAAAACATGTGATGATTGATTCTTGGGTATTTTAAATAAATTCGTTCAATGTCCATGAGGGTATAAAAAACCAAAAATCACAATTATTGTGAATGAACACCCACCTTATTTGGATTAGACAATATACATAGCAATTATAACGATGATCAGAAATAAATAAATGAATCCAGGAAAAATAAATTCATATATGGTAGGAAGAGAAGTCAAATATTCGATATAATCATTCAAACAACGAATTAATTTGTTAGTTTATAAATTCATGCTCTTCATGGATAAATCAAACGGGGGTGAAATTCCACAAATCAAAATTCCTACCTAGTTATTGAGTCATTTTATAACAAAGAATTCACATTCGAACATTAGATGATTTTATTTGATTTTTTACTAATTGATTCATCATGGTCAAAAGGTTCATCTTCAATCTAATGATTTGTCATCATTCATCAAAGGGAATATGGAGTAGCTCTCATTGAAGGACTAAAGAAATTGTGAGACAAAGCTATAAAGTTTTTCTAAGGTGATATCTTTATAATGCTATCTATTGTGATGAAACATTAAGTAATTAACCAAAAAAATTACTAATTTATTTATGAAAATCATCACCAATGAGTGAGGGGTTTGAAAATCACCCCTTGACTCAATTTATGTCGTGCCTAAGGTAAACATCACATTCATGTTCTAACTATGGTATCTGATTTATGATCTGATCAACCATTTTAGAGTTATCCAATTTTCATTAATTTACTATGTGTGTACAATCTAAAATATATTTAATATTTTTATACACTTAATTCAAGACACATCAGTCCTCATAATCACATGTCATCATAATTATTAACTATGGAATTATATATATAAATATTTCAAATTCTTATAAGATAATGACTTTGTTTCTATATTATTCCATTCTTCAAAACTTTTAGTCCCTTGAAATAACAACAACGAATATTGGTGGGGACACTGATCCTACATCTAGATTTTCCATACATCTTCACTACACTACGATTTATGAACATTTAAGTTATGTTAAACTCACTAATCACATCCTCTCTCATAATGAAAAGAGTCAACATTTTCCCTGAAAGTGGTTGATGTGATTCCCTTCGTTAGAAATCTCCTCAGGTTAATCTCTTAAAGAAATCTTTTCATGAATGATCATGCACTAAGTGACCACTAGACCGTAGTGACTCCACATCCCTAAGAATAAGACTACTATTTACAACTCTAGGTAGGGAGTCCCATAGTTCTGTTCATGGGGCCTCAACCACTTTGACCTATATAGGGTAAATGTTTTTCCACATATCAAGTTTGATGTTGAGCACTCAAGGGTACCAACTAACAAGGTAGGTGAGTAGACTTATCCCACCATAAAAAAATATACACAAACAACTGGTGGCATACCCTATGAATCTTCACCTTTATTTATAGTAGAGTGACCCCAAACTAGAAACTCCACCACACCCACTAGTGGAATCCCAGGAAAAAAGAGTCAATGAAAAAAACTACACCACCAATCTCAAGACCTACTATTAAAATCCATCATATAACCTCTCCCGGAGCACATAGGTCATAAGGACTCACCATCCACACATGGAAACTATCTTCTTTGGGTGGATCTAACTCACCCTCACAATTTTTATCACATAAAAAATGTGTCTCAATGGGGGAGAACCCCCAATTAATTATTCATTTGAAACTACATTGAACAAATTTGAAACAAGGGTTCATTTACACATTGTGTCACAATGGTTTATGCCTCGATGAAGATGATTAAATAAATAAGTACCTCATAAATTTTCTAACAATATATAATGTAGAAAGTAGAATATACATTGGGTGTACCTCTTATCATCTAGTTCACTATAGGATCATTGAAATCCAATGCATGAAGCTGTCCATGACCCCAACCACCAGCTCTCTATGCCTAACGTGGGTCACCTGGGTATGATGTTGGAAGGATCTCATAGCCATGTCATCCATGTGTAGTTCCTTATGTTCATTTACCAGCTCCAACTCCCTCATGACCACCCAGTCCATTCCTAGGAGTTCCCTGATCATGGGACAACCTCTTCCATGGTATCCTATCAGTTATCTTCATGTACTGATATGAATGTCAGGTCAAGTAGCTTTTTCCATGTGACATCACCCATCACAATCATAGAACCAATCCTCCCATGGAATCCCTGTGGCTCAATGTTTTCCCTGTACTATATGACCATGTGCTTGATCCTTATCACAAAACCATTTCATGCACTAATATCCCTCTAACTAGCATATGGTAGATCTTGTATATAACTCTTTTCAGGTATTCCTGCTTCCATCTCTAACTACCTAACATCCCTCTGACAGAAATAACTATGTCACTAATTCCCTCCCTAGTACCCCAAACAGGTGTGGATTAATTTGGGCATAACATTGGATATAATCTCTCTTCAGAGTCCCTATTCAAATATGATTTCTCTAATGTAGTCATCCCAAATCATTTAAAGGGAATACTATGTAAGGTCATTGAACCTCACTGCATACTCATTCCCAATCATCCCACCCTACTGCAACTCTAGAATCTCTTGGATTTGTATTGACTGAAATAAGGAACGGTAGTAATCCTCACGAAATAACATAAGGAATTAATCCCATGAGATTTCCATTACACCATTCATATGTGTATCAAGGCTCCACTAAAGTCTAGCTACTCCATTAAAATGTAAAGCTTCTAGTGTGACCCCCTGATTTTTTGGTGTTTATATGATCTATAATGCATATATAACAAAATCTTGTCAATCAATTACTAAATGAGGATCTAGCTTATCCTGGAACCTTAGCATCCTATAGCACCAGAACTCACAAACTGAACTAAGACTACATGCATCCCTTGTTTTCTCTAATAGGATGATCTGCTACTCAACAGGTGTAGGTGATACTACCTTCCCATCTGAAAGAAGGGGTTCACAGGATGGACCCTATTCTGAGGGCTCATCGCTCATCAGATTTTTGTCACAAACCGAAATAGGTATCATGGCTCGCTGTCACCACATAGGTATCTCAATAGTTTCCAAGTCATTCGATATTTATTTGAGAATATATATATATATACACAGACATAACAATGGGGAGATTACATAAAAAGAATAGTGATGTATTCAATCCTATATTATGCATGAAACATTAATCCCTACAATAAATGTATCAGCATTATGGGTCTACAAGCATGTAGTCATGGTCCCAGTGAATGGATATGTTAGCCACAAAAGCATCACTAGACTCTGTATCCTGATATATGTACTTGATAGATAGTTACATGTGTTCCCCAAACCCAAAAAAAATATTTTTTGGGAAACATCTTATCAACCTTCTAAGGGTTGAACCATACCTGATACCAATCTGTCACGGCCCGACCCAGACCACGACTAAAGCTGCAACTACCCCAAGACCACCTTCATAGGCCCGAGTTTGGTGATAAGAACCAAGGAATTAACTCGCTCAGGGAAGAATTTTTTCTATGAACCTATACACACACACATAGTTATGTCAATTGAAAAGTGTATAGGGAATGTTGAAAATATGAAATAGTACTATAAAACAAGCTAATCATGCATTAACCTATAAATAGTATAGAAGTATGGTAGTGTGAACTGGAAATTAATGGGGAATAAAACACACCCAACCAGAAAATTTTCCCAACGTTACAAAACTAGAAAAGTAAGTGCTAAGAGTTCCTACCTCTTTAATCCCATGCTTCTACCACTGTACATTGTCCATGAAACCAATATCCCTAACCTACTATGAAGCATGAGAAACTTTTCTATCATCTAAAAAATACATGACATGTGTTGGGAGAATCCCATGTTGGTTTGAATATATACATACAAAGTAGAATTGCCTTTAAAGGGTAATGGTGAACCTGAATGTGATACTACTGACGAGTAATGGTGTACATTGAATAAGGTAATGTAAAATAGTACAACTCAACCAAATAAGAGAGAAAAAAAATAAAATCAACCAAACATAAAGAGAACATCAATAGGAGAATATTATGTTCTTATTGAGTCTTCACTAAAGATAGAAGGAGAGTAGACTCATCCCATAAAGATAATCTACACACAGAAAGCACGTGGAATACCCTGCATGTCTTCGCCTATCCAGGAAGGATAGTAACCAAAACCAAATGAATGGGTAACAAAAAGATATATATATGCTCAGTCAGGAAGCCTGGAACAGAGAGTAATGGGATATCCATCTAACAAATAACATCAAATAGATGACTAACCAATAGTTACAAAGTATGTCCAACAATGATTTCTAGCACCTCAGGCCTCGTCTCTGATCATGTATGTCTAAGGGAACCAATTACAACATCATGATACTATTCACTTTGGGAAGCAATGAATCCCCCACTTAGTTTTAGGTCATATGAAAAAAAACGTTACTCAGAGGGGAATGTGTCCATATTCCATGTGAGTCCAAGGCTATGCCAAACCATGTCTCATCACATTGTCTCACAGTCGAGGGGGGGTACAATTTTAAAGTATAGTACCCATACCATATATAGATAGAGGGTTTACATATATATTTATATAAACAGGTATGGAAGAAACATACTCGAGTATGAAAAGGGACTACCATCACCATGGATAGAGTAGATGTTCCCTTGTGTGATAGGGGAGTACCATCCCTATTTATAGAATTATTTTCGAGTACATGCTCCCTGATGCAACATGAGAGTACCTTCCCCCTAGATAGAGGGCCCATACACTGATGTGATGGGGAAGTTATATCTCTATCTGTAGAATGTGTATGGATTACCCGTACCATAATGTGACGACGGAGTACCTTCCCCATGTATAGAGGATCTGCACATTGATATGACAACTCAGTACCATCTCTATATAAACCGTATGACGATCATTCCTTGTGTCTTTCATCATCAAGAGCCTCATAAATATGTATAATGTATAGAATATCTCATACCATATCTCATATAGACAACAGAGGACACTATCATTTTCTATGTGGAAAATCACTCCCTGTGGGATACTTATTGTCCAAAATCTGAGTCCAAACGATGGAGATACAAAATCATGAAGGTTCATAAAGAAGTGTGTGACATGTAAGGGACCATAATAATGTGTGGTCGTAGTCCCCTATTTGATTAGGTCCTTTATAGCACATGGATTACTAATCATGTAGTACTACATGGTGTGTAAGGGTATCACACGACATGTCTCAACCAAAAACATGAAGAACACACATGATTTATCATCTATCCAAATGGGTAATACACAATTTCACTAAAATTCCTCTTCCCATTGCTATGGATGTCTCGAAAATTCACACATTCTATATCCTCATTTAAAAAATATCGAAATATACTATTGACATCCCTCAAACATACACCTAGTGAAAAAGTTTCATTTCAAAACATCACGCTCAAATGACATCTCATGGCCCCAAGACACATTTCTTAATTAAATTCATGAAATTATTCTAAAAACATTCACCTTAATTTCCGGGTCATGATGTCACTGATTGTTCATCCAACAGATATTGTATGGATAAGCTATGTCTGATACAATATTTCACAACAAAGACAATATCATTATTATTCTTATTAATGTTGTGCAACAAAGCCATTAACCTGAATTAAGTATCCCACCTTGGTTATGAAATGACTGACTTAAGGTCAAGGTCATGCTACCGTAGAAGACACCTAAAACAAATGTCATACAAAAAAACTATGTTTGTATGAATGGTTTTGATAAGATATGGTAATAAAAATTATTATAAATATATACTAATATTATTATTTTAATATGAATATGTAAAAATTAAGATAAGGACCAAAATCATACATTTGTAGTCCCTGTCCATTTCCCTTACGTGTGTAGATAACTGCTCCCCTAATCCGATTTCTTCTATTTATTATTGCATCAATTTTTTCGTATACATTTTATTATAATATAATTATCTATTATTAAGATATGATAATAAATACTATTATCCTATACCCTAGAACACACTGCAACCCTAATGGCATCCCATATATCAGCCAAAAAATGATCCCCATTTCTTAATGGATTGCCACACCCCACCATGATTTTTTCTCGAACTATTTTCTAATGTTTTTTTAAAAATCACAGATTTGATGCCCTGCCATCTCATCAGTCACTGTCATCCAGAATCGGAACAGTCCCCCCCCCCTCAGGTTTTGTGGTCCATCAAACCTCTCTACTAATGTAAGAGAAAACTAAACCATGTGCCTCCAATGGATCATGTTCACCCTATTTCATTATGATTTAATCGTTTTGGAAAATATCGAACATTATCGTTATTTCATCACCAGATCACAAATACAAACTGGTGGAAACAATTCATTGTTCCAAATATCCCACATTTTATGATTTCATTCCATGTATTTAAAAACAAATTTTGATGATTTCCATGAGGGTGTGGGGGATAAATCCACAAAAAACAAGAATTGGGAATGAACCCCGTCAATTTTTGGATTACTCAAGATCCATAACAATTACATTGATGATTCTAAATAAATAAATGAATCATGAATAATTCAATTCCTATACCATATCATGATAAATCAAATATCAAAAATAAAATTCAAACCATGTATTAATTTAATAGTTGATTTATTCAACTTCTTCATTGATAAATAGATGAGGATAATAATCCAAAACACAAAAGTCTAACATCAAGATAGAATCCTTTTGTAATGATGAATATAAATGCCAATGGAGGAGGTTATATGTTGATTCATCATGCTTATATTTTTATTGATCCAAAGGTTCATCATCAATCTAGGGATTAGTAGTCATTCACAAAAGGGAAGATTAAATAGATATCATTGGAGGATTTAGGATCATACAAGACAAATCCATAAATGTTTTCTAGGGAAATATATGTATAATTATCTCTATTATACTGAAAAATTAACTAATTAATAAATTAATTCATTCATACATTCATTCACTAAACACAATTCCAATGAGAAATGATTCTCAACGTCCCGCCCTGACTCATTTTATTTCACACCATGGATAATCGACACATTCTTGGATAAAACTATGGTTTCATATTTTTTATATGGTCATCCTTTTGATAATTATCATATTTTCATTAAATAACTCCATTTACGTCATATAAAATATATTGAATATTTTTATAAAATTAATTTTGGGATCACCGAGTGTCGTAATCACACATTCTCATCGCTCCCAACTCTGTAATTATATATAGAAATATTTCAAGGTCATACAAGAAAAAAACTAGGTCTCAATACGTTATTATTTTTTGGAACATGTATGTGTGATTTATTTTTTAGATAGATGATACCTATACATCTCTCCAATGAATTGCGTAAAGATTTATATCTCATGAAATTGACTAATATGGTATTGGGAGTGATCCTTGAATTCTATGACCACCATGGGAGTGAACCATGCCTACAAATATGGTTAAGGGAGTGAACTAAAACTATCAATATGGAAATGGTAGTGAATAATGACTACCAAGATTGTGTGGGAACTGAACCCATACTACCAGGATTGTATTGGAATTGATACCTTGACTACTGTGGAAATATTTTAATTTGTTTATGGCTTAAGAGGTGCTGGAAAAACCTTGTACTACCAATGAAGGAAGAAAGGGAACAAAGAGAACAGGGACCCGGGGTGCTGCATTTTTTCTGGGAAGAAGAACTTGATGGGGCACAAAGACTACTCATATCTTCCAAAACTGATGGAGACCCGGTTGGGAAAAAAAGGGGGTATTCTCAAGGAGCTTGAGATTCAGCCAGTGGAGGGAGAGGAAAGAAAGAAAACCTTGGTATATGAATCTCAAAAGCAGTAGATGGAACCATAAAAGGAAGGATATCAACCGGAGTTTTACCTGCATATAGAGGAGGTGACACCGGTGGTTACCCCTGGTCCACAGTATGGGAAGGAACCAATATGGTTGGTGTAGAAGAAATAGAGGTACATGAGAGAGAACCAGTCTCAACTACTAAGGTGGGAGTGGGGTGGATTCCTGGGGAGCCGGAAGTAGTAGTGGTGATTAGGGAAGATCCATGGGAGCTTCTGTTACAATCCGAGGAAGAGATGATAGAGAATATGGTATCTGTACGCTCTTCTGCTGTGGTTTCGGAAAGGATGCAAGCAATATTAATTCAAGTTGACACGAATAAGGAGAAAAGAGAGTGGATCCGGAAACAACTCCTAAACCTTGCAGAGGTATCAACAATAAGAAGATAGTTGAAGAGGAGTTCCTACGAGCGTGGCTTAAGCTCTCTTCTCATTTCGAAGACATTATTAGAGACGACCCCGACAAAAAATATAACAAATCATTCCTGGAAATTGTTCAAGGAAGTCATGTCAAATGGGTTCAAGCTGGTTTTTAATAATTTTGTTATGTTCTATAGTGTATGAGGGCTGTATTGAACTGTTTGGTTTCACACTTTCTCCAAAAAAGTGTCTCTATAATAAAAATATTTATTTGGAGGTCATTCTTCATGCTAATAAATTATTATTCCTCTATGATTTTGGTTTTAGTGAATGGATGGAAGCTTAAGGAACCATGCTAATGGTGACTATGACAGTAAATGAAAATATTGGCCTCCTATGAAACTGAATTCCATGGGGGAATCAATGAAAAATAGTATTTTTATGTTCATACATATTTCTAATGGTATTAATCATGGTATATTTTTAAATGAGAAAACGAGGTAACATCATTTTGTTGACTCCTTCATGATGTAACATTGACTTTCATTCAATGGATCTAAGGAACTACATCTTACTGGTCAATGTATATATAAAACATTAAATATATTTTCCATCTTCCAATTTTTGGAACATGTGAATGTTATTATGGTTTCTTATCATTTAGAAGGAAAATTGCACCAGTTCTGGAATCTTATCAATAATATTAGAAATTAGGTTAAAATTGATTCCATGTATTTGGATGATATTAAGAACTTATTGTAAAAAATCATCTGATTCTTCATACAAAGATAGAGAAATATTTCCTTGAGTTAATGTAAAGGGATGATGAATCTATTGGTATCTACAAGGATAATATCACAAGACATGCAAGCTTCGTATCATGAATTATTATTCATCCCAAAAGTAAACATGATATGTTATTCAGTGTCTGAAATCCAATTGTCATAAGGGCATTGTCTATAAGAGAAATTAGTAGATATAAAGGGATTTTCAATTATACAATTATGTTTGAAATTAAGTTTGGATCCCTATATCAATATCATGGTTATGGTAAGAAAAAGGAAATAGAATTTAAATTAAAATTGAAAAAATGAAGAGAAGAATATGATCTTCCATTCATGCTCTACATGTGGGAAGAAGCATGAAATAAATTTCCCCAAGGGGTCTAATCAATGTTTTTGTGTGTAATGGAAGGTCATAAATGATATCATTGTAAAATTGATGGGAATTAGTTAGCTAATTGTGCCAATGTATAAAAAACAACATAAAATACACCTCACATGCTTCAGTTTTACAAGTGTAAGGAGAATGTGATTTATGATGACCACTTCCCAAACCCATGGGATGGTGATGATGATCTACATTAGTAACTTCTTGTGTTGAGGGACAAGATTAAAGATCATGAATTTACTATTTTTGATGAGTTGTATGAATACATTGTTCTTAATGGCACACATACCATCCCCTCTATAACTACTAATGTCTAATTTGATTTTGGATATTCCTCTGTATCATTTCTTATGATTTTTAAAAGGTTATTACAGTTCCACAAAAATTATTATATGTGAAATTAGTAGTGAAAACCCTTAATGGTAATATTTTTTAATATCCTGTGTATGATTCATCTCCGGTTGATGTTTGGAGGAATTTGTTTCTTAAAAATCATACCATTATTCATTTGATTGAATTTGATGTCATAATTAGCATGAATTAGATTTATTTACATAAATATCACATCAATTTTCAAGGAAAGCATGTTACATTTGATATTACAAACTCTCATATGATTATCCATCAATGTGATGATATGTATGAACATCTAGTGTAGATTACATACAGTGTATGTGTATTAAATAACATTAATAAGGGATATTTATCTCTGATGTATGGAAATAAAATTTATATCTATGATATCCCTATCTTTTATGAATTTGTGGATGTCTTTTTAGAAGAGTTTCTTAGCCTTCCACCAAAATGCTTAAAAAATTTCTCAATAGAAATCATACAATGTTCTCAAACAATATCAAATACTCCATATAGAATATATTCGATTGAGTTTCCTAGATTGAAGAATAAACTGCTAGAAAAAATTATTAAGGGATTCATTCATCCAATTTTCTCACCATGGGGAGCACTTTTTGTTTTTTTGAAAAATAAAGGTGGATCGATTTGACTCAATAATTATTATCAGGAGTTGAACAGGAGCATGATCAAGAAATAATATCCTCTCCCTCGTATTGATGATTTATTTGATCAACTATGCAATGGTAAATAATTTTAAATTATTGAAAATCATTTAAGATATCATGAATTGGGGGTCAAGACAGAGGATATACCCATGAATACATTCTATACATGGTGTTTACACAATGAATATATAGTAATTTCTTTTGGTCTTACTAATTCCCCTACAATGCTCATGGATTTATGGAATATAGTTTTTAATGATTAGTTTTATTTTGTGGTAGACTTTAAAGATTATATTCTTGTCAACTAAAAGTGAAATTATGAGCATGAAGTTAACTTGGGAATTTTACTAAAGACCATATTGAGAAACTGTATGAAAAAATTACCAAGTGTGAATTTTGGCTGATAATTGTTCCATTTTTGGGTCACATAATCTCAAGAGATGGTATTGCCGTAGATCTATTAATGATATAGGAAATTGAATTTCAGCCTATACCCATGAAAATGACAGAGTTATATTGTTTTCTTGGTATATCTAGATATTATCAATGTTGTTTTGGAGAATATATCAAGACTATATAATACTCGTACAATGTTTTCTCGAAAGGGTGAGAAGTTCCTTTGGACATGTGAATATCATGAAAATATCAGGGATCTAATGGGATGTATGGTCATTGAATCTTTTCTTAAATTACCTTCTAGTGTTGAAGGGGTTGTAATATATAGTGATGCATCCAAGAAGGGATTGGGATGTTTTAATATGATAGATAAAATGGTTTTATATTATGCCTCATGACAATTTATGATTCATGAGAAAAATTATTCAACTAATGATTTGGAGTTTGCTTGAAGACTTTTTTATTTAAATACTTACTGGTGGTATCTTTATGTTGGAAATTTTAATATATATACCTATCGTAAAATTATAAAATATATATTCAAATAGATGGATTTGAACATGGTATGCAGAAGATGGTTAGAGTCGATAAATCATTATGAAAACTTAATACATATAAATAGTGGGAATGTGAACATTGTGGAGGATTCTTTGAGTTGAATGGATCTTTCTATCTTATCCATGATATGGATTGTACTAGATCCAATATTTATGGATTTTTAAAGGATGTAAATAGAAATAATGAAGGAATCGGTAAAATATTATCTTTCTCAAATGAATTATAAAGCCTATATCTGAGTGAAGATTAAGGTGGAACATAAAGAATATATTGAGAAGCCAACATATGCAATAAATTTTCCCGAGGTTAACCTTGATCAGGATGTAATGATATGTTTAATGAACCGTGTATTTGTTCCTTCCATACAATATTTGAATAAGGATCTTTTAGAGGATTCCCATTGTTATTGTTTCTCTATTCATCATGGAAGTGAGAAGATGTATATTGACATGATATAATTCATTAGGTGTGATTGCATGGAGAGGGGTATTGTCGAGTTTTTATCTCAATGAATGGTTTTGACAATAACTTAATCATGGTAGGAAATTGTATAATGGGATGTTTCATTCATTACCCATACAAAAACATAAATGAGAGAAAATCAACATGGATTTTTTATTGGATGATTCAAACCCTCTAAAGGGTTTAATTCTATACGGGTGGTAGTCGATCTACATACTATGTTAGTAAACATCATCTCTATGAAAGAATGATTCCCTCTTGATAATATTTCTAGGATATACATTATGAAAATTTTATGATTTCGTGGAGAACAACATTTAATTTTATCATATAAAGATCTAAGGTTTAACTCTATGTTGTCTATAATTTTTCAGTAATCACTTGATATGGAATTGAGTTTTAGTTCTTTTTATCATCGTCGAATAGAAGGTCAGTATAAAAGAACATTTCAATCCCTATAAGAACAATTCTGTTTAATATCTACATTGAAAAGGTGGTTTCGACCAACACCTTCTTCTATGTGAGCTTTCATTAAAAAAATATTTTAGTCAATTATTCATATGTAACCATTATAAGAACATTATAGGAGGAAATGAAAAGCTTCAATGTGATGGGATGAAGTTGGAGAATGAAAGCTATTGGGACTCAAGATCACTAACGAAATTTTTGAGAAGGATAATACAATTCTGTGTAATATCATTGAAGCTCACTATCAGTTTAAAATTTTTGGTAACAACCAATTTCATGAAATAAAATTTGAGTTTGGGTAGAATTTATTTATATTAATATCCACCTAGAAAAAGGTTATGGGGTTCTGAATGAAATGGAAACTAATCTCTATGTATATCAATCTCTTTGATATTCATTATTGTATTGAAAAGGTATGCTATGACTGGAACATACTCCAACTATATAAAATACATAATTTGTTCCATGTCTCTCATCTTTAGAATTACAAACATGACCCTTCACATATAATTAACTCATAGGTCATACAACTAGTGTAGGATCATTCTTATGAGGAATAACCAGTTGAAATTTTGGACCATACAGAGAATGTTCTATGAAACCCAACCACTCAAATGGATAATGTTTTGTGGAGAAATATTATCTAGAGGAATCTATTTTGGAACTTTAGGATATGATAAAGTATACTAAACCTCCATTTTTTGTAACAGACTGATGAATTTTGAGGGAGAAAATAATTTTAAGGGGGTAAAATGTAAGAAGTCGAGTTTTTGAATATTTTTTTTGTGGAATAAATTACTTTTCATTAATTTCATGAATTTCACTAAGTGAAACCTTCATTTCACATGAATTTTACATGGTTTGAATTACACACAACACCTACTTGGTGTATGTTACACCAAACACTGAGTTTCTATGAAACAACTATTTTATTTATTATAATTTAAATGAGATAAATATTTACTATCCATTAAAAGATAAAATAAAAATAAATAAAATATTTTAAAATATTTTTCATAGTGGTTTTATACATATAAAACACATTGAAAATGAGAAATATATTTTTTGGTAAAGACCATTAATGTTTAAAAATAATATTTTCTCAAATGAACTCCTCTTCACGTCCTTTTATGAAATATAATACCATTTATTTTAGAAACATTTATAAATTACATTTCATAAAATATAACTAATTTTTCAATTTATAATGTCAATTATATTTTATGGAGAATTTTTCGTATTTTTATGAAAAAAATCAGTAGTGGATTAATAGTGAAAATGCAAACATTTAAATCAAGAATTATCTTTCATCGAACATATTTATAAGATTATATTATATTTTAAATTTATTTTAATTTTTAATTAGATTAATTTATATCACTTAATTTATTGTTGGTTGTTGGAAAAAAATTTACATTGAAATTGGATATAAAACCTTAGTGTATTTTTAATCATTTTTTCCTTAAGAACCCACAGTGTCATCCCTGTAGCGCGATTAATTTTAAATTAATTTATTCATCCTATATTATTGGAATTTGGAAAAATAGATTCCATATTGGTAATCATAATCATTTAGAATTATTAATAATATCTACTTACTTTTTATTAACAAATAATTTAGTTAAGGTAATTAAAATTAATTACAATGATTAAAGGTATGTTAAGCATAAAAAGTGAATAAAACATACACTTAAGGTCCCAAAGGACACATACACATGTATATAACCAAATATGTTTCCATACATAGCCCATAAACCTTCCATTATGGAGTTTTTTTGTATTTTTATGACTTTATTTATATGAAAATTTGGGTACACCTATCTTGTTTTCAAAAATGTCAATAGTGTCTCCTCCCTCCCATATTAAAGGCACCACTTCTCCCCATTCGCCAAAACTATAAAACCACATAGGTTCCGCCTATCTCTACCCAATACACTCCCCCCAACCATGAATTATGTGTTTTTATTGAGATCCATCCCAAGAATCCATTTGGTTCAATCTAAAATGTGTTACACAAAGAAGAGGTAAAAATATTCCTCAAGTTATATACTTTTACTTTATTCCTAAAATACCACAAAGCATTTAATTCCATGGCTATATAAAAAAATAATTATCCTAAATATATTAATTTTTTTATATTTATTCTTTAACTTACACTCAAATATAATTCCATTTAATTGGTAACTAACATACAGTTCTTGAGTATGACATACTACTGCCTCACGAAATGATATTGTTCATTTTACTATGGTCACCATTCATGGCTGGGAATTATAATTGACATCATATTTATATATGGTATATATAATATTTATTATACCTTTATTCTTATATAATTATTTTAGGGAACATTCCTTAGTACTTTCAATCTTGTTTAAATATGATTACATCATATGTGGATTTGTGGACTACCACCTCCTCAATTATATGTGATTCGTTTACAATTTACATGGAATGTATTAAAGAATAATTTAGTGAACATATATGAAATAAATATATCATAATATATTTAATTGAATTCTATTGTACACATATATACATATATTAAATTTACTTACTTCCTTTTAATACTAAAAAAATGTAAAAATTTATCATTCGTACGCAAAACCTACCGTATCCATGAATAGTTTATTCCATTCCTAAAAAAATAATTTTTTGATTGTTAAAAAACATTAATATAATGAATATATATAATATATAATTCATGTTTTATTCACTTTAAATAAGTAAATCATGTTCTTTTTAAGATGATTGAGACCAAAAATTCAAAAAATTTATGAAGAAAAAAGAAGATATTACCAAAAGCATGGAATTGATAATAAGAATGTAATATAAATTCATAATAAAAGAAAATATCATATAATATATATGAATTTGGTTATTTAATATATTTACAATAATGATACATTTATAATTCTAGAATATTTAATGACTAAAAATTTATATAATAGATTAGGTAACAGAATTTCATCTCACTTTTTATTTTCTTGAGATACATCCCCTATTCACCACTCATTTATTTTCATTGGTGTATATACATCACATAAATGTATACTATGATACCAATACATACATTTTTGGTATTTACATATCCATTTTATGAAAAAAAATTAACGATTTTATGGATCAAATGTTACCAAATCGGTAATGTAATTTTCCACAATTATCCTTCATTGAGAAACATGTTTTTTAAACACCTATAATCTTAATAAAGATGTAAATGAATTAATTTTATATGTTTTATCATTAATATCCTTATTTTTAAATATATTTTAAGCTCCATTTAATTAAATTTTATTATAATGAGAGTATGATTTAATGTTACCATGTGTTAAGAGTTTATTGGAACAATACAGTTGTATATCTAGATTACTTATGATTATGATTCCATTGAAGAAATATATTTATCAATATCTCATTAAAGAATATGAATTTTATTTTCCTCTACATATTGGACATATCTCCATTCACTACTACTATTTTTCCACACTTTGTAACTAAATATTATTAAGAAATTTTTTTAAGATAAATATGATTGTATTAATCTTTTCAAGAAAAATATTATTTATTTTAAAAAAAAGTTTTGTAAAATTATTGAAATTATCATTCATGATTATTTTCATGGAAAAACGATTTAAAAAATTTATGTTTATCAAATTTTCCGTTATCAGATTTCAATATGATTTTCTAAAAAAATATTCTAGAAAATGTCTTCTATTTTAAATATATTATTTCAATGTAGAAAGGATATGCTCTTTAAGAAATATTTTTAAAATAAATTTCAATATTATTTCCTACATAAGAAGAAAATAGGTGGTGTTACTCTGTCATTATAGGTGTAACATTCTGGATCTGGGTGCCACCCAAAAGTGCCTCAAAACTGTTTGGTCATATAACCTCAACCACATTTCCCCAAATGCCAGAGGATTCCAACTAGAAGCGAGGGCCATGATTTGGAAATGGGGAAACTATGACCTCATCGACAGATTATACATAGTGGAAACAAATATTAAACAATAGCAGAATCAGTAATACCATAAAACAGAAGTAAAAATTGGAATACTGATAGTAGTACAACAAGTGGACCATTTATATAAATGATGCATGTCACATGTGTCTAGGAAAGCATCCAAACAAGTCACAATTCTAGAAATAAAATACCAAAACCAATGTACAAAAAGAATTGAAACACCAATAACATCACATGCCTCATCTTAGTCTCATGATCTCCAACTCCAACGGAAATCAAGTACCTGATGAATAATGGTGCTTTATCTTATCTGTACCTGCTACCATATAATATTTTTGGGTCCAAAAGAATGACCCAAATAGGGTGTAAGATGAATCTCAGTAGGTCACCACCAAAAGATCTATGCCTAAATTTTAGTGAATATATATATAGCGGGTAATATGAAAAATAAAGTAATAAATAAGGAAGTACTCAAATGAAAAAAAACCAACATTTTTCAATTACAATCATTTACATTTATCAATTATTCAATCCGTTGAATCAAGCAACCCCCGGATCTAGACTAAGCTTTGTATCCCTTATGTAATAGTAAAAAATGAGATATCTCATAAGACCATATAAAAAATAAAGTAAGACTGAGTCCATGATTGTTATTTTTCTTGAAAGAATCATCAAAATCATTCAATCATTCATAACCAACCCTCTGGGAATGATCTCATGGTGTAACCCCTTTGATTTAACACAACACTAATTCACTAAAATAACTAACATATGGGAAGCTCTTACAGTTTATCCTCTTTCTTCTAACATAGAAATAATAATTTACAAACAACCACCTAGGTAGTTCTTATGGTAAATACCCCTGGTTCAACTTTGCAACAATAAATTATAAATGAACATTTGGGTTGCTTTCATGGTAAATAACCCCAGGTCAACATAACATAAGGTATTTAAAAATGACCTCTTGGGTTGCTCTCACGTTCAATACCCCCCAGGTCAATCATCTACACCATGGATCCCATGACCCTATGTAATACATGTACACATATAACATCATAGAAGCTCATGTTATATCACACTACTATATGGATAATCATTCACAAGCATATCACATACATTTCATATAATCAATCAAACTCTATCCTAATAAACCAAGGAATGTAAAACAAGGAAATCCAAAAATGCATCCTAGACCAAACAACCATAAAACAATCAAACAAGGGAATCACACCAAAGAGGTCTCCAACGAACCCAAAAGTGTCTCAATAGGATCTCGGATAGAGAATCAGAATGGTTTCAAATTTTGTGTCCTCTTCTATTGCGCTCCTGTACGAAACACTACTAGAAGAAGATGTTTCTGAAGATGAGATGTGACACTGCACTAAAATTTCAAATATAAAGAAAATTACACAACGTTTTTGTAACAATACATGTCATGTATTAGCCTCAATTGGCCCCCGACTTAAGAGGTTTACCAGGTCACCACACGGTCATGTATTTGTCCATTACATAGCTGTACGCAGAAAGCTAGGTACATGACGTGCACATAGAAATCCCATTTTCATTCTTTTTAATAATAAACAACCCAAATTGGTGTATGTACCTAAAATTTCGATCATGTTTCTTAAAAACATCCACCCTTAAAAAAATTTGTCCTCGAATTTCAAATCCATGGGTGGTGAAGAAGAATCAGCAAACAACTCCGACCACTATGATCATATGTTGACCTCCTTCTACCAAGTCACGTCATGTATTGCCTATGCATATATATCACTAGAAACAGATGAAACATATTAGCTATAGAAAACATTTGGGTTGTGATCCACAATCTGAAATGGGTGCTCATCGAAGGATACATCCACCTCCAACTCAACCTCCCCGGGTTGAAGAACATGTGATGGGTTTGAAAAGTAACGTTGTAGCTGAGAAACATAAAAGACTTATTGCATATCCCAAAATCTATAAGGTAACTAAAATCGAAAAGAAGTTGGATAGACTCTATCCAAAACCTCAAATGACTCGACATATCTCAGTGAAAGTTTCCCTTATCTCATAATCCTCATGTGTCCCAACCTTGGTGTGACATGCAATAAAACCTAATATCAGACCTCGAACTCTAGAGGTCGTATCTATCGATCGACATTATATTTTTGGTGAGACTATGTAGTATCCATACTCTTCCAAATAAACTCCACCTACTCAGTGGTCTTCTAGACAAGATGAAGTCCCAGTATAGCTACCTCTCTAATCTCCAGCCAACAGAGTGGTGATCAGTATGGTCTACCGTACAAAGTCTCATCAAGTTCCATATAAATCATTTTCTGAAAAGTATTATTGTAAGAAAACTCAACTAGAACATATTTATCTCCCTAGATCCCCCAATATATAGGACATATGCTAAATGAATTTCCTCCAAAACCTGAATCATGCACTCGAAATGGCCATCTGTCTGGGGATGGTGTTGTAATAAGAAGTACATATATACCCATATCCCATAGTAGTCCCTGCCAGACCTGAAATATAAACCAGGAATCCCTATCAGAAACTATATAGTGTGGAAACCCATGTAAATGTAAAATATCATGGATGTAAAATATTATGAGCTCATCAAAAATGAAGGTTTCCTTGATTGGAAAGAAATGTGAATCCTTTATGATCTTGTGGATAACAGCCCAAACTGCATCATTTCCTCATGGTGATCTCAGTAAACCGATCACAAAATCCATCATGACATCATTCCACAACCAATTAGGGATGGGTAACTGCTGTAATAGTCTTTTCTGTTGTTGATTCTCTTCCTTCACCTGTTGATAAGTGGAACATCTCATAACAAAGCCAGAAATATCCCTCTTCATTCCTAGCCACCAATATAGATGATGTAGATCTCAATACATCTTGGTGAAACCAGGCTGAATTTCTCCTATTGAGGCATGAAAATCTCACAAAATCTCCTCATGTATGTCTGATGACACCCATATGTGCCCTCAAAAACGCAAAACCTAATCATCGCCTATAGCCCACCCAGTAGTAGGGTCCTCTCCTAAGACACTCTCCCATCGGACTACTCCTTTCAAATCTTAATGATACCTCATTCGCACTCGATCCAGTATAGTAGAAAAAACATCTATAGATGAAATACATGCATTCCCCTTTCTATCATTAACTTCTAAATGAATCTAAGATAACATAGATATAAGCTGACAGTCACAGTTGGCCTCCTAAACTACTTGCATCTGAGTCCTTGTGCTTAATGCATTATCCACAATGTTGCCTTTTCCAGGCATGTAAGAAACATCAATGTCAAAAAAATAAAGGTACTCAACCCACCATTACGTTATCAAATTCAAATCAAACTGATTGAAGATACATTTTAGACTTTATGGTCAGTTTATACCATAAAATTCCTTCCCATAAGATAATGTCTCCAACAGCAAAAAACATGCACAACTATAGCCAACTTGGTATTGTGCATTAGGTAAATAATCTAATGTGGCATCAACTACTGAGACTCATACGCAACAACTCCTTCCCCCTGCATAAGTACTACTCCCATCTCTGATACCTGATGAATCTCAATAAACTATGTAACTCATTCCTCATTCTAGAAAAATCTGTATCGGTTCTGAAGTTAGTCTCGCATTCAGCTTCTTAAAGGATTAATACCAGGATTATATGCACAAGTACTTCACACCCTTCTTAGTTAGGCTCATCAGTGGTGCTTCTAAGCATGAAAATTCCTGAATTAAGTGCTTCTAGTAACCATCCAGGCCAAGAAAACATTTTACCTCAAATATTTTCTTCGGCTTATCCTAGGAAACCATTTCTCTAACTTCTTCTAGGTTTACTAATACTCATGTATCTAACATGATACGACCCAATAAGTGAATCTAGTCCATCCAAAATTTTCCTTTTGAGAGCTTAAAATATAAATAGTTCTCTCTTGGTGTGCTGAATACGATCTCTAGATGGATGACATGGTCTTATCAAGTGTAACAGTACACCAAGATAGCGTCCATGAGGAATACCCTAAAATAATCCTTGTAAGGATGGAACAATCAGATAATTTGTACCATAAAAACTATTGATGCATTTGTGAGGCCAAATTGAATAAAAAAATACTCATATAAACCATAACTTCTCCAAAACAATGTATGATGTACATCTGATGGTCTAACGTGCAACTGATGATATCCTAATCTCATGTCAATCTTTGAGATCACCGGGGCTCCTCAAATCTGACCAAATAGATCATAAATCATTAACAAGGGAAATATGTTCATGACTTTAAATTGGTTTAGATTATGATAATCCACACAATGTCTGAGGGTATATAGGGTACTAAAAATTTGGCAAAGAGGAAAAATACCACCATGATCGCTTTACAGAGGGAAGCAAGTTTTTTTACAAGGATATCAAATAAAAGGGACTCAATTTGATTGAATTTATATGATGAAACTTGAATGAATTAATGTTTCCATGTTGTCCATATACCATTTACTGGGAAAGGTATGTAGAGAAGATTGATCACAAACCGCAAATCACTGGAATACGTAGCGATGGCCAGTGAACAAGGTGTACCATGAAATGTGTCATCATCAAATAAGTACGCCAAAAGAACATCCATTTACCATATCCATTTGTTCACAGATAAAGCCAAAGTGCAGGGTTCCATGAATAATTAACGCGAAATAAATCCTTTTCGAACCCCGGTTGACTGAGTCTTATGTGGGTTAAATGATTGCTTCAATCGATGTCCGCAAATGTTTCCGTGTGCCCTGTAGTTATGATCACCCAGATGTTCTATAAAAAGATCATATTAGAGAGGAAGATGTTATAAAGTGTAGTGAGAAGGACAAGTGATGAAATTTTGAGGGATGTTTAAAGGTTCTACTCCAGCTTATGTCTCATTTCATCAGCAAAGCACGAACCGCGATCCACTTCATTCACAGGTACAACTGGCTGTGAACCATAAAATAGGGGAATTGAATAATAAAAACAAAACCACAAAAAATATAATCTTTGTGGATTATTTTCTCACAAATCGTAATCCCCCAGACCCTTCTTCGTCAGGGTTCTCCGCGTAGTGCACCACTACGAGCACTACTATGGGGACCAAACCCAGTGCCATGTACACAATAGGTAAGCAAATATTAACCAAAGCAGCACAGTAGGCCTCATACCACATCAGTAGGCAATTGGTGATACCCATTACCATTTACCACACTAGTACGTGGATGAACCCACTTCCTGCATAAAACTATGGTAATTAGAGCCTCCCTCATCCCTAATAAATAGTTGGTATGTAGAATGGGGTATTTTAGTGTGTCAGTTCCAACTACACCCTTCCATTACCGTCTTCTCCTCCATAGTACCTCCACTAATCAGTCTCCTGGCATCAGGCCAAATCCTCCTCCAAAGCCACCAGTCACATATTGTCAGACCATCGAGTGCATCATCATGCTCCATTGAGTCTGCATACCCATGGTAAGCAGAGTATCAAAGGCTCTCCATACAATGGTGAGGAATTCAAGAATACCTGTGAAGCTACATTCCCAAGGTAACCTAGAGTACAACTTTGGGATAATGACATGAACCTCCCCATTCTCAGTATTAAGGGTGATCACTCACTTTTCAATTCAATGAGGAATAGTGATCAGTCGACGGGATTATGTTCGATCCCCGCTTTGATGAGGAAGAAACTCCTCCCCTTCATAGAACATGCTCCAGGGCCATCCTACTGAGTTTTGTCCCCCCTCTTCCAAGGAAGGTCTATATGACCTTCAATTACATTTCATATGGAAAGGTTCATCGCACTGCACCCTTTCCCACTGTTTCCCTGGCCTCTTCCGTCATAGGCCCTCCCTCGCCCACCAGTAGGGGATGAGGCATGTGCATTGTCCATTATTTCATATCCTCTTGATTCTCACACCGAGCTTAAATCACATGGGCTTAGAGGTTTTTATGGATTATAACATGAACATATTTTGAACTACGAGATCATTGATTCTTGATTAATTTAGGATATGTAGGATTCCTACCAGAAGGCCCAAGCTCAAAAGGGGTGCCCAGGCAAATGGGGCCCACCCAATCATGTTTCCTTAAATAGGCGGCTCCCAAGTGTAAAACATGCACATTCTGGACTATGAGAACTTTGATTCTGTATTATAACAGGATACCTAGGATGACTAATAAAAGGCCTAAGCTGAAAAGGGATCCTACCCATAAATGGTCCACCCAATAATGATTATCAACTGGGTGGCTCCCATGCATAATCCCCCCACGTTCAGAACTAAAAGAACCATGATCCCTGACCAAATCAGGATACGTAAGATGCCTACCAGAAGGCTCGAGATCAAATGGGGTGCCCATCCAAAAGAGTATACCCCATCATGTCTCCTCCAATGGGAAGCTCAACCGTGTAAGCCTCATATGATTCGAACTATGGGGGTTCTGATTCCTCTCCCAAGGATATGTAAGAATCCCTCTTTGTGGTCCTAGTCCCAACATCAAGTTACCTTCAACCCCCCGGGATTATGATATACTCCAATGATCCTTCTAATACGGCTCATATCAGCCCCACCTACGTAGCATCAAGAATATTCATTCTTATAATGATCTGAACAACTATGGGTAGCCCACGGAAACACTCTTTGAGAAAGAACCAAGGAATCACAAACATATGAAAAAAAAATAAATCTGTAAGAGATTTCTGGAACATAAAACAATCCTCCCCTTGATGGATGCACTAAGCCTGGACTCCCATACTCTTGACCAATAGAGTCCTCATGTGTCATGTGCCAAATAGTCAGACGAAGAGCGCTTGCTATTGGAAAGAAGGTCCATGAATCATGGATACCAGGGCCATTGGGAATTCTCAGCTCCACGAATACAATCGTTGGAGACCATCCAATAAGTTATATCCAAGAATGACTGATTTCATGATTACTTGACCCCCACACAATCACCCATTTGGACCAATTTTTCCTATATGAATAATTCAACATTATATACAGGATAATAATGCGGAAAGGGGCGAAACAAAGGAATGGTAAATCTCCATTTCGTCACTGACTGAAAGCGTTCCACCTTAGAGGTGGAAAAATGGAGAACCTAACCTGAATCCTTGACTACAGTGGCCGTCTCACCCCACATAGGCCCCATCTACTCGTAGTAAAAGGAAAATGTAAGGGGGACGAGTTGAATCCCCAAATTTTCATGTGGTTAAAGGGATGCTACTTTGACAATGTTTAGTAGTCTGTATGTCATACATATATTGCAGGATTCCACTGGGCGACCTTCGATCTAAATGGAATATCCTTGATCCATGAATATGAATGCATCAGTGATCTCATAGGTGGTAGGGGAATCAACAAATAGCAGGACCCCTTCGCCTACCCAGGGTCTTCAACGCTCGGTGTTCGTTATGCTGATTAGGGAGAAACACAGAAATGGTAATCTCTCGATGTTGGAGGACACAAGAAAAGACCTCCAGTCTCCAAAGTTCCTCCAGACACCTATTAATCCACTGTCGGCATCCCAGCACCAGACGACCATGGTGGTCGTCTCAAACCTTTTTGGGAGCCTGTCCCCAGAATGTGATAATGTGTAACTCCCTTATCGTTGGGACGCAGATGATGTCAATGCTGATGACTTCATCCTAATTACCCAAGTGTCCTACCCATGAGACCGTTTAACTCGGCCCTAAGAGGACATCAAGACTTTGTCCCATTGGACGTCCGACCATAATATGTTCAGGTAGACCCATAAATGATTCCATTGGCTAGGTGTCCACCCCAAATAGCAGTTGCGTCAGCACGCCCAATCTCGGCCCCTACCACACCACCTCCAGCTCACGCCCGACAGGATATGAATCCTGGGATCTTAAACACATTAGAATAGATAATAGCTCGAATATAGGCTATGTAGGGGTGGCGCGCTATGATATAACAGAGCGTAAGCACTACCCAAAATGGGTGAAAAATTATCTGCCACCACAAATCATTGAGAACCCTTTATTCCTAGTATTTAATGCATTGGAGGACCCACAACATATTTTTATGCACTATACATCTTTCTATGACCCCATGAAGGGAACTCTAGAGTGGAAAGAATCTAAAAAACATTATTATTTCATAAAAACCATGTAGGGATCAGGTTTCGTATAATATACTGTCTTTACAGCTAATTCAATTACAGGTTGGGATGACCTCCGACTATAGGTTCTCTCCCAGTTCAGCTCAACATAGCCCAGGACTCTGGTTAGTGACCTCATGAAATATAATAAGTGATAAAATGAGAGAGTCTCATACTTTATTTCCATATGGAAAGGCCAAACATATTTCTTAAATCGACCACACCTGCAGAATGAGATGCTCTCCATGTGCATCTAAAACATTCGATATGAATTGTGAACACAACTCATCATTGTGAAAAATACTCTTGGGATTAGAAACGTCTCTACCATTGACCAAAGGATATAAGACTCATGTCAAAGGTCTAACCATAAATCTTGTGTGGACCATTCAGACCCTAGAAAAAGAATGGGGAAGGTAGAGGCATCTTCTGTCATGTTTAAGACACCCATGAACTGAGCACTAGTTGTGAGGCCCCCATCAAACCCTACGGTACCCCTAGAAATCAACACCCATCCCGCATTAGTAGGATGAGTGAAGGGGTGTTAAAATAAATTAGTTCTTATAATTAAGAATGAAAGTATATTTGTCCCGAGATGAGCTGGTCTGCGGCTATTTCATTGGTGCCATGAATTGCAATCTACTTCTGCTGCTAGAGCCAAAGCGAGCTAATGAAGTTTTTCTCGACGACCATAAAAATTAATGTCAGTATCACTGGATACTAGGACAAACCATCCAAGAATTATTTGATTTCAATTATATCTTGCAAAAGATGGTGGATTCTTGGAGTGTCAAGTTGGTCCCGCGGCTAGAACATGTTGTGTATGTTTCCACATCTGACTCAATAGAGGAAGGAGAGTGGTGAGAAGTCACCCACAAGAAGGGGAAAAAATTTGACAACTAGATGAACCAGTAGATTGTCTATAGAGTCCAAAAAATCCTCCATGAACAGTTGAAACATCCTAATGTGTCCCCAAAAGCACCTAAGATAGTACAACCATACTCCTTGTCCCTTCGGTCCTCTAAATGCCAGAAGGGTATAATACAGGAGAAAAAATATGAGCTGGTACCAAAACTGAAGTCATTATTGATGCTTTTGGATTTCATGCCAATAGAATGGGTACAATAGGACCATACCCACCAAATGGTACAACCAGTATCACCGCGCCAAATATTTCAACAGGCACCACCCTTCCAAATGGTACAACGGGCACTGCCCCACCAAACGACACCATCATAAGAAGACAATCAGACTGAAACAACATCGGATCAAGAACCAATCTTTGGATCCATTAATGTCATTAAATTTATGGACCCCTTCACTGATGAAGACTATGGACATAAACCTGAATTACTTGTTTCCCAGTGGAGAGTCAGTGGAAGATACCGCAGAGGCTGGAGGATTCATGGAAGGCTTGATTGTGGCAGGAGTCAAATTCCACACCATGCCACAAGCCAAACATTTAACATCGCAGAAAATTGTGGAATGAAAATTAGATAGAAAAAAATGAGAATTCTCCTTCATCCCCATCAGAGGAAAACTAAACCTAGTCATCTTGGAGAATTCAATAGGGAAGAACAAGTACAGAACCATGCAAGGAATACAAGCGGACCAATTATGCTGAATTTGGAAATCACTGCAACACCACCAACCCCTACTATAGAGGTGGATCCATCTAAATCCAAATATCAAACCCCTAAGGCATCTATGAAGGAGAAACCCCAAGCCGAGAAGCACCGACCATTAGAGTAGAAGTAGGAAATTTTAAATCATCTGGACTTAGTAACAGTAATGCTATAAATCCTCTATGCAGTGTGTTTGTCTAAAGATCTTATGGAGGCACTCATTAAAGCCTTGCTATGTCCCCAGGAGTTCAAGGCTGAAATAGCATCGGCTGAGGTCTACCGAATGAAGACAAGTCCCAGTGAATTTCACATCATCATCTACTTCACAGAGAGGTATGAAGACACCATCTTGAAAGGGCACAACATGCACTGATATGTGTCTGGAAATATAAATGAGACTAATGTTCGATAGATCTTCATTGAAAATAGATCTAGAGTTAACCTCCTCCCACTGAGGATGCCTCGTCGACTATGATATGATTAAGACAACTTGACACCCAGCAATACAACTCTTTTGCGATACAACAAAAGTGAGAAAAAACCATTGGGAAGAATAAAGCATAAAACATGTCTCAAAAATCTCATATCAGATTTTGAGTTCCCTGTGGTGCGGTAGAGTATGACCTTCAATGCTCTATTAGGTAGGCCTTTTCTACATCATCGTGCTACAATTCTGTCCTCATACCATTAGTGTATCAAATATTTTCCTAATTTAATAAATGAGATGTTTCATGATGATAAATCAGCATTTTAGTTCTATGAGTCACATTAAATCTGTAACACCCCGAGATTTTATGAAAAACATTCTTTTAATTTCATTAATGTCTTGTGTTGTATGCTACACCAAGATTACCTTGCACTGTACGCAACACCGTATTAGCTTGCAGTATACGCAATACTATTCTTGGATTGTGTTACACACAATTTTGATAATAGTTATTCTACGCAACATTGAGTGTATATATATATATATATTCAATGTATAAATGAAATATGGTTGGATTATGATATACGAAACAACGAAGGATTCTTGCACAACACACAACCCTAACTTGGCTTGCATTACATGCAATCGCGACCTTCCTTGATAGCGTGTGTTGTACGCAATACCAGGTTTTAATAAACAACGATATATTATTATAATACTTTCATGAACTAGCCGTTATGAATAGTATTAACTAAATTTTGAATTTTATAACATTATTATTCATCTTACACATTTTCTAGAACATGGTATAAGAACAAAATAAATTTTTCAGGTAAAATAAGTATTTTTCAAAAAATGCAGTTTTCCTGCCTTTTGATGGCACACCCACATTAAATATAGTTTTTGACATGTTTATA
The DNA here is from genome assembly GCA_963277665.1 of Viscum album. Taxonomy (NCBI): domain Eukaryota; kingdom Viridiplantae; phylum Streptophyta; class Magnoliopsida; order Santalales; family Viscaceae; genus Viscum; species Viscum album. The sequence goes on from OY728119.1 coordinate 1,666,904,431, forward strand.
TGTTCAATTTGACAAAATAAAATTCTTCTTTTGAATTAGGATATAAAAATTTACATTAGATAATGTTTTGATATTTTTCTGATAACTTTCATATTTTAATGAATAGTAAAAACACGTTATATTTTAATTAAAAACAACTTTTTTTATCGTAATATATTATGTGGGTAAATTATAATATTGAATGGTTTTAAAGTATAACTATAATATATTTTTACCATTTAATATAATTTATGTCATTAGCATTGATTTTACCTTGAATTCGTAGGTTAAATCAATTCAATCTTTTGCAATGTTTTAAAAAAAACCAATTTTCTTTCGACAACGGGATTAATTTTAATTTAATTTCTGCAACTTTTGTGTATTGAATTTGGAAAAATGAATTCCATATTTGGAATAAGTGGATCTAAATTATTTTAATAAGCTAATTTTTATTTTTGGGAATTATGAATAGTAACTACGGTAAATTTTATTTACCATAGTTAAAGGTAAATCAGGTAATTAACGGTAAATATAATCTTTTAAAATTACCCTAACTAATGTCAAAATCCTATTGGATGACTGAAAGTAGACCCATATCACCTAAGGGTCGGATTAGATTCATTTAATTAAATTTTTTCAATGAAAATAATTTAATTATTATTAAAACCAAAGAATGTGACAACATGGCACTTTCTTAAATATTATAAGTATAATAATTTTAATCAAGTGATAAACTTCATTAAACTTAGAACATGAATAATCTACAGAAAGATAATACAATTATCTACATCATAGATATTTATTTAGAATTTTTAGGGATTAAATAATTATCATTTGTTATGACACAAAGATGATGCAGTAATTGTCTTATTAATGAAATATTGACATAATTGATGTTATAAATGCCCAAATCAATGTAATATGAGACTTTTTATGACATACACTAATTTTATAGGTTAATATGACATGATATTATTGATTTAAGTAACTTGTTTTGATCTTATAATTCTGTTATGAATTTCAAAAAAATCATGTACCAAATAGTGTCAAAATTGACATAAATTAGTTTTTAAAACAAATATTTTTTATTAATTGTTATTTTATTCATAAAAATATAAGGTTCGGCCAAATGACTTATATAAAATTATATATATTAATAATAAACAACTTGGGGTTCGTTTTCCTTGATATTGTATGTTTATTAACCATATAGTGTAAAAAACAAAAAGACACGGTAAAAGTTAAATTATTTAACTTATAGTTAAATCAAATTGATAAGGTTAAAATAATAATCTAAACTTGAATAAATCCTATTGTATGAGAGGATTTCGACCCATCCCCACATTATCTTCTAAATAAGACCCTTTGGAACCATTATAAACCGAATTTGACCTTAAATATAAAATAATATTTTGAGATTTTCCTAAGGTGCCCCTCTCCTCCCTTATAAAAGGGCACCTCCTCCCTCTCCTCCTCACACCAATTTGAGAATTCAAGCACGGCCAAACCCTGCCAAAATCTCTTCTCCACTTCCCTAGTATCATCCTAGAGGTCTTGGTCTTCTTCAAAAACCATCCTTAGTTCTTTAAGTGGAGGTTAAGTGAAGGCGCGTCAAAAAGAGGTAATATCCATTACCGATCTTTTTCAATTTCTTTCTTCTTCAACTTCTTCTTCTATAGTTGTTTCATGATAAAGTAATAACATAATTATTTCTTATATACTGATATGTTATTATAAATATGAAACAACTCTAATTAACCTTCTATCCATCCTACGGAAAAAGGAAATCACCGCGCGTGCGTACATACGGAATACCGTCTCCACGCCGTGGTGTAATCTATTTTCCGCCACCACCTTAATTGGATGGGTATACTGGTGTAATGAGTAACTATATATGATTATTATAAAGTTATATTGATACTGAAATAATATAAATACACTTCAACACAATTCCACGACCATGGGAATGATATCATCGCTCGTGCGTACGTACGGACTACCGTCTCCACGACGCGATTAGATTCATTATCCATGTTAACCATTCCAAAATGATTATAAAGTATATATAATGAATAATAATGAAATATATGACATGGTAAATCTACTGGATTTATGTATATATATATTTCATCTACTTACTTCCATTCAAGACAATAAGGAAAGGAAACAGCGTTCATGCGTACGTACGGACTACCGTCTCCATGAACGGTGTGTTTCATTTCATTTATCTATCTATTATATATATATATATAATGAATATATATGATATATAAATCATATTTTATATTATGGAAGTAAGTAAATCATGATATAAGTAATAATAATGTCAAGAACAACTAGTCCAAACACCTACGATAAATAAAACGATTTTACCCAAAACGCTTCTTTAACATGGAATTTACAAAAGAACGGGTAATATAAAGTCATAAGTGAACCATATATGATATCATAACAATGAATATGATTCTGTAATAAGTTAATGACATTATTTAAATCATTATACAGGAGGTTCGGATACGTACAAAGCATATCGGACAAAAGGTAAGGGAAATATCACAATCTCATTTTTATCCGAGATTGTTTATACTTTGGTATTTACTGGGGTGTATTTTATCATCCACATACATGTTTCCTCAATATGTAATATTATTTCAATTCACCTACAATTTTTTAAATCCAATTTTACGCTTCGGTGAGTTTTTAGTAAAAGATATGAAAGGAATCTTTTGTCGTTTTTCGTATGAGGTACTTTTTGACTTTTCAGACAAAAGTACGAGAAGAATGTTTTTTTTAACTTATACGACATGAATGGATTTTTAAAACATTATTTCCAAGAATAATCCTTTACGATTTTTCATGTTTATTTTTAATCAACTTCTTTTAGTTTAAAGTTGTATGACATGTTAAGAAAGGAAAAATGTTTTTGAAGAAGAAAGGATATTTTCCTCAAGAATGGAGTTCAAGTGTTTTATCAAAATTATTTTTAATATAAGATAATAAAGGGTTCTGTTTTTATCCCTATTATTACATTGATTTGATTATGTTGTGATGGAATTATTTTTATGAATTCCTTTATCTTATATGAATTGTTTTATGATGTCATGTTGTTTATGAATCCCATTTTTATTACATGGGTTATGCAATGATGTATGATTTATGATTTTGTGGAACACATAAGAATGGTATCATTATGAGATGGGTGGGACCTATATCTCTCTCCAATGCATTGGGTAAAGATTTTATATCTCATGAGATAGACATGGCTGGAATGGTAGGTTATACCGGTTCAGTGAAACAGGACTGAAACGAGGGTGACTCGGTTTAGAAATGGACTTTTTCCACTAAGATAGTCTTGGCAATGAGTCTTGACAAATAAGATATGATTCTATATGATTATGTGTGTATGCCACAAAGTTTCATGTTTTATGTTATGATTATTGGGATTTCATTTCCCTACTATGATTTATCCCATGCTATGAAATTATTCTCTCTTTTGCAGGTTAAGATTTCCAAAATGTTATGTTATTATAAAAATGTTGTGATTGATATTTCTTTTGTTTACCCTTACTGAGTATTTGAGCTCACCCTTTTATGTTTTCTTTTCCCCAGGATATAATGAAAGGTTTTAGGTAAAAAAATGGAAGAACTTTATGGGAGATGTTGAAGATCATTCAATATGATTAGAAGATTGTATTCCGAGTTTCCAAAGACACTAAACTATTACGATCCTTGTGTGTGTAATTTTGTTATGAACTAATTATTCCGCAAAAGTAATGTAATGTCCACGTATGTTAAGCTTCGGGTCTCTACAGTTGGTATCAGAGGAAAGGTTTAGTCAACCTTTGGAAAATAGGATGTGAGAACGTTAGTGAGATCTCTAGAGATATTTCTAAGGTATGTCTATGGATGTCCCTAAGGATAAGTATACGTATAGGATATAGTCCTAGAACTATGGTAACGATCTTAGAATTTAACCTAAGATGATATATATTGAAGTTACTCCCCCTTTATTATGATTTTTTCCTCTAACACTATTCTTTTTGGGTTTTAGAAAATGGCTGGAAACAAAATGATTCACGATAATGGAGGATATGATGGACAATGGAATGATATTCTTCATGAGCAACCAAATGAAATGGGATTTGGAATTCAAAACATCATTATTATGCTGAATTAGCAATCTCATAATATGATCAATAAAGTAAAATTTGGTAAGTTTCTTGGCTTTACTAATAAGAGAAAGATGGAGTTTCATGATGATCATAGAGGAAAGAAAGTTCAATTTCCCCGATGCAAATCATGTGGGAAGAGGCATCAAAGAGAATGTTTCAAAGAACTGGAAGATTCTTTGGGTGTGGAAAAGAAGGACACAAAGCCAGTTAGTGCAAAGGAAAAGGTTCAGTTAACACTAGGGATGAGGATAATGGTATTGCTACGACATCAACAATGGTTAAATGTTTTAAATGTGGAATGTATGGGCATTATGCAAACCAATTCCCTAAGGGAAAGTCTCCTGAAGAGAATCAGTATGGTCGTATGGGTAGTATTTATGTTGATGATGATGAAGAGACTACAAATGATATGTGAGATGAAATAATTGTTGAATCTCGGTCAATGGTTTAAGAATGTAGTGGAATGATTACATGTTTATCATGTGTAATGTTGTATAAGTAATCTCATGGTTCTATGGAATAAAGAGATATCTAAGGATTGTTACACTGTTGTCTTTCCTTGAGTTTTGAAAGTGTATGATTAATGGTACCAGTATCCATGAAAGGTTATTCAGATATTTTTGGAATGTAGATGATATGATCATAATGAAGGGATAAGGATAAAATTAAATGTTTGATAGTATTCATGATCTCATGACTGATATAAGGAGAATGTTATATCATGGTTTAAGTATATAGAATTTTTGGATTTTGGTATGTGGAAAGAGTTAACTTTTTACAGCATTCATGTTTTCACTAAGGTTTAATGGGTATTCATATTTCAAGAGAATACATGATTAAGGTATTCACATGATTGGAATGTGACCAACAAGATATATGGGGGATAAATGATGGTATTCACATGCTTGGTTGATTACATTTCAAGTAATTGTTTTCTTTATACTATGAGCTTGGACCGAAGTATTTTAGATAAGCCTAAATATTGGAATGTATTATGTTGGACATCTGCTAAGTATTGTATAAGGATAGAACTTTTTTTGATATTACTGATGGGATTTTATAGTAATGTAGTTTTAGAAAAATGACAACCTGTAGGACGGGCGACAACCCATCGCGTCGGACAAGGCTGTGGGAATCGAACCCACAACCGAAGTGCGACTGGCCTTTATCGCCTACCACTGGCCTATAAAAAGTCCCTGTTTAGTAGAAACTAGTTTTATTATATTAAGCAGTATGATATATGAAGTATAAGTCCATTTTAGGAACCATATATGATTAATCTCACTATAGATCGACTTATTTATATAACTTTTGCTTGAGACAGATGGTATGACCCGTCATTCTATCACATGATCTGATAACACTTCACGAATAACAACTTCAACTTCATTTATTTAAGAGATGAAGTGGAAATTGTTCAAGGCACGAACAACAGTGAGATTGTACCAAAATAATGTAAGTATTTATTCCAATTCAAATTCTTCAACTTTAGGGAAATGATCTTGAAAACCAAAAATGTTGTCCCAGTGCCCTTATATCCGATGAATCAGATGGTACCCTAGATCGTCACAAATTTATGGCTTTGTGATTGCTGGCTTTTCCATAACCATGTTCTCTACCACTCTCCATCAGAACATGATGGTTATATTTCTCTTCCATATCCATATTTTCACCTATGTGGAAACCCAGTGATTAGTTTATTTGGGTAACCGTTATGTTTCATACTTTTGTTTTTAAAGATTGGTTTTGCTATTCCTTTTTACGATGTGGGTTTCTATTAAAGAAACTTTCGAATAGTAAACGATTTATAACCCCCATGAATTTCGAGGGAGAAATTCATTTTATGGGGGGTAGAATGTGACACCCCGAGATTTTATGAAAGATATTCTTTTAATTTCATTAATGTCTTGTGTTGTATGCTACACCAAGATTACCTTGCACTGTACGCAACACCGTATTAGCTAGCAGTATATGCAATACTATTCTTGGATCGTGTTACACACAATTTTGATAATAGTTATTCTACGCAACATTGAGTATATATATATAAATATATATATATATATATATTCAATGTATAAATTAAATATGGTTGGATTATGATAGACGAAACAACGAAGGATTCTTTCACAACACGCAACCCTGACTTGGCTTGCATTACACGCAATCGTGACCTTCCTCGATAGCGTCTGTTGTACGCAATACCGGGTTTTAATAAACAACAATATATTATTATAATATTTTCATGAACTAGCCGTTATGAATAGTATTAACTAAATTTTGAATTTTATAACATTATTATTCATCTTACACATTTTCTAGAACATGGTATAACAACAAAATAAATTTTTCGGGTAAAATAAGTATTTTTCAAAAAATGAAGTTTTGCCGCCTTTTGATGGCACACCCACTTTAAATCTAGTTTTTGACATTTTTATATGTTCAATTTGACAAAATAAAATTCTTATTTTGAATTAGGATATAAAATTTACATTAGATAATGTTTTTATATTTTTCTGATAACTTTCATATTTTAATGAATAGTAAAAACACACTATATTTTAATTAAAAACAACTTTTTTATCGTAATATCTTATGTGGTTAAATTATAATATTTAATGGTTTTAAAGTATAAATATAATATATTTTTACCATTTAATATAATGTATGTCATTAGCATTGATTTTACCTTGAATTCGTAGGTTAAATCAATTCAATCTTTTGCAATGTTTTAAAGAAAAAACCGTTTTCTTTCGACAATGAGATTAATTTTAATTTAATTTCTCAAACTTTTGTCTGTTGAATTTGGAAAAATGGATTCCATATTTGGAATCAGTGGATCCAAATTATGTTAATAAGCTACTTTTTATTTTTGGGAATTATGAATAGTAACTATGGTAAATTTTATTTACCATAGTTAAAGGTAAATCAGGTAATTAAGGGTAAATATAATATTTTAAAATTACCCTAACAAATGTCAAAATCCTATTGGATGACTAAAAGTCGACCCATATCACCTAAGGGTCTGATTAGATTCATTTAAATAAATTTTTTCAATGAAAATAATTTAATTATTATTAAAACCAAAGAATGTGACAACATGTCACTTTCTTAAATATTATAAGTATAATAATTTTAATCTAGTGATAAACTTCATGAAACTTCGAACATGAATAATCTAAAGAAAGATAATACAATTATCTACATCATAGGAATTTATTTATAATTTTTAGGGATTAAATAATTATCATTTTTTATGTCACAAAGATGATACAGTAATTGTCTTATTAATGAAATATTGACATAATTGATCTTATAAATGCCCAAATAAATGTAATTTGAGACTTTTTATGACTTACAATAATTTTCTAGGTTAATATTACATGTTATTATTGATTTAAGTAACTTGGGTTGAACTTATAATTCTGTTATGAATATCATAAAAATCATGTACCAAATAGTGTCAAACTTGACATAAATTAGTTTTTAAAACAAATATTATATTATTAATTGTTATTTTATTCCTAAAAATCTACGGTTCGGCAAAATGAATTATATAAGATTATATATATTAATAATAAACAACTTGGGGTTCGTTTGGCTCGATATAGTAAGTTTATGAACCATATAGTGTAAGAAATCAAAAAGACATGGTAAAAGTTAAATTATTTAACTTAGAGTTAAATCTAATTGATAAGGTTAAAATAATAACCTAAACTTGTATAAATCTTATTGGATGAGAGCCGTTCGACCCATCCCCACATTAGCTTCGAAATAAGACCCTTTGGAACCATTATAAACCAAAATTGACCTTAAATATAAAATAATATTTTGAGATTTTCCTAAGGTGCCCCTCTCCTCCCTTATAAAAGGGCACCTCCTCCCTCTCCTCCTCACAACAATTTGAGCATTCAAGCTCGGCCAAACCCTGCCAAAATCTCTTCTCCACTTCCCTAGTATCATCCTAGAGGACCTGGTATTCTTCAAAAACCATCCTTAGTTCTTTAAGTGGAGGTTAAGTGAAGGCGCGTCAAAAAGAGGTAATATCCATTACCGATCTTTTTCAATTTCTTTCTTCTTCAACTTCTTCTTCATTAGTTGTTTCATGATAAAGTAATAACATCAGTATTTCTTATATACTTATATGTTATTATAAATATGAAACAACTCTAATTAACCTTCTATCCATCCTATGGAAAAAGGAAATCACCGCGCGTGCGTACGTACGGAATACCGTCTCCACGCCGTGGTGTAATCTATTTTCCATCACCACCTTAATTGGATGGGTATAATGGTGTAATGAGTAACTATATATGATTATTATAAAGTTATATTGATACTGAAATAGTATACATACACTTCAAAACAATTCCACGACCATGGGAATGATATCATCGCTCGTGCGTACGTACGGACTACCGTCTCCACGACGCGATGAGATTCATTATCCATGTTAACCATTCCAAAATGATTATAAAGTATATATAATTAATAATAATGAAATATATGACATGGTAAATCTACTGGATTTATGTATATATATATTTCATCTACTTAGTTCCATTCAAGAAAATAAGGAAAGGAAAACAGCGTTCATTCGTACGTACGGACTACCGTCTCCATGAACGGTGTTTTTCATTTCATTTATCTATATATTATATATATATATAATGAATATATATGATATATATATCATATTTTATATTATTGAAGTAAGTAAATAATGATATAAGTAATAATAATGTCAAGAACAACTAGTCCAAACACCTACGATAAATGATACGATTTTACCCAAAACGCTTCTATAACATGGAATTTACAAAAGAACGGTTAATATAAAGTCATAAGTGAACCATATATGATATCATAACAATGAATATGATTCTGTAATAAGTTAATGACATTATTTAAATCATTATACAGGAGGTTCGGATACGTACAAAGCATATCAGACATAAGGTAAGGGAAATATCACAATCTCATTTTTATCCGAGATTGTTTATACTTTGGTATTTACGGGGGTGTATTTTATCATCCACATCCATGTTTCCTCATTATGTAATATTATTTACATCCACCTACAATTTTTTAAATCCAATTTTACCCTTCGGTGAGTTTTTAGTAAAAGATATGAAAGGAATCTTTTGTCGTTTTTCGTACGAGGTACTTTTTGACTTTTCCGACAAAAGTACGAGAAGAATGTTTTTTTAACTTATACGACATGAATGGATTTTTAAAAAATTATTTTCAAGAAGAATCCTTTACAATATTTCATGTTTATTTTTAATCAACCTCTATTAGTTTAATGTTGTATGACATGTTAAGAAAGGAAAAATGTTTTTGAAGAAGAAAGGATATTTTCCTCAAGAATGGAGTTCAAGTGTTTTATCAAAATTATTTTTCATATAAGATAATAAAGGGTTCCGTTTTTATCCCTATTATTACATTGATTTGATTATGATGTGATGGAATTATTTTTATGAATTCCTTTATCTTATATGAATTGTTTTATGATGTCATGTTGTTTAAGAATTCCATTTTTATTACATGGGTTATGCAATGATGTATGATTTATGATTTTGTGGCACACATAAGAATGGTATCATTATGAGATGGGTGGGACCTATATCTCCCTCCAATTTATTGGGTAAAGATTTTATATCTCATGAGATAGACATGGCTGGAATGGTAGGTTATACCGGTTCAGTGAAACATGACTGAAACGAGGGTGACTCGGTTCAAAAATGGACTTTGTCCACTAAGATAGTCTTGGAAATCAGTCTTGACTAATAAGATAAGATTCTCTATGATTATGTGTGTATGCCAAAAAGTTTCATGTTTTAAGTTATGATTATTGGGATTTCATTTCACTACTATGATTTATCCCATGCTATGAAATTATGCTCTCTTTTGCAGGTTAAGATTTCCAAAATGTTATGTTCTTATAAAAATGTTGTGATTGATATTTCTTTTGTTAACCCTTACTGAGAATTTGAGAACACCCTTTTATCTTTTCATTTCCCCAGGATATAAAGAAAGGTTTTAGGTTAAAAAAAGGGAAGATCTTTATGGGAGATGTTGAAGATCATTCACCATGATTAGAAGATTATATTCCGAGTTTCCAAAGACACTAAACTATTACGATCCTTGTGTGTGTGTTTTTGTTATGTACTAAGTATTCCTCAAAAGTAATGTAATGTCCATGTACTTTAAGCTTTGGGTCTCTACAAAATCAATGTGTGATTTTATGAGTTAGAAGAATAACACCTTTCGGCTGACGACACTAACTGGATCAGCGCCCCCAATGAATTGGAGCTGGATACTACAGACCCCTTCTAGAATCTTGGGGAGGAGTATGTACAACCCATCAACCATGTTGAATGTGTAATTACAAGATCATATATAAAATCAGTTTCTTCATGGTCTCTTCTATGAACATCAAGTCTAAAGACATATAATAATGGGCTGAATCCCATGTTTTCCAGAAAAGCCACGTCGAAGACGCTCCTGACCCATCCCTGGGACATCAAACTTCCCTTGCCTCACAGACTAAAAAATTGGTGATTTATTTCCAAATATTGGAGAAGATATCTCAAAATTCCTTTCACCATCATAATAGGAAGATGATGGGGATGATGAAGAAGTGGAAGAAGACTTCAAGGATGCTCCTACTGCATTTGAAGAAGGTTTTTCCACAACCATCGATGAACTTAAGGTGATAAAACTGGCCAGTGAAAACAAACCACTTCCCTTTTTAATCAGTGTGGAAATGCCTATTGAGGAACAGAAGGAATATACCTCCTTCCTAAAGAATAATCGAGATGTGTTTTACTGGAATTACATAGAGACGACATTCCTCAATCTTGAAGTCTCCACCCATAATCTGGTCTTCCTAGAAGACCAACGAGGCTATAAACATGCAGCTAGAAGGACCCACCTTACGCATGCTTCCAAAATAGATGCTAATGTCAATAAACAGATCAAAGATGAATTCATACGGGAGGTCCAATATATAGTTGGCTGGACAAAATAGTCCTTATCAAAACAAAATAATGGACATATTAGAATCTGTAATGACATTAGGGACCTTATTTGGTATTTCCCAAAATACGAGTTCCTGATCCACATCACAGAATTTTTAATCAATACAATAGCAGGATAAAAAGCTATATCCATCATGGAATGCTATTAAAGATACAATAAAATATGGATGGCCCAAGGAGATGAAAAATATACCACTATTAGGGACCTTCATGGTTTTTTATCCTATAAATCAATTCCCTTTTGTATAAATAATGATGGTGCAACATATCAGCACACCATGTAATGCATCTTCAAGCCCTTTTGGGAAAATTTATCAAGTGTTATGTTGATGACCTGGTGGTTAAGTCATGACAGCATTCGAACCTCCTATCCAACCATGAAACTTTCTTTAAAATGTTGAGACAACACAGTTTAAAGATGAATTCCTTGAAATACGCCTTTAGCATTACGTCAGGAACATTTCATGGTTATTTCCTATGCTATAGTGGCATTGATGTTGACCCTGAGAAGAAAAAATACATTTTTTTCATGCCCCCACCTTGCAACCTCTCCAAGTTGAGAGGTCTCTAGGGGAACCTCACCAACATTCGACACTTCATATCCAACCTAGCTAGTAAATGATTACCTTTCACCAATATCATGAAGAAATGAGTTACGTATGAATGGGATAATGATTGTCAAGATTAATTTCAAAACCAAAAAACATATCTCCTAAGACCACCAGTTTTCATAGAACATGTTTAGGGGAGACTACTCATTTTATATGTTACTGGCCCGGAATGGTCATTAGGAACCTTCCTCGCACTAAAAAAATGATTCTGGTAGTATGAATAGCCTCTGCTACCTCAGTCGGACAATGATTAATGGTGAAAATTGATATTCAAATATTGAAAAGGAATGAATGGACCTAATCTTCATAGTATAGAAGCATAGACATTACCATTAGTACCATGAGTTCCACTTGGTCCCACGCTTCAACCCGCTCAAGTATATCATCAACCGTCCAATGATAAATGGGATCATGTCACAATGGGCAGTCATCCTACAACAGTTTGACATATGGTATGATCTATAGAAGGCCATCGAAGTCTAGGTATTAGAGGACTTCATGGACCCAAAACCCTAGGAAGGGATGAAACCATTGGATACCAAAATCCTAGATGAAGAAGTGTTTTCTGTCTAGGAGGACACCTAGATATGGGAAATGTTCTTCGACGGTGCTTCGTGAAGTCTGACAGGGAAAAGGATGGAGGATCCAAAGATCAACAATGTGGGGCTATGGATTATACTCGTATCCCCTAAAAAGGATGTTTTCCTTACTATTGCCTTCTTTAGGATGGATTTACGAACAATGAGGAAGAATATCAGGCCTTCATTGGAGACCTGGAATTGGCACTCCTAGTGCAAGCCCAAACCCTAAAAATAAAGGGTGATTTAGAGCTAGTTATCAAATAGGTCAATACTGAATACACTATCAAGAAATAATTGTTGGTTCCCTTAATGAACCATGTTCAAGAATCGATGGAAGAATTCCCATCATAAACAATATTTACTCATGTCCACTGGTCACAAAATTCCCAGGCCGATGCTGTGGAAATTGTAGCCACAACCTTAGCTGATCCCTACCGAGATGAGACAATTATTATTATTTCTTTCCGTCGGATAGTATTTCTATTCGTGAAGAGAAATACAGAGGATGTTGGTGAAATTATTCTTGTTCCTGAGATATATGGTCACACCACTGTATGGATGAAACCCATCACAAATTACATTCAGAACTGAATACTCCCAGCAGTTAGCGCTGAAAGGGAGTAGGTCTAGAAGGTGGGAAGTCAATTTTACCTTGAAATATGGGGTGAACCAAGAGAAGGTCCTCTACAAGTGATTCCATGTAAGAATCCTTCTTATGGTGCATTAAGGGAGAAGAGACAGCTCCAATCATCAAATATGTGCACACCAGATCTTACTGAGCACACCAATCAGCAACCAAGCTCTCTCACCAAGAATAGAGGATTGGGTGTTACTAGACCACAATGATATAGGATTCCACCACGTATACGATGATGTTCTATTCCTTCCAAGTCGATGATAATTTCATTCACCACCCCCTATAGTTACTTCATATGGCTAAACACTCTTGGACATTTTTCTCCTGGGGAAAGGATGTAGTCAGATCATATCCCCCCACTACAGCCATACAATTCACATTAATACTCACATAAACCGACTTCATTTCTAAAAAATCTAAATCCATACCCATTAAGGAATTCTGGGTGAAGAACATCGTAATCTTTGTGAAGTCCCACACCATCACTAGATTTGGGGTCCCTCATTCGATACTGATTGACAACGACACCAACTTCTTCTCTGCCAAGCATGATAAACTATACCTGTAATATGGGATCAAGTCCAACCAGTCATCCCACTACCACACGACAACCAATGGGAATATATAATCTCTCAACAAGACTCTATCCAACATACTTCAACAGATTGTCGACATGGATAAGAAATCGTGGCCAGAAAATATCCTTCATGCATTGTGGGCTTACCAGGATATGACTTGCACTGGCACTCCGAAAACCTGATACACACTAGTATACGGGGAATAGGAGGTTTTACCTGTCAAAATTTAGTTTCCATTCCTTCGTGTGGCCATATGTGATCAACTATCTATGAATAGGAAATCCTAGATACAGTTTGATGAATTGGAACAGTTAGATGAAAAAAGTTTTTACACTCTGTAGAATATGGAGATCTACCAAAACCGAATTGTAAGAGCCTTTAAAAAAATATCACCTTAGATCTTTACTCATTGGAGAAATGGTGTTAGTCCTTAGAACAATAATGATACTCGGGAAGAAGCCCGCAAAGCTTGAACCAAAGTTTTAAGGACCATATATCATACCTAGGGTCTATTATAATGGAGAATACACCCTAATGTCAATCTGTAAAAATCTCATCTCGGCTCTCATAATTTTGAAGTTCTGGAAGAAATACATCGCATAAAACTTCCCCTATAACAATTTTCCAAACTCAATGAACCTATATAACGAGTCATGACCGCGCCAAAAAGACAAGGTCCACGATTTACGACGTTAAACTATGACTTATTAAATGTGCCAATATCATGGTCCAAACACTACGACCTTTAACTATGAGTCATCGTCCTTGCCACATGATGCTAAAATGTATGGTATTAGTCCATGCAATAAGAAATTAAACTGAAACTATCTCAGTGATAAGGTATAAGATCTACAATGTTAAACTATGAGTTCAGACTTCCTCCAATGCTAAGGTCCAAGATCTATGATGTAAAAATATAAGTTAAGAATGCCCCCAATGCTTAGATCCAACATCTAGAACCTTAAACTATGAGATAAAAATGTCCCCATGTTCCAAACACAATGGACCTAAACTATGAGTTATATCTTTTCTATGCTCTAGTCCAAAATCTAAGACCTTAAAATATGAGCTAAAAAAAATCCACCCTGATGCTATGGTCTAAACTCTTAGACATTAAACTTTGAGTCATCATCATTTCCACATGAGATTAGACTATATGGAAAATTTCCTCACCGTAAGACATTAAACTACATAGCATAAAACGTCCAAACTTCATGATAATAAACTCAATGACCTTTCATAGAACAACATGTGAATGGATTCCTTCTCTCGTTGGATACATAGTGATGCCTCGGTATTCGATCTGGCCCAAGCCCCACCAGCATAAATATTCCCATTTCCCCCCACACATGGGTCAGACCGATGTGGAAGCTCCAAGAAGGTCACAGTTCTGGGTATTCTCAGGTTCTGAGGAATACCTTTCCCATTTTTCACACTCCATACCCTAGGAAAACAAAAATTCTAACAATAATCTAAGGCCATCTGGAATGGAAGGACAATGTCCCGTGAACACCTTTGATTGACAATGCATATCATGCCAAAATGGCTCTGTATACGTCATCCACAAAAATGACCGTAAATCAATGGAAAATTTGTCCCCATGAGAGTCCTCTCCTATCTCAGTAAGATTAATGGCTACCAAGACCCATGCAATCCCTCCTAATTCAAGAAACCCTTGGGACTATTGTTTACACCTTCTATCATTACTCACGTCTAAGGAATGACAGAACACTCTGACTGTGATTAACCTAAAACTTTTGAAGACCCCTTCAAGGCCAAAATCTTCCTCACCATCCAACAATAAACTAAAATACAATGACTTTAAACTAAAAGTGTCCTCTAATTTTGAATTTAATATTCTTATATTGTGACATGAAGTCCTTTCGATCCTTTTTTATCACACAGAGCATATCTCACCTGATCTTAGGAATCTAACCCAGAGGTTTGCGGTGACATTATGTAAAATTGGCCTAAGAGTTTGGTTCGAGAAGGATGACCCTAAAAGGAATGTCCCGGTTCCCTCCACTGATATGAACCCTGTTTCCTGGCCAATCTATGTTAAATGATCAGGTATCCCAAAGATAGAACAAATACCTCACCCTTTCTACGAGTCAGATCTACGTGATGGACACCATTCCATGAGTGAATCACATACCCAATGTACCAATAAGACCTGGTATACCCATGAAATATTCCAAACTCTATGATTTATGTGATTTTGAATCCCTATAACCTTCCTAGGATATCTATAATTGAATGACTGTGTCCTGCGATCACCTTTGATTTACAATGCATATAATTCCCCAATGGATGTACATATGTCGCCCACAAAATTGGCTGCCAATCAAAGGAAAATTCATCCCTAGGATATTCATATCCTATCTCAGTACCCCCATTGCAATTTTAGACACATTCAACCCCTCATTATTTGAGTTCCCTCGAAGTTATAGTTTAAATTTTCCCCCATTCACACATCCTGGATATATCGAAATATATGTGCATGATTCACCTTTGGTCTCTTTGAAGGTTTATAAAATATATCCCATCTGCATGAATGAATTTGATCTTCTTGCAAATGAAAAATTCCCTTGTTCGTTTTTGTGTTTCCCAAAATAAGATCAACCAAAAAATCCTCCTCTTGTGAAAATGGGAACCCCTAGTCGAAGGTCACACACTGTATTCATAATGTTCCCAATATCCGTATTCCTCAATGGACATCGGGGGTGGAAGGCCAATTTCCTAGGGAAACATTTTCTTAACTATGCATATCATACCCCGGTGGATGTGCATACATTTTCCACAAGAAAATGGAAATAAATAAAAGGGAAATTCATCCCTTGGAGAGTTCTTTATAGCCTCTCTACACTCAAATCACATTCACGTCTCATCACCCTCCAAGATTTGGAATACTCTGGGAGGATGGATTATGTACCTCCTTATTCCCATCTGTCCGAGACATGGAAAATGATCTCAACTGAACTGACTACTTGTAAACTTTGCATCACAAAAGTAACAATTGTGTGGGAAATACCACCCACTCAAGGCTGATGTGAATTTTCCTAATGTTCTCAGACAACACTACTCAAGCCAGCCACCAATTGGGGATCCCAACCAAGAAAAATTCAAAATGTTGTAAATCCCACCAGGCCATCGTGAATGAAAGGACAATGTCCTAGGGACACTATTTATTGACTATTCATATCATTCCCCCATGGCTCTGCATATGACACCCACAAAAATTTTCATTAAATAAAGGAAAATTCATCCCTATGAGAGTCATTTCTTACCTATGTATGCATAAAGAAGCTATTAAGCCTCATGCATGTACAAAATCCACAAATCCAGGGTCAGGAAAAATTCCAAACCAATGTCTCAAGTATACTAGATCATTCCTAAAAAATGATCTAGAGTCGAGGTCTTACCCCTTTAAATATAGTTGAAGTAGTTCGACCTAAAACCTGAGTAATAATTTTGAATGGTAGGACTGTGGAATTTCAAAGAAGAAAAATAAGAAGCTATACTCGCTAGAGGGAAAATCCACCACATGCACCTCGGGGTAAAGATCGAGTATCGACCCTCTAAAAAAACACAAAACACATTGAGCTATAAAAAAGTCGCAAATCTTGTTAGGTTGAAAACCTACAAAGGGAGCCTAAAAAATATTCATGTTATGATCGCTAAGCCAGTGTCGAGAAGGCCTAGGGAAAAATAGGATAATAATGAAAAATACATAATAGTTAGTGTGTTATTCCATAAAACCTCATAAATAGATGAACTACGCTCACTGAGTCCCTTGGATCAGGAAGAAATTAGAGCTTGATTCGGTTATTCCAGTTTACTAATTTGAAGTCGTGTTATAGAATTAACACTTGACTGAAATGATGTTGAAAGAAATATGAAAAGAGAGGGAAGATAAAGGTAAACTAGTTACATCATATTCCATGAAGATGTTCAGTGGGCTTCCAAAACCAAGAGTCTCTCCTTGATAAAAAAATAAAACTGTTAAAGGAGACATTCAGCAGAGTTGTAAAGCTGCATCAACGATTGGTGAGACTCTATAATGGATGGGTGAAGCTTCAAAAAGATCACAGTCTCAGTTTCTATTCCCACTCGCAGCACATCCGCTTCCCTCAAGGCTTGGAGGCCGATTCTCTCTCATTCCAACATTTTCTATTACCCTTCCTCAACGACATTTGTGGCCCGAGCCCACTCCTGTTTGAGTGGATCCATTTTTTGTCTTTGATTCTCCACATTCGAGTTAAGCTGCTCCACCAAAGACTCTTTCTTATTTGGCTCATTTAGAAACATCATAACCATCCCACAAGGAGTAGACACTTCATCAATGAGGAATTTTCATGTACCCGCTAGATAAGACGCTGACTCGGCCACAGAGAGTCTAGATTCTAGTGCATCTGTTTCCACCGGAGATACAAACACTTTCTTTACAATGTCATAAATTGCATGATAATTAAATCATCCAAAAACCAGGACTATAAATTAATGGTGTAACATTGGAAATTTTACTGTTATCTCTTCCAATGGTGTCTGGGAAATTAACTCCCAAATATTCCTCCATGCATTTTACTGAGTGGGAAGATATTTTTATAGGCTCTCTCTGTTAATCTCAGAATAACTCCCTGAAGAAGAAATGTAGTTGGGAATGAATGTCACCAGAGAGGGACTTAGTTCGGCAGCTACAACATGGCTTGACCCTACAACAACCTCCTCTATATTAATGATAATAGATGACAGGGTAGGGACCTTCTCCATTTCCAAATCTTTTGGTTACTATTTCAAGGATGTATAGGATACGACAATACATCCCACACCCAAAAAAGTAATGATGTCTGAAATAGGTGGCACTACATCCTCAATCATCAACCGCACACCATGGATACGAGAGAGTATGGTGGACCTGGAATCAAGATCGACCAAAACTGTAGCATTCATGATGACCCATAAAAGTTCACTAGGTAATATCAAGCTCGGAGGGATTGTCATTTCGGAAAATGTTATTGTTCTCGGAATTTGGTGGGTAGGGAATATAACCCCACTCAGAAGTAGAAGAAATGTCACGATAGACCACTCAAGATTTCTAGGGGGCAGAAAATTATCCTCCTCGGCCATAGCTTCCCCAGAACCACCTTGAGCGGGCGTGACATCATCCTTTGAATAAAGTCCCTCCATGGGGGAAAACTTTGCTCAATCAAGATTTATTGGCTCACGATATTCAAATCCCCTCCAAGATCTAGCAAAACTTTGGGCTTGTCACTAGACTCTTCCACCGCCAAAATGTCCCCCATGTCTCCTTCCAGGAGAGTTGGGTCGACACGGTCTGATAAACTCTCAAATTCTGGAAGTCCTTCCACTGATGGGGAAAATTTGTTTGAGTATGGGTAGGCACATATGAGCGGTCAAAAACACCCCTGGTCTCCCCAAAAGTCCATACTTCCATGTTTAGAACAGTTTTAATAGATAGTGATCTTTCTTTTACCCTGAAAATGATAGGGGATATAGATGCTTGAGCGGTTGTTATATAATATCTAATAAGCCTCGCAGCAAAGCACTGTTACATACTAGTGATCCCACAAGTTGAAGATATTTGTTTCAATCACCAGGTGAGTAGACACATGTTATCCCCTTTCAAATATGCTTCGATGGATAGAATGTTTGCTTACGTTTCCTTGACCATTGGGGAGATGGATCCTGAATTAGATCACCAAGAGGATCTAGAGGCTGAAATGCCCTGAATGGATCTGCAATCAACGCCTCCATATTTTCTGGGGATCTAGGAGATAATTCAGTAGTACCCCCAATCGGTGAAAGGGAATACTCCCCAACTACAATACCTCTGAAAGAATAAGTTAGGGAAAATGATGTTTCCTGAGACCCATCAGCCCCTAGAAAAATAAGAAAGAGAAGGGGTAAGCTTTCAACATCTTTGCAGAAATGGAATTTAAGGCCAAAGCTGGTAGATAAGACCACCCCCATAGGCCGTGTGAATACTTCCATCAATTCCACATGGTGTGATCAGTAATTTCTATCTGCAGGACCATGCAGGAACCTGTCCAATTCAGTCAAGTGAGCTTCCACCTCATCAGGATCATCACCAGCTAAAATATATGTAATAGAGATGGCTCCCCCAAAACCTAGATTATCGAAGTGTTCCCTCTAAAGAAGTCTCCATATATCTTCTTCTGAGGTGCTCACCCTCAACTCATACCAGACTCTCCAAGACTCTGGAAAATCATCCATCATTGGGATGACCAATGCTGAATGTTTAATATGAGGAGGCAAGGTAGGCTTCGATAACCATATATGTTTCATAGGAGTCCCTAAAAGATCAAGACATCATGTAGAGGAGAATTTATCAGATTATTGGGGCATAGAAGAAACCGTTTTTGTGGCAGCTGTAGTACGTAAGTGAACAATGTCTCCATCATCATCGGCGGTCCCTGAACACAACATGGAAAGCACCCGATACGAGTATTTTCAGGGAAAAATTTGGGAGTAGAAGAGGGTCTTGAGCTCCTTGAGATAGTATCCCACCTCATCTAGATCCTCATCGAAAGAAACATCAATCGATGCTGACACAACACCAATATCGGTAAAGGAAACTTCCAAAGTAAAAAGGGGTTTCCATAGATCCCAATTAGACAGGCCATAGGAAGATGAATGTATTTTCAAATGGTTCCATTTCATATAGTCCATTGGAAAGCAGGAGCCTAAAATAAAGGATGACGGACTACCAGAAGTAGCTCCAGCAGCTTGTTCGGCTGCCCTTGAAGTCATTACCCTATCATTTATAGTTTTCCCAGGGAGGGAGCAAAGAGTCATTCGAACAACTTTTCCAGGTCGAGGGTTTTCATCAACATTATTTTTTTCACATTTCCTTTCTCCTTAGATACCATGAAGTCTCCATAGTGGGCACTAAGGTGGCCATTTTTCCATCGGGATATGACTTAACCCAGGCTTCTGCATAATTTTTGGTGAGGAAGGGCGCCGTATTTATAGAATCTGGATCTTTGGCATGGCTCTGGGTGTCCTATCAGGTGAAAATTAGCCACAATTGGATAGATATCATATTATGTTTCTTCTATAGAGAGTTGTTAAGATAATGAGTGCATAACTTCTAAATGTAGTTGAATTGTCGGAAAAACATGCAGGGTGCATAACCCTCACAAATGAGTTTCCCTCCAATACGAGCAACCAAGATGCCTTCTTGCAACAAAAAAAAGTAGCCTCAATTGACGAAGTTATTAGACGTAATGTTTGTGATAGTTCGAGTGGGAGAATTATAAATATGAAAAGGGAAAAGTTCATAAACGTTGATGCAAGGCATTAAGTCTTTCTCTTTCCACTCAGTTCACTCCACCTGCTTATCCTATAAAGCCCAAGC
This sequence comes from Viscum album, assembly GCA_963277665.1. Classification (NCBI taxonomy): domain Eukaryota; kingdom Viridiplantae; phylum Streptophyta; class Magnoliopsida; order Santalales; family Viscaceae; genus Viscum; species Viscum album. The sequence continues at coordinate 1,666,925,431 of OY728119.1, forward strand.
CACTGGCATAACCCCACTGGTGCTCTGAAGGTACGGTCAAAATAACTAATATGGGATGGGTATGGAATTGATGAAGGAATAACCCCTTATATTGGTTCCCATCCATCCATAATGAATTTGAAATGGTTCAAACATTGGGCAGGGTGATTTCCATTTTCTGATTTGGCCCAGCAGGCAGTATTTCTTCTCGAACACAGGGATTGCCAAATTGATGAACATACAGGTGGCCAACTAAGCTTACATGATAATGGTTGAGGCTCTTAAATGCTCATATTCTCGCACTGGTAGATACCACCCACTCAGGAACATGTCTAAGATAACTTCCAGTCGAAACATACGATCGACATTAGGGATGATTCCCCATCCCCATTTCTGGAAATTCCCCTCTTCTATGAGGGTCCAGTAAGTACCTAATCACCTTCAGGTGGCTTGGTTAGGACAAGCACTGGGTCTCCACGGATCAGGCTCAAAAATAGTATGCATTTAAAAATCTCCAAACCATTCATCAAACAGAATGTCCTCTTTCAGGCTGGGATCACCCTCCTTCAAAAGAACCTTTCCTTGGGTGATAAGATTCCTAGCCAAAAGGGGTTTATTTAGTCATCATCCCTATAGCATCCCGCCTTTTAATCACATAAAATTTCAATACATTTCACAAAACCGATGATCTTTAAGGTTTAGTGTCTTGGAAAGAAGGAACTTAAAACATGAAAACAAAAAACATTCTTCTTAAACACTTGAAAGGATTATCCTTATGTTCATCCTAGGTTCATTACTGGTTCCCATAACCTGAGGACATACATCAAAAGAAAGGGTGAGTAGAAGGCCCCGTAAGGGAAACAAGGGGAAACATTTTACATGTGAACTTGAGATACATCAACAATTTCATAAAAAAGAGGTTTAAGGCATGAGAAAGAAATCATGACGCATATCATAATAAAAATAACATTTTTCATAACATCAAGATGTGGCTTCAACATTTAATATTGAGAGTCATTTCTGTTTCACCAAGGTCCATCCCCAAGGTGTCATTAAAAATTACCAAGGTTATTCAACAAGGCGTCGTTAAAAATAGTCATCTCTAGAGATTAAGTCTTTACCCAATGCATTGGAGCGCTCTCAGGGCGCACCAATGACATGTATTTATTATCATGTGAGCCACATATATCATCATAAAACATTTCATAAACAACCCACATAGAATAAAAGAAATCATTTTCCTTTCATAATCATAACATTTTAAAAACTTCTTTAAAGACATGATCTTTATGTCACTTTAAACCCACGAAAAAGGAAAGTGGGTTTCATGTATGTAAATCTCAAAATTAAAATAGAAAATTTTGATATATATGTGAATACCACACTAGAAGAAAGATCTTTGAGTATTCACTTAATAAAATAAATTAATTTGAGAATAAGAGAGAGACATTTTGAGATGGAAATTCTGCAGCATAACGGTTATGTTACGAGGTTTTAGAAAACATTGAAAATAGAGGGGACATGGGTAACCCACTCATAAATGATCCATAAAACAGTATTGGGACAGAATATAAAGGATTTAAGAACATGGTATTGAAATTTTAAAGATATACCATATGAAATGAAGAACATGAAAGGACAATAAAAATAAGATTTCTTTTATGAAAATTCGGCAGCCTAACAGCGTCACTTAAACTTCAAAAAAAAAGAATTGATGAGATAAAAATAGGGACTCTCTTCATGTGAACATAAAAGATCAGTATGATAGATATAGATATCATACCCCAACATAATAAAAATGAACTTTAAATACTTGACATGAAAATAGAACTTTGAAAAATGAGAATGGTGAACGAATCCCTTAAAAATTTGGCAGCCTAACGGCGTCACCCAAACTTCAACAAAAATGAATTGACGCGATAAAATAGGGTCTCTCATCATATGAACATAAAATATCAGTATTATAGATATAGAGATCATAACCCAACATAATAAAAAGGAAATTTAAAGACTTGACATGAAAGTAGAACTTTGAAAAATGAGAAAGATGAAAGAACCACTTAAAAATTCGGCAGCCTAATGGCGCCACTTGAAACATCAAAATACTGAATTGAAGAGATAAAATGGGGTCTCTCATAATATGATTCCTAAAATATCAGTATGATATATATAGACATCATACCCCAAAATAATCAAAAGTAAATTGAAATACATTACATGAAAGTAGAACTTGAAAACGAGAAGGGTGAAAGAACCACTTAAAAATTCGGCAGCCTAACGGCGCCACATAAAACATCAAAATAATGAATTGAAAAGATAATATGGGGTATCTAATAATATGATCATAAAAGATCAGTATGATAGATATAGATGTCCTACCCCAACATAATAAAAAGGAATTTGAAAGACTTGACATGAAAGTAGAACTTGAAAACGAGAAGGGTGAAAGAACCACTTAAAAATACAGCAGCCTAACGGTGCCACTTAAAACATCAAAATAATGAATTGAAGAGATAAAATGGGGTCTCTAATAATATGATCATAAAAGATCATTATTAAAGATATAGAGATCATACCCCAACATAATAAAAATGAACTTGAAAGACTATACATGAAAATAGATCTTGAAAAAAGAGAAAGGAGAAAGAATATGTTACAAATATTTCGGTAGCCTAACGGCACCACTTAAACATTCATAAAACTAAATAATGAGAGTAATAGGGGGTATCTCATTATATGAAAATGAAAAGGGTAGTATGATGAATATAAAATAACAACCTCCAACATAAAAACATGGAGAATAAAAGAAGTGACTTAAAAGAGAGCATTTGAAATGAAAGAGAGAGTTTGGATCCCTTACCTTAAAACGTATCTCTTAAAACACAAAGGTTGGGACCATGAGGGCTTGTAGGAACCTTGGGAGGACTCCTTGGGAGGTAATGAGACCAGAGCATTGTTGAGGTATAGTTGGGAGTCGAATGGATTAGAGGATGGCTTGGTATTTATAGGGAAAGTGAGGGGACAAGGCCTTAATGGCCAAGGGACACCTCATTGGTGGTTTTGGAAAAACCATGGGCTTGCCCATGGTATTTGCCCATGGTATTGGCCACATGGGACACCTCACACCTTATATTACTATTCATAAGTCGACCATATTTATTACATACTTAATACATCATTTAATGATGTCATTAAACACCCATAACTTAAAAACTGTATTTTCACTATTCATCGAAAATTCAACTTTCTCAGAAAATACCCAAAATTTCACCTTAACCAAATATCGATGCTCAGATTTCAAAAATGTACTCCATTTTATAAAAATAATTTTCTATGTATTTTTAATTAAATTTTTAAATAAATACACTATTCACCAAAAATTCAATTTTTTCATAAAAATCCCAAAAAATTACCTTAACATAATATCGATGCTCTGAGTTTAAAAATGAAACCCATTTTATAAAAATAATTATATATATATTTTTAATTTAATTTTTAATTAAAAACACTATTCACCCGAAAAATCGAATACTTGACTAATAATTTATGAAACCGTTATTTAACCATTTCATTGAATCACATTACTTAATCAAGGTGCCTAGATTATATTAATACTATCTTTAAGTGAGATTACTAATCCATTTGGTCACATTACTAATCCTAAGCATAAAATTACTATTCATAATTTACTATTCATCAAAAATTAAGTCGATCTTATAAGACTCTAAATTTCGTATTGAACATAATTGTAGAAGACCATTTTTTGAAAATCATTTCACATTTATAATTATTTAAGGTTTACATAAATATTTTTTTTAAATATCCTTTCTCTAAAATTCATCAAAAATATGCATACTATATTTATCCGGACATTTGAAAATTCATAAACTTCCTCATAATAAGGAATCAAAATTTTTATTTAAAATAAAGGATTACACATGGCAGTTACAGTATCCTTACATAGCCCCTTATCACACCAGCATAGGACCTATGTGTAAGGTGTTATAAGGTGAGAGAATATGAGGGAGGCTCAACCAACATCGCACGAGTAGTAATTTCAATCAGTTTGAACTTCTCGCAAAGGAGATTTCTTTCTAGCTTTATACGATGATGTTCGGCTTCGGTTTGGTCCAGAGCAAAGCCCATTGGTGCTACCTCCATCCCATGTTTGTTAGATGGGCTTCGATCGGTCCAAGACTACTGGGTGAGGCCATCAAATCTTCTTTCTAAATTAATTAACCAAGATCACTTCTATTTAGAGACAAATATCAAAATGTTTAGTTTCCTGCGGTCATATTGACCAATGGTCATATAACAGTCAAAACCCAACGACCTCATTTAAATAAACTCATGTTATCCAATGAAACAGTTTTGTTGAGTATATAAAAAATAAAATAACACAGAAAATTAGGAAACAAGATTTATTCAAAATTTCAGGTCGTTACAATATTCCCCCCTTAAGAAATTGCATCCTCGCAATTTTTAAAATTGGGTTTTGAAATTTCAGTGAATGTCCCACACCGGAAAAGAAGTCAGTAAAACTATTACTTTAAGAGAAAGAAAGGGAAGTAAAAAGATCACCCAAGTTAACCCATATTATGATTCTGTGTAGGAAAACATGGACATGGAGGAAAAAATAAAGGGTCACGTTCTAAGGGAGAGTGATAGAAAACATGATTAGGATAATGTTAACAATAAGAAAATAACATACTTATGATGGGTCAAATGGTATTTGATTTCCTAGTAGGAAACATTAACAGACAACATTTTTTTGTTTTATCTTCCTTTTCTTAGTTTAGAGGAATTCATTTACTACATATAATAAAAACATAATGAAATATACCTACCATCAAGTAGAGTTTAATCCTTTAATAATTTTCTACCAAAACTAATATTTTCTCCAAACGATGAGCATTCAAAAATACTTGGTCTCATCAAAAGCACAAGAATAATCTTCTAGAGAATCACGTATTCCGCAAAATAAAAACTATCTATCATTAAACATTTATCCCAAAAAGAGAAAGGGTGAGATAAAACAAATCTTCAAAAAGAAAAAATCCCATAGGAAGGGAAACTACTTTTAAATCTTCAAAGTTCCACGGTACTACCCAGAGATCATCATAGACCATTCCATAAATAACTATCCCTAAAATTCCTCAAAATAACCCAAACTAAGATTGAAACCCAAATACAAGAACGACTTGATTACATAGTCTTACAAGATAAACTTTATCATTCATATCCAAACAACATCAACCACTCCTATCATTTTATAACAAAAGTAACTAACCTTAACATATTTTCCCCAAGATAGGTCAATCATTTCCATAAGTAACCAAAATTACTATAAGTTCGCCTCAAATTCATCGATTCATAAAAATATAAGTCAACCTTTACTCCTAAAAGAAAATACCATAGTAATCTATTTACCTCAATCAAATAGGGTTCTCAAAATAGTTAACATCTTCCAAAATAATAATCATATTTTAATCCCCTAATCATTGCTGTCATATTAATACGACAATCATCGCATTTCCTATCACATTGGTGGTAGGGACATGTTCTTCCATTTTCCACCATTATTTAATAAAATAAAGTAAAATTAGGGGATTAAATACATAGCCAATAATCATGAAAAGGAACTTAAAGCATAGAAGGATGAATTGTAGAAGAAAAGTATACCCTAACTTGTGATCCCCTAGGTTCCGATCTAGGTTATCCATGATCCTATATTCTTATGTGATTCTTTATTTTATTTTATCTTTTTCCCTTTAATAATGTTTCATACTAAGCTTATTAATTTACCAAAGCATATCCCCCGGGAGTGTCGTAACCAAGAGTGCAGCAAGGCCCATTGTCGTGTACCAGTTCCCGTTTGAGTCTAGCTCAAAACAGTGTTTTCGGGTTTTACCCCTATGTTCATCTGTGCCAGAGCCACCTCTACCTACTCGTATCCAGACATGTATGTATTTTCTTGGAAATCCCTTACTCAATACTCACCAAAATACCAGGAATATTTCCTATATTTAAACATTTCTACAGGATTCTTCATAAAGTTTTCATATCCTAATTTCCAAAAATAACTAAACAAACCTTTGATACCAACTATAGCATCCCACATTTGTATCACATAAACATTCATTACATTTAACAAAACTGAGGATCTTTAAGGTTTAGTGTCTTGGAAAACCGGAACTTAAAACATGAAAACATAAAACATTCTTCTTAAAAACTTGAATGGATTCTTCTTATGTTCATCCTAGGTTCGTTACTGCATCTCATAACCTGGGGACATACATCAAAAGAAAGGGTGAGCAGAAGCCCAGTAAGGGAAACAAGGGGAAACATTTAACATGTGAACTTGAGATACATCAACAATGTCATGAAAAAGAACATTATGGAATGAGAAAGAAATCCTGAGGCATATCATAAAAAAATAACGTTTTTCATAACTGGAAGATGTGGCTACAACATTTAATATTGACAATAATTTTTGTTTCACCAATGTCTATCCCCAAGGTGTCATTGAAAATTTCCAAGGTTATTCACCAAGGCGTCGTTAAAAATAGTCATCTCTAGAGATTAAGTCTTTACCCAATGCATTAGAGCGCTATCAGGGCGCACCAATGAAATGTATTTATTATCATGTGAGCCAAATATATCATCATCAAACATTTCATAAAAAACCCATATAGAATAAATGAAATGAGTTTCCTTTCATAATCAAAACATTTTAAAAACTGCTTTAAATACATGATCTTTATGTCCCTTTAAACCCACGAAAAAGGAATGTGTGTTTCGTGTATGTAAATCCCAGAATTAAAATTGAACATTTTGATATATATGTGAATACCCCTTTATAAGAATGATCTTTGAGTATTCACTTAATAAAATAAATGAATTTTAGAATAAGAGAGAGACATTTTGAGATAGAAATTCTGCAGCACAACGGCTATGTTACGAGGTATTAGAAAACATTGAAAAGAGAGGGGACATGGGTCACCCACTCATAAATGATCCATAAAACAGTAGGGGGACATAATATAAACTATTTAAAAACATGGTATTGAAATTTGAAAGATATACCATAAGAAATGAAGAACATGAATGGACGACAAAAATAAGATTTCTATTATGAGAATTCGGCATCCTAACGACGTCACTTAAACTTCAAAAAAAAGAATTGATGAGATCAAAATAGGGTCCCTCATCATATGAACATAAAAGATCAGTATGATAGATATAGAGATCATACCCAAACATAATAAAAAGGAAATTGAATGACTTGATATGAAAGTAGAACTTTAAAAATTGAGAATGGTGAACGAATCCCTTTAAAATTCAGCAGCCTAACGACGTCACCCAAACTTCAACAAAAATGAATTGACGAGATCAAATAGGGTCTATCATCATATGAACATAAAATATCAGTATGATAGATATAGATATAATAACCCAACATAATAAAAATTAAACTGAAAGGCTTGACATGAAAGTAGAACTTTGAAAAATGAGAAAGATGAAAGAACAACTTAAAAATTCGGCAGCCTAATGGTGCCACTTAAAACATCAAAATATTGAATTGAAGAGATAAAATGGGGTCTATCATAATATGATCATAAAAGATCAGTATGATAGATATAGAGATCATTACCCAACATAATAAAAAGGAACTTGAAAGACTTTTCATGAAAGTAGAGCTTGAAAACCAGAAGGGTGAAAGAACCACTTAAAAATTCGGCAGCCTAACGGTGCCACTTAAAACATCAAAATACAGAATTGATGAGATAAAATGGGGTCTCTCATAATATGATCATAAAAGATAATTATTATTGATATAGAGATCAAACCCCAATATAATAAAAAAACATGAAAGACTTGACATGAAAGTAGAACTTGAAAACGAGAAGGGTGAAAGAACCACTTAAAAATTCGGCAGCCTAACGGCGCCACTTGAAACATCAAAATACTGAATTGAAGAGATAAAATGGGGTATCTCATCATATGATCATAAAATATCAGTATGATATATATAGAGATCATACCCCAACATAATAAAAAGTAACTTGAAAGACTTTACATGAAAATAGATCTTGAAAATAGAGAAGGGAGAAAGAATCTGTTACAAAAACTTCGGCAGCCTAACAGCGCCACATAAACATTAATAAAACTAAATAATGAGAGTAATTGCGGATCTCTCATTATATGAACATGGAAAGGGAAGAAAGAGGAATATAATAGAACATCCTACAACATAAAAACATGGAGCATAAATGAAATGACTTAAAAGAGAGCATTTGAAAAGAAAGAGAGAGTTTGGATCCCTTACCTTAAAACGTATCTCTTAAAACTGAAAGATGGGGACCTTGAGGGATTGGGGGAACCTTGGGAGGACTCCGTGGGAGGTAATGAGACCATAGCTTCGTTGGGGGAGAGTTGGGAGTGGAATGGATGAGAGGATGGATTGGTATTAATTGGGAAAGTGAGGGGACAAGGCATTAATGGCCAAGGGACACCTCATTGGTGGTTTTGGCAAAACCATGGGCTTCCCCATGGTATTTGCCCATGGTATTGGACACTTGGGACACCTCACACCTTATCATACTATTAATAACTTGACCATATTCATTACATACTTAATACATCATTTAATGATGTCATTAAACACCCGTAACTTATAAACTATATTTTCACTATTCATCGAATATTCATGTTTTACGGAAAAACCCAAAATTTCACCTTAACCAAATATCGATGCTCTGATTTCAAAAATCAATTCCATTTTATAAAAATTATTTTCTAAATATTTTTAATTTAATTTTTAAATAAATAAACTATTCACCGAAAATTCATTTTTTTTCAGAAAATTCCTCAAAAATTACCTTAACATAATATCGATGCCCTGAGTTAAAAAAAGAAATCCATTTTATAAAAATAATTTTCTAAATATTTTTAATTTAATTTTTAATTAAAAAACACTATTCACCCAAAAAAACTAATACTTGACTAATAATTTATGAAACTATTATTTAACAATTTTATTGAATCACATTACATAATCTAGGTGCCTAGATTATATTAATACTTTCTTTAAGTGAGATTAATAATCGATTTGGTCACATTACTAGTCCTAAGAATAAAATTACTATTCATAATTTACTATTCATCAAAAATTAAGTTGATCTTATTAGACTCTAGATTTCGTATTGAACATAATTGTAGAAGACCATTTTTTGAAAATCATTACACATTTTTAATTATTTAAGGTTTACATAATTTTTTTTAAATGTCCTTCCTCTAAAATTCCCCAAAAATATGCATACTATATTTATCCGGACATTTGAAAATTCATAAACTTCCTCATAAGAAGAAATAAATTTTTTTATTTAAAACAAAGAATTACACAAGGCAGTTACGGTCTCCTTACAAGCCCCTTATCACACCACCATAGGACCTAATTGTATGGTGTGCTAAGGGGAGAGAAACTGAGGGAGTCTCGGCCAACATCGAACGAGTAGTAATTTTGATCAGTTTGAACTTCTCGTGAATGTGATTTTGATCTAGCTTTATACGATAAAGTTTTGCTTGGGTTTGGTCCAGAGAAAAGCACATTGGTTCTACCTCCTTCCCAAGTTCTGTTAGATGTGCTTCGATCAGTCCAAGACTACTGGGTGAGGCCATCAAATCTTTTTTCTATATTAATTAACCAAGATCACTTGTATTTGGAGACAAATATCGAAATGTTTAGTTTCTTGTGGTCATGTTGACCAATGGTCATATAACAGTCAAAAACCAACAGTCTCATTTTAATTATACTCATGTTATCCTATGAAAATTTTTTGTTGAGTATATAAAAAATAAAATAACACACAAAATTAGGAAACAAGATTTATTTAAAATTTCGGGACGTTACAATCCCAAGTGGTGGAAGTGATGAGAAATTAATCGTACATATCCCCAATAATAGGAACTCCCTGAATCATCTAGATGTCCCAATGGAGGATGCCAACCTCCCTGTGGGTCAAATGGAAGGTGTTGGTATCTAGACTTCACCTTCTTAAATGCTATGAAATAAGGGAAATATGAAGATGTGTGTATGTTTGAGATTCCCAGGTAGCCTCGTACAGTCCCACAAGCTATAGTTCAGCTTGGAATTCTTCTCAAATATGTAGAACTCAAAATGGCCACCTCTGATCTAATCCAAACGAGCCTCTAGGGTGAAGGTCCCACTGAGAAGACCGATCATGCTTCTTATTCTCTATAGCCTTCATCACGATGCTCTGATAACAGGGGGTCATCTGATCATGTTTTCACTGCACCCCCTCTAGGGACTGAGGAGCATAGTGTAGCAAGGACCTAGGGGAAGTATCTTTCTAATGGTACCTCCCATTTGATGAAACCAAGGCCTTCAGAACAGAAGTACTGATTATCCAAGCAGTATGATGATCAATCAGGTTTGGCACAGGGATCATTGTGTCAGACAGAAGGAAAAACCCGTAGGAAGGGATCCTGTCTGTGACCGGGTTATCTCTTTGACTCACAATGAGAATATTTTCAAGGTATTGGTCAAATTTTGTGATCAGGGTCTTGTCATCAACCAAAGACACCATATCTCTTAATATTTCATTACCAGTAGAAATAGGAGCAATAATAGTGGCCTCAAGAGAAGCGTTGATGTTAGTATCTTCATGTGCATTAGCCATTGTATCCTAAATAAGATGATCTAAAAGCCGATGATAATTAAATATGATAAGAATTATTGGGAAAATGTTATGTAAAAATGGATAATGGACTTAAAACATGTCCACAAAAGGCTTCGTGTACTTTTCATAAAAATACGGAATGCGAAAAGAGCATTCTGAATATAACATGACACATAGAAGTAGTACACCACCTTCTGCAATGGAACATGGGTTCTATTCACCACGTACAACCATGGTACATGATGAAACCACAAGGTATAGGCCCCTGAACAATTAGCTAGCAAACATGAAGATCTACAGAAGAAAGAGACTGTGAACGCCGATCTCAGTTATGTTTATGTTTAAAGGAAGCAGATTAATGTTTTATGTCTGGTTTAATGTTTTTCGTTTGCTGATATAAATGTGGAATGTGGAAAATCAAACCGCATAGGATTCTCCTAAGCAAAGACCCAATTTTAGTCTGAAGTCCCATTCACAAAACCCAAACGTGGGATACAGATGGGGGAATGGAAAGAAAATCGGTTCACGAAATGTACTGAGTAGATCGCAAATTCTTTTTTCACAAGGACCACAGTTCACGAGTGTGATGGAGACTAGAAAATCAGGAGCACTTTTCACTTCAATAATTGGTAAAATAAAAGTTACATGGGCCCCTATATATAGGTGTGGTCCCCACCTCCCGGGTCTACCCATTCTATTTCAAACTGTTTTCAGTTCAGGACCACATCTACATATGAATAGTTTCCTTTCATTTCCTAATAGATACCATTCCAAAGGGGGCATGTGTAGTGTCCTAAAAGCTCTTCCAATAAAAAAATACCACCGTGATCACTTTACATAATGAAGAAAGTGTTTTTACAAGGAAAAAAATTAAAAGGAACTCATGTTATGTTGCATCTCTATGAAGGAACATGAAGGAATTAAAATTTTCAAGTGGTCATGTACCATTAACTAGGAACGGTACATGGACAGGATGGATCGTGAACTGTGAACCGCTAGCCCGTGGATCGATGGCCAACATGCAAGGAGGACCGCGAACTATGTCATCGACAGAGAAGTATGGCGGAAGACCGCCTGCATACTGTATCCATATTTCCATGGATAAAGCCAACGGGTAGGGTTCTGCGAACCGTAATAAAAAACTGAAGTCTTTGAGAACCTCGGTTGACCGAGTCTTCCACAGGTTAAAAGATTGATTCAATGGGCCTCTGAAAATTGGAAATGCATTCCTAGTATATATGATCACCCACATACTCTATAAATGGGTCACAATAGAGAGGAATATGAAATTATGATTAGTGATAATGAAGGATGATGAAATTTTTGGGGAGTCTTAAATGTTCTACTCCATCTTCTGTCTCGTTTCATTAGTGAAGTACGAACCGTGAGCCACATATTACGCAGGTAAAACCGGCCGTGAACCATAAAACATTAGAATTTAATAATAAATACAGATCCATGAACCTAATAGGTGCACCAAAACCAAATACTCTTTGTGGATGAGTTTCCTGCAAATCATAATCCCTCAGACCCCCCTTTGGCATAGGGCTCCATGTAGCGCACTGCTATGTGTATAACGACCCATACTTTACATACATTGTTATTACTTCATAATTTAAGCAAACTTATTACAAGATATAAAAAACCAAGAAAAGACCATATAGGTATAGAGTCTTTAGAAACTGGGAAACATAAACAACTGGTTCATAAAGAAACTACTTTGCCTCCCATTTATTTCATCATATCTAGAGTCCCTTTTTTGCATATTCTACATAATAACCTTCTTCCTGACCTGGGGAAATAAAACATACAAAAGGGTGAGCTCAAATTCTCAGTAAGGGTAAACAAAAGAAATATCAATCACATCATATACATAAGAACATAACTTTTGGAAATCTTAACCTGCAAAAGAGATCATAATTTCATAACATGGGATAAATCATAGTAGTGAAATGTAATCCCAATAATCATAACATAAAACATGAAACTTTTTGGAATACACACATAATCATAGATAATCATTTCTTATTAATCAAGACTCATTGCCACGATTATCTTAGTGGAACAATTCCATTTCTGAACCGAGTTCACTCCTCGTTTCAGTCCTGTTTCACTGAACCGGTTTAACCTGCCGTTCCAGCCATGTCTATCTCATGAGATATAAAATCTTTACCCAATGCATTGGAGGGAGATATAGGTCCCACCCATCTCCTAATGATACCATTCTTATGTGTGCCACAAAATCATAAACCATACATCATAGCATAACCCATGTAATAAAAATGGGATTCTTAAACATCGTGACATCATAAAACAATTAATATAAGTTAAAGGAATTCATAAAAATACTTCCATCACAACATAATCAAATCAATATAATAATAGGGATATAAACAGAACCCTTTATTATCTTAGATGGAAAATAATTTTGATGAAACACATGAACTCCATTCTTGAGGAAAATATCCTTTCTTCTTCAAAAACATTTTTCCTTTCATAACATGTCATATAATTCTAAACTAAATGAAGTTGATTAAAAATAAACTTGAAAACTTGTAAAGTAATATTCTTGGAAATAATGTTTTAAAAATCCATTCATACCGTATAAGTTAAAAAAACATTCTTCTCGTACTTTTGTTGGAAAAGTCAAAAAGTACCTCGTACAAAAAACGACAAAATATTCCTTTCATATCTTTTACTAAAGACTCATTGAAGGGTAAAATTGGATTTAAAAAATTGTAGGTGGATGGAAATAATGTTACATATTGAGGAAACATGGATGTGGATGATAAAATACACCCCAGTAAATTCCAAAGTATAAACAATCTCAGATAAAAATGAGATTGTGATATTTCCCTTACATTAGATCCGATATGCTTTGTACGTGTCCAAACCTCCTGTATAATGATTTAAATAATGTTATTGACTTATTAAATAATCATACATATTTTTATGATATCAAATATGGTCATATTCTTAGCTTCTTAGTAGTAATATTTCATTGCTACTTGTTATTCGGGTGTTTATAACTTTTGTTCTTATGCGTGTTTTGTCGAATAAATTCTTATTCTTCTATTTAGGTTATAGATACCTCATTTACAGAATGGTATTAGTGTAATATATATCATATTAATTCATTCAATTCATTAATATAATCATTATGAAATGAAGATCATGTAGAATGAGTCGCATCACATCGTGGAGACGGTATTCCGTACGTACGCACGAGTGATGATATCATTCCTATGATCGCGGAATTGTATTGGAGTGTATGTATACTATTTCAGAATCTATATCACTTTACAATAATCATATATTTTCAGTATTTACACCATTATACCCGTCCAAGTAAATTGGTGGTGGAAAATAGATTACACCACGGCGTGGAGACAGTATTCCATACGTACACACGCGCGGTGATTTCATTTTCCGTAGGATGGATAGATGGTGAAATAGGGTTGTTTCATTATTATAAAAACATATCAGTATATGATTGATACTGATGTTATTACTTCATAATTAAACAACTAAATAAGAAGAAGTGGAAGAAGAAACAAAGATGAAAGAATTGGTAACGGGCATTACCTCTTCTTTGAAGCGCCTTTTTGAGACCTCCTCTTAGGGAAATAAAATTGGTCTTTGAAGAAGACCAGGACCTCTAGGATGTTTCTAGGGAAGTGGAGAGTAGATATTAGTAGGGGTTGGCCGAGATTTAATGCTCAAGTGGTGTGAGGAAGAGAGGGAGGAGGTGCCCTTTTATAAGGGAGGAGAGGGGCACCTTTCGAATAACTAAAAATATTATTTTATTATAAAGCCAAATTCGGTTTTAAATAGCTTCAAATTGATTTATGTCAAAGCTAAGGTGGGTATGGGTCGAAATCCTCTAATCCAATAGAATTTAGACAAGTTTAGGTCATTATACTAACCTTATCGTTTAGTTTTAACTCTTAGTTAATTAGATTGACATTTACCATGTCACTTTGTATTTTTATACTATATAGTTAATAAACATACCATATACCCCCAAACGACCCCCAAGTGGTCCATTAATGATACACCTATCTTGATATAATTATCTTAGCCGAACCATAGATTTTTAGGAATAAAATAACAATCAAAAATATAATATTTGTTTTAAAAACTATATTATGTCAATTTTGACACTATTTAGTAATTGATTTTTTTGAAAATCATAACAGAACGGTTAGTTAGAAAAAAGTTACTTAAATCAATACCAACATGTCATATTAACCTAGAAAATTAGTGGATGTAATAAAAAGTCTTAAATTACATTTATTTGGGTATTTATAATATCAATTATTCTAATTTTTCACTATTATGGTAATTACTGCATCATCATTGTGTCATAAATAAATTAAATTATTTAATGTCTAAAAATTACAAAAAAAATATCATTATGTGGTAAATATTATTAGCTTTCTAATTAATATTTACAATCGAATTTATCTTATGTATATCCCTATATTAAAAATGTTTTAGTAAATAAACCTTGATTTTAACTCTTTTAACTCTTCTTTGAATTAAATAATAATAAATGTCCTAATCTAATACAAGTGGATCTAAATGATAATATTTTATTCCTAAGGTTGTTTTTGGTCGAATTACACTTATCAAATGGAATTAGGACATGTTTTAGGGTAATAATAATATCATTTTTACCCTTAATCACCCTATTTACTTTTAACCGTGGTAAAAAAAGGTAAAAACTTACTATTCACCAAAAATTATTTTTATCTCATTGAACCACATATTACTTACTGACATCAACTGTGTCTCTCTTATTTTTGAAATTCCACCCACAGAAGCGGTAAAATTATTTTTTATGAAAAATTCAGTTTTTTTAACTACCACTTAGTGGTTTCACTATTCATCAAAAATTGAAGGTTTTCAGAAAAATACCAAACTTTCACCCAAGGCTAATTTCGATATTCCAAATCCAAAAATGAAGTCCATTTTGAAAAATAAAATTTATAAAATTTCCAGAAGTGGTTATCACTATTCATAACGGCTAGTTTTTGATAATATTTTAATAGCATATCGTTGTTTAGTGAAACTCAGTATTGCGTACGACGCAAGCTATCGGGGAAGGTCGCGATTGCGTGTAAAGAAAGACAAGGAAGTGATGTGTGTAGTGAATGATTCCTTTGATGATTTTTATAACATGAAAACAAAATATTTCTCATAAGGTCTCGGGTGTTACATTCTACCCCCCTTAAAATGAATTTATCCCTCGAAATTCGTCACTTTGTAACAAACAGATGATGATACCTCTTCCTCATCATACCTCAAGCTCCCATGTAGATTTTTCTAATTGGTGGTTCCTCCATAAAACTTTCAACAAGCGAGTGGTCTTATTTCGTAAGACTTTTTCGCTACGATCCAGAATCTCTATCGGTTGTTCTTCATAAGAAAGTTCTTGCTCCAACGGTACAACTTCTGAGCTAAGTACATGTGAAGGATCAGGTATGTACTTTCTCAGGAGAGATACATGGAACACATCGTGAACTTGGGAGAGATTAGGTGGAAGCGCCAATCAGGAAGCTACCTTCCCAACACGATCCAGTATTTCTAAAGGACCGATATATCTAGGGCTCAACTTCCCCTTCTTTCCAAATCTCATGACCCTCGTCCAGGGAGATATTCGTAAGAACACTTTATCACCCACTTCAAACTCTAGGTCTTTTCTTCGGTTTTCAGCATAACTTTTCTGTCGACTCTGAGCTGCTCTTATGTGTTGTTGAATAGATCGGACCTGTTATGCCATCTCATCAACATGATCAGGTCCTAATAGCTTTCTTTCCCTAAATTCATCCCAGCATGTTGGAGTCCTGCATTTCTTTCCATAGAGAGCATCATAAAGAGCCATCTGAATACTGGAGTGAAAGCTATTATTATAGGAAAATTCCACAAAAGGTAGGTGTTGATCCCAACCACATTTGAAATCCATAGATCAAGCTCTCAACATATCTTCTAGAGTTTGAATTGTTCTCTCAGACTGACCATCTATCTGAGGATGATATGTAGTGATGAAACTCAACTATGTATCCATAGTATGCTGAAGACTTCGCCAGAACATTGAGGTAAACCTCGGATCCCGATCAGAGATAATAGAAAGTGGTACTCCATGCAATCTTACCACTTCCTTTACATATATCATGGCAAGCTGATCCAGCAAGAAATCCTCTCTAATAGCAATGAAGTGTGCAGACTTTGTAAGATGATCAACTATGACCTAGATAGAATTATTGCCTTTGGATGTTTTAGGAAGTCATGTGACAAAGTCCTGTGACAAAGTCCATAGTGATGATTTCCCATTTCCATTCGGGTATGGGTAATGGTTGTAACATCCCCTTAGACTTCTGTCTCTTAGCTTTAACTTCCTGACAAACCAAGCATCGAGAGACATATTCAACAACATCTCTTTTCATGCCATCCCACCGGAAGTACTCTTTCAGGTCCCTATACATCTTCGTGCTTCCAGGATGAATAGAGAATGAAGAACTTTGAGCCTCATCTAGGAGCTCCTTCTTTAATTCGAGGATGGTAGGAACACAAACCCGATTCCTAAACTTTATTTTCCCATCACAATCAAGGTTGAATTCGGGAATATTTCTCACCTTCTTTTGTAACTCTACATCTTCTTTCTGTGCCTCTTTAATCTTCACATGTATAGATGGTTGAACATTCAGTTGAGAAAGATACGATTTCCCCCTTCCATTATAATTCCAAGATCCATCCTTTGTAAATCCATAAATATAGGATCTTTTGTGATCCTCATCATGGATAAGCTAGCATGGTCTTTTCGACTTAATGCATCTTCCACCTTGTTTGCTTTCCCAGGGTGGTAATGAATTGAGCAGTCGTAATCCTTAATCAGTTCAAACCATCTTCTTTGGCGCATATTCAGCTCCTTTTGTGTGAAAATATACTTTATTCTTTTATAATCAGTATAAATGTCACACCTTTCTCCATAATGATAATGCCTCCAAATCATTAATGCAAACATTGCCACAGCTAACTCCAAATCATGAGTTGGGTAATTTTGCTCATGGATTTTCAACTGTCGTGAGGCATAAGCTATCACCATATCGTTTTTCATAAGAACACACCCCAACCCCTTCTTGGATGCATCACTATAGATCACAAACCATTCTCCACTACAAGGTAGTGTGACCACAGGTGCACTGGATAACCTTCTTTTCAACTCCTTGAAATTCTCTTCACATTATTCTATCCAATCAAACTTAACTCCTTTCTGAGTCAACTTGTTGAGTGGATTAGATAATCGTGAAAAATATTTCACAAAACGTCGGTAATATCCAGCCAAACCAAGAAAACTTCGGATCTCAGTTACTGTTTTTGGTCTCGACCATCTTTCGATAACCTTTGTTTTTGCTGGATCCACAGATATCCCCTCTTTTGAGATTACGTGACCCAAAAATGCAACTCTTTGAAGCCAAAATTCACACTTGGTAAATTTGGAATAAAGCTTTTTCTTTCTCAGGGTCTTCAATATAATTCTCAAGTGATCTTCATGTTCTTCCTTTCTCTTTGAATAGACAAGAATATCGTCTATAAAGACTACCATAAATTGATCAAGATAGTCTCCAAAGACTCTATTCATTAGATCCATGAAGATAGCAGGGGAATTAGTAAGACCAAATGGCATCACTATAAATTCATAGTGTCCATACCTTTTATGGAAAGCCATATTTGGTATATCCTCCCTTTTGACCCTTAATTGATGATACCCTGAACGAAGATCAATCTTGGAAAAGTTTTGAGCTCCGTGTAGTTGGTCAAATAATTCATCAATGCGTGGGAGAGGATATTTGTTCTTGATAGTGATCTTGTTATGTTCTCTATAATCAATGCAGAGTCTCATTGATCCATATTTCTTCTTAACAAACAGAACAAGTGATCCCCAAGGTGACGCACTAGGGCCAATGAACCCCTTATCAAGATTCTCTTGGAGTTGCTTCTTCAATTCCTGCAACTCAATTGGGGCCATTCTATAAGGTGTCTTTGAAATAGGCAAAGCACCCGGTATGAGTTCTATTGAAAACTCAACTTCACGATTTGGTGGAAGACCCGGTAATTCCTCTGGAAAGACATCATCATAATCCCGTACAATGGGCATATTCTTAATCGTGAGTTTCTCACTAACCATTTGAGATAAATAAACTTCATTTAGTGGAATCATGACCCATAAGATGGAAGAAATTTCCACTGGAAGGTTATGTTCATCCTTGCATCAATAGACGATCATAGATTGATCTGGAATATGAAATGTGACTTCGCTTCTGGGGCAATTGATATGAGGTCCATATAGAGAAATCCAATCCATTCCAAGAATCACATCAAATTCCACTATAGGAAGGATCAAACGATTTACATGAAGAAATTTCCCACAAACTTCAATCGGGGAAGAATTATAAACTTTTGATGCGACTGTTGTGCCATTAGGTGTTGTCACATCTAACTCAACATCTAATTGTTGAGGTAATACGGTGATACCCATAGAAAATTATTCAGAAATAAAGTACTGGGTGGATCCAGAATCAAATAAAACATTTGCTACATTAGAGTGGATGGTAGGTGTACCTTTCACCACATCGTTATCGTACTCCACATCGCTGATAGAAATTTCATGTGACTTTCCTTTGTCTTTAGCCTTAAAAGTTTGTTGACGTCGACCATCATCATCAACCCTTGGATTTGGGCATTGATTGGAATAATGCCCCATCTCCTTGCACTTGAAACATTGATGTGTAGTAGGTTCATTCTGTGTGTCCCTTACTTTTTTAGCATCATTAGACATCTTCTTCCCATCATTGCGGCATTCAAATTCCCGATGACCTTCCTTTCCACATTTGAAACATTTACTTGTCCCTTTAAGACAACTCCCTCCATGTTTCTTTCCACACATTGAGCATAAGGGAAAGCACATCTTCTTTTCAGTGTGCTCTTTAGATTTTCCTTTGAATTCCATTTTCCACTTCTTATCAAACCCACATGACTGATGGGTTACTCCAATCTCCATATCGACTTTGAGATCACATCGAACGATTTCCTCGTAGCTATTGAAGTCCCTTATGGATAACGCCCTTCGAAGACTTAGTTTTAAGCCACTAAATAATCGATTGATCTTTCTCTCGGGTTGGATATTAATACCAGAAGCATACCTTGCAAGTCTTGTAAAATTTTCTTCATAGGTACCTACAGTTTCATCATCCTTTTGCTTCAGTTCAAGAAACTCTTTCTAGATCTTTGTTCGGAGAATACGAGGGAAGTACTTATTTAAAAATAAGTTCTTGAACTCGTCCCATTCCATGGACTCAATTTCACCCATTTGACTCGTATTCTTAATAAGATTCCACCATTTATCAGCATCTCCTTCCAAACGATACACTGCTAGGATGACTTTATCATGTTCAGAACATTGAAGAACTGAAAATATCTTTTCAGTAGTACTAATCCATTGCTCAGCAACTAATGGATCAGTAGACCCACTGAATGAAGGTGGACGCTGCCTCATGAAGTATTCAAAAGAATGTTTCTCCTTCATTTGGTCATTTGGAAGTCCTGCATGATTCATAGCTTTAGAAAGTTGTGTGAGCAAGGCTAAAAGATTTTTCTTTCCAGCTCCCATAACGTTTGGTTGTTCAGGGGGAAAATCATTGCATTGCCCGTCGGATTCTGTATTAACACGGTTCCTTCGGGTTCCAGCCATTGACTAAATCCAAGAAGAATAGTGTGAGAAACACTAATTATAATAGGAAAAACACATAATCAAGAATAAAATTTCACACTTAAGGTCTTATCATAGGTTGTTCATTGCCATTTCTAAAATACTAAGATTGTGTTCTATGCTTAGACTTATCCTTAGGATTCTTACTAAGGCTTTCACATCCTAGCTTCCAAAGGTTGACTATAACTTTCCTCTAATACCAACTATAACGACCCATACTTTACATACATTGTTATTAATTCAGAATTGAAGCACACTTATTACAACATATAACAAAACCAAGAAAGGACCGTATATGTATAGAGTCTTTAGAAACTGGGAAACATAAACAACTAGTTCATAAAGCATATACTTTGCTTCCAATTTATTTCATCATATCAAGAGTCTCTTTTTGGTATATTCTACTTAATAACCTTCTTCCTGACCTGGGGAAATAAAACATACAAAAGGGTGAGCTCAAATGCTCAGTAAGGGTAAACAAAAGAAATATCAATCACATCATTTACATAAGAACATAACTTTTGGAAATCTTAACCTGCAAAAGAGATCATAATTTCATAACATGAGATAAATCATAGTAGTGAAATGTAATCCAAATAATCATAACATAAAACATGAAAAATTATGGCATACACACATAATCATAGAGAATCATTTCTTATTAGTAAAGACTCATTGCCAAGACTATCTTAGTGGACAAAGACCATTTCTGACCCGAGTTCACTCCTCGTTTTAGTCCTGTTTCACTAAACCGGTTTATCCTTCCGTTCCAGCCATGTCTATCTCATGAGATATAAAATCTTTACCCAATGAATTGGAGGGAGATATAGGTCCCACCCATCTCTTAATGATACGATTCTTATGTGTGCCACAAAATCATAAACCATACATCATAGCATAACCCATGTAATAAAAATGGGATACTTAAAAATCGTGACATCATAAAACAATTCATATAAGATAAAGGAATTCATAAAAATACTTCCATCACAACATAATCAAATCAATGTAATAATAGGGATATAAACAGAACCCTTTATTATCTTAGATGGAAAATAATTTTGATGAAACACTTGAACTCCATTCTTGAGGAAAATATCATTTCTTCTTCAAAAACAATTTTCCTTTCATAACATGTCATATAATTCTAAACTAAATAAAGTTGATTAAAAATAAACTTGAAAACATGTAAAGGAAGCTTCTTGGAAATAATTTTTTAGAAATCCATTCATGCCGTATAAGTTAAAAAAACATTCTTCTTGTACTTTTGTCGGAAAAGTCAAAAAGTACCTCGTATGAAAAACGACAAAAGATTCATTTCATATCTTTTACTAAAAACTCACTGAAGGGTAAAATTGGATTTAAAAAATTTTAGGTGGATGGAAATAATGTTACATATTGAGTAAACATGGATGTGGATTATAAAATACACCCCAGTAAATTCCAAAGTATAAACAATCTCGGATAAAAATGAGATTGTGATATTTCCCTTACCTTAGGTCCGATATGCTTTGTACGTGTCCGAACCTCATGTATAATGATTTAAATAATGTTATTGACTTATTAAAGAATCATACTAATTTTTATGATATCATATATGGTCATATTCTTAGCTTCTTAGTAGTAATATTTCATTATTACTTGTTATTCGGGTGTTTATAACTTTTTGTTCTTATGCGTGTTTTGTCGAATAAATTCTTATTCTTCTACTTAGGTTATAGATAACTCATTTCCAGATTTTTATTAGTGTAATAAATATCATATTCATTTATTCAATTCATTTATATAATCATTATGAAATGAAGATCATGTAGAACGTGTCACATCACATCGTGGAGACGGTATTCCGTACGTACGCACGAGTGATGATATCGTTCCTATGATCGTGGAATTGTATTGGAGCGTATGTATACTATTTCAGAATCAATATCACTTTACAATAATCATATATAGTGATTATTTACACCATTATACCCATCCAAGTAATGTGGTGGTGGAAAATAGATTACACCACAGTGTAGAGACAGTATTCCGTACGTACGCACGCACGATGATTTCGTTTTCCATAGGATGGATTGATGGTGAAATAGGGTTGTTTCATACTTATAATAACATATCAGTATATGAGTGATACTGATGTTATTACTTCATAATGAAACAACTAAAGAAGAAGAAGTGGAAGAAGAAATAAAGATGAAAGAATCGGTAACATGCATTTCCTCTTCTTTGAAGCGCCTATTTGAGGCCTCCTCTTAGGGCACTAAAATTGGTCTTTGAAGAAGACCAGGACCTCTAGGACGTTTCTAGGGAAGTGTAGAGGAGATATTGTCAGGGGTTGGCCGAGCTTGAAGGCTCAATGTGGTGTGAGGAAGAGAGGGAGGAGGTGCCCTTTTATAAGGGAGGAGAGGGGCACCTTTTGAATAACTAAATATATTATTTTATTATAAAGCCAAATTCGGTTTTAAATAGCTCCAAATTGATTTATTTAGAAGCTAAGGTGGGGATGGGTCGAAAGCCTCTCATCCAATAGAATTTAGACATGTTTAGGTCATTATACAAACCTTATCTTTTAGTTTTAACTCTTAGTTAATTAGATTGACATTTACCATGTCACTTTGTATTTTTATATTATATAGTCAATAAACATACCATATTCAACCAAGAGACCCCCAAGTGGTCCATTAATGATACACCTATCTTGATATAAGTATCTTGTCCGAACCTTAGATTTTTAGGAAAAAAATAACAATCCAAAATATAATATTTGTTTTAAAAACTATTTTATGTCAATTTTGACACTATTTAGTAATTGCTTTTTTTGAAAATCATAACAGAATGGTTAGTTCGAAAAAAGTTACTTAAATCAATACTAACATGTCATTTTAACCTAGAAAATTAGTGTAATTAATGAAAAGTCTTAAATTTCATTTATTTGGGTATTTATAACATCAATTATTATAATTATTCACTATTATGGTAATTACTGCATCATCATTGTGTCATAAATAAATTAAATTATTTAATGTCTAAAAAATACAAAAAAAATATCATTAGGTGGGAAATATTATTATCTTTCTAATGAATATTTACAATCGAATTTATCTTATGTATAACCCTATATTAATAATGTTTTAGTAAATAAACATTGATTTTAACTCTTTAAACTCTTCTTTGAATTAAATAATAATAAATGTCCTAATCTAATCCAAGTGGACCAAAATGATAATATTTTATTCCTAAGGTTGTTTTTGGTCGAATTACACTTATCCAATAGAATTAGGACATGTTTTAGGTTAATAATAATATCATTTTTACCCTTAATCACCCTATTTACTTTTAACCGTGGTAAAAAACAAGTAAACAGTTACTATTCACCAAAAAATTATTTTTATCTCATTGAAGAACATTTTACTTACTAACATCAACCGTGTCTCTCGGATTTTTGAAATTCCACCCACAGAAGCGGTAAAATTATGTTTTATGAAAAACTCAGTTTTTTTTAACTACCACTTAGTGGTTTCACTATTCATAAAAAATTGAAGGTTTTCAGAAAAATACCAAAATTTCACCCTAGGCTAAATTCGCTATTCCGAATCCAAAAATGAAGTCCATTTTGAAAAATAAAATTTATAAAATTTCAAAAAGTGGTTATTACTATTCATAACGGCTAGTTTTAATAATATTTTAATAACATATCGTTGTTTAGTGAAACTCAATATTGCGTACGACGCAAGCTATCGAGGAAGGTTGCGATTGCATGTAAAGCAAGCCAAGAAAGTGATGTGTGTAGTGAAAGATTCCTTTGATGATTGATATAACATAAAAACAAAATATTTCTCATAAAAGTCTCGGGTGTTACAATGTGGACTGAAGCCAGCATCGTGTAACCAATCAGTACATGTATATAAACCAAAGAGGCACGGTAGGTCGCATAACACTTCGATATATTGTTGTAGATACCCTTGCCTATATACGACACTGTTACACAGATGGACCCTCTTCCTGCCTACCATTATGGTATGCAGAGCCTTCCCCATCCCGCAAAAAAAGATGGCATGCAGAATGAGGTGTTTTCTGGTATTGATTCCAACCTCACCCCACTATTTCCATCTATTCCTCCATAGTCCCTCCACTAATCAGTCCCCTCGCATTAGCCCAAATCCTTTTCCAACGCCACCAGACTCATATGGTCTGATCCTCTGGCGCATTAGCGTGCCCCATTGAGTCTACATAACCATTGTAAGCAGGGTCACGAAGGCTCTCCCCACAACGGTGCAGGCTTCGAGAATACCTGTGAGGTTATACTCCCATGGTAACATGGATTCCAACCATGGTATGGCGAAGTGAACCACCCTATTATATGGATTAATGGTGATCACTCTTTTTCCATTCAATTAGGAATAGTGATTAGTCAAAGGGGTTATGTTCTCTCCCCCTTTGACTACGATGAAACTCCTCCCCTTCCCAGAACATGCTCATTGGATCTCCTATTAAGGTAAGTCCACCATCTTCCAAGGCAGGTCTGTGCAACCTTAAATTTCATTTCACATGGAATGGTTCATCACTCCACACCCTCACCCACCTTCGCCCCGACCTCTTCCACCACAGGCTCTCCCTCCCCCACCAGTAGGGGAGGAGGCATGTGCATTGTCAAATCTTTTAAATCCTATTGTTTATAACACTGAGCATGAATCATATGGTCTTAGAAATTTGTAAGTATTGCAACATGCACATATTATGAACTATGAGAACTCTGATTCTTGATTAAATGAGGATACATAGGATGCATACTAGAAGGCCCGAGCTCAAACTCGGTTCTCATCCAAAAGGGGTCCACCCAATCATGTTTCCTCAAATGGGAGGCTCCCATGCGTAACCCCTGCATATTCTGAACTATGAGAAATCTAATTCTTGATTAAACTAGAATACGTAGGATTCATAGTAGAAGGCTTGTTCTCCAAAGGGTGCCCATCCATAATGGGTCTCCCAATAATGATTATCAAATGGGTGGTTCCCATGCGTAAGCCCTTCATGTTATGAACTGTGAGAACTATTCTTTCTAACCAAATCAGGATACATAGGATGCGTACCAGAAGGCCCGATCTCAATAAGGTTTCCCATAAAAAGGGTCATCCCCATCATGTCTGCTCAAATGGGTATCTCCCATGTGTAATCACCACATGATTCAAACTGTGTGGGTTCTTATTCCTCTCTCGAGGATACATAGAAAGGCCTCCTTGTGGCCATGATACCAACATCATGTTACCTTCCTTCCCCCATGGACGATGATAAACTCAATAGAACCATCCAATATTGCTCATGTCCGCACCACCATTGTAGAATCAAGAATATGCATACTTATGATGATCTGAACAACTAAGGGTAGCCCATGGAAACAATATATGGGAATGAACCAAGGATTAAAGAACATTTGAATATGACTTAAATCTATAATATATTCCCAGAACAGGCAACAATCCTCCCCCGAAAGGTTGTGGTGAGCCTCACCACCCATCCTCTCAACTAATAGAGTCATTAAGTGTCATTGGACAAATCATCAATCGATGAACAGATTCATTTGGAAATATGGTCCATGAATCATGGATACTAGGGTCGTTGGACATTCTTGTATTCCTGAATACACTTATTGGAGCCCATTTGAGGAGGTTATATCCGAGATGAACCAATTTCAAGAGCGATTGACCACCATGTAATCACACTTTTGTACCAAAAGTTCCTAGAGGGATAATTCAACCTTATTTGATGGATAATGATGCTAAATTGGTTGAAACAATGGAATGATAAATTTCCATTTCCTCACCACCTGAGAGTTTTCCACCATGAAGGAGAAACATAGTACAGTCCGCCATTCTTGCAAAATAGACAGGCGAACCCCAAGGAGAAATACATGGTTAGATGAAATACTTTTCTGGAAACTCATCTAACTACTACTTGAGCTCCTATTACTATGTTGTAGCCATCCTATAAGGAGGGATGGGAACAAGTTCCACTCTTGGAAAAATCTCAGTATATAAATGTACATCTCTCATTAGAGGTAATCCTGAAAATTCGTGTGTAATGAAATATCTGAAACAATCCACCACTGGAGGAAATTCCATATATTAATTCCCCTAGTAATCTAGATATAAACTATACATATGGGCTATAATACCACCAAACCATAATGATTAGTTCTATATCATTCCACACTAGTATCACACCACTTAGGTACATAATGAAACATCCCTACAATGCTTCTTGCTATCGGTCGAAGGAGTACCAACCCTGGATGCTGAAATTCCCTAACTCACAACTCTAAACCCCCTCAGACTGCACTCGATAATAAGAACATGGTTTACTATAGTCATTAATGATGTCAACCTGAAAACATTCACATGTGATCAGATGTCATACCTTAGACCATCCTCAAATTTCCCAGCTTGCAATAACTCATCACCTCCCAAAATAGGTGCAAAGCATTAAAGCTCTATAAAGAAATAACATTAATAAATCACTAAAAGAGAGACCTAATCCAAATTAATTTTTTCCCAGGATCAATTGACCCGCAACGTCTCAGGGTAGAAGTAATTATAAGAGGACCTCTGAATGTCTTCCGACTCCATATCCTGAAGATGCCCCACCTATGAGATAACATCCCGCCATCTCTTGGAAAAATCACATATAATGTAATTCATGATATTCACACTTCTATCTAAGGTGATATTTAGATTATCAATGATATTAATCGGGGCCTCTAACCATGACTCTGTAGCCTGTGGTCCACCATCACCTAAGAAATTTGGAGGATGCTGCTTCTAGAACACCCTCATCAACTCTTCCATAGTTGGGGTAGGACGTTGTTCTTTTTGGAAGTTCTGTATCATCCACATAATGCCTTCATAGATATGTGCATATGCACCTTTTTCGGTATAATAGATTGTGTCAAGATGGCCATGAAAGGGGGATCTATTTGTAGACCATGATCTATCATTTTTGGTGTATAATCATCGCCATGTACCTAGCATACAATCGGAGGATGTCTTTTTCTCCTCAATATGAAAGTCCAAGTGCACACCTCAGTTCATGAGGATCAAGGACTGCAACATAGAAAATAAAAAATCTAAGATGAAAAGAAAAAATATTCATGTTTTACAAGAGAGGGTTGCACAACATATAGAACCACTACATGGTGTGTTCCCTTAAGACATAACATGGGTGTGTACCTATACCAACATTGTCATGTAACACCCCATACGCACGGTGTGTTCCTCATGAGACACGATGTGTACTTGAAAATCCCCTCGTGCGTAGGTAATTCTACATGGCTTGTACTACATGATTCTTCTATTGTAACACTACACAGATTATTCCCCATAGACATGATGTGTACCACAAAATTTTCATCCACTAGTGTTGTTTGTCACATGGGAATACACACAGTCGAATACAGCCCAATGTGTACTCCTAGTTTACGGTGTGTTCTACAAATTATTTATCAACCCCATGTATCTGCTCAAATAGTCATTTACACGGTCAAAATCTACATGGCGTGTACATATCGTACACGACCTATACTGAATAAATGTTATTGCTTCCCTAATAGAAGAACACATGGGTTTTTTTTTCATAACAGCACATGTCGTGTTGTCTGGGTTTTTGGACAGTAATCCTCTGAAACTTCTCTAGAACCCCCAAAACCCTAAAATTTCTCCATGTCATGCCATTATTTAATCCATTAGAGCCCATAATCCTCACTAATCAACGTTTTCCATCCTCAATCATATCATATTGACATATTTCAATTAATGTTCAAACATGATTCACCAAATTCTGATCCAAGAGGGCCCATAACACCTCCGAGACCACAGTTTGGAATCCATATAAATGAGACATTATATATATCACCAACCTATAAAAATTGAAGGTATTTGTATCATGACTTCTATCACAATAGCATTCATATCTGGTATAACATATATCACAACAACATGCAATCATAAATGCAACCCAAATGGCATGACAAGAGTGCATGACATGTGATCTCTAGAAAGTTCCTATATGATGCATGAGATGGAATACCCACATCCCAACAGGTTTCAATGGAAATAGAACCACAATGATATCAATTATAACAGTAATAAACAAGTTAGTCACCAAACAGTTAAATCAAATCATCCTTAATAATTGAAAAACTATAAAAAATCTAATATTTGAGGTAACATGGCTTGTCCCTGTACACGGGGTAGCTAATCCTGAGCACAACTTATTACCAACGACCTATTCTTTCCCATCAAATATTTTTGGGTCCAAATAATAAGGAAAACTAGGAATGAAATCCTATGATACCACATTGTAACATCCATGGTCCTAGTTCCACTCAAAAGTGCCCCAAACCTAGTTGGTCACATAACCTCAAGCACATTTACCCAAATTCTCGAGGTTGTCATCTACCAGTGTGGGCCATGTTGTGGTAATAGGGGAACTATCCATCATTAGTATAGTATAAAAAATGTAAACAAATACTTAACAATAGCAGAAGCAGTAATACCATACAATATAAGTAAATAGAGGATGACTGGTAGAAATAATAAAACATGAGCGTGTATATAAATGATGCATGTCACATGGTCTAGGAAAGAATCCAAAAAATCCATAATACTGAAAATACAATACAAAAACCAAGGTAAAGAAACCCAGAAAATTCCATCAGCATTACAAGCCTCAGCTTTGTCCCATTATCTCCAGCTCCAATAATAATCAAGTACATGATGAATAAGGGTGCTCTCCATTATCTATATTTGCAACCATATAATCTGTTTGGGTGCAAAATCATGACCTGAACAGGGTGTGAGACAAATCCCAATAGGAAACCACCCAAATATATGTACCTAACTATTAGTGAATATATATATATATACATATGTATAAGGTAATAGGAAAAATGAAGCAATAAACTAGGAATTACTCAAAAGTAATCATTCCTACAATTTTCAATGACATTCATTTACATTTATCAATTATTAAATCTGTTAAACCAAGAAAACCTAGGATCTTGCCTAAGCTCTATATCCCCTATGTAATAGTAACGAAATAGATGTCTTAGACCACCATCAAAACCATCATGTAAGACAGAGTCAAATATTATGCTTTATCATGGTAGACTCATCATAATCATTCAATCATTCATAAAAAACCTCTGGAAAAAACTCAAGGTCTAAACCCTTTTGTTTAACACAACACCAATTCATTAAAATAATGACCATCTAGGAATCTCTCAAGATCTAACCCCTTTACTCTAACATAGTATTAATTATTTACAAACGAACACCTCGGCATCTCTCATGGTCACTACCCTGGGGTAAACAAGGCATCAATAAATTAAAAATTACTTCTTGGGTAGCTCTATTAGTTAATACCCCTAGGTCAACATAGCATAATGTAATTACAAACAACCTCCCAGGTAGCTATCACAGTCAATACCCTTGGGTCAATCATCTATACTATGGCTCTCAATGTCCTGTGTAATAACTGTGTGCATATAACATCAAAACATCTCATGTAACATGAAACTACTACATGGATAATCATTCGTAAGAATATCAAATGAATTTAATATAATAAATAAAACCCCATCATAATCAACCAAATCATGGAAAACAAGGAAATCCTAAGAGGAAACCTAGACCAAATAGCCAGAAAACAATCAATTAATCGAATCACACCCACAAGGTGTCCCATAAAAAAGGTATCTAACCATACACATAAGAAAATACCATTTATAAATTATATAAATCATATTAGGTGATAAATAGGGTTAAATTAGAAATCATGAAATACCCTAAATGTGGGTATGTTGTACTTTATGCATATATATTCCGAATAAGAACAACAAAAGGAACAAACCACCAACATCGGTATTGTACGATCGATATACTTGAACATCATCCCTTGAATCGGTCTAGATCAGAATAGCTGTACAAAAAGATGAAAAACTCTCAACCATGAATAACACATGAGAGAGGGGGAATCAAGAAGAAAGGCTCTAGAGGAATTGAGAACTCACCAGTGGGATTCCAACTCACCTAATGTTGTCTCAATCAGAGATTAAATGGAGAATCAAGAGGGTTTTTTAGTACTTTTTCCCTTTTTTCAAACTCCTGTATGAACCACTTCCATAAGAAGATGTTTCCAAATATGATACATGACCCCATTTTGATTTATCAAATAAAAATAAAAGTACAATGTGTGTTCATTAAAAGTACGTGATTTTTATTTGCCTCAACTGGCCCCTGATTTAATCAGTCTTCCAAGTAACCTCACATCAATGTATTCGGTTGTTACACATCTTTACGTGACAAGCTAGGTACACGGTGTGTACTCAAGAGTACAAGACATGTACATAAAAATCCCATTTCTTAATTTTTCCTCAAAAACAACTTTAAATCATGATATATAACTAAAATGATTATCTAGGTTATTACAATAAGGAAATGGTTCAATGATTAGATTCATAATCATTATATATATTTTATACGTTTTTAGGGAATGGTGTCTATGAAACCAATTTCTCTTTCACATGTTATATTATTTTGAAACAAACAGTATTTCATTGGATATTATTTTTCTACAATTGTTACAAGAAATGTATATTTCTCCACATTATATGTTATTAATACTGGATTATGATACCCATTTCGTTTAATCGGTTTTGATATGATTGTTTGTGACTTTATGACACACGATTATATGGTTTCATTATGATATAGGGGTGACATGAATCTACCTACAATGAATTGGGTAAGGATTTATATTTCATGAGATATATTAAAAAGGTTTTGGCAGTGAACCATAAATACTAATATGTCCACGTTAGTGAACCATGACTACCAATTTGGTATGGGTAGTGAACTTAAAATTTTAATATGGCCATGGGATTGAACCATTACAACCATGATGGTATGGGAAGTAAATCCATACATCCATGATGGCCTTGGAAGTGGCTTATTGAGTACAATGTAAATCATTTTATATGATAATTTGTGTTCCACACTTCTATATATTATTTATATGTTATTATTTTATAGATTAATTTCTTTCTTTCATTATTATTCATTTCATTTGAACATCAAATATTTATTCCATGATTCATTTATATGATCTATG
This sequence comes from Viscum album, assembly GCA_963277665.1. Taxonomy (NCBI): domain Eukaryota; kingdom Viridiplantae; phylum Streptophyta; class Magnoliopsida; order Santalales; family Viscaceae; genus Viscum; species Viscum album. Next base: position 1,666,957,048 of record OY728119.1, read on the forward strand.
TTATAAATGGTATGATATTATATTTTCATGATCATGTTCTCATACCCTTATACCCATGATTTTGCTTATGTATCACCCTTGTTTACCTATACAGAGCCTTTGATCTCACCACTTTTTTTCCACCCCCAGTTTATGAAGATATGTATTATGTTTGATTTTTATAAAAAGGATTCTTGTTTAGAATAATTGAGTGGGTGATAATGCAGCTCATTTATGTACAAGTGTTTATATTTCAGTGTTTCCAAAGACACTGAACTAGTACGATCATTGTGTTTTATCTATAATTCTTTAATGTATTGTTATAAATTTATGTAATGTTAATATATGAAAATATAAGGTATATATATTTCTTATATACATTCATGGATTTAGGTTTCAGATGTGTGGTATGACTTGGTTATAGGACAGTTTTGACTTTTCTAACACTTTTACATGGTGAACTTTGATACTGTACATTCAAATGTGTGAGTTTGGAATTGTAAAGGAATGTAACCATTTCAACCTCCATTCGTATGATCCATGGTTGAAAAAACCCACACTCTGGAGGCAGTGGGACATGGGATATATATGGATCCTACATCATTGAAATCTTCTAAACCAGATGTTTTACCAGAAATAAGTGTTGAGGAATAGTTTTAGGAGGGTTTTATAGATTCATGTAGACTAATTAGATATCACCACAGCCTTCCTTCTCTATGTCTAAGATGACGCATGTGTTACAATAGTAGAATTATCTAATTTTTTCCAGGGATGGAGGTCCAGAGGCTATAGATATGTGCCATGAGACTACAATGTAGATCATTGAGAATCTAGAGACACCTCCTGGGAGGAGAGTTAACCTTATGACCTATATCACATATGGAGATAAAAATTGTAACTAGGATTCTATAAATAGGATAATGCAATGTGTTATATGGATTTGTAGGATTTTGAAACCATATTCTATGAAAAACAATTCGATACATCTAAAAATGAAGATCATGATAGTGATTACATGTTTCGTTCTAATAAACATGTTTTATAGAGATAATTTTTTCCCCAACGTACCTTCAAAATGAGTTATTGAGGGAGAGAAGAATCATGGAAGATCCCAAAATTTCTATAAGATCATAGGTAAACATGTTTAAAATGTTCATTATTAATGAAGTTATAAATTCATATATAAATATGGAGTGGAATGTAAGGGAAGAAGGGGGTGGGGATATTGTAGTATCTAAAACTATAGTTTAGTGCCTTCAGGTAAGAAGGGATATTTTGAGGATTCTCATGAGATGAGAACCATCTAGCTCACTACTAATGGTCGTGTGGTGTTATATCAGCATTCTTAGAGAAATACCCCCATTTATGAATCAGTTCAATTTTGACCCATTCAAGTGCTAATTTAGTTGAATGATAGGTCACATGCATTATTTCTATAGGAACACCCCACTATTAGTGAGTGGTATGGGGTCAGAGATGACATGGGGTTTGGAGTGTAATGTCCCGGTTCTGGATGCCACCTAGAGGCGCCCCATACCTAGTTGGTCAAATGGAATCAAGTGAATTTCCCAAACTCCAGAGGCTGCCAACTAGCAGTGAGGTCCTTGGGTGTGATAGTGGGGAATCTATGCCCTCATTGGCAGAGTACACAGTGGAAGATAAAAAAAAGTAAAAGCAGAAGCAGTAAATATCTATAGCAGTATACAACAGAATACTGATAAAGAAACAACTTGAGCATAAATATATATAAATGATGCAAGATACATATATGTCTAGGAAAGTAGCCAAACAAGTCATAATGCTGAAAACTGTACTAAACCAAATTACAAAAGGAAAACATATGAGAAACTCCTTAGCATCGCAAGCCTCGACTTGGTCTCATGCTCTCCAGCTCTAGTGCAATCAAGAACCTGAAGTTGAAGGGCGCTTTCCCTTATCTAAACCTAAAATTATATAATCTATTTGGGACCAAAAGCATGGAACAAACAGGGTGTGAGACAATTTCCCAATAGGAAACCACCCAATGATCTATGCCTAACAGCCAGTGAATATATGGCAGGTAAAAATACAGAAGGCAGTAAACATAAAAGTACTTAACAATAAAAAATCCACAGTTTCTAGCATATAAATTACAAACAAGTAAGTAGTCACTCATGAAAGAAGAAAAAATTGGTAACATTTTGGTTAGTTCTCATAGCCTAACCCATATGGTTAATCCTACATGAACTAGAATCCCTCTGGGAGGCACACACAATCTCACCCCTCTGGTTCAGCTAAAGAAATAGACTCTCTAAGGAAGCACTCACCGTCAATTCCACCAATAGTATCGTATCGTACAAAAGGCTCATTGGGGAAGCACCCAACGTCTCATTCCCCCTGTGACCTATGTCGAGGAACTACAGAATCTCTGAGGAAGCACTACACGTCAATTCCCCCTGTAGTCTCGCATCGTAAATTAAAGACACTCTGGAAAATCCCTTATGTCCATTATCTCTATGGTCTACTACACTAGGTTCTCACATCTCTGTGTAAAATCAACATGTATAGAATCATGTAATGGCCCAAGTTAACCTCAAAAACTACTTGTCTAACATTCTACATCATATCTTCATGGAAGAACAATGATACCATCCAACACCTAGGCATGGAACTGGAAATAGCCTAACAGGAAAAACTAGACCAAACAGTCATAAACAGGTGAACATGCATAGGAAAAGATTCTAAATCACAATAAATTACCCTATACACAAACAACAACCTCTACACAAGCATATAAGCAAAGCAGGAAAACAACAAGGGAAAAACAGGAAACATGCAATACCTCGTTCAAGGGTATTGGTTGAATATGCACAAATACTCAAAGAATTATTACAGAAATGCACAAACAACCTACCACAATGTTAGGATATTGATATACTCGAACCTCAAAGCTTGAATCTCATTCGAACGTCATAGATCTATGAAACCATACAGAACTCTCAACCTACGATAACATGAGGAAGAGGTGGAATTTGGAAACAATGATCATGGAGAAGGAAGATCATACCACTACGGTTCCAACGCAATCAACGACGGTTGATTCGGAGAACAGATGGAGGCTCGGAGTCTCGGAGAAGATTTACGGCCGTATAGGATGCCCTCAGTTGAAGAAGCTGGAGAAGAAGATGGTTTTGGGGTAAAGATGTGACCCCGATCCATTTAGGGAAAAAATAAAGTACATGGGGTGTACTTTTAGATTACACTACATGTACTAGGATTTTCCATACTCCTCGTTTGGTGGCCTCCATGTCACCCCTACATACCCGTGTGTGTGGCCATGACACGACCAGTACACAGCCTTGAGTGGAAACGAAGTACACATCCTGTACTCAAAATGTACACGGCGTGTACTTGAAAAATTTCCAGAACCTCATCTTTTCTCAAAAACGCCAGAAAAAGTAAAAACATACCTGAAAAGAAGGTCTGGGTTCTTACAATATTCCCCCCTTAAGAAAATTCATCCCAGAATTTCCCTACCGAGGTGTAGAAGAAGAAACCCCAAAATGCTTTGGCCACTATTATCGTACATCAGCCTCCATTTCCTAAGTGTCGTCATGTACTTTCCCATGCTGCCATAGCACCCGTACCAATGAAACAGACCGGCCATGTAAAACCTTAGTACTACGATCGACAATCCGGATAGGATGCTCCTCAAAAGATGCATCAGATTCGAGCTCAATCTCATCAGGTTGAAGGACATGAGATGTGTCTGAAATTTAATGTCAGAGGTGAGAAATGTGGAAGATGTCATGCATAGCCCGGTAAAACTGAGGTAACTACATCCGATAGGCAACCAGACCACCTCTCTCCAACACCTCAAACGGCCCGACATACCATGGTGAAATATTACCATGTATCCAAATCCTTTTGTGTACCAACCTCGGTGAGACATGTAGGGAAACCTGATCCCCGACCTCAAACTCTAGAGGTCGTCCTTGCGGATTATCATAAGACTTTTGTCGAGACTGTGTTGTAGTCATTCTCTTATAAATCAACTCTATCTACTCTAAGGTCTCCTGAACAAGACGAGGTCCCAACAAAGCTGACTCTCCCGCCTCTAGCCAGCTTAAAGGTGATCGACAAGGCCTACCTTACAGAGCCTAGTAAGGTTCCATCTCAAGTGTCACCTGAAAACTGTTGTTGTAGGTGAACTCTACAAGATGTATATACTTCTCCCAAGAACCTCCAAAGTATAGAATGAATGATCGTAGAATATCCTCATGCACCTGAATTGTACGATCGGACTGGCCATCTGTCTGATGATGGTATGATGTACTCAAAAGTAACCGTGTACCCAAAGCCTTCTGGAACCCCTGCTGGAACCGGGAAGTAAAATGTGCATCCCTGTCTGAAACAATGGAGTGTGGAACTCTATGAAGATGTACAATCTCATGGATGTACAACCGTACCATCTCATCAACACTGAAGGTCTCCTTGATTGGAAGTAAGTGAGAAACCATTGTGAGTCTGTCAATGACAACCCATACTGCATCATTACCTCGAGGTGATCTCAGAAAATTGGTCACGAAGTCCATCGCGACGTCATTCCACTTCCACTCCGGAATGGGTAACTGCTGCAAAAGACCTGTTTTTCGCTGATGTTCCACTTTCACCTTCTAACTAGTGGTACACCACATGACAAAACTAGCAACATATCTCTTCATACCTGGACACCAATATGGATAGTGTAGATCACGATACATCATGGTGACACCACGATGAAATTCCCAAGCTGAGGAATGAATATTCCGCATACGCTCCTCACGTATAGCTGCTACCACCCATACGCGCCCCTTGAAATGTAAGACCTCATCCTCGTATACTATCCATTCAGGAATAGGGTCCTCTCCTGACACACTCTTCCTCAGTACTAGGAAGTCTGAGTCTGATAGTTGCATCATCCGTACCCGATCGATAAGAGAAGAGGTAACAACCATAGAAGATAGGAAAGTCAGCCCCTTTCTATCGTACACCTCTAGATGAATCTCAGGGAATAGAGCCATAAGCTTCCCCTCACTACTGACCTCCAGAACTGTCTGTATCTGAGTTATTCTACTTAACACATCAACCGATATGTTTCCCTTTCCTGGTGTATAGGAAAGATCAATGTCGATGGACTGAAGATAATCGACCCACCAGCGCTGTCTCATATTCAGATCACGCTGAGAGAAGATGTACTTGAGACTTTTTTGGTCGATGAAAACCACAAAGTGCTCTCCCAGAAGATAATGTTTCCAGCAGCATAAGGCATGGAAAACTGCTGCCTGCTCGAGATCATGCGTCAAGTAGTTACTCTCATGTGGCCTCAACTTTTGAGATCCATACGCAATGACTCCATCTCCCTGTATAAGTACATCTCCCAACCCGACACCTGAAACATCACAATAAATAGTATAGCTCTTTCCCAGCTTTGGAGATACTATTATCGGTGCCGATGTCAATCTACCTTTCAGCTCCTGAATGGCTGACTCACTAGAATATGACCATAAGAACTTCACACCCTTCTTAGTTGGACTCATCAGTGGTGCTGCTAGGAATGAAAAGTTCTGAATGAAACATCTGTAGTATATAGCCGGCCCTAGAAAAATCCACACTTCAAAGACGTTCTTCGGCTGCTCCCAGGAAACAACTCCTCTAAATTTATATGGGTCTACTGATACTCTTGTCTATGAGATAATGTGACCCAAAAAGTGAATCAAATCCATCCAAAAGTGGAATTTAGAGAGCATAGCATATAACTGATTATCTCTCAGTGTACTCAGAACGATCTCAAGATTACACGCATGGTCGTGTCGAGTGTAAGAGTACACCAAGATATTGTATACAAAGACCACCATGAAGGATTCTAAGTATGTATGGAATACTCGGTTCATCAGTGCCACAAAAACTGAAGGTGTGTTCGTGAGACTGAATTGTATAACCATATAATCGTATAGACCATACCTTCTCTTGAATGCTGTAAGAGGTATATCTAATGGCCTAACACACAAATGATGATAACCGGACCTCAAATTGATCATTGAGAACACCGGGCTCCTCGAAGCTGATCAAAGAGGTCATCAATCCATGGAAAGGGATATCGGATCTTGACCGTCAACTGGTTCAACATCCGATAATACACACAAAGCCTAAGGGTGATGTCTGCCTTCCTCACCAATATGACAGGCGAACCCCAAAGAGAAGTATTGGGTCGGATGAAACCCTTTTCATGCGACTCCTCCAACTACTTCTTGATCTCATGAAACTCAGGTGTAGCCATCCTCTAAAGAGTAATGGACACGGGTGCCACTCATGGAACAATCTCAATCAAAAATTCTACCTCCCGATCTGATGGTAAACATAAAAGGTTTTCTAGAAAGAAATCCCAGAAAAGATCCACCACTTGTGTAAAGTGTAACTACGAAGTCCCCTCGTCATCCAGATATAGACTGGAAATCTAAGTTGTAACTTTGCCTAGCCTATGATGCTTGGGTCCTCCTCTACTCACCTGGACATCCCACTCGCCCCGATGGAGAAAAGATCCACTCTATGGTGATATTAAACTCAGCCTACAGTGATAATAGTCAACGACTGCCTGGAAGGGAACCAACCAGTCCATCCTAAGGATGACGTCATAGCATGTCATCTCTAAGACATAGAGGTCACATAAGAGGTGACACCCCACATCCTCTAGAGGGAACTCCCTCCACTGACGTACACAAGATGTCCTAGCCCCTAACGGTGTGTCCAGCGTCAAGATATCGGTAGAGGAAAAGATGCAGAGCCCAAGGCTCTCCACAACTGAAATAGAGATAAAGATATTAGAAGCCCCTGTATCAAAAAGAGAAGAAGATAAAACTTAGGCTACTATGAACGTACCTCGAACTGTAGAGGGTTCGGGATCCTGATCGAGTTGGGTCTGCTCCACTACAAAATCCTGACCTGTGCCATTTCCATGTGGCCCTTCATGAATACTCTGAGATGATCTGCCCTACTGTCGATGATACACCGGCGACAGGCCACCACAGCCATGACCTCTGCCTCAGCCTAAATGGCCGGAAGAACTCCAGTTCCTAGACTGGTGAGAAACTGGTTGCACTGATCCTGAAAGAGGAGTCATGGAAGAACCCATGTGTAACGCCCCGACCCCAGTTACCCAGAGTCGGTGCATTACATCGTAACATTGGCATGATCACAAGAAAGATCAAATCCCGAAAGACCGATTGGTTTAGTAGCCTTGGAAACACTAGATATAATCATAAAGTTTTACATTACATTTAAAAGTGAAAAACTACTACAACAACAAAGTCTTCATATCCACACTATTAACCCCTCATAATATCCCTGCAAGTCATTCATAATTTACTTCTTCACTACCTGGGAAAAAAATAAAACATAGAAAAGGGGTGAGCTCAAATGCCCAGTAAGGATAACAATATAGCGGAACATTCAAAATAAGCGTAAACATTTAAGGCAATGAATTACTAAAACAAAAGCCTTTTAAAATTGAACTTCAACATAGTATGGCAAAAGTAAAATGAAATAATACCATTTACTTGTTCACATGGATATTCTACTAATCGAATAATCACATGCAATATCAATAACCACTTTCATAATGTTGGAATGCATAATGCTAAACGTTAATTTCTTTGTCTAGGCCTCATCCCAAGACCTAGGGGTTACTTCTAACCGGAACCCAACCCGGAGTGCCTCTAATAACCGGACACCAACCCGGAGTGCCTCTAATAACCGGACACCAACCCGGAGTGCCTCTAATAAACGGACACCAACCCGGAGGGCATACTTTTACCAGTCCCTAACCTGGAGGCCTTACTTTAACCAGTCCCCAACCTGGAGGGCTTACTTTTACCAGTCCCCAACCTGGAGGGCTTACTTTTACCGGTCCCCAACCCGGAACATACTTGTTTAGCACATTCATCTGAAGAAAAGTTTGAAATATAACATAAACATTCGGATTAAAACTAGCATACGAAATGTCAATAGTTTCACCATAAACTATGAATGGTATAAAATAGCACATCCACAGTCAAAAATATCACAAAACCTTCTATACAATATAGAAGTTTTGTATTATAATAAATCAACTTCAAATAAGCGTAAAATCCATTAAAGGATGTTGACATAGATGAAATCAAAACACTTTTTAGAGAAATATCTCTTTCTATTTTTGAAATCATTTAAGAGCCATATAAAATAAAACATTTTCCTGAAAATATTCTTGTAAGCTTGTAAGGAAAGCTTTGACGATTTTATAACGGCGTAAAATAACCGCACCCGCCGTATAAGTTAAAAAAAACATTCTTACCTCAATTCTGTCGAAAAGGTTAAAAAGGACCTTGTTTTGAAAACGACGGAAATATTCCTTTATAAACCTCTTATAAAAAGTCAAACAAGGGTATAAATGACTTTAAACCATATTCTTGTAAATAGTTAAAATGTTTTGAAATACATTTTTAAGAAACATGGATGTGGATGATAAAGATATCCCAGTAGATTATTACGTATAAACAACCTCAGATAATGAAGAGATTGTGAAATAACCCTTACCAATTTGGTAACTTATGAAACATACAATCCATAAAAGAGGTATCATACAATGAATATGTAAATACACATAAATTAGGGTGTATTACACAAAGAATACAATTATGGGCAGTACATACACCACACAAAAGGTGATGGTGGCAATATGGCATGAATCTCACGAGAATAAGGAGTGAGATGAAAACCCCTTACCTTGTACTTTTCCTTTGTTGGGGTAGGTTAACCTCCTGTATAATGGTGAAATAATTGTTATTAACTTATACAAGAATCATTTACATTAATATGATATCATATATGATCTTTTAATATTGATATCTTAGTATTATCGTTGTTTCAGGTGTTAACTTACTTGTTTTCTTTCATATGTTTTGTTACGTAAGACATGTTTGTAAAGGATAGGTTGTATATTATTCATATCCAGAATGATATCAAGTCCTTAAACATCATTTTTAAATCATCAAATGATAATTATACTTTAATGGTTACGATGGAGAATGAATCTCATCGCGTTCGTGGAGACGGTAGTCTGTACGTACGCACGAACGCTACTTCCATTTAATTTTTATTTTAAAAGAATCGAATCCAAATGATACATAGGTATATTACTATTCCAGTATAATATAATATTTTATATATGTTACTTAAGTTCATTAACACCATCCTTTATACGTTCCATGTGTGGTATGAACGAGTCATATCATTTTAAGGGGGCGGTAGTCCGCACTTCCACAAATGAAATTATCGTATGTATATACAACATGAAACGGATAATGGTATGAAATAAAATGGAATTACAGAATCTTATATATAAAATATATATCATTATTATCATATTTAATTACAGTGACATAATAATGGCCACCATGAGAGGTGGTAAGATGTATTTGAACAATCATCGTTTCGTGAGGCGTTAGTTTGCCATCCACAGGAACATTATGTTCATCATCCATTAGATGGAGTTGTGTGTATGTGTAGTTTTAATCCTTCTTATAACAACATCCTAGTATATTTAGGATACTGGTGTTGTTACAAAAGAAAGGAAATGAAAAGAGTTTGGGGGTTGGAGAAGCAAAATAAATGAAAATAATTTAAGAGAAATCGTTACCTTTAATTTAGGTAACTCACTTTGGTTGGAACCAAAGGACTTCTTGAAATGCTTTCTGCCTAAGGGGAAGCTTCAAGGAGGAGGAGAGGGATGTGGGGAGCTTTGTCGGGCAGAGTTTGGACGATCCAAGTGGCTTGAGAGGTGTGAGGAAAAGAGAAGGAGGAGTGCCCTTTTATAAGAGGGGTGAGGGGCACCTTTGGAAAAGCTAGAAATATTAATTTATAATAAATTCATATTCGGTTTCCAAAGGCTCCAAAGTTGACTATTCAAAGGATGAGGTGGGGATAGGTCGAAAACAACTCATACAATATAATTTAGACAGGTTTGGGTACTTATATTAACCTTATCATTAAGTATTAACTCTAAGTTAATTAGTTTCACTTTTACAATGTCTCTTTGTATTTTTATATAATATGGTTAATAAACTTACTATGTACATCCAAGCGACCCCCAAGTGGTCCATTAATGATGAACATATCATAATATAAGTCTCTTGGCCGAACCTTAGATTTTTAGGAATTTAATATCAATTAATAATATAATATTTGTTTTAAGAACTCTTTTATGTCAATTTTGACACTATTCAATAGTTGATTTTTGTGAAACTCCTAACAGATTGATTACTTCGAACAAAGTTCATTAAATAAATCCTAATATATCATATTAGCCTAGAAAATTAGTTTAATTCATTAAAAGTTTCATATTATATTTATTTGGGTATTTATAATATCAAGTATTTTAATTTTTCACTATTATAGTAATTACTGCATCATCATTGTGTCATAAATAAAATAAATTATTTAATGTCTAAAAATTATAAATAAAATATCATTATGTAGGAAATCTTTTTATCTTTCTAATGAATATTTATAATCGAAAATACAACATGTATAACCCTATGTAAAAATTGTTCTTCTAAAAGATGTAAGCTTATGCCATTTTTATTTTTATTTTAGCTTTATTAATATAATGTGTCATTATCACTTACAAGTGGATCCATGGGGTCCCAAAATTGACACAAAGATGCCCATGGTCGACCATATATCAACCAATCGGGTTAATACACGTTTTAGGGTAATTTAGTATTATTATAATATTATTTTTTAACCCTTATTTACAGGATTTACCCTTAACCATGGTAAATAAAATATTTACCGCAGTAATTATTCAAAATGTCTAAAAATAAAAGTTACCTATTTACACAATTTGAACACCCTGATTCCAAATATGGAATCCATTTTTCTAAATTCAAAACACAGAAGTGGCAGAAATTAATTTAAAATTAATTCCCGCTGTCAAAACAAAAAGCGTGTTTTTAAGAGATAATAACTATCAAAAGATTGACACTTGTTTATGTTCGGTTTAACTGTAAAATTTTGTCTAATGACCAACATTATATTAAATTGTAAAAATATATTCTAAATATACTTTAAAACCACTCAAATTCATAATTTATCACTATTAATTATTTTGATTAAAAAAGTTGTTTTTAATTAAAATTTAGTAATTTTCACTATTCATCAAAATATGAAAGTTATCCGAAATGTACCAAAATTTCACCTTAGTCTAAATTCGATATTCCGAATCCAAAAATGAAGTCCATTTTAAAATATAATATATATATAATTTCAAAGAGTAGGTATTACTATTCATAACGGCTAGTTTGATTGGTTACGGTGTGTTAGAACTCGGTGTTGCGTACAACACACGCTAGCGTACCGTGGAAGCTTGGGATATTTCATTTTAAATTTTTGATGTCCCCATTTAGTCAAAAAGTTTAAAATATAGTATCTAAAAAGGGTTCACTATTAAAATTTGGTAAAAGTGAAATACTGAAAATGAATTTGTTCTTACATTATGTCTAAGAAACTCATAATATGGATTCTAAAATTATAAGGATTATATAAAGTTTAAAATTTAGTTAACACTATTCATAACCTCTTTTGAACAGCTTGTTTGGTAAGTCATGGTGCGATTGAACTTGGTGTTTCGTGTAGTGAAAGTTATTGAATTATTTTGAAGAAATAACACACTATAAAATCTTGGGGTGTTACATTCTCCCCTCCATCAATAAATTGTGTCCTCGCAATTTGAAATTGTTCTTCAAAAATAAAAGGTTGAAAATAGAAAATATATTTGTGGGAAAACCCACATCGGAAATTGGGTTACTAAAATTTAGTCTTAATATGAGGAAAAGAGAAATGAAAGGGTCACCACCAAATTATGATCTCGATTCGGAGAACATTGGTGGTAATTTAGAGACATATAATTGGAGGAAAAACGTAAATATTTATAGGTAGTGATTGAGGTCATCAATCACAAACAAGTATGAAATTGAGGTCCTTGAATTCATCAATCTATGATGATTTGAAATACCATCGGTTCAACAAAACATAGGGTATTAGGATAACACATTTTTGACGTTTCGAAATATCTTAGTTGAAATCCCACATCGAAAAATGAATTAATGAGGCCTCTATTTAAAATAAAGAGTGGAAAGTATAAAGATTACCGAAAATAACACATACTAGGGTTCCATATAAGAAAATATGGATATGGAGGAGAAATCTAACCATCAATTATCTGATGGAGAGTGGTAGAGGACATGGCTATGAAAAGGCCAACAATCCCAAATCCATAAATTAGTGATGATTTAAGGTACCATCTAGGAAAACATTTTTGTTCTAAGTTGCTTTTCTTAATGTTGAGTAATTTATTTATGAGATTGGCTAAGATCATAAGGGGATACACTTACTTTATAATTAGAGTTTTATCCATTAATAAATTTCTACCACAAACTCATCTTTCACTCTAAAAGATAATAGAACGTAAAAAAAAATTTCTATTTATACTATTCGTACAGGGTTCCAAAATAAATTAATTTATAATTCATCTACCAGATCTTTTAAAAAAAACTACATTATTTAATCCAAGACATCTCGTGGGCTAGTGGTAGGTGATACACCCTTGTCGCCCTTCAGTTGCGGGTTCAAGTCTCGCAGCCTTGCCGGACGCGACGGGTTGCCGCCCGACCTCCGGGTTGTCCTTTTATGGCAATCCAAAATAATCCAAACTAGAACTATCCAAAATACTTCTGTCCAAACTCACAGTCCAATATTTATAAGGAAGGTAAGAATAATGTAGATCCTTTTTACCCCATAATAGCATATGAATACCTTCATCTTGTATTCTTTTAATACACTGAAACATCCTGAATTACCATATTCCTTATTGATTACATTCACGCTCCCCTATTCCATATAGAATGATGGATATACTTCATCAATCCAAAAATGTTTTAAACCCCAACAATAATGGAATATACAGATCATTAATCAGTTCCAAGGTAGTCAAGAATATCCAATATAATTTATCCAAATCAATCATGTATTATTCTAAAATCACTAACTCGGTATCAGAACCATATTATGGTTTATCTTTCTCTCAACCATATATTTTCCAAAAATTTATCCTGCTATTGAGTCACTTTTCTTTGTTCCACACAATCTCAAGTCCTTAATGAAATAGTACTGCAGTACAATCCTTATATACTCCATAATTATTATAACAAGTACATTGTTGATACAACACTCAATTGGCATAATCAACATAAGAACTCTAATCATTCCTCTTCATCTGTGGTAGTATCATAACTTGATTATTATCCAATAGCATCATTTGCGGCATAGTCTGATGACTGGGGCATAGGTTCGCGTAGTGTCCAAACTCCTTGCAAATGAAGCATTGTACATTTAAAACCATTTTCTTACCCTTGCAGTCACGTACTTTGTGCCCTTTTCCTCCACACTTATAACAAACTCCCATTCCTTTCAGGCAAGTTCCAGGGTGTTTCTTTCCACAGTTACCACATATGGGAAAATTCTTCTTTTCACTCTTCCCTTTATCCATCTTTTCTCTTCCATCCTTTTCTTCTCTTGCTTCCCTTCAAAGCCATAGGACTCAGTAAACTCTTTACTTATCTTATCAACACATGATATTATTTCTTCATATGATGATAATACATGGGAGACTATTTCTCTTATCAATTCTAGCTTAAGACCATGAAAGATATGATCCTTCCTTCTCTTTGGATCATGTGCATTTCTGGATTTCTCATTCCTTCTACTGGGCGCCATTTCTAAACAATGGCATAAACTAGATCAGTTTATGAATCAAAATACATAATCCCATACTTATAAAACACTTAACATAAATTGAACTATTTATGGATATAATCCATAATCATAAAAATGTTTTCTTTGAGGAAGTATATACTCATAAACCCTTCATAATGAATTGTAAAGAAAATGAGAGTTATCCTAAGCATATCCCCCGGGAGTGTCGTAACCAAGAGTGCAGCAAGGCCCGTTGTCGTGCACCAGTTCCCGTTCGAGTCTAGCTCAAAGCGGTGTTTTCGGGTTTTACCCCTTGGTACATCTGTGCCAGAGCTGCCTCTACCTGCTCGTATCCAGACAGGGATGTATTGCTCGGAAAACTCACAAAATCTCTACAATACCAAAATTCTAGGAAGTTATTCCATACTAATCCTCAAAGTTCATCTTAGGTCTACGTGCTCTAATCAGAGTTTACCTAAATCTAGTTTCCAAGGTTTGTACTAAACTTCCTCTGATACCAACTGTAACGCCCCGACCCCAGTTACCCAGAGTCGGTGCATTACATCGTAACATTGGCATGATCACAAGAAAGATCAAATCCCGAAAGACCGATTGGTTTAGTAGCCTTGGAAACACTAGATATAATCATAAAGTTTTACATTACATTTCAATGTGAAAAACTACTACAACAACAAAGTCTTCATATCCACACTATTAACCCCTCATAATATCCCTGCAAGTCATTCATAATTTACTTCTTCACTACCTGGGAAAAAAATAAAACATAGAAAAGGGGTGAGCTCAAATGCCCAGTAAGGATAACAATATAGCGGAACATTCAAAATAAGCGTAAACATTTAAGGCAATGAATTACTAAAACAAAAGCCTTTTAAAATTGAACTTCAACATAGTATGGCAAAAGTAAAATGAAATAATGCCATTTACTTGTTCACATGGAAATTCTACTAATCGAATAATCACATGCAATATCAATAACCACTTTCATAATGTTGGAATGCATAATGCTAAACGTTAATTTCTTTGTCTAGGACTCATCCCAAGACCTAGGGGTTACTTCTAACCGGAACCCAACCCGGAGTGCCTCTAATAACCGGACACCAACCCGGAGTGCCTCTAATAACCGGACACCAACCCGGAGTGCCTCTAATAACCGGACACCAACCCGGAGGGCATACTTTTACCAGTCCCTAACCTGGAGGTCTTACTTTAACCAGTCCCCAACCTGGAGGGCTTACTTTTACCAGTCCCCAACCTGGAGGGCTTACTTTTACCGGTCCCCAACCCGGAACATACTTGTTTAGCACATTCATCTGAAGAAAAGTTTGAAATATAACATAAACATTCGGATTAAAACTAGCATACGAAATGTCAATAGTTTCACCATAAACTATGAATGGTATAAAATAGCACATCCACAGTCAAAAATATCACAAAACCTTCAATACAATATAGATGTTTTGTATTATAATAAATCAACTTCAAATAAGCGTAAAATCCATTAAAGGATGTTGACATAGATGAAATCAAAACACTTTTTAGAGAAATATCTCTTTCTATTTTTGAAATCATTTAAGAGCCATATAAAATAAAACATTTTCTTGAAAATATTCTTGTAAGCTTGTAAGGAAAGCTTTGACGATTTTATAACGGCGTAAAATAACCGCACCCGCCGTATAAGTTAAAAAAACATTCTTACCTCAATTCTGTCGAAAAGGTTAAAAAGGACCTTGTTTTGAAAACGACGGAAAGATTCCTTTATAAACCTCTTATAAAAAGTCAAACAAGGGTATAAATGACTTTAACCCATATTCTTGTAAATAGTAAAAATGTTTTGAAATACATTTTTAAGAAACATGGATGTGGATGATAAAGATATCCTAGTAGATTATTACGTATAAACAACCTCGGATAATGAAGAGATTGTGAAATAACCCTTACCAATTTGGTAACTTATGAAACATACAATCCATAAAAGAGGTATCATACAATGAATATGTAAATACACATAAATTAGGGTGTATTACACAAATAATATAATTATGGGCAGTACATACACCACACAAAAGGTGATGGTGGCAATATGGCATGAATCTCACGGGAATAAGGAGTGAGATGAAAACCCCTTACCTTGTACTTTTCCTTTGTTGGGGTAGGTTAACCTCCTGTATAATGGTGAAATAATTGTTATTAAATTATACAAGAATCATTTACATTAGTATGATATCATATATGATCTTTTAATATTGATATCTTAGTATTATCGTTGTTTCGGGTGTTAACTTACTTGTTTTCTTTCATATGTTTTGTTACGTAAGACATGTTTGTAAAGTATAGGTTGTATATTATTCATATCCAGAATGATATCAAGTCCTTAAACATCATTTTTAAATCATCAAATGATAATTATACTTTAATGGTTACGATGGAGAATGAATCTCATCGCGTTCGTGGAGACGGTAGTCCGTACGTACGCACGAACGCTACTTCCATTTAATTTTTATTTTAAAAGAATTGAATCCAAATGATACATAGGTATATTACTATTCCAGTATAATATAATATTTTATATATGTTACTTAAGTTCATTAACACCATCCTTTATACGTTCCATGTGTGGTATGAACGAGTCATATCATTTTAAGGGGGCGGTAGTCCGCACTTCCTCAAATGAAATTATCGTATGTATATACAACATGAAACGGATAATGGTATGAAATAAAATGGAATTACAGAATCTTATATATAAAATATATATCATTATTATCATATTTAATTACAGTTCCATCATAATGGCCACCATGAGAGGTGGTAAGATGTATTTGAACAATCATCGTTTCGTGAGGCGTTAGTTTGCCATCCACAGGAACATTATGTTCATCATCCATTAGATGGAGTTGTGTGTATGTGTAGTTTTAATCCTTCTTATAACAACATCCTAGTATATTGAGGATACTGGTGTTGTTACAAAAGAAAGGAAATAAAAAGAGTTTGGGGGTTGGAGAAGCAAAATAAATGAAAATAATTTAAGAGAAATCGTTACCTTTAATTTAGGTAACTCACTTTGGTTGGAACCAAAGGACTTCTTGAAATGCTTTATGCCTAAGGGGAAGCTTCAAGGAGGAGGAGAGGGATGTGGGGAGCTTAGTTGGGCAGAGTTTGGACGAGCCAAGTGGCTTGAGAGGTGTGAGGAAAAGAGAAGGAGGAGTGCCCTTTTATAAGAGGGGTGAGGGGCACCTTTGGAAAAGCTAGAAATATTAATTTATAATAAATTCATATTCGGTTTCCAAAGGCTCCAAAGTTGACTATTCAAAGGATGAGGTGGGGATAGGTCGAAAACAACTCATCCAATAGAATTTAGACAGGTTTGGGTACTTATATTAACCTTATCTTTAAGTATTAACTCTAAGTTAATTAGTTTCACTTTTACAATGTCTCTTTGTATTTTTATATAATATGGTTAATAAACTTACTATGTACATCCAAGCGACCCCCAAGTGGTCCATTAATGATGAACATATCATAATATAAGTCTCTTGGCCGAACCTTAGATTTTTAGGAATTTAATATCAATTAATAATATAATATTTGTTTTAAGAACTCTTTTATGTCAATTTTGACACTATTCAATAGTTGATTTTTGTGAAACTCCTAACAGATTGATTACTTCTAACAAAGTTCATTAAATCAATCCTAATATATCATATTAGCATATAAAATTAGTTTAATTCATTAAAAGTTTCATATTATATTTATTTGGGTATTTATAATATCAATTATTTTAATTTTTCACTATTATAGTAATTACTGCATCATCATTGTGTCATAAATAAAATAACTTATTTAATGTCTAAAAATTATAAATAAAATATCATTATGTAGGAAATCTTTTTAGCTTTCTAATGAATATTTATAATCGAACATCCAACATGTATAACCCTATGTAAAAATTGTTCTTCTAAAAGATGTAAGCTTATGCCATTTTTATTTTTATTTTAGCTTTATTAATATAATGTGTCATTATCACTTACAAGTGGATCCATGGGGTCCCAAAATTGACACAAAGATGCCCATGGTCGACCATATATCAACCAATAGGGTTAATACACGTTTTAGGGTAATTTAGTATTCTTATAATATTATTTTTTAACCCTTATTTACCGGATTTACCCTTAACCATGGTAAATAAAATATTTACCGCAGTAATTATTCAAAATGTCTAAAAATAAAAGTTACCTATTTACACAATTTGAACACCCTGATTCCAAATATGGAATCCATATTTCTAAATTCAAAACACAGAAGTGGCAGAACTTATTTTAAAATTAATTCCCGCTGTCAAAACAAAAAGCGTGTTTTTAAGAGATAATAACTATCAAAAGATTGACACTTGTTTATGTTCGGTTTAACTGTAAAATTTTGTCTAATGACCAACATTATATTAAATTGTAAAAATATATTCTAAATATACTTTAAAACCACTCAAATTAATAATTTATCACTATTAATTATTTTGATTAAAAAAGTTGTTTTTAATTAAAATTTAGTAATTTTCACTATTCATCAAAATATGAAAGTTATCCGAAATGTACCAAAATTTCACCTTAGGCTAAATTCGATATTCCGAATCCAAAAATGAAGTCCATTTTAAAATATAATATATATATAATTTCAAAAATTAGGTATGACTATTCATAACGGCTAGTTTGATTGGTTACGGTGTGTTAGAACTCGGTGTTGCGTACAACACACGCTAGCGTACCGTGGAAGCTTGGGATATTTCATTTTAAATTTTTGATGTCCCCATTTAGTCAAAAAGTTTAAAATATAGTATCTAAAAAGGGTTCACTATTAAAATTTTGTAAAAGTGAAATACTGAAAATGAATTTGTTCTTACATTATGTCTAAGAAACTCATAATATGGATTCTAAAATTATAAGGATTATATAAAGTTTAAAATTTAGTTAACACTATTCATAACCTCTTTTGAACAGATTGTTTGGTAAGTCATGGTGCGATTGAACTTGGTGTTGCGTGTAGTGAAAGTTATTGAATTATTTTGAAGAAATAACACACTATAAAATCTTGGGGTGTTACACCATGTCAACAGCTACTGGTGAGAAAACCTAACAGAAGCGTTGAAGGTCACCCGTCCTCCTGCAAGATTGACACTCCACTGGGTCTCTCTAGAACTATGGCCTGGTTTGCCTAGCCCTTCTACACAGGTATCATACCACCTAGCTACCCGAAGGTGCGTATCGCCACTTTGGATCACCGCACATAGACTCCCTACGGCGCTTCCTGCTGTCAGTTGGTAAATTACTAACACTGGAAGCGGAATAGTCTTGCCTCTCAACTCTGGAATCTCTCATATATCACTCTGCAATCAGTGCCTAGTTGACTATAGAAGCAATGGAAGTCAGCCTGAAGATATTCACCAGTGAGTGGATCTCCCGTCTGAGGCCATCCTCAAACTTCCTTGCCAAAAAAACCCATCTGCACTATGGAGGGGTTTGAAATGATGATGATCGGTGAAACAAAAGGAATACTCCATGACAGAAAGATTACCCTACTTTAGGCTCATGAACACACGAGCTCGATTGGCCCTCCGGGTATCTAGATATAAGTAGTCATAAATGACGTGCTGAAAATCCTCCCACGCCATAACCTGTTGCTGAACAGCCTGTGAGATCACGTCCCACCACCTCTTGGCGGAGTCTCGTAGCATATAGGTAGCGAGATTGACCTGCCTTTTTGGAGGCGTCTCCAGATGCTCGAAGATTGTCATCATGGATTCCATCCATGACTCTCCAGCCTGAGGTGATCCTTCCCTTGAAAAGGTCGGAGGATGATACTATTGGAAAACCCACGTCAAGTCTGCCATAGTCGATGCAGGAGGCGGTGCTCCCTGGATGGTCTGCATCATCCTCAAAAAACCTTCCCTAAGCAACGCATAAGCACCTATAACCAGTATCACTGCTGGTGCCAAGGCCGACACAATAGGGGATCTACGGGAAATCCCTGATCAACCATATCTATTGTCTGATCACCGCCTGGAAACCGGCGTGCAACCGGAGGATGACTTGGTGCCATGACTCTACAAGGTCAAATGCAAAACCTAGACCAAAATTACCAGGGACTAAATATTATGAGTGTAATAAAGGAAAATGGAAAATAAATAATTCAAAAATTACAGTACATGACTACACATCGTGTATAACAACTACATGGCGTGTATCCATAAATCATTTACATGGGCGTGTACTTCTAAATAAACTGGTCATATAATTCCCCAAATACATGGCGTATTGTCCCAACACATGACATGTACTTGGGTTCTCTTCCCTGCCTGTGTCCTTCTATACGGTTAAGTCACACGTCTCTTCTATGACAACGCTACACAGCGTGTTCAAGGAAAACACAGCGTGTAGTAGACAAGCCTTACCTGTTCCGTGTTGTTAGTGAAATGGCATGACACACGGCTGACACTACACGATGTGTTCTAGACGAACACGACATGTTTGAGAAACGGTAACTCCGACCTGTGTTGTTCTTTACACGGCCAGGTACCTAGATCAGACTGCATGACATGTAAGATTCATACACAGCGTGTATGAGAAAAGATAACACAACCTGTGTTGTATGTTACACGGCTGGGGTACCTATTTAATACTACATGGTGTGCTAATCTTGTACACAGCATGTTCTTGCATGATTTTTCACAACCCCATGTCTTTGCTCACACAGTCAGTGACACGGATATAGACTACACGACATGTATTCATAATATACACACCGTGTATTCTGGGTTTTTCTTGATAGTAGCCTCAGAACTGCACCGAAGACCATAAAACATAGAAAAACAAGCATTAAGGTTCCAAATTCCGATATGTGAAGGTCCATAATCCCCGAAAATCAAAGTTTTTCATATTTATCAAGTCACAAACAAGGTAAACAGGTCAATTGTCAACCAAATTCCAGTCCATGAGGGCCCATAACACCTAAAGATCCAATATTTGGCATTCATTCAGGTAAAACCTTACTCAATCAAAGCTCTAACAAGAAGAAAATATTTTTATCAAGCATCTATCAAAAAAGCATGAAAATTATACACAATATCTATCACAATAGGATACAATTGCTAATGCATCCTAGATGGCATGGAAAAAATTCATGGCATGTTATTTCTAACAAGTGCATATTTGATGCATGAGATGGAATACCCTCATCTAATCAGGTTGTGAAAGAAATAAAACCACAACAACAACAACGGTAACAACACAAAGCATGTGAATCACTCAATGGTGAAATCAAATCGACTGTAAAATTGAAAACCAGTAAAATTACAATAAACGAGGTTGTTTGCTTTTCTTCCCTCTTACACGGGTTAGCTACTCCCGGGCATAGCTTAATACCAAGTACCGATTCCTTCCTATCTCTGGCTAAAGGCTCCAAATAGTAAATCAAGAGAAAAGAAAATCCTCTGATACCAATTTGTAATGTCCTGTTACCGGAAGCCACCAAGAGGCGCCCCGTATTTGGTTGTTCAAATTTCCTCAAGCGCATTCCCCCAAATTCCAGAGGCTGCCGACTATCAGTGAGGGCCTTGGGTGTGATAGTGGGGAAACTATGCCCTTATTGGTAGAGTAAATAGAAGAAGATAAAGAAAAGCATTAGTCGAAGCTGTAAATATCCACAACAGTAAACATCATAAGACTGATAAAGAAATAACTAGAGCGTAAATATATATAAATGATTCAAGATACATATATGTCTAGGAAAGCAGAAAATCAAGTCACAATGTTGAAAACAGTACTAAACCAAAGAACAAAATAGATGAGAAACTCCTTGGCATTGCATGCCTCGACTTACTCCCATTCTCTCCATCTCCAGTGCAATCAATATCCTGAAGTATAAGGATGCTTGACATTATCTATACCTGTAAAAATATAATCTTTTTGGGCCCAAAAGCATGGCCCAAATAGGGTGTGAGACAATGTCTCAGTAGGAAACCACCCAAAGATCTATTCCTAACTGTGAGTGAATATATGACAGGTAAAAATACAAAAAGCAGTAAACATGTAAGTACTAAATAGCAAACAATCCACAGTTTCTAGCATATAATTTACAAACAAGAAAGTAGTCACTCAAGAAAGAAGAACAAACATGTATCCTTCTGGTTAGTTCTCATAGCCTAGCCCCTATGGTTCCACCTATAAGCACTAGAAACCCTCTGGGAGGCACACAAATTCTCACACCTTTGGTTCAGCTAAAGAAATAGACTCTCTAAAGAATCACACACCATTAATTCCCCCTATAGTCTTGTATCGTTCTAATGGTGCTACGGGGAAACACTCAACCTCTCATTCCCCATGTGTCCCGCGTTGAGGAACTAAAGACTTTCTGAGGAAGCACTCAACGTCAATCCCCCCTGTGGTCTCGCATCATGAATTAAAGACACTCTGGAGATGCCCTTTCGTCCATTGTTTATATGGTCTACTACACTAAGTTCTCACAGCCCTGTGTAAAATCAACAAGTATAGCATCACATAACAGACCAAGAAAACCTCAAGAACTACTTGGATAACATTATACAACATATAAGCATGGAAAACATGTGATACCATCCTACAACTAGGCATAGAACTAGAAATAGCGTAACAGGTAAAACTAGACCAAACGGTCACAAACAAGAAAACATGCATAGGCAAAGAATCCAAAGCACAATAAATTACCCAATTCACAAACAACGACCTCTACTCCAGCATATAAGCAATGCAGGAAAACAAATAAGGAAAAATAGGAAACAAACAATACCCCGTTCAAGGGTATTGGTGGAATATGCACAAATACTCAAATACTTTCTATAGAAAGGCACAAACCACATACCTCGATGTTAGGATATTGATATACTTGAACCTGGAATCTTGAATATCATTGGAACATCGTAGATCTATGAAAACATCCAAAACTCTCAACCCACGACAATATGAGTAAGATGATTAATTTGGAAATAAATCTCTTGGAGAAGAAAGAGCTTACCACTGCGGTTCCAACGCAATTGACGGTGGTCGATTCGGAGAAAGGATGGAGGCTCAGGTGCTCGAACGAGATTTGCGGCCGTATGAGATGCCATCGGTTGAAGAAGCTGGAGAAGAAGACGGTTTTGGGGTTAAGACGTGACCAAGTTTCGTTTAGTGAAAAAAAGAAAGTACAAGGCATGTAATTTTATAGTACACAGTGTGTACTATGCTTTTCTGTACTCAGCTTTAGGCAGCCTCCATGTCACCCCTACATAGCCGTGTGTGTGGAAATGACACAGCCAACACATGGTGTTGTGTGGTAATGATGTACATGGCGTATACTCAGAAAGTACACGACGTGTACATAAAAAAATTTTAGATCCTCCTCTTTTCTCAAAAACTCCACAAAATGGAAAAACATAACAGAAAAGAACCTTTGGGTTCTTACATGTAGTATGTTTCACAACTCTATTCCAAGCAAAGAGGTGGTGGAGTATTGATCCATCTGGATGAGGGCGTGGTGGTTGTCACCGAGGGATCCATACACTAGTTTGATAGAGACAGAAGTGTGGTCATACTCTATGAAGAGAGGTTTTCTCATAGGGAAGCTGTTTAAGAAGGATTGTCTCTCTAAATCATTCCCCTGAAGAGCATGCCGTCATACAATCTATGGGGAGTGGTATGATCATAATAGCTTCAAATCCTATATCTTCTATTTAAGACATAATATCATCACATTGTTTTATATATGTTCATATAAGGTACATCATTCGGATAGTTATACTATTTTCTAAGGTCATAATGACACATGATACTCTGTTGGAGATTGGAATAAAGAGTGTTTTCTTGTGTAGGGAGTTCCCCATTGAGTTTGATTCCTGTCACTTCATCAGAGATTATTATTTACACAAGGTGAATGGGGTTAAAATAATTCTAGGGTTGGAAGTATAATATATGATCAAGACTACATTATATTCTATCACCGGACGGAGACATTCACATCATCTAAGGATGAATTTCACGCTCACAAGGGTGAATGTGATGTCCAAGCATGCGTATATGGACCATAACATTGTGGTTAAGGTGATATGACAACCCATATCTCTAGTTTGTAACTAGATGGTCAAGGAGAATGTATAGTGTACATTACCCTAGTGGTTTATCATTTCAAGGTTGGTTTCCCAGAAAACATTTTTGGAATACCTCAGGATAGAGAGATTGAGTTCTCCATTGAGCTACTGCATATGAATATACTGATATCCATTGCCACATATAGTATGTCCACTAAGGAGTCACCGGGGCTCATGAAGCCATAAAATTTTGTTGAAAAAGGGTTTTTTTCACTGGTGCTTTTTCATGGAGCTTACTAGTCCTTTTGGGAAAAAGGACGATGGTACCTTTATGTTATGGATAGATTTTAAAAAATTGAACCTACTGATGGTAAAGAGCTAGTATCTATTTTCACCAATAGTTTACCTTTTGGATCATCTTAGAGGAGTTTCAAGGATATTACAAATTTATTTGAGCTTGGGATATCACCAATTGCATGTTTGGCCTACAAAAATACTTCATAAAATTTATTATAGTATATATGTTCGATATGAGTATTTTTTTATGTTGTTTAGTCTCATGAACAAAACAGAACTTTTTTGGTGCTAGTGAACTGAGTTTTTCATCCTTGTATGAATTCGTTTTTGGTGGTTTTAGTGGACAATATATTTGTGTATTCTCAAAATTGACACGATCATGCCAAATATATTGATATACTTTTGGAGACAGTAAGAGAGAATTAGTTATATTATATGTTAAAAAAGTGACACTTTTGGAAGGATTTGTTTCACTTCCTTAGTCATATTATCTCTATGAAAGGAGTATCAATGGACTTAGAGAAGGTGATGGTTATAGTGTACTAAGAGTATCCCAAAAACACCATTTACATATGGAGTTTCTTGGGTTTGAGTGGATAATAAATGTGTTTCATATAGAACTAATCATACCTATGTATTCCTCTCAATGGATTTAATATTGTGGGTGTAGAGATTTTATGGTAACATTCATGTGATTCACCATTTCTAGAGATTAAAGGGATATTTAATTCAACCCCAATCGTGATACTTTCTAGAAGTGGGAATGATCTACATTATACATTGAGATGAATTAAATATCTTGATTGAAGTAGTGATGATGAAGTGAGATAGAGTTGTGGTGTATGGGTCCATGTAACTGGGGAAACATGATTTGAACTACTCGACA
Organism: Viscum album; assembly: GCA_963277665.1. Taxonomy (NCBI): domain Eukaryota; kingdom Viridiplantae; phylum Streptophyta; class Magnoliopsida; order Santalales; family Viscaceae; genus Viscum; species Viscum album. Next base: position 1,666,982,127 of record OY728119.1, read on the forward strand.
CATTATATCAAGTAACCTACAGTCATTCATGACTTGCGTAATTAGATGGAATATTTACTAGAACTGTGTTTTGTGGTATACAAAAACCACATAATCCATGAGTACATATTTAAACAATGTATTAAGAATTTAAGGGAGAAACTGTCAGTGGAGTACTTATAGTACAATGAATTCAAGCTTTCTTACATGCATGAGAATGGAAATGCAATGGATGATCCACTATGTAAGAGGAGTCATATATAGATAATTCATGAAGATAAAAAAGTAGCTTCATATCACAATATATATATGATATTCACATGGAAGTGAATGATAATCATGGATTGACCTGTTATTAATCCTTAGTTGTGACCTTTACCCAACTAGTGAAGAAGATATCATATTTTGATGGCCTAGTCCTTTGTAAGAGTGTGATAGGTGAGGACGCTCTTCCCAGTTGGGATGTAGGAGAGGATGAGATCCTCCATATATAGAGTTGTTTTTGGGTTCCATGTGACATATTTGAGGAGAATATGTAGGATTTGTAGGTTCAAGGTGCAGTGGAAGCATAGGATGGGCATGTACCCAACATTGTAAGTTACCATGATCAGAGATTTATCCATGATCAATAAGATGATAAACACTAGTATACATAGAATTGAATCAAAGATAAAGGCAATGTAGAGAACCTAGAACTAATAAGAGGGGATGAGTTTTTTTTATAATTAATTAAATTAAACTATATAATTACATCCAGGATGATTCATTCTTCATTGAAATGTCTGACCACGAGTCTGAGGTGCAACCTCATTGTGATGTAGTATACAAGGATAGGAATGCTCTATAGGTTACCCACACAAGTGTAACAACCCGGTTCTTATTCATGAGGTATGGGTTTCATCCTTTCCCTTTTACTTATGTTTTTTTGAGAAAATAAGGAAAATAGGGAAAAATCATAAAATTTTGTGTACATGCCATGTAATTTTCCACACGCCATATACTTTGGTTGTGAGGGATGAGTACACAGGGAGTGTAGGCCTGTTAGTGAAGAACGGTGTAAAAACTAACTACACTCTGTGTAATTAGTATATACACTTTATGTCCTTAGTCGGTAGGTGAGTAGTGAGGTAGTGGGAGTAGCTTCCAGGGGAGCAATAATACACACCTTGTTCTCAGAAATACACGTTGTGTACTCAAGTCGAAAGATGAATAGTTCCACAGTGGAATGAAGCCGCCAGAGGAACAGTTTAAAACTGAAAATTATAGGTCGTGTACATGAGAGTACACGCCGTGTAGTATGTTTTTTTCTTAAAATGAGAAGTTGACTCCACTTTGGACCGAGGAATCATAGATCACCCATGAGCAAAGGGAGAGGATGACCAAACCTTGGAGGATATCTCGACTACACACCAGATCTCAGATTCCTTCGCTAATGGTCTCAATTGAACTGCGCGGGTGATATCTTCACTCTTCTTGTGTGTTTATTTACAATTAATTCTTGTGGGGAAGCTATTTGAATTTGAATGGGATAACGTTTATCCCTGATCTACGTCATTCACGGACAATTAGGGAGGCGTTGTTCACGTATATCAATCTGGGGCGATCGAGGTAGGTGGTCTGATGTTTTTTCCAACTATTTACGTGAATTTGTATACCGTTGTGATACTAACCCATGTTTGGGGTGGCGTATGGTTGAGGAATTTGCTGATAAGATATCTAGAACTTATTAGATAATCCAACAATAAATATAAACTGCTAATTTGGATCATTTCTTTGATTTAGGGCCACCCCGAGGGTGTGTCCCTTTGTTTAGCTGTTCGTCTAGGATACCAGAGTGTATACCATGACTATAACCTGTTTGAAGTATTTTTTAGAGGAAATTTTTATAAAATAGCTTATGTTTCTTTGGGATCAGCCCGGTTACTTGCTCTTGAGGGAAGTGATCTATTTATCCTGAAGGAAGTGTCATGTTTAGCCTGTGGGCATTGTTACGTAAGCATGAGGGTAATCTTTGTTTATGCCTATGGGAAGTAGCTTCGGTGCCTAAGGGTGAAAACTATCATGCTAGGGGGAGATGTTCATTATGCCTATGGGTATTCACCTATGATTTTTGGTTCCGATTACCTGAGGGTAAGGATTTTTATGTCTGAGGATAGTATTTATCATGAATATTCACTATGGTGATTTTCTTATGTTATACCTGCCAAGATAAAGAACATGCTTGTAAGTAATTAATAAATATTAAAATGGAAAGGTAACTGGTAGATATAGTTACTTTTGATTACTACCTAGTTTATTGAATTTACTTTTTCACAATGTTGTTGCACATTTTCACTAATAAATGGGCACAAGCCATTGGTGGTTGCCTACTGGGATTTATTTTCACACCCTCTTTGGGACATGTATTTGGCCCAAATAGTCTATATTTTTGCTGGTGTCGATAAAGGAAAAGGGTCCCCATACAGGTACATGATTGTTGTAGAGGGGTAGGAGAGCATGGGACGGAGCATAGGCTTGTGATGTTGCTGAGTTCTCGTTGCAATATTTTGTTTGGTTTTTCTATACTTGTACTTCGTTTATATATGGTATTGTATTGCAGTGTATCATGTTCTGGATTCTTTAGATAATTGGTACATGCTGCATTATTATATATATTAATTTTGGTTATCTTTTACTGTAGATGTTCATTTCTTGTTCATACTGTTTTCTGCTTCCGTTGTTGTATGTTATACCCTTTTCTGATGCGCTACACTTTAAAAAATGAGGGCATAGTTTCCCCACAATCAGTCCTTGGACCTCACTACTATTCTTCATCTTCTGGTGTTTGGGGAAATGCGCTTGATTTTATTTAACCAACCGGGTTTGGGGAACCAATTGTGTGACATCCGGATCCAGGATGTAACACATTTGTATCAGAGGAGTTTTTTTGATTTACTGTTTGGATCCTATAGTCAGCGATAGGATGAAAATTGTAGTTGGTAATAAGCAGTGACAAGGAGTAGCTAACACGTGTATAAGGAAAATACACTCTACCACAGTTATTACAATTTTCTAGTATTGCAAATTTTACAGTTGTTTTGATTTTCACCATTGGGTGATGCACTTGTAGTGTGATGTTTACATTTCATACATGGGATCTATTTAGTTTCAACCCAGTGATATGAGGGTATTCCATCTAATGCATCATTTAGGCGAATGATATAAATCACACCTCATGCATTCATTACATGCCATGTAGGTTCATTATAAATTGCAAGTTGGTGTGATAGTTGTTGTGATAGAAAATCATGTTGTAGAGATATCTTCTTTGATAAATACATTCTATTTGATAGGGTTTTGTTGTCTGAGTTTTTGATAGAATGAATTCCAAATTTTGGTTCTTGAGGAGTATGGGACCTCAATGATCGGAATTTGGTGGATCATTGACCTCTTCACCTTGTTATAACATGTATAATATTTCATGATTTGATTTGTGGGGATTATGGGCCCTCATGGATCGGAATTTGGAACTTAGGTGTTTCTTTCAGTGTTTTTCTAGGTTCCGTAGTAGTCTTTGAGGCTTACTGTCCGGAAAGCCCCAAATATATGTCATGTAGTTCTATGTACACACATCGTGTTTTCCTCTATTTGGGAAGAAATGAAAACATTTTAATTACAGGCCATGTACCCAAAGTACACGCCACATAGCATCATACTATGTCATAGGCCGTGTGGGAAGAGACACAGGTTAGGGATGTTTTTGGGGAAACACGCCGTGTACCGATTGTACACGCCGTGTAGTGTTGAACCGGTGTCCACCGTGTAACAAACAACAAGGTTGGAAGAAACCCTAATACATACACACCATGTCTACATTTAACACACTGCGTAGTCTAACCCAGGTACCCGACCATGTCACTAATAACACGGGTCGATGTTATATTTTCTAGTACACATTGTGTACGTCTATAACATGCCATATAGTGTCTGCCGTGTGGCTGGCCGTGTAGCGAGCAACACGGGCTGGCAAGAGTATGTTGGGTACACCCTGTGTCTGTCTTTGAACATGACATGTAGTTATATCTTAGGAGAGCCATGTGCCTTAATCCATGTAGAAGGACTCAGGCTGGGAAGAAGGATTTAAATACACGCCGTGTGTTAAGACAACACACTGTGTAGTTGGGGTGTTACACGACCAGTTCTAGAAGAAGTACACGCCCATGCGAAAGACATAATGGGACACTCCATGTAGTTAATATACATGTCTTGTAGTCATGTTTTGTAAATCATGAATTCTTATATTCCTTTGTTACTTTCTTGGTATCCTCATTTTTGGTACTTGATAATCTGGATCTAAGGTGTGCGTTTGACCTTGTAGATTCATGCCACTAAGATGACTACTTTTTGATCACCAAGAGAGAGGGTATGATTATAATCCTGAGATTGTAGGCCATGGGCGACATGTGGATCCTCCAACAGTGATAGATGTGGCACCAGCTATTATACTGGACACAGGCATAGATGCGCAGTTTCATGAAGGCTTTATGTGGTTCATGCATACCTTCCAGGGAGCACCGTTGGTTTCCACATATATGGAAGAGCTAACACGTATATTACAGCAGTAGCATCCACCTACGTTTTCATGGGAAGGAAGAATACATGTTGTGGAGTCATGGCTGAATTCATTGCAGACTATCATTGGGCATCTAGAGAAGCCTCTTAAGAGGAGGGTCAAGCTCCCCACATACATGTTGTGTGATTCCACTAAGAGGTGGGGGGATGTTACCACCTAGAATGAGCACCACTAAGACATTGCGTGGAAAAATTTTCAGGCAGCCTTCTAGGACTTCTTCTTCCCAGATACGTTGAGGGTAGATCGATCTTGAGGGTTCATGAATCTACAGTAGGGCGCCATATCAATGATGGACTATTCTTCCTTCTTCACATAGCTTCATCATTTTGCACCCATTCTAGTGGGTGATTAGACATTAAGGGAGAGAGGCTTTGAGGATGGTCTTTGGTGTGACATCCGAGCATTGGAGAATTTCTTCAGTTTGCCTATCGTGCATGATATTGTGAACCAGGCACTGATTACAGTACGGAACCTACGGGAGGCTTTTGGTGTGGTCTAGGGTGGTTCGACACTAGTTTCTTGTACTATTTATACTGGTAAGAGGAAGAGGTAGATGGAATTCTCTCATGGTGGTAGTGTTATCCAGAAGAATAATTTAGGTGGTCAGGTCATGTGCTACCAGTGTGGAAAATATGGGAAAAATAGACCTCAGTGTCCATGTGACCTAGTGGAGTGTCGATCATGCGGCGGGATGGGTCATCTCCAATGTTTTTGAAGGTCGTTTCCAGCAGTGGCTTGTGAGAGGAGTTCTGTGCATACTCTGCATGTGGGAGCAGGACCAAAAACATCTTACCAGTCAGGAAATTGGGGTACATTAGGGCGTGTAGGCCGAGATGGGGGTTGTGGCTTGTGAGAGGAGTTCTGTGCAGACTCCTCATGTAGAGAGCCTTAGTCTCTATGTATCTTCTTCTTATGATATCATTATGATAGACACACCGTTAGGAGTGAAGATGGATGGAGTGCGTTGGTGTAAGGAGTTACCCCTTGCGGTTGGTGGGTTTCACTTTCGTTGGGACCTCTATGTCTTGGAGATGACAGCTTATGATGTCATTCTCAGGATGGACTGGTTAGTTCCTTTTAGTGCCTTTATATATTGCTATCATTGCAGGGTAAGCTTCATGTCACTAGAGGGCAGAGAGTTTCTATACAAGGGTGAGTGGGAGGTCTAGGCATGCCAAGTCAGACTAGAGCATCGTGGGTGAGGTGGAGTGATATCCTAGATTGCGAGCTTATATCTGGATGATCAGAGAACTTATCAAAAGGATTTACATCGAATGGTTGATCGTTTCAGAGATGTGTTCTCGAACGACTATTCAGGTCTACCACAGCTGTGAGAGGTGGAATTATATATTGATCTTGTGCCCGGAGTAGTACATGTGTCTATTCCTCCCCATTGGATGGCTACACTTGAGTTACATGAGCTCAATTGGCAGTTGTAGGAGTTTTTGGAAAAGGGGTTTATCCGACCCAGTATTTCTCCTTGGGGTCACCAATCGTTTTTGCGAAGAAGGAGGATGGTAATATTAGACTCTGTGTGGATTATCGTAAAATGATCTAGCTGACGGTTAAGAACTGATATACCTTATTAAGGATTGATGGACTTTTTGATCAACATCGAGGAGCATGAGTGTTCTAGAAACTTTTCTTGAGATCCGGATATCCTCAGATGCGCGTGAGACCATCAGACATATTTCTTACGGCCTTTCAGGGCATATATGGTCTATATGAGTACATGGTCATGCCATTTGGACTCAAGCCACGCCTAAAGCTGCAACTAACCCAAGCCCACCTCCATAGGCCCGAGTTTGGTGACAAGAACCAATGGCATAACTCACTCAGGGTTGAATTTTCCTACGAACCTCTACACACACACAAAAATAGTTATGTCAATTGAAAAGTGTATAGGGAATGTTGAAAATATGAAACATTACTATAAAACTATCTAATAATTCATTAACCTATATATAGTATAGAAGAATGGAAGTGTTAACTGGAAATTAAAGGGGAATAAAACACACCCAACCAGAAAAGTGTCCCAATGTGAAAAAACTAGAAAATTAAGTGCAAAGAGTTCCTACATCCTTAATCCCATGCCTCAGCCACCGTACACAATCCAAGAAACCAACATCCCTAACCTACTATGAATCATTAGCAACTTTTCTATCATCTAAAAAATACATGACATGTGTTGGGAGAATCCCATCTAGGTTTGAGTATATACATACCTTGTATAATGGCCCTAATAGGGTAATGGTGCAGCTAAAAGTGATACTACTGAAGAGTAACGGGGTATATGGAAAAAGGTAAAGTAAAATAGTACAACTCAAACAAATAAGAGAGAAAAAATAAAATCATCCAAACATAAAGAGAACATCACTATGAGAATATGATATTATCATTGAGTCCTCACTACCGACAGATGGAGAGTAGACTCATCCAACAAAGATAATCTACACACGGAAAGCACGTGGCATACCCTGTGTGTCATCACCTATCCTGGAAGGAGAGTTAACAAAACCAAATGAATGGGTACCAAAAAGCTATATATATATATATATGCTTAGTCAAGAAGCTAAGAAAATAGAGTAACATGATCTCCATCTAACAAATCACATCAAATAGATGACTAACCAATAGTTCCAAATTATGTCTATAAATGATTCCCAGCACCTCATGCCTCGTCTCCGATCATGTAAGTCTAAGGGACCCAATTACCACATCTTGATACCATTCACATTGGGATATAATTAGTCCCCCACTTAGTTTTAGGTCATAAGACAAAAATGTGTCTTAGTGGCGAATGTGTTCATATTCCAAGTGAGTCCAAGGCTATGCAAAACCATGTCTCGTCACATTGTCTCACAGTCGAGGGGGGGGGGGGTAAAATTTCCAAGTAGAGTACCCATACCCTCTATAGATAGAGGGTTTACAACCTATATTTATATAAACAGGTATGGAAGAAACATTCCCGAGTATGAAAAGGGACTACCATCACCATGTATAGAGTAGAGGTGCCCTGGTGTGATAGGGGAGTACCATCTCTATTTATAGAATGATTATGGAGTACATGCTCCCTGATGTAACATGAGAGTACCTTCCCACTAGATAGAGTACCCGTACACTGATGTGATAGGGAAATAATATCTCTATCTGTAGAATGTGTATGGATTACCCACACCCTAATGTGACAATGGAGTACCATCCCCATGTATAGAGGATCTGAACATTGATATTACAACTCAATAACATCTCTATATGAACTGCCCAACGATCATTCCTTTTGTCTTTCATCATCAAGAGCCTCATAAAGAAGTATAATGTATATAATATCGCATATAGACAACAGAGGAAACTATCATTTTCTATGTGGAAAATCACTCCCTATGGGCTACTTATTGTCCAAAATCAGAGTTCAAATGATAGAGATACAAAATCATGAAGATTCTTAAAGAAGTGTGTGACATTTAAGGGACCATCATGGTGTGTGGTCATAGTCCCCTATTTATTTAGGTCCTTTATAGCACATGGATTACTAATCATGTAGTACTACATGGTGTGTAAGGGTATTAAACGACCTATCTTGACCAAAAACTTGAAGAACACACATGGTTAATCATCGATCCAAATGGATAATAGATAATTTCACTAAAATGCCACTTAAAATTTCTATGGATGTCTTGAAAAATCACACATGTTACATCCTCATTTAAAAAATCATGAAATAGACTATTGATATCCCTCAAACATACACCTAGTGAAAAAGTTTCATTTCAGAACATCACGCTCAAATGACATCTCATGGTCCCAAGACACTTGTCTTAATTAAATTCCTGAAAGTATTCTAAGAACATTCACCTTAATTTCTGGGTCATGATGCCACTGATTGTTCATCCAACAGATATTGTAAGGAGAAGCTACGTCTGAAACAATATTTCACAAAAAAGAAAATATTATTCTTATTCTTATGAATGTTGTGCAACCAAGCCATTAACCTGAATTAAGTATCCAACCTTGGTTATGAAATGACTGACTTAAGGTCAAGGTCATGATACAATATAAGACACCTAAAACAAACGTCATACAAAAAAACTACGGTTTTATGAATGTTTTTTTATAAGATATGGTAATAAAAATTATTATAATGATATAATAATATTATTATTTTAATCTGAATATGTAAAAATTGAGATAAGGACCAAAATCCTACGTTTTTGGTCCCTGTCCATTTCCCTTACGTGTGTAGATAACTGCTCCCCTAATCCAATTTCTTCTATTTATTATTGAATCCATTTTTCGTATACATTTTATTATAATATCATTATCTATTATAAAGATACTATAATAACTACTATCATCCTCTACCTTATAACCCACTGGAACCCTAATGGAATCCCATATATCAGCTGCAAAATGCACCGCATTTCTAAAAGGATTGTCACACACCACCTTGATTTTTCTAGATCTATTTTCTAATGTTTTTTTGAAATTCACGGATTTGATGCCGTGCCATCTCATTGGTCACTGTCAGCCAGAGTCAGACCATTCCCACCCCTTTGGTTTTGTGGTCCATCTAACCTCTCTACTGATTTAAGTGAAAACTTAACCACATGCCTCCAATGGATCATGTTCACCCTATTTCATGATGAATTAATCATTATGGAAAATATCGAACATTATCATTATTTCATCACCTGACCACAAATAAAAACTAGTGGAAACAATTTATTGTTCCAAATATCCCACATTTTATGATTTTATTCCATTTATTTAAAAACAAATGTTTTTGATTTCCATGAGGGGGTGGGGGATAAATCCACAAAAAAAAGAATTGGGAATGAACCCCATCCATTTTTTGGATTAGTCAAGATCCATAACAATTACATTGATGATTCTAAATAAATAAATTAACCATGAATAAATCAATTCATATACCGTATGATGATAAATCAAATATCAGAAATAAAATTCAAACCATGTATTATTTTGTTAGTTGATTTATTCACCTTCGTCATTGATAAATAGATGTGGATAATAATCCATAATTCAAAAGTCCTACATCCAGATCGAATCGTTTTATAATGATGAATGTGAATGCCAATGGAGGAGGTTATATGTTTATTCATCATGCTTATATTTTTATTGATTCAAAGGTTCATCATCAATCTCTGGATTGGTCGTCGTTCGCAAAAGAGAAGATGAAAGTGCTATCATTGGAGGATTCAAGATCATAGGAGACAAATCAATAATGGTTTTCTGGGGAAATATATGTATAATTCTCTCTATTATAATGAAAAATTAACAAATTAATACATTCATTCATTCATACAATCATTCAATAATCACACTGCCAATGAGAGAGGAGTCTCAACTTTCCGCCCTAACTCATTTTATTTCACACCAAGGATAATCTCCACATTCTGGATAAAACTGTGGTTTAATATTTCTTATATGGTTATCCTTTTCATAACTATCATATTTTCATTAATTAACTTCATGTGCATCATATAAAATATATTGAATATTTTTATAAAATTAATTTTTGGGATCACCGAGTCTCATAATCGCACATTTTTGTCACTCCCACCTCTATAATTATATTTAGAAATATTTCAATGTCATACATGAAAAAAAAACAAGGTCTCTATAGGTTATGATTTTTTGGCACATGTATGTGTTATTTCTTTTTTAGAGAGATAAGACCTACACATCTCTCCAATGAATTGTGTAAAGATTTATATCTCATGAAATAGACTAATATGGTATTGGGAGTGATCCATGACTTCTATGACCACCATGGGAGCGAACCATGACTACAAAGATGGTTAAAGGAGTGAACTAAAACTATTAATATGGAAATGGTAGTGAATAATGACTAACAAGAATGTGTGGTAACTGAACCCATACTACTAATATTGCATTAGAATTGACTCCTTGACTACTGTGGATGTCATTAAATTTGTGTATGGCTTGGGAGGAGCAGGAAAAACCTTGCACAACCAATGAAGGAAGAAAGGGAACAAGGAGAACAGGGACTCGGGGTGCTGCATTGTTTCTGGGAAGACAAATTCGAAGGGGCACAAGGACTGCTCCTATCTTTCAAAACCGATGGAGACCCGGTCAGCAAAAAAGGGGGTATTCTCAAGGATCTTGAGATTCAGCTAGTTGAGGGAGAGGAAGGATAGAAAACCTTGGTATCTAAATTTCAAAATCAAGAGATGGAACCATCAAAGGAAGGAGATCAATAGGAGTTGTACCTGCATACAGAGGAGGTGACACCGACGGTTTGCCCTGGTCCACAGTGTTGGTCGGGAACCAATATTGTTGGTGCAGAAGAAATATAGGTACAGTGTAACAACCCGATATTTTATAAGAATTATTCTTTTTAATTTCATTGATGTCTTGTGTTGTACGCTACACCAAGATTATCTTGCGCTATACGCAACACCGTATTAGTTTACAGTATAGACAACACTATTCTTGGATTGTGTTACACACAATTTCAAATTCGTTTGATAGTATTCATTCTATGCAACATTGAGTGTGTGTGTATATATATATATATATTCAATGTATAAATGAAATATGGTTCGATTATATTATAAAAAACAACGAAGGAGTCTTTCACAACACGCAACCTTGACTTGGCTTACATTATACGCAATGGAGACCTTCCATGACATCGTGTGTTGTACGCAATACTATGTTTCACTAAACAAAGATATACTATTAAAATATTATATAAAATAGATTTTATGAATAGTAATACCCACTTTTTGGAATTTTATAAATTTTATATATCAAAATGGACTTCATTTTTCGAATCGGAATATCTAAATTATCCTAGGGTGAATTTTTGGTATTTTTCTGGCAACTTTCAATTTTTGATGAATAGTAAAAACACTGGGATACTATTTAAAAACAGAATTTTTATTAAAATAATTATTTATTTTATTTATTTTAGGTCAAAATTGATACATAAAACCTATATAAGTTCAATGAAATTCATTGAAGTCATTTTATAATAATTCTAGATATATAAAAATTTTATTGAACTTTTCACCATCTTTTACCCACCACCTAGGAGAATTTGGAAATTCACATAAAACATAATTTTACCGCTTCTGTGAGAGGAATTTCTAAAGTCTGAGAGACACGGTTAATATCAAGGATTAAAATGTGGTTCAATGAGATGCAAATAATTTTTTTATGAATAGTAACTTTTAACTTTCATTTAGCATGGTTAAAAGTAAATAGGGTAATTAAGGGTAAAAATGATATTATTTTTACCCTAACACATGTCCTAATTCTATTTTATAAGTGTAATTCGACCAAAAATAACCTTAGGAATAAAATATGACCATTTAGGTCCACTTGGATTAGATTAGGACACTAATTATTATTTTATTTAAAGAATAGTTTAAATAGTTTAAGTCAAAGTTTAATAAAAAACATTTTTAATATAGGGTAATACAGAAGATAAATTCTACAATAAATATTCATTAGAAATATAAAACTATTTAATACATAATGGTATTTTATTTATAATTTTTAGAAATTAAATAATTTATTTTATTTATGACACAATGATGATGCAGTAATTACCTTATTAATGAAATATTAACATAAGTGTTGTTATAAATACTCAAATAAATGTAATTTGAGAAATTTTATGAATTCCAATAATTTTCTAAGTTAATATGAAATGTTATTATTTATTTAATTAATTTTTTACGACCTAATAATGTTGTTATAATTTTCACAAAAATCATGTACCAAATAGTGTCAAAAATGACATAAAATAGTCTTTAAAAAAAATGTTATATTATTAATTGTTATTTTATTCCAAAAAATATAAGGTTCGGCCAAATGACTTATATAAGGATATATATATTAATAATTAACCACTTGGGGTTCGTTTGGCTTGTTATAGTATGTTTATTAACCATATAGTGTAAGAAAACAAAGAGACACGGTAAAAGGTAAATTATTTAACATAGAGTTAAATCTAACTGATAAGGATAAAATAGTAACCTAAACTTGTCTAAAACCTATTTCTGGAGTTTATTTAGACCCATCCCAACCTTATATTAGAAATAAATCAATTTGGATCCATTAAAAACCGAATATGACTTTTTTTATAAAATAATATTTTAAGATTTCTTAAGGTGTCCCTCTCCTCCCTTATAAAAGGGAACCCCTTCCCTCTTCCCTTCACACCCTTGTGAGCCTTGCATTTCAGCCAACCCCTGAAAATTTATATTCTACACTTCCCTAGAAACATTTTTGAGGTTTTGGTCTTCTCAAAAGACAAAATCTACTTCATTAAGAGTAAGCTTAAAGGAGGTGCGTCGAAGAAGGGGTAATCTCTTCTTCCGATTTTTTCAAGTTTCTTTCTTCTTTTACTTCTTATTATTTAGTTTTCTAATTATAAAGTAAAAACATCAGTATTAAATATATACTGATATGTTATTATAAATATTAAACCACCCTAGTTCACCTTCTATCCATCCTACAGAAAACGATATCACCACGCGTGCGTATGTAGGGAATACCGTCTCCACGCCGTGGTGTAATCTGTTTTCGACCACCAACATACTTGGATGGGTATAATGGTGTAAATAAATAACTATATATGATTATTGTAAAGTGATATTTATTTTGAAATATTATACACACACTTCAATACAATTACACTATCATGGGAATGATATCATCGCGTGTGCGTACGTACGGACTACCGTCTCCACGACGCGATGAGATTCATTCTCCATGTTAACCATATATGAATGATTATAAAGTATATATAATGAATTAAAATGAAATATATGACATAATAATGATACTGGATTTATGTATATATATATGTATGTCATCTACTTAATTCCATTTAATTCAATAAGGAAACGAAAACATCGTTCATGCGTACATAAGGCCTACGGTCTCCATGAACGGTGTATTTCATTGCATTTATTGATCTATCATATATATTTATATTCTGAATATATATTATATATAAATAATTTTTTTCATTCTGGAATTATGTAAATGAGGATATAAGTAATAATATCAAGAACAACAAGTCGAAACTCATACGATAAATGAAACGATTTTACTCAAAACGGTGCTTTAACATCAAATTTACATAAGAAGGGGTAATATAACGTCATAAGTGAACCATATATGCTATCATAATAATGAATATAATTTTGTAATAAGGCAATGACATTATTTAAATCATGATACAGGAGGTTCGGAAACATACAAAGCATATCAGACATAAGGTAAGGGATAACTTTTCCAATCTCATTTTTATCTGAGATTGTTTATTCGTAAGTATTTATTGGGGTTATATTTATCATCCATGTCCATGATTTCTAAAAATGGTTTAATGTATTTTTAAAGTACTTCTTAACCATTTTTGACTCTTACTACATGGTATGTAAGGAATCTATCTTTTTTTTACCATACGAGGTACTTTTTGACTTTTCCAGCAAAAGTACGAGAAGAATGTTTTTTTAAATTATACGGCATGAACAGATCTTTACGGTTTCATAAAGCCTTATTTTCATGAAGCCTCTTCCAAAAAATTTAATGAGTATTTTCAACAAAGCCTTTTCCTTTTAATATTTCATGGAATTTTGTGAAAAGAAAATTATTTTGAAGAAGAAAGGATATTTTCCTAAACAACTCATTTCAAGTGTTTTTTCAAAACTATTTTCCATCTATGATGACTTTATTTAGATAGATTATGTTTCGACTATAATGTCTCTATTATTTACATGGTTTGATTATTCTTATGATAAAATGATATCCTTTAATTTATAGATTATGTTATGATGGCATGATGTTTAATAATCCCATTTTTATTACATGGGTTATGCTATGATACATGATTTATGATTTTATGGCACACAAAATAATGATTTCATTATGATATGGGTGGGACCTATATATACCACCAATGAATTGGGTAAAGATTTATATCTCATGATATAGACATGGTTGGAATGGTAAGTTAATCTGGTTCAGTGTTATAGGACTCGAACGAGGAGTGAACTCGATTTAGAAAGGGACTTTGTCCACTAAGATGATCTTGGAAGGAATGACTTGGATACTATATATATCATATCATGTGCTTAATGGTTCCCACAATAACATTTTTTATTCCCATGCTATTTTATCATGATTGATGTTCCCTTATGATATATTCCTTACGTACTTCCAAGATTCTAGACTTTGCTAATGATTTTGATGTCTAGATTTTATGTTCAAGTTTTTTCATTCAAATATTTATGGATTATTTTATGTTCTCTATTTTTACCCTTACTGGGCATTTGAGCTCACCCCTTTTTATGTTTTCTTTTCCCCAGGATTTAAAGAATGATTTTAGGTAAGAAAATAAAAGGGGAGGATCTTTATGGGAGATGCTGATGATCTTTCACCAAGATTAGAATATTATATTCAGATTTTCCAAAGACACTAAACTGTTACGGTCCTTTGGTGTATGTTTTTGTTATGTATTAAGTATTCTGAAAAAAGTAATGTAATGTCCATGTACGTCAAGCTTTGGGTCTCTACATTTGGTATCAGAGGAATGGTTTAGTTAACCTTTGGAAACTAGGATGTGAAAACATTAGTGAGATCACTAGAGATATTTTATGGTATGTCTAGGGATTTCCCTATGGTTAAGTATACATATAGGTTATAGTAATAGAATAACAGAAATGATATTAGAATTAAACCTAAGATGTTAGATATCGAAGGTACTCCCCCTTTATTATGGTGTTTTCCCTAGCACGATTTTTTCCTCTCACACTATTCTTTTTGGGTTTTAGACAATGGATGGAACTCAAAGGAACCATGTTGATCAATGTAATGGAAAATGCAATGATTTTCCTCCTGAACAAACTAATGTTATGGGAGATGGAGTAAAAAAAATTATTGCTATACTTGCACAAGCTATGAATCATTCTGGACTTCCAAATGAGAAGAGAAGGGAACAATATTCTATTGAGTCCTTTATGTGGCAACGTCCACCTTCTTTCAATGGGTCTTCTAATCAACTTGTTGCTGAACAATGGATTAGTACCATTGAAACGATATTTTCCATACTTTGCTGTTCGGAACATGAAAAAGTCATCCTGGCTATTTACCATTTAGAAGGTGAAGTAGATCAATGGTGGACCTTAATTAAGAATAAGAGGCCTTGAGATGAAATTGAATCCTTGTAATGGGATGAGTTCAAGAACTTATTTTTCAATAAGTACTTCCCTCGTATTCTTAGAACAAAGATGGAAAAAGATTTCCATGAGCTTAAGAAAAAGGATGATGAATCTGTTGGTATATACGAAGCGAATTTTACAAGGCTTTCAAGGTATGCATCTGGCTTTATCATCCAACCTGAAAGTAAAGTTGATCGATTTTTTAGTGGCTTAAAACCAAGTCTTCTAAGGGTATTAGCTATAAGAGACTTCAGTATCTATGAAGAAATTGTGAGTTGTGATATCAAGGTTGAAATGGAAGTTGGTGTTACATATCCATCTCATGGTTTGGACAAGAAACCAAAGATGGAGTTCAAGGAGAAATCTCATAATAATGGTGAAAAGAAGATAAATGTTTCTTTATGCTCAAAGTGTAGAAAGAAGCATGGTGGAGATTTTCTTAAAGGGACTAGAAAATGTATTAAGTTTGGAAAAGAAGGTCATCGATCATCTGAGTGTCGGTGTAATGGAAAAAGGTTTGCTAATGATGTGAATAAAGAAAAGACTGTATAGAATGCACCACCAACAGTTTAATTCTTCATGTGCAAGGAAATGTGGCATTATGTTAATCAATACCCTAATCCAAGGGTTAATGATGATCGACATGAGCAAGCACATAAGGCGAAGGACAAAGGGAAGTCACATGTGATCACTATTGGTGATGTTGAATATGACAACGATGTGGTGGAATGATTAAGTGGTTATGTAATCTGATTCCAAAATAATGTTTTATATAGTATCATGGAAAATTGGAATATTTATGTATTGGTATATTGTGGTTTTCAATAATTTTATGGTACTGGTAAACATGGAATGTGATTGAGAAATTTTTGGAAATAAGATTATATGTGTATAATGAAGGGATAAGTAGAAAATGAAATGTTTGACAATATTCATGAGATCATGACTGATATAAGGAAAAATTTATATCATGGTTTGAGTATATAGAATTTTTTGATTTTGGTATGTGGAAAGAGTTAACTTTTAACAGCATTCATGTTTTCACTAAGATTCAATGGGTATTCATTTTTCAAGAGAATACATGATTAAGGTATTCACATTTTTGGAATGTGACCAACAAGATATATCTTATATGGGGGATAAATGATGGTATTCACATGATCGGTAAATGACATTTCTAGTAATCATTTTCTTAATACTATAAGATTGGACAGAAGTATTTTGGATAAGCCTAAAGATTGGAATGGATTATGTTGGACAGAAGTTAGTATTTATTAAGGCTATAACTTTTTTGATATTATTAATGGAATGTTATAAAAATATATTTTTAGAAAATGATCAACATGCAGGACTGGCGGAAACCCGTCCTGTCGGACAAGGTTGTGGGAATCGAACCCACAACCAAAGTGCAACAGGCCTTTATCGCATACCACTGGCCAACAGGAAGTCCATGGTTTTTCGAAAAAAGTTTTATTATATTAAACGGTATGACAGATGAAGTATAAGTCCATTTTTGGAATCATATATGATTAACCTCACCATATATGGACTTATTTATATTTGATAACTTTTTCTAACCTTTTGTTTGAGACAGATGGAATGACCCATCATTCTATCACATGATCTGCTAAAACCTCACGAATGAAAAATACAACTTCATATCTTTAAGAGATGAAGTGGAAATTTTTCAAGGCACGAATAATGGTGAGATTATACCGAAATAATGTAAGTATTTCATCTAATTCAAATTCTTCAAATTTAGGGAAATGATCTTGAAAACCGAAAATGTTGTCCTAGTGCCCTAATATCCTATTAATCAGATGGTACCTTAGATCATCAAAAATTCATGGCTTTGTAATTGTTGGAGTTTTCATAGCCATGTTCTCTACCACTCACCATCAGAACATGATGGTTAGATTTCTCTTTTATATCCATATTTTCTCCAATTTTCTCCTATGTGGAAACCCAGTGATTAGTTAATTTGGGTAACCGTTAGGTTTAATACTTTAGTCTTCAAAGAAAAGTTTTGGTTTTCCTTTTTATGATGTGGGATTCTATTAAAGAAACTTTCGAGTAGTAAGCCATTTATAACCCCGATGAATTTCGAGGGAGATATTCATTTTAAGGGGGGTAGAATGTAACAACCCTAGATTTTATGAGGATTATTCTTTTTAATTTCATTGATGTCTTGTGTTGTACGCTACACCAAGATTATCTTGCGCTATACGAAACACGATATTAGTTTGCAGTATATGCAACACTATTCTTGGATTGTGTTACACACATTTTGAAGTTTGTTTGATAGTATTTATTATATGAAACATTGAGTGTATATATATATTTATATTTATTCATTGTATAAATGAAATATGGTTGGATTCTATTATAAAAAACAACGAAGGAGTCTTTCAGAACATGCAACCCTGGCTTGGATTACATTACACGCAATCACGACCTTCCATGATAGGGTGTGTTGTACGCAATACCGAGTTTCACTAAACAAATATATACTATAAAAATATTATATAAACTAGCCGTTATGAATATTAATACCGAATTTTTGAAATTTTATAAATTTTATCTTTCAAAATGGACTTCATTGTTGGATTTATAATATCGAAATTATCCTATGGTAAATTTTTTGTATTTTTCTGAAAACATTCAATTTTTGATGAATAGAGAAAACACTGGGTTACTATTTAAAAACTGACTTTTTATTTAAATAATTATTTATTTTATTTATTTTAGGTCAAAATTGATACATAATACCTATATAAGTTCAATGAAATTCATTGGAGTCATTTTATAATAAATTTATATATATAAAAATTTTATTGAACTTTTCACCGTCTTTTGGCCACCTCCTAGGAGAATTTTGAAATTCACATAAAATGTAATTATACCACTTCTGTGAGGGGAATTTCAAAAATCCATAAAACATTGTTAATATTAAGGACAAAAATGTGGTTCAATGAGATGAAAATAATTTTTGGTGAATAGTAACTTTTTACTTTTATTTGCCACAGTTAAAAGTAAATAGGGTAATTAAGGGTAACAATGTTATTATTATTACCCTAAAATATGTTCTAATTATTTTGGATAAGTTTTATTCGACCAAAGAAAACCTTTCAAATATAATATGACCATTTAGGTCCACTTAGATTAGATTAGGACACTTATTATTATTTTATTTAAAGAATAGTTAAAATAGTTAAAATCAATGTTTAATAAATAAAACATTTTTAATATAGGGTTATACATATGATAAATTATACTATAAATATTCATTATAAAGCTAAAAATATTTCCTACATAATGGTATTTTATTTATAAATTTTGGACATTATATAATTTAATTTATTTATGACACAATGATGATGAAATAATTATCTTATTAATGAAATATTAACATAATTGATGTTTTAAACACCCAAATAAATGTAATTTGAGACTTTTTATGAATTAAAATACTTTTATAAGTTAATATGACATGTTATTATTGATTAAATTAATTTTTTAGAAATAATAATGTTGTTTTGATTTTCACAAAAATAAAGTACCAAATAGTGTCAAAATTGACATAAAATAGTCTTTAAAACAAATATAATATTATTAATTGTTGTTTAATTCCTTAAATCTATGGTTCGGACAAATGACTTAGATAAGGATATATATATTAATAATGAACCACTAGGGGTTCGTTTTTCTTGTTATAGTAGGTTTATTAACCATATAGTGTAAGAAAACTAAAAGACACAGTAAAAGTTAAATTATTTACCAAAGAGTAAAATATAAATGATAAGGATAAAATTGAAACCTAAACTTGTCTAAAACCTTTTTTTGAGAGGTTATAGACCCATCCCCACCTTATCTTAGAAATAAATTAAATTGGAACTATTAAAAACCGAATATGACTTTTTTTATAAAATAATATTTTAAGATTTCTTAAGGTGCCCCTCTCCTCCCTTATAAAAAGGGCACCACATCCCTCTTCTATTCAGTCCCTTTTGAGCCTTCAAGATCGGCCAAACCCTAACCATTTCTCTTATCCACTTCACTAGAAACATTCTGGAGGTTATTGTCTTCTCAAAATACCAACTCTACTTCTTTAAGAGGAAGCTTAAAAGAGGTGTGTCGAAGAAGAGGTAACCTCTTCTTCTGATTTTCTCAAGTTTCTTTATTCTTATACATCTTATTCTTTAGTTGTATCATTATAAAGTAATAACAGCATTATTAAATATATACTGATATTTTATTACAAATATTAAACAACCCTATTTCACCTTCTATCCATCCTACAGAAAATGAAATCACTGCGCGTGTGTACGTACGGAATACCGTCTACACACCGTGGTGTAATCTAATTTCGACCACCACCTTACTTGGATTGGTATAGTGGTGTAAATTAATCACTATAAATGATTATTGTAAAGTGATATTGATTTTGAAATATTATACATACACTTCAATATAATTCCACGATCATGGGAATGATATCATCGCTCGTGCGTACGTACGGACTACCGTCTCCACGATGCGATGAGATTCATTCTCCATATTAACCATTCATGAATGATTATAATGTATATATAATGAAAAATAATGAAATATATAACATAATAATGATACTAGATTTATTTATATATAAATTTATGTCATCTACTTAATTCCATTCAATTCAATAAGGAAACGAAAACAACGTGCATGCGTACGTACGGCCAACCGTCTCCATTAACG
Source organism: Viscum album (assembly GCA_963277665.1). Lineage (NCBI taxonomy): Eukaryota > Viridiplantae > Streptophyta > Magnoliopsida > Santalales > Viscaceae > Viscum > Viscum album. Next base: position 1,667,002,677 of record OY728119.1, read on the forward strand.
GTGTATTTCATTTCATTTATCGATATATCATATATATTTATATGCTGAATATATATTATATATCAATAATGTTTTACATTATGGAATTATGTAAATCAGTGTATAAGTAATAATATCTATAACAACAAGTCGAAACTCATATGATAAATGAAACGATTTTACCCAAAACGGTGGTTTAACATAGAATTTATAAAATAACGGGTAATATAAAGTCATAAGTGAACCATATATAATATCATAAGAATGAATATTAGTCGGTAATAAGTCAATTACATTATTTAAATAATTATACAGGATTTTTGGAAACATACGAAGCATATCGGACATAAGGTATGAGATAACTTTTCCAAACTCGTTTTTATCTGAGATTTTTTATTCGTATGTATTTACTGGGGTTATATTTATCATCCATGTACCTATTTTCTAAAAATGGTTTCCTGTATTTTTAAAGTAATTCTTACCCATGTTTGACTTTTACTACATTTTATGTAAGGAATCTTTCTTTTTTTACCATACGAGGTACTTTTTGACTTTTCCGGTAAAAGTAAAAGAAGAATGTTTTTTTACTTATACGGCATGAACAAATTTTTATGGTTTAATAATGAATTATTTTCATGAATATTATTCCCGAAGATTTCATGATTATTTTCAAAAAAATAGTTTTCTTTTAAAATTTCATGGCATTTTGTGAAAAGAAAATAATTTTGAAGAAGAAAATATATTTTCCTCAAGAACTCATTTGAAGTGTTTTTTCAAAACTATTTTCCATATAAGATGACATTATTTAGTATGATTATGTTTCAAGTACAATGTCTCTATTATTTACATGGTTTTATTATTCTTATGATGAAATGATATCCATTTTTTTATATGGATTATGTTATGATGGAATGATGTTTATGAATCCCATTTTTATTACATGGGTTATGCTATGATACATGATTTATGATTTTGTGGCACACAAAAGAATGATTTCATTATGAGATGGGTGGGACCTATATCTCCCTCCAATGCATTGGTTAAAAATTTATATCTCATGAGATAGACATGGCTGGAATGGTAAGTTAATCTGGTTCAATGTTATAGGACTGGAACGAGGAGTGAACTCGATTCAGAAAGGGACTTTATCCACTAAGATGGTCTTGGAAGAAATGTCTTGGCTATTATGAAAATCATATCATGTGCTTAATGGTTTCCACAATCACGTGTTTTATTCCCATTCTATTTCATCATGATTGATGTTCCCTTATGATATATTCCTTATATACTTCCAAGATTCAGGTCTTTTCACCATATTTTGATGTTTAGATATTATGTTCAAGTTTTTACATTCAAATGTTTATGGATTGTTTTATGTTCTATATGTTTACCCTTACTGTGCATTTGAGCTCACCCCTTTTTATTTTTTATTTTCCCCATGATTTAAAGAAAGGTTTCAGGTAATAAACTAAAATGGGGAGATCATTATGGGAGATGTTTAAGATCTTTCACCAAGATTAGAATATTATATTCCGAGTTTCCAAAGACACTAAACTATTACGGTCCTTTGGTGCCTGTTTTGTTATGTATTAAGTATTCCGTAAAAGTAATGTAATGTCCATCTAAGTCAAGCTTTTGGTCTCTACATACATGAGAGGGAACCGATCTCAACTGCTAAGGTGGGAGTGGGGGGGGGGATGCCTGGGGAGCCGGAAGGAGATGTGGTGATCAGGGAAGATCCATGGGAGCTGCTATTAAAATCCAGTGAAGAGATGGCAGAGAATGTGGTATCCATACATGCTTATGCTGTGGTTGCGGAAATGATGCAATCAAGATTGATTCCAGTTGACACGAATAAGTATCCAAGCAAGTGGATCAGCAAACAACACCTAATCTTTGTGAGAGGTTTCAACAACCAGACGATAGTTTAAGAGGAGTTCACGCGAGCATGGCTTAAGCTGGCTTCTCATTTCGATGACATTATCAGAGACGATCCCGACAAAAAGGTAAGAAATCTTTCCTAGAAATTTTTTAAGGAAGTCAAGTGAAATGGGTTCAAGATGGTGTTTAATAATTTTGTTATGTGCTATAGTGTTTGAGGGATGTATTAAACTATTTGGTTTCACACATTCTCCAAAAAAGGGTCTCTTTAATAAAAATATTTATTTGGAGGTCATTCTTCATCCTAATAAATGATTCTTCCTCTATGATTTTGGGTTTACTGAATGGATGGAAGCTGAAGGAACCATGTTAATGGTGACTATGATGGTCTATGCAATGATTTTCCTCCTACAAAACTGAATTCCATGGGAGAATCAATGAGAAATATTATTTATATGCTCATACATATTTCTCATGGTATGGATCATGGTAGATTTTTAAATGAGAAAACAAGGTAACATTATTTTGTTGACTCCTGCATGATGTAACAACCACTTTCATTCAATGGATCTAATGAACTACCTATTACTGATAAATGTATAAGTACAACTTGAAATATATATTCCATCTTCCAATGTTTGGAACATGTGAATTTTATTATGGTTTCTTATCATTTAGAAGGAAAAGTGGACTAGTAGTGGAATCTTATGAATAATATTTGGATGTATGGTAAAATTAATTCCATGTATTTGGATGATATTAAGAACTAATTGTAAAAAATCATCTTATTCTTCATAAAATAATAGATAAATATTTCCTTTAGTTAAGGTAAAGGGATGATGAATCTATTGGTATCTACAAGGCCAATATCACAAGACATGCAAGCTTTGCATCATGAATTATCATTCATCCCAAAAGTAAACTTGATATGTTATTCAGTGTCTTAAATACAAATCTCATAAGGGAATTTTCTATAAGAGAAATTAGTAGATATAAAGAGATATTGAATTATACAATTATGTTTGAAATGAATGTTGGATCCACATATCAATATCATGGTTATGGTAAGAAAAAGGAAATGGAGTTTAAATAGAAATTGAAAAAATGAAGATAAGAATATGATCTTTCCATCAAGATCTACATGTGGGAAAAATCATGAACTAAATTTCCTTAAGGGGTATAATCAGTGTTGTATGTGTGTAATGGAAGGTCATAAAGCATATCAATGTAAAATTAATGGGAATAAGTTTACTAATTGTGCCAATGGTTAAAAAACAACATAAAATACAACTATCAGGCGTCAGTTTTACATGTGTAAGGAGAATGTTATTTATGATAACCACTTCCCAGACCCTTGGGATAGTGATGATGATCTACATTAGTAACTTCTTGTGTTAAGGGACAAGATTAAATCTCATGGAATTAATATTTTTGATGATTTGTATGATTACATTGTGCTTAATGGTACACATATCATCCCATCTATAACTATTAATGTCTAATTTGATTTTGGATATACCACTGTATCATTTCTTATGATTTTTCAAAGGGTATTACAATTCCACAAAAATTATTAGTTGTGGAATTAAAAGTAAAATCCCTTAATGGTAATATGGTTTAATATAATGTGTATGATTCATCTCAGGTAGATTTTTGTAGGAATGTGTTTCTTAAAAATCATACCATTATTCATTTGGTTGAATTTGATTTCATCTTAAGCATGAATTAGATTTATTTACATAAATACCACATCAATTTTAAAGGAAAGTATGAAACATTTGACATTACAAACACTTATATGATTGTCCATCAATGTGATGATATGTATGAACATATAGTGTAGATTACATACAGTGTATGGGTATTAAATCCCATTAATAAGGGATATTTATCTATGATGTATGGCGATATACTTTATATCTATGATATCCCTATTATTTAAGAATTTGTGGATGTATTTTTGGAAGAGATTCATGACCTTCCACCAAAATGATTAAAATATTTCTCAATAGATATCATTCAATGTTCTCAAATAAATTTCAAATACTCCATATAGAATATATTCTATTGATTTGCATGGATTGAAGAAAAAACTGCTAGAAAACATTATTAAGGGATCCATTCATCCAATTTTCTCACCTTGGGGTCAACTTGTTGTTTCTGTGAAAAATAAAGGTGGATCTATTTGACTCAACAATGATTATCAGGAGTTGAACATAACCATGATCAAGAAATAGTATCATCTCCACCGTATTGATGATTTATTTAATCAACTATGCAATGATTAATAATTTTACATGATTGAAAATCATTTAGGATATCATGAAATGGGGGTCAAGATAGAGGATATACCCATGAATACATTCCATACATGGTGTTTACACTATGAATATATAGTAATTTCTTTTGGTCTTACTAATTCCCCTACAATGTTCATGGATTTATGGAATAGAGTTTTTAATGATTATGTTTATTTTGTGGTAGTCTTTAAAGATGATATTCTTTTCAACTAAAAGTGAAATTATGAGCATGAAGTTCACTTGGGAATTTTACTAAAGACCATAATGAGAAACAATATGAAAAATTTACAAAGTGTGGATGTTGGCTTATAATGGTTCAATTTTTGGGTCACATACTCTCAAGAAATGATATTGCAGTAGATCTATTAATGATGGAGGAAATTAAATTTCATCCTATACCCACGATAATGATAGTGTCCTATTGTTTTCTTGGTATAGCTATATATTATGAATCGTGTTTTTGAGAATATATCAAGAATATATAATAGTCTTACAATGTTTACTCAGAAGGGTGATAAGTTCTATTGGACATGTGAATATCAAGAAAATATCAAGGATCTAAAGGGAAGGATGGAAAATGAACCTTTTCTTACATTACCTTCTAGTGTTAAAGGGGGTTTAAAATATAGTGATGCATCCAACAAGGTATTGGGATGTTTTATTACGATAGATAAAATGGTTATAGATTATGACTCATGATATTTTATGATTCATGAGAAAAATTATTCAACTAATGATTTGGATTTAGCTTGATGAAATTTTTATTTAAATACTTACTGGTGGTATCTTTATGTTGAAAATTGTAATATATATACCAATCATAAAATTATAAAATATATATTCAAATAGAATGATTTGAACATGGTATGCAGAATATGGTTAGAGTCAATAAATTATTATGAAAACTCAACACATTAAATTAGTGGGAATGTGATCATTGGGGAGGATTCTTGGAGTTTAATAGATCTTTATATCTTATCCATGATATGGATTGAAATAGATCCAATATTTCTGGATTTTTAAAGGATGGACATAGAAATCATGAAGGAATTGGTAAAATATAATCTTTCTCAAATGAATTATACACCCTATATCCGAGTGAAGATTATGGTGGAATAGAAAGAATATGTTGAGAAGCCAATGGATGTCATAAAATTTCCTGAGTTTTACCTTGATCAGGATATAATGACATGTTTAATGAACTGTATATGTGTTCCTTACATACAATATTTGAAAAAGGATCTTTTAGAGGATTCCCATTGGTATTCATTCTCTATTCATATAGGAAGTGAGAAGATATATATTGACATGATATAATTCATCACGTGTGATGGCATGGAGAGGGGTATTGTCGAGTTTTTATCTCACTGATTAGTATGACAATAACTTAATGATGGTAAGAAAAAGTATAATGGGATGTTTCATTCATTAACCATAAAAAACATGAATTAGAGAACATCAAAATGGATTTTTTATTGGACTATTAAAACCCTCTAAAGGGTTTAATTCTATACTGGTGGTAGTCGATATACACACTATGATAGTAAAAATCATCTCTATGAGAGAATAATTATCTCTTGATAAGATTTCTAGGATATACATTATGAAATTTTTATGGTTGCATGGAGAACCACATTGAATTTTTTAATATCAAGATCTGAGGTTTACATATATGTTGTCTATAATTCTTCAGTAATCACTTGATTTGGAATTGATTTTAAGTTCTTTTTATCATCGTCAAATAGAAGGACAGTATAAAAGAACATTTCAATCCCTATAAGAACAATTCTATTTAATATCTATATTTAAAAGGTGGTTTCGACCAACACTTTCTTCTATGTGAGATTTCATTAAAAAAATATTTTAGTCAACTATTAATATGTAAACTTTATAAGACCTTTATGGGAGGAAGTGCAAAGCTGCAATATGATGGGATGAAGTTCGAGAAAAAAAGCTATTGGGGCTCAAGACCACTAAAGAATTTTTTGAGAAGGATAAAACCATTTAGCATCATATCAATGAAGCTCAATGTCAGTTTAAAATTTGTGTTAATAACCAATTTCATGAACTAAAATCTGAGTTTGGGTAGAATTTATTTATATTAATATCTACCTAGAAAAAGGATATGAGGTTCTGAATGAAATGGAAACTAATGTCTATGTAGATATGTCTTTGTTATTCATTATTGTATTAAAAAGGTAGTCTATGACTGGAATATACTCCAACAATCTAAAATACATGATTTGTTCCATGTATCTCATCTGTAGAAGTACATACATGACCCTTCACATATACTGAACTCAAAGGTCATACTGCTTGAGTAGGATCAGTCTTATGAGTAATAACCAGTTGAAATTTTGGACCATACAGAGAATGTTCTATGAAACCCAACCACTCAAATGGATAATGTTTTGTCAAGAAATATCAGCTTGATGAATCTATTTTGGAACTTGAGTATATGATAAAGAATAATAAACCTCTATTTTTTGTAACAGAATGATGAATTTTGGGGGAGAAATTAATTTTAAGGGGGGTAAAATGTAAGAAGTCTAGTTTTTAAATATTTTTTTTTGTGGAAAAAATTATGTTTCATTAATTTCATGAATTTCACTAAGTGAAACGTTCATTTCACATGATTCTTATATGGTGTGCATTACACACAACACCTACTTGGTGTATGTTACACCAAACACTGAGTTTCTACGAAACAACTATTTTTGTTATAATAATTTAAATGAGATAATTATAGCATACCCATTAAATACTGTAATATAAATAGTAATAAAAACTATTAAAATATTTATCAAAATTGTTTTATAAAAATAAAACACATTGAAAATGAAAAATATATTTTATGGTAAAGTCCATAAAAGATTAAAAATTATATTTTTTCAAATGAAATCCTCTTCACGTACTTTTTTGAAATATAATACCATTAATTTTACAAAGATTTTTAAATTAAATTTGATAAAATAAAATTCATTTTTGAATTAATAATGTCATTTATATTTTATGCTTAATTTTTTGTATTTTTATGACAAAAATCAATAGTGGATAAATAGTGAAAATACAAACTTTTAATTCAAGAATTATCTTTTATCGAACATATTTATAAGTTTATATTATATTTTAAATTTATTTTAATGTTTAATATGATTAATTTTTATCACTTAATTTATTGAAGGATATTGGAACAAATTTTACATTGAAATTGGATATAAAACCTTGGAGTATTTTTAATAATTTTTCCTTAAGAACCCATAGTGTCATCCCGGTAGCGCGATTAATTTCAAATTAATTTTTTAATCCTATATTATTGGAATTTGGAACAATAGATTCCATATTTGTAATCAGAATCATTTATAATTCCTGATAATATCTAATTACTTTTGGTTAACAAATAATTTAGGTAACGTAATTAAAATTAATTACAATGATTAATGGTATGTTAAGCATAAAAAGTGAGTAAAACATACACTTAAGGTCCCAAAGGACACATACACATGTCTATAACCAAATATTTTTCCATTATTCGCCCATAAACTTTCCATTATAAAGTTTTGTTGTATTTTTATTACTTTATTTATATGAAAATGTCGGTATACCTATCTTGTTTTCAAAAATGCCAATTGTGTCCCCTCCCTCCCCTATAATAGGCACCACTTCTCCCCATTCTCGACAACTATAAAACCACATAGGTTTGGCCTATCTCTACCCAATACACTTCCCACCCCCACCTTGAATTATATGTTTTTATTGAGATCCATCCATGGAATCCATTTTTTTCAAACTAAAATGAGTTATGGAAAGAAGAGGTAACATGATTTCTCAAGTTATATACTTTTATTTTATTCCTAAAATACCACAAAGAAACTAATTCCATGCTTATATAATAACCTAATTATATTAAATATAATAATTTTTTTTTAAATTTAGTGTTTAACTTACACTCACATATAATTCCATTTAATTGGTAACTAACTTACAGTTCTTGTGTATGACAAACTACTCCCTCACGAAATGATATTGTTCATTTTTCCCTTATCACAATTCATGGTTGGGAATTATAATTAACATCATATTTATATATGATATATATAAAATTTAATATTCTTTTATTATTATATAGTTATTCTATGACACATTCCTTAGTACTTTCAATCTTGTTTAAATATGATAAAATCATTTGTGGATGTGTGGACTACCGCCTCCTCAATGATATGTGATTCATTTACAATTTACATGGAATGTATTAAAGATTGTTTTAGTGAACAAATATGATATATATATATATATATCATAATATCTCTATTTTAATTCTATTTTACACATGTACACATATATTAAATTTACTTACTTCCTTTTAATACTACAAAAAATGTAAAAAATTATCATGTGTACGCAACACCAACCATATCCATGAACAGTGTATTCCATTCATATAATAATATTTTTTTTATTATTAATAAACATTAATATAATGAATATATATAATATATAATTATTGTTTTATTCTCTTTAAATAAGTAAATCATGATCTTTTTAAGATGATTAAGACCAAAAATTCAAAAATTTTATGAAGAACAAAGTAGATATTACCAAAAGCATGGAATTGATAATAAGAATGTAGTATAAATTCATAATAAAATAAAATATCATATCATATAAAATAATTTGGTTATTTAAAATATTTACAATAATGATACGTTAATAATAGTATAATATTTAATGTGTAAAAAGTGATATAATAGATTTGGTAACAGAATTTCATCTCACTTTTTATTTTCTTGAAATACATCCCTTATTCACCACTAATTTATTTTATTTTGTGTATATACATCCCATAATGTTATACTATGATACCAATACATACATTTTTGGTATTTACATATCCATTTTATGAAAAAAAAAATCATGATTTTATGGTTCAAATGTTACCAAATCAGTAGTGTAATTTTCCACAATTATCCTTCATTGAGAAACATGTTTATTTATACACCTATTATCTTTTGCAAGATGTACATGAATTAATTTTATATGTCAAATCATTAATATCCTTATTTTTAAAAATATTTTAGGCTCCATTTAATTACATTTTATTTTAATGGGAGTATGATTTAATGTTACCATGTGTTAAGAGTTTATTGGGAAAATTCAATTGTATATCTGGATTACATATGATTATGATTCCATTGAGGAAATATATTTATCCATATCTCATTAACAGAAAATATTTTTATTTTCCTCTACTTATTGTATATATCCCCATTTACTACAAATATGTTTTCACTCTTTGTATCTAAATATTATTAACAAAAAAAATTTAAGATAAATATGATTGTATTAATCTTTTCCGGAAAAAATCTGTTTTATTTAAAAAAATGTTTTAAAAAATAATTGAAAATTATCATTCATTATTATTTCAATGGAAAAATGATTTGAAAAAATTATGGTTTTCAAATTTTCTGTTATCAGATTTCAAAATGATTTTCCAAAAAAATATTCTAGAAAATGTCTTATATTTTAAAAAGATTATTTCAATTTAGAAATGATAGTCTCCTTAAGAAATAATATTAAAATAAATTTCAATATTATTTCCTACATAATAAGAAAATGGTTGGTGGTACTCTATCATTATAGGTGTAACATTCTGGATCTGGGTGCCATTCAAAAGTGCCTCGAAACTATTTGGTCATATAACCTCAAGCACATTTCCCCAAATGGAAGAGGCTTCCAACTAGAAGCAAGGGCCATGATTTGGTAATGGGGAAACTATGACATCATTGGCAGAGTATACATAGTGGAAACAAATGGTAAACAATAGTAGAATCAGTAATACCAGAAGACAGAAGTAAATAGTGTAATACTGATAGTAATACCATAAGTGGACCATGTTTATAAAGGATGCATGTCACATGTGTCTAGGAAAGCAGCCAAACAAGTCACAATTCTAGAAATGAAATACCAAAACCAAAGTACAGAATGAATTGAAACACCAATAACATCACATGCCTCATCTTAGTACCATGATCTCCAGATCCAACAATAATCATGTACCTGATGAATAAGGGAACTTTCCCTTATCTATACCTACAACCATATAATCTTTTTGGGTCCAAAAGAATGACCCAAATATGATGTGAGATGAATCTCAGTAGGTAACCCCCAAAATATCTATGCCAAACTTTCAGTGAATATATATATATATAGCAGGTAATATGAAAAATAAATTAAGAAATAATAAAGTACTCAAAAGAAAACAAACCACAATTTTTTAATTACATTAATTTACATTTATCAATTATTCAATCTGTTGAATCAAGCATCCCTAGGATCTAGACTATGCTCTATATCCCATGTGTAATAGTAAAAAACAGATGTCTCAAAAGACCATATAAACAATAAAGTATGATCGATTCCATGATTGTGATTTTTCTTGAAAGAATCATCAAAATCATTCAATAATTCATAACCAACCCTCTGGGAATGATCTCATGGTATAACCCGGCTGATTTAACAAAACACTAATTCATTAAAATAACTAACATATGGGATGATCTCACAGTCTATCCTCTTTGTTCTAACATAGAAATAATCATTTAAAAACAACCATCTAGGAAGTTCTTATGGTCAATACCCATGGTTCAACTTTGCATCAACAAATTATAAATGAACATTTGGGTAGCATTCATGGTAAATACCCACGGGTCAACATAACATATGGTATTTACAAATGAACACTTCGGTAGTTATCACGATCAATACCCCCAAGTCAATAATCTACACCAAGGATCCCATGACCCTATGTAATACATGTACACATATAACATCATAGAAGATCATGTAATCTCACCCTACTATATGGATAATCATTCACAATCATATCACATACATTTCATATAATCAATCAAACTCTATCCTAATCAACCATGGAATATAAAACAAGGCAATCCAAAACTACGTCGTAGACCAAACGACTATAAAAAAATCAAACAAGGGAATCACAACAACGAGGTCGCCAACAAACCCAAAAGTGTCTCAATCAGATCTGGGATAGAGAATCAGAATGGGTTTAAAATTTGTCTCCTCTTATGTCGCGCTCCTGTATGAAACACGACTAGAAGAAGATGTTTCCAATGATAAGATGTGACACCTCTCTAAAATATATAATAAAAATAAAAGTACATGAAGTTTTTGTTAACAATACCTATCATGTATTAGCCCTAATTGGTCCCTGACATAAGAGGTCTACCAGGTCACCACACGGTCATGTATTTGTCCGTTACATAGATGTACGTAGAATGCTAGGTACACGACGTGTACATAGAAATCACAATTTCTTTCTTTTTCCTAAACAACAACCCAAAATTGATGTCTGTACCTAAAATTACGATCACGTTTCTTAAAAACGTCCACCCTTAAAAAAATTTGACCTCGAATTTCTATTCCATGGGTGGTGAAGAAGAATCAGAAAAAAAACTCTGGCTACTATGATTATATGTTGACCTCCTTCAACCAAGTCACGTCATGTATTGCCTATGCATCTATATCACACATAACAGATGAAACATGTTAGATATAGAGAACCTTTGTGTTGTGATCCACAATCTGAAATGGGTGCTCATCGAAGGATGCATCCCCCACCCACTCAACCTCCTCGGGTTGAAGAACATGTGATGGGTTTGAAAAGTAATATTGTAGATGAGAACCATTAAAGACTTATTGCATATCTCGAAACCTATGAGGTAACTAAAACCAAAAGGAAGTTGGACAGACCCTATCCAAAACCTCAAACAGCCCGACATATCTCAGTGAAAGTTTCCCCTATTTCATAATCGTCCTGTGTCCCAGCCGTGGTGTGACATGCAATAAAACATGATATCTGACCTCAAACTCGAGAGGTCATATCTGTCGATCGACATAATATTTTCTGTGAGACAGTTTAGTATCCATACTCTTCCAAATAAACTCCACCTACTCAGTGGTCTTCTAGACAAGATGAGGTCCCAGCATAGCTTCCTCTCCTATATCTAGCCAACAGAGTGGTGATCAGAATGGTCTACTGTACAAAGCCTCATAAGGTGCTATATAAATCATTTCCTGAAAACTATTATTGTAAGAAAACTCAACTAGTGGCATCATTCTCTCCCAAGAGACCCTGTAATTGAGGACGTATTCTCAAAGCATTTCCAGAAAAACCTGAATCATGCACTCAAAATGGCCATCTGTTTGGGGATGGTGTTGTAATCAGAAGTACCTATGTACCCATATCCCTCAGAAGTCCCTTCCAGACATGATATATAAACCATGAATCCCTATAGAAAATGATAAAATGTGGAAACCCATGTAAATGTAAAATATCTTAGATGTAAAAAAATTCTGAGCTCATTAACACTGAAGGTTTCCTTGCTCGGATAGGAATGTGAAACCTTCATGATCTTGTCGATAACAACCCAAACTGCATCATTTCCTCATGGTGACATCAGTAAACCCATCACAAAATCCATTATGAATTCATTCCACTTCCAATCAGGGATGGGTAACTACTGTAATAGCCTTGTCGGCTGATGATTCGTTTCCTTCACCTGTTGATAGGTGGGAAATCTCATAACAAAAACAGAAATTTCCCTCTTCATTCCGGGACACCAATATAGATGATGTAGATCTCAATACATCATGGTGAAACCAGGATGAAATTCTCCTATTGAGGCATGAAAATGTCACAACATCTCTTAATGTATGTCTGATGACACCCATGTGTTCCCTAAAAAACGCAAAACCTAATCATCGCCTATAGTCCACCCAGTAATAGGGTCCTCTCCTAACACACTCTCCCGTTAGACTAGGCCTTTGAAATCTGAATGATGCCTCATTCGCACTCGATCTAGTATAGTATAAATAACATATATAGAAGAAATAAACATCTTCCCCTATCTATCATGAACCACTAAATGAATCTATGATAACATAGATATAAGCTGACACTCACTGTTGGCCTCCTAAACTACCTACATCTGAGTCCTCATGATTAATGAATTATCCACAATATTTCCTTTTCCAGGCGTGTAGGAAAGATCAGTGTCAAAAAACTAAAGGTACTCAACCCACCATTTCTTTCTCAAATTCAAATCACACTAATTGATGATATATTATAGACTTTATGGTCAGTTTATACCATAAAATTCCTTCCCATAAGATAATGTCTCCAATAGTGAAAAACATGCACAACTATAGCCAACTTGATATTGTGCGTTATGTAAATCCTCTAATGTGGAATCAAATACTGAGACTCATACACAACAAATCCTTCCCCCTGCATAAGTATTACTCCCATCTCTAATACCTGATGCATCTCAATAATCTATGTAACTCTTTCTTGGTTCTAGAAAATTTAGTATCAGTGCTGAAGTTAGTCTCACATTCAGCTCCTTAAAGGATTAATTCCAAGAATATATGCACAATTACTTTACACCCTTCATAGTTTGGCCCATCAGTGGGGCTTCTAAGCATGGAAATTCTTGAATAAAGTGCTTCTAGTAACCATCCAGCCCTATAAAACTTTGTACCTCAAAAATTTTCTTCAGCTTCTCCTAGGAAACCACTACTCTCACCTTTTCTAGGTCTACTAATACTGACATGTCTAAGATGATATGACCCATGAAGTGAATCTAGTCCATCCAAAATTTTCCTTTTGAGAGCTTAGAATATAAATAGTTCTTTCTTCGTGTGCTGAATACGATCTTTAGATGGATGACATGGTCCTATCAAGTGTAATAGTATACCAAGATATATTCAATGAAGACTACCATAAAATAATCCATGTAATGATGGAACAATCGGTTAATATGTACCAAAAAAACTATTGATGCATTTGTGAGGCCTAATGGAATGAAAAAATACACATATAAACCATAACTGCTCCAAAAGGATTAAAGATGTATATCTGATGGTCTAATGCGCAACTGATGATATCCTAATCTCATGTCAATCTTTGAGATAACCGGTGCTCCTCAAATCTGACCAAATAGATCATCAATCCTCAACAAGGGATATACGTTCATGACTGTAAATTGGTTAAGATTATGATAATCCACATAATGTCATAGGGAATATAGGGTATTAAAAATTTGGCAAAGAGGAAAAATACCACCGTGATCACTTTGCAGAATGAAGGAAGTGTTTTTACAAAGCTATCGAATAAAAGGGACTCAATTTGAGATGTATTTATATGAATAAACTTGAAGGAATTCATGTTTTAAAGTGTTCCACTTACCATTTACTGGGAAAGATACGCAGAGAATATTGATCATGAACCGCAAACCGCTGGCCTACGTAGCGATGTCCAGTGAACAAGGAGGACCATGAAATGTGTCATCAACAAAGATGTATGCCAAATAAACACCCATATACCATATTCATTTGTTCATAGATGAAGCCAATGTGCATGGTTCCATGAACAATTATCAAGAACTAAAGCCTTCGTGAACCCCGGTTGACCGAGTCTTCCGTGGGTTAAATGATTTCTTCAAACGATGTCCGAAAATGTTTCTGTGTGCCCAGTAGTTATGATCACCCGGATGGTTTATAAAAAGAACATATTAGATAGGAAGATGTTATAAAGAGTATTGATAAGGATGGGCGACAAAGTTTTGGGGGATGCTTAATGGTTCTACTGCAGCTTATGTCTCGTTTCATCAGCAAAGCACGAACCATGATCCACTTCCTGCGCAGGTACAGCCGGACATGAACCATAAAATAGGGGAATTGAATAATAAAAACAGAACCAAAAACCAAATAATCTTCGCAGATTAGTTACTCACGAATCGTAATCCCCCGGACCCAACTTCACCAGGGTTCTCCGCGTAGAGCACTGCTATGTGCACTGCTACAGGGACCAAACCTAGTTTCATGTACCTGATCAGTACGCAAATATTACCCAAAGCAGCATGGTAGGCCTCATACCACATAAGTACACAATTGGTGATACACATGCCCATGTACCATACTAGTATGCAGATAAACACTCTTCCGGCATACCATTATGGTATGTAGAGCCTCCCCCATCCCGCATAAATAGTCGGTATGTAGAATGGGGTATTTTAGTGTGTCAGTTCCAACAACACCCTTACATTACCGTCTACTCCTCCATAGTACCTACACTAATCATTCCACTGGCATCAGGCCAAATCCTCCTCCAAAGCCACCAGACACATATGGTCAGACCCTCGACTGCATCAGCATGCTCAATTGAGTCCGCATACCCATGGTAAGCAGAGTATCGAAGGCTCTCCCAACAATGGTGAGGGATTCAAGAATACCTGTGAAGATACATTCCCATGGTAACCCAGAGTACAACCTTTGGATAATGAAATGAACCTCCCCATTCTCAGTATTAAGGGTGATCACTAAATTTTCCATTCAATGAGGAATAGTGATTAGTCGAAGGGATTATGTTCGATCCCCACATTGACAAGGAATAAACTCCTCCCCTTCATAGAACATGCTACAAGGCCCTCTTACCAAGGTATTCCCCCCCTTTCCTGAGGCAGGGCTGCGTGAACTTCAATCAAATTTCAAATGGAAAGGATCATCGCTCTGCACCCTTGCCCACTGTTGCCCCAGCCTCTTCCGCCATGGGCTCTCCCTCCCCCACCAGCAGAGGATGAGTCATGTATAATGTCGAATAATTCATATCCTTATGTTTCTCATATCAAGAATGACTCACATGGGCTTAGAGGTCTGTATGGATGAAAACATGCACATGTTTTGATCAACGAGAACTTTGATTCTTGATTAATTTACGATACGTAGGATGCCTACCAGAAGGCCCAAGCTCAAAAGGGGTTCCCGGCCAAAAGGGACCCACCCAATCATGTTTCCTCAAATAGGTGGATCCCATGCATAAAACATGCATATTCTAGACTACGAGAACTCTGATTCTGTATTATAACAGGATACATAGGATTCCTACCAAAAGGCCTGAGCTCAAAAGTGTTCCTACCCATAAATGGTCCACCAAATCATGATTATCAAACGGGTGGATCCCATGCATAATCCCCACACGTTCAGAACTACATGAACTATGATTCATGACCAAATCAGGAAATGTAAGATGCCTACCATATGTCTTGAGATCAAAAGGCGTGCCTATCCAAAAGGGTCTTCCTCGTCATGTCTCCTCCAATGGGAAGCTCAATTGTGTAATCCTCATATGATTCGTAATACGAGGGTTCTGATTCCTCTCCCGAGGATATGAAGGAATCTCTATTTGTGGTCCTAGTCCCAACATCAAGTTACCTTCTGCCCCCTAGATTATGATATACTCCAAAGCCCCTTCTAATACGGCTCATATCAGCACCACCTACGTAGCATCAAGAATATGCATGCTTATGATGATCTGAACAAATATGGGTAGCCCATGGAAACACTCTTCGAGAAAGAACCAAGGAATCAAAAACCTATGAAAACAACTTAAATCTATAAGAGAGTTCTAGTACATGAAATAATCCTCCACTAGAAGGATGTGGTGAGCCTGGACTCTCAGACTATTGACCAATTGAGTCCTCATGTGTCATGTTCCAAAAATTCAGCCGACGAGCGCGTGCTATTGGAAAGAAGGTCCATCAATCATGGATACCATGGACATTGGGCATTCTTGTCTCCACGAATACACCCGCTGGAGACCATTAAATAAGTAATTTCCAAGAAGGACTGATTACAAGAGTGCATGAACCCCACATAATCACCCACTAGGACCAATTGTTCCCATATGACAAATTCAACATTCTATAAAGGATAATCATGCAGAACGTGTTGAAACTAAAGAATGTTAAATCTCCATTTCCTCGCTGACTAAAATCACACCACCTTAGAGGCGGAAAAAATGGATAACCCGACCTGAATCCTAGCCTACAGTGGATTTCTACCCCACATAGGCCTCTTCTCCTTGTAGTAAAAGAAAAATGGAAGGGCAACAAGTTGAATCCCCAATTTTTCATGTGGTTAAAGGAATGATACATTGACAATGATTAGTGGTCTGTATATCATACATGTATTGCTGGTTTCTGCCAAGTGGCCTTCGATCCAAATGGCATCTCCATGATCCATGAATATGAACACATCAGCGATCTTATAGGTGGTATGGGCCTCAACAAAGATCAAGACCCCTTCGCCTACCCAACATCTTCAACACTCAGTTTTCGGTATGCTGATTAGGGAGTAACACTGAAATGGTAATCTCTTGATGCTGGAGGACACAAGACAAGACCTCCAGTATCCAAAGGTCCTCCATCCACATATTCATCCGCTTTCAGCATCCTTGCAGCAGACGACCCTGGTGGTCATCTCAAACTGTTTTGGGAGCCTGTCCCCAGAATACGACAATGTGTACCTCCCTTATCATAGGGAGGCAGATTAAGTCAATGTTGATGGCTTCATCCCAATTGTACAAGGGTCCTACCCATGAGCCGCCGCCATAGAGCATCACTATCGACACCAGACGACTAGACCTCCTCCCACTGAGGAGGAGTTTATGCCGAGGGAACCTGCCAAAGTCTAGGAGACTCAGGCCCCTTGGGATACCCGCCAAGGATGAAAGATGTTCAACTAGGGACATTCCATCACCGCGGTTCCTGAGGAGCATCTCTGCCATACTAATGCGGTAGAGTTCAACGAGAAGACATATGACTTCACCCTCTCCACTCAATCCCACCATAATAATAGGCCTCCATGATACGAGGACATGCATGTTACTGCTAGTGCTCGATGATCCATCCAAGGGGACAGAGAGGAAACCTATATGTAGATGTATATATCTTCCGACACACAACAAGAATGCCATCAATATAGGGAAGCTTCTGACTATATACAGGCACAAATACATACTGATATACAAGAAGTCCTCTACAAAAATTGGGCAGCACTCAGCTGTACAGAGGCACAAATACCTGCTGATGCACTCCAGGCCTACCATAAAAATAGTACAGCAATAGCCTATATGCATGCACAAATACCTGCTGATCCATACGAAGCCCACCATCAAAATTGGGTGGTAACCAAACATGAGAAGTGTTATATTACTATAGATGAATGCAACTCTTGTGATACAAATACAACAACAAGAGAGGAGATTTAAATTCCCTCTCGTGAATATGAAGACCATAATTCAAATACAGTGGCAGCCGGAGAAGAAAACCGGTATCAAACTCATTCCTTTGTCCCAGTATAGGAGAACTGCCAATATTTATTGGAAACTCATGGAGGACCAGAGAAAGAACAAACTCATGCTCCGACATCCGAATGATACTTTATACCCATTCCAGCCTAAGATTTATCTCAGCACATCCTAGCCATAATGGAACATCAGACTTTGATTCCAAACCATATCCTCCAAACATGCCAAAATATCATTACATCGGTGAGAAATGCTAGAAATTGTGCCCACAACCCGATTTTCATGAACAGAATGTCTCACTCATGAAATGTGTTAATATCTACAGAGAAACTATGAATCCCTAATCCAATCTATAAGGTTCGATGACAATATCCCATAACATACTGAAAACCGGATCGGCAACAAATACGTATTCTGACTGTGGGATGCTGGTCCAACGTGGTGGCCACTCTAGGGTAAACATATATCCCTACCAAAACTCAGGATGCTTGTTGGTGTATCCTGACTATATCATTGGACCCAAAAAGATAGGGACCCATCCATGAAGGCCATCACCAATAGTAGATGGCCCCAAATAATCAAAAGAGAGCGCCCAAAATGAATAGTGAAAAAGGAAACCCTAAAATGAATAGCATATGAATGATCATTATCTGCTGGAAGCTAGGGTACTTGACGCCCTCAAAAATCTATCAATTAAGGAGTAAGACCCTGAAATTCCATTACAAAATTATGGAAGTGGAAATATCAGTTGAGAAGGTCCTCCCATCAATGTCACTACTAGTAGCTCTGAAGGTCCTCCACAGAGAACCAGTGGGGGCTCACTCTGTGGGTCAATAATGATCGATCATGAGAGCATATCCCTTGATGCATGTTGGGGTATCCCTCCCCTTGGCATAAAGATCAGAGAGATATATGTTTCTTACCTTGGTGTCGTCCACCCTGATGGTCCTTCCCAGGCTATATGTTATAGATATACTACTCCCTTTAGTTAGACATCAAGTCATAATGGTGGTCCTCGCAATGGTGACGGTCCTTGAGAAGGTCTTCCCCGCAACGACAGTTGTTGTGAAGGTCATCCCCTCAACAACGCCATGAAATGAGAAGGTCCTCCACTCATTGCAGTACATCCTAATGGTCATCCCAAGGATGAAAACTATGGAAATTATCCATACAACTAATATCAAGTCATGATGGTAGTCCTCTCCATGATGATGGTAATTGTGAAGGCCCTCCCCACAAAAATAGTTGTTTTGAAGGCCCTCCCCATGGAAATTACATGAAACGAGAAGGTCCTCCCCTCATTGAAGTAAATCTTAAAGGTCCTCCCCAGAATTTAATCTGCATAAATTATCCCTACAACTAGATATTATGTCATGATGGTAGTCCTCACTATGATGACGGTCATTGCGAAGGCCCTCCCCGCAATGACAGTTTCTATGAGGGTCCTCCCGAAAATAATGTCAAGCAGCAATAAGGTCCTCCCCTTACTACATCCCACCCTTAAGGTACTCCCAGGGGTACATGTCATCCAAAACAAATTTTGCGGTCAGGCATAAAGCATCCATGGTACTCCTCTCCATCACAACAACACTTTCGAAGGTCCTCCTCGCAACCAAAAAGCAATCCGGCAAGAAGGTCCACCCCTTTCCAAAAGAAATATGAGAAAACCCTCCTATGATGAGGTTCTCAGGAAGGATTCAGAGACATCTTGAACACCTTCTATAATGAGTGATATTATTTCTCAACCAGAGGATGGCCCAGGTCCATGCTCATCACTTGAGCCACCCCCACAACGTCCGCAAACCGATGTGGCCCCCAACAACCCAGTCTCTTGGAAGGAAAATATTATGAAGTAGTTGAGATGGGAATATTTACTATAGAGGAATCTAGAAGGACAATAGCATGATGTGTTGTTTTTGAGAAGAAAAATAGCTAGGGATAATATACCGGTGATGTATTGGCCTACCTCCAACTCTAACTTTGACATACTTGGAGAATTTTCCAGGGAATACATGCATAAAATTTTCCTAAATATATGGAAAACTCTTCAAATGATGAATTGAAAATTACAACCATACGAAGGGTATGTGGACCATGTCAGCACAATAGGGGAACTTTATTGTATGATTGACTTTGAAGCCCTCCAATCTGCAAGGTAATAACAATTATAACGGTGAATGAAAAACCTTGAACTGGCTTGCCTCCATGCACTACACAAGTTTCAATGCCTCATAAACGACGCCCCAACTAGTGTTCAATTTAGGGATGGAAGGAACATGGAGCTTTAAACTTCACCCCACATACAGTCCTGTAGGCCCCAATGGGAATGAAATCTTGAAATGTCATCTCTCAAAGGCAACAATAAAATAAAACCACTATTAATGAAATATGGGATACTTTGTAATGATTGGTCTGATGTATGTCTAAAATGGTTAGGGTCAAAGGGATTAGTTCATAAAAAAACATCAGAGTTAAGAGAACATGAACATCCAGCAGGCTTTTTGACTATAGGAAGCCAACTAGCAAGTTGTACTCAAGACTTCAAAAGAGAACATACCCTATGAAATCCCAATTCCATACTCGGATTACACTCACGCGAGAGTGGGAGAAATTGAAGGGGTGGTGATAGCATCAGGTACCACTTTGATACATGAACAACCCCATCCCACAGGACTGGGGGCATTTTCAAATCAAAATTACCCCACAAGACCAACAAATCCAGGATGTAGTGGATTGATAAGATAATGTGAACAACCCTAGCCCATAGGTTTGGGGATATTTTTACCTTAAATCCCTACTCAGTGGAAATTTGTCTTCCACTGTCTAGAAATAATGATGCACAGAGGAGTTACCCCTTCCACCACTTCCCATGGTTAGCACCATCTGACACAAAGGTGTGTTATGAGGTCAGACCATGTATCACTTCGGGTATATCTTCATCAAGAATCCCAAATAATAATGTATAATGGGTGGAGAAATTCCAATAAAGGGAATAGGAAGCCTCTCTACCATTTATCACCATGTACCCCACTGTTAATGTGGTACGTCTGAGTGAATGTGGCGAGTTTCAACCCCACAGATCTCAGAGGTAGTGACACATGGGTATAATATGTACTAGAGGATAATACACTCCAAGAGGCATCCCAGACCTATCCTGATGGTGTGCATACCCATAACCAGATGGAGGCCCTAAATCTGGGAGCCCACTCTGTAAATCTGACATTTCCTCCCCCGCAAAAACTCCAACAATGAGAAAAATATATCGAATGTCATCTATAACCCGTATCATCCCCCCATGATAGTACATCCCTTGCCATTGAGGATATTTTCCCCAAGAGGAAGAAATGAAAGATCTCAGACAAATTAATGTTGAGCTACGTCGAGGGAGGTATCACGTCGGGTGTGTTCCCCCTGCGGAACATCTATAGGTTCTCCCACAAGAGGTGCCCATACCACAAGAACTCATCCTGGTGAATAAAACCATGCTCATAAGACCATTTAACTCGGCCCTGAGAGGACATCATGACTTCCTCTCATTGGAAATCCAACCATAATATGTTCTGGTAAACCCACAAATGATTCCTTTGGCTAGGTATCCACCCCAAACTCCAGTTGTGTCAGCACACCCAATCTTGGCCCCTACCGCACCACCTCCAGCTCAAGCCCAAAAGGATATGAACCAAGGGATATTAAACACATTATAGTAGATAAAATCTCGAATATAGTCTATGTAGGGGTGGCACGCTATGATATAATAGAGCATAAGACCTACCCTGAGTGGGTGAGCAATTTTCTGCAACCACAAATCATTGGGACCCCTGTATTCCCTGTATTAAATAGATTGTAGGACCCACAAAGTCTTTTTATGCACTATACAACTTTCTATGACCCATTTAAGGGATCTCTAGAGCAGCAAGAATCCAAAAAACTCAGGTATTTCATAAAAAACCTGTAGGGATCAGGTTTCGTATAGTAT
Organism: Viscum album; assembly: GCA_963277665.1. NCBI lineage: Eukaryota > Viridiplantae > Streptophyta > Magnoliopsida > Santalales > Viscaceae > Viscum > Viscum album. The sequence goes on from OY728119.1 coordinate 1,667,024,986, forward strand.
ATTGGCTTTCTAGCTAATTCAATTACAGGTTGGGATGACCTCCGGCTATATGTTCTCTCCCAGTTTAGTTGAACATAGCCCAGAACGACAGTCAGTGACCTCATGAAATATAAGAAGTGATAAAACAAGAGAGTCTCAGACTTTATTTACATATGGAATGGTCAGACATATTCCTTGAATCGGCCACACCTGCAGAATGAGATGCTCTCCATGTGCATCTAAAGCCTTCGATATGAATTGTGAACATAACTCATCATAGTGAAATATACTCTTGGGATTAGAAACTTCCCTACCATTGACCAAAGGATATAAGACTCATGTCAATGGACTAACCTTTAATCTTGTGTGGGCCCATCAGACCTTAGAAAAAGAATGGTGAAGACTGAGGCATCTTCTGTCATACTTATGACACCCTCGACACGAGCACTATTTTGGAGGACCCCACTAAACCCTACGGGACCCCCTGTACATCAACACCCATCCCGCCTCAGTAGGATGAGTGAAGGGGTGTTAAAATAAATAAGTTTGAATAACGAAGAAAAAAACTTTATCTGTTCCGAGATGACCAGGTCTGTGGCTATTTAAGTGTTGCCATGAATCGCAATCTACTTCGGCTGCTAGAGCCAAAGCGAGATGATGAAGTTTTTCTCGATGACCATACAAATTATTGTCAGTATCACTAGATACTAGGACAAAACATCCATGAATTATTTGTTTTCAATGATATCCTGCAAAATATGGTGGATTCTTGGAATGTCAAGTTGGGCCCACTGCTAGCACATGTTTCGTATGTTTCCACCTCTTACTCAAGAGGGGAAGAAGAGTGGAGATAAGTCACCAGCAATAAGGAGAAAATTTTGACAACTATAAGAACTGGTAGATTGTCAAAAGAGTCCACAAACTCTTCCAGGAATAGTTGAAATATCCTATTGTGGCCTCAAAAGTTTCTAAGATTGTACAACCATCTTCCTCATCCCTACGGTCCTCTAAAGGCCAGAAGGGTATAATACAGGATAAAAACGAAGAGATGATACCAAAACTGAAGTCATTATTGATGCTTTTGGATTTCATGCCAATATACTTCGTACAATAGGCTCCTCCCCACCAAATGCTACAACCAGTATCACCCCTCTAAATAGTGCAATAGGCACCACCATGAAAAATGGTACAACGGGCACTGCCCCATCAAATGAAACCATCAGAAGAAGACAATCAGACTGAAACAACGTCGGATCAAGATCCGATATTTGGATCCATTAATTTCATTCAATTAATGGACCCCTTATCTGATGAAGACAATGGCCACAAACCCAAATTCCTCGTTCCCCAGTGGAGAGCCAGTAGAATATACCGCCGAGGCCGGAGGTTTCTTGGAAGTCATGATCATGGCCGGAGTCAAATTCCCCACCATGCCACAAGCCAAACATTTAACAACGTTGAAAGAAAATTAGATATAAAAAATGAGAATAAGAACTCTCCTTCATCCCCATCAGAGGAAAACTAAACCCAGTCATCTAGGAGGATTCATTAGGGAAGAAAAAGTACAGAACCATCCAAGGTATACATGCAGACCAATTCTGCTGAATTTGGAAATCACTACAGCAGTACCAACCCTTTCTATAGAGGCGGATGCATCTAAATCAAAAGCTCGAAACCCTAAAACATATATGGAGGAGAAACCCAAAGCCGGGAAGCAACGACTATTAGAGTAGAAGTATGAAATTTTAAAGCCTCTGTCTTTAGTAACAACGGTGCTATAAATCCGTTATGCATTGAGTTTGTCTGAAGATCTTAGAGAGTCAGTCATTGAGGCCTTGCAATGTCCCCAGGAGTTCGAGGCTCAAATAGCAGCGGCTGAATTCTATAGAATGAAGACAATTCATGAATAATTTCACGTCATCATCTACTTCACAGAGAGGTATGAAGACACCATCTTGAAAGGGAACATCATACCCTCATATGTGTCTGGAAATATAAATGAGACTGATTTTCGAATGATCTTCATTGAAAATGGATCTGGAGTAAACCTCCTCCCACTAAGAATGATTCGTCGATTGTGCTATGATTAATATAGCTTGACACTCAGCACTACAACTCTTCTGGGATACAAAAATAGTGAGCAAAATCCATTGGGAAGAATCAAGAATAAAACATCTCTCAAAGATCTCATATCAGATTATGAGTTCTTTGTGGTGTTGTAGAGTACGACCTTCAATGCTCTATTAGGGAGGCCTTTACTACATCATCATGGTACAATTCTATCCTCATACCATCAGTGTATCAAATATTTTCCTAATTTAAAAAAATGATTTGTTTCCTGATGATAAATATGTTTTTCAGTTCTATGAGTCGCATTACATCAATGCGGGGTTTTATGTTTCAGAATAATAACACCATTTAGCTGACGACACTGACTAGATCAATGCCCCTAATGAATTGGAGATGGATCATACAGACCCCTTCTAGAATCGTGGGGAGGAGTATATACAACCCATCAACCAAGTTGAATGTGTAATTACAAGATCAGATACAAAATCAGTTTTCTTCATGGTCTCTTCTAGGAACATAAATTCTAAAGACATAGAAGAAGAGACTGACTCCCATGTTTTCTAGAAAATCCATGTCAAAGATTCTCCTGACCCATCATTGGGACATCATACATCCCTTGCCTCACAGACTAAAAAAGTGGCGATTTATTTCCCAATATTGGAGGAGTTATCTCAAAATTCTAGTATCCATCATAAGAGGAAGATGATGAGGATGATGAAGAAGTGGAAGAAGACCTCAAGGATGCTCCTCCTACATTTGAAGAAGAAGTTTCCACAACCATCGATGAACTTAAGGTGATAAACCTGGGCACTAAAAACAAACCACTCCCCTCTTTAACCAGTGTGTCCAGGTCTGTAGAGGAAAAGGATGAATATACCTATTTCGTAAAGAAGAATCAAGATATGTTTTCCTGGAATTACACAGAGATAACATGCCTCAATCTTGAAGTCTCCACCCATAATCTGGTCTTCCCAGAAGATCACCAGGGCTGTAAACAAGAAGCTAGAAGGACCCACCTGCCGCATGCTGCCAAAATAGAGGCTGAAGTCGTTAAACTTATCAAAGAAGAATTCATGCGGGAGGTACAATATCTAGTTGGATGGAAAAAATATTCCCTATCAAAAAGAAGAATGGACATATTAGAATCTGTATTGACTTTGGGGACCTTAATCGGCATTTCCCAAAAGACAAGTTCCCGGTCCCTGTCACAGGATTGTTAATCAATACAATAGCTGGATACGAATCCATATCCATCATGGAAAACTATTATAGATACAATCAAATATGGATGGACCTAGGGGATGAAAAATCTACCACTTTTAGGGACTGTCAGGGTGTGTTCTCTTATAATGAAATACCCATTAGTCTAAAAAATGATGGTGCAACATATCAGCACAACATGCAATGCATCTTCAAGCCCTTTTGGGAAAATTTATTGTGTGTTATGTCAATGACATGGTTTTTAAGTCATGACAGCATTCAAACCACCTATCCAACCATGGAACATTCTTTAAAACAGTGAGACAACAATGTTTAAAGATGAATTCCTTGAAATATTCCTTTATCATTACGTCAGGAACATTTCTTGGTTTTTTCATACACCATTGTGGCAACGAAGTTCACCCTGAGAAGAAAAAATACATTTTTTTCATGCCCCCACCTCGCAACCTCTCCAAGTTGAGAGGTATCTAGGGGAACCTATCCTACATTCGACACTTCATATCCAACCTAGCAAGTAAATGATTACCTTTCACCAGGATCATAAATAAAGGAGTTACGTATGAATGGGATAATGATTTTCAAGAATCATTTGAAAACCACAAAAGATATCTCATAAGACCATCAGTGTTCATGCCGCATGTTTTGGGCAGACTACTAATTTTATACATAACTGGCCTGAAATGGTCATTAGGCACATTCATTGCACAGAATAATGATTCTAGTAGCGAGGATAGCCTCCACTAGCACAACCGGACAATGATTAATGGTGAAAATTAATATTTAAATATTGAAAAGGACTGACTGGCCCTAATCTTCATAGTTGAGAAGCTCTGGAATTACCTTCCATATCATGAGTTCCACTTTTCCCCATGCTTCAACTCGCTCAAGTATATCTTCAACCGTACAATGCTAAATGGGATCATTTCACGATGGGTAGTCATCCTGCAACAGTTTGACATATGGTATGAGCTTCAGAAGGCCATCAAAGTCCAGGTATTAGCATACATCCTAGACAAGACACCTTGGGAAGAGATGACACCATTGGATACCAAAATCCCAGATGAAGAAGTTTTTTCAGTCTAGGGGGACACCTAGATATGGGAAATGTTCTTCGACGGTGCTTCTTGATGTATGACGAGGAAAAGGATGGAGGATCCAAAGATCAACAATGTGGGGCTATGGATTATACTTCTATCCCCTAAAAAGGATGTTTTCCATACTATTTCCTTCTTTCAGATTGATGTACGAACAATGAAGCAGAATATCATGCCTTTGTTGGAGACCTGGAATTGCCACTCCAAGTGTATCCCAAAAACCTAAAAATAAAGGGTGATTTAGAGCTAGTTATCAAATAGGTCAATGATGAATACACTATCAAGCAATATGTGTTGGTTCCCTTAATAAACCATGTTCATGAATTTATGGTAGAATTCCCATCAGAATCACTATTGACTCATGTCCACTGGTTTCAAAATTCCCATGCCGATGATTTGGAAAATGTAGCCACAACCTTAGCTGATATCGACCGTGATGAGACAATAATTAGTATTTCTCACCGTCAGATAGTCTTTCTATTCATGAAGAGAAATATAGATGATGTTGGTGAAATTATTCATGTTCTTGAGATATATGGTCACACCAGTGGATGGATGAAACCCGTTACAAATTACTTTCAGAACTGAAAACTCCCACCAATTAGGGCTGAAAGTGAGTAGGTCTGAAGGTGGGATGTCAATTTTTCATTGTACAATGGGTTGAACCAAGAGAAGTTCCACTACAATTGAGTCCTTGGAAGAATCCTTCAAAGGTGCATTGAGGGAGAAGAGACTACTGCCGTCATCAAATAAGTACATGCCATAGCTTGTTGAGCACACCAGTCAGCAACCCTGCTCTCTCACCAAGTATAGTGGCTTGGGTGTTACTGGACCACCATGATGTATGATTCCACCACGTATACTGTGAAGTTCCATTCCTGCCAAGTCCATGTGAATTTCATACACCACCACCTATAGTTATTTAATATGTCTAAACACTCTCGGCCATTTGTCTCATGGGTAATGGATGTTTTCATATCATATCCCCCACTACAGCCAGAAAATTCAAGTTAATACTCATAGCAACCGACTTCTTTTCTAAACAATCTGAATCCATACCCCTTAAGGAAGTCGGGGAAAAGAACATCGTAATATTTGTGAAGTCCCACACCATCACTAGATATGGGGTCCCTCATACGATACTGATGGACAATGACACCAACTTCATCTCTGCTGAGTATGATAAACTATACCAAGAATATGGGATCAAGGTCAACAAGTCATCCCACTACCACACGACAGCCTATGGGAAGATAGAATCTCCCATCAACACTCTATCCAACATACTTCAAAAGATTTTCAACATGGATAAGAAATCGTGGCCAGAAATTCTCTTTCACGCTTTGTGGGCTTACCGCACCATGACCCGCACCGGCACTCAAAAAACCCGATACTCACTAGTATAAGGGGAAGAGGATGTAGTACCTATCAAAATTCATGTTCCATTTATTTGTGTGGCTATATGTCATTAACTGTCTACGAACGAGAAATTGCAGATACAATTTGAGGAATTGATATAGTTAGACAAAAAAAGGTTGCACACTCTGTACCATTTGTAAATCTACCAAAACTGAATTTTAAGAGCCTTTAAAAAAAGGACAACCTTAGATCATTACTAACTGGTGAAATGGTGTTACTCTTCAGAACAATAATGATACTAGGGAATAATCCCCCAATGCCTGAACCAAAGTGGGAAGGACCAAATATCATACCTAGGGTCTATTCTAATGGAGAATACGCCCGAATATCAATCGAAAAAAATCTCATCTCATCACTCATAATTTAGATGTTCATGAAGAAATACTTTGCATAAAACTTCCCCTATAACAATGGTCCAACCTCAATGAACCTAAAAAATGAGTCATGATCGTGCCAAAAAGACAAGGTCCATGATTTACGACGTTAAACTATGATTTATGAAATGTGGAAATATCATGGTCCAAACTCTATGAACATAAACCATGAGTCATCATTCTAGCCACATGATGCAAAAATGTACGAGATTAGTCCATGAAAAAAGAAATTAAACTGAAATGATCTCAGTGCTAAGGTATAAGATCTATGATGTTCAACTATGAAATAAGACTTCCTCTAATGATAAGGTCCAAGATCCATGATTTTAAAATATAAGATAATAATTCCCAGAATGCTTAGTTCCATCATCAAGGACCTTAAACTATGAGATAAAAATGTCCCCATGGTCCAAACTCAATTTCCCTAAAGTATGAGTTATATATTTTCTATGCTCTAGTCCAAACTATAAGACCTTAAACTATGAGGTAAAAAAATCCCCCCCCCCCAATGCTATGGTCTAAACTCTAAGACATTAAACTTTGATTCATCATCATTTCCACATGACATTAGGCTATATGGAAAATGTCCTCACCATAAGACATTAAAGTACATTGCATAAAATGTCGTAATTTCATGATAATAAATTGAATGACCATTCATAGAACTGCATGTGTATTGATTCCTTCTCTCTTTGGATACATAGAGATTCCTTGATCTTCGATCCTGACCAAGCCCCACCAGCATAAAAATTCTCATTTTCCCTTACACACGGGCCAGACCTATGTGGAAGCTCTAGGAAGGACACAGTTCTGGGTATTCTCACATTCCCAGAAATACCTTTCCCTTTTTTCACACTCCATACCCTGGGAAAACAAGAACTCAACCAATCACCCAAGGCCATCTGGAATGGAAGGACAGTGTCCCATGAACACCTTTGATTGGATATGCATATCATGCCACTATGGCTTTGTATAAGTCATCCACAAAAATGTCCGTCAATCATTGGAAAATTCGTCCCCATGAGAGTCATCTCCTATCTCAGTAAGATTAATGGCTACCAAGAACCATGTCATCCATCATGATTCAAGAAACCCTTGGGACTATTGTTTACACCTTCTGTCATCACTCACTTCTAAGGAATGACAAAACACCCTGAATGCGATTGACCTGAAACTTTTGAAGACCTCAACAAGGCCAAAATCGTCCTCACCACACAATAATAAACTGCAAGGCAATGACTTTAGTTTTAAAGTGTCCTCTAATTTTGAATTCAATATTATTATATGGTGGCATGATGTCCTTGCGATCCTTTTTTTCTCGGACAGAGCATATCTCACGTGATCTTAGAAATCTTACCAAGAGATATTCAAGGACATTATAGAAAATTGGCCTAAGAATTTGGTTCGAGAAGGACATCCCTAAAAGGCATGTCCCAATTCCCTCCCCTGAGAGGAACACCGTTTCCTGGCCATGTAATGTTAAATGACCATGTATACCAAAGAAAGAACAAATACCTCACCCTTTCAACGAGTCAGATCTATGTGAGGGACACCATTCCATGAGTAAATCACATACCAAATGCACCAATATGTCCTGGTATACCTATGAAATATTCCAAACACCATGATTTATGTGATTTTGAATCCCCAGAACCTTCCGAGGCTATCTGTAATGGAATGACAATGTCCCATGATCACCTTTGATTGACAATCCATATCATTCCCCAGTGGCTCTATATATGCCACCAACAAAATTGGCCACCAATCAAAGGAAAATTCGTCCATAGGATATTCATATCCTATCTCAGTACCCCCATTGGCATCCTAGACTCATTCCCCCCTCATGATTTGAGGGCCCTCATAGTTATGGTTTACATTTTCCCCCTTTCACACATACTGGATATATCGAAATATATGGTCATGATTCACCATTGGTCTCTTTGAAGGTTCATAAAATATATCCTATCCGCATGAACGAATTTGATTCGCATGCAAATGAAAAATTCCCCCATTCGTTTAGGGGTTTCCCTAAATATGTTCAACCAAAAAGCCTCCTCTTGTGACAATGGGAACCCCTAGTCGAAGGTTACACATTGTATTCATAAATTTCCCAATCTCCATATTCCTCAATGGCCATCGGGAATGGAAGGCCAATGTCCTAGGGAAACCTTTTCTTAACTATTCATATCATACCCCGGTGGATGTGCATACATTTTCCACAAAAAAATGGACATGAATAAAAGATAAATTCCTCCCTTGGAGAGTTCTTTATAGTCTCTCTATGCTCAAATAACATTCACATCTCATCACCCTCCAAGATTTGGAATACTCTGGGATGATGGATTATGTACCTCCTTCTTCCCATCTATCCCAGACATGGAAAATTCTCTTAACTGAACTGACCACTTGCTAACTTTGCATCACACAAGTAAGAAATGTGCGGGAAAGACCACCCAATCAAGGCTGATGTGCATGTTTCGAATGTTCTCAGACAACACTACTCAAGCCAGCCACCAATTGTGGATCCCAACCAAGATAAATTCAATATGTTGTAAATCCCACTAGGCCATCATGAATGGAAGGACAAAGTCCTAGGGACACCAATGATTGACTATGCATATCATGCCCCCATGGCTCTACATACGACACCCACAAAAAGGTCATTAAATAAATGAAAATTCATCCCTTTGAGAGTCATTTCTTACCTATGTACGCATAAAGCAGCTATTAAGCCTCAAGCATGTACAAAATCCACAAATCCAAGGCCAGGAAAAATTCCTAACAGATATCTGAAGGATACTAGAACATTCCAAACCAAAAAAATAGAGTCTAGGCCTTACCCCTCTAAATATAGTCCAAGTAGTTCGACATAAAACATGAGTAATAAGTTTGAATGGAAGGACTGTGGAATGTAAAGAAGAAAAATAAGACGTTGTACTCACAAGAGGGAAAATCCACCGCATGCACCTCTGGGTAAAAATCGAGTATCGGTCCTCTAAATAAAACAAAAAACACATTGATCCATCAAAAAAGTCGCAAATCTTGTTAGGTTGAAAACCTCCGAAGGGAGCCCAAAAAAACATCCAAGTTATGATTTCTAAGCCCGTGTCAAGAAGGCTTATGAAAAAATAAGATAATAAGTAATAGTAAATAATATTTTGTGAGTTGTTCCATAAAACCTCATAAATAGTCGAACTATGATCACTGAGTCCCTTGGATCAGGGGAAAATTAGAGCTTGATTCGATTATTCCAGTTTACTAATTTTAAGTCATGTTTTAAAATTAACACTTGAGTGAAATGATGTTGAAAGAAAAATGAAATGGGAGGGAAGAAAAAGGTAAATTAGTTCCGTTATATTCCATGAAGATGTACGGTGGGATTCCACATCCAAGAGTATCTCCTTGAGAAAAAAATAAGAATGATAAAGGATACATTCAACAGAGTTGTAAAGTTGCATCAACGATTAGTGAGACTCCATAATGGATGGGTGAAGCTTCAAAAAGTTCGCAGTCTTGATTTCTATACCCACTCGTAGAACCTCTGCTTCCCTCAAGGCATGGAGGCCGATTCTTTATCATTCCTACAATTTCTATTTCCCTCCCTCAATGATAGTTGTGCCCCGAGCCCACTCCTATTTGAGTGGTTCCATTTTTTGTCTTTAATTCTCCACATCCAAGTTAATCTGCTCCCCCAAAGACTCTTTCTCCCATAGCACTTTTTGCAACTTCGTAACCGTCCCAGAAGGAGTAGACACTTTATCAATGAGGAATTTTCATGTAGCCGCTAACTTGGCCACATAGAGTCCAGATTCAAGTGCATCTGTTTCCACCGGAGAAACAACCACTTTCTTTACTATGTCATAAATTTCATGATAATTAAATCATTCAAACCCCAGGAATATAAAATAGTGGTGTAACATTGGAAATTTTACTGTCATATCTTCCAATGGTGTTTGGGAAATTAACTCCCAAATATTCTTCCATGCATTTTGCTGAGTGGGATGAAATTTTTCTAGGCTCTCTCAGTCCATCTCAGAATCACTCCCCGAAGAAGAAATGTAGTTGGGAATGAACGTCACCAGAGAGGGACATAGTTCGGAAGCTACAACATCGCTTTACCCTACAATAGCCTCCTCTCTATTAATGATAATAGATGATAGGGTAGGGACATTCTCCATTTCCAAATCTTGTGGTTGTGAATTCATGGATGGATAGGACATGACAATAAATCCGACCCCCAAAAAAGTACTGCTGTCCAAAATAGGTGGCACTACATCCTCAATCATCAATCGTGCCCCACGGATATGAGAGAGTATGGAGGACCTGGAACCAAGATCGACCGGAACTGTAGCTTTAATGATGACCCATAAAAGATCACTAGATAATATCAATCTCGAGGGGATATTCATTTCGGAAAAGGGTATTGGTCTCGGAATGCAGTGGGCAGGGAATATAACCCCACTCATAAGTAGAAGAAATGTCACGATAGACTGCTCAGGACTTCCAGGGGCAGAACATTATCCTCCTCGACGGTAGCTTCTCCAGAACCACCATGAGTGGGCGTGGAATCATCCTTTGATGAAAGTCCCTCCATGGGGGAAAAAGCTACTCGATAAAGATTTATTGGGTCACAATATTCAAAGCCCCTCCACGATCTAGCAAAACTTGGGGCTTGTCACTAGAATCTTCCACCACCACAATGTCCACCATGTCTCTCTCCAGGTTAGTTGGCTCGACACGGTCAGCTAAAATCTCAAATTCTGCAAGTCCTTCCACTGATGGGGAAAATTTGTTGGTGTATTGGTAGGCACATATGAGGGGTCAAAATCACCCATGTTCTCCCCAAATGTCCATACTTACCTGTTTAGAACAGTTGTAATAGATAGTGATCTTTCTTCTACCCTGAAAATGATAGGGGATATAGATGCCTGAGCGGTTGTCATCTAATCACTGATAGGCCCTGCATCAAAGCACAGTTAGATACTAGTGATCCAACAAGTTAAATATATTTTTTTCAATCACCAGGTAAGTTGACATGTGTTATCCCCTTTCAAATATGCTTCGATGGCTATGAGGCTTGCTTACGTTTCCTTGACCATTGGGGAGATGGCTCATGAACTACATCACCAAGAGGATCTGGAAGCTGAAATGTCCCGAATGGATCTACAATCACTGCCTCCATATTTTCTTGGGAACTAGGAGATCATTCAGTAGTACCCCTATCGGTGAAGGGGCATAGTCCCCAACTATAGTACCCCCGAGAGAATAAGTAGGGGAAAATGATGTTTCCTGAGACCCATCAGCCCCTTGAAAAATAACAAAGATAAGGGGTAAGATTCCAGAATTGTTGAATAAAGGGAATTTAAGACAAAAGGTGGCAGATAAGACCTCCCCCATTGGCCGTGGGAATACTTCCATCAATATCACATGGTCTGACCAGTAATGTCTATCTGTAGGACCATGCAAGAACATTTCCAATTCAGTCAAGTGAACTTCCACCTCATCAGGCTCTTCATCAGCTGAAATATATGTAGGAGAGAAGGATCCATCAAAACCTGGATTATCGAAGTGTTCCCTATGAAGAAGTCTCCATATATCTTCGTCTGAGGCGCTCACCCTCAACTCATACTAGACTCTCCAAGACTCTCGAAAATCAGCCTTAATTGGGATGGCCAATGCTGAAAGTTTAACATGAGGAGGCAGTGTAGGCTTCAATAACCTTAAAAATTTCACAAGAGTCCCTACAAGATCAAAACATCATGTAGAGGAGAATATATGAGATTATTGGGGTATATAAGAAACTGTTTTTGTGGCGGCTATAGTACGTAAGTGAACAATGTCTCCATCATCATCAGCGGTCCCTGAACATAGCATGGAAAGCACCTGAGGCGAGTATTTGAAGGGAACACATTGGGAGTAGAAGAAGGTTCTAAGTTCCATGAGATAGTATCCAACCTCATATAGATCATAATCAAAAGAAACGTCAGTCGGTGCTGACACTACACCAATATCAGTGAGAGAAACATCCCAAGTATGGAGGGGTTTCTATAGATCCCAAGAAGATCAGACATAGGAAGATGAATGTCCATTCAAATGGTTCCATTTAATATAGGTCATTGGAAATTTGGCCTATGAAAGAACGGATGATGGGATACCGGCAGTAGCTCCAGCAGCTTGTTCAGCTGCCCGTGAAGTCATTACCATATCATTTACAATTTTCCCAGGGAGGGAGCAAAGATTCCTTCTAAGAACTTTTCGAGGTCGAGGGTGTTCATCAACATTAATTTTCTTCCCATTTCCCTTCGCAATAGATAACATGGAAGTATCCATTGTGGGCACTAATGAGGCCATCTGTCCATCAGGATATGACTTAACCCAGGCTTCTGCATAATTTATGGTGAGGAAGGGCACCGTATCTATAGAATCGGGATGTTTGGCATGGCTCTGGGTGTCCTCTCAGGTGGAAATTAGCCACAATTGGAGATATATAATAATATGATTCTTCTAGAGAGAATTGTTAAGATAATTAGGGAATAACTTTTGAATGAAATTGAATTGTCAGAAAAACATGCAGGGTGCATGAAACTCATAGATCAGATCCCCTCTAATATGAGCAACCATGATGCCTTCTTGCAACGAAAAAAAGTTTCCTCAATTGATGAAGTCATAAAAATAATTTTTTGTGATAGTTCTAGTGGGGGAATCATAATGATGAAAAGGGAAATGTTCATAAATGTTGATTCCATCCATTAAGTCTTTCTCTTTCCAATCAGTCTGCTCCATCTTCATATCCTATAAAGCCCAAGCCACTGGTAGGACCCTGCTGGTTCTCTGAAGGTACGGTCAAAAGAATTAATATGGGATGGGTAAGGAATTGATGAAGGAATAACCCATTATGTAGGCTCCAATCCATCCCCAATGAATTTTAAAAGGTCCAAACATCGGGTAGGGAGATTTCCCTTTGCTGATTTGTCCCAACAGGTGGTATTTCTTCACCAACACAGGGAATGCCAATTTGATGAACATACAGGTGGCCATGAATATGAATGCTTATGATGATTTGAACAACTACGGGTAGCCCATGGAAACACTATTCATGAATGAAATAAGGATTAAAGAACATATGAACATGGCTTAAATCTATAAGAGCATCCTAGAACATGAAAAAATCCTCCCCTGGAAGGATGTGGTGAGCTTGACCTCCCATCCTCTCAACTAATAGAGTCTTCAAGTGTCGTTAGACAAATCATCAACTGATGAGCGCCGGCATTTGGAAATATGGTCCACGAATCCTAGATACTTGGGTCGTTGGATGTTCTTGTCTACATGAATACACTTATTGGAGACCATATGAGGAGGTTATATCTGAGATGGAATGATTTCATGAGCTCTTGACCACCACGCAATCACACGTTTGGACCAATAGCTCCCACAGGGATAATTAAACATTATTTAAAGGATAATGACGCTGAACAGGTTGAAAAAATGGAATGGTAAATTTCCATTTCCTCCCCACCAAAGAAGGCGCCACCTTGAAGGAAAAACATTGTACAGTCCTCCTTTCATGCAAAATGGACAGGTGAACCCTATAGAGAAGGACATGGTTAGATGAAACCCTTTTTTAGTAAGTCGCCTAACTACTTCTTGAGCTCCTGTAACTATGTTGTAGCCATCCTATAAGGAGGAATGGGAAGAAGTTCCACTCCTGGAACAAGATCAGTAGATAAATGTACATCTCTCTATAGAGGTAATCCTAAAAATTCGTCTGTAAAGAAATATCTGAAACAATCCACCGCTGGAAGAAATTCCATATGTTAATTACCCTAGTATTCTAGATATAAACTATAAGTAAGGGATATAATACCCCCAAACTGTGATTCTTAGGCCCATATATTTCCACACTAGTATCACACCACTTAGGTACCTAAAGAAACATCCCTACAACACTTCTTACTATCGGTCTAAGGAGTACCAACCCTGGATGCTGAAATTCCCTAACTCACAACTCTAAACCCCCTCGGATTGGACTCGATAATATGCACATGGTTTACTATAGTTGTTAAAGATGTCAACCTGAAAACAATCACTTGTGATCAGACGTCATACCTGAGACCATCCTCAAATCGCCTAGCTATCAATAACTCATCACCACCCAAAATAGGTGCAAAGCGCTGAAGCTCTATAAAGAAATAATATTAATAAATCACTAAAAGAGATACCTACTCCAAATTAATTATCAACCTGTCTCAATAAACTCACAACATCTCATGGTAGAAGTAATTATAAGAAGTCCTCGGAAACTCTTCCCATGCCATATCCTGATGATGCCCCATCTGTGAGATAACATCCATCCATCTCTTGGAAAAATCACATATAATGTTAGTCATGATATTCACCCTTCTATCTGTGGTAATATTTATATTATCAAAGATAAAATGAAAGGCCTCTAACAATGACTCTGTAGCATGTGGTCCTCCATCACCTATTAAATTGGGAGGATGCTGCTTCTAGAACACCCGCGTCAACTCTTCCATAGTTGGGGAAGGAAATTGTGCTTTTTGAAAGGTCTGTATCATCCACATAATTCCATCACGGATATGTGCATATGCACCTTTTTCGGTATAATAGTTGGGGCCAAGATGGGCATGAAAGGGGGATCTATTGGTTGTCCCTGATCTATCATTTTTGATGTATGATCATCGCCCTGTACAAAGCTTACAACTGGAGGATGTCTTTGTGCCCTGACTATGCAAGGCCAAGTGCACACCTCAGTTCATGATGATCAAGGACTACAACATAGAAAATAGACAATATAATAGGAAAAGAAAAAATATTCAAGTTTTACAAGAGAGGGTTACACAACATATAAAACTACTACACGGTGTGTTCCCTTAAGACTTAACATGGGCGTGTACCTATACCAACATGGTCATGTAACACCCCTTACACACGGCGTGTTCCTCATGAGACATGGTGTGTACTTAAAAATCCCTTCTTGCGTAGGTACATCTACATGGATTGTACTACACGATTATTCTACTGTAACACTACACGGATTATTCACCGTAGACAAGATGTGTGCCAAAAAAATTTCATCCACCAGTGTTTTTCATCACAAGGGCATACACACAGTCAATTACAACACACCGTGTAGTCCCAGTATACAGCGTGTTCTACCAAATATTTATCAACCCCGTGTCTCTACTCAAACAGTCATTTACACGGTCAAAATCTACATGGTTTGTACATATCGTACACGACTTGTACTGAAGAAATGTTATTTCTTCCCGAATAGAAGAACACATGGCTTGTGTTCATAACAGCACATGCCATGTTGTCTGGGTTTTTGGACAGTTAGCCTCTGAAACTTCTCTGGAACACCAAAACCATAAAATTTATCCAAGGAATGACATGATTTAATCCATTAAGCCCATACTCATCACTAATCAACGTTTGGCATCCTCAATCATTTCACATTAACATATTTCAATTAATGTTCAATCATGATCCACCAAATTCTGATCCAAGAGGGCCCATAACACCTCAAGGACCACAGTTTTGAATCCATATTAATGAAAAATTATATATATCACTAACCTATCAAAATAGAAGGTATTTTTATCACTACATCTATCACAATAGCATGCATATCTAGTATAACGTATATCACAACAACATGCAATCAGAAATGCATCCCAAATGGCATGACAAGAGTGCATGACATGTGATCTCTAGAAAGTGCCTATATGATGCATGAGTTGGAATACCCTCATCTCAACAGGTTTCAATATAAATAGAACCACAATGACATCAATTATAACATTAATATACAAGTTAATCACCCAGAAATTAAATCAAATCAACCTTAATAATTGAAAAACTATAAAAAATATAATATTCGAGGTAACATGGCTTGTCCTTGTACACGAGGTAGCTAATCCTAAGCACAAATTATTACCAACTACCAATTCCTTCCCATCACATCTTGTTAGGTCCAAATAATAAGGAAAACTAGGAATGAAATCCTATGATACCACATTTTAACATCCATGGTCTGAGTTTCACTCAAACGTGCCCCAAACCTATTCGGTCACATACCCTCAAGCAAATTTTCCCAAATTCCCTAGGTAGTTGACTACCACTGTGGTCTATGCTGGGGTAATAGGGAAACTATCCCACATTAATATAGTATAAACAATGTAAAAAATACTTAACAATAGCATAAGCAGTAATACCATAAAACATGAGTAAATAGAGGAAAACTAGTAGTAATAATAAAAATTGAGCATGTATATAAATGATGCATGTCACATGGGTCAAGGATAGAATCCAAAAAAGTCATAATACTGAAAATACAATACAAAAACCGAAGTATAGAATCCAAGTAAAATCCAACAGCATTGCAAGCCGTAGCTAGGTCCCATTATCTCCATCTCCAACAATAATAAAGTACATGATGAAGAAGGGTGCTCTCCATTATTTATATTTGCAACCATATAATCTGTTTGGGTCCAAAATCATGACCCGAACAGGGTGTGAGACAAATCCCAACAGGAAACCACCAATATATATGTACCTTACTGTTAGTGGATATATATATATTTATACATATATATCAAGTAATAGGAAAAATGAATCAATAAATTAGGAAGTACCCAAATGTAATAATTCATACAATTTTCAATGACATTCATTTACATTTATCAATTATTAAATCTATTGAACCAAGAAAACATGGGATCTTGCCTAAGATCTATATCCCCTTTGTAATAGTAACAAAATAGTTGTCTTAGAACACCAACAAAACAATCAAGTAATATGGAGTCCAATATTTTTCTTTGTCAGGGCAGACTCCTCATAATCATTCAATCATTCATAAAAAACCCTCTGAAAAAAAATCAAGGTCTAACCCATTTGGTCTAACACAACACCAATTCATTAAAATAATTACCATCTAGGAATCTCTCAATATCTAACCCCTTTACTCTAACATAGAATTGATTATTTACAAACAAACACCTATGCATCTCTCATGGTCACTAACTCGGGGTAAACAAGACATCAATATATTTAAAAACTACTTCTTTGGTAGCTCAAATAATCAATACCCATGGGTCAATATATCATAAGGTAATTATAAACAACCTCCTCGATAGCTATCACAGTCAATACCCCTTTGTCAATCTTCTATACTAAGGCTCTCATAATCCTGTGTAATAACTGTGTGTATATAACATCAAGACATCTCATGTAACATGAAACTACTATATGGATAATGATTCGTAAGCATATCATATGTATTTAATATAATAAATAAAACTCCATCATAATCAACCAATTCATGGAAAACAAGGAAATCATAAAAGGAAAACTAGACCAAACAACCAGAAAACAATCAATTAACGGAATCACACCCACAAGGTGTCCCATTAAAAAGGAATCTAACATTACGCATAAATAAATAACATTTATAAATTAAATAAACCATATTAGGTAATAAATAGGGTTAAATTCTAAATCAAGAAATACCCTAAACGTGGGTATGTAGTACTTTATGCATATATAATCCAAAGACGAACAGAAAAATGCACAAACCACCTACCTCGATATCGTATGATCGATATACTTGAACATCATCCCCTGAATCAGTCTAGATCAGAATAGATGTACAAAAAGTTGAAAAAATTCCAACCTTGAATAACCCACAAGATAGGGGGAATAAAGAAGAAAGGCTCTAGAGGAATTGAGAACTCACCAGTGGGATTCCAACTCACCTAAAGTTGTCTTAATCGGAGACCAGTTGGAGAATCAAGAGGGTTTTGAAGTTCATTATCCCTTTTGTCACACTCCTGTACAAAACACTTCAATAAGAATATGTTTCCAAATATGATACATGACCCCATTTTGATTTATCAAATAAAAATAAAAGTACAATTCGTGTTCATTAACAGTACATGATGTTTATTTGCCTCAACAGCCCCCCAATTTAATCAGTCTACTAGGTAATCGCACCTCAATGTATTCATTCGTTACACATATGTACACGACAAGCTAGGTACATGGTGTGTACTCAAGAGTACATGACATGTACATAAAAAAATCCCATTTCTTCCTTTTTCCTAAAAAACAACTTTAAATCATGATCCATAACTTAAATGATGATCTAGGATTTTAAAATAGGGAAATGGTTCAGTGTTTGCATTCATATTCATTATATATGTTTTTTATTATTTTTAGGGAATGGTATCAATGAAACCAATTTCTCTTTCACATGTTATATTATTTGGAAACCCACATTATATCATTGGTTATGATTTTTTGAAAATTATTACGAGACATGTATATTTCTCTACATTATGTGTTATTAATACTTGTTTATGATACCCATTTCATGTAATTGATTATGATATGATTTTTTATGATTTTTTGACACATGTATATGTGGTTTCATTATGATATAGGTGTGACAAAAATCTACCTCCAATGAATTGGGTAAGTATTTATTCTCATGAGATATATTTAAAAGGTTTTTGGAGTGAGCTATAAATACTAATATGTCCATGTGAGTGAACAATGACTACCAATTTGGTATGGGTAGTGAACTCATAATTTTAATATGGCCATTGGATTGAACCATTACAACCATGATGGTATGGGAAGTAAAACCATACATCCATGATGGCCTTGGAAGTGGCTCCATGACTACAATGGAAATCATTTTATATGATAATTTGTGTTCCACACATCTATTTATTATTTTTATGTTATTATTTTATGGATTAATTTATTTATTTCATTATTATTATTGTCATTTGAACATCCAATATTTATTCCAAGATTAATGTATATGATATATGATATAAATTTCATGATATTATATTTTCATGATCATGTTCTCATACCCTTATACCCATGATGATGGTTTTGTATCACCCTTGTTTACCTATAATGAGCATTTGCTCTCACCGATTTTTTGTTTCCATCCCCAATTTAGGAAGATATGTATTATGTTTGATTTTTATACAAAGGATTCTAGTTTAGAATAAATGTGTGGGAGATAATGTAGCTGATTTATATACCAGTGTTTATATCTCAATGTTTGCAAAGGCACTGAACTAGTACGATCAATGTGTTTTCTCTATAATGCTTATTGTATTGTTATAAATTTATGTAATGTTAATATATGAAAATATATGGTATATATATTTCTTATATACATTCATGGATTTAGGATGCAGTTGTGTGGTATGACTTAGTTATAGGACAGTTTTAACCTATCTAACAAGTTTACTTGGTGAACTTTGATATTGTACTTTCAAATGTGTGTGTTTGGAATTGTAAAGGAATGTCACCATTTCAACCTCCCTTCGTATGCTCCATGGGTGAAAAAACCCACACTCTGGAGGTAGTGGGACATGGGATATCTATGGATCCTACATTATTGACAGCTACTGAACGAGATGTTTTACCAGAAATAAGTGTTGTGGCATAGTTTTGGGAGGGTTTTATAGATTCATGTAGCCTTATCAGAGATCACCATAACCTTCCTTGTCTATGTCTAAGATGAACCATGTGTTCTAGTAGTATAATCCTCTCATGTTTTCAGGGGATGGAGGTACAATGTAGATCTTTGAGCATCTAGAGACACCTCCTGAGAGGAGAGTTCACCTTATGACCTATATCCCATAGGGAGATAAAAATTGTAACTAGGATTCTATAAACAAGGATAATTCAATGTGTGATATTGTTTTGTAGGATTTTTATACCATATTCTATGAAAAATAATTCTATACATCTAAAAGGGAAGATCTAGATAGTGAGTACATGTTTCTTTCTAATAAACATGTGTTATAGAGATAAATTTTTGTTCCCCAACGTACATTCAAAATGAGTTATTGAGGGAGAGAAGAATCATGGAAGGTCCCCAAATTTCTGTAATATCATAGGTAAAAATGTTTAAAATGATTATTCTCAATGAAGTTATAAATTCATAAGTAATTATGGATTGGACTGTAAGGGAAGAAGGGGGTGGGGGTATTGCAGTATCTAAAACTATAGTTCAGTGCATTCAGGTAAGAAGCGACATTTTGAGGATTCACATGGGATATCCACCATCTAGGGAACTACTGATGGTCGTGTGGTGTTCTATCAACATTGTAAGAGAAATACCCCCTTTACGAATCAGTTCAATTTTGACCCAGTCATGTGATAATCTAGTTGAATGATAGGTCATGTGCATTGTTTCTATAGGAACATCCCACTATTAGTGAGTGGTATGGGGTCATAGATGACATCGAGTTTGGGAGTGTAAAGTCCCAGTTCCAGAAGCCACCCAGAGGCGCCCCGTACCTGGTTGGTCACATGGACTCAAGCACATTTCCCCAAAATCCAGATGTTTCTGACTAGCAGCGAGGTCCTTGGGTGTGATAGTGGGGAATCTATGCCCTCATTGACAGAGTACCCATCATAAGATAAACAAAAGTAATAGGAGAAGTAGTAAATATCCACAGCAGTAAACACTAGAAGACTGATAAAGAAACAACTGGAGCGTAAATATATATAAATGATGCAAGGTACATATATGTCTAAAAAAGTAGACAAACAAGTCAAAATGATGAAAACATTACTAAACAAAAGTACAGAAGGAAAACATATGAGCAACTTCTCAGTATCGCAAGCCTCAGCTTCGTCCCATGATCTCCAGCTTTAGTGCAATCAAGAACCTGATGTTGAAGGGAGATTTCCCTTATCTATACCTGCAATAATATAATCTGTTTGGGCCCAAAAGCATGGCCCAAATAGGGTGTGAGACAATTTACCAGTAGGCAACAGCCCAATGGTCAATGCCAAATAGTAAGTGAATATATGATAGGAAAAAATACCGAAAGCAGTAAACAGAAAAGTACTAAACAGTAAACAATCCACAGTTTCTAGCATATAATTTACAATCAAGTAAGCAGTCACTCAAGAATGAAGAACAAACATCTAACCTTTTGGGTAGTTCTCATAGCCTGACCCATATGGTTAAACATATAATCACTAGAAACCCTCTGAGTGGTGAACACAATCTCACTGATCTAGTTCAGCTATAGAAATAGACTCTCTAAGGAAGCACTCACCGCCAATTCCCACTATAGTCTCGTATCGTACAAAAGGCACCTTGGGGAAGCACTCAACATCTCATTCCACCTGTGCCCCGTGTTGAGGAACTACAGACTCTCTAAGAAAGAACTCAACGTCAATTCCCCCTGTGGTCTCACATAGTAAATTAAAGACACTCTGGATAATCCCTTATGTCCATTATCCTTATTGCCCACTACACTAGGTTCTAACATCTTTTTCTAAAATCAACAGGTATAGAATCACGTAACGGCCCATGTAAACCTCAAGAACTAATTGTCTAACAATCTATGGCATATCATCATGGAAGAATAGTGTTACCATCCAACACCAAGGCATGGAACTGAAAATAGAATAATAGGAAAAACTAGACAAAACAGTCATAAACAGGAAAACATGCATAGGAAAATCATCTAAAGCATAGAAAATTACCCTCTTAACAAACAACAACCTCTACTAAAGCATATAAGCAAAGAAGGCAAACAACAATGGTAAAACAAGAAACATGCAATACGTTGTTCAAGGGTATTGGTGGAATATGCACAAATACACAAAGAATTTTTAGAGAATGGAACAAACAACCTACCACAATGTTAGGATATTGATACCCTCGATCCTCGATGTTTGAATCTCCTTAAATCGTCGTAGATCTAAGAAACCATCTAGAACTATCAATGCACGACAACTTGAGTAAGAGGGGTGATTTGGAAACAATGCTCTAGGTGAAGGAAGATCTTACCACTACAGTTCCAACGCAATCGACGATGGTCGATTCGAAGAACAGACAGAGGCTCAGGGGCTCGGAGAAGATTCACGGTCGTACGGGATACCCTCGGTTGAAGAAGCTGGAGAAGAAGATGGTTCTGGGGTTAAGATGGGACCCCAGTCCATTTAGTGAAAAAAATATAGTACACATGGAGTACTTTTAGAGTACACTGCGTGTACTTGGATTTTCCGTACTCCGATTTAGGTGTCCTCCATGTCACCCCTACATGGCCATGTGTGTTTCCATGACACGACCAGCACACGGCCTCGAGCGGCAATGAAGTACACAACGTGTACTCAGAAAGTACATGGTGTGTACTTCAAAATTTTCTAGAACCTCCTCTTTTCTCAAAAACTCTAGAAAATGGAAAAAAATGCCACATATAAAGGTCCAGGTTCTTACAAACATCCCCCCTTATGAAAATTCGTCCTAGAATATCCCTAGCGAGTCGTAGAAGATGAAACCCCAAAAATCATTGTCTACTGATATCGTACATCTGTCTACATTTCCCAAGTCTCGTTCTGTACTCGCCCATATTGCCATAGCACCCGTTCCAAAAGAACAGACCAGCCATGGAGAACCATCATACAACGATCGAAAATATGTATAGGATGCTTCTCAAAATATGCATCTGCATCGAGCTCAACCTCATCAGGGTGACAGACATGAGAATGGTCTGAAAAGTAATTTCGGAGCTGAGAGACGTGGAAGACATCGTGCATAGTCTGGTACCTCTGAGGTAACTGCATCTGATAGGGAACCGGCCCAACTCTCTATAACACCTCAAACGGCCCGACGTACAATGGTGAAATCTTACCCTGTATCCAAATCCTTATGTGTCCCAACCTCGGTGCGACACGTAGGGAAACCTGATCCCCATCCTCAAACTCTAGAGGTTTTCTCCGCGGATCGGTATAGGACTTTTGTCGAGACTGTCCTGTAGTCATTCTCTTCTGAATCAACTCTATCTACTCTGAGGTCTCCTGAACAAGACGAGGTCCCAGAAAAGCTGCCTCTCCCGCCTCCAGCCAGCATAAAGGTGATCAGAATAGCCTACCGTACATAGCCTCGTTAGTTTCCATCTCAAGAGTCACCTGAAAACTGTTGTTGTAGGCGAACTCCACAAGAGTTATATACTTCTCCCAAGAACCTCCGAAGTCTAGAATGAATGCTCGGATCATATCTTCAAGCACCTGAATCGTACGCTCGGACTGACCATATGTCTAGGGACAGTATGTTGTACTCAAAAGTAATCGTATACCCAAATCCTTCTGAAACCCCTACCAGAATCGGGATGTAAAACGTGCATCCCTGTCTGAAACGATGGAGTGAGGAACTCCATGCAGACGTACAATATCTCGGATGTACAACCATCCCGGATCATCAACAACGAAGGTCTCCATGATTGGCAAGAAGTGAGCAAATTTTGTGATTCTGTCAATGACAACCCATACTACATCATTCCCTCGAGGTGATATCAGAAAACCGGTCACAAAGTCCATCATGACGTCATTCAACTTCCACTACGGAACTGGTAACTGCTGCAAAAGAACTATTGCTCGCAGATATTCCTCTTTCACCTACTGACAAGTGGAACACCTCATGAAAAAACCAGCAACATATCTCTTCATACCTGGCCACCAATACTGAAAATGTAGATCACGATACATCTTGGTGACACCAGGATGAACTACCCAAACTGAGGAATGAAAATTCCACATCCACTCCTCGCATCATTCTGCTAGAACCCATACGCACCCCTGGAAATTCAAGACCTCATCCTCACCAACTATCCAATCAGAAATAGGGTCCTATCTTGACACACTCTTATGCAGGACTAGGCCATCTATGCTTGATAGTTGCTTCATCTGTACCCGATCAAGAAGAGTAGAGGTAACAACTATTGAAGATAGGAAAGTCTACCCCTTTCTGTCATGCACCTCCAGATGCATCTCAGAGAACAGAGATATAAGCTTCCACTCATAGCTGGCCTCCTGAACTTCCTGTATCTGAGTAATCCTGCTTAAAACATTAGCCATTGCGTTGCCCTTTCCCGGTGTATAAGAAAGATCAATGTTGAAGGACTGAAGTTAATCGACCGACCTGCGCTGTCTCAGATTCAGATCACGCTGAGTGAAGATGTACTTGATACTTTTGTGGTCGATGAAAACAAAAAAGTTCTCTCCTCGAAGATATTGTTTCCAACAGTGTAAAGAATTGACAACTGCTGCCAGCTCGAGATCGTGTGTCAGGTCATTAATCTCATGTGGCCTCAACTGCCGAGATCCATACGCAATGACTCCATCTCCGTGCATAAGTACAGCTCCCAACCTGATACCTGAATTATCACTGTAAATAATATAGCTCTTTCCCGGCTCTGGCATGACTAGTATCGATGCTAATGTCAATCTCCCTTTCATCTCATGAAAGGCTAACTCACAAGAATATGACCATAAGAACTTCGCACCCTTCTTAGTCAGACTCATCAGTGGTGCTTCTAGGCGTGAAAAGTCATGTATGAATATTATTTCGTATCCAACCAGCCCTAGAAAACTACACAATTTAATGATGTTCTTCGGCTGCTCCCAGGAAACTACTGCTCTAACCTTCTCTGGGCCAACTGATATTTCTGTCTCTGAGATAACATGACCCAAAATGTGAATATGATCCATCCAAAAGTGTAATTTCGAGAGCATAACATATTACTGATTATCTCTCAGTGTACTCAGAACGATCTCAAGATGAGTACCATGGTCGTGTCGAGTGTAAGAGTACACCAAGATATCGTCTACAAAGACCACCACGAAGGAGTCTATGTATGTATGGAACACTCGGTTCATCAGTGCCATGAAAAACTGAAGGTGCGTTCATGAGACCGAATGGAATAACCATATACTCGTATAGACCATACCTGCTCCTGAAAGCTGTAAGAGGTATATCTGATGGTCTAACCTACAACTGATGATAACCGGACCTCAAATAGTTGTTTTAGAACACCTGGTCTCCTTGAAGCTGATCAAATATGTCATCAATTCTTGGCAAGGGATATCGGTTCTTGACCATCAACTGGTTCAATTTCCGATAATACACACAAATCCTAAGCGTGTCGTTTTCCTTCCTTGCAAACAGGACAGGCGAACCCCAAAGAAAAGTACTAGGTCGGATGAATCCCTTTGCATGAAACTCCTTCAACTTCTTCTTGAGCTCTTTCATCCCAGGCACATACATCCTATACGGAGGAATGGACATCAGTGCCACTCATGGAACAAGCTCATTCGAAAATTCTACTTCTCGCTCTAGAGACAAATCTAAAAAAATTTCTGGAAAGACATCCATAAAAAGATCCACCACTGGAGTAAAGTGTAACTGCGAAGTCCCCTGGTCATCCAGATACAGACTGGCAATCTGAGTTGTAACTCTGCATAGCCTAGGATACTTGGGTCCTCCTCTACTCGCCTGGACATCCCACTCGCCCCGATGGAGAAAAGATCCACCCTATGGTGATATGAAACTCACCCTAGGGCGATAATAGCCGACGACTGCCTGGAAATAAACCAACCAGTCCATCCTGAGGATGATGTCATAGCCTATCATATATAAGACATAGAGGTCCCATATGCAGTGACACCCCGCATCCTCTAGAGGGCACTCCCTACACTGGTGTACACAATCTGCCTAGCCCCCAACGGTGTGTCTACCATCAGGATATCGGTAGAGGAACAGATGCAGAGCCCAAGGCTCTCCACAACTGCAATAGAGATAAGGATATCAGAATCCCCAATATCAAAAAAAGAATAAGATAAAACTGAGGCTACTAAGATCGTACCTCGAACTGTAGAGGGTCCGGGATCCTGCTTCGGCTAGGTCTGCTCCACTGCAAAAGCCTGGCATGTACCATGGCTATGTAGCCCTACCTGACTACTCGTAGATGATCTTACCTACTGTTGCAGATACACCAGTGACAGACCACCACGACCACGACCTCCACCTCCAACTGAATGGCCAGAAGAACTCTAGTTCCTAGACTGGTGAGAAACGGGTGGCGCTGCTCCTAAACATGGAGTCATGGAAGAACTCATGTCACGAGATGTTGGTGAGAAAACCAAACAGAAGTGTTGAAGGTGACCCATGTTGTAGCAAGATCGAGACTCCACTAGGTCTCTATGGCATTGCAGCCTCATATCCCCAGCCGTTCCACACAGGTATCATAGCACCTAGCATACTGAAGGTGTGTCTCGCCGCCTCATATCACCGCGCAGACTCCCTACGGCACTTCCTATAGTCAGCTGGTGAAGTACTAACCCTCGAATCGGAACAACCCTGGCTCTCAACTCCAGAATCTATCATATTTAGATATGCAATCAGTTCCTATTTGACTATTGAAGCGATGGAAGTCAGCCTAATGATATTCACCAGTGAGAGGATTTCCCGTCTGAGGCCATCGTCAAACATCCTTGCCAAAAAAACCCATATGCACTCTAGAGGGGTGTGAAACACTGAAGCTCAGTGAAACAAGAGGAATAATGCATGACAGAATGTGTACCCTACTCTAGGCTCATGAACTCATGGGCTCGGTCAGCCCTCAGGGTATCTGGATAGAAGTAGTCGTAAAAGACATGCTGAAACTCCTCCCACGCCATAACCTACTGATGAACTGCCTGTGAGATCACGTCCCACCACATATTGGAAGAGTATCGTAGTATATTGGTAGAGACCTTGACCTGTCTTTTTGGAGGAGTCTCCATATGCTCGACGATCATCATCATGGATTCAATCCATGACTCTGCAGCCTGATGTCCTCCTTCCCTTGAAATGGTGGGAGGATGCTACTGCTGGAAAACCCACCGCATGTCTTCCATAGTCGAGGCAGGAGCCGGTGATCCCTATATGGTCTGCATCATCCTCAAAAAACATTCCCTAAACTATTCATCAACAACTATAACTAGTATCACTAATGGTGGAAAGGCCGACACAATAGGGGGATCTGTGGGAAATCCCTGATCAGCCATATCCAGTGTCTGATCACCACCTAGAAAATGGTGTGCAACCGGAGGATGACTTGGTGCCAAGACTCTACAAGGTAAAATTCACACCTTAGATCAACATTAACAGGGACTAAAGACTAGTAGCATAATAAGGGAACATGGAAAAGAAAGCATTCAAAAATTACAGAACATGACTACACATCGTGTATAAAGACTACACGACGTGTATCCTTAAATCATTTACATGGTCGTCTACTTCTACCTAAACTGGTTCTATAATTCCCCAAATATATGGCGTGTTGTCCCAAAACACGACATGTAGTTAAATTATCTTCTCATCCTGAGTCCTTCTATACGGTTAAGTCACATGGCTCCTCTAAGACAACGCTATATGGAGTGTTCAGGGCAGGCACAACATGTACTAGACATGCCTTACCTGGTCTGTGTTGTTAGCGACATGGCCGGACATATGGATGACACTACACGACGTGTTTTAGACGGACACAGTGTGTACATGAAAGGGTATCACTGACCCGTGTTGTTCTTGACCCGTCCAGGTACCTAGATCAGACTACATGGCATGTAAGATTCAGACACAACGTGTATGTGAAAAGATAACACAACCCGTGTTGTTTGTTACAAGGCTGGGGTACCTATTTCATACTACACAGCAAGCTAATATTATACATGGAGTGTTCCTACACGATTTTTAACAACCCCGTGTCTTTGCTCGCATAGTTAGAGAAAGACTTATAGACTTCACGATATGTATTCATAATGTACACACCGTGTATTCGGGGTTTTCCGGACTGTATCCTTAGAACTGCACTGGAGACCAGAAAACATAGAAAAACAGGCATTAAGGGGCCACATTCTGATATGTGAAGGCCCATAATCCCCGTGAATCAATGTTTGGCATATTTATCAAGTCACAAACAAGGTAAACAGGTCAATGATCCACCAAATTCCGGTCCATGAGGGCCCATAACACCTAAAGAACTAAAATTTAGCATTCATTCAGGTAAACCCTTACTCAATCAAAGCTCTAACAAGAAGAAAATATTTTTATCAAGCATCTATCACAACAACATGAATATTCTACACAATATCTATCACAAAAAGATGGAATTTCTAATGCAACCTAGATGGCTTGGAAAAAATGCATTGCAAGTGATTTCTAACAAGTGCCTATATAATGCATGAGATGGAATACCCTCATCTAATCAGGTTGGGACAGAAATAAAATCTCAATATCAACAATGGTAAAAAAACAAATCATGTGAATCACCCAATTGTGAAATCAAATCAACTTTAAAATTGCAAACAAGTACAATTACAATAAATGAGGTAGTATGATTTTTTTCCCTGTACATGGGTTAACTACTCCCAAGCACATCTTAATACTAAGTACCTATTCCTTCCTATCTCTGGATAAAGGCTCTAAATAGTAAATCAATGGAAAATAAAATCCTATGATATCACTTTATAATGTCCCGGTTCCAGAAGCCACTAAGAGGCGCCCCATACCTGGTTATTCAAATGGCCTCAAGCACATTTCCCCAAATGCCAGAGGCTGCCGACTAGCAGCAAGGGCCTTGGGTGTTATAGTTGGGAAACTATGCCCTTATTGGAAGAGTACACATCAGAAGATAAAGAAAAGCAGTATTGGAAGCAGTAAATATCCACAACAGAAAAAATTGGAAGACTGATAAAGAAGCAACTAGAGAGTAAAGATATATAAATGATTCAAGATGTATATATGTCTAGGAAAGCATCCAAAAAAGTCCCAATGCTGAAAACAGTACTAAACCAAAGAACAAAAAGAAATCAGATGAGAAACTCCTCAATATTGCATGCCTTGGCTTGGTCCCATGCTCTCCAGATCCAGTGTAATCAATAACCTAAAGTATAAGGACACTTTCCCTTATCTATACCTGCAACAATATAATCCTTTTGGGCCCAAAAGCATGGCCCAAACAGGGTGTGAGACAATGCCCCAGTATGAAACTAACCAAAGATCTGTGCCTAACAGTCAGTGAATATATGGCAGGTAAAAATACAGAAATTAGTAAACAAGGAAGTACTAAACAACAAACAATCCACATTTTCTGGCATATAATTTAGAAACAAGTAAGCAGCCACTCAATAAATAAGAAAAAACAGGTAACCTTCTGGGTAGTTCTCATATCCTAGACCATATGGTTCCACCTACAAGTACTAGCAACCCTCTGGGAGGCACACACATTCTCACCCCTCTGGTTCAGCTAAAGAAATAGACTCTCTATGTAAGCACTCACGATCAATTCCCTCTATAGTCTCATATCATACTAATGGGGCTCTGGGGAAACACTCAACGTCGTATTCCCCATGTGGCCCATGTTTAGGAACTACAGACTCTCTAAGGAAGAACTCAATGTCAATTCCCTATGTGGTCTCACATCATAAATTAAAGACACTCTAAAGATGCCCTTACGTTCATTCTTTCTATGGTCTACAACACTAGGTTCTCACAGCCCTGTGTAAAATCAACAAGTATAGCATCGCGTAACGGCTCAAGTAAACCTCAATAAATACTTGGATAACATTACACAACATATCAGCATGGAAGAACAGTGATACCGTCCTACAACTAGTCATGGAACTGGCAATAGCTAAATAGTAAAAACTAGACCAAATGGTCATAAACAGGAAAACATGCATAGGAAAGCATCCAATGCCCAGTAAATTACCCAATTCACAAACAATAACCTCTACTCAAGAATATAAAAAATTTAGGCAAAAATGTAAAAAATGAAACACGCAATACCCCTTTCAAGGGTATTGGTGGAATATGTACAAATACTCTAATAATTTCTACAAAAAGGCACAAACCACCTACCTCGACGTTATGAGATTGATATAATCAAACCTTGAAGTTTTAATATCCTTGGAACTTTTTAGATCTAATAATACATCCAAAACTCTCAACCCGCGACATCATGAGTAAGATGAGGAGTTGGAAAACAAATCTCTAGGAGAAGAAAGAGCTTACCACTGCGGTTCCAACGCAATCGACGGTGGTTGATTCATAGAATGGACAGAGGCTCGAGTGCTCAAAGGAGATTCACAGCCATATGAGATGCCCTCAGTCGAAGAAGCTGGAGAATAAGATGGTTGTTGGGTTAAGACGTGACCCTAGTTCGTTTAGTGAAAAAACGAAAGTACACAACATGTAATTTTAGAGTACACGACGTCTACTAGGCTTTTCCGCAATCCGCTTTAGGCGGCCTCCATGTCACCCCTACAAGGTCGTGTGTGTGGCCATGACATGGCCAACACACAGCGTCGTGCGGTAACGATGTACACGGCGTGTACTCAGAAATTACACGACGTGTACTTCAAAAATTTCCAGATCCTCCCCTTTTCTCAAAAACTCCAGAAAAAGGAAAAACGTAGCTGAAAAGAAGGTTTGGGTTCTTACAGGTAGTATGTTTCTCAACTCTATGCCAAGAAAGGAATGGTGTATTATTGATCCATCTGTATAAGGGCATGGTGGTTGTCACCGAGGGATCCATACACCAGTTTGATATAGACATAAGCGTAGTCATACTCTAGGAAGAGATGTTTCATCATAGGGCAGCTGTTTAAGAAGGATTGTCTCTCTAAATCCTACCCCTAAAGAGCATGTCATCATACAATCTATGAGGAGTGGTATGATCATAGTATCATAAAATCATATATCTTCTATTTCAGACATTGGATCATCACATTGTTTTATATATGTTCATATAAGTTATATCATTGGGATAGTTATACTATTTTCTAAGGTCATAATGACACATAATACTCTGTTGGAGATTGGAATAAAGAGTGATTGCTTGTGTTGGGAGTTCCCCATTGAGTTTGATGAATGTCACTTCATCAGAGATTATTATTTACTTGAGTTGAATGGGGTTAAAATAATTCTAGGGATGAAAGTATAATATCTGATTAAGCCTAGGTTAAACGCTATCACCAGAGGGAGACATTCACATCATCTTCGGATTAATTTCACACTCACATGGGTGAATGGGATGTCCAAGCCTGCAGATATGGACCATAACATTGTGGGTAAGGTGATATGACAACCCATATCTCTAGTTTGTAACTATATGA
Organism: Viscum album; assembly: GCA_963277665.1. NCBI lineage: Eukaryota > Viridiplantae > Streptophyta > Magnoliopsida > Santalales > Viscaceae > Viscum > Viscum album. The sequence goes on from OY728119.1 coordinate 1,667,056,148, forward strand.
TCAAGGATAATGTATAGTGTACATTATCCAAGTGGATTATCATTTCAAGGTTGGTTTCCCAGAAAACATTTTTGGAATACCTCAGGATAGAGAGATTGTGTTCTCCATAGAGTTGCTGCATATGACTATACTGATATCCATTCCCACATATAGGATGTCTACAAAGGAGTCTCAGGGGCTCAAGAAGCCATAATATTTGGTTGAAAAGGGTGTATTCTCACTTGTTCTTTTTTATGGGGCTTACTAGTCCTTTTGATAAAAAGGATGATGGTACCATTATGTTGTGGATGGATTATAAAAAATTAAACTAGCTGCTGGTAAAGAGCTAGTATCTATTTACACCGATAGTTGGCCTTTTGGATCAGCTTAGAGGTGTTTCAAGGATATTTTATATTTATTTGATGTTTGGATATCAACAATTGCATGTTTGGCCTACAAAAATACTTCATAAAATTTATTATAGTATGTATTTTCTATATGAGTATCTGTTTATGTTGTTTAGTCTCATGAACAAAATAGATTTTTTTGGGTTCTAGTGAACCGAGTTTTCCATCGTTGTATGAATTCTTTTTTTTTTGTGTGGTTTTAGTGGACAATATATTGGTGTATTCTCAATATTGACACGATCATTCCAAATATATTGATATACTTTTGGATACACTAAGAGAGAATTAGTTATATTATATGATAAAAAAGTGACACTTCTGGAAGGATCTGTTTCACTTCCTCAGTCATATTATCTCTATGAGAGGAGTATCAATGGACTTAGAGAAGGTGATGGTTATAGTATACTAAGAGTATCCCAAAAACACCATTGAAATATGGAGTTTCATGGGGATGGGTGGATAATAAATGTGTTTAATATAGAACTAATCATACTTATATGTTCCTCTCAAGTGATTGAATATTGTGGGTGTAGAGATTTTATGGTAACATTCATGTGATTCATCCATTCTAGAGATTAAAGGGATATTTAATTCAACCCCAGTCATGATACTTTCTAGAAGAGGGAATGATCTACATTATAAATTGAGATGAATTAAATATCTTTACAAAAGTAGTGACGATGAAGGGAGATATATTTGTGGTGTATGGGTCCATGTAACTGGGGAAACATGATTTGAACTACTCGACACATTATATCGAGTAACCTACAGTCATTCCTGACTTGCGTCATTAGAGGGAATATTTACTAGAAGTGTGTTTTGTGGTATACATAGACCACATAATCCATGAGTATATATTTAAACAATGTTATAAGAATTTGAGGGAGAAAATGTGGGTGGAGTACTTATAGTACAATGAATTCAAGCTTACATACATGAATGGTAATGGAAATGCAATGGATGATGCACTATGTAGGAGGAATCATATATAGACAGTTCATGAAGACAAAAAAGTGGCAGTATATCACAATATATATATATATTATATTCACATGGAAGTGAATTATAATAAGGGATTGACATATTATTCATCTTTAGTTGTGACCTTTACCCAACTAGATAGAATAATGATGAAGAAGATATCATATTTTGATTGCATAGTCTTTTGTAAGAGTGTGATAGGTGAGGACCCTCTTCCTAGTTGGGATGTAGGAGAGGATTAGATCCTCTATATCTAGAGTTGTTTTTGACTTCCATGGGATATATTTTAGGAGAAGATGTAGTATTATTAGGTTCTAGGTGCAGTGGCATCATAGGATGGGCATATACCCAACACTGCAAATTACCATGATCAGAGATTAATCCAAGATCAAAAATATGATAAACACTAGTATACATAGAATTGAATCAAATATAATGTCAATGTAGATAACCTAGAACTAATAATAGGGGATTTACATTTATTTTATAATTAATTAAATTAAATTATTTAATTTCCTCCAAGATGATTCTTACTACGTTGAAATGCCTGACCACGAGTCTGAGGTGCAACTTCATTTCGATGTAGTATCCATGGATAGGAATACTTTATAGGTTACCAAAAGAAGTGTAACAACCCGGTTCTTATTCACGAGGTAAGGGTTTCTTCCATTCCCTTTTCGTTATGTGTTTTTGAGAAAATAATGAAAATGGGGAAAATCATAAAATTTGTGTTTACATGCCATGTAATTTTCCACACGCCATGTACTTTGGCCGTGTGGGATGAGTACACAGGGCGTGTAGGCCTGTCAGTGATGAAGGGTGTAAAAAATGACTACACGCTGTGTAATTAGTATATACACGCTATGTCATTAGTCAGTAGGTGAACAATGAGGCAGCGGGAGTAGCTTCCAGTGGAGCAATAGTATACACTGTGTTCTCAGAAATACACATTGTGTACTCATGTCGAAAGATGAACAGTGCCATGGTGGAAAGAAGCTCCCAGAGGAAGAGTTTAAAAATGAAAAGTACAAGTTGTGTACTTGAGAGTACACACCGTGTAGTTTGTTTTTTAAATGGGCAGTAGCCTCCTCTTTGGACAGAGGAATATTAGAACACCCGTGAGCCGAGGGAGTGGATGACCAAACTAGGAGGATCTCTCGACCGCACATCAGAGCTCAAATTCCTTCGCTGACGGTCTCGATTGAACCGTGCGGTTGATATCTTTACTCTTCTTGTGTGTTTCTTTCCAATTAATTCATGAGGGGAATTTATTTTAATTTTAATGGGTGATAGTTTATCCTTGATCTACATCCTTCACAGACGATTCAGGAGGTGTCGTTCAAGTATATCGATCAGGGGCGATCGAGGTTGGTGGTCTGATGTTTTTTTCCAACTATTAAGGTGAATTTGTATGCTGTTGTGCTACGAACCCATGTTTGGGGTGGCGTATGGCTGAGGACCTTGCTGATAACATATCTAGAACTTCTTAGATAATCTAATGATAAATATAAACTACTGATTGTGATCATTGCATGGATCCATGGCCACCCTGGGGGTGTGTCCCTCTGTTTAGCTGGTTGTCCAGGATACCAGAGTGTATACCATGACAATAACCTGTTTTAAGTATTTTTGAGAGGGAATTTATATAAAAAAATTTATGTTTCTTTGGGATCGACCCGGTTACTTGTGCCTGAGGGCAGTGTTCTATTTATCTTTAGGGAAGTGTCATGTTTAGCCTATGGGGAGTGTTATGGTAGCTTTAAGGTAACCTTTGTTTATGCCTATGGGCAGTAGCTTTGGTGCCTGAGGGTGACAACTATCATGCCTGGGGGAGATGTTCGTTATGACTGTGGGTAGTCACCTACGCATTTTGATTCCAATTACCTGAGGGGTAAGGATTTGTTTGTATGAGGACAATATTAATCATGAATATTCACTGTGGTGATTTTCTTATGTTATACCTGCCAAGCTAAAGCACAAGTTTGTAAGTAATTAATAATTATTAAAATGAAAATGTAACTGGTAGAGATAGTTACTTTTTAGTAATTCTTAGTTCATTGAATTTACTTTTTCACAATGTTGTTGCACATTTTCATTGACAAATGGGCACGAGCCATTGGTGGTTGCCTACTGGGATTTATTTCTCACACCCTGTTTGGGTCATGTATTCATCCAAAACAGACTATATTTTTGCAGGTGTCAATAAAGGGAAAGGGTCCCCATATAGGTACAAGATTGTTGTAGAGGAGTAGAAGAGAATGGGACCGAGCATAGGCTTGTGATGCAGCTGAGTTCTCGTTGCACTGTTTTGTTTTGTTTTTCTATACTTGTAATTCATTCCTATATGGTATTTTATTGAAGTGTATCCTGTTATGGATTCTTTTGAGAATTGGTACATGCTGGATTATTATATATATGACTGTTGGTTATCTTTTCCTGTAGTTGTGCTTTTCTGGTTCATCCTATTTTATGCTTCCACTATTGTATGTTATACCCTTTTCTGCTGCGCTAAACATTAAAAAATGAGGGCATAGTTTCCACACAATCAGTCCTTGGACCTTGTTGCTAGTCAGTAGCTTCTGGTGTTTGGGTAAATTCTCATGATTTCATTTAACCAACCGGGTTTGGGGCACCCATTGTGTGACATCTGGATCCGGGATGTAACAAATTTGTATCAGAGGAGTTTGTTTGACTTACTATTTGGAGCCTATAGTCAGCGATAGGATGGAAATGGTAGTATGTAATAAGCTATTACTGGGAGTTTCTAACTCGTGTACAGGGAAAATCCACTCTACCACAGTTATTACAATTTTCTTGTTTTGAAAATTTGACAGTTGTTTTGATTCTCACCATTGGGTTATGCACTTGTAGTGTGTTTTTTACATTTCATATATGGGTTCTATTTAGTTTAAACCCGGTGAGATGAGAGTATTCCATCTCATCCATCATTTGGGAACATGCTATAAAGCACACATCATGCATTCTTTACATGCCATGTAGGTGCATTATAAATTGCATGTTGTTGTGATATTTGTTTTGATAGAAAAGCATGATGTTGTGAGAATTTTTTTGATAAATACATGCTATTTTATAGGGTTTTGTTGTGTGAGGTTTTGATAGAATGAATGCCAAATTTTGGTTCTTGAGGAGTATGGGACCTCAATGAACGGAATTTGGTGGATCATTAATCTCTTTACCTTGTTATAACACGTATAATCTTCCATGATTTGATTCGTGGGGAATATGGGCCCTCACGAATCGGAATGTGGCACTTAGGTGTTTGTTTCAGTATTTTTTTGGGTTCTAGAGTAGTTTTTGAAGCTTACTGTCTGGAAAACCTAGAATATATGTCGTCTAGTACTATGGACACACACCGTGTGTTCTTCTGTTCGGGAAGAAATAAAAACTATTTAATTACACACCGTGTACCCAAAGTACATGCTGTGTAGCATCTTACTATGACATAGGCCGTGTGTCCAGAGACACGGGTTAGGTATGTCTTTGTGGAAACACGCCGTGTACCAGTTGTACATGTTGTGTAGTGTTGAACTGGTGTCCACCATGTAACTAACAACAAGGACGGAGGAAAAAATAAGACATATACACCGTGTCTACCTTGAACACGCCGTAAAGTCTGTCCCAGGAACCCGACCATGCCGCTAACAACATGGGTCAATGTTATATTTTCTAGTACACACTGTGTACGTCTGTAACACGTCGTATAGTGTCTGTCGTTTAGCCGGCCATGTATCGAGCAAAACGGGCTGGAGAGAGCTTGTTGGGTATACCTTGTGTCTGTTTTTGAACATTACGTGTAGTTTTATCATTGGAGTGACATGTGCCTTAATCCATGTAGAAGGAATCAGTTGGGGAAAGAAGGATTTAAGTACACGTCGTGTGTTAATACAACACGCCGTGTAGTTGGAGCGTTACACGACCAGTTCTGGAAGAAGTACATGCCCATGTGAAATACTGAAGGGGATATGCCCTGTAGTTAATATACATTTCGTGTATTCATGTTTTGTAAATCTTGAGTTCTTATCTTCCTTTGTTTCTTTCTTGGTCTCCTCATTTTTGGTTGTTGATAATCTTGATCTAAGGTGTGCGTTTGACCTTGTAGAGTCATGCTGCCGAGAAGACTATTAGTTGATCACCAAGAGAGCGGCGATGATTATACTCCTGAGATAGTAGGCCATGGGATACCAGTGGATCCTCCAATAGTGCCGGATGTGGCTCTAGCCGTTATACTGGACGGAGGTATGAATATGCAGTTTTATGAAGGCTTTGTAACACCCCAAGATTTCATAGTGTGTTATTTCTTCAAAATAATTCAATAACTTTCACTACACGCAACACCAAGTTCAAGCGCACCATGACTTACCAAACAATCCGTTCAAAAGAGGTTATGAATAGTGTTAACTAAATTTTAAACTTTATATAATCCTTATAATTTTAGAATCCATATTATGTGTTACTTAGACATAATGTAAGAACAAATTCATTTTCAGTATTTCACTTTTACCAACTTTAAATAGTGAACCCTTCTTAAATAAAATATTTTAAACATTTTGACTAAATGGGGACATCAAAAATTTAAAATGAAACATCCCATGCTTCCACAGTACGCTAGCGTGTGTTGTACGCAACACCGAGTTCTAACACACTATAACCGATCAAAGTAGCCGTTATGAATAGTAATACCTCCGTTTTAAAATTTTAGAAAATTTATCTCTCAAAATGGACTTCATTTTTGGATTTGGGGTATCGAATTTAGCCTAAGGTGAAATTTTGGTACTTTTCGGATAACTTTCATATTTTGATGAATAGTGAAAATTACTAAATTTTAATTAAAAACATCTTTTTTAATCAAAATAATTAATAGTAATAAATTATGAATTTGAGTGGTTTAAAAGTATATTTAGAATATATTTTAAACATTTAATACAATTTTGGTCATTGGACATAATTTCACAATTAAATCGATCATAAACAACTATCAATATTTTGATAGTTATTATATCTTAAAAACACGCTTTTTGTATTAACAACGGGAATTAATTTTAAATTAATTTCTGCCACTTATGTGTTTTGAATTTGGAAAATGGATTCCATATTTGGAATCAGGATGTTCAAATTGTGTAAATAGGTAACTTTTATTTTTAGACATTTTGAATAATTACTGCGGTAAATATTTTATTTACCATGGTTAAGGGTAAATCCGGTATATAAGGGTTAAAAAATAATATTATAATAAAACTAAATTACCCTAAAACGTGTCCTAACATTATTGGTTGATACATTTTCGACCATAGGCATCTTTTGGTCGATTTTGGGACCCCATGGAGCCACTTGTAGGTGATAGGGACACTTAATTTTAATTAAGTTAAAATGAATACCAAAATGACACAAGCATGTATATTTTAGAGAAACAATTTTTACATAGAGTTATATATGTTTGATTTTCGACTATAAATATTCATTAGAAAGATAAAAAGATTTAATACATAATTATATTTTATTTATAATGTCTAGACATTAAATATGTTAATTTATTTATGACACAATGATGATGCAGTAATTACCATAATAGTGAAAAATTAAAATAATTGATATTATAAATACTCAAATAAATATAATTTTACACTTTTTATTAATTAAAATAATTTTTTTAGTTAATATGACATGTTAGGAATGATTTAATTAAATATTTGCGAAGTAATCATTCTGTTATGGGTTCCACAAAAATCAACTATTGAATAGTGTCAAAATTGACATAAAAGAGTTTTTAACAAAAATATTATATTATTAATTGATGTTAAATTACTAAAAATCTATGTTTCGGCCACGAGACTTATATAATGATATTTTCATCATTAATGTACAAATTGGGGGTTTCTTGGATGTATATGGTAAGTTTATTAACCATATAATATAAAAATACAAAGAGACATTGTAAAAGTGAAACTAATTAACTTAGAGCTAATACTTAATGATAAGGTTAATATAGTAACCCAAACCTGTCTAAATTCTATTGGTTGAATGTTTTTCGACCTATCCCCACCTTAAAATTTAAATAATCAAATTTGGAGACATTTGAAATAGAATATGAATTTATTATAAATTAATATTTCTAGCTTTTCCAAAGGTTCCCCTAACCCCTCTTATAAAAGGGCACTCCTACTTCTCATTTCCTCACACCTTCATATCCTATTGGTTCGGCTAAACTCTACCCAAATACTCTCCCAACTTCCCTCACTGCAATCTAGAGGCCTAAGTTTGATCAGAAAGCCAATCTATGGAGCCCTTTTGTTCAAATCAAAAGGAAGAACCCGAATAAGATGTAATGATTTCACCACCCTTTTCCAAGTTCCTTTCTTCTTCCACTTCTTCTTCCTTTGTTTTTACCATTTTAAAATAATAACTCCAGTATCATATATATACTGTGATGTTATTATAAATATGGTACAACCATATTCAGTATTCTATCCACCCTTTGAATAACATGTCACCATACATGCGTACGTACGGCTTACCGTCTCCACGTCGTGGTGTAATTGTTATTCAATATATTATTACTTGTATGGGTATAATAATGATGTGTAACTCATGTAAATAATAAATATAACATGTTAATTATTCTGTATATATAATATACCATCCATTTATATATTATTTTAATATCAAATGATTGATATTGTCGCTCGTGCGTACGTACGGACTACCGTCTCCACGAACGCGATGAGATTCATTCTCCATCGTATCCATTCAAGTATAATTCTCATTTGATGATTAATAATAGTATCTAAGGACTTGATATCATTCTTTATATGATTAAGATACAACCTATCCATTACAAACATGGCTTATTTAACAAAACATATAAAATAAAATGAGTAAGTTAACACCCGAAACAACGATAATACTATGATATTATTAACAAATCAATGTTAAAAGATCATATATGATATCATATTAATGTATATGATTATTGAATAATTTAATAAAAATTATTTCAACATTATACAGGAGGTTAACCTACCCTTCCAAGGAAAAGTGCACGGTAAGGGTTTATTTTACAATCTCTTCATTATCCGAGGTTGTTTATACGTAATTATCTACTGGGATCTATTTATCATCCACAACCATGTTTCTTAAAAATGAATTTCAAAACATTTTTACTATTTACTAGAATATGGGTTGAAGTCATTTATACCCTTGTTTGACTTTTTATAAGAGGTTTATAAAGGAGTCTTTCTGTCGTTTTCCAAACAAGGTGCTTTTTAACCTTTTCGAAAAAATTAAGGTAAGAATGTTTTTTTAACTTATACGGTGGGTGCGGCTATTTACAGCCATTATAAAATTGTCAAGATTACATTAAATGATTACAAGGATATTTTCAATGTAAATGTTTTATTTTATAATTATGTGAATTTTAAATGATTTCAAAATGAATATTCTAAGAATTTCGGAAAGGTACTCTTTATCAAAATCAGAATTTTAAATGTTTTAAAGATTTATCTTTCTAAATATTTTAATTAATGTACATGTATTCAAAATGGTTTTTAAGGATTTATTTATATGGACATTTGTGTTTTTAAAATGATAATTACTTTCAAAAGTTTCAATGTGGTATGGGACACTTTGATTCAAAAATCTCTTTTTAATTACTTCCTATATAAATGTGTGACTTTTAAATGATTTCAAAAAAGGGGAGATATTTCTCTCAAATAGTTTTGATTTCATCTATGTCAACATCTTTTTATGGATTTTATGATTATTTGAAGGTGATTTATTATGGTACAAACGTTCCATAATGTATTGAAGGTTTTGTGATATGTTTGACTGTGAATGTGTTATTTTTATACCATTCATGGTTTATGGAGAAAGCATTGACATTTCGTATGCTAGTTTTAATATGAATGATTATGTTATGTTTAAAACTTTTCATATGGGAATGCATTGGACTTAGTAAGTGACGGGTGGAGCCCTCTATAGCTCCTTGATGCATCGGTAGGTCTCATGAGACAAACTAGTGTCTTGGCACAAGGCCTTGGCGAAATCTTATTTGTAGTCTTGGCACGAGGCCTTGGCTATGTGGTTATGATAGTCTGGAATTATGCATTACATCATTATCAAAGTGGTTATTGATATTTCTTGTGATTATTCGATTAATAGAATATCCCTGTGAATAAGTAAATGGCATTATTTTCAGTTTATTTTTGCCATGCTATGTTGAAGTTCATGTTTAAAAGCCTTTTGTTTTTGTTATACATTGCCTTAAATGTTTATTCTTAATTATGAATGTTTCCGCTATATTTTTATCCTTACTAGGCATTTTTTCTCACCCCTTTTCTATGTTTTATTTTTCCCAGGATGTGAAGAAGTAATTTAGGAATGACCTGCAGGGATAGTATGTGGGGATATGAGTGTGGACTATGAAGAAAATATGTTGTTGTAGTTTTCATTTTTATGATGTAATGTAAGAATTTATGAATATATCTAGTGCTTCCAAGGCTACTAAACCAATCGGTCTTTCGAGATTTGATCATTCTTGTGATCATGCCAATGTTATGTAATAATGCACCGAATCTGGGTAACTGGGGTCGGGGCATTACAGTTGGTATCAGAGAAAGTTTAGTAAAAACCTTGGAAGCTAGATTTAGATAAACTCTGATTAGAGCACATAGATTTAAGACGGACTTTGAGGATTAGTATAGAAGAAGTTCCTAGAATTTTGGTATTGTAGAGATTTTGTGAGTTTTCCGAGCAATACATCCCTGTCTGGATACGAGCAGGTAGAGGCGGCTCTGGCACAGATGTACCTAGGGGTAAAACCCGAAAACACCACTTTGAGCTAGACTCGAATGGTAACTGGTGCATGACAACAGGCCTTGCTGCACTCTTGGTTACGACACTCCCGGGGGATATGCTTAGGATAATTCTCATTTTCTTTACAAACCATTATGAAGGGTTTATGAGTATATACTTCCTCAAAGGAGACATTTTTATGATTATGGATTATATCCATAAACTATATAATTTATGTTATGTGTTTTACAAGTTTGGGATTAGGTATTGTTATTCATAAACTAATATAGTGTATGCCATTGTTTAGAAATGGCGCCCAGTAGAAGGAATGAGAACATCGGCAATGCACATGATCCAAAGAGAAAGAAGGATCATATCTTTCATGGTCTTAAGCCAGAATTTATAAGAGAAATAGTCTCCCATGTATTATCATCGTATGAAGAAATAATATCACGTGTTGATAAGATAAGTAAGGAGTTTACTGAGTCCTACGTCTTTGATAGTAATCAAGAGAATAAAAGGATGGAATAGAGAAAGATGGGTAAAGGGAAGATGGAAAAGAAGAATTTTCCTATATGTGATAACTGTGGGAAGAAACACATTGGAACTTGAATGAAAGTAATGGGAGTTTGTTATAAGTGTGGAGGAAAAGGGCACAAAGTACGTGACTGCAAGGGTAAGAAAATGGTTTAGAATGTACAATGCTTCACTTGCAAGGAGTTTGGACACTACGCGAACCTATGTCCCAATTATCAGACTGTGCTGCAAATGATGCTATTGGATAATAATCAAGTTATGATAATACCACAGATGAAGAGTAATGATTAGTGTTTTTATGTTTATTATGTCATTTGAGTGTTGTATCAACAATGTACTTGATATAATAATTTAGGAGTATATAAGGATTGTACTGCAGTACTATTTCATTATGGACTTGAGATTGTGTGGAACAAAGAAAAGTGACTCAATAGCAGGTTAATTTTTTGGAAAATATATGGTTGAGAGAAATATAAACCATAATATGGTTCTAATACTGAGGTAGTGATTTTAGAATAATACACTATTGTTTTGGATAAATTATTGACTACCTTGAAACTGATTAATGATTTGTATATTCCATCATTGTTGGGGTTTAAAACATATTTGGATTGAAGGAGTATATCTATTATTCTTTAAGGAATAAGGGATTATGAATGTAATCAATAATATTTTATGGTAATTCAGGATGTTTCAGTGCTTTAAAAGAATACATGATGAAGGTTTTCACATGCTATTACGCAGGAAAAAGGATCTTTACTGTGTTTACCTTCCTTATAAATTTTGGACTGAAGTATTTTGGATAGTTTTAGTTTGGATTATTTTGGATTGCCAAAAAAGGACAACCCGGAGGTCGGGCGGCAACCTGTCGCAACCGACAAGGCCGCGAGACATGAACCCGCAACTGAAGGGCGACAAGGGTGTATCACCTACCACAGGCCCACGAGATGTCTTGGATTAAATAATGTAGTTTTTTTAAAAGATCTGGTAAATGAATTATAAATTCATTTATTTTGGAACCTTGTACGAATAGTATAAATGGAATTTTTTTTAAGTTCTATTATCTTTTAGAGTGAAAGATGAGTTTGTGGTAGAAATTTACTAATGGATAACACACTAATTATAAAGTAAGTATATCTCCTTATGATCTTAGCCAATATCATAAATACATTCCTCAACATTAAGAAAAAGGAACTTTGAACAAAAATGTTGTCCTAGATGGTACCTTAAATCATTACTAATTTATGGCTTTGAGATTGTTGGCCTTTTCATATCCATGTTCTCTACCACTCTCCATCAGATAATTGATGGTCAGATTTCTCTTCCATATCCATATTTTCCTACATGGAACCCTAGTATGTGTTATTTTCAGTAATCTTCATACTTTCCCCTCTTTATTTTAAATAGAGGCCTCATTAATTCATTTTTCGATGTCAGATTTCAACTAAGTTATTTTGAAACATAAAAAATGTGTTATCCTAATACCCTATATTTTGTTGAACCGATGGTATTTCAAATCATCATAGATTGATTAATTTAAGGACCTCAATTTTACACTTGTTTGTCATTGATGACCTCAATCACTACCTATAAATATTTACGTTTTTTTCTCCAATTATATGTCTCTAATTGCCACCAATGTTCTCCTAATCTAGATCATAATTTGGTGGTGACCCTTTCATTTCTCTTTTTCTCATATTAAGACTAAATTTTAGTAACTCAATTTCCGATGTGGGTTTTCCCACAAATATATTTTCTGTTCTCAACCTTTTATTTTTGAAGAACAATTTCATATTGCGAGGACGCAATTTATTGAAGGAGGGGAGAATGTAAAACCCCAAGATTTCATAGTGTGTTATTTCTTCAAAATAATTCAATAACATTCACTACACGCAACACCAAGTTCAAGCACACCATGACTTACCAAACAAGCCATTCAAAAGAGGTTATGAATAGTGTTAGCTAAATTTTAAACTTTATATAATCCTTATAATTTTAGAATCCATATTATGAGTTTCTTAGACATAATGTAAGAACAAATTCATTTTCAGTATTGCACTTTTACCAACTTTTAATAGTGAACCCTTTTTAAATACAATATTTTATACTTTTTGACTGAATGGGGACATCAAAAATTTAAAATGAATCATCCCAAGCTTCCACGGTACGCTAAAGTGTGTTGTACGCAACACCGAGTTCTAACACACCATAACCGATCAAACTAGCCGTTATGAATAGTAATACGTACCTTTTAAAATTTTAGAAAATTTATCTATCAAAATGGACTTAATTTTTGGATTCGGGGTATCGAATTTATCCTAAGGTGAAATTTTGGGACTTTTCGGATAACTTTCATATTTTGATGAATAGTGAAAATTACTAAATTTTAATTACAAACAACTTTTTTAATCAAAATAATTAATAGTGATAAATTATGAATTTGAGTGGTTTAAAAGTATATTTAGAATATATTATTACCATTTAATATAATTTGGGTAATTGGACATAATTTCACAATTAAACCGAACATAAACAAGTATCAATCTTTTGATAGTTATTATATCTTAAAAACACGCTTTTTGTATTAACAACGGGAATTAATTTTAAATTAATTTATGCCAATTATGTGTTTTGAATTTGGAAAAATGGATTCCATATTTGGAATCAGGATTTTTAAATTGTGTAAATATGTTACTTTTATTTTTAGACATTTTGAATAATTACTGCGGTAAATATTTTATTTACCATGGTTAAGGGTAAATCCGGTAAATAAGGGTTAAAAAATAATATTATAATAATAATAAATTACCCTAAAACATGTCCTAACCTTATTGGTTGATACATGTTCGACCATAGGCATATTTGGGTCGATTTTGGGACCCCATGAAGCCACTTGTAGGTGATTGGGACACTTAATTATAATTAAGTTAAAATGAATACAAAAATGACACAAGCATATATCTTTTAGCAAAACAATTTTTACATAGGGTTATATATGTTGGATTTTCGACTATAAATATTCATTAGAAATCTAAAATTCTTTACTACATAATAATATTTTATTTATAATTATTAGACTTTATATATGTTAATTTATTTATGACACAATGATGATGCAGTAATTACCATAATAGTGAAAAATTAAAATAATTGATATTATAAATACACAAATAAATATAATTTGAGACTTTTTATGAATTACACTAATTTTATAAGTTAATATGGCATGTTATTAATTATTTAATTAAATTTTTTCGAAGAAATAATTCTGTTATGAGTTTTACAAAAATCAACTATTGAATAGTGTCAAAATTGACATCAAAGAGTTTTTAAAACAAATATTATATTATTAATTGATATTAAATTCCTAAAAATCTACGGTTCGGACAAGAGACTTATATAATGATAGTTTCATCATAAATGGACCACTTGGGGGTCTCTTGGATTTATATGGTATGTTTATTAACCATATAATACAAAAATACAAAGAGACATTGTAAGAGTGAAACTAATTAACTTAGAGCTAATACTTAATGATAAGGTTAATATAATAACCCAAACCTGTCTAAATTCTATTGGTTGAATTTTTTTCGACCTATCCCCACCTTAAAATTTAAATAATCAACCTTGGTTCCATTTTAAACCGAATATAAATTTATTATAAATTAATATTTCTAGCTTTTCCAAAGGTGCACGTCACCCCTCTTATAAAAGGGCACTCCTCCTTTTCATTTATTCACACCTTAAAAGCCTTTTGGATCGGCTAAACTCTGCCCAAATACTATCCCAACTTCCCTCACTAAAACCTAGAGGCCTTAGTTTGATCAGAAAGCCAATCTAAGGAGCCCTTTTGATCAAATCAATTGGAAGAACCCGAATAAGAGGTAATGATTTCACCACCTTTTTCCAAGTTCCTTTCTTCTTCCACTTCTTCTTCCTTTGTTTTTACCATTATAAAATAATAAATCCAGTATCATATATATACTGTGATGTTATTATAAATATGGTACAACCATAGTCAGTATTCTATCCACCCTTTGAATAACATGTCACCATACGTGCGTACGTACGGCTTACCGTCTCCACGTCGTGGTGTAATTGTTATTCAATATATTATTAATTGTATGGGTATAATAATGATGTGTAACTCATGTAAATAATAAATATAACATTTTAATGATTCTGTATATATTATATACCATCCATTTATATATTATTTTAATATCAAAATAATGATATTGTCGCTTGTGCGTACGTACGGACTACCGTCTCCACGAACGTGATGAGATTCATTCTCCATCGTATCCATTCAAGTATAATTCTCATTTGATGATTAATAATAGCATCTATGGACTTGATATCATTCTTTATATGATTATGATACAACCTATCCATTACAAACATGGCTTATTTAACAAAACATATAAAAGAAAATGAGTAAGTTAACACCCAAAACAACGATAATACTAAGATATTATTAACAAATCAATGTTAAAAGATTATATATGATATCATATTAATGTATATGTTTATTGAATAATTTAATAACAATTATTTCACCATTATACAGGATTTTAACCTACCCCATCCAAGGAAAAGTGCAAGGTAAGGGTTTATTTCACAATCTCTTCATTATCCGAGGTTGTTTATACGTAATTATCTACTGGGATCTATTTATCATCCACATCCATGTTTATTAAAAATTAATTTCTAAACATTTTTACTATTTACTAGAATATGGGTTAATGTCATTTTTACCCTTGTTTGAATTTTTATAAGAGGTTTATAAAGGAGTCTTTCCGTCATTTTCCAAACAAGGTGCTTTTTAACCTTTTCGACAAAATTAAGGTAAGAATGTTTTTTTTACTTATATGGCGGGTGCGGCTATTTACCACCATTATAAAATTTTCAAGCTTACCATACAATATTACAAGGTTATTGTCAATGTAAATGTTTTATTTTATAATTATGTACCTTTTAAATGATTTCAAAATGAATATTCTAAGAATTTCGGAAAGGTACTCTTTATCAAAATCAGAATTTCAAATGTTTTAAAGATTTATCTTTCTAAATGTTTTAATTAATGTCCATGTCATCAAAATGGTTTTTAAGGATTTATTTATATGGACATGAATGTTTTTAAAATTTTAATTCCTTTAAAATGTTTCAAAGTGGTATGGGACACTTTGATTCAAAAATCTCTTTTTAATTACTTCCTTTATAAATGTGTGACTTTTAAATGATTTCAAAAAAAGGGAGATATTTCTCTCAAATATTTTTGATTTCATCTATGTCAACATCCTTTGATGGATTTTATGATTATATGAATTTGATTTATTATGATACAAAAGTTCCATAATGTATTGAAGGTTTTGTGATATATTTGACTATGAATGTGTTATTTTTATACCATTCATGGTTTATGGAGAAAGCATTGATTTTTCGTATGCTAGTTTTAATACGAATGTTTATGTTATGTTTAAATCATTTCATATGGAAATGCATTGGACTTATTAAGTGACGTGTGGATCCCGCTATAGTTCCTCGATGCATCGGTAGGTCTAATGAGACAAACTAGTGTCTTGGAACAAGGCCTTGGAAAAATATTATTTGTAGTCTTGGCACGAGGCCTTGGCTATGTGGTTATGATAGTATGGTATTATGTATTCCATCATTATTAAAGTGGATATTGATATTGCATGTGATTATTCGATTAGTAGAATATCCATGTGAATAAGTAAATGGCATTATTTTCATTTTATTTTTTCCATGCTATGTTGATGTTCATGTTTAAAAGCCTTTTGTTTTAGTTATACATTTCATTAAATGTTTATTCTTAATTATGAAAGTTTCCGCTATATTGTTATCCTTACTGGGCATTTGTGCTCACCCCTTTTCTATGATTTATTTTTCCCAGGATGTGAAGAAGTAATTTATGAATGACCTGCAGGGATAGTATGTGGGGATATGAGTGTGGACTATGAAGAAAATATGTTGTTGTAGTTTTCATTTTTATGATGTAATGTAAGACTTTATGAATATATCTAGTGCTTCCAAGGATACTAAACCAATCGGTCATTGGAGATTTGATCTTTATTGTGATCATGCCAATGTTATGTAATAATGCACCGACTCTGGGTAACTGGGGTCGGGGCGTTACCTGCTTTATGCGGTTCATGCATACCTTATAGGGAGCACCGCTGGTTTCCACATATATGGCAGAGCTAACACATATATTACAGCAGCAACACCCACTTACGTTTTCAGAGGATGGTGGACCACAGGTTGTGGAGTCATGGATGGATTCATTGCAGACTATTTTTGACCACCTAGAGATGCCTCTTAAGATGAGGGTCAAACTCTCTACATACATTCTGTGTGATTCCACCAAGAGGTGGTGTGATGTTACCACCCAGACTGAGAACCTCTGAGACATGGCGTGGGAAAATTTTAAGGCATCCTTCTATGACTTCTTCTTCCCATAGATGCCGAGGGAAGATCGATCTCGAGGGTTCACGAATATGCAACATAGCGCTATGTCAGTGATGGACTATTCTGCCCGCTTCACATAGTTTCAGCATTTTTAACCTGTTCTGGTGGGTGATTAGACATTGAGGGAGGGAAAATTTGAGGATGGTCTTCGGTGTGACATCCGAGCATTGGAGAATGTTTTCAGTTTGCCTACCGTGCAGGATATTGTAAACCAGGAACTAATTATAGAGTAGAACAAGTGAGAGGCTTGTTTTGTGGGCCAGGGTGGTTCAGCACAAGTTTCTTGTACTATTTCTATAGGTAAGAGGAAGGGGCATATGGATTTCTCTCACGGTGATAGTATTATCCAGAAGAATAATTCAGGTGGTCAGGTCATGTGCTACCAGTGTGGTAAAGAGGGGCACAATAGACCTCAGTGTCCATGTGACCTAGTGGAGTGCCGAGCATGCGACATGATGGGTCATCTCCAGAATTTTTGTAGGGCGTTTCCAGTAGTGGCTAGTGAGAGGAGTCCTATGCAGACTCCGCATGTTGGAGGAAAACCAGAAGCTTCTTACTAGTCAAGAAATTGGGGTACATATTGGCGTGCATGCCGAGATGGTGGTCGTGGCCAAGGTAGCCATACACCAATATCTCAGAGACTGCAGGGCGGGTCAGCTCAGGGTAGCCAGGCTGTGTTGCAGGGTCGTGGCACTAGGCATACATATACAGTCCAACAGAGCCAACAAGATCAGGATCCCAGACCATCCATAGTCAGAGTTACTATTATTGTTGCTTCTTTTTTTTCATCAGCACTTTTCGATACTAGTGTTACACATAGCATTATATCTATGGTCGTTATGGAGAGCCTTGTGACTTGTGTATCTTCTTCTTCTTATTCTGATATCATGATGCAAGACACACCTTTAGGAGTGAGGATGGATGGTGTGCGTCAGTGAAAGGAGTACCCCCTTGTGGTTGGTGGGTGTCACTTTCGTTGGGACCTCTGTGTCTTGGAGATGACATCTTATGATGTCATTCTTGGGGTGGACTGGTTGGTTTCTTTTAGTGCCTATATAGACTGCTATCATCGCTGGGTATGTTTCATGTCACCAAAGGGCGGAGAGTTTCTATACAAGGGTGAGTGGGATGTCCAAGCGAGCCAAGTCGTACTAGAGCATCGTGGGTGAGGTGGAGTGATAGCCTAGATTGCGAGATTATATCCGGATGATCAGAGAACTTTTCAAAAGGATTTCCATCTTGTGGTTGATAATTTATGGATGTGTTTCCGGATGACTTTTCAGGTATTCCATAGGAAAGATAGGTGGAATTCATTACTGAGCTTGTGCCAGAAGCGGCACTGGTGTCCATTCCTCCCTGTAGGATGGCTACACCTGAGTTATAGGAGCTCAAGCGGCGGTTGGAGGAGTTGCAGGCAAATGGTTTTATCTGACCCAATATTTCTCCTAGGGGTAACCATTCCTTTTTTCTAAGAAGGTAGATGGTACTCTTAGACTCTGTGTGGATTATCAGAAACTGATCCAGCTGACGGTTAAGAACTGATATCCCTTACTAAGGCTTTATGGACTTTTTGATCAACATCACGGTGCATGAGTGTTCTAGAAAATTTACTTGAGATCTGGATATCATCAGTTGCGCGTGAGACCATCAAACATACTGCTTATAAACATTCGGGGTAGATATGGTGTATATGAGTTCATGGTCATGCTGTTTGGACTCACTAACACACCAGAAGTTATAATGGATCCGATGAATCGTGTGTTCCACCCCTATATGGATTCTTTCATGGTAGTATTTGTGGAATACATCTTGGTGTACTCTAACAGCCGACACAACCATGAAACCCATCTTGAGATCGTACTTAGTAAACTGAGTGAGCATCAACTATATACTAAGCTCTCAATGTGCCACTTTTGGATAGACTATACTCACTTCATGGGTCAAATTATGTCAGAAGATGGAGTTGCGGTAGAGCCGAAGAAGGTGAGAGCAGTAGTTTCCTTGGATCATCCCAATAACGTGTTTGCGATAAAGAGTTTCTTGGGGATGGATGGTCCCTACAGGTGTTTTATACAGGAATTCTCCCTCTTAGAAGCGCCATTGATAGGTTTGACTAGGAATGGTTTGAAGTTTTTTTGGTCAGAAGCTTGCGAGATAGACTTTCAAGAGTTGAAGGGTAGGTTGACATCAGCACCAATTCTGATACTTCCAGAGTAAGGGAAGAGCTATACAGTTTACTGTGATGCATTAGGTATTGGGCTGGGAGTAGTGTTGATGCAAGGTGATCAAGTTGTTGCATACAGGTCCCAGCAGTTGAGGCCACATGAGAGGAACTACCCGACACATGACCTCGAGTTGGCTGTGGTTGTTCATGTGTTACGCTATTGGAGACATTATCTCTTGGGAGATAATTTTATGGTTTTCACTGACCACAAAAGTATCAAGTACATCTTTACATAGAGTGACTCGAATCTCAGATAGTGAAGGTTGGTCAAATACCTATAGTCCGTCGACTTTGAGCTTGCCTATACACCTGGTAAGGGTTATGCTGTAGATGATGCACTGAGTAGGAAGGCTCAGACACAGGTAGAGCAGGAGTCCAGTGGTGGGTGGAAGCTTATGGATTTGTTCTTTGAGGAGCATTTAGAGGTGCATGATAGTCTGGGGAAAGGCTATATTTCATCCTTAGTCGTGACTTCTACCCTCCTGGATAAAGTGAGGATGATACATCTATCTGATTAAGAAGGCCTTGTTCTATAGGAGTCGGTGGCAATTGAGGACCCTCCTCTTAGTTGGACGATAGGTGATGATGAGGTGTTGTGTTTCATGGATGAGTGTTGGTTCCAAGGGTTATACATGAAGAGTTGATGTGGGAGTTTCATGCTTCATCTTGGATAGTTCATCCCAGAGTTTCAAAAATGTACCGGTACTTGAGACGTCAAAATTGGTGTCCCAGATTGAAAAGATAGGTAGCTAGT
Organism: Viscum album; assembly: GCA_963277665.1. NCBI lineage: Eukaryota > Viridiplantae > Streptophyta > Magnoliopsida > Santalales > Viscaceae > Viscum > Viscum album. The sequence goes on from OY728119.1 coordinate 1,667,076,330, forward strand.
TTTGAAACTAGATGTTCCACCAATCAGTAGGTGAAAGAGTATCATCAGAGGTCTTACGGGCTATTACAACATTTACCAATTATATAGTGGAAATTGGATGATGTCATGATGGGCTTCGTGAATGGGTCCCTGAGGTCAACTCGAGGCAATAATGCCATGTGGGTTGTTGTGGACAGACTTACGAAGGTGGCTCACTTTTTTTTGATCAATGAGTCCTTCAGTGTCAATGAGATCAAGAATTTTTACATTCGAGAGCTAGTACGTCTTCATGGGGTACAACATTAAAATGTTTCTGATAGGGACGCCTGCTTTATGTCTCATTTTTGGGATAGTTTTAGAGGGAACTAAGTACACAGGTGCTTCTGAGCACAGCTAACCACCCTCAGACTGATGTCCAGTCAGAGCGAACGATACAGGTGCTTGAGGATATGTTGTGTGCATGCTTCCTAGACATTGGGGGATATTGGGAGAATCATATACTCTTGGTTGAGTTTTCCTTCAATAATATTTTTCAAGAAACTATTGAGATGGAGCCTTACGAGGCTTTATATGGTAGGCCATGCCGATAACCCTTGTTCTGATTGGAGGTAGGTGAGGCAGCATTATTGGGATCATGTCTTGTGCATGAGACTTCAGAGCAGGTCTAGTTGATTCAATAGAGGACGGCTACTACACTTTCTTGTCAGAAATATTATGTTGATCATCTTAGACAACCCTTGGAGTTTGTGGTCAGGGATCATGTTTTCTTGCATGGTTCACTGAGGATGGGACATAGGCGGATCAGGAGACATGGTAAACTTTCACTGAGTTATGTGGGGTCGTTTGAGATTATAGAGAGAGTTGGGCCAATTGCCTATTGGGTGTAGTTACCATAGAGGTACCAGGCCATGCACGGTGTCTTCCATGTATCTCAGCTGCGTCGTTATCATTCAGACTCATCTAACGGTTTTCAGCCCGATGAGGTTGAGCTTCAGGTCAATTCATCTTTTGAGGAGCATCCAATTCGTATTATTGATTGGAGAAAAAATGTTCTCCAAGGTCGGTCAGTTCCTCTCGTACGGGTGCTATGGAAGCATGGCCGAGTATAGGACGAAACCTGGGAGTGGGAGACCGACGTACGTGCTCAGTGTCTATAGTTCTTCATAGCTTTATATTTTCCACCCTTGGATGGGAAATTCAGGAACAGATTTCTTAAGGGGGAATTTTTTAAGAACAATGTTCTTATTCATGAGGTACATGTTTCTTCCTTTCCCTTTTCCTTAAATGTTTTTGTGAAAATAAGGAAAATGGGGAAAATCCAAAAATTTGTGGGTACACACCCTGAAATTTTCCACACACCGTGTACTTTGGTCATGTGGGAAGAGTACACAGGGCGTGTAGGACTTTCGGTGATGAAGGGTGTAAAAACTGACTACAAGCCACGATCTTAGTATATAGACACCATGTCATTAGTCGGTAGGTGAACAATAAGGCGGTGGCAGTAGCTGTCAGCGGAGTGATAGTACTCGCCGTGTACTCAGAAATACACGTCGTTTACTCCTGTCGACAGATAAATAGTTCCTTGGTGGAAAAAAGCCGACAGAAGAACAATTTAAAAATGAAAAGTACATGCCATGTACTTGAGAGTACATGCCATGTATTTTGTTTTTTTGCTTAAATATGACAGTAGCCTCCTCATTGGACAGAAGAAGCTTAGAAAACCCGTGAGCTGAGGGATAGGACAGATGAACCTTGGAGGATCTCCTAACCACACACCGGAGCTCGGATTCCATCGTTGACGGTCTCAATTGAACCGCACGGTTGAGTTCTTCAATCTTCTTGTGTGTTTCCTTCCAATTATTTATTGAGGGGAAGTAATTTGAGGTTGAATAGTTGAACATTTATCCCAGATCTACGTTGTTCATGGATGATTATGGAGGTGTCGTTCATGTATATTGATATGGGGCGATCAAGGTAGGTGGTCTGATGTTTTTTCAACCATTGAGTTGAATTTGTGTACCGTTGTGCTACGAACCCATGTTTGGAGTGTCTTATGTCTAATGCCTTTACTGATAAGATATCTAGAAATACATAGATAATCTAATTATTAATATTAGCTGCTGATTGGGATCATTGCGTGGATCCAAGGCCACCATAGGGGTTTGTCCCTCTGTTTAGCCATTTGGCCCGGATACCCGAGGGTATACCATGATTATAACATGTTTTATGTTTTCTTGAGATGAAATTTATATAAAATATATTATGTTGCTTTAGTCTTGTCCTAGTTACTTGTTCCTGAGGGTAGTGTTCTGTTTAGCCTAAGGGTAGTGTCCTGTTTAGCCTGTGGGCAGTGTTTCGTCAGCCTGAGGGTAACCATTGTTTATGCTTGTGGGATGTAGCTTTTGTGCTTGAGGGTGACATCTAGCATGCCTAGTGGAAATGTTCTATATGCCTGGCGGCAGTCACCTGCTAGCTTTTATTCTGATTACCCGAGGGTAATAATTTTTATATCTGAGGACAATATTTATCATGAATATTTAAAATGGTGATATTCACATGTTATACTTTCCATGATAAAGAACAAACTTTTATGTGATTAATAAATATCAAAATGGAAATGTAACTAGTAGAGATAGTTACTTTTTAGTACTTCCTAGTTTATTTCATTTACTTTTTCACATTTCTATTGAACATTTTCACTGACAGTTGGGCACATACCTTTGATGGTTGCCTACTGGGATTTATTTATCACACCATGTTTGGGTCAATTCTTCGGCCTAAATAGACTATATTTCTGCAGGTGTCGATAAGGGAAAGGGTCCCTATACAGGTACATGATTGTTGGAGAGGAGTACAAGAGCATGATACCGAGCTTACGCTTGTGATGCAGCTGAGTTCCTGTTGCAATGTTTTGTTTTGTTTTGTTGTACTCGTACTTCGTTCCTATATTGTATTGTATTGCAGGGTATCATGTTCTTGCTGCTTTCTAAGAAATAGGACATACTGTATTATTATATTTATGATTGTTGGTTATCTTGTACTACAGTTGTGCATTTATGGTTTATGTTGTTTACTACTTCCACTGTTGTATGTTATACCCTTTTCCGTTGCGCTACACTTTGAAAAATGAGGGCATAGTTTCCCACAATCAGTCCTTGGCCCTCCCTGCAAGTTGGCAGCCTCTGACATTTGGGTAAATGCGTTTGAGGTCATGTGACAAATAGGGTTCAGGGAACCCGTTGTGTGGAATCCAGATCTGGGATATTACAACACCATCAATGTATCTCCATTAATCACTGGAAGAGTACATGGGGTCTATAATGGAAGATCCATGTGATTGTGATGTCCGACATTGATCACCATGAGAATCACATCCAAAACATTCTCCTTGATCCGGTGGAGGAGGATCTCTCTCATTCTTGAGAGCATTCATGGATAGAGAAGAGTTCTCTAGGCTCGAGAGGATTTCTCCAAGGATGTTTTACAGACAACCATTGGTTATCCAGTCGAATGACCCCTTAACTAATTTATATAATAATAACATAACAATTAATTTAATTTACTAAGTAATAAAAAATAATCATCATATGTTATGTTAGATAATTTATTATTCCATGTAAAACCCCACAACAATTAATAATAGAAACGATATTTTTTCCATGACATGTTCTAAACATTCAAATAATATTGAAATATTATTTAACTAAATAATATTTAATATTATTTCTCACTAGAACCACAACTTGGTTCACCAATCCTCATCAATATTTAATGGGCATTGAATAATGAATTTATATTTATTAAGTGAAAATTACTGCGTTATTCGCTGATAAATAAACATTCCATCTAAAATATATTCTCTCTAATAACAATTGATAAGCTAAACACGATCAGGAATAATTGAATAATTATAATACCAAAACATGGAATAATATTTATTCAACTTGTTAAATAAATATATTATTTAACTGAGATACTGACTACACTTAGTGTGTGACCCTCTATTCCTATTTCTCATGGGAATTAGGTGGGCTTTTTTAATGTCCTATATTACTACATAGAAACATGTCAAGGAACTCTAGAGAAATATGCTGATGTCTCATTGACATGTCACCTCATATGAATTATTACCTTATAAAATAATCCCATTTTCTTGATATCTCCAATCAATCGGGTTGCATGCAAGTTTAATCTACCCATTTGCTCAATTTCTAATTCTTTGACTTCTCAGAATTGAACAAGACTAGAGAACACCGTGGCCATGGATTTTGATAGGCTATATCATTTTTTATCAATGGTCATGAGATATCTACTTCTATTGAAGTGAAAAATCATTTCTTTCATTATTCATTAATGTGATATTACTCTTCATGCACCCAACATATCCTACCTCATCGCGAACATATGTCATCATGATTTTCATTAACACATATATGTGAGATATTTTTAATACCAATTAATAATAATATTAATGTCTATGGACTAACACACAAATCCTTAGATAGAAAATTCTAATGACACTTATGAATAAAGATTTTCTACTATAGGGTATTATTCTCATAATATCCTCCTTGATATTACCAAGGGTACACACCATTAGAAGGTGCCTAAAAGTTTCATTTTTCCCCACCCCTGATATCATTTATCCTTTTTGTCTCTTAAAATTTTATCATATGGCTATAGAAAATATAATCAAGATTAGTGTCATGGAACTTCCGGGTACTCATCATAACAGGGATCTTCTATGGCCGTTTAACGAAACAACTATTCTTAGGACATTATAAAATACTATGTCATGCAGAAGAAAAATCATGACATGATAAATAGATTATTAATATCAATACAATGAATATAGGTTTATCAAATAGTAAAATGAAGTTGGTTTATATGGAACCAACTACAATAGACTCCCACTTTCACTGGATCAAACTGCTAACAACCTTCAGTCCAGTTTCGTTGACATGATAATCATGATTTCACTAAGATAGTCCTTTAGTGAAGGTGTCCACCACATTATATTCCTTGGAAACTCTGCTCACTGCATCCTAACCCCTTTGATAGAAAACCCTCAAGAGGTGATACTTTAGGATTATGTGATTTTCATGTTTATGTGACCTTATATATTTTTCAATATCCACCGCTGTAGTTTTATCACAAAACAATGTAATGTTATATTTATTGATAGGAACCATATAAATCACCTAAAAAATATTCTGAATGATGAAAAATTACCTGACTGCATTAGAAGATGCTATATATTCCAACTACACTATAGAATCTGTGACAACTGGCCACTTTGAATTCTTCTAGCTCACAACTCCTCTATGTAGATAGGAAACATATACTGATTGAAAATTCAGATCATTCTGATCTATTTGAAAACCACCATCAACATAACATATGATTACAAGATTCTCATCTCCTCCATACACTAGGAACAAATCCTTAGTTCTTCTCAGATACTTCAGGATTGTCTCGATAGTAGTCCAATTATATTATCTAGGATGTTCTTGATATCTTCCTATCATGATCAGTATATAGGAAACCTCAAATATGGTAAATAAAATTTCATACACGATAGATCCTATTTCTAAAGCGTATGGTATCTTACTCATCCTATATTTCTCATGGTGTTTGTAGGGACACATTTTCTTGGAAAGAAGTATACCATGTGACAGTGGAACCAATCCCCACTTGTATTGTTCAATACTAATTATATTTAGTATCTTGTTGATGTATGTACCCTGAGATTGTCCAAGAAGCCTCTTGGATCTATCATGAATGATCTTGATCGCTAAAATTTAGGCTTCCTTTCCTAATTCTTACAGAGTGATGAACCGGTTCAACCAGTCCTTGACTGTCTGTTAGAATAGAATGTCATTTCCAATTAGTAATATGTCATCAACAAACACTACTAGGATAATGACCACATTCCCATTAAACCACTTGTAAACACATAGCTCACATTCATTCTTATTTAAACCAAATTCTCTCATGGATTTATCGAATTGAATGTTTCATGATCTGGATGCTTTCTTTATTCCATAAATGTATATCGTCAACCAGCATACCCTTTTATCATCAAATGGTGTCACAAACCCTTCTAGTAGTATCATATAGGAATCTTCTTAATGTTTCCCCTTATGGAATGCAGTTTTGACATCCATATTCAAAATCTCATTGTTATGGAATGATACAATGTAAATCATGATTATTATGGATTTAAACATGGAAAATGTTATGAAAATTTCATTATTGTCGATGAAATGATGTTTCCTAAAACATATATCCACTATCAATGATTTATACATACTAAATATACCATCCATGTACAGTTTCATTTTTAATACCCATTTAAACTAAATAGAATTTACATCAAATATTGAATAGACCAGAACCTATACTTGATTATGATACTTGGAATTCATCTCAGAATTCATATATTCAACCTATATTTCTGTATCTAAGCCTTATACTACTTCCTTGTTGGAGATAGGTTCATAATTTTCCATAAATAATGTGTCACCTTCCTTGATGACACGGAAACCATATCTCTCTGGGTCATTTACGTCTCTTGTGCTCCTATGTAGTATATGTGTTTTATGAACTAAGCCTTTCACGAGGACCTATGGAACTTATTCCTATACCAAATATTTTGTATCATGAGCATCAACTTCATCGATGTTAATATTTCTCCCAGTATCCAATTTTAGAATGTGCTCCCTCTCAAGAAAGATAGCAAGACTGGGAAAATTAAATTTCTTGCCTTATAGGTTGTATATGTAGTTTAAATTTATCTCCATAAGATTCACAATAAAGATGCACTATTTTCTCTATGGTGATAGTCTGTTTCGTGATAAATCCTGAAAAATTCCAACCATCCCCAAACATGTGTATGCGAAAAAATTTATTTCATTCCACTCCATAACATGAAGGGAATCCCATTTTCTACCTTAGTTGGTACTCTATTTAATGTGTATGCCATATTTTTCAACACATATCCCCAAAAGGATAATCGAATATATGGATGACTCATCATCGACCATACCATGTATAACAAGGTACAATTCCTCCTTTTAATAACACAATTCCCCTACGGTGTATAAGGTGAATTAAGTTCAAATAGAATTCCAAAATCCTATAAAGGGTTGATGAAATCTTGGTTAATATATTCACCGCCTCGATCCGATTTAATCTTATTTGTCATCTTACCAAGATGATTTTCTACTAAATTCATGATTTCCTATACTCGGACATATTCCTCATTAAGTAGACATAACCATATCTACTCAAGTCATCAGAAAATATATGGAATTAAGAATATCCCCCTCTAGATTCTACTAGAAATGGTCCACACACATCAGTGTTTACCAATCCAAGAATATCTGTGACACTTTCAACCTATCCACCAAATGGTGGTTTGGTCATTTTCCCTTATAAACATGTGTTACATCTATCAAGTGGTTTTAGCTCGGAAGAGTCTAAAAAACCATCTTGATAGAGCTTTTTCAGTCACGTCTAATTTAAATTTCCAAAGTAGTGTTTCCACAACTATGTGTTGTATGAGTCATGTTAGCGTGGATTTTTATCAATTTAAAACACTTTGTTTTCATAATTTAATACATATATACCATAATATAAATGTTTATCACCATAACATATGTTTTCCTTATATAATTAACAACAGTTATTTTCGAACATGAAAATAAATCCATTTGTATCTAAACTCGATACAAAAATTATGTTCTTGGTAACAATAGGTACATAATAACATCAATGTAAAACCAAAATCATTATCGTTGGAAATGTGAGGTTTTAGTCACCAATTGATTGATTTCCCCACCTTGAACCATTGGGAGCTCACAGATCCACCTATCCTCTAGAAATTTTCTGGATTCTACTTGGTTCCTGCATTTGAATACTGATATAATCCCCATAAGCTTTATCTAATTTCAAATGTGTAGAAATTTAAAGGATGCATTTGAAAATGAGTTCACCTTTGGATTCCCCTTACCTCTGGGTGCAGTTAAACTTCCAATTCCCTAACTTTCCACATAAAAATCATATTTCCCCCATTTCTTTGACCTGCCTCTATATCTTATTCATCTTGGTAAGATGGTTCTCACAGGCTTTAGATTGTTTATAAATAAATGTCCACCGTTCCTTGTCCTTCCTTTTTCTATTTACCATAATGAATACGGGTTTTTATGCCCCATGTCCTTATCATCTTGGAAAATTAGGTTAAGAAACTTTGATAGACCCTTAACATTATTGGTCATATTATAATTCACAATAATATAAGAGAAGGTATTGGGTAGCAATGATAGTATGAGATCTATATGCAACTTATCTGGGAATTTAATCCCTAAGATGTCCAGATGGTCAATATTGCCAATATTCTTGACTAAATGTGGTCATACTGGTGTAGACTCTCCAAGATTAGTATTGAACAAAGCGTGGGAGATCTCATACATCACTTTTATTTCATTTTCATTATCGATATTGAAAAGGCGGTGTGTCATGCAATAAGAATCCAATTCCTTAGGATGCTTCAAAATCTCATTGGTCATGGATGATAGAACTATTCACTTAATATCCACAACTTCATTCAAAAAATTCTCATATACAGAGAGTTCCCCATTACTCACCTCATTTCAAGGTGAAACTGGTAAAGTCTTTTCCAACAAATAAAGTTCCCTCTCATGGTGAAGGAAAACCCTAAGGGACAATTTCCACTCCAGGAAATTAGTGTCGATGATAAGGTTTTCCTTATCGAGTATAGATCACAATGATATGTTTTATATCATTTTGATTACTGCTTCAACAACATGATATGAACATAGTTTTAGTACATTATATTTATAAATATAGATAAATAAATAAATAAACATAAATTAGTCTCACACTATTTTGTTGAATCCTAAAATCCCACACCATTGGTTTTAGAATATCTTATTTATTGGACATTCTAGTAGTAAGGATTCACATTTCCCTTCACATTATCCAAACCAAGGTTGTAAAACAAAAAAGAGAGGTTTTAGGTGGGCATTTCAAATTTCATCTTCATTAACTCACTACTCCATGATCTGTTGACAGGACTCCTCAATCCCAAAATCCTCAATTTTGTATTTCCAAAACCTTTGTATCTTAGTTACGCCATGTCCTTCTAGGGTAGTCAAACCTTGATGTAAACTACGGTATGTCAACCCAAAATACCAAATTAGAATTCGATGATAATTAAATCACCCCAACTATGTTTGGTAAAGCACTTTGAAATATGGTTCGATTCTAACTGATGTAATGGAAGGCTATACCGACATAATATTTAATTGAGGGATTTTATCCTTTATGCTTACAATTCCACTTATCATATTTTAACATGATTGTTAATGTAAAGTGGAATATACTTAGGTTGTTAACCATTCATAGATATCATTTATGCAAAATCCATTTTTTTCATCTTGTATGCTTGTTAGTTCATTTATTATGTGAGCACATCAAACATCCATAATGAATAAATATAAAACTAACATAAATAAACAAAGGGTATTATCATGAGCATTAATATTAGTTAGTTTATCTAGAAGTTGATAAACTAACACTGGACTAGGGGAGAAACACCTTGAACCATGGAAGGTTTGTGTTTACAGAATTCCACATATCCACCATTGTATCTCCTTGGATTGGGTTCACCTCAGATCCTAACTTAATCCACCTCCACTAGCTTGGGATCTCCATCCATTACATATGCTTTTACCTCACATGCTAGTGAGGGGTAAAATATGGTTTACATAAAAGAACCCATGGGCTTGGAGGCCCAACATTTTAATGAGAAGAAGGCATGTAGACCAATAATATTAATTTAATAAATAAATTAAAAGGGAACCAATCACTTAAAAAGGCCCAGTATAACTCATGACCATCTACATACATATAAAAAATTAAAGATTTAATAAAACTAGAATTCAATTCATTAATCATTTTTATTATGATAATTTACACTTGAATCGATTATTCATTATCTATAATTAATCAATCCTTTTTATCATAATCCTTTTTCTGAATTTCAGCTATATTCTCATCCCTAACATTGTACATAATGTGTTCCTTGGATGAAACTTGGTGAATACCCATCCCAAACTACCTAGAATGTATTTATACATATATACACTTTATTCATTATGAAATATGGCATGAAAAAATAATTATTAATTTAATAGAACTCATACAAGATGTGCAGATCATTTAACATTACACAGATTTTAATTAAACACACATATATATATATATATATATCAAACACCTATCACATGTTTTTTCAAAGTTATATTCCCATACGAATGTACATGTTTCAAGGGTTACATAATATAATAATTAATTTTTAAATCTTTTTAATATGGAAACTGTACATGATGTGTAGATCTGACTACATGGCGTGTATCCTCCTCACCGTCCATCCTAAGTACATGTTGAGAAAAATGGCATGTGAGGTGTACTTAAAAAATCATCAGAGTACACAAAATTTCCATTGGACCACACTTCGTGTAGAATCCTTGTTACACGGTCACCAGCCAAGCAAGCAATGTATGAGATAAACTACTTAACCCTAACTTGAAGGGACTACACGCATTGTCCAGTGGGTCGAATGGCGTGTTATCTGACCGACCGTGCTCCATTCTATCATGGTTAATATGTGAAGTAAGAATTAACTACACCAAGTGTCATTAATGGGAATGGATGGAAGCAAACACTGTAGAAACACGAGGAGGAGATGCTTCAATGGAAGCAACATCAACATTAGTAGATGGAGTACATGTGCCATATGACTCATAGTTTAGGGATAAAGATTCCTCCACCATCTCCTATAGCTTCTCCACCTTCTCCATAATACTATCACCCAAGGATTTTTTAAAATTTTAAAAACATTTGAATTCAATATTTACTGTATTATAATATTTTTATTTTTTCTGTCTTTTATATTGGTGGGAGTATTGGATAATTTACATTTTTATTTTATTTTTAATATTTTAATTTCATAATATTTATTATTAGTATTATATTATTTATTTTTTGTTTGTTTTACTAATAATAAAAATAATATTTTATGATATTTTATATATATTTTTCTTGAATAATGTGAATTTAAATAATTTAAATATTTTTTTATTATTTTATTAATATTAATATTATTTTTTCATTAATCATAATTTTAATAAATATATATTATTTTTATTTTACTTACTAATTGTAATGAGACCTTTAGCGATGGGGCCCCGTCACAAATTGTTTATATGTATATTTTAAAAACTATTTGCAATGGGGACGTCACAAACAGTTTAGTTATATATAACATATGTAAATAGTGAACTAGTTTTGAAGGGACAATAAGACCATGGAAAATACCTTTTATGATGGACCAATCGGAAAGGTATATATATATATATATAATCTATATAATCAGAGATCTATTTGCGAAGGTCCCGGTGTCCCATCGCAGATAATACTATTTTCCACAGTGTTTTCTACAATGGGCTATTTCCAACGAGACCCCGTCGCTAAAGCTCATTTAGAACAGGATCCCGTCACCAATATCCCATCACAAATACCTCATATTCCAGTAGTGTGTGGGTTTTTATTCCTCCTTATCTATGTGGTAATTATAATTTAGTTATTAGTTATTGAATAGTAATATGATATATGTGTGGGTATACTCAATTGGTTTTTTTGGAATATGGATGGTTGAATGGGTGGTTGTACTCATTGGATTAATTTAATGTGAAATGATGGGAATAATGATATGTGAAATAAATTAGTAGTGAATTCCTTGGTTGTTATACCATGGGTATTGATTCCATTTATATTCCAGGGTTGCTTTACCCACAGATCATGTGTTATGGTATAATATTTATTGGATCTATATGCTCCTCAGATCATTATTCCCATATATGAAAAGGGGATTTATACCCCTTAAATATGGAATGTTGGAATAACATTGGAAATTAATTATTGAGATGATTCTTGGACTCCCCCATTGTCATTAATAAATTTCCATCGAGATGCTCCATGGACTCGATAAGGATGTCATGGTCTTCTAAACCTTGGATTCGGCCCTTCGTGGTGTATGTCCTGAATTACCTAGAATGTATATGGTATATGTGGTATTCTTGGTTATACAGCTTGGTCATGGGTATTATGAAACTTATGGATATATTTTGCGGACATGGTTTCCATGATATATATGAATGTATAGTGAGGATTTGTTACTTATTATGCATTGTTTACAGCTTCCTTTTTATAGGATATTGACCAATATTTTTTAGTAAGACATGTTTGGATTTATTTGATCTCATTATTAGTTGTAGATATTCCATTTATAATTTATATTTATTTACTAATTACCGAAAAAAATTTCATACTACATAGCTTATATTGAATAACCCTAAATTTTTATGGATCATTGGGTTGTTACCTATATGGATTGATTATCATTCCATGTTTTGGACACTATGGGGTAAATTAATAGACTATATGTATATAGGTAGTGACAAAGAAAACTACCAAAATTTAATGCTTTATTTTGTTCTTTTCCTAACAGTAGGGGATAATCAGAGCCATCTATGGCCGGTGAGGCTGTCTGGAGATATCACGTTTTGGAATTTATTGGGGGTATTGATATATTCTTTGAATTAAACTATTTTTACCTATCATGGATACTTTGTATCCACATGTATCATAATATTATAATATAATATTCATTATATTATTTTTTTCTACATATGTTTTTTATTTATTTTTTGGTTGTCATATCTATTTTGGCTATTGGATGGCATTGATACTCTTCTATGTTACACTATGGTAATGAGGGAATACTCTCCCCAGGAACACAACCTAGGACTTTGATACTAGTTAGAAACCACTGGAATTTGTTGAGATACTCCTGAGGTAACATAGTTACTCCGGTTCTGGGCAATGTTGAGTGGCATCCGAGACTGGGATGGTATATTCATTATATGAATAAACAATCCAATGTGACATAACATATAACCATGTGGCATTATCAAGAAGAATACAATATGTACCAAGAATCAATATCAATATCAAGTGGAAAAATATTAATATCAAGTTAATATGAACGTAAAGTAATCACAAAGCACCAAATCGAAATCCATGGCATGAGGGTGTACACAATTAAGACACATAAGAAACCATAGTTTCCATAAGTGAACCCAAACATTATGAACCATAGTTCCCCGATAATGTATTACCCCTAGCTCTATAAAATCATGATAACCTATCATAGTGATATCTTACTCCACGAAGTCTCACATATTTCATGTTTTACCCATACTCTAAGGTATTACTATTGTGCTATTACACCATCTTTACGTTCATGAAACTAAATCCACGTTTATATAAAAAAAAATTCTAGTGATTTTGCATTGATTTCATGATTGAAAAATAATTAAATATATAAAAAAATAATTATTCCATTATAAAAAACAATCCAGGTGCATGAAAATATATTTTCATAGAACCTTTTCATTTTAAAACATTTCCATAGCCATCACAGATAAAATTAATCTCTCATGGATTGAAAATCATGATTTTCATACATTAATACTAAATGAAACCATAAGAACAGATAAAATTTAAAGGAATAGAGCATAACATATATACTCCTTCCTCAATATCTATGAAAATAATGTTTCCTTATACAGTTGTGGTATGTAAGGGAGAGATCCAGGTTCATCACCCTAATCCCCTTTTTGATGAATAATAAATTCCCAAAACACACACATATAATACAATCAATCGTAATTTCATCCCAATGTAAATGAAAATTCTTAAATGAGTTAAATAAAGTCAAAATACACATTAAAACACCAATTCAAGGTTATAATCTATTATTGTAAGAGTCCCAGAAGATAATGAAGTTGTTCAGGCGTTTCAAAATTTTGAATCCATTACCACCATGACCTAATGGAATCTATAACAGCATATTTCTTTCATAGATGAGATGAACCACATGAACCATCCCTGGATTTTTGTAGAAACTAATTACATTTTGGACTTTCCATGGAATCCACAACAATGTAGTGAGGTTCCTATAGAAGTGTTCGCAAGGAAGACTCCCAAGACATTCCACTGAATAACAAAACTACGCTGGTGGATGTTTTGGTTCATGTTGTTTTACAAAAGATTATTTAATGAAACCCACATCCTCCACCCTAATAATGATCCTACCAGTGTTCCACTAAAATGTTGAAAACCAATTATCATAATCCACCATGAACCTTTAAAAATTCTAAAACCAAATAGGTAAATTAAAAATATGCTTTGTACTAATGTCCACATTTTGGGGTGTGATAATTCTCCACCAAATAAAAGATTTATATCCCCAATAATGTTCAACATCATAAACATGAAAAGATATAATTTCATTAATGTATCATCAATTACTTTTGATTCCATGTATCATAGTTTCCCCTACCACACATCTCTCTCATTGAAACCAATGGGATCATCCAGTCACACCGTATCATATCCTATTGGTCCACTTTCTAAACATTCCATTCAATCACTGAGGTGTCGAGTTCAATTTCATCATCCTCTCACTTGATAATGTGGGATATATCTAGAAGATATTTTACTATTCTGGAATAATGGAAAAAATTATAGATATATATTAAATGATCATGTAAGTCGAATCGATATGGAACATTCCATAGACTCTCCACAATCTCAAATGGTCCACTGTAACAACGTGTTCATTTCCCTTACCTCCCCAAATTCTTATGTACCAACCGAGGTGAAAAATTCACGATATATCGATCACCTTCCTAAATTTTCAATGGAAGATGATTTTGGTCATTGAATTGATATTGGGAACCTTCAGATGTGTATAATATTTTGATAACAAATTTCATGATATCTACTTTTACACATCAACCATGGAGAATATTATTTTTTAATTATTTACATGTCTTTGGATATTTTGGTGGAGATTTTTTTTGACTTCCAACTTATGTTTTTTACTTTTGGTATATATTGGATGAGTTTTTGAGAAAATTTGGGGTTTTTGGGCTTATAAAGAGGTGGATGATGATTGAATCATGGATAGGGGAAATCATGAACCTTCACTTATGAATCTATATAGATTGATAGTGTATTTTTTTATATAACACAATGCCCGCACGGTTTGGGAGACCGTGTAAAATCATGATATATGGTTCAAGATTTTGGATGTGGTATTTGAATTAATTGGTCTATATTTTTGGATATCATGTAGCCAACCCATCTGGGGAGTCCCACTTTTTCAGTAGGGTTCTCATGATTGGCACGTAGTTTGGAAAACTATGTGGACAAATTATGTGAGTTTAGGAGGTCATTAATATTTTGAAATTACCTATTCCCCTTCAGGTTTTTAACCCCGTTTTAGGTTTATCTTCCCTTTCTCGATCTTGGAGCTGCATGAATTCATCTATGGTGAACCTATACTTCCCTCATTCCATTTTTTATTCCCCATGAAGGTTCCAAGGTAATATTATTAGAGTTTTTGTAGATTTCATATTATGTCATCATTTCTCCCTTCATTTCATGGTTTCCTAGAGTGGGGGTTCACCTTGGCTGATCACTAATGGTTAAAGATGATGTATGAGATGTTTTTAATTGATGTTAGGGTGTTCATATTTCCTCTCAATATTTTTTTTTCATTGATCTGATTTTTTGTTGCATTATCTTGTCATTGATGTAGGTTTTCCTATTTTCCCCCATTATATCATAATGAATTTGTTTTTTAGATTTTATACATTGTTTATAAATGTGATTCACATTCTTGTGGTCTACTAGTATAAACTAATTTTTTGTTTTTATGATGGGAGGGTAGTTTAAAATTATTTTTATAATGTATTATATGTTTATTCCTTTGTTGAAATGTATTCAGGGTGTTTGATGAAATTCCATTTGATATATAAAACAGAGATTGAGAACTTGTGATGTTGTTTGGATTTTGTTTTATTTTGGTTGCTTTTTGAAATGATAAATTGTGATATACATGTTGTTGTTATACCTCTTCATTTATTGGTAAATTGTGTAAAATGGTTTAAAACGAATTCTAGTGTATTTATGTGCATAATGGGGATGTTTTTCACAGTGTGACTCATTGTATTGTTTTAATGGAATGTGGCATTTTTTAAAAATGGTTAATGGGATGGTTTCATAAAAAATGATGTTTTTCATTGAATATTTTCATCTCCAAGGGTTCATGGGGTGAAAAAATGTATAGTAATTCAAATAATGATGGAACTTAAGAGTGATCCATCATTTGTCAAAAAATTTCCCTAATTTCTATATGGTGTGGTGGTTCTTCATGTGACATTAAATGCGTTTTAAAACATGTTTTGGAATTCTTTTATCGTTTATAATTTTAAGATATGTTTAGAGAATAGATTTCATAATGTCGCGTTAAGAATTTTCTGATGTATTGGGGTTTCTAAAATGATATAAAATCCCATTTGGCATGGAGAATGAGAAAGTGTAGTTTTATACTAGAATTGAAAATGGTATGATGTGTATTTTTAAATGTAATTTGTTTTCTAAATTAGTTTATTGGTTGGAACATGATATATTCATGGTGTTCTGTTTGAAAACACATATGACACGAAAGCCGGTTTGGTACATTGTGTTGCCATGGGAAAATTAGTTTAATGTGTCATGATGTAAAGGGCGTGTTTTTATCTTTTGATGTTTTTGAAAATTTATATGGAACAGATGTGATGTGTAGTCCTAGTGGGAATGTAGGAATGTTTTTTAAAATGAATTGAAAACATGGGTAGCATGAAAGACCGATTGGTAATTTAAATTAATGTTGAAAATTGTGTTTCCTTATGAAAAAATGGTGGTTTCAATGTGAGATTCACGATCTTGTGAAATAAATGTTATCTTGTGTGTTTATGATGCTTGTATTATATTGAGAACCACTATAACATGGTATGGGATCCCCTGTTGTGGATTATACATGAAAATGTAATGGTATTGAGACTACTATACCCTGGAATGTGTTCCACTATAGTGGTTCATGCATGAGAACATTTAGTATTATGGTTGTTATACCATGTTGTTTTTAGTAGTATTATTATCATGAGATTCAATGGAATTATCAAGAGGGGAAGTGAAAATTTCTTGTTGAACCAGATTAGAAAGGGTGGTACCCCCATTGACTTGATGGGGCTAGGTAGTATGTTCCCCTAGATTGACTAGTTCTGAGTAGTTTGTTGGTTATTGGCTATGAAGCTACACCATGTGATGGCAGTTGATTCCAAAATAAGTATATCTTTTTTATTTCCTCTTGAGATGTTTAGTTTTATGTCATGAGATACTATCTATTTTTATGTTCATTTCTTATGTTTGTTGGATATATATTTTCATGCTTTTCTTAGTTTTTAGGTTTCAATTAATTTCTATATAACCCCTCTTAGGTTATATAGTTTAGATTTTATTCAGTTGTGTTTTTGAAATGGGTTGTGGTAAGTGAAACCATTTTTAAAATTATAGATTCATGTGTAATTCCAAAAAGGGAATTGAGGATGGTTCTTTTTGGTTTAATAAATGATTAAAAACCTATTTTGAGAATCTATTTTAAAGCTAATGTTTTATGGAATTTTTCTAGAATGAAAATTTATGGACTCTATGGTGAGTAAATACTGTTTTATTTAGTCTCATCCCATACTTGTTCCACTAAGTGTCGGAAGAACCCTATTTTTCTAAATTTGAAGGTTTCTTGTTCAGTTTCATATGGAGCATGTTGATTTTTTTTGATTCTGGTGACCATGTGGTCATGTTGACATTGGCTCGGTCTAGTTTTAGTTTTGATATCATTTTTTTCAATTTTTTTTGTATTTTTACAAGTTTTATATTAATTGATATTCTGTTATTGGTGGTTTATTAATTCAAGATATATTTGGATTATTTAACCTGGTTTTCATTAGGATAAATCATTCCATTTGGATTATTTTAATGGCAGAAACTAGTTTACTACCCATGGTTATTGGGAACAACCTTCAGACCTTGGCTCAGACTGGGTTGAGTGTCAATTTTGATGGAATCCTAGCTTGGTTCAGAACATCTATCATCTACTGGATGATTATCACTCAGACCATGGATTATTCAGAAACCTCATCCAAAAAATGCGATCTACAATGCCTCTTATACAACATATCAAATGGTTCCATTCTAATGTAATCCTACAAAATATTATTATAAGAAAAATATACTAAAGTATTTTGTTTCTCTATTGATCCACTAATGTTAAGAATTCATTCTTCGTGAATCTATTCAACTATATATATGTCTTGTTCAATAAAGACATCCATTTTTGGATGAATTTTTTGGACCAACTTCATTAGATGACCCATAACTACAAAATATCCACTCAAAAATTGAGAAATAAACATAGGGTCCCTATTCAAAATGATATTCAATTGAAAATAATAAATCCAAGTAATGTATTACACATAAAAAATCCTATTATTACATAACTTTTTAAACTCCTTTATAAGTGGTAGTTGCATTTATTTCATGATTTGATCAATAATCACCCATATCACATCCTTTTTACGAGTATTATATATTATCTAAATCAAAAAGTTGAAATATATATTATCCAATTTCAAAATATAAATTGGTATGAGTTGTAGTAAGAATGGAGGACATTGATGTTATTCCTTAATTATATGGAACAATAAAATTGAAGGCCCAAAATCCACAATTTATCTTCTCATACCATCAATCGATAGCGAGGTCTCAAATAATGATTAATTTTTGTATTTAGTGGGTGAAAATAATAGTTTAATTGGTTTTTATTATCTAAAATTCTTTCCCAGTTCTATCAAAATTATAATCCATCCTCAGATTCATAGAACCACAGTGAGAGATTGAGACCACTCACATGAGGTCTCCCAAAAATAATGATTCCTTCTAAAGTGATGACACTCTGCATCCTAAGAATTTATATGTATAATTTTATCATCCATAAATTATTGATCCCAATAATAATTTTATAATAATGATATATCATCTCACCATTCATTTAAGAACAAATTAATTAAAAACCCATAAACTGCCACGTTTCCACTAATTCTTTCACTATCTGGTCGGTAATGTAATGCTAAATGCATCTGCAACAATGTTTTTTTTCAATGAGTGTATGCGATATAAAAATCAAAGGTAGAAAGGTACAATGACTAGTATCTCATTCACAATTTATAATATCTATGATTTAACATATACTCCCGACTTTTATGGTCATTATACACTATAAACAGCACCCAAAGTGGTAGTGAAACCAATTCTTAGTTTCTTGCATCACTACCATTGACTCAATAACATTAATCAGATAGTCACTCTCATGAGGGAATAATTGATTAGAGGTATATTATGCCACCTATCTTCCCCGTATCATAACACAACCCAAAACCATATCAAATTCATTGTTATAGACATCGTATCCCAAATATGACTATTAAAGGACCAATATTATAGATGATGCCTACCTCACATTGAACTCCTTAAAGTCTCTCTCACACAAATCACTCCTAAAAATGTCACATCCTTATTGGTTAAATATATCAAAGGAGATACAATCATAGAGAAGTCAAAAATAAGTTTATTTAATAACCTTCTAATCAGAATAAACTCTATTTCTCAAAATATTTCTATGTTATTTTGATTACATCACCACATACATCTATTCAACACCTATTGAGACACACATATCAAAAATCACATGAACCATAAATTTTACCTCATTAATCCAAAACCATATTTTTAATAGCTTCCCATATAAATTATGTTCTTTTAGGATTCCTTGGATAATATTTGAATTCACATTATGATCTAGATCCAATTTTGGATAAAAATTGATATCATGCACACAAAAAACCACGAAAGAATCCAATAAATTATGGAAAATTAAAGTCATTAATTAAAGAAAAACTAAGTGAGAATTAGTATGAAAAAATAGTATAACTAAGTACTCATAATGCCCATATAATCATCATAATTTCATGTTAGGAATAGTTTCCTCTCAAACCCTCAGCTGATGGTACCCTGATATAACATTATTTTTTAAAAACTAGTGGTAACCCTTGAGAAGATAATAAAATAGTAATCCTAGGAAAGGGAAATTTGTTCTTAATCATCACCTGTTTGAGTTTTAGGTAATCAACTCAATGTAGTAGACTCCCATATTCCTTATTTACAAAGACTTATAGTTATCCCCATAGTGAAATTCATGGACAAATGAATCCCTTATCCTCTAGATCTCCAACATGAAACATTAAATACTTAAAATTATTAGGTGGAATATAGTATGAATATAATATTAATGGGAATAAAACTCTTAAGGATGTCTATAGTATACTTAAATTACCTATGAGGTTCCAACACATAAATCATTCAAAAAAACATTAGGATACTCAATAACCACCATAAGAGGAGGGAAAAAAGATTCATATAAAAACCATCATGAGACAACCACAAAAATTGGTAAGACAACATATTAGTAATGAATACAAAATTCTTATTCTCTTCCAGATAAAGGATACCACACAACCTGAAGAATATTAATGAATAAAAAATGAGGTAGACACTAGAACTAATGACGATAAAAATCATTCTAGTTTTTTTATAATCATTAAATACATGCAATGATGATATACAAAATCTTATGATCGAGTAATAGAATATAGTAAACAGTATTCTTGTAAGAAATCATCACCCAACACTATAGACATCTAAATCTGTCCTCCAACTTATTTCCTTGAGGATTTGAAATAGTCACCATGAAAGGAAAATTCTATGAATGAAATCCTAATATATCCATCAGTTTAGTCAATATAAAATAATGAGTTTCAATAGTATAAAATATGTCAATACCAATATAATATTTAATAAATACCATAATTATAATTGTAGGTTGTCCTACATATGACTCCTTTGATGTAGAGTCCAATGCATATAAATTTCCATCATCATTATACCCTTTCTTCACATCATGAGATTCACCCATTTAAAGAGAGTGATATTCTATTGCTTTCACTATATTAGATCAAAAATGATGGAACATAGAAAAAGTGGATCAATATATAACTAAATGGTATGATCACTTAAAAAAATTATAAATATAACCAGATTGACCATGAGGATGACATACCGTGGGAGTTTCTATAAAATTTGGTTTTATGTTTCCCTTTTTTACACACTAGTAACATTCCAGTTATCAATTCCATGGTGTATATCATTCACACCATCCACCACCTCAACAATATTCACATAGTGTCCACCTCTAGCAAGAACACAATGTAGTTATACCTCCTGCAATCAGTGATTCTATAATGTGTATTTTCATTCCAGCTATGTCTTCCTCAGTAATAGATACCATGTACATAACTTCCATAAAGTTGGTTAGAAACTTAAGAGGAAACATTTAATGAATACAAAACCTCAAACCCATATCAAACCTCTATTCATTTTTTTCATGGGAAACAATCTTTGGAGATTGGTGCACCAACACGGTAAACTATGATTCATAATATATAATAGAATGATCTCATCGATCCATAGTAATGAAATACCCCATCTTCCGCACAAATAGTGTCTTAGGATAATAATGTGGACTGAATTATTTCTGGGGGGGTATTCTAAGTGTTATTTGAATGAAACATGGATTTTGTAATATATTACAACCACTTCCTTTATAACCCCTAAAGTATAAAAGTTGTGAATATAACCCTGGAGTCCTCCTAATTTTTTAGTAATTTTAAAATCCTCTCAATCATTTCGACCCATCATTCTGATTCATGTAGAATTTTTTTACATTTAAAATCAATGAATAATTATTTTTGAATTATAACGCATGGTACAACAATCATTCATTTTAAAAATTTCATAACTAGAATTAGTATTGGATTATTTAGAATATTGTTTTGACCAAAATATATTCAACTTAAATATTCACCTACGGGGCATTCTTCTAAGAATCCTCTCAATAATTCAGATATGGTATTCTTAATGTAAGGATACTCTAAAAAGTAAAGATAATGAAAAGACTCAAGACTAAAATTAGATTCCTTAATCACAAACAATGTTAATAGAACTAACGCGATGAGGCTATATTTATAAAAAAGGTTGTTAAGAAATCCCTAGAAATCCAATGGTATCATGAAGATTATTTAAAAAGTGATATGGAAAGGGACACACCAAGTGTACGTCTCGAGTAATGATAGTGTTATCTCCCATATATAAATAACCCATAGATATTAGTGGTTGAAACAATAGAACTAGATAATGATCTAACAATACTCTATGTTTCTGATACCAATTTTTACTTGACTAACCTGAGTTATCACATAATGTCACACCAATTGGACTACCACAGAACCCAAAGTGAATTATTGATCAATATGATCTAGTGATGAGAACCATGGTATAATACATAGAAAAAAATTAATTATTTAACCCTAAAAACATATGATATGATATAAAAAACATAGTATCACAATATATAACCAAAATTCATTATATTTCAAAAAAAATGACACTAACATAAATAACTTGATAACTTATAATATTAAATGAAATTGAATAACTATCAATATGTAACCTGATGCAACCCATGATTCTATCTCCATGTTATAATATGCCACCACCATCACAACCTACTAGAAGGAAAAAAACCTAGGAGTTTCAACCTTTACATAACAATATTACATTTATATATGTCATGTAAAACCAAGCCTATAGACAAACATAGAAAAATGTAAGGTGTGAGAACTACATCATAGTATGATACCACTAAATAATATTTAAAATTTCTATCCACATGAATCGATTAGTTCTTGAAAAAAATTCTGAAAAATCTCCCAAAGAAATAATTTTCTTATATACTATCAACCATTGGATTTCTAATTAAAAACATTACACAATCAAATGAATAACAAATATGACATAACATATATCCATGAGATTTAATCAGTTGAATAAAATAGGTTTTAATATTAAATATCCATATCATATGGGTAAATAATAATATCAAATAATCACTTATATAATGTATCAATAATGATTCAAAGGGAAATCCATGAAGTTATTGTTCACTCAAATAAGACACAAAATAAACAAATTCCACCATAAGTGAATCAAAACACCTTTATCCAAAGTTCCTCAATAATGGCTACCCACTTGTTCTTTGGAATCATGACCACCTTCCATAGTGATAGAGAAATCCATTAGGGATTTCATGTATCTAGTTTATTCCTAAACCTCTTGATCTGACCAAAGTTATATTAAACCATAATAAAATTCAAGAAATTAAATGATTATTTCAAAAAATATTTTCTATAGAGATACCACATCTATTTCATTATTGAAATAACATTTACATGTTGAAGACATCTTTGAATAATTTTAAAAGACACTTATTATTTATCAAAAATTATTTAAAAAAACCCATTTTTAGAGATTATTTCCATATCCATAAAATATCAAATTCACCTATTATTGATTACAAATCATTAATTCCAAAAATAAAAAAGAAACCATACTAACAAAAATACTTTTAGGGTATTTACAATAGGAAATAGACACCTACCTCAAGATCAATTAAATACAAATCTTCCTTCACTACCAATGGTGTGAGATGAAGAGATCAATTATTTTCACCCTAATAGATTTTCTTATGAAAGATAAATTCATAAAATTTATTCCTAAAATAATATCAATCTAATATTTGATCTTAAATAAATATTACATTTAATTAAATAGAGGAAAATTATGTCAAAAGTATCATTAAAAACATTCTTTTAGGCTCAAAATAGTTTTTGTATCCACTTCTAGATGATTTGGATGTTTTGTAGACATTTCATAATGTTGAAACCCATGAAACTAACTTTATTGGATTCTACCACGGTGTGATGCGTTCATACTAGAGATATACCATTGAAACCAGACATGGCCATGTTTATAAACCTAATCCTTTTGGGTCTACCAATTAACACCACTATATCATGGGGTTGTCCATTTGATCATGGTCAATGGAAAGACTCCATGTGCACTCCACCGAAGACCACTCCTAGCCAGTGGGTGTTGTTGTTCATGCTATTTTACATAGGATAATCGTCAGTAGACCACGACCTATAGCACCTCAATGACTATTCATTAATTAATTTTTTTTACAAAACCATTTTATTAATCTAAAAGAATACTATAAACCTTCAAACCTTAAAATATCAATACAAATTATGCTCTATACCAGATTTCACCTGTCATATTCGAGAACAAATCTTCAGGAGGACTTTTTTTACCAGAATTGTATTTATAAAAAGTAATAAAATGAGATGGTATGAAAAACATATATCAGGATATCTATATAGATTAAAAAACATGTTAATATTAAATTAATAATTAATATATATAATGGAAAACCATAAGATAAAGTTGAATCAATCTAAAATGAATAAAATAAAAAGAAGTGGTTGAAGTAAAAAAGTTGAATTGAGTCCATATATAAAGAATAAATAAAAATCGAAGATATAGAATGATGTTAAGAACATGCTACAATAAAAGTTAAATAAAATGTAATGTTTATTGGATGTATTCCATTAAAATACCATGAATTATATTAGAGAATTTTTTAAGTACAAAATTTTGTAGAAGATAGTGCTGAGATTGAGGCCAAGTTTTAAGTGGTTGATTGACGTCATCAAGATAACGTTTTTCATAATATGTTGAAGTAATTTACATTTATGTAAATTAAAATTATTTTTATAGAAATGTGGGGGATATTTAAAGAAAATTACTAATGTATTTAATATTTGTGATTTAATCCAATATCTATGTATGGGATTAATTTTATTGTCACCATGATTTGTGGGAGCTCTAAAAATGATATATCATTATATTATTAAAACATTGTAAAGGATGATAATTTAAAATCTAAAGACCAATCATTTCCAAAATCTATCAATGAATATAAAAATATATAAATGGGGAATAACACATGATTTTATGATGGGGAACATTTCAGAGAGATGATGACCTTTCAATGTGAGGAATTTCTTGACCAAGAACATATGTGAGAAGGAAAAAAGGGTCGAATTTGAGAAGACCAAATCATGATGTTTTTAAGTACAATAAGAATTTTCTAGATTTACCAGACCAGAAGGAGGTGGGCCATTTTTATGTTAGGAATCATATTTTGGATGTTTCAAACATAAATGTTCATGGAAATCAGAGTTCTGTAAGTTCATTTTTTCTAAAGTAAACATTAATATTTACATATGGTCATTATTCCAAAAGAAAATACATATGTTTAAATCTCATTTTATGTATATTTGAATACAAAAATAAAAAAATATCCATACACAAGGAAGCTCAAGGATATTATTGGTAGACTAGTTCTTCCTATATAAACAAAACCAAGAAAGATTTATCTTGTGGTAAGGGTGTATAACTTGTAAAAGGAAGAGTTTTTGATACACAACAATTGTTATGGGTGATTCATTCCAAAAAAATGTAATTTGTGATTAATATTATGTTGTAGAATCTAATTTACTAGTTATTATATACACATGAAGGAGTAGGCTCTCACAATAAGGAAAAACCTTTTAAAAATATATTTGTGTTTTTTTTCTTTTCATTAACTTCATAACATAAGGGAAGAGTGTTGGGGGAGTTTCTAAATATCCATACATCCTAACCAATAATAGTGACTTGGTTAACATAATGTAACAACAAATTTTTGTTGAAATTAATTGGTAAATATTTTGTCTTCCCTAATTCACCCCATCCTCTCAAGGTGACTTTACAATTCCCATTTAATCAAAAAACAATATTTAGGGAGGAAGTCCATACCATTTAGGTCTGTTTTATGAAATTTTATTGTATATAATTTTTGTGGGTGTTTGTTTGACTAGCTAGATCATTTCATGATATGAATCTAATATGGGTGTGTGTGTATTTTCCATGATACTTTTCTTGATACAATATTCTTGTTCCTTACTATGTTATGCCTTGTGTGTGGGGGTATCGATTTCCAATGGAAAATCTATATTTAGTATCCACTGGATCATTTTTATCTAAAATATATTGTTGGTTCATTATACGGGGAATTAATGGCCTGATTGATAGCCTATTTATCTGAGTGGAAAATTGGGGTGTGTGTAGAATTTATGAATATGGATCAATGAAGGGAAGGGGGAATTTTTCTAGCATCATTTAATGTACAGATTGGGTGATTAAGGAAATTTTTTGGGGAGAAATGGATTATTTTCATTGTGTTACATTTACATTTCATGTCTTCATACACTAAATTGATCAACCACATTGGGGATCTCAAGTTATTTTTATATGACCTTATTTCTATTATTTATAGGATGTATATTATTTATTATCTTATATTTGCATATTTTGGATGTTTAGATATATTTTTTATGGGTTGATGTATGGATATTTTAACTAACAGATTAATCTCACCATAACACTATTTATGCCCAAATCACAATTCACCAGCCTCTTTTATAATGGGAGGTATGCATGTTGTCTTGTGGTACTCTATTATAGACCCAGTGACATAGGTTTTGGTGTTTCATCCACAACATAGAATCCCTGATATATCAAATTTTAGTATAACATATAGGATACGATGTAACATGCATATCATTTCACTATATTAGGGGTCTCACATAACCATCTATTCTCTCTCTAGACTCTTCATCCACTCTATCTCAAATACAGAATAAAATATTTACTGAATCACTCTATCAATTTAATAATAGAAAAATATTCACAGTATGATTATGAATAATTACACCACTATGATATATAAGAAATACATATAAAATTTTCTACTAAAACATTAAATAATTAAAAATATTATCATCATCATGTTTCCAAAACATTTGAAAGAACATATGAATCCAATTTACTGAGAATAATGAATGAACACATGACCACATGAAACCCCAATCAAGAGTATTAAACTAATAAATCATAAATCAATATGACAATGCATTATATTCAATAAAATTAACCAAATTTTAATAGGTAAAACCAAAAAGAACAATCGTTTCCCAGGAAATATGGTGTTTTATGAAATGTGGTTTACTTACGACCCTAAATATGGTCTATCATAGATTCTATCCATATCGTATCTTTATTAAACCATAATAAAAAATTTAAATGTATTGGAAAAATAGGTTTGATACCACATTATGGAGTCTTTGTTCTGGATTACATCCATCATGTCAACACCGTGTGCTGAAAGAAATATTCCCTAGATCCCATATATATATATGTGTGTGTGTGTGTATGTGTGTGATTTGTTTATAATAGTATATAATATGGTATGATATAACCAATTATAAATCATGATATGAATTTTATAAAATAGTTTTGTAACATTTATATAGTACAACATATTTTACAATTTTATGGGGAAATCTTAAGTCATGGTCTGTCATTTCTCCCATGCGGCCCATATAGTCCAATTTTATGAATGTGACTAATTATAAATCTAGGAATGATATTACATGATATTAAATCAATGATCTCAATATAAAAATATTCCATGAATTTGTCATTAATACCCATGACATGAGATGTTTTAGAAGGCAATACTCATACATGTATAGATCCATAGATTGGCTCTAGGAGGATATACTCTTATGTTTTAATGTATGAAAAAATGAAAAAACTCAAGGAGCATACAATAATACCTATACGAACAAATATAATGTGATGGATGTGAATATATAATGTTCGTTATGTGGGGTTTATGGACTTCTTCATTTACAGTTTCATATATTAAATATTTCAATGCATTAGTTTCCTTGGGATGAGATTATGATCACTGACACTTGTCTTATAATGATTTAAAGGTCCCCAATAATCAAAAGAGAATTTTCAAGACATCCCATGTAACTTTATTATGAAATCATGTATAGAAATGTTGAATTTTCAAATCATAGTGCATATCTCTTGATAATCATAAAATATAATCGATTTGTTTATATTATGAGTTTTTTATAGCAATGCATGATATAGAATATCATATTCTATGACATGGTTAATGATTGTGGGTTTTCTACTTATAATATAATATGGTAAAATTTTACCAGATAATATTACATTACATTGATGTTTTTACAGAATTGAGTTAAAGCCATAAGTATAACATCTCTTCATATCATTATAAATGATATGACATATCACAGTTGGAGATAACATGGTAAATAATAAAATATAATTAGTAGTATATCATTGAATTATTTTATCGGTAAATTATTTTATTATTTGTTAATCATACTTGGTGTCAGATAAGAAATGTTCCTTATCAGTCGTACCCAACAACAGGATGAATCGATAAAATGATAGTGGTGGGATATTTTATTATATTTATTTACTTATATATTAAGATATTTATTTATAAAAAAATTAATATGTATAAATAATTTTATGGGAATGTTTAAAACATTATAATGAGTTTGTAATTTATTGATTTCTAGTGAGTTTATAATTAATCAATACAATTTTATGGAACATTTAGTATTAACTATTCATCAAATATTGAACATAATTTTGAATACATCTTAAAAAACATATACAACATATCCTATGGATAATAAATAAAGTTATTATTTACTAATATAAAGAGGTAATGTATAAAGATATTAATAATTAAAAATATGTTCTAAATATAAACGTGTTTACATATTCATGATTATAAATAGTACATAAATCATAATTTGAATTCGTCAAATTATGTGGACATATTTTGGATAATAATATAAACCACAAAAAACTATTTCAAGTGATTGATTTTTGAAATGGATTTAAAAATATTATGTGTATGGAATATTTTCTATTTAAAACATTAATATAATATTTATTTGATTATAAAATGATTATACTTCCTTAAATATCACATATATATAAAGTAATATTTTAAATGATAAATTGAATCAGAATTTCTTATTATGAATGAATATGAAGTGTTTATGTTCACAAATTATGGAATGTACATTATTATATAGAAAAAATTATAAATTATTTATTTATAAGCTTTATTTTATTAAGAGTTCATAAATTCTTATCCCATGGTTAAATATTTGATGTGTTAATTTATTTAATTTTTATTCCATTATTTGTTATTAATGAATAAAAAATCATTATTTATTGTGAATATATGTTCTCTTTAGTCTAAGGTATTAATTTTATTCCTATAAATTTTGAAGGCCTACATTACATGTGAGGTATACGAATATAATATTTAATATTTATCTTTCCTAACCTTGATTTTTAATTGTTATTATAATATTTGACTTAGTTATTGAACATAATTTATACATATTAGATTCTATAGCTATGATAGATTTTATTATCTTTTTATTAATTTATCTATGAGTGTAGGGACTATAAGTCTGACTCCCCACTATTCTAGATGCTTATATCTTGTTCTAGAATAGTGGGAGTTATATATTTGTGGCTTTAGTCATACATATATTGATATTGTTATTATCATATAGTTAGAAAATATTACATGAAGAGTTCATTTACCTTGATCCTGAGATGAATATGGATATGTGGAAGTATGTTTTGATTATATAATACGAAGTATTGAAAAATTTGTGGGTTTTGTAAAAATTTTCACATTAATATGGTTTGGAAAAATTGATTTTTTATGGAATGATAATCAATGACTAAATCATTATAACCATGCATATATAAATGGAATAACACATGATAAAATTCTGATAATAAATTCCCTTTCAATACTAAGTGTTAGATTCCTTCCAATATTAGAAATGGAAAGACCCAAAATGTTTAGAATTGGTGGATATGAGCATGGATTATAACGATTAAAAAATGTACAGTCAGAACATATAATTTCGAATCTAGTGGAAATGAACAAATCATGTGAGTTGGACATTGGTGGCTAATGTAAAGATCATATTTGTAATGACCCGGGGTTTTGGGGTCCTTTACATGGTGAAGATCTGATGTTTGGGGTGTTCAGGGTGGTCTGGAAGGCCATCCCAGCTTATCGGTGAAGACTCCTAATAGTAGCCTCAGCCTACCGGTGGCTCGGCCTACCGGTGGCCTCGGCCTACCTGTAGCTCAGCCTATCGGTGGCCTCGACCTACTAGTAGCTCATCCTACCGGTGGCTTCGGCCTACCAGTAGCTCGGCCAACCGGTGGATAGGCCTACTGGTAGCTCGGCCTACAGGTTGTCTCGGCCAACCGGTACCTTGGCCTACTGGTGGCTCAGCCTACCGGTAGATCGGCCTACCAGTGGCTTTGGCCTACCGGTAGCTCGGCCTACCGGTGGCTCGGCCTACTGGTAGCTCGGCCTACCTGTGGCTTCAGCCTACCGGTGGCTCGGCCGACCTAATGCTTGGCCTAATGGTCACTCGGCCTACAGGTAGCTCGGCCTATCGGTAGCTCAGCCTACCACTGGCCTCGGCCTACGAGAAGCTTGGTCTACTAGTAGACCTAGCCTATCAGTATCCCCTCCACGGGTTTTTTAGTAGTGCCTCCTTTTTGCTCGAATTGGTTTGAAAACCATGTTTTGACCCCTTTAAGCATGTTTTAAAGCACATTAATGGTGTTTTGTCCATGCCTTTAACCGCCCATTAAGGAGGTGTGTGTCGGTTGTAACCGCCCCGAAGGGTGGGGACTTTTATATTGGACTTGTGGGGTGGCCCAACTGTGTGGTCAACCCACGATCCCGCTTCTTCTGCGGTTTTGAGTTTTTCTCTCCGTATCTTAACCGTCCCAGGAATGCTGTATCTCTATCCTTATAACCTAAAGTCTTCTCTTCTCCCTAAGTTTATTGTTCCCTATCACCCTGCGCTCAGAGTACCCTTTGTGCCGACGAGTCGTACCCCTGCTGCAATGTTTTCCTTGATCGTGTTCCGTGGAGCTCTAGCTACTCCCGATTACGAGTTTCTACAGGAGGACATAGCATCCATCCTTGATCAATCAGGTAGGGATATTACCTTAGTCTCTCCTCCTTGTGTATCATGAGAGGTGGGTGTTCTATGGTTCCCATGACGCAGTTAACCAATTCTATAATGATGATAATAACCGGTTAAAGAACGGGGACGAGGAAGTTTGCTAATGTTGTAACATGTTTTTATCCATGCTTTCCCTATGATGTTGTTATGAATTTAATGGGCTTAGGCCTACTCAAAATCATGGAAATTGGGGGTCTTTGTTTGTGCAATTATGCTATGCTCTGTTTTTTACATTGTCTGGTGATTGGGAATCATGTATGAATCAATTAAACACTCAACATCAGTTGTTGAATATGAAATCCCGTAATCTTGTGTGATCACCCCAGTTGAACTAAATAATATAAAAGAATGAATTACGAACGTTGGGTTGGTTCAGATATGGATGGGTGAATAGTAGGGCTGTGAATGGTTTAGTTGGAATGGATTGAGTGGTTGTGTGGCTGTGGTGGTGTTTGGCAGCAGGGATGTAGGTTGGGTTGTGAACAAGAATAAAACTGGGAAGTTAATAATGAACTAGGTTGAATGGTAATGAATTAATGTGGGATAACCAATGGTTTTTTGGATTTTTCTTTGGTTCCAGTACATCGAGGAATCTCACTGATCCCTTTGTTGACGTGATATCACAAGAGAACTGTGTGTGAATGCTTAAATTTCTTGATGGATTCCCTTCTTTCTTATTTTTGTTTCATCTGTGAATGTGCCTGTTAGTTGCCCAACAGTGAAGGGAATAACTCATACTGAACTGTCATGAAATGATAACTTGAATAGGGAAATGAGGAACTGTTTGTTGTGTGCCCGTTTTTTAAGGAAACTGTGATTTGGCACCTTCTTATATCTGTTGAGGAGCCATAGGTTGGGTTGTGTGTTGATATATATATTTTTAACTATATGTTTTGTGTTTAGCTACACCCCACCCGCGTTGGGAACTTAGTGTCGGACACCCCATTTCATGGGGAAGGGTGTTTCCCCCTAGTTACTCTCCTTCCTGCTCCCTCTTCCCCCGGCTGTGATGGATGGAGGTGACCTTACACCCAAGATTATTTTGGGTAGGTTTCGATTGGTGTGTTGAGGCCCAGCTGTTTTCAGATAGGGGTTCTGGTTATAGTTTTTTTCCCATGTGTCTTTAGGATGATGCCCAGGTGTGTGCGGGCAGGGATGGATGGTTGTGAGGCCCAGGTGTGTGCGTGCAGGGATGTGGATGGTTGTGAGGCCCAGGTGTGTGCGGGCAGGAAGATCGTGGTAGCGTCAAGACATTTTCCATTAGGGATGAGCAGCTGGCTAGTGGGGTAAATGGTGGTGCGGGGTACCCAAATGTTTTATTCTTACTGTTACCTTACTACTTGTGTTATTTGGTGAGCATGGCCCGTGAGGTGGGATGGATAGATTCCTTGATAGATGTAGGTTTTTCTTCTTCTCAACGGACTTTAGGACGTCTCCCCAATTGCGCAAGAGTGCTTTAGGTTTTCCTAATATGTATACTTTGTATGATCACCCAATGTTTACTTTCAGGTTTCCAGGAGGGCCTCGAAGGCCGTGCGGGACCTTACTAGTCAGGATGTTGGAGTTGCTGTTGGGTGCTGTTGGATTTTTCTTATCTTTTTTTCCATTCTTGTTGTGTATTTTACTTTGGGGTCCTTGTACTTTGTTCAGTTTTATTATTAAAACATGCATGTAGTTTGGTTTTTACCTTGAGTTTTCCATACTGGTGGTGTTTGGTGTTTACTCATTCTTTCTCCCAATCTTGGTTAACAAAAAAGGGTAATACCTCCCATATTGTGAAAATGTTATACACATGGTTCTAGTCTCTACTCCGAGGCCTACTGGAGGTGGGAATCAGGGGTTATTATCTCTCTTTCAACTTAAAGAAGGAAGGGCTTGGAAATATAATGTCCCTTCCCTCCTTTCGGTGATGGCGGGTCGTGACAGAATGGTATCTGAGGCGGGATGAGGGATAGGATGGAGTCTGGAGTTAGGCACAGTGAGGATTGCATGGGATGGTAGGGAAACAATGTTAGGTGATCTTGGTTCATGAAATAGACTAGGGATGACCGGCTAGGACATGAGATATTAGGGCCCCCGTGATCCGATGCAAGAACTCTGACCCTATCAAACGACCATGTGAGGCTACATTTATTGCAGGGTAGAGATCCTAGGGAAGAAACATGCATCATACTGATTGTGTTTTAATTGATTTGGGGATCCTTGGGTAGAAAAATTTAATAATAATAATAACAATAATAATAATTCCCCTGCTACTTGGGCTTAGACATTCTTTGTTTACCTTACAGCTATGACACCCAGACGTTATCCACGAGTTACTCGGGCGGTTGAGGCCTAGGGATCGAGGAAGTTGACCAGCAGAGGATTGACCGAGATGATGAGGACGACTTATTGCAGAGGAATCTGCGCTCCATCTAGAGGCAACCCCTAGAGAAGTAAGATGGAAGCGTTTCTGACTCAGTAACGGAGGGATGCCTCAAGGAGCTAGCCAACACCTTCTCTTTGATCTGTTCTCCGAGGGAGTAATGTGTTTTGTTGACCGTCAGTCAGCTGAGAGGAGCAGCGCATCAGTGGTGGATGCTTTTCCTAGGAGAGGAGATAGAGGGAAATTTTTCATGGGCCATTTTTGAGAAGGAATTTCGTGAGTTCCTCTCTTCTACGGAAAAGGCGGAGAAGAGATAGGAGTTTCTCTCCCTTAAGCAGGGAAGCATGTCAGTTAGTGAGGTAGGGATCATGTTCAATGATCTCTCGTGGTTTTCCCCAGATCTCTTTAGAGATGAGGAGTCTCTATCAAGACGGTTAGAGGAGGCACTCCTTCCTTCTCTTCAGTACGCTATCACTCCCTTCACTCTTCTCACGTATATAGTAGTATATAAGAAGGCCTTGATAGTAGAGAGGATGCACTTGAATGGAGGCACACCGCGAGTAGGGAACTAGCTGAGTTCATCAATGGGTAATGAGGTCATCAGCATGTCTCTAGCGACAGGGCCTTCCAGGTTTTGACAAGAAGGGTTTAGGCCTCATCAGTTCCAATCCCAAGCTTCTGGCCCTCTCCCCTTTTCCACAGGGCTAGGACCGAAGTGTTTCTCTTGAGGAGTTTTTGGGCACATCCAGAACAGGTGTCTTAGTCAAGCTCCATATGGTGGAGGTGGGCAGTTTCAGCACACACCTCAGTAGCTTCCATTGCCAGCGAGGCATTTCCAGCAGCAGCAGCAGGCCCCTGGCCCTCTGATGGATGACCTTGCGGGAGGAGACCGACACCAGGATGCTCCTCAGGGACCTCAACCTGGGCGTGGTCAGAGAGGTGGTCGACGGAAGCAAGGTAGAGGAGTTGGGCGTGGATAGTTTCATGCTGAAGAGTTAGTAGCTCCAGTGGGACCAAAGGTCGTTTGAGGTACGATCATATTATTCAGAACTCTTTTTTATGCCTTGTTTGATTCAGGATCATCGCACTCCTTGGTTATGCCTGAATTAGCCCATGCTCTAGGTCTGGATGCCGAGAGATGTTTTGTGCCCCTAGTGTTGAGAACACCAGTTGGGGGGTCAGACCAGCGTATCATACTTTTTCTGGGGATGTAGACAGATGATGGGACTGCATCAGTCCAGTGGAGAACTTCTTTCTTTATAGATGCAGCAATATGATGTCATTCTAGGCGTCGAATGGTTATTCTCCATGCATTCCATCATCGACTGCTATCAAATAAGGATCAAATTCTCTAATGAGGATGGACGACGTGTGGATTTCGTTGGGGATTGGAGTTATCATGTGGGGAGTCGACACATGGGTCCACTCCTTCCTATGCTGGATAGGGTGTCAGTGGAGTCGGCAGGCGCATGAATAATGGATGTCCCAGAGGTCGTGATAGAATTCCATGATGTCTTTCCCGATGAGGTTGTGACTCTACCCCCTAAATGTGACGTTGAGTTTGGGAAAAACTTACAGCCTGGTGCCCACCCAATCTCGATGGTTCCTTATCAGATGGCACCTTTTGAGTTATGGGAGTTGTAGATTCAGATTGACGATTTGATGGATAACGGCTTTGTTCGACCAAGTGCGTCACCGTGGGGTGCTCTAGTTTTGTTCGTAAAGAAGGCAGATGGTAGTCCACAAATGTGAATATACTACTAGAGGTTGAATCAGGTGATGACCAAGAATATTTACCCCCTCCAGAGGATAGACAACCTTTTCAACCAGCTGCGGGGAGTAGGTTGTTTTTCTAAGATCGATCTACGGTCTGGATACCACCAGTTGAGAGTGAAGGATGGTGATATCCTGAAGATGGATTTCAGATGCAGATATGGTAACTTTGAGTTCGTGGTCATGCCGTATGGCATTAAAAATGCACCATCTATGTTCATGAACCTCATGAACTCAGTCTTCTGAGAGTTTCTGGACCAGTTTGTTGTGGTGTTCATCGACGACATCCTTATCTACTCAAGATCAAGGGAAGAGCATGTTGGGAATCATAGGTAAGTTTTGGGAGTCCTTCGACACCATCATCTTTATGGGAAACTATCTAAGTGAAAGTTCGTAACGTGAGATGTACATTTCCTTGGACACGTATTGTCTCATAAGGGAATAGTAGTAGACCCGTCGAAGATCAAGGCAGTCATTTCATGGGCAGCACCCAAGAATGTGGCGGAAGTTCATAGTTTCCAGGGTTTGACAGGCTATTACCGGAGGTTTGTTCCTGACTTTTCTCAAGTTGCATCTCCATTGACAGCTTTCACAAGGATGGACCAAGCCTTCGTGTGGAGAGACCAGTGCCAGACAGCTTTTGGCAACCTAAAGGAGAAGTTGGATAGTGATCCAGTGCTTAGATTTCCAGAGGAAGGGGTGTTGATTGAAGTGTTCTGTGATGCTTCTAGCTTTGGGATGGGATGTGTGTTGATGCAGCAACGAGGAGTGATCTCTTATGGGTCTAGGAAGTTATGTCCTCGTGAACGTAACTATTCCATCCAAGATCTAGAGCTGGCAGTCATGGTGTTCACATTGAAGTTGTAGTGGCATTATCTCATCGAAGAGTGCTTTGTGGTCTTCTCAGATCACAAGAGCATGCGTTATGCCTTTCCTTAGATGGATCTTAACTTGCGGCATCAGATATGGGTTGAGTTCATCCAAGACTACGACTTCAAGATCTATTATACTGAGGGAAAGGGTAATGTTGTGGTTGATGCCCTGAGCAGGAAATCACACAAGGAAGTGGTTCATGAATCTGAAGATGCTTGGAGAGTGATGGAAGAGTTAGCGGCCTTGCATTTGGATGTAAGGGTGGAAGGTGGAAGAGGTTGTCTGTTTCAGATGACTGTAGTTTCCTCCTTAGTGGTGCAGGTGGAAAAGTCTCAGTGGGGGGACTCGGAGGTGAAAGTGATGCAAGATCGTGTTTATCAGGGAAATGCTCCTGAGGGATGGTCAGAGGATGGTCAGCATTAGATGATTTTCCATGGAAGGATTTTTGTTTCGGAGATGATGTGTAAGGGTGTTATCTGTGAGTTCCATGGATCGGCTTTAGCGGTACATCCTGGGGTCTCAATGATGTACCAAGGCCTAAGGTGACAGTTTTGGTGGCCCGGGGTAAAGAGGACAATGGCATAGTTTGTGGTAATTTCCTGGTCTGTCAGCAAGTGAAGGCTGGACACTATTTTCCTGGAGGGTTGTTACAGCCTTTAGATGATCCCGAGTGGAAGTAGGATTACAACGTGATGGACATCATCATAGGGCTACCCCGGGCTCAGGGAGGCTACAATGTCATCTAGGTAGTGGTGGATCGGTTGAAAAAATCAGCACACTTCTTGGAGATTTAGGAGTCGAGCCTGCTGAGCACCTTAGCCCAGAGGAACGTCGATGAGGTGGTGAAGTTGCATTGGATTACGAGATCTACTGTCTCTGATCAAGACACATGGTTTACCTCACGAGTCTGGAGGTGATTACAGCATGCCATTGGCACCCAGCTACGCATTAGCACTGCTTTCCACCCTAAGACAGATGGGGAAACTGAACGAACGACCCTGACATTTGAAAACATGTTGTGGGCATGTGTTTTGGATTTTAGTGGATCATGGGTATGACACTTGCCTCTGGTGGATTTTTCTTATAACAATAGCTTTCACTCCACTATTGGTATGAAACCATTTGAGGCCTTGTATGGAAGGCCATGTCGTTCACCTGTTTGTAGGACAGAGATTGGGGAAGCAGCTGTTCTTGGGCCAAAAGTGGTGTAGGGCTCCACTGAGACGGTTCATCTCGTGTGTGAGAGGATGAAGGGAGTCGAGGACTGGCAGAAGTGTTATGCCAATAGTAGGGGGAGGCCCTTGGAGTTCAAGGATGGAAATCATTTGTTCTTGAAGGTTTCCCCTCGACGTGGGTAGTGGAGGTTTGGGAATGGGAGTAATCTCTCCCCTAGGTTTATCAGACCTTTCGAGGTGCTAGGACGAGTTGTTTAGGTGGCGTATTAGCTAGCATTGCCACATCAGTTGGAGAAAGTTCACAACATCTTTTACGTCTCCCAGCTTCGTCGATATCTACCCAACGACTCCCACGTCATCGATTGGGGAGAGTCAGATATCGAAAACGATGCAACCTTCATAGAGCGACCGATCAAGATCGAGGTTCGTAAAGTGAAAGTGCTTCGTGGACGAACCATACCCTTGGTTCGTGTGTTGTGGAGGCATGATGGCCTCTAGGAGAGCACTTGGGAGTTGGAGGCCTAGTTACACATTCAGAATCCTGAGCTGTTTTGACTTATTTGTTGTTGTTGTTGTTATGAGATTTGTTGAAATGTTTTACCTTGTTCTTTGATATATGAAATGTTTGTTTTTCTTAGCTATTTGATGATCTATTCCCTGTTATCTCTATGTCTGAATGTTTGATGATAGGAAATTCTGACTGCTAATCAGGACGCATTAATGTGGATGTGATTAAACCTGTGCGGGTGAGTCAGTGCCGTCCAAAGCAGATAATATCCTGACATGTAGTAAGGTACTCCCTAACTCAGGTGTTGGAAAATGTGAACCTTGTTCTTTTTGTGAATGCTTCTGGTTGATAACTCTTGGGGGAGTATTACTGGATTCAGGGAGGGTTCTGTTCCAGCTTTCGAACAAGTCAGGGGTTTTCCCCTAAGATGTATCTTTAGAGGGTGGTTGTTAGACCCCACTTTTCTTCATTAAGGTTTGTTCTTATATTCTCAGGGATGAGAAATGTTTGAAAAGTATCTAATGTAATGGCCTGGGGTTTTGGGGTTCATTACTTGGGGAAGATATGATGTTTGGGGTGTTCTGGGTGGTCTGGAAGGCCATCCCATCTTCTCGGTGAAGACTCCTAATAGTAGCCTCATCCTACCGGTGGCTCGGAGTACCGGTGGCCTCGGCCTACCAGTGGCTCGGCCTACAAATGGCCTCAGCCTACTGGTATCTCAGCCTACCGGTAGCATCATCCTACCACTAGCTCGGCCCACCGGTGGCTCGGCCTACTGGTAGCTTGGCCTACCGGTGGCCTCGGCCTACCGGTAGCTCGGTCTACCGGTGGCTTCGGCCTATCGGTATCTTAGCCTACTTGTAGCTTGGCCTACCTGTAGATCGGCCTACCAGAAGCTCGGCCTACCGGTGGCTCAACCTACCGGTGGCTCGGCCTACCGGTGGCTTTGGCCTACCCGTCGCTCGACCTAACTGTAGCTCGGCCTACCGGTCGCTCAACCTACATGTGGCTTCGGCCTACCGGTAGCTGGGCCTACCGGTCGCCCGTCCTAGCGGTAGCTCGGCCTACCAGTGGCCTCAGCCTACCGGTAGCTTGGTCTACCGGTAGACCGAGCCTACGTGTAACCTCTCCACGAGTTTTCCAGTAGCGCCTCCTTTTTGCAGGAATTGGTTTGTAAACAATGTTTTCACCCCTTTAGGCGTATTTTAAAGCCCATTAATGGAGTTTTGTCCATGCCTTTAACCGCCCATTAAGGAGTTGTGCGTTTATTGTAACCTCCCCAAAGGGCGGGGACTTTTAAGTTGGATGTGTGGGGTGGTCCAGCCGCGTGGTCAACCCACGATCCCGCTTCTTCCACGGTTTCAAGTTTCTCTCTCCATATCTTAACCATCCCAGGAATGATGTATCTCAGTACATATAACCTAAAGGCTTCTCTTCTCCCTGAGTTTATTGTTTTCTATCACCCTGTGCTTGGAGTACCCTTCCTCCCGACGAGTCATACCCCTGTTGCGAAGTTTTCAGTGATTGTGTTCTGTGGAGCTCCTTATTTCCCGTTTCACGGGAGGACGTAACGTCGATCCTTGATAAATCAGATAGGGATATTACATTTGTCTCTACTCCTTGTGTATAATCTGGGGTTGGTGTTCTACGGTTCCCATGATGTAGTTAACCAATTCTATAATGAAAATAACAACCGGTTAAATAACAGGGACAAGGAAGTTTGTTAATGTTGTTACATGTTTTTATCCATGCTTTCCCTGTGATGTTGTTATGAATATGATGGGATTAGGCCTACTGAAAATCACGGCCGTTGGGGGCCTTTGTTTGCGCACCTATGCTATGCTCTGTTTTGTGCTTTGTCTGGGGAATGGGAATCACGTATGAATCGGTTAAACACTTAAACTCGGTTGTTGAATATGAAAGCCCATAATATTTTGTGATCTCCCCAGTTGAACAAAATAATATAAAATAATGAATTATGAATGTTGGGTTGGTTTAGATATGGATGGGTGGACAGTGGGGAAATGAATGGTGTGGTTGGAATGACATGAGTTGTTGCGTGGCTGTGGTGGTGTTTGGTTGCAGGGCTGTAGGTTGGGTTGTGAAAATGAATAAAAGTGGGAAGTTAATATTTAACATGGTGGAATGGTAATGAATTAATGTGGGATAACCAACAATTTGTTGGATTTTTCTTTGGTTCCAGTACTTCAAGGAATCTCATTGAACCCGTTTGTTGATGTGACTTCACAAGGGAACCGGGTGTGAATGCTTAAATTGCTCGATGGCTTCCTTTCCTGCTTATTGTTGTTTTATCTGTGAATGTTCCTGTTAGTTGCCCAGCAGTGAAGAAAATACCTCATATGGAACTGTTATGAAATGATTACCTGAATTGGGAAACGGGGAACTGTTTATTATGTGCCTATTTTCTAAGGTAGCAGTGCTTGGGCACTTTCTTGTATCTGTTGAGGATCCATAGGTTGGGGTGTGTGTTGATATATATGTGTGTAACTATATGTTTGGTGTTTAGTCGCACCCCACCCGCATAGGGAAATTAGTGTTGGACACCCCATTTCATGGGGAAGGGTGTTTCCCCCTAGTTACTCTCTTTTCTTCTCCCTCTTCCCTCGTCTATGATGGTTGGACGCGACCTTACACCCAAGATTCTTCAGGTAGGTTTCGATTTGTGTGTTGAGGCCCATGTGTTTTCGGGCATGGGTTCTGGTTATGGTTTGTTTTCCCAAGTTTCTTCAGAATGAGGCCCAGGTGTGTGCAGGTAGGGATGGATGGTTGTGAGTCCCAGGTGTTTGTTGGATGGTATGTGGATGGTTTTGAGGCCCAGGTGTGTGCGGGCAAGAAGAGCATGGTAGCGTCAATACGTTTACCGTTAAGGATGAGAATCCAGAAAGAGGGGGAAATGGTGGTGCGGGGTACCCAAATATTTTATTCTTACTTTTACCTTACTGCTTGTGTTATTTGGTGACTGTGGCCAGTGAGG
Source organism: Viscum album (assembly GCA_963277665.1). Taxonomy (NCBI): domain Eukaryota; kingdom Viridiplantae; phylum Streptophyta; class Magnoliopsida; order Santalales; family Viscaceae; genus Viscum; species Viscum album. The sequence goes on from OY728119.1 coordinate 1,667,117,068, forward strand.
TGGGATGAATATATTCCTTGATAGATGTTGGTTTTTCTGCTTCTCACGGGACTTTAGGAGGTCTCCCCACATGTGCACAAGAGCTTTAGGTTTTCCTACTGAGTATACTTTGTATGCTCACCCTACATTTACTTTCATGTTTCCAGGAGGGCTTCAGAGGTCATCTGGGAACTTACTAGTCTGGATGTTGGAGTTATTGTTGGTCATTATTGGATTCTGCTTAGCTTTTTTCCATTTCTTGTTGGGTATTGTTCTTTGGAGTCCTTGTACTTTTTTCAGTTTTATTATTAAAACATGCATGTAGTTTGGTTTTTACCTTCAGTTTTCAGTACTGGTGGTGTTTGGTGTTGACTCTTTCTTTCTCCCAATCTTGGATAACAAAAAAGGGTAATGCCTCCCATATTGTGAAAATGTTATACCCTTGGTTCTAGACTCCACTCCGGGGCCTACTAGAGGTGGGACTCGGGGGTCATTATCTCTCCTTCAACTTAAAGAAGGAATGGCTTGGAAATCTGATGTCCCTTCCCTCCTTTCGGTGAAGGCGGGTTGTGACAGAATGGTATCAGAGGAAGGTTCAGGGATAGGATGGAGTCTGAAGATAGGCACAGTGAGGATTTCATGGAATGGTAGGGCAACAATGTAAGGTGATCTTGGATTGTGAAATAGACCAGGGGGACCAGCTAGGACATGAGATTTTAGGGCCCCCTGTGATCCGATGTAAGGACTCTGAGCCTATCAAACGACCATGTGATGCTGCATTTATTGCAGGGTAGAGACTCTAGGGAAGGTACATGCATCATACTGATTGTGTTTTAATTTATTTTGGGCACTATTGGGAGAAAATTTAATAATAATAATAATAATAATTCCCTTGTTACTCGGGCTTAGGAATTAATTGTTTAACTTGCAGCTATGGCACCCAGACATTATCCACGAGCGACTCGGGTGGTTGAGGCCCAACGGATTGAGGTAGTTGACTAGCAGAGGATTGACCGAGATAAGGAGGATGACTTGTGGCAGAGGACTCTGCGCTCCTTCCAGGGACAAACCCTCGAGAAGTACGAGGGCAGTGTTTCTGACTCAGTAATGGAGGGATGTCTCGAGGAGCTAGCCATCACCTTCTATTTGATCCGTTCTCTAAGGGAGCACTGGGATCTGTTGGACTTCAGTCAGCTTGGAGGAGCAGCGCATCAATGGTGGACACATTTCATCATAGAGAAGACAGAGGAAGAGGTTTCATGGGGCAATTTCTAGAAGGAATTTCGTGAGGAGTTCCTCTCCTCTATGGCGAAGGCTGAGAAGAGACATGAGTTACTCTCCATTCAGCAGGGAATCATGTCATTTAGGGAGATGGGGATCATGTTCCACGATCTCTTGCGATTTTCCCTAGATCTCTTTCTTGATGAGGAGTCTCGGGCAGGATGGTTAGAAGAGGTGCTCCTTCCATCTCTTCAGTATGTTGTCATCCCTTCACTCTTCTGATGTACCTAGCAGTACAAAAGAAGGCCAAGATAGTAGAGAGGATGCACTCGAAGGGAGGCACACCATGAGAAGGGAACCAACTGAGTTCATCAAAGGGGAAGTCGGTCAGTAGTAGGTCTCTAGTGATAGGGCCTTCTAGGTTTCGACAAGCAGGATTTAGGCCTCATCAGTTCCATTCCCGGGCTTTTGGCCCTCACCCATTTTCCATAGGGCTAGGACCGAATTGTTTCTCTTGCGGAGTTTTCGGGCACGTCCAGTGCAGGTGTCCGACTAGAGCTCCACATGGTGGAGGTGGGAAATTTTAGCACCCACCTACGTAGCATCCGTTGTTGGTGCAGCCTTTCCAGTAGCACCAGCAGGCCTCTGGCCCTCCGAGGGACAACCTTGCGGGAGAAGACTGATACCAGGATGCTCCTTAGGGACCTCGACCAGGGTGTAGTCGGGGAGGTGGTCGACAGCAGCGAGGCAGAGGAGGTGGGTGTGGATAGTTGCATGTAGCAGAGTTAGTAGCTCCGGCGGGACTAGAGGTCGTTTGAGGTACGATCTGTTTATTCAACCCTCTTGTTTCTGCCTTGTTTGATTCAGGATCTTCTCACTCTTTTGTTATGCCTGAATTAGACCATGCACAAGGTCTGGATGCCGAGATACCTTTTCTTCCCCTAGTGTTGAGAACACCATTTGGGGGGTCAGAACAGCGTATCATACTTTTTCTAGGGATGTAGATTGATGTTGGGACCACATCAGTCCAGTGGAGACCTTCTTTATTTGTATATGCCGCAATACGATGTCATTCTAGGCATCGACTGGTTATTCTCCGTGCATGCCATCATCAACTGCTATCGGATAAGAATCTAATTCCCCAATGAGGATGGACGACATGTGGCTTTTGTTGGGGAGTGGAGTTATTAGGTGGGGAGTCGACACGTGGAGCCACTCCTTTCTATGCTGGACAAGTTGTCAGTGGAGTCGGAAGACATAGGAATGATGGTTGTCCCAGAGGTCGTGAGATAATTCCCTGATGTCTTTCCCGATGAGGTTTTGACTCTACCCCCTCAACTTGACGTTATGTTTGGGATATAATTACAGCCCGGTGCCCTCCTGATCTCGATGGATATTTATCGGATGGCACCTTTTGAGTTGCGGGAGTTGCAGATTCAGATTGACGATCTAATGGAGAAGGGATTTGTTCGACCCAACGCGTCACCGTGGGGTGCTCGAGTTTTGCTCATAAAGAAGACAGATGGTAGTATACTACTTTGCATAGACTACTGTAGGTTTAATCAGGTGATGGTCAAGAATCATTAACCCCTGTTGAGGATAGATGACCTTTTTGACCAGCTGAGGGGAGTAGGTTGGTTCTCTAAGATCAACCTGCAGTTTGGATACCACCAGTTGAGAATGAAAGAAGGTGATATCACGAAGATGGATTTTAGATGCAGATATGGAATCCCTTAGTTCATGGTCATACTGTTTGGCGTTACAAACAAACCAGCTATGATCATGAACCTCAGTAACTCTTTCTTTCAAGAGATTCAGGACCAGTTCGTTGTGGTGTTCATCGACGACATCCTTATCAACTCAAGATCAGAGGAAGAGCATGTTGGGCATCATAGGGACGTTTTGGGAGTCCTTTGACACCACCATCATTATGGGAAACTGTCTAAGTGAAAGTTTTTAACGTGATAAATACATTTTCATGGATATGTAGTGTCTTAGAAGGGAATAGCATTAGACCCGTCGAAGGTCAAGGCAGTCATTTCATGGGCAGCACCCAATAATGTGGCAGAAGATTGTAGTTTCATGGGTTTTGTGGGCTATTACTGGAGGTTTGTGCCCGACTTCTCTCGAGTTGTAGCTCCGTTGGAAGCTTTGACTAGGAAGGACCAGGCCTTCGTGTGAATCGACCTGTTCCAGACATCTTTTGGCTACCAAAAGGAGAATCTGGTTAGTGCTCCACTGCTAAGATTACTAGAGGAAGGGGTGTTGTTTGAACTATTCTGTGATGCTTATAGACTTGGGTTGGGATGTGTGTTGATGCAGCAATGATGAGTGATCTTTTATGGGTCTAGGCAGTTACTTCCTCATGAATTTAACTATGCCACCCACAATATGGAGCTTGCGGTTGTGGTGTTCGCATTAAAGTTGTGCCAGAATTATCTCATTAGAGAGCGCTTTGTGGTCTTCTCAGATCACAAGAGATTGCGTTTTGTCTTTTCCTAGTGGGATCTGAACTTACGGCATCAGATATGGGTTGAGTTCCTCCAAGAATACGACTTCTAGATTTCTTATACTAAGGGAAAGGGTAATGTTGTGGCTGATTCCCTGAGCAGGAAATCGCAGAAGGAAGTGGTTCAGGAATTTGCAGATGCTAGGAGAGTGATGGAAAAGTCAGCGGCCTTGCATTTTGATACAAGGGTGGAAGGTGGAAGAGGCTGTCTATTTCAGATGACTTTAGTTTCCTCCTTAGTGGTGTAGGTGGAAGAGTCTCAGTGGGGGGAGTCAGAGGTGGAAGTGATACGAGATCATGTTTATTAGGGAAATGCTGTTGAGGGATGGTCGAAGGATGGTCCGCATCAGATGCTTTTCCATGGAAGGATTTTTGTTCTGGAGATGATTCATAAAGGTGTTATCCATGAGTTCCATGGATTGGCTTTAGAGGTATATCTTGGGGTCTCAAAGATGTACCAAGGCCTGAGGGGACAATTTTGGTGGCCTGGGGTAATGCGGGCAGTGGCAGAGATTGTGGCTATGTGCCTGGTGTGTCAACAAGTGAAGGATGAACACCCTTTTCCTGGAGGGTTGTTACAGCCTTTAGATGTTCCTGAGTGGAAGTGGGATGACATGTCGATGGAATTCATCACGGGGCTGCCCAGGGATCAGGGAGGCTACGAGGCTACCTGTGTAGTGGTGGATCAGTTGAAAAAATCAGCACACTTCTTGGAGATTAAGGAGTCGAGCCCGGTGAGCACCTTAGCCCAAAGGTTTGTTGATGAGGTGGTGCAGTATCACGGGATTATGAGATATATTGTCTCTAATCGAGAAACATAGTTTAACTCACGAGTCTGGAAGGGATTACAACATGACTTTGGAAACCAGCTATGACTTAGAACTACTTTCCACCATCAGCGATATGGGAAAACTGAATGAACGATCTAGACATTGAATGACATGCTGCGGGCATGGGTTCTAGATTTTGGGGATCATGGTTACGACACTTGCCTCTAGTGGAGTTTTCTTATAACAATAGATTTCACTCCAAAATTGTAATGACACCGTTTGAGGCCTTGTATAGAAGGTCGTGTCGTTCACCCATTTTCTAGATAGAGATTGGGGAAGCAGCTGTTCTTGGGCCAGAAGTGGTGTAGGGAACCACTGAGAATGTTCATCTCATCTGTGAGAGGATGAAGGTAGCCCGGGACCGGCAGAAGTCTTATGTCGATCGTAGGAGGAGGCCGTTGGATTTCGAGGTTGTAAATCATGTGTTCTTGAAGGTATCCCCTCGACGTGGGTAGTGAAGGTTTGGGAAGGTGAGTATGCTCTCCCCTAGGTTCATCGGACCTTTCAAGGTGCTGGGACGAGTTGGTGAAGTGGCGTATCAGCCGGAATTTCAACCTCATTAGGAGAAATCTAACAATGTCTTTCACATCTCCCAGCTTCATTGATATCTACACGATGACTCCCACGTCATCAATTCGGGAGAGTTAGATATCAAAAACTATGCGTCCTTCATAGAGATACCGATCAGGATCGATGATCATAAAGAGAAAGTGCTTCATGGATGAACCATCCCCTTTGTTCGTGTGTTGTGGAGGAATGGTGACATCGAGGAGAGCACTTGGGAGTGGGAGTCCTAGTAACACGTTCAGTATCCAGAGCTGTTTTGACTTCCTTGTTGTTGTTTTTTTTCTGAGTTTTGTTGAGATGTTTTACCTTGTGAATTGATATATGAAATTTTTGGTTTGCTTATGTATTAGATGACCTTTTCCATGTTCTCTATGTGTCCGAATGTGTGATTATGGGAAAATTTGACTGCTAATCATGGCGCATTAATGTGGATTCTATTAAACTTGTGTGGGACAGTTAGTGCCTCCCAAAGCGGATAATATCCTGACATGTAGGAAGTGACTCCCTAACTTAGGTGTTGGACATGGTGAACCTTGAGCTTGTTGTGAATGTTTGTTGTTGATAACTCTTGGGGGAGTATTCCTGGATGCAGGGGGGTTCTGTTCCAGCTTTCGATCAACTCAGGTGTTTTCCCCTGAGAATTATATTTAGAAGGTGGTTGTTGGACCCCACTTTTATCTTTTCTGGTTTGTTCTTATATTATCAGGGATGAGAATAGTTTTAGAAGTATCTGATGTAATGGCCCAGGGTTTTGCAGTCCATTACTTGGTGAAGATCTGATGTTTGGTGTGTTCTGGGTGGTGTAGAAGGCCATCCCAGCTTCTCGGTGAAGACTCCTAATGGTAGCATCAGCCTACTGTGGCTCGTCCTACCAGTGGCCTCGGCCTACCGGTAGCTCGTCCTACAGGTGGCCTCGGCCTAGAGGTGTCTTGGCCTACTGGTGGCTTCGGCCACCGCTGGCTCGGCCTACCGGTGGCTCGGCCTTCTAGTAGCTCGGCCTACTAGCCGCTCAGCCTACAGGTGGCCTCGACCTACCGGTAGCTCGGCCTACCGGTCGCACGACATACCGGTGGTTCGGCCTACCGGTGGCTTCATCCAACCGGTGGCTCGGCCTACAGGTTTCTTGGCCAACCGGTCGCTCGACCTACCGGTGGCTTCGGCCTACCGGTGGCTTCGGCCTACCGGTGGCTCGGCCTACCGGTGGATTCGGCCTACCGGTGGCTCGGCCTACCGGTGGCTCGGCCTCCGCTGGCTCGGCCTACCGTTCGCTCGGCCTACCGGTGGCTCGGCCTACCGATAGCCTGGCCTACCGGTGGCTCGGACTACCGGTAGCTCAGCCTAACGGTAGCTTGGCCTACCTCTAGCCTCGGCCTACTAGTAGCTTGGTCTACCGGTAGACCTAGCCTACTAGTAACCGCTCCATGGTTTTTCCAGTAGCGCCTCCTTTTTGCATGAATTGGATTGTAAACCATGTTTTGACCCCTTTAAACCTATTTAATGCTCATTAATGGTGTTTTTTCATTCCTTTTACAACCCATTATGGAGGTGTGCGTCTGTTGTAACCTCCCTGAAGGACGGGGGATTTTATGTTAGACGTGTGGGGTGGCCCAGCTGCGTGGTCAACCCATGATCCCACTTCTTCCACGGTTTCGAGATTTTCACTCCATATCTTAACCATCTCGGGAATGATGTATCTCAGTCCTTATAACCTAAATGGTTCTCTTACCCCTGAGTTTCTTTTTTTCTATCACCCTGTGCTCTGAGTACCCTTCCTCCCTATGAGTCGTACCCCTGTTGCGATGTTTTCCTTGATCACGTTCCATGGAGCTCCTACTACTCCCGATTTCCAGTTTTTATCTGCGGACTTAACGTCGATCCTTGATCAATCAGGTAGGGATCTTACATTTGTCTCTCCTCCTTGTGTATCATGCGGGGTGGGTGTTCTATGGTTCCCACGATGCAGTTAACCAATTCTGTAATGAAGATAATAACTGGTTAAAGAATGGGGACGAGGATGTTTGTTAATGTTGTTAAATGTTTTTATACATGATTTTCCAATGATGTTGTTATGAATTTAAGGTGCTTAGGCCTACTGAATATCATGGCCGTTGGGGGACTTTGTTTGAAAACCTATGCTATGCTCTGTTTTTAGCTTTGTCTAGTGAATGGGAATCATGTATGAATCGGTTAAACACTTAACCTTGGTTGATGAATATGAAAGACCGTAATCTTGTGTGATCACCCCAGTTGAACTAAATAATATAAAAGAATATGTTATTAACGTTGGGTTGGTTCAGATATGGATGGGTGAACAACGGGGATGTGAATGGTGTGGTTGGAATGGCATGAGTTGTTTCATGGTTGTGGTGGTGTTTGGAAGCAGGGCTGTAGGTTGGGTTGTGAACATGAATAAAAGTGGGAAATTAATAATGAACTGGGTTGAATGGTAATGAATTAATTCGTGATAACCAATGGTTTTTTGGGTTTTTCTTTGGTTCCAGTACTTCATGGAATCTCACTAATCCCTTTGTTGATGTGACTTCACAAGAGAACCAGGTGTGAATGCTTAAATTGATCGATTGCTTCCCTTCCTTCTTATTGTTGTTTCATCTGTGAATGTGCCTGTTAGTTTCCCATTAGTGATGGGAATAACTCATACTGAAATATTATGAAATGATAACTTGAATAGGGAAACATGGAACTATTTTTTGTGTGCCTATTTTCGGAGGAAGCAGTTCTTGGGCACCTTATTGTATCTGTTGAGGATCCATAGGTTGGGCTATGTGTTGATATATATATATATATATATGTGTGTAGCTGTATGTTTTTCGTTTAGTCGCACACCACCCGAGTTGGGAACTTAGTGTCAGACACACCATTTCACGGGGAAGGGTGTTTCTCCCTAGTTACTCTCCTTCATGCTCCCTCTTCCCTCGGCTATGATGACTATAGATGACCTTACACCCAAGATTCATAATGTAGGTTTTGATTGCTATGTTGAGGCCCAGGTGTTTTCCAGCAGGGGTTCTGGTTATGGTTTCTTTTCCCAGGTGTCTTCGGGATGAGGCCCAGGTGTGTGTGGGAAGGGATGGATGGTTGTGAGGCCCAGGTGTGTGTGGGCAGGGATGTAGATGGCTGTGAGGCCCTGGTGTGTGTAGGAAGAAAGAGCGTGGTAGCGTCATGACGTTTTTCGTTAGGGAAGAGCAACTAGCAAGATAATACTAACACCACATTTGATTTATCTTAAGATTCTGAACACAAACTATACAAAATTTATCAATTCTAATTCTAATATTTAATGGAAAAACATCATTTAAAGGTATTACCCAATAGTTAATGATAAGGAAAATAATTTGGATGATTTTTTATAAGTGCTTCCTCAGTCATCTTAGTCATCAAAATCTCAAGAAGTCAACGCTACATTAAAACCCCATTTCCCAAGTCACTTTCATTCCCTCATAATTACAATGCATTCAAACCCCTTGTTTAAAATAAGATTTTATATATTGAAACCTCTTATAATTTAAATATATTACTCACACCACTAGAACTTGTTCAAACATAGTTTCCCCATTGAATTATTTAATAATCTATACAGTAAACGATTCATATAAGGACAAAAAAATCCCTCCACATTTTATTCTAAGATTGTACTGGTCATGAATTTTTTTGAAGATAATTCTAACACACACACAATAATATAAAATCAGTACAATACCAAAAGAATGAGTAATGTAAAGGTCACCTAAATTTTCAATGATCAAATAATTTACCACAATCTCTCATCAAAATTACCTGAATCTGAAATCACTTATATTGACCATAAACACCAACAAATTAACAAAACAAATTTCAAATATAACAAAGTAACATAACTAGTTCCAAAATAATTTGGTGATGCAATGATGCCAAGAACTAGACCAACAGGGTGCATTCCATAATAGACACACACTCACACCACTAGAAATTCTTCAAATATAGTGTCACCATTGAATTATATAATAATATATACAATACATGATTCCTATAAGTACAACACAATCCCTCCACATTTTATAATAAGATATTAAAGATAATGAAACATTTTGGAAGATAATACTAACACCCAAACAAGAATAAAATGTGGAGGGATTGTAAAGTAATATGTCATAACAAAATCCCTCCACATTTCGTTCCATATGTCATGGGCTTGATATAAAGTAATATCAAGATTTGTCTTCCTTCACTGTCTATCCTTCCAAAACATTTATAGCCAAATTTTATCCCATTAAATTCAATAACTCCAATGTATTTGTCAACCAGTCCAACTACCTATTGTTAATAATGTTTCAACACATCCCTGAACTAAAATCATAATTCAATACATCTCAAATATAGTATCAAAAATACTTCAAGACATACAATCACTATTTTCAACAATATAACAAATAAAATCTTGGTTGCAACAAGTCATGATCCCTTACACTTTTCAAATTTAGTGATACTTAATTATTTTCAGATGCCAGTGTTGCAAATGGTTGAGGTAAAAATTAATGATTGATGGTAAAGTATTGGAATTTAGAGGATACTAGTTTTAGATGATTTATTGATGGAGTTCATCTGAAAGTGAGGTGTTTAGAAAAACGAGAAACCATGACAGGAAAACAAAAAAGAATTTTTTTAGAAGATGTTATCCTAGTGAGATGGTGCGTGACTTGGAAGGAGGATAACAAAAAAAATGTATATTGACATAAATATATGGAAGAAAGATTTGATTTAATTTATCTAGACCATGGTTCTACACTTAGCATTGCGGAGGATTGATAGATTTTAGTAGGACTGTTGGGGCAGAATGGTCTGTTCTGGTAGAGGTTATTCCAAGAAATTATGCCAATCCCATAACTGAGAGGAGTGATTATTTTATATAGCGAACCTATGATTCAGAAGAAGATATTTTGTTGATCTACTTGAGATGTGTTTTTTAATATGTATTTAGTTGTAATGGGATTCATGAAAGGGCTCCAGGTTATGGAAACGTGTGAGAATGGAGTGAGAACACTTTTTTGATTAAGGATTTCTAGAATATCAGATACAAGGAGTAATTATTTTGTGTAGATTGTGGCCTTGGAATCAAAATGTGGTGTTCTTATTAATTGTATATATGTACTGTGAAAATTTAAAACTCAGATAGTTACAGTTTTTCTTACAAGGCTATTTTACATTATACCTTAATCAATGATACGACACAAGAGTGCATGTATTGTTTCCTCAAGCATAACCCTACGGTGTTTCATAACCTTTTTTGAAGGAGAGATATGGTGTGGAGGATACTGAAATATAGTAGAGAGGCTTGAAGTCTGGATCTGGGAGGTTTAGAGTTTATAATAAGTGGGAGTTTTGAATGATCTTCTTGTGGTGTGGCCTGAAATTTGAGGAGACAAAACCTGGAACACTAGAGCAGTGTCTTGGAGCATATAATGTTCTCTTTGAGGGTAGGATCATCTAGAGATACTCAAATTCTAGAGTGATGGCCTTTTTTTCTCTCACTTGAAGTTTTTCAGAGTTACACCTATGACCACGTCGATGCTGGAAGAGAGAAAACCCTAATTCCTAAGTATGTTTCTTTGAAAATGGTTGGTGTTAAAGAAATTGTGTTTTGCCTTTGGTATTGTGACTTAAGAATGGTCGCTAGAGTTTCAGAATTTCCCCTATGATGGGGGGATGTTAGGAACCCCAACTCCAACAACCCCCTTTCTAGGAGGCCTACTTTGTATTAAAAGATAAGTGCATCATAATTTTAGAAGAAACGTAATAGAGGAAGAAACAACAGAAAAAACAGAGAAGAAGAATAATTAGAATACTACTCGGAAGGATATAAAACTTCCCCACCCAAAATTTTTAGCCATGCCTAATAGATTTTCTCCTATATCTTTCTCACCATCCCCGTACTTTTAATATTCAAGGGCATCTCTAGTTAATTCCCCATCATATTCCCCTGGGATCCTTTGAGTAACAGTTGTGGGGCCCTCCCAAGTTTATTCCACAATATATTCCCTTGGGATCCTTTGAGTAATAGTCATGGGCTCCTCCCTAGTTTAATCCCCAATTGGTTAGAAAACAGTTGTTTTGTGGGCCCTGTCTCCCTTCCTTCTAGAATAATCCTTTTAACGATTCCAACTGTGGCTTGTGTCCTGGACTAAGCTAACATGATTCCTAGCTTGAAATCCAAACCTATAATATTTTTTTCTAGGCTGTCCATTTGTGCAGTCCAAGGGAGCCTAGTCCAGCTGTCTCCATCCTTATCACTCGACCCTCCTTGAAATCTAGTTTTTTCCTCGAAACTGAAGAAAATTAAACTTATGTTTCGATGATGAGATTCATGTTCATTGCATTTTGTCTTTTTGTTAGAACAAGACAACACTACTGATTTAAAACAGGGCTGACGTGGTCCCTTAAAATACACCCTTTCTACGCAGGAATGCCAAGAAATTTCTCATATGATCCTCCCTTCTCCTCGGGCCTAATGTGGGGGTTCCTCCTCACATAAGATCTTCTATTCTTCTCTATGTAGGGACCATGTTTGTTGGTGTGAATTGGGATGAGACAGATGTGGCCACAAACCCCCTTCTTGCTTGTGATGTTTTTCAAGTCCTCCTCGATGGACCTCATCTCGCAACTCTGCTCGAAGCTTGATCCACTGCTCTCCTGCACTCCCGCTGGTTTTAAAAACTATTGCTGCTAGCTCATCATCCTACCCGAAGATCACGAGCATCTTCAGCTGCACTGTGGGTGTCCAAATAGAAAGGGTGAGAGCTTCCATAGTAGAAGCTCCTTTATTCTAGAGTTGGAACACCTATGCTAGGTCTATAGACACTTTAAAAGGAGTTAACAAGACTTGTATACTGAAACTTTCACTAGACTATGCTGATAGATAAACCAGGGGGCCATGGGAAGCTTCTTCCATGCCATAGGATAGAGTTATTGTTTCCAATCTTGTAATACCCATTTTTATAAGTGTCGATTCTTTGCAGCTTAATATCTTCCTATCAAATAGTGAACTGGTTTTGAAATGTGTCTCTGCCATGTATGTGGTATCATCACATTTGCGACGCGTGTTGAACACTGATCCGGAGGGTAATCCATATAGTCACAGTATCCTAGTTTCTTCTATACCCATACTATAGTATTTCTCCTCATTTGCAACATCCTTGAGCAGGTTATTCCAATGATGATGTGGTTGGAACCAATGCTAGACGAGTCTTCCAAAATAGAGTTGGGAGAGTAGTTCCTACCCAATATATTTACAAGAGGAAGAAGATCACGGAGTTTTCCAACTTACCTCGCCATGGTTAGCCTGTATCTTTTTGTTGAGACGAAACTGACATACTGAAAATTCTGCCATCACAAATGTATGTTCATTTCCTTGGAAATAAAGCTCCACACAAAGGTTCAATCCCCTATGGTCTTATAGAACTTGATTGTCATGTCCATTATCTTCACATACATTCCATGCAATCTCCCAGATATTCCGCTCTATTTTTTTTACTCTGGATAGAACCAAGGAGAGCCTTTGAGTGATGACGAAGCTGTTGTGGTCGTCTACAATGTTCCCTTTCCGCACATGTGCGTAATGAGATCATCCAAATGCTCCTCCCTACCTCATGAACCTAATATCCTTCAGCACCTTGCTGTATTTCTGTCATCCTATGTGCATGATCTATCTCCTCCATCAGAAGCAAAACAAACTCCACTGCTTCTGGAGTTGAAGACACTGAGGATAAACCAAGAGACATAGCCATGACGTTTGGAGTTTCTATCCCACGAAATCGCTACATGGACACTGTTTTAAATTCCTGATTAGAGGGAAACATAGATTCGTGAGATGTTTGCTGGATCCAAAAATATAGTTCTGAGCCTGTGAGTCAAACCTTAGGACCCTTCTCGTTGAATATCATAAATTCTACTTTAGTGGTCAGACTCTAACCCCTCACTACGTTGATTGTATTCATTTCCCAATCCGCATTCTGAGCCAATGTTTCGCCTGATCGTTCTCTTTATTCTTCAGAAACCAGCGCTGGTAGATCGTCATCCAGCAGAGTGAGTTGCTCCTTTTCTTCAATTTTGGTTGTAAATGAATCCACTTCCTTCCTGAACACTGTTGATTGTGGGATATACTTCGTTGCCAATGCTTGAATCTTTATTGTGTTGTACGAAGTCTGATCCTCGTCCTTTTGTTGCTGCAGTGTCTCCAAGTCGCCATCTCTGACTGAATGCGCACTGGTTTCCACCATTTCATGCATCTGTTGTTCGCCTTCCATGTACTTCCCCATCATTTTTGGCTTTTCAGTCATGTCTGAGTGAACCTCAACCATCCCTTCCACCTGTGTAAGTTGATCACCCTTCGGCTGTGACATTATTTTCAAATGACTCTCTAGAAGAGTTAGTGTTTTCTGGAATTCAGCTTGCACCCACTCCAGCCGGATCGATGCGAGTGTAGCATCAATATACATGAGTTTCTAGTCCACCTTGTCAATCCACATCTCCCACGTCATTTCATTCATACTATAAGAGTTTCCGACATATATTATAGCTTCATTCATCTAGTGAGCATATGAGAAATTTTAAGGCAGCGGTCCTCTGCTCTGAGCACAATATAGCATCACTCCTGTCCTGTGCGGCAGATGAAAATAATTTCTGGCATGTTAGACCAAATTATAGAAACCCCACCTCCAACAACCCAATTTCTAGGATGCCTACTATTTATTAAAATATAAGTACAAAGGAATTTCAGAAGAAACATAATGGAGGAAGAAACAATAGAAAAACGGAGAAGAAGAACAAGAAGAAGACTATTCGCAAGGCTCCGCACCTCCCCCGCCCAAGATTTACAGCCATGCCTAACAGATTTTCTCCCCCATATTTCTAACCGGACCTCCTCCTTTTAACATTCAAGGGCCTCTCTTATGTTTATTCCCCATCATATTCCCCTGTGATCCTTTGAGTAACAGCTGTGGGCCCTTCCCAATTTTATTCCCCAGTATATTCCCTTGGGATCCTTTGACTAACAGTCATGGGCTCCTCCCTAGTTTAATCCCCACTTGGTTAGAAAACAACTGTTCTGTGGGCCCTTTATAGATTCCTTCCAGAATACTCCTTTTAACCATTCCAGCTTTGTCTTGTGGACTAGCATGGGCTAACCTGATTCCCAGCTTGAAATCCTCACCTATTATATTATTTTCCAGGCTGTCCAATTGTGCTGTCGAAGGCAGCCTAGTCTAGCTATATCCATCCTTATTAGGGGAACATTGGATATATCCAAACCAGGATAAAATATAATGGTATTAAAGGATAAATTCATGTCTTAGTTTCATTGAGAAATTGACTATTATTAGAAGATATTTTTTGTATGATTTCATCAATTTGATGATACTGGAACATACAAAAAATGTTTTGATGGATGTTTGTTTTGTTGGTATCATTGAAGTTAGTTGTACCATATAAATCTCATATTAAAGAATATTAGTGGAAGAATATCAAGACTTCGGGATTCCAGAATGAGTGGGCCATGGATACAAAACATAGTGAGACTAGTTGATAGGATTTCAACAAATTTGGATAGATATCGAGCCTATTTTCCTTTGAGTAAAATCTATGCAGGCATTTAGTGTTGATACTAAGAGATATTTGGGAGAGTTTTGAGCCCATGAAGAAGAAGGTGAAAATGGGAAAATTGTTCAAAACCAAGGGAATTTTTTTGTTATATGGACTTGAAAAAAGAATCCTCTATCATGTGGTACTCTTCTAAAGAAGCTGATTTGGATAAGTAAATAAGTTGATATGGTTATTCTATTTTATTTTTTTGAAAATACATAATTCATAATTAAAATCACATAAAATAAGTTTTATTATGTGATGTGATATTCATTCCAAGGTTTTAGAGTGTTTAGAGGTGATTGGAAAATATTTGGATTTACCTTGGAGGTTTTTTAAGTTGATAATATATACGAATCAGAAAATTGTCTTATGTCCCAAATTCATAAGAGTCATTGTACTCTCATCATAAGGGTCAATTTGAGCTAAATCCAAAAAATCATCAAATTCCTCACATGTGTTAGGTTTTTATAGGCAATTCATAATCTATTTCTTATGATCAAAAATTCAGTAAATGGAGTGGAATTCTTAATATGTGTAAGATAATTTTTAGATGTGTAAGATATTCCATTGATGTGTAACAATTTTTTTGAATACATAAGATATTTTAAGATGATATGAAAGTTTATATATATGAGATTATAATTGGAAAATTCCTCAAAACAGGTTTTAAATCAAAAGATTTTATGAATATTACATGATTTGTAATATATTTCATGGGATATGTAAGATTTTTGAGATCATACGTAAGATATTTTTGCTGAGCAAAGAATTTGTAAAAGCCCTCATCACATGATTATTATGTAATTTTTTATATATATTATGTGATATGTAATATATTTGGGAGATTTTGGTATCAAATCATTATATTTTGTTTTGAAGATCATGAAGTTTGGGGTTTGTTGCTTTGAAGGTTTTTGAACTCAGATATCATTTGATTTCATTCAAGAAAGTCTCTCCCTATGGTTAAAGAATTGGTATATAGGTTTCTTCTATAAACATTGACAACATTAATTCAATAAACAATAAAAGGATCTCCACTTTATATGGGAATAATCACTATATAACGAAGTATTACATCCTACCATTAATGTCATCAATTAGTCTGGATGTTTTGGAGGCTGTTACTAATGGATTTATTACTTATAGTGAAGATACTTCTATGACATCAGTAGACCGGAAGAATTTAGAGAACGATGGTCATGCTCATAATTCCTTTTTTTGTATTTTAGAGAGGCAATTACTCAAGGTTAATGGGGTCAAAACTGCAAAACACAGTTTGTAATAATTCAAAAAAATTCATGAAGTCAATGAAAAGGAGAATCAAACTAAGATACAAGTTTGGTGATTAATGTATAAACATATCAAGATGACTGATGGTGAAACAACATAAAACTTATTCACTAGAGAAAATGAAATTTTGACCACCATTAGTGGTTTGGGTGATAAATTAGAGGATACTATGGTTGTTGATAAGATACTGTGTATTTTTTGAATAGGTTTGATGCAATAGTTTCAGCACTTGAAGACCGAGACCAAAATAAACTTCCATTGTATTATCATCATATTATTATTATTACTTATGAAATGTTATATGGGGTTATTTTCAAGACTAATAAAAAGGATGATAGGGAAATATTCTTTAAATATTTGAATAATGTTAATAGTAGGGAAAAATATAAAGATAAATCTAGATGTTCAAATTTGAATGAAGATGTTGATGTGAAGTTTGATAATCTCATGTCGCTCATCTTAAAAAGTTTCTGAAGAGGAAAAGATAAATTTTATGGTAAATTACTATTAAAGTGTTTCACTTGTTGGGGTGTTAGAAATATTTCTGCAAACTGTCTAATATTTGAAGAATATTTAAATGAAGTGAGTGAAGATGGAGATGATATTCCATGAAATTACTTGATGAATAATGTATAAAATTATTATTTTAATTGAAAATGTAATAATTTATCTATGTTTAAGATGTGAAACTTTTTATCTAAGTTTGAAGATAGTGATTTTAGTAAGGATAATGAAGAGGTAGAATCGTCTAGTGAAGATGGTGAAATGCAACTAACTGAAAAGATAAATAATGATGTATTCAAAAGTGATGATAGAAGCAATGAAAAAAATTAAAATGATATAAAAATAGAGTACATGCTGCAAAAGAAACCTAAAGAGTGTCTCGTAAATATTCGTCACTTAGAATCAGAGAATAAAGGTTTTAAGAATGATGGTCAATTACTTATTAATAATGACATCATATATGATACATTTACAGTCTATTATAAGAATGATGGTCAATTATAAAAATGATTGACCATACTTTTGACCATCTTATGGACATCATCTCAACAATGACATCATCCAAACCTATATATAATTGACCATCTTATGGATCATTTTTATAATTGACCATACTTCTTAAAAATTGTTATAATCTATCAACAATGACATCATAAGCATATTTCATTCCATTATCCACTTCATGGAAAATTTTACAAGCACTTGGCATAGCTCAATCCCATTCCAAGCGCTAAAACTATAAAAAACCATTTTGATCTTAGTAAGCGCATGAAATATGATTTTAGATTCATAAGGAAGCATTTAAAACAGTCAATCAATTTGTAACCCATAATACAAGGGAGTTCCAAAGTAACACCTACCTAAAATCAATGGCGGGTGAGCTGGAACCATCCGAAACACATAGCCTTCAGCCGAAGATTCCCAAACATGTATTAAGATACCCATGTCATCCCTAGAAACAAATAGGACATCAAGAATCGGCCAAATCATAACCCCTAGTGTTTTACCATACTAAAATCACAAGGGGGAAGGAAGAAAAATGTAGGGAAAGGGAGGGATAATTGAAGTAGAGGCCATACCTTGAAGAATCAGCCCTGAATCACTATGAAATCACAAAAAAATGAAAGAGGATAGGTGGTCAGAGGAGGGAGGTTCTCATGACAATGGGATCTCATGCAGGAGGTGGGATAGTAGTTTAGGAGGTGGAGGGTCGCGCTGAGGTTGGGGGGCGTCACCAGAGAGGTGGGGAGATCGTGTTGGCCAGGAGGTGGGCTGGTAGTGCTGGAGTTGCGTCCGCAGGGAGGCATCAGATCATGTTGGCGGGGAGTCGTGCAGACTGCATCTGAGCTGGATGAGGAAGAGGAATTGCTAGGGAGGAGGAGGGGAGGAGGGGAGGATGAGTGGCACGAGAGGTAGAATAATTGCGGTAGGAGAGGGAGAGGGAATGTGGGGGAGGGAGGAAATTACCGATGTTTTGAGGAACCATGAGCTTCAGGTAGCCCATTTACATGGGTATAATAATTCTAATGCCATGATTTTAATACAATTATGGATATATCACATTCTATAGCCACAGGTCATTTAAACAGTGGCCATATATTCGTGAATATAGGACATTTTTCTAGTCGTTTCATTCAATCCATGTATACCAGGATCAAACAGAATATTAATAATTTCATAAAATTATTAATCCCTATGTGGGAAAGGAAAAAAAATGGTCAATATATCTTTTACATAACTAAGAGGAAGCCTTAGATGGATCTGGATATCAGTATCAACAAACATTATGTTATGATCATGTATATTGTTGCAATCTCATGAATGCAAATGAACTAAAACAACTATTGGGACCTTAAATTTCCTTACCCATCTCACTAATGTTAAAAGTAATTCATTTCAAATTATTTCTTGGTAAATCACACATGGTGGGTGACAAGATGTATCACATTTTACTTGAAACGTGAATACCAAATAGTGATTAGTTAGAGACCACTTTATTGGAACTAGTAGGATCATGCACATATAAGATTTCCCATAGATTAATGATCAATAAGAAGAACTCCAAAAACTTGTATTTTCTTTCAAGGACTAATAATTGGAACTTATTAAAAAGTGGAAGATATGGTTAATAGATTAAATAAGAGTGACAAGACTACTTCTAGTGATAACCCAAAATTTATGAAAATCAAATATGATGATTAATATATGATAAATCAAACTTTTAGTGAAAAATATCATGGAGAATTAGGGATATGGGCATGAATGTTAATGAAATGAGGATCCATGATTATTTTTTATTTTAGAATGATGATAATTTAATTTAATAAATTTGGAAGAAATTCAATTAGATGAATGACTAAATCAACCCTCTTGTAATTATGAATATACTTCCAATATAGATTAATAATGTACCAACCCCTATGTTATTGTGACAAACAAATTTCATTCATAGTATAAACCTCTTCAGGGTCAGGTATTTATATCATATCACCTTCTTTTATAGAGTATCACATACCACAAGACTGAGCTCATGAGATAGTCCTTTCACTATGGAATAGTATATCACCCTTGTAAAATCCATCACAATGTACACCAGAGGGTCACAACATGAAAAAATTACTATTAATGAATATAATCATACAAAACCCTTGATTTACAATTATATAGCATCTCCATGGTGATATTATTTATGGTTTAGGGGAAATAAATCCATCTATGGAAGATTTTTAATATTATTTATCCACAAATGAAAATGTATCCTGACCAATTATATAATTATAGAACATGTTTAGCCCTCATATTGGGACAACCATAATTAATTGCAGTGTGAAAATCGACATAAAATATATTTAAAGGCCATAATTGAGACCAATTTTTGTAAATATGTGTTTTTCGATGGATTTTTTTTAATTTGTAAATATGTGATTATTTTGATGTTCTAGAAAATATTTTATTTGAGTTGTGTATATAACATTACATAATGATGATAAGGTTGATTTCTTCTAAGGTGTAGCAGATATTCTTTAGAGAGTGTAAGAATGAATTGTTACAATGTCTTATAATTTTTTGAGGTTCTATAAGACCCTAGTATCGGGAATTTTTTCATGATCCATGAATAGTTTACACGATTTTTTATAAAAAAAATAATTAAAAAGGGTGATATGTAAAAATTTGATGCAATAAAAGTTTGAGTCATACTAAAACTTTTACTGGATGGATCAGAAATAAAAGTTATCATAAAATAATAGAGATTAATAAGTACATATCAGATTGATTTTAATGTAACAATGTATTATCTCTGGTTATTTGGAGAATTATGAATATAATTTATGTTGTATTTTGTCATTGAAATAGAGGATAGCTATGAAATGGAAGAAACTCATGGAGAACATCAGATGATGATATAAATGAGGTTACAATGAATAAAATTTCTTTAGAAAAACTCATGAATGATTCAATGGATGGATATTTTAGATATAATAAGATAGATAACTATCAATGAAATACAATATTTTAGATTAAAGTCAATGTAATTACTTATATGATATTCAAACTAAGATGCATGATTTTATTATATGAATAATCATCAGTCATAGGTGGCATATGAATAAAACCATTTTGAAAGAAGCATGAAGATCCACTGAAAAAATATATGATACAAAATTGTAAAATGTTATACTAAGAACATCAGGAGAATTTTTCCTAAAAAGTGAAACTAAAATTTATTCCATCCCATGTGTCCGTAAAATGGATAAAGGTAGTTATGTTTCATTGAACATAGGTTTTCTTAGGATCATTAAATAAACTATGAAATATCCTTAATAATGATGATACTAATATGGTCATTTAAAATTTTCTATATTGATGAGGGCAATGAATTTTGTATAAGTTCATTAACACTGTGGATAATGATCTTTAATAAAAGATGGATCTTTTAGGAAATGTATTTTTTTTCATGAATGTTACAAAAAGTTTTAGAATCATTTTAATGAAATGAAATGAGTGTGAAGCATAAAAACAAAATATTTCATTGAATGAGAACTATTTTTCAGTTCATACCCAATCATTTGAGATGCACACCAATAAAATGGTTGTATAACTATATGAAAAATAAAAAAAATTGTTCTGGTTCAGAGAAGATAATATGCTATACATTTTGTGTTTTGATAATCCAAACATATTTCCTACCTGGTTAAAGAATAGTTTTCCCAAATTGAGTTTCATGAGAAAAAGAAAACGCTACATCAGAACAAGATCCGTTATATTAAGATGAAATAGTGGGATCAGTCAAACGAGTACCTACATAGTTGAAAAATTTTATTTATCACTAGTTTCATCAGTCAAATAATATAAAACATCAACCTAAGAATAATTTTAAATAATAAATTGGATAATAGTAAATCCAAGAGAGAACTGAAGTCTAAACTGTAGTAAGTAGAGTAGAATTAGATGTATAAATTTCAAATGGGGACACATATTCTAGAGTGTGTACCAAATAGATTTTATTGTAAAAATTATAATAAGTCAGTTATTTTGACTAGTTTTAGATATTTTTAGTTTGAGAATATATAGGTATTTAAAAGATAAGGAGGATTTTTCAAGGCCAACATACTCTTAATGGTGTTATTAATTATATTGATGATTTTTCAGGGTGATCCAAATTTCTTATGAAGAATGAGAATATCCATAAGAATATAATTCTATTGTGGTTCACAAAATAAGATGGAAATAGATAATATATTGAGGTATAACCAGTTACTAATAAAGATTATGGATGGAGGGTTTTATAAGATAAGAAAAATTAGATACAATTCAGATAGTTGGTGTGTATAAAAAAATGTTTTATATGAGATTATTCATTATGTATAGAACAATGTTTATCTAGATGAATGACAATTGGTTTGTAGAATAAATTGTTGTATACAACTTTTAAATCATAAATGTTTTTAGTAATAGAATACACACTGTTGGTGATAACCAACATGTAAAAGAGTAATTCCTTGTATTAAACCATGTAAATATCATGTTATAATATAAATATTTATATTAATACATATTAATTATGGTTGATATATTTTCCAATATTGGAATGTAATCCTACGAAGTTCCAATGTTATTATATTTTCCTTACCATGTTAAAAAAATTCCAACAAAGGAATGGTAATCAATGATTCAACCCCTCAACCTCTTAGGGATCATCCATTCATCAGTGAAACTAAATTGGTATTATAATGAGGTTACCACAGAAATATCCATCTTATGAGTGTGAGAAATGTTAATTCATCGAACAAAAAGGGTGATCCAATTTTTGATGGAAGAAACTATCACGGTTGGAAGAATAGGATATTACCATATTTTCTATCATTTTTACATGAAGTTATATATTCCAAAACACTATCATTTTCTCCCATTGATGATGTGATGTCCTGAATTAGATTCAATAATAGCTAACTAAAATTTTTCACCCACATAACCTCAATCACACCTCCCCAAATTCTTGAGGATTATGACTAGAAATGATGGACTTCCATTCAATAGTGTGGATACAATACCCTCATAATCTATGTAGAATATATTATTAAATAATATATCAATTAGAGGAAACAAAGTAACAATGAATCAACATAAAGCACATAATCTTGATAAAATGGAAAAAATGGAAGATGAAATTTCCAATGTCATATACAAAGTGATCGTATCACAATACTGTACGAGATCTTGGATTCAAGGGATGTACACATACACCATAAATGCTATATAAATAAAAAATTCCATAAGTTCTCTTGAATTTTATTATAAAGACATTATCTTACCACTATTCTAGTACTCTATCCTATTATAGACAAAATAATTGTCCACAGCTAGGTAATTACCTTTGCCTCTACATGATTCCATGAAGTCTATCTGACTACCATTTAGTGGACCAAACATGGTGTGAGTAAACCACATAAGGCCAACACCAAAAAAATTATATAATAATCAGGTTTGTGAATATATAATTAATAGTGTTTGGGTATGATAAATAAGGGAAGTGACTATATGAACAATTTCATTCTTGTTTCCTCTTTGAAAACCCACCCATTTCATCATGATTTAGCTTAATACAGAAATATATATGAGAATTTTATATTTAAATGTTAATCATTGAACACATAGCTAATGGTACCTGCTTCATCCTAGGATGGAAATATATATGCGACTTTTATATTTAAAAATTAATATTTATATGGCTAGGACCGAGGTATATGACCAAGGTCTCCATAAACAATTAGGATCATATAAGGATACTTATCTTCCCTTTCATTTAATTATAATAATCATTTGAAGTCTACACGGGTGTAACAATTTTAGTTCACCTAAGGATAAAGAACTAAATGGACCCTGGAATCATGTCCTAGGTATCCTCAGTGTGATACTTGAATGGAAACCAAATAAGATTCAAAGGTTGTTAGTAATATCAATCTTAATCAATGGGTAATCATCCAATTCATTCATTTAATTTCTATAAATATAGTCGAGCCCTCGATGCCAAACAAGGGACATCACAATCATAAGAAAAATTCTGAATCCAAATTTGGTCTTTCACATATTTAGGGTGTCAATGAATCAGTTCACATACCATTGATCCCATCTATGGAAAATAATAATAATATTCCTTGTATTTCATAGGGTATTACAGACCATTAAATTAATTAAGTGTCTAGACCATAGAAAAACATGATATAACAATTAATCAAATTTCCATATTCATTATGATACCCATAATCATACATCACAATTAAATATGTCATAGTTGACATTACTATTCCATTCATAAATAATTTAAAAAACATAACCACATTCATTTAATGGAATTTTAACACACGATTGAAGGTGGTTTTAGTACTTATCCAAAATATAGGGTTCTAACAAGGTAACCACCAATTCCATTGAATTTAATTTAAACCATTTAATTTATAGGGGAAAATAATAACATCCAAAGTTGGATTAATTTAATAAATATTATAGAATCCAAATGTATTTAAAATGATGCACACATAGGCATGGCTTGGGTTTAGTTATAAAACCATCGATGATGAAAATTAGGTTTTAACAATAACCAACACAAATTCCCAACCATTTATTTATGTCATTTGAAATCTAAAAGGAGTATTTTTCAATGTTTTGTGCATGGAATGGGGTTTCTCATTAAATAAATCCAAAAATTTAGGTAAAAGAGCTATAACAACTACAATATTCAGGTAGATGACTGGACATCCACAATTGGCCACTAATCTACTCTAGAATGATAGATATAATAGAAATAGAAAAAACCATGAAAATTTGGAATATGAGAACACAAAGAGAAAATGTCATAGATAGAATGTTAAATTGTTAAATAATGTTAATAGAGGAAATGTAATACAGATATGAATCCAATGTGACCAATGATTCTTGAATTTGATGTCATGTGAGGGATCTCACACAATTCCTAGAAGGAGATAGAGGAGGGAGCATGAGTGGTGGCATAATATGTATTTGCGGGATATGAAAAGTTGTTTTATTTTTAAGAGGAATAAAGGAAATATTTTATAATTCACCCATATCAAATGGGGTTCACAGTTTGGATACAGAGTTTCCTAAATCATGATCCAACTTTGTGTCAGCACTTTCTAAGATGAACATCCCCCCACATGAATAAGAACATGTTTTGATACCCCATTCACATACCATCCATGCTCACTTTCCATTAACCCTTCCACTTGTACACTTTTCTCATGGTAAGAAGAAACTATGAACCAATAATGCACAATACACATTCTATTTATTATAGGATTCTAAATTCCATAAGGCCTCCCTCACAAGGATAGTAAAATAGTTCCCTAATATTTTTGGGGTGACACAGTAGATCTTCATCGTTACTGCTGACCATTTTCCAATGATTCACCTCATGTTCTTTCTCTAAAAATAGTATCTTATGGCTTTGGAAAAGGCGCGAACACTCCCAAAATATTCATCAGTTCCTTAAAAATGTTACGGGGTTAAAAAATTTGTTTAAAATAATATTGAATGAATTCAAACGTCAAAAAACTATGATATTACAACATCAGCTCTTTATAAAATCTCGCCCATGAGTTTCCCCTCTAAGGGTTATAGTTTATCATATGATAAAAAATTTATCCACTAACTATGAAATTCTTCCACTCTATCACAAGTCACTTCAATTAATAAACCATGATTCCATAACACCCATACTAGAGGAACTGACCTGGCTTGGACAGTCTTCCGGATTGGATCAATGAAACATATGAGATACTCATAAAAAGAAGCATCAATATATATATTAACCCCAATATGATAAATGGCATGAGATAAGTATAAATAATAAAAAATTAATTGAAACATTTTAATGACATCATGTATATAACTATATTACTAAGGATATTTTATCCAATAAGCCACTATTCTGACCCTCAAAAAATCTCATAAAGTTATAATAATGTAACTGATAACCTTACATGACTCTAAATTTTTCTATTCATTAATTTTGGTGAAATCACATAAGAATAAATGATCTACAACTTCAAATTATAGAGGCTCCCTCTACTTATTGTCATATGACATCTTTCAAGACTACTATTTAACCATATATTTTCGGATAAGTTGTACCTACATTGATGTATTCTAAAAAAGATGAGCTCCTAGTATCACTAAATCTCCTCCCTCAAACCAGCACATGAGTGAATGGAATTACATACCATATATGAATTTTTATGGATCCATATATATAGTATCATGGAATATGGTATTATATTTGAATTCAATAAGAGTTAAATGTTTCTACCAAGATCCTCTAAATTCAAGGTAACATGCTCATATCATCTACTCTTACACTAATATCACATAATTACACTGCCTATCAGCAAGTGGGTGAAGGATATACATATAAGTACCTATGACCTAAAATCCTTATACAACCCATGAAAAACTAATATGAAAAAAATTTAATCCCTATCTAATATTAGGGTGTGAGGAAGTACATATTGTTTTATGATTTATGGAAATATAAATTCCCTAGATCAACAACATAAAAGTTCTATTGAATAAGAAAAAATTTGGAGATATTAATCAATATATCAACAATCACCCATACTACATCTATACCTCAAGGGGATTTGGTTAATATAATCACAGGATCTATATTGACATTATTCCATATCCAATACATGATGTATGATGATTGTACCAACCCAAAAAGCCTCCAGGTCTCTAACTTCACCTTCTGATTCGTGGAACATTGAATAACGAAACTATCACTCTTGTTATTCACAACATTCCATGAATACCGGTTCCATATGTTAAGATGCATCTTGGTAAGATAGTGGTGTACTGTCTAATAAGTGTCACGCCACTCTTGAATGAACTCCCCCCATATATTTCTAGGAACACATATCAGTTGATGAGTATATAATACCCCATCCTCATTAATGAACAAACCATGAGGTGGTTTCTCAATTAATATTTTATCCCTTAGGAGCATACTAATGGGGTTTGAAAGTTGTTATAAATACACTCACTATAAATGTAAATAATTCATTGTTAATGATTTGAGTATAGGTTACCAAAGATAGTATTAAACATCTAGATGAATAACAAAAAACAAATCCAGAAACCATCACTCACTTCTATCATTGTGAACAAATTTAATTTGAGTCCATCAACTTATAGAATAACCCACTTCATTTCATTTCCCATCGATAAAATCATGTTCAAAATTGAAGGATATATGTTATTCAACCAATATTCACTATCTACGAATCAATTCACACTCCGTGAATATGAATTTTAGACTTTTATTATTATGGTATACAATGAGCCCATCTCTTAATAGATAATTCTACCAACAATTCAAGGTATGAACCATAGCTTCAAATAAGAGATCATGTGTCCGGAAATTTATTTGTAAATTCTCAAATGATGATATTTTTATTCCACAACTCACTCACATAGAATCAAAACTACTCACATCCTAATGCCTTCATTTTCATAATAATCTATATAAAATCATCCCATATCTAGAATAATTTATATTTTAATTTATGTAATTCTTAACTTCAACTCCTGAAATTATTTTTTAGAGGCATTATACCAAGAGCATTTTACACCGTACATTGTCAAACCAACAATAGGTGCTATAAGGAATGATAAATCTACTTTAAAGAAACTATAATACCTTATTAACTCCATGAATCTCTATATATAAAATATCTTCCTATGTTGAATTGAATAAATAATGGATCTCATCTTCTCTAGATCCATCTTATCCCTTTCTTCAGATATATCATGACCCAAATGGTGATCTTTATCAGTAAAGAAGTTTAATTTTGTAAGATTATCATACAACCAATTCTTGAATAGTGTACTAAACACAATTTTCTAGTTTCTTTCTTGATCTAGTCTATTTGTAGAATACATGAAGATATCATGTATGAAATCTACAGTGAATAATTCCTCGAATAGATGGAAGATATATTTGATAAATATATAATAATTATGGAACATTATATAGACCAAACAGATTATAAATTACTCATACAAACCATATATACTATGGAATGTTTTAAATGTTATGTCAAAGGGTATAACTCATACATAATGACAGGCTGACCTCAAATAAATTTTCGATAAGACCGTATCTCTTTGAAGATGGAAAAATATATCATCTATACATGGTAATGGGAAGCAGTTCTTATGTGTATGTTAAACCAATTTTTTGTATTCTACAAATTTATTTAGTGTTTCATTGGCCTTTAAAAAATAGCATGGGTGAAACCCAGGGTGAAGTACTAGGTAATAAAAAACCCCATAGAATCCACTTACTATAGTTGTCTCTTACATTATTGAATATCGGTTAGATATATCCTACAAGGAGTAATAGACATTATTTCTACATCAAAAGAAATTCGATATTGAAATAAACCTCTCTCTCAAGAAACATCATCAAAATTCAATAGGGAATTAATCCCTTGAATGATCCATATTGGAGGTAAAATTTTCTAATGTGTTCCATGATCACTCAAAAAAATACAAGAAATAGAGTCTATCGCTATTCCTAAAACATGATACTTAGGTCCAACAGAAATTTATAAGACATAAAATTCACCCTTATGGGTATTTATATCTTCCTAGAGTGAGGGAAATTACACCCTCAGATGAAAAAAAATTAAAACAATATCGATAAGGCAGCAATGAGTCCATTCCAAGAATGATATTAATGAATTCCATATCATGGATAAAAAGGATGAAAAATAAAGTGTAATCTCCAATTTCCAAGGGGAACTCCCTATATTGGTATAGATAGTTTGATAAAACTTCTTTATATAATATTTAGATTCATTACTCCTTGAAAATGTTGAATTTATATCCCATGAAACTACCTGCTAAAAAAATTTAAATGAGTGAGAACTGCGTGTTTCAAATAAAATAGACACTAATGTCAGGTATACAAAAATCATACCTCTAAACATAGATGTATTAGATGATTAATCCTTGGGTTTCATATGTATTACATTTAAATGGTCTAACCCCCAACCATGAGCTACAACAAGACTTCCTATAGTAGGTCTGGTTAAATAGTTATACATGTATGAATTCTGGACTCCTTACCCAAGGACACCTTCGCATACTGATCAGTTAGTAGAACTCTAGTTCCCTACCTAAATTAAGCAACTAACACTGACCTAGAACTTATTGTAAGTGTAGATCCTCTGTCATTGGCCATATGATGAAGGTTTTTGAAAAATATCTAAAGATGACTCTTCTTTAAATTGGACTAGAACTCAACTGGATACTTACTATAGTAGGAAGTCATATTTCCTGGCCTATCGTATTTGTAAAATATCACATGGCTACCATGTATTACACATTGAATATTGTTTCCTCCATATGAAGGTATAAAATGGTTCTTTCATATGCTAAAAAACCATTTCCCTTTCACGGAACAAAGCAACTATTCCCAACACCCTCCACATTCCTTAAGTTATGCTCAGATATGATAGCATGTGTCACTATATCATTAATGACAGTCAAACCAAAAAGCATTCCCCTGATATCATATGGTTCAAAAGAGTCTATCATCAAATGTCTATTCCCTAGAAAAATCTTCACTACAATGTGAATGAACGAAATGGTAATGCTATGTGAAATGGGTGAATTATTCCATAAAATATAAATTTCCCTACTACAAGTGCATAAAATCTCTTTCCTATTTATTCCAAAGCATATCAAGAATGAAACATTCATAAAAGTATAACTAGAAGACCCATCCAAACCATATTATTACATTGATCTTTTTTGGACAAAACATCCCACTACCTCTTAGAATACCCTCTAAAAATATAATATGGAAGCTTCAGACACCTCTTTGGGGGAATCTCTAGATGATCAATGATAGATTTCAAATACAATATCTATGAATCACTAAATTAGGGACCACCTCACATTGAACATTTTTGAAGGTACTGCTACTGGATATACCTATTCAATTCTTCCATAAAAGGGGAAGGTTATAGATATACCAATTCATACTAAATTGTCCACCAGAAACCCTCTCAAAACTGAGCAGCAAAACCCATGTTTGGAATTAATGGAGGTTCCCCAATTGGTATGTCATGTGGGTTAGGTCTCACCAATATCATATTGTGGTTGTCTCCAACCTTTTGTTACATGACGCGAGGCTGTGGTGGTAGAATATTTCTACAATTCCTAATCTGCACCTCATAATAGGATTTTGATAACAATGATATCACAATGAAAAGAATATGATAAGCACAAGACATCCTATACAATTTTCAACCCCAACTACCTACTCCTCAATCAAGGTCTATGAAATTTAGAATATCATAAAAGAACAAGTCATTTACCCCCAACACCATCTACTATGGTCATGTCAAAGAGAATGACTCGTACAATATATTAGTTGTTTTAGTATTTGAAGTGTCCAATGGCCAAAAGGCCTTAAAATATTTTTATTATTGATATGTCCTCTTTTTAAGGGAATAAGGACGAATCCTGAGGACTCCATGGATATAAAACAATCACATCCAAAGTACAAAAATAGATATAGCTAGATTGAAAACTAGAGCAGTCCCCCCCCCCACATAAAAACAAGATGAAGCACTCCAATGATGTAAGACTAATTGGATTATAATTTTACTATAACTAAACATGTTAAATCTAGTATCCGGATATTAGAATCCATAGATAATTATTTTATAAAACATGTCATCATCCAAAATTTAATAAAAGTGATAACTTTATAAATTATAATTAGCATCTTATTAATCATAATAAAGTAATTTTAAAGCTTATGAAACCATGTTTCTATGGATCCAACATGTCTATTTTCTAAATGTGACACAATCACAATAAGTTGGAATAATCCAATTAGGTTAAATAATAAACTTCAATAAAAGAATTATTTAATTCATCCATCTAGTAGAGTTTTTTTTAAACTATTAGATATAGTTTTTATGGGACACAACCTAATATTAGAGATTCCCATAGTAAAACTAACATGATATATAATTTTAATTACAAATAAATATTCGTGTACCTAAAATGATGCATGAATAATATTTCTTTTCATACTAGACCATGTTTAGAAGAAAATATATAATAATAATGAACACCACAATCATATGTGCCACCCAATGATGAAATCAATTAATCAATAATAACAGAAAATCAAAAACAATAATACCATCCTAGGAAACATGGATTTTTCTTATATGTGGGTGTGATACTAAGAAAAATGGGATCCACACAAATTATAGACACATTCTAGTTTTCTTTCTACCATACCAATATAATAAGACAATATAAATCCTCAAATACCTCTTGTTACATCCTGATCCCATTTCACTCATAAGTATCTGAACCCGGTTGGCAACATTGCCTGAAACATCATCTACGGTCTCCAAAGGTGATAAAATATTTACAAGCATGTATGGTGGAATAGTAAAGAGAATATAACCTTACAACCAAATAATAATGTTGTTGTATATAATATATCAATATGGGAAAGAAAGAAAAAAATTAAGTAGTAGAAATTAAATAATCCATATAAAAATGAAAAGACAGATGCAGTAATACCCAATATAATATTAAAAATGGTAATATAATGATTCTATTAAATGTCGGGGATTCAATATAATCTTCCACCCATAATACATACTATACAAAATATAAAAAAATTAAAAATTTATCTTCAATGCCTTCATGGGAATAAGATTACAACTCTTATCTCATACACAATCCTAGTGCAAGAAAGTCATGCATCCATATCTGGTTGCTTCAAATTGTGCCAACATTCATCCATGATGAATTTATGGGTACTAATCAGTTGTCCAAATAGGCTATCCGTAAAACTGAATATATTAGCACAAATGATGTGTATACCTTTGAACTACATGAAAATAAAATTATTTGTTTTTATATATAATAAATTTGGGGTAGTAAATAAATAAACCATTCTTATTTTAGTTCACTGTTGAATGGACACACAATTATATCGATTTCTAACTATGCTAGAAATGTATCTATGAAATTTAAATTTAAAAAATTATATTTGTATATTTCAGACCCATGGAATACAACCAAATAAAAAATACATAATTATGGCCATATAAGGTTTCATAAATACTATTTCTTGTAAGCTTAATTGGATGTTTATGTCCATATTGGTGTTCCCATTTTAGTTCATCTAAGTGGAATGATATACCCAATAAATTTAAGAATTTAATAGTTAGCCTTGGTGTGATTCATGAAATGATCACATGGAATATTCCAAGTTGGATTGTAATATCATGATAAATCCAAGTAAAATCATCCAAGTAATTCATTTAATTTCTATATATATAGGGGTGACCTCAATTACAAGTTAGGGAATTTAAAATTATAATACAATAAATGATTCTAATTATGGTATTTTTCTTTGTATGAACCTAAATAAATTAGTTAGAATCCCATAATTCTATATAAAGAAAACCTCAACTAGGGTCCAAGTATCTCGATGTGCTTGCCACAACTCTAAATTAATTAAAGGTTCATGGACTTAGTCAAATAAGATATACTAATAAATCAACCATCCATAATTGTAATGGTAGTCATAATAATTTTTGATAATTAAACTGGGTGTATGTAAAATGAACATTCAAATCACCTTTCATTACACAAAATTAACAAGATTAATTTAAAATTCATTTGAACACATATTAGAAGGTGGTATAAGTATGTAGCAATGGTATAAGGTCCTAAAAGGGTAACCACCCATTTTATTCAATTAAATTTAAACCATTTCATTTGTAAAGGAAAAATAAACACTAAATAATTTAATTTAATTTAACAATAAGTATAACATTATTAGGAATTTAAAATTTCACACATGAAGGCAGCATACCATCGACATATAAAACATCAAATGATGTAGATTAGGATGTCTAGACAACAAACTCAAGGTACTGACAAATTTTTAATTTTATTTTGAATTCTAAAATACATCTCATTGAAATTTGGAATGTAGAACAACATTACATTCTTGTAGTCATCTAAACATTAAGGGAAAATGGTTATTCCACTTACCATATACCGATAGATGAATCATTATACAGTATTGGCCTCTAATATAGGCTAGAATTGGTGAAATCAATGAAATATAAAAGCATTATGAATATAATTAATATTTTCTCACATGGATATAATTTTATATGTGGCATGATAAACATATAAATGATGTAAATAAAGTCAAATTCTTAGCGATAGGAACCTAATGTGAATGGTGGTTCATCAATTGGACACCAAATGTGGGGGATCTCAAAATTCCTAGAAGAAGTGTGACCAAAGAGCTTGATGGATGTCCTACTATGCATTTGAGGGATATGAGAATACAGTTATGTTTTAATAGTAAATGAGTGAACATTTTAAATTCACCAATTCAAATGTGTCACAATGTTTGGCTACATGGTTCCCCAAACCATATGCCACAACTTTCTATGTGGAAGACCACATCACATGGCTAGGAACAAGATTTCTCTCACTATCAGCAGCCCATATGTGAGCAATATCAATTATCCCTACCTTCATGAATTTTTGGAACATGATTTGGAGAATTTTTTCACTAAGCACGCATAATAAAACTATACGTTTTTACGGTTTTTCATGACCATTCCACCTCCCTTACATTGTTAGTCAGATAATGATCAACTATTTTTAGGTTCTCATATTTTATACTAACATTTATCCAACTATAAAACTCATTTTATTTCTCCTAAAAACATATATCAGTTATCTGAAGATTTCATTGAATATCACGAACCCCTCATTGGTTATTTAGAGGATATTAAATAGTTAAAATAAGAGGTTTAAAATGGAGTTTATGGAATATGTACATCAATGTAATACGTAGATAATGTAGATGAATTTTCAATGACATTCTATGATAAGATAACATTTTATATTGATGGAAAAGATGAAAATGAAATTCTATTGGCTGTCATAGTGAGTTCATAAAAAAATATTATCAGGTTTTTAATGGTTAAACAAATGTTGGATAATTTTAGAAAGAGATATGAAGGAAATGAGAAAGTCAAAGAAGCTACATTAAAAATATTGATAATTATATTTCAAGATATTAAGATGGGTAATTAAGAAACTATCAATGTATATGTTACAATATTATTATAGATTTTTAGTAATATAATTGGTTTTAGTGAGATGATAGAATATTCTATTATCATTAAATATTTAATTATAATAAATAAAGATAGATTTTATGTAAAAATGTCATCTTTAGATGAATGATAATATTTATCTATGGATGAAAATCAGAATATTATCATATAAAATGACAAAAGATATAGTATTTATACTAAATAATATGAATGAAATTGATTTTGAATCTTTATGAAAAGTGAATCATTGTTATAAAAAAGATAAATTATAATAAAGTGATTTAAAGGTGGAAAAATAAATATATGAATTCAACAAAGTCATTTATCTTGATTAAAAAATATAAAAAGGGAATCTAAAAGTGAAATGATAAACATTCTCTTAAATGATGGAATTATAATGATTACGATCATTTTGTAGAACAATTTAATATATATAAAAATATATTATGAGTATGAAGACGAAGATATGAAATATCAGAAATAGAAGTGGAAGAAACATAATAAAATGTATACCTATAACCATAATAAATGTTTGTTTAGTAGAAGTTACTAGGTTATTTCTTCATCCATCAGTGAATATGATTATCACATAATCCTATTATCTTCTGCATGAAGAGAAATTTTTTCATCATACATTGATGATGATGATGATTTACGAAACCATGAGTTGATTATAAAATAAAATTTTTAATATTATCTTTAAAAATATATAAAACTCAATATGGAATTGAAGAAGATGATAAAGGGAGTTAAAGACATCACTTTAAAGAATAATGAGAGAAACAAAATGGAGGATATACACATTAATGTGATAAGATAATAGATAATGAAATTTTATTATCATTAGGTAAAAATTAAATGTAATGAAGAAACATCAACTGAGAATGATATTATTAGCAACCTACAAATGAAACATGTTGAGTAATGTAAGTAAAACAATTTATTTTGTTTTGAATTAGAGAATAGATTAAATGTCATTAAAGAAATATTTTTTGAGAATTATAAAAATTTATTCGATACTAAATAAATATTTCTTACATCCAAATGTCATATAAGAAAAATCATAGATAGATTCATTATATTTGCTGATGTCAATTGTGAATCATCTAAAGTTGGAGAAAATAATTGATCAATGATGCAGGTTGATAGTGACCCAAACAATCTCAATGTATATGTTCTTCTACTAACAATTTATGTTTAAAAGTTGCGATTTATAATAAATCATCTTCCACTAACAATTATTTGAATTCATCAACAAATGACCTATATAAATAAATTCACCCATAGTTTGTAAATAATAAAACCAAAAATCTTTAAGGAAGTACTTTTATTTTTATAAAAGATCAATATATTGAGGTCACTACTGTTGTTGTGGTGTTTTCAGGAATATATAATATTTATGATGGTATCAAATGTCTCTACCATGAAGTATGTATGAACATATGGGGAGCAATAATGAGTATATAAAAAATATTCAAATAATGTATAACGATAAAAAATATTGATTATATATTGAATATTTTTAATGCTCCAATAACATGTGATATGATTACGAAATTTTAGACTACTCAAAATTTTGATATAGGAAAGGATCTAAAAAATGGTGATCAAGATAATTAAGTGTTCCTAGTTATTTTACATGATTAAATGTTCATGGAAATAAATATTGGTATAGCACCGTTTTCATTTGAATAAAAAGGGAAGAAATGGGTTTTGGAAAATTAGAACAATGTTGATAAAAATTTATCAATCAATTAAAAGATAAATATATAGAAAAGTGCAATAAATATGATCAAGATGTTAATGTAACAAAAAAAATTTAAAAAATATTTCTAGTCGAATAGGAAATAATTCATTTTAATGTTATAAAAAAATTATCAACGATGTTACCAAATATGAATAGAGGATGAAAATATCATATGAATATACTAAAGATGAAATTAAATCCATTGCAAAATTAGTGAAAGATGGTAATAATGAACAATATATATATCACGATAACTATATGAATAATAAGAAGAATTATATAAATGGATAATACTGTTATTTAGAGTGATACATATAAAGAACATTGAGGTGACTCATTTATCCTAATATATAAAAAAATTTGTTCTAACATGTAGGTAATTTATGGATAATAAATAATAATGTATGTTGAGTATTGTAAAAGTTTTTATAGAAATAATTTATCATTATAATGTAATATTTTTTGTCACCATGATGAGAAATAGGGTACTACTATTATGGGGGGTCTAACTAGAATGTTACGTATAAGAATCAAACATTTCGAAAAAAAATACTTGATGATAAAAAAGAGGATATGTTAGTGGATGTTTTTCTTGTAAAAAGGAACTATTTTGATATTGTTACTATAAATGTTTTAGGATTTTATCATAATGAATATAATATTATATTCCATAATGTAAAAATAATGTCATAATCTTGATGAAAGTACATCATGAAATTTTGGGTGTGGAGAAAATTGTTAAACATGACAACACACTCTTGTTTTCTACATGAGGTTCAGCCATATATACATAGAGTAGTTTTGTTGAAGTTGATTTTTTAAAATACTATTGTAAAATTATTTTTCTCTATAGAAATGTTTTAAACTATTAAATATAAATTAATATAAGCTCATATGATATTTATTTTACCATTATTAATTGACTTCCAATATGGGGTAAAAATAATAAAGGGGGTCCATAAAAATAAAAAACATCATATAGAGAGAATATATTAAGCATCTGTATTTAATTTTATGATTATTTAGGATTTATAGAGATATTTACAAAAATAATGGGGGTTTTATACCAAATTATTCTAAATTTTATTTGCATTCAGTATTTTAATATGTTTTTATAAGTAAATTTGAAATAATATATTGTTGGAATTGTGTAGGAAACATTCTATAAGGAGGTTAAGGATGTTTCATAATGATGTGTAACAAAAAATCATTAAATAATGTATGAAATTTTGATTATAATGTTATAAAATTATTTTATGGTCTAAAAGTTCCTTAAATAATGAAATTTATCATTATCCAATTAGATTTTTCATGATTTTGTACAAAGAAAAAATTACAAAGGGTAAAATGTACCAAAGTGAATCATGTGGATGTATGGGTCACCAGAACAATGTTACCGGATGGACGAGATGAAGATGTTGTCATCAAAAACTAAATATGGAGTATTTCTAATCATTTGATGGTATATGTTAAAATGTTTGAGTTACATATTTATATATAGTTATTTATAAAGTTTCATTTATACAAATTCATTAGATTGATGATATCATGTATAGTATTTTAGAAAGAGAAAACTTTTGTAGAACATTGGATGGATATTCTGATGTCTCTACGGTCATAAACATTGTTGGGTGATCTATTTAGAAAGTACTAACAACCCAATGGGTTTTTTGGGGATTATAAATTTGATCTTCTAATCTAAAATAGAATACTGTATGGTGGTCTTTATTTAAT
Organism: Viscum album; assembly: GCA_963277665.1. Classification (NCBI taxonomy): domain Eukaryota; kingdom Viridiplantae; phylum Streptophyta; class Magnoliopsida; order Santalales; family Viscaceae; genus Viscum; species Viscum album. The sequence goes on from OY728119.1 coordinate 1,667,153,791, forward strand.
TTATATTTATATACATTATATCATATAATGGGAATGAATTTAATCTATTAGTGTCCCCAAATATACTTTGAGAGCATCTTTTTTATGAAAATCTCTCAGAATATATATTTTATATTTGGGTGTTCGAATTTCTATGTCATTTTTTCATATGAGGGAGTAGATTTGGACCCAAAAAAGATCAAGTAAGTTCCATCATAGGAGACACCAAAGATATTAATAGTGTTGTGATGATTCATCGGGTTGCCTAGCTCATAATAGAGATTCATTTGTGAATAATCTGGGATTATGACTCCCATGACTACTCTGACCTAAAATGTAAATATATTTAGTTATAAATGATCAGTTAGAAGTCCATAGAGCAGTTTCATAAGAGATTAGCTAATGATCGTATCATAAATTTCATATAATAGTTGTTTTAGTACAAGATGTTTTGTGATGCCTCTAGAGCTTGTTTTTTGATGGGTTTTATTACAAAGCCTATTAGTGTTAGACTATGTATATATGTAGTTAAGATCCCAAGAGTTGAACTATATAACCAATGACATGGATCTTGATGTTATGGTGTTATCTCTAAACACATGATGACACTGCCTTCTGGGTGAGTGGTTTTTGTCCATTATATCCAAAAGAGTCATAGGTATATCTTCACACATATATATCTCAACCTGAGATAGTTGTAATGTATATAGTTCCTACCAGACTATGAAATTCAAATATATTATGATAATCGGAAAATGAATTTTGTGTAAAATTATATTTGTAAAAAATATAATTCCCATATTCTAGGTAAGGTGTCATAGTTTTTGTCATATTTATGGTTATATATGGTGGATGATGGAGTCAAAGAACATCTTCAATTCATTGTTATAATTCCACTACTTATACAACATGTGAGTGAATAAAAACATGGTGTAGGTGATTATGAGGGCACTCAACAATAGATATTCACATGGAATGATCCTGATGAATTTTATTATGGTGTGGATAATGTAATTGTATTATTAGTTTAGACATTTTTACCATTCCTATTTTGAGAGGAGGTTCTAGGGTAGTTCCACAAATCTCCCTTATAGATACATCTCAAAGGGGAAAATTTTTAACATGATCATCAGTGATATTTTAGGAGATCTATGATACAGAAGAAAATTTTTGGGTTCATCTCTCAATCCCATAACTTTCAATGATTGAAGGAAAAGTATTTGTTCCTACTGGGTTTATCCTAACCCCATGAAATACTGGGGTGGATGTGAAGTGTTATATCCATGGATATAATGAAATCTTTTTCATATAATGTTAGTGGTTTTAAGGATATATAGGTTATTATAGATCTAATCACTGATTTATCCTACATTGATTCCATTAGATATATTTTTTTTGGAGAAAGTTTGGGATGCTATTATGTAATGGAAATCATTAAAATTCATTGTTTTCCCAAGATGATAGTCTCAAAAATTTATTCTTGCATCACATGTTAATCTTAGATAGGCTTGCTGTAGGATTTGGAGACCTTTCTTGTCATCATTATACATGTCAGATTTGTGATAATTTAAATTTATTATATTTATGTTAGTTTTAGAAATGATTGAGAATGTATATCTAATCTTGTGGATTATGATAAATAATCAATGATATGAGAATTTCAATGTCGACAACCAATAGAGGAACTAAGAGTTTAGTGAGACAGACCACCTGATCCTGAGGTTCTCCACCAGACACAGTTTATAGATATTTATTTATCATGACAAGATATATCTGGGGGTCATTGGTATATTTAAGATTCAACATAGGGTTAGTGAGGTAATGTTCTACCAAACATTACCTAAATAAATAGTTTTAGTTCATGAAGTATCTATATGTAAAACATAAGGAGTAATATACATGGTCCACCGAATTCTACTAGATGGGGTGAGATAGACATTGAAGAAAGATACACAATTTAAAAGTACTAAATGATGATCAAGTATTGGAAGTTGATGATCATTCGTGGGAAGATGATTCCCCTTATTCATGTGTCTATTGTTATGGTAATCTTTAAGACAACTCATGGGAATGGGAGAACAAGATGCGAGATCAATATTCTCACCTATTTTAGTAATTAATTATAATAATGGATAAAAATACCTGAATGCGCGGAGTGTTTAAGTTATTCCCTTTTTTTATTATACCCTTATAATATTTATAATAATATTTTTGGACGTATTCATAGATTCAGTGAGAAAATTCATGTATTCTAATCCCTCAAATATCGGTATATTGAGAATATTACATATATTTACCTTTGTACAATCAGAAATCCAAAATAATGGATTTCACATGATAAATAGACTCAAAAGGAAAAATATTGGCCTCTGTTTAATATTAAATGCACTCAATAACCTATGTGTGACATAATGTTAATTTTCAGTGGGTTTTATGTTGATGTGCAGTTGTTGGTGAAATAAAAACAAATATATTTTGAAATATTTTAATTATTCTAATTAATACAATGAAAATATTTTTGATATATAAAAAAAATTATACCAAATATATATGTTTATCTACATAACCCTAGATATTATCTATGCGATGTTTATGGTGGAATCATTATAAATTTCTATAGAATCGGTAATTGTTCGCTGATGTGTCATAGTTGAACAACATCTTCAACAAGGATGACACGTGATTCATTATTATCTAATTATTGAATCATTTTTTAGGTGGGGAGTTTGTTTTTTTATCATCAATTTTTCTTTTTTTATTAAACATTACCTCATAATAATTGAATATATAATTGACTATTGTTAAGCCTCATTGTTTTAATATTGGTATAACAATTTATGTAATTGATTTTTTTTTCGTGCAACAATTGGATTAGCTTCATTTCATCCCCCTTTATTCAAATTCCATAAATTAACGATGTCTATGAAAAAAACATAATTGTTTTCTATGTTTTTTATACCTTTTTCAGCGTGTATTTATCATTAATGTTCATTTACTAGTTGTTTGACAGTTTCCACATAACCAAATATTTGTGAGATCAATAAAAGGTTACAAGGATCCTTCTTATTGATTTTTATAAAGGGATTAAATAATAACAATGTTTTGATGATGAATGTGGGTAATCATATTAGGGTCTAATTAACATGTTTTCGTAGGGTGGTGTTTTTTGGATGATAAATCTTCAATGAGATGAATCGTTTCTTAACTATTCCAAAGATGGTGGACATGATCTAACATCTAATAAGTCCATGATGATGTTGAACTAAATTTTTGAATTTTTTTGTGGACTTGGAGAATTATAAAAAATTGTGTGACTAGATTGGAAGACATTTTGTGGGTGTAGGGTTTTATAAATTTTCAGACTACATGATGTGTACATCATAAGAACACACAACATGTATCATATTTGTTATGGTGAAAGGCTTTCAATGGAAGGAACAATATCACACACCATGTTTCTGGGACCAAACACAATGATAACCATGGTAAAAATAATATTTTGTACAAAGGATAAACTCCCAAGGACCCCAAATCCTTACACACAACATGTGGTTAGAACACACATTGTGTGATCTTGGATGATGTTGACATGGGAATAGGAAAACGTTATTTACTGATCACAGTCCACACATGATGTTTTTCCTCTCTAAACTCTATGTACTCTGGTAGCGACAAACTTTGTTGAATGGTAGAACATATCAAAGTGTCCACCTTGGGAAATCATGTTTCGTACCCTTAATACATGTTGTGCTATTTCCCTTGACCTGAGATATTATTTTTAGGTGTCATTTTCCACTTATTATTACTAGGTGGAATTGTAATTTCACAATTTGGGACTGATATCATCCAAAGCTATTGGTATTTTATTATTTAAAAATAGTGCTAGGATCCTCTACCAATGAAATCATATAGATTCTGTACTTCACCAACAATTTTGGGGAAAGGATTCTCTATCAATGGAATTTGTATTTCACCTATCTATTGAACTTGGAAATTATAGGGATTCTCTAATGGATTCATTATTTCATATATCTTCATCGTGTAGTGTACATCTAGCATTATCTAAGTGAATGACCACTTAGGTTTCTTAAGACATTAGGGATAGAAAGTACCATCATTGATCATTTTTTCTTAGATGAGTATTGATACTGTACATTGGACCTTAATTATTTAATTTTACAATATATAGGTTCTCAATTATTTTCCATCTTATTTATAGTTTCTAGTTTATTTTTAACATCTTAAGGATTTTAGGTTGTCGTACTAGGTATGTATATACTCACCACTTCATGAATTTTTCATTCATGTATCATATATTAAATAGAAACAATGCTATTTTATGGATATCTAAAAATATATAGTGATGGTGGTTCTTATTGATGCTTTGAAGCTATGGTGGTAGGACCATGGTTTGACTAGTGGTTTCCTATTGATTTTTTCCTCTTGTTATTAAGAAGGACCACATTCATGTTTTTATGCCAGCACTTTTCATTTAAAATTTTCAATTATATATTTTCATTCTCATCCATGTTATGGTATATGATTTTCTTCCTTTTATTATTTCAATTATTTACATCATGTATTACTATGGTGTATGTGGAGATATGTGTGTGTGTGTGTGTTGGTATACTAAGATATGAACTCTCCTATGTTTTATATACCTACATAGTTCTAGTCACCATACACTATCATAATGGGGGGGGGGGGGGGGGGACTGGTGTGGTACACTCGTCCTACAACTGTTAAGGTATTCCGCGATGGGCCAAGTTGACTCCCAACTCCGAAAACCATACCATGGGTCCCTCATTAACACCTTTAATAGGTCAAAATAAATGAAATATATGAGTTTGGGTAAAAATTAAATCAATAACACATCTCATATGTGAGATATGTTATACAATACCGCAAAATAGGGTAATATTTTTAACATTTATTAGATTAACCATCTCTCTCATAAGAGAAGTAAATTAGTGAAGTCATTCAAGATAAAAAGTTTTTTAGCGATCATAAATTTTCTAATAAGCATTATTATTACATTTCATATATTAAAATAATATCTAATTTTAAATTCTATGAATTGGATAATTTTTTAATATATTTTCTATCAGTTTCCATTGGTCATGAATCATCTTGGAATTTAGTGTGTTTTGAATAAATACCAAAGTATGGGTTTTTACTATATATTACCACTAAACACCCCCAAAAGAATTATAAGGGGAAGAAGATTTACTAGTAGAGACAATAAAGGATGTATATTCATCTATTATTCTAAATTCCTTCTATCTTTCAAAAACAATATTAAAAAATATCTCACTTTTATATGATACAGTACAATTATTACATATTTTTGTTATTTCATATGGTGAATATATGGTTAAATTTTATTAAAATTTTATTAAAGAAAATTATGATGATCCATTTCCCAATTTACCCAAATATGAAGAGATTATCCTAAAGGAATAAACAATTCCATCTGAGATGAAATTTTGGGTAGTGTCCAAATTTCATATATTTTAATTAGTTTTTTTCAAAAGAAATTCTGTATTAATAACCCTTTTATTGTAAGTTATGTATAAGAACGATTTAGCAGATTAATGAAGGCTTTTATAAAATAAAATTCTATAGAAGAGGTGGATAAACATGGGGAGAGTATAGGGAAACTTGAAGATAATTTACATCCAATCATTATGGGACATAAAGATTGTGATATTGTGATAAGAAATGAATAATATTCTTATACACATATTAGTCAATATCAGTCACCTCATGATAGATATATTCAACCCTCAATAGGTATAAAATACACTCAAATAGAGGTTAGAGAGAAATATATATACCTACATCTACCCCATTCAGAATAATATCTTATTTCAATCCAGTGGTCTAAAATGATGATATTATGAAAGATGAATTAAATTTAAATTATAATATTTGAATTAATAAACCCATACGGATCATGTTTTTTTGGATCCTATTTTGGAAAAAAACACATTATTAGCCTATGGATAAAAACATGGACTATTGAAAAATGGGATAACAAACTAGATCACCTTTGGGGGGTGGGGGTTAACCTTAAATATATATTCCCTATTCTCATATTTTTATGTTTATATTTTTTATTTATATTTTATTCTCTATTTTCTTGTTTTATGTGTAGTAATAAAGTTAAAGAACATATACACATACTCTATAAATCAGAAACCTATTTTTTTCTTTTCCAAAAATAAGAATCCATGTTCTTATTTCATGATTTTATTAGATTTTTTAATATTATTTCTATTTTATTCCTTATAATTAGTAATTTTGGGTAGCCTTTTAGCACCAATATATGATCAAATTGGTTGAATTCCATTTCAATCAGTGTTGACATCATGTTATATTTTTCTACTCTATCTCATTTTATCGCATTAAATTATTTTATACATTTAGATAATTTTTTTAAAATATAAAAGGTATGTAATTAAATGAGTAAGTGTGGGGGAGAATAAATTTGTGTTTTGTTTAGGTTCTTTTCTAGATTTTGTTTTATATTAAAATTTTTAAATTTTGGAGTGGCTATGTCAGACCAATTTATTTATTTATTAGATTATTTATTACAACTATTAATGTTTTTATTTATAATAATAATTTTTTGAATTTAATTTTTGTTTATTATTTCACCATTAATTTTCATTATTATTATTATTCAATATATATTTTTAGTAAAATCTTAAAAAAATTAATTTTATAAGTCTATTTTTTACTCTTACACATGTTTTGTTAATTATTATTTACCATTATATATGTTTTTAATGACTTATTTTATCCATTAATAAGTTCTCTTTACCCTTACATGGCTCACCTTGTTCCCTTTTGTATGTTCATATAATATTTCTTTACCTTTTAAAATGGTTCTGTGTACCCTTATAGAATTGAAGTTTTACATTTAAAGGAAATATACTAACCCTTATGTAAGTTGTACATAACAATATATATGAAATTAAAAATACTATTTAACCATTTATAAGTAACTTTTTACCCATAAATTCTTGTCTAAAATACTTTTTAACCATATAAAAGTGTTATAATTCCTTTTTTATGTTATGGAAAATGAATGTTACCTTTACATAAGTTTTGAACAATCTTGTCTACCCATACAAAGGTATGTATTTGACACTTTTACCAAACATTATTAGTTTTATCCAAATGCGAGATATAAAGTATGTTTTATACCACTACATAGCATATCATTGTAACCTTTCCTGATTTTATACATGTTTTATTTAGCTTTACGTATCATTAAAATTTTACCATTGGGATAATATTGACCATAAACTTATGTAAATTTTGTAAATTATTTTTTAGCCTTATTAGATATGTAATATATTCTCTTAATTATATATAATATTTTAAATTTATTAGTTTTCTTTACAAATTTATATATGTCACACTGTCATAGTTATAAAATATTATTTTTTTCTATAATACTCTATTTTCATGATTTCCATGATATATTCATATGATGACTATTTATTTCATGTGTTACAATTATTTTAATCACTATATAACTTATTATCAATCATACTAAATATTTATAAAGTATTATTAAACTATTTTAATTAAATTTATAAATAGATATATTTGGTTCCTCCATTTCACATGAACATTCTAAATGTATTTTTAATCTATCATTATTAGGTGATTACTATGATTTTTAATGTTAAGAAAATAATGTTTGATGTTAAAATTTTTATTAAAACCTGTGTTATTTTTTTGTAATGTAATATCATTATAGTTTGATATTATTTCATGTCAAATATTTAATTGGTTTTGAAATTAAAAATTTTAATATTTTAGTTTGAATATGTTTGATTTTCTTATGATATCTTTTACCTATACTTATATAATTATTTTGAATATTTTAGATGGCGATGTCAAATATATATGAATTGTTCAAATAGATTCAAATTTCAAAAATATATATTTTTTCCCTCCCTCTTGGATAAATCCTGAAAATTTTAATTTCTTAATTCTTAATGGATCCATTGTGTTTTGAAATTTTTTTTATTTAAATAGACTAAGGAATGTATAAACAATTATTGATGGTTGTGATAGTGTTGTGCTAAAAATTGGAAAGGATATCTTGTGAAAAACAATGCTATCTATTTGAATATTCTTCAAAGCTAGGATAAATCCCCACCGAATTTATTAGCCATGAAATGAATAAGTGTATCTTTGTAGGAATACCCAAAGTACGTTGTTAAATTATTTCAAAGGTCCTAAATCAAATTATATATTTAAAACATTCTTTGTAGAACATTACATTAGTTAGTTCATTGTAGTAATTATTTATTATGGGATTGGTAGTCTTTTAAAAAAAATATTTTCACAAATTTGGTTATACCCCCTATAAAACTTATTCTATGGTTATGTTACCTTATCAATAGGAAGTGTCTTAGTTATGGTAACCTAAAAAAAGGTACAATGCATTGGTTGGGGATTGTGTTTTATCTACTTCCACAAAATTCTATCAATATTTTTGGATACTCCTATGTAAAATGTCTGGGTTGGGATTCATCTTGTTATAATAATATCAGTTGATATTTCTACTATGTAAATGTATCTCTCAAATCTCAATGGGTTCCATACTCAATTTATTCTGATGTATAGAGTGGAGTAAGTCCATTTTACTATACCAATATAAAATTCAATGTGTTCATTCTATTTACTTTCCTACATACACTATTGACATATTCCACATTTCATAATATCTTATGAATGTATATTGTAATGTTTTTAAACAAACCAAATAACATTTTTTTAAATAACTTTGATAATTTTAAGAAAACAAATTCACCCTTTTTTCTATTTCCATTAACAATTCAGACTATAAAATTGTTACAATATCGTGACACTTTTCTGATTCTTATGGATTATCTTTAATATTTGTTTACTATTACTAACACAATTGTTATTAAAGGATAAAATTATTAAGGATTTCGTAGCTCTGTTATTCTTTTTCCTAATACCAACTGCAAGTATCAAAGGGTTGAGCTTCTAAAAAATATAATTTTAACTTTTCCTATATTTATATAATTATTTTTTTATAATATAGCATCTATCATAGTCCAAAAAAAGTTTATATAGAAGAAATATTTAAGTGATTGAAATTTGAGAGATTGTTTTTTTGAATCCACTGAGACCATCGTTTCAATATAAGTGGCCACAAAATATTAAAAAAATAAAAATTGTTGTATTTTTTAAGAATATAGCTACTATATATTTGATTCTTTTGGATAAAACATATAAAATACTTGAGGTTTAACTTGAAACATTAAATATAAAAGATGATTAGAAATTCTTCTTGAATTACAAAGTGGTGAATAATGTTTATTTTTATCATAGTAAAATTTTTTATAGTCATATATCTTCTTATAAAACGAATATTAACATCTGTGGTTCATTAATGTTTTTTCGTAATGGAATTGAAAAATGTTAGAGAACTAATCTTGGAATTAAATGGTAAAAATTGAATCAATTATAGTATCTTATCCTAAAATTATAAATAATATGTTTAATATATTCAAAAATATTGTCAATAACAAGATTACAGTTGGTTAAACTATGCATAATGATTTTTTGATTAAAATAATAAATTGATCCTTCAAAAATAAGTTTAATTCAAATAATGTATGTTATGAAAAACAATGTTTTGATGAATACTCTCTATATAAGCTGATTGAATCCAAAATACATCCTGAGTTTAAATTAACGAACAAATACAGTGATTATTTTGAAAATATAAATTGAGTTTCCCTTAAATATATATATGTTTATACTAATTTATATAGTGGTCCATTATATTATTCAAACTTAAATAAGTATTATGATCTAAAATAAGTCACAAAATGAATTTATGTACTCATATATAAACACAATCTACCGAAATGGATTAAAGAAAAGGAATGATATGAAACAAATATTCCAGAATAAAATATATAAATTCTTAGTGTACTATTACTTTTTATGAATGTAGGAAGCCTGAAAATACCAAATATGGTTTTATAATATTGAAAACACTATGAAATGATAATAATTACACAATTTAAATGGAATATCCCTATCCTATTAGTTTTATTTTTAGAGAATAATAAGGTTCCAATGAATAATTATGATATGAGAATGAAATTGGTAACATTTCATTAATGGGAAAATATTATCAGGTAACCGATCTATTTAATGATATTTTAAATCCACCATGTTTGTGTTTAATGGTTATATCAAAAAAATTTATTAATTAATTTATTCTTATGATGATTTAGATTATTCTTCTTGTTATAGTTATGATAAATCTAAATTTAAAGTTGTGTGATTTATGCTATAAATTTCAAGAGGAAATTGAAAATATTTCTAAAAAGTATAAAAATATGAATAAGTTTTATTAAAATATTTATAGATAAAATAAAAATTTTTCTTTATAAAATTACAATATAAAAAATTATATTTTTTAGTTTGATAATGATTTTTTGAAAATTGATTTGTCGAGTCTAGAAAAGTAGAATCATATTTTGAAAAATTATTCTTCAAATACCAAGGATATATTATTTTATGATTTTAAAATTATTCAAAAAGGAATTACATGGCTCCAGGATGAGATCATAAATTTTAAGGAAATATTATCTGTATTTACAATTGGAAGATAGTTTTTGGATAAATTTATTTAGATTCTAAAAAATTTCAAAATAAAAAATAAATTATCTTTGTTATGATAATAATTGAAGAAAAATATATTTTAATTAGTTTCCTAAATGTAAAAATTATGTTAATTAATCTATCACTTTATATAGATATATATTATATTCAAATTATTCTTCTGATTATTCATTTTAATTTACTCAATTAGAAGATCACATAATGTATTATGTTTATAAATTTTTATTTAATAATTAGAGCACTTACCATTCTATAGTATGGGTTCTGATAGGTACATTTTTAAATACAATTATACAAAAACTAGTATGGATTTCTATGTATATATTTTTATTTTATGTGAAACAGATGTTTTAATTTTGTTCAATTAGATTGTATGTTGGAATATGATTTAAAATTTATTTCATTTTTTCATGTGGGTATTCATTTATGTTTTATTTTTGGTTCACTCATTTTTGATTACTATTGTTTTTTGATTAATTATTTTCATATATTTTATAAAAATTTCAGGGATATAATATTAATAGTTTTTATGGATCATTTTTTTGAATCATTAATTTATGGCGAGGTATTTACTTTATGTTGTATCTTTATTTTTTTAAAGGTAATTTTTTATTTGATGCAATATTTTATTATGGGGAAGAATATGTATTTATCATTTTTCTCCTTATTTGTATCAAAACGGGGGATAAAATGGTGTTTCCAAACATTTAAATCATTTTGATCATTTCTAAAAAGGGGAAGGGATTTTGACAGAGTAGTTCTTTTATAATTACTCAAAAGGGGTAGACTGATTTAGTGGATTCATTATTCCACTATTGATATTTATTATTCTGATAATTAAAAATATTTTAATTTTTATTTACAATAATAATTATATACAATTCCCTATTTTATTAATCATTTGAACATTAATTATTCCTTTTTTATTATATATATATTGATAAATCTTATGGAAAAATAATTATTTATATTTATTCTTTATAATTACACATGTTTTGTAAATTAATATTTTCCTTTATGTATGTTGTGAATGTTTTTTTTTACCCTCATGAATGTTATCATTACCCCTAAAAAACTTCCCTTATACCCTTATGTATCTACTTGTAATATTTTTTTACCATTATTTATGGTTTTGTGTATCCTTAAACAACATGCATTTTACCATTATGTGAACTCTACTTACACTTATGTTCTTACCATTACATATGTTCTTTAAAATTATATTAACTCATACAAAATAAATTTTTTACCCTTATGTTTCCTAGTTAGAATACATGCTACACTTATGAAAAAGATTAATCTACCTATACATGGCTACAAAAATTGAATGTTTTCATTATAAATGTTGTGAACTCTGATTTCTACCCTTAAGAGAGTATGTATTTCACCCTAATGTGGTGCATTAAATTAATGTTTACCCTTACAGGAGTTATACAACATATCTTTTTTAACTTTACAAGTTATAATATTCTATGCTTAAATGAAATGTATACTATGTTACATATATTTACGTAGAATTACTAAGAAACCCTTACACAACATTGGACCTTACCAATACAAATCATATGTATATAATGTTCTACCAATACTTTGTATATAGAATTTTTATATTACCTTTACATACTATTTTAAATTTATGAGAAATCATTATAAATGAATATATTTCATCTTTAAATTGGTATGAAAACCTGGTTTTTTCCATATTACTCCATTTTCAAGATTTCCCTGATATATTCATCTGATGAATTTTTTATTCAGGTATTTTAATTCTTTAAATCACTCTATAAATTATTATGAACTATATAGAATCTATGTGAATAATATATTATTTTTTAAACAAATTTATATGTAGATAATATTTTTTCCTTACATTCAAATGAACTCACTATATATCTTTCAAATTTATTATTATTTGTTAATAATTTTTATTTTAGAGTTTCTAAATTTATGTTTGATGTTTAAAAATTTATTCAAACAATTCTAATTTTTAATTTAATATAATTATAGTTTGATATTATCGCATGTTAAATATAGAAGTAATTTAAAAAATAAAATTATAAATATTTTAATTTGAATATGTGTGACTTATCTATGATATATTTGATCCTTTCTTATGGAACTATTTTGAACAAATTATCTAGTGATTTATAATTAATTTAAATTTTATAAATGGGATTAAATTAAAATTATAATATTTTTCTCTCGATCTATCCTGGATAATTCTAGAATATTAATATTTTTTTATTTCCCAATGAATCTGTTGGATTTATTATGTTATTATTATTTAATTTGATTGAAGCATGCATAGAGAAGTAGAGATAGTGTTAATAGTATTGGGGATAAACTATAAAAAATATCGTCTCCCAAACTGTTTTATATATTAAAATAATTCTCCAAGGTGAAATAAATAATCGTCAAATTCATTGAACATAAAGAGAATAATAATACATTTTACATAATTTCTAAAGAGAACTATTAAATTATTTAAATGGTCCAACATCAGATTTTTCTTCTACAAAATAATATTTACAAATTACTAATGATTATTTCATTGTTTTCTTTTTTTATTTGGGAATTGGTAATGCCATCATCAAATAATTATTTTCTCAAACCAGGTTATACCAAATATAATATTGTTTCTATGTGTGTGATACCTTAACAAAAGGTAGATTAATTATTATTCTCACCTGACCAAATGGTAGAACTCTTAGGTTGGGGTAGCTCCTTATAGAATATGTTGTGTTTTTTCTTCCCTTATAAAATGTTTTTTAGGTTTTGGGTTGCTATTATGTAGAATACTTGGGTTGGGATTCATCATTTTATAAAACTATTGGTTTAGATTGTTCTCATGTAAAATTATCTCTCGTATCTTAATGGTTATCATACTCCCCCGGTTGGGGTGTGAATAGTGGACTATTTTGATTGGAAGGAACCATTATGAAAATCCTTTTATTTATTCCCTTTATTTTTTTGTAGACATTGTTCACAAAATAAATTATTCTTAATATTTTTTAAAATAATTGTGTAATGAGTAAAAAAAATTAATTTTTATTTCTAATAAATATGATAATTTCAAGTAAGGACGTTCCCTCCCACCCCTATTTTCTATTGTCATCAACCATTATGAACACATATTAATTATTATTCATCTAAAGATAAAATTAAATATCATAAATCATGTCTTAGAGTTAATTTTATTTTGAATGATCTCTTTTGTAAAATTGGACTCCATGGTTATAGATATTTAACATCCTTCATTATTTATGATTCTCTAATATTTGAAATATATGTTGAATAATGATATCCCAAAAACATTTTCCCCATTCCATGAGGTACCCTAATACAATTTTTAAAGGAGGATTCTAAAGGAATAGATAATTTCCTGTAACTTTACTTTATCCACAACATTGTATCAAATATTTGACATTTATTTTTTATCCTATTCACCACTCACCTTGATTTCAAATTCATCATTCCCTCACATTCAAAAAAATAAAAAAAGTAAAAATAAAAACTAAAAATTATATTAAAAAAATAATAAAAATAAAAGAACACTATAGTCAACACCAACCCTTCTTAAGAGAATGATTTCTAAGGGTATATACTATGATTTGACACAAGTGTATTTACATTTATTAAGTATCTGGAATCCATAAAATGAGGTCAACACATTTCAATTTTTTATTATGATTTTTTACATTGATTAAAATATTATTATCAACTAGGTGTCAAAAAAGTGGATAACCTCAAGGACCATTCAATTTTAGTATGATTCATAATAATAAAAAACAATAATAAAAAACAATAACCCAAACAACATTACAATTTAATTAATGAAACAATTATGATGAAAAAGTTTGAATAATAACATAAAATGATGGAATGGGATAATATGGTAAAAATTATTTATGATAAATGAATCCTGATGGATAATACCAATTAAGAAATGGGGTAGGATTTCATTGTTACATAAAACAATACATGGATAATCATAGATTCCCCTTGAGGATAAAAAATATTTCACTTTATTCGTTTTATCTATGTGTAGACTAAACTAAAACCAGTACGAATAAAAATATTTCACCTACCGATGTGATATTTGATGGACAATGGGGTGGTTATTTTACCATATATATAATTAATTATCATTGAAGAGTTAGTTTAAATAGTAAAAAGAAAAATGTCATGGGAAAGGAACACATCCATCACATTAAAAAGAGTAATAAACTAATTCATGAAGAAATACTAATTACCATTAAGATGGTGAGTTAAATAAAAACCAGACTATTTTAATTTTACAAGACTCCTCCATACGTAATGCCAATACTGCATGAGCCATCCACATTGGGCTTGAAACTGTAATCAGGGGGCTTCGGAAAAACCAATCTCCCTATTTTGTGTACATCATGTACCAATTGTGTGAAATGGAATTCATGCTGCTTGTCATAATTGTATTCATGTATTTTCTAAAATCATGCTATTTTACAAGAAATCATAGTTCCAAAACCAGACACCTAAACTGGACCAACACAACCAGCGAAGAATAGAGATTTCTGTCATTTCGATCTTTGGTTTCTTCCTCTCAAGATAGTCCAAAATATGGAATCCATCATGTTATCATTTTTCTTATACCCATGATCATTCATGACAACACATTGAATACCATTCTCTAGAATCTTTGCAACTGGGATGAGATGCATTCCATGAAAAATAATGTCTCCAGTGTTCCTCTAAACCACTAAATCCAAATCGCTATCAATGAAAATGTGGTCTGTAATTTCCTTATAGACGTACTAGATGAACCATGATTTCGATGATAGATACATAAATTTCATTTTGATCTTTTAATACATAAGAAAAACTTAATTAAAAATCCTCCACGTAATGAAATTATATTTTATGGAATATATTTTCACCAATATAAATTCACATCACCAGTGAAACAATTACAATTCTGATGAACATAACGATTCAATGTGGATGAGGAAAACCCTAATGGAGAAATAATGAAAATTAAATGATAAGGATCTTATTGGAGTAAAATATTATAGTATTATAGACATTGATTCTAGTTGAGAATTACTATAATAGCCAAGGGGAATTTACTAGCCTGAGAAAAAAATTACTGTGAATTAAATATAAAGGGAATCTAAGAGGGTATACTTTCCAGTTTGTGAAACAAAAATTGATGTCACTACATTCCACAATAAAACAATAGTATTGGTTAAAGACTGTAATGTTACCATGAAATAAAAACATAGCCATGAAACCTACACCATCAAAGACATACAAAAATTTCTAAATTTCTAAATTTTGAATTTTATCTAAGGTTAACTACTTTTAAAGACCTCCCAACCGAAATTGTTTTGTAAAAATTTCATTGTTCCTTCCACAAAATGCAAATTGGTTCCACTTTGATGTATTGGTTTGTTAATCCATATCCAAAAAGACAAATCACACCATCCCTAACCATGTTTAACCCATATGAAATACCTCATGATCCTATCAATATTCCATTTGCTTACTTTAGGATCCGTGAGGACCAATAATATGTGCATTGAAATGGAGGATAGGAAAGTGATAGATATTTTAATTCTAACATAAAAATAGAGTAATAAGTTATTTACACTGTTAATATGGATGGTGATTTTTTACATTCCTGTTACATTATATTATGTGCTTATTTCTTGGAGATATAGGTGATGACTGGTACACAAAATAGAATTTTATTTTGGGAATATCCTATAACTCTGCTCTGTTTTCAAATTCCTTTTTGAAAAAAGCTCAACATATAGAAGATACTTTTATCCAAATTAATTTTATCCACACTCCATATATTATATTCTTCAAACACATCGTTAAGTCCTATAATATATATTTTCCCTCAGTTAATGAAGAATTTCATATCATCCAGGATCAAATTCACAATTAAAATGGATCCTCCATTTGAAGGGATGTATAATTATATTATGTATGCTCCTCAAAATGATAATAGTGAGAGATTCCTAGACCATGATGAAGAAAAAGGTGATGGGGGTCTCCATATCTAAGTGTAATAAATCATTATGGAATAAATTATTTTTCCTATTAGTGATATTGGGAACTAGTGGCAGCTAATGAATCTGATAAATAAGTCACACAGCCAATTAGAGAAGCCCATGAAGTAATAACCATGATAATAAAACCCCATTCCATTTAGTCATATGAATTGTCCATATAAATATTTACAACCATGTATGATCCATGATTTTTCTTATTGAGGTCTATAACCATTTCCTATGTGATGTCTATTATCGCTTGGTTGGAAAATGTCTTGATAAATGTGTGTTGAACATGAGACACCCAGTCATGAATATACATTCACAACCTCCTTTTTGAGAATACTATCATGAATTATATATGAGATGTTACACATAATTTTGATCTGATACTGATTAAGAGAGTGTGATTATTTAACATTAGGAATAAGAATGAGAAATTTTCCACTAAACACACAATGTAAATCCATAGTAGGAAATACAATATTTATAGATCCATTAAGGTCTCCATTGATAATCTCCCATGAGTACATATTAATTGGTACCTGAAAACCATCTATCCTAAATTAAGTATTCTAGTTAAGGGATTTGATCACATCTGATAATTCATGCTAATATGGTATTTTTGTGAAACAATCCCTCATAGAAGTAGACACCACATTGAGAATTCAATTAAAAATACCAGCTTTTCCTCTTTGAAAACCAACCTATATACTCAGTTTAACTAAAACTATAAAGGATTTAAAATAATTATTTACCGTACGTCCAATATCCTTAGAGTCCTTAGAAAATTATCCATCTTCCATAAATTTATTAGTGATTATTGCACATCCCTTTTATATATTACAAAACATAATAATGTAGTATTTTTATCAGCTTCCATTATCTAGGTATGATATATTTTGTCCAAAACAACCCTCTCATATTCAATCATCATTTTTATATGCCGATTCTTTTTACTAATTAGTTTACTGAATATTTAATCATCCCAATCATCTTCAAATTTAGTTTTAATCCAATAAATGTAATTCTTGGTGACATCCAAATCATAAAACAGGTATTGTGTATGATAATAACATTATTGGACGTCCCCTATCAAGAATTCATGTTTACCATGAAATCCAACCAATGAAATCCAATGAATAGGTTTATTCCATTACTTCATTGTAACTATATGATAATATTTATTACTTTCCCTATGATTGGAAAAGAAAAAATATACACGTACCAGCCTCTTAGAGGGAATGTTAATTTGAAGATGAGAGTGGTCTTTAATCAATTGAACTAGATATTTAACCCTTGAATCTAGGAAATTAGAAACAACATGGTGATTGGATAATGCACAATCCAACAAGAACAAGGAAAGCTTGTTTCCCATTAGATTGTTTCACCAGGAATATTTTTCCCTCGTGAAACCCAAATTCATCAACCCACCCTTGTATGTGAAGAAGACAATCACTTTCCAAAATCTACACATATATAATCATCTTCCATTCTTTTGAATCACATCTAAAATTTTATTAAAATCACCTCCCACATACCACCCCAATACCCTCGTGTTAAATGATTTAGGATATCATTATAAAATTTCCCAAACCATTAGAACATATTTCAAATAGACAGTGATGATGAAAAAGTTGTGAGCTTCTCCAATTAATTTTACTGTTATGTATTTCTTAGAAACACTAACCATTTCCACTATAATGGAGGTATTTTAGAAGACCCCAATATGGTGATTCTTTTCATCCCCATGCAAGAAGAACGGAAATACAATCCTAAGAAAAAATAACTCAATTCTAGAAACATGTTGTTAGGATCAAGCACTACTCATAAATAATTAGTACTACACCGAACAACATTAGAAATAAATTTTTTCTTAAACCGAGATCAGAGGCTAGAGGAATTCCATATAAGGGTCGGGACATTTGAATATATTTTGTAAAGCTATGGTCCATAACTACTGGGAGAATATAGTTTGACAATATTTTTGAGAAAATAATAAGAAAATAATGAGAAAAGGATATTTTGAGGAATGATTGTAACAAGGAAATTAAAATTTCTTGAAGGAGTGTAATTATTAAAGAAATCGATGAAATGAATTTTAGTTGGAACTAATCAACTGCTAAGGGAATTTACTAAAAATTATTCATCCTTATTATAGTAATACTGATTGATTTGATTTAAAAAACTCAATTGACTCTGTGATGTGTCATTGTGTATTAATACATTACACTATATTTTGGAGAAAAATACCCAGTGAAATATATTTTAGCATGAGGAGTTGTCTTCAGATAATTTTAATGAAATATTAATTTTAAAAGTTAAAATATACCACTACACTATTCAATTTATAGAAATCGTTATGAAGAAATGATATTAGGTGAAGTTTAGAGTTTGATAAAAGAAAAAAAAGAAGAATGCAATGAATTGGATTTCAGTGGACTTCACATAATCTCTTTGATCCATCTACTAAAATATATGATCAATAATGAGTTTCTTTTTAAAAAAATATTTATAACTAAATTTCAATTTCAATAGTCTCCATTACAGTTGAAAAAAATTATAGAACACCCTAGATGGAGTTAGGAGTTTACCGTATGGAAGGAATAAGTAATTTAGTACTAAAATAAAGGGATACAACAACAATTCATCACAAAAAAAAATATAGAAAAAATAAAAATAAAATAAAATATCATGAAATAAATAAATAACATAAAGAAAAACGATCCCACTTTCATGATCTCTTACATTAAACATGGATGAAAACATTGATTTTATAGTCCAAGGAGTGAAGATTGATTTATTTCGTTTTTATAATTGTTTGAATTTTATTTCATTTGTTATTTCTTTAAATACATCAATTGGATGTGTTAAAATTATGATGACATTCCTTAAGGTTGTGTATCATTTTTTCCTTCTATCTCACTATTACATAACAATTCCCTAAACTTGAAACATGGAATGATAGAATGAGTAATTAAATAGAGGAGGATGAGTTAATTTACAAATACATCAAAGAGATAACAGAACATATTCCAAAATATATTCTCTTGATATAAAAAAATTCAGAGAGGCATATTTACTATTATATAGTGTAATGTTGGATGAAGTGAAATAACACATTTTTCATTTAGTTATAATGATTTCCAAGAATTGTTTTCCCATCTAAAAATTGGATGATGATAACATAATTTTTACTAGAGTATAATAAAAGATTTATTAGTTCTTACACATTGCATCTGACATCTCAAATTTCCCTTTCATTCCATTTCTTTTCCCATTAACCACCCATCATAATTTCCATTATTTTCAATATATTTAAAATAAAAAAACAAAAAAAATTTTTATAATTTTTATAACATAATAAAAAGAAGAGAACACTTTTATCATCACCGAGTATAGTTGATGGAATAATCCTTATAGTTAGACAATATGTTACACCTAGAGTTTATAAAAATTATAGAGAATTTCAAGTGTCCCTTTGATAAGGATGGATTATATCAAATAGAGTGGTGAGTGGTGGAATTCCATGAAATTTCATTACATCAAAGTAACAATTTACCTCTTGATTCTATTCTATATTGATTAATTAAATGAAAATTTATTGGGATTAATCTTCATAATTTTATTGATGTGGTTGTTATAATTTTACTCTCGTAATTTACAATACTAATTCATTATTTTTCATGTTTATTGTTTAAGTTATTTTTTAATTACTTAATATGTGTTTTTAGTTCTTCCTTATGAACTGTTCCTTCTAATTTTTCTTGTTTTATTTTTCTTCTATGTTTTTCTAAGTCATATTTTATTCTGTGACTATTGTGTATTATTTATCATTAACATAATTTTAACTGCCTATCTTTATTATCATTATACTCATTTTACAAAATTTTTTTTATTCTCAATTTTTAATCAATTATATCTCACCCTAGTAAAACTATTTTTTGAGTGAAAAATTTCTGTGTATGAGAGTGATAATATAAGATATTATGGAATTTTTTTATAACCATATTTTAAAATTCTCGCTTGTTTAATTTAAAAACACCATGTAAATCTCAGTTTCATTTTATTTAGTTTTAGTTGAATAAATAAATATAGCATTTTTTTTGTAAAATTTAATGATAAAAATCACATGGAATTTTTTTGTTTTAACATGAAATATATTTTTTTATCTTATGTTTTACAAATGATTTTAAAAATTCATTTTTTATTAATTTATAAATGTTGAATATTTTTTTTTCAAAAAAATACATATCATATATATAAAAAATTGAATGGAATATATTTTACGGTTAAAATGGGATTCATTGAAAATATATGGTAATTTTAAAATAAATTTTTTCTTTATTGAAATGTTATTTTTGTGGATTTCCTAGAATTAAAATGTACATGATAAATATTTTTTTCTAGATTTAAATGAAATTAAATTGAAATATTTTTTTTGTTTTGGGATTTGTAAAATATAGAAGATTTATAGAATGTAATTATAGATGATAATAGGTACATGATAATTCCTTTGGTTTTCATACAAGACATTATTAATTGGGATCATTTAAGATTCAATCTAGTTTTAATCAGGTTCATCTAGAGCATTTAATAACCATATGGGATTTGGAGTAAGGGAATTAGGAATTAGAAACCTTTTTATGTAATTGTCACTATTAAATTTAAATTATCAAATTAAAAAAATCATAAAATCATACATATATCATGTATTACATGGTTTGAGTGACGTGATTTTGATATATTGATATTAAAACCCTATCTAAAATTTTAAAGCCAGGTTTATTTTTAATGATTTTGATGGATTAGTGGGCTGTAACGAATTATTTTCCTAGGGATGTAAAATAAAAATATGAAAAAGATTAAATACACTATTACTTCTTTTGGAAGAGAAATAAATATTTATTTTAAATTATATTTTTTAGACATACACACATAGTAATTTCAGTTTTTAAAAGTTATACAATAATTATTCAAGTGAAATACAACAAAAAATACTCCAATGCTTCATCCTGGGAGTGTAAAAGTAATGGGTAGTCTAGCAGAATAACACCTCATTATAATAAAACTTTTTAATCCAGGTGGGATATCATATATTTACATGAGTTCTATAGGATCATGGCTAGTAGGTCATAAATTAATTAACCATTCCCACCCCAGATGTTATTAATTGAATTTTTAAATGAGCATCATATTATTATTTTGCTTTATTAATAAAAAATATATATTATTAACTCATGCATTGTAAAAATATAATTAATGGGTTAGGGTGTTAAACATGTATTTCTTAAATAATATGAGTAGTGTTAGAGAATTAAATAATCAGGTTTATGTGGGATATGGTTAGGGTAGTAATTAGTTAATATGGTTATGCGTCATAGAGCCAGTAATGGGTGGGCACCTGGATCGATTACATCCAAAAAATAATTTCAAAATCATTTTTACATTTATATTATAATTTGACAAATATTTCTTTTCATTCAAAATACAAGTTGTTTGTGTCTGTGTGAGTTTCAGGTTACTTGTATGGACCTTGGGAAGAACCCATAAATTCAAGTCTATTTTGGGAATGTGAGTGGGGTTGGTATAACAACCAATCTCTTTATTAAAAACATAAACATGATTTATTACATAAAATTGAACTTATGACAAATCAGAGGATCTATAGTTATAGTTTCTTGGAAAATTAAGAACATTACATTACAACTTAGAATAAAAAACCCAACATCTTTATTGAAAATTTTTTTTACATGACCACAACATTCCCTCGTACTTAGCATTACATGGGATAACCTAAGAACATGAATATGAAAAGGGTGAGATATAAATATCAATAAGGTAATGGAAAAGGTATAACATGAAGAATATATTAAATGCCAGGAAATAGGAATATAAATAGGGCACCATAGAAACATTAACATAAAGTCTTTATATAGTATGATTATCATAATGTGGAAATGTGGAAAGAACATTTAACATGATATCAGAATGATCCAAGGCTCATTGCAAATAGAGAATGAGTAAAACCTAATTGCACTTGAATTATCATGAGTAAATCCTCATTTAAATTAACTAATTAGGATTCTAATTTTTACCCAATTCATTGGAAAGCTATCAGGGTGAACTCTTTTTAATGATTTCATTTCATGTAGAAGTGTGCCACATAAATCATAAAACATGGATTCATTAAAAAAAATTTATTCCATGATAGAGGAATGTGGAAGACATACATGAAACTACATAATCAATATTTATGTGTGAATAAATTTTAATACCCTTGATAAATAAATGGGCATGTTATTCACTACACAATGACTTTGGCTTGGAAAATCACGGTGCAATTTCGACAGTATAAAGACACGAAATATGAATCCATAAATAATTGTTCATGATAGATAAAAGGGTTAATCATAATATATACATTAATTTAATAGTAATGGGGTAGTATAGATACATGTCCCAAAATATTTAATGGAATTTAGATTCCTAATATAAATTAATTGCTTGAATATAAACGAGGAGAGGGAAATCTCTTAAGGAATTTTGGGATGGCAGTCGATGTACACGAGAGGAATTAATGAGAGAGAAAGGGGTATCTTATCATTAAAAAATAATTAGGGAAGTTTATTGTAGGTTCTAAATCATACCAAATCAATGTTAATTAAATATAAAAGGGTATATCAATATAAAGAAATAGGGAAAAAAATGAAAGAGGAAGAATTCCATTTCTTGGACGTGTGATCCTAATGGAATGGGAGAGGATTATTGGGAGACTGGGGTTCCTTAGGATGATTTTATATACAGGAGGGAAGGTTTGGAACGTGATACAGGGGTTCTGAGTCATGAAACATGGGATCTTGGGTGGGTTTATATAGAAAAAAAGAGAGAATTCATTATTATTTAGGTTTTCGAAACTACACATTAAACTAATCAAAACAAAAAAATAAACCTTGGTTTGTTCCCATGTATATTTCCAAAGGGGTGTGGATAAAATTTTTTATAATGAAAATGGCTGAAATTATTATTATATTAGGCTTTATTATATGGTGGTGAGTCACACTGTCAAAAAATCATTTTAAAAAGTTAAAATGTTTTATATGTCTTGGAGGGTCCACTAAGGCTCAATAAAAATAATCAAACAAATATAAAATCACATCATTTAAAGGTAAAAAAATATATTTTCCAATCATCCTTTTTATAGTATTTTATTACATCACTATTGAGTCATTATGATTTTATAAAACACATTATATATTTAACAATATTTAAATTTTACCCAAAAATTTTGACTACCTCGAGAAATTATGTAAAATTCATTATTAGATAATTTCAACATCTTGAATCCAAAAATAATATTCATTTAATCTAAATAATTTCTTAAAATGGTGAATAATTAATGTCAAAATAAAAACCACCATTTATCAAAAATTCATGTGTTTTAAAAATAACAACATTCAAACCTTAATCAAAATTACAATTGTATTCATAAAAATTAATATGAATTTTTATATTTAATAAAAATAAATTTAGTAATAATATTTTAATAAAATATTGTTAAATTAGAAAATCCATTAATTCATCATAATAGAATTCATAATTTAATAATAACTAAAAACATTATTTCTGTTTTAAAAAATAATTACAATGTAACAATAATAAATTGAATTCATTTTATTAAAACTATAAAAAACTAATGGACATAATAATAATGCAAGGCTCTTGTTACATAACCCCTTATAACACCCATATATGACCTAAGGGTATGGTGTGCGATGATGACATACTCTTGGGATGGCTCTGATAACATCCCTCAGGTGGTAATCTCTATCAACATCCACTTCTCCTGTATGTGGTTCTGTTCATGATTAACTTGTTGAAGCTTCACATAGGATTGTTCAAGAGGGAATCCCATTGACACCACCTCCTTTATGAGATCCAACAAATTTGCTTCTTATGGAGAAACTCTATTGGATAAGGATATCACTTTGAGTGAATTTGATTTAATAAGTCACTATGTTTATACTAATCATGTGATCATTATTTAATGACTATATTTTCAATGGTAATAATTCATAATGGTATGATAAAATCCAAACAACATTAAACCAATGAAGTACATATATCGAATATAACCATTTTACACAATAAGACATTTAATCAAATCAAGTGGAATTTTGTTTTATAAATTTTTGGGTCGTTAGAATCTTCCCCCCATAAGATTTTTCACCCTCGAAATCTCATTTCACCACACTAAAATAGATGAGGCTAACTTTTCTTTATCACATCCTCTAACTCCCATGTTTCTTCATCAAACATGTGGTTTCACCACAACAACCTGACGAGGGGAATTATATTATTTGGTAAAAAAAATTCCCCATAATCTATGATCTTCACTGAATTATCTATATATGAGAGGTCATTATACAATTGCACCACTTCTGGATTTTTTTCATGCTAAGAGTCAGATATGTACATCCTCAAGAGTGGGACCTGAAACATATCATGTACTTGAGACAGGTTCAGTGGGAGTTCTAGTCAATATGCCACTTCTCCGATGCGATCAAGGATCCCAAAGGGCTGATGCACCATGGACTAAGTTTTCCCTTCTTCCAAAATCTCATAATTATCTTCCATGAAAATATATAGAGGAATACATTCCTCCATCCACAGACTATAGGTATCGTAGTTGATTATCATCATAGCTCTTTTTTTGACTCTAAGCAGCTTTAATGTGCTATTGTATGGTCTCAACATTCTCCACCATTTATTCGACCATTTCGGGACCAATGGTTTTTTTCTCCCCAACCTCACCCCGACATGCCAGTGTTCTGCACCTCTTCCCATAAAAGGCTTCATAAGGATCCATTTGGATGCTTGAGTTAAAACTATTATTGTAAGAGAAATCAACTGGATGAAGATGTTGATATCGTCCTCCATTGAATTCCTCTGAGCATGGTCTTAACATTTCATCATGTTTATTGAGTGTCTGCTCAGATTGGCCATCAGTTTGAGGTTGATATGTTGCAATGAAAATCTGCTCAGTATTTATAGTATGTTTAAGAGACTTCCAAAACATATTTGTGAATCTTGGATATAGATTAGATATAATCGATAGTGGTACTCCATGTAGCCTTACCACTTCCCTGATATATATCTTTTCTAGTTGAACTAATGAGTAATCATATCCGACTGCAATGAAGTCTGTAGTATATATAATAAGATCCACAACAACCTAGAAAAAAATGTTTCCTTTGGATGTCTTCAGATGTTCAGTGACAAATTACACTGTAATTTTCTCCCATTTCAATGCATTTATGGGTAGTGGTTGCATCATCCCCTTAGACTTATGCCTCTCAGCCTTCATTTTCTGATGTAATAGGAACATTGATGTATACTCAATAATCCCCTTATTCATTTTATCCCACCAATAATTCTCTTTTAGAAATCAATATATATAGGCGTTTCCTGGGTGAATGGAGAATTTCGAACTATGTGCATCATCCAAATATTTATTCTTTAAATCTGTATTTGACAGAAGACATTGTCTTGTACAAAATCTCACAATTCATTCTTCATTAATATTTAACAATGAGGATTTATCTTTTATGATAGTTTCCAATTTCTTATGAATTCCCACATCATTCTTTTGAGCATTCTTTAACCATTCCAAAATATACAGTTGTGAAATAATTTGTGAAAGGATTTATGATGTTCCCATCTCTATTTTTCCCATGTCCATCTTCTTGAAATCTAAAAATATTTGATCATTTTCAATTATCACCAATTATATAATCACTTGGTCCTTTCTACATAGTCTATCTTCTATGTTGTTTTCTTTCCTAGGGTATTAATGGATCAAAAAATAAAAGTATTTAATTATCTCTATCCATATTTGTTTTTTCAGGTTCATCTCTTTTTGTGTGAATATATACATGTGGATTTTTTGATCCGTGTATATTTCACACTTCTACCCAAAGAGGTAATGTCTCAGAATTTTTAAAGTGAAGATTACTACAGCCAACTCCTAATCTTGTGTTAGATATTTTTTCTCGTGATCATTCAATTTCCTTAAAATCATAGGCAATTAATTTTTCATTTTGCATCAGCACACAACACATTCCTTTTATTCAAAGCATCAATAAATACCACAAAACGTTATACACTTGTGGATAATGTGAGCATGAGTGCAGTGATAATCCTCCTTTCCAACATCTAGAAGCTCTCTTCAAATTTATCACTCTAAGAAAAATTTTATTCCTTCTGAGTTAAATTTATTAGAAGGTTGGAAAATCATGATAAATTTCTCAAAAATTAAGGATAATATCCAGCTAACCCCAGGAAGCTACGGATATCCATTACTGATGTTGGCCTTATCCATCCCTCAATTGTTGTTGTCTTGGAGGGATCCATTGATATCACATTGATTGTGATGATATGAACCATGAATGTGAATTCCTTCAACCAGAACTCACACTTGATGTACTTTCAAGGAGATTATCCATTCATAAAGTCTCTACTATAGTGGTTAGATTCTCCTCGTGCTCCTCCTTGGTTTTGGAGTATATTAAAATATTTTCTATAAAGAAAACCACCAATTTTTTTGAGATATTATCTAAAGAATATTTATCAAGTCCATGAATATTACTGGGGATTTAGTGAGTCTAAAAGAAATTACTATGTAATCATAGTGCATGTACCTTGTACAAAAAGTAGTCCTGGGGATATCCTCATTCTTCACCCTTACATGGTAATATCCAAACTGAAATCTTCCTTCGTGAAATATTTTTCTCCACATAGTTGATCGAATAAGTCATCAATTCATGTAAGAGGATACTTGTTCTTTACCATGATTTTTTTGAACTCATGAAAATCTATGGAAAGGATTATTGAACCATCCTTCTTATTGATGAAGATGACTAGTGCACCCCATGGTGAAGTACTTGGGCGTATAAACCCTTTATCTAGAGTCTCAGGTAGTGTTTTTTGGCTCCTTAATATTCACAACATCTATTCAGTACAAATTCTTGGATATTGGAAACTCCCCAGTTATAAGATCAATTGAGAATTCGACATCTCATCTAGGAGGAAGACCATACAATTCATTGATAAACACTTCAGCAAATTCCATCACAATAGGCATGTCTTCAAGGATGTTTTCTTCCTTAGACTCAATCATCTGAACAAGATACACATGTTCATAGTTCAGTAATATCCAAGCATTAGATGATGGTTCTAAAGAAGATTCATCATCCTCCTTTCACATGAACAAAATTGGGGGTCAATTTTCTATATGGAGAGAAATTTACCTCTCACGGAAATTTATGTTGGATCTATATAAAGAAATCCAATCCACGCAAAAATATTTCTCAAATTCCTCTAGAGGGAGTATGACGAGGTTCACTAGGAAGATCAATCCACGCATAATGAAAGAGGAATATTTATATTCATGTGACATAATGATTACCCCAATTTCCCATTCTCACTGACATCTTTACTTCCATGATTTGTGGTGGTGTTGGGATTGTTATACTAATCATTATGGATATAAAATAATAATTATAACTAGAATAAAAAATTATGTTCATTACTCTTAAATGAATAATTAATGTCCCTTTTACCATTTGTTTTTCGGGGTCCACTTGTTTAGTAGTGATGGAAAAAGATCTCCCTTGCTACCATGGAGGTTTTCCATTGCCTCCGAAAACCTTTTTCATAGGGCAGTAGTTTACAAAATTCCCATGTTCTTTGTAGTTAAAGAAATGAAAAATAAATTGAAGGTAGAATGGAATTTTCCTCTCCTCTATCACAGAAGTGGGGTTTTCTTATCGGTAGATAATTTCCAAGTACCATTCACATCCACACCTAATGTATTTCCTCACCCCCTCTAGTCAATTTTTGGGATGCCAGATATTCTTATCACCGTTGGATTTATCCATCAGAACACCAGAATTAAATTCCACCTCACACTTCATATCCCTATAATACCCCTAATATTTTTGGATCTTAATTTAAACCTTGAGGTCACATCGGACAATTTCCTCATAGATCTCGAAGTTATGGATCAATAGGTCTTTCCATATGCTATGTATTATCCCACCAAAGAAGTGATCAACCTTGCATTCAAGGGTAACGATAATGCCTAAGGAATATCGTATATGCCTTGTGAAATTTTTCTCATTCTCTCTAATTGATTCATTTTTTTCTTGTGGGAAATGAATTCCCTTTCCCTCTTAAGTAGGATGGTACCGGGAACATATTTATCGAATTTTTTCTAGAAATCCTTCAATTACAATGCCTCAATCTCTTCCCTAGGATTCATATTTTTTTATCAATGTCCACCAAGGATTGGATTCACCATCCATATAATAAGCATGTATGAGAGAATTTTTTTATTCAGAATGTTTACGGATGGATAAGATATTTTGAATGGAGTAGATTCATTGTTTTTCAATTGAGGGACTAGATGATCCAATAAAAGTAGGAGGCCTTTGTATCATGATGCTATCGATTAGGATTTTTTCTTTCTTGGTGGGGGGGGGGGTGAGGTTGAACGTTCCTCTTAACCCATGTTACTATTCAAAACATGAATTATGTAAGAGATTATTGTGATAATGTTATCGATTAACGCCTCCATCAGATTGAGAATATCATTAGAATTGTCATAAAATTGTTCTTCACATCAATTTTTAGAATGAGTCCTCCTATTGTTAGCCATTTTCTGGAATAAAAGGAATGTTAGGGGAAACACATAAATGGTAATCCCAATAAAAAATTGGCTGACTCAGAAATTAATTTTATTTCCATTACATATGAATTTATAAGCTTAAATCTGTGATATCAATGATCTACTTCACAACATATATTCATAGAGGAAATTTTTTATTCTCTTATTAAAAGTTCAAACTAATATTATGAATATAGTAAAGCATATACCCCGGGAGTGTTGTATCCAAGAGTGAAAAAATGCCTATTTCCACGAACCAGTTCCCATTCGAGTCTAGATAAATGCAGTTTTTTTGTTTCACCCCAAGATACATCTGTGATAGAGCCGCCTCTACATGCTCGTATCCGGATAAGGATGTATATTCATGATATAAAACATACTCAATACTCACCCAAATTGAAGGATGTTTTTATTATATTTATTCTTATCCCAATGGATTTCATTATGGGTTTCTAATCCTAAAAACAAAAATAAGTAATCTGATTCTCTAATACCAATTATAACAACCCTTTTCTTTATTACACACTTAAACCTGATTTATTACATAAACATGCACATATGAAAACATTGAGGATCAAGAGTTCTAGTGTATTCAGAAATTATGATCATTACATAACAACATATAACATAAAACCCAAAATATTTATTGAAATCCTTTTTACATGACCACACCATTCCAATGTACATAACATTTTCATGTGATAACCTGATGACATGCATAAGAAAAGGGTGAGCTTTAAAGCCCAGTAAGGGAGTATTAATGATATAACATGAAGAATATAGAACATGTTAATATATATGTATATCAATTGAGTACAAGAAAAACATGAACATAAAGGCACAATATAACATGATTTTCATAACATGGAAATGTGGAAACAACATTTAAAATGATGTTAGCATGATCTGAGGCTCATTGCACATGGAGCATGAGTGAACCCTTATTTCACTTGAATTATTATCAGTAACCCTAATTTCACTTTAATTATCATGATATTAATCTTTACCCAAGCATTGGAGCACTATCAAGGCAGACCGTTCTTAATCATTTCATTTCAAGAATATGTGTGTCACGTAGATCATACAACATGGATTTATTAAAAATTATCATTTTTTCCAGGATAAAGGAATTTGTATTTCATAAATTAAAATATATAACTAATATTTAATTGAGGATGAAGGTGCATTCCATTGATAGAGATATGAGAATGATATTCACAACAAAATGACTTTGGCATGGATGTAACGCGTTTCAATTTTGACAGCATAATAGTGTGACATAAGAATTCATAAAAAATTATTGATGAGAGATAAATGTGTATATAATAATATATAAAAGAAATTTATAGTAATAGGGCCATATAGATACATGTCCTATCATCTGTAATGGAATTTAGATTCAAAATATAAAACAATTTCTTAAATTCAAATGAAGATAGAGAAATCCCTTACGGAATTTTGGTATGCTAACAGGTGTACATGGGAGGAATTAATGAGTGATAGAGGGGTACATTATCATTAAATCATAAGGAGGGAAGTATAGGGGTGGTGATAAATCATACATCTACATTGTTAATTGAAAAGACAAGAGTATATCAATATAAAGAAACATGGACCAAAATGAGAGAGGAAGAAATCCTTTACATGGATGTGTGATCCCAATGGATTGAATGAGGGTTAAGAGAGGATTATTGAGAGATTGGGGAACCTTAGGTTGATTTTACAGAGATGAGGGAGGGTTAGGGACATTCTACAAGGGATTTTAGTGAGGAATGATGGGATCTTGGGGGATTTTATAGGGGAATAGAGAGGGAATTCTTTATTATTTTGGTTTTGGACACCAAACAATAAACTAATAAAAAACACAAACCAACCCATGTTTTTTGACGATTGTTATGTAAAAAGGGGTGGAATAAATTATTTTACAGTCTCAATGGTAGAACTTATTAAAATACTAGTCTTGCCTATGTCGAGGCGAGTCACACTCTCAAGGAAATCATTTTAAAAAATTAAAATATTTTTTAAGTCTTGTAGGGTCCACTATGTCCCCATATAAATAATCATAAAAATTCTAGAATCAGATTTTTTTAAAGTTAAAACATATATTTTCCATAGAATCTTTTATATTATTTTATTACTTCACTATTGGGTCATTATGACGTCATAAAACACATTATATATTTAATAGTATTTAATTTTTACCCAAACATTAGATTATCTTAGAAAATTAAGAAAAAATCACCATTATATAATTTCGAAGACTTGAATCCAAAAATAATAATCATTTTATAGAAATAATTATCTAAAAATGTGAATTTTTACTTTTAAAATAAAAACGAACTTCTATCGAAAATTCATGGGTTTTGACAAAAAATAGCTTTCAAACCTTAACAAAAATAACAGTTGTATTCATAAACAATTATCTGATCATTTATATTTAATTAAAAGTTATTTAGTAATAATATTTTATTAAAAGATATTTTATTTCAATATTCCTTAAATTATTCAAAATAGATATCCTAATTGAATATTATCTAAAAATACCCTTTGTGATGTAAAAACAATTTACAATGTCACAATAATAAAATGAATTCATATTTTTTATTCTATAGAAAACTAATGCACATTGTAATAGTGATAGGGTATTGTTAGATAATCCATTATAACACCTGAATATGACCTATGGGTAAGGTGTGCGATGATGATTGACTATATGGGTGGCTCGGATAATATTGATCGGGTGGTAATCTCTGTCAATATCCACTTCTTTTATAGGTGGTTCTGTTAAAGCTTAACATGTTGAAGATCATATTGGGAATTATCAAGATATAATCTACATGATTCCACCTCATTTTTGAGCTCTGAAAAAATGGGCATCCTATAGAGAAATTCTACTAGATGAGGCCATTTCAACCATTGTCTGAGTAAATTGGATTTGTTAAAGCCCTATATTTATACTTACTATGTGATCACTATTCAACGACTATATTAGAAATGGTAAATTTTTTTAACATTATTTTAAAATAGATAATCCATTAAACCAATGAATATAAAATGTGTTATATAACCATTTTACATAATAATATATTCAATCATATGAAAATGAATTTTAATTAAGAAATGTTTGGGTCATTAAAATTATCAAGTCATCTCTCCACAACAATATCCCATAATGGATAGTTTTTAAAATATATGTTTTATTATATTAAAAAAAGGACATCATTTAAAATATTTTTAAAAAGGGGTCGAGGGAGGTGTGAAACCCGTTCACACTCCCTTCATTCCCCAAGCAGAGTGAGTGGGGCTCATACATCTGCGATAGGGTGACAGTAAGCATGAAACTCAATATCTATTCTATTGGGGAATGAAATAATGAATGAACCTTATTCATGTTTCCTTTTTAATGAATACACAAGTTCCCTGAGTGGGTTTCACACCTCCATCTATAAAATAATTATAAATAGAGGCCTCCCCCACCAATACAGTTCCTTTATGCCGAACTCATATTTTCCCGTGAATCATTACCGTATCTCTTTGTCAACAAGTTATTACCTTGTATTTGAGAAGGTAAAATTTGTATTTGAAAATTTAGTTGTCTTATTGATTTATTCATTTATTATATTTTTTTTATTTAAATTCCATGGTTGTTTGAATGTATAAATTAATATTATATGAATTATTTAATTTATATATGAATTTTTATTCGTTGTGTGATTATATTTATATTGATAGATTTTTAAATTTTCAATATAGTGTTTCCATATTTTAAATTTAATTCCAACAAATTTTAATATTTATTTAGGTAAATATTAATTTTTATGAAAATGTATATATTTTTAATTTAAATTACAAATAATGTGATTCAAATATATTTACTTATATATTTTATTATATATTATATTTAAATTAAAATAAATTTAATGTATAATATTCGATAATTACATAAATTAAGTGAATCTACAAATATATTTTATAAAAAATATATAATTAATAATTATTTATGAAAAATATTAATAACATTTTAGGAATATATTTATATATATGTGTGTGTATGTGTGTTTTATATAGTTTATCATATTTAAATTTTTTTAAATTTACCATATATTATTCGATATATATATATGTACGTATATTATTATTGTTTACAAAAATATATTTTCTTATCATTAATAATATTTTTTATATTATATTAATTATAAATATTTACTATTATTTTTAATAATATATAGAATATAATTATTTATGTTCTATAAAGATTAATTCCATTATAAATTGTATATATATTTACACAATTTTTTAATATTTAATGTATGATAAGATTACGTTATTTCATTAGTTAGTTAATTTTAAATTTGATTTTATTTGTTAATTAAATTTTACAAAATTTAATATTGATGAGATTTTGAGTAACATTATATAATATAATAAATTTTTTGTTTAGGAAACTATTCCTTATCATAAATAAATATATAACTGTATTTTAAAATATTAATAAATTTCAATTGAGTATATTTAAATAGGTATAAAAATATAATATATTGGAAATTAAATAAATGTATAATAATTTAATGGATGCATAAATAAATTCAAGCATTCTTTTTAATTATATTAAAAATTCATAATAATAATAATAATCATTATATATATACGTGGACATAGTAAATTAAATACCAAAACAAATATCATTAAAATGATAATATATGTTATATTATTTGAATCATATATTTGAATATAATATTGTAAATACAATATTATCCATATTTAAAATACATCATTAAATATTAAAAATAAGTATATAAAAATATTCATATTTTAAAATAGGTAATATTAATAAATATATATATATATATATATTAATTATTTATTATATATTCTTATAGGTAAATATCAATTATGTAAAACATAAATAATATCCCAAAAGAATGTTTAGAGTATTGTGTTATAACTAATCTTGAGATGGAAAGAATTTTTTTATTGAAATTGATGTATTATTTTTTTATATGTGGTTATACAATTTTTAATAATTTCATTTTATTATCCATATTGATGACCTAGGAGTTATCACTCTATCTAAATGTGTAAGGGTCTGCATGTCCATGTAAAACAATTTTGTATCCAAAACCCTGAGACCCCCTCAGTTACATATGAATAAGATTGCAATGAAAGGGTTTTTTACAAGAGGTGTTGTTGTTCGATGCTTCATTTTTACACAATTACATAAAAATGACAGGTGCTTTCTGAAATATAAGATTGAAGAGGCTTCAAAATACCCACTCTAATTTTTGTTTGTAATATTAAATAATGAAAAAAATACATAAGCTAATTATGATGATCATTTCAGAGTAATTTAATAATATATATATATATATATAATAAATATTAAACATTAGTAAATGTAACATAAATATATAGGGTTTTATTAAATTTTATTTCTAGTTAATCATTTCTGAATTTATATACTTCCTTGGTGTGGATATTTATGTTGATAAGAGTTTTTTCTATAGTTTTCAAAAACAATAGTGGAAATTCATTGTGAATGATGGAATATAAATAGATGTTTGGTGTGTGTGTTTGTATTTTTTATTTATTAGATATAGTTTTAGGTTAAGTTACAATAAATGGAACATAATAGGTATTCCAAAAAAACATTTTAAGAGTTGTGTGATGACTGATAGTTAGATCACCGACCAATATATGATTGAAATTATCTGTCACAATTTTCTACACATGGTTTTAAAATTTATTATAATTGGATTTTCATTTCATGATGGATGACCTTGGTGTTATACCACTATAATTATGTAAGGAAATATGTATCCATGTAATATTGGTATGTATCTCAACTGATATACCCCCTCACATGAATGTGTGTAGCATTGTAAAAATAGGGTTTTCTAAAAGATGTTGTGTTGTTTATTTCTAGAATTTAATAAATGACTATATAGAGAATGATTTGCAATAAAATATTACACAATAGAGTCACCAAGAGTTTTTCCTAGATTTTTATTATTTTATCAAACATTGATAAATGAATCTGTAGTAAATATCTCATGATCTACTCACATTAATTTAATCATAAATATTTAAAATGTGTTAAACATTTGATGATGTAGTACAAATATATATATCATTTTATTTAAAAAAACATGGGTTATATTGTATATGTCAATATACTACAATGGTTAGGTTATTTATGAAAATCAATGATTAACTATATTTTTCGACTGGTAAGATTGATAAATAATCTTGAATGTGTTACATTGGATGAAATTAATAGGAATATACATTATCGCTTGAATCTAAGGGAGGATTGGGTAACTAAATCCATTATATGTAGACACTACAATATTTTGAGCACCTATGTGATATTCATTATCTTGTGTTTGATTATGGGGATTAAGTTGAGGAATTTTTTATTATCATAAAATAGTGTATAATAAGTTTAATGGAATAATATTTGGTTATTTCAATTATTGATGAGAAGAGACCTATGACAACAAAACCATGTTATATAAAATATATGAAATCCAAGACATTAAAATATTCTCATTAGTTATATTATTATATCACTCGGGTAACATTAATGATCTATAAATAAAATGATCAGTGTTTGGAAAGAATTTTATGGTGAAGACACATTGATGAATCTAATTTAATAAATGATTCTTTATTGGATGAGGAAGTATGTGATGATGCAACAAGAGATGAATTAGGAGAGGACTATATTGGGAATGAACCTTTTAAGGTTCCTTTGATTGATAGGTAACAACCTATTAGATTTAATCAGATTAAATTATTGTCTTCCAATGTCAATGAAATATCTTATGCACATTATTTTTATTGGGGTCTCATTACACCAACTATTGAATTCCATAGAATTATAGATAACCGATATTCATCAACATAGAACAATATATATGTCGGATTAGAGTGTGAAACTAAAATAATATTAAAAAATTTCTAATGAAATTCCACATAATCTATCATTTTTCATTCATGGATGATAATTCCAAGATGTAAAACACCTCATTTGGTGAAACATATATCACCAAGAATTTAAACTTCATATGAAGGAAATATATGATGATATTTTTTAAATAATAATATAACTATTTGGATAGACCTGCATACATGTGTACATATATGCATGTCTCAGGATCACCCTTCACATGATGAAGAGTATGTAAGATCTATTATTATAAATAATATATTAATGTGTTGTGATTTTCCTACATCATTTTTCTGGGATGAAAAAAAACAGTTATTAAAAAAAACTATCCTATAAGAAATATTGAAATAAAAACATAATGAAATTTTGAAATTCTATTGTTTTTGAGATGAATCATATGATGTGTTTTCCATACTAATGTTATTACTGTCTCACAAGATTCATGTTATTTATTTTATAGTCAACATTGAGTACATATCCCCTTATCTTTGAGTTAAACAATCAAATGTGATGTTCTATATATTATTATTTGTATTTGGTCCATGTATAAATAATTATCTTTATTTATAATATTCATTCACATTTATGAAAATTTTCATTAAGTAATATTTATAAGTTTTCTACATTATTTTTCAATATATGATTCTAATCGTTATCCCCACCACCACATGAATTCTCAATTATTGAAATGTATACTTTTGAATAATTGAATTCTTTTTTGGTCTATATATTAATTCATGTTATATAAATCCATGGAGAATTTTTGATATGAAATTATCATAGGGCTATTATATAGTCTCTTAATAGTGATTTAGTTTCATGGTAAGAATTTATTTCATAAAATTGATATTGAATAAAATATATTTGTAGTAAATGTTCATATGAATTTCAGAGACGAGGTAATAAGAAGGTTGATATTCATGTGGGATATTTTTTCAATATATTTTATTTTTTTAATGAATTTTTTATCTTTTGGTTTCATCATAATATACCCAACAATGAATGTTTGATCTCTGAATTGATGAAATATTAAGGCCTAATCAAGATGTATATGATTATATGATACATATTTAAAAGGGTAATTGATATTAACATATAATGGTTGTGGTATATATGGCCATATTACCAATTATGGTATGGAAAGAATAAATTGGTATATAAATGGACTTTATTTACTAAAAATTGCAATATTGTTATGGAATACACTTTATAAATGTCAGAAATACATTGTTGAATGGTCCCACTAGTGTTATCAGAGATCGAAATATGGAACACCTTTTCATTAGAATTTACAAATAGACATTGATGAGATATTACAGAATGCATTATAATATTGTGTTATAGTATTTTATTGGGTATATTGATACTTTGAGGTAACATAACACTTAAACTAACTCATAGAAATAGTGGTCAGGTGATAATGGACATATTGGAAAGAAGATTATATTATTATGGAGCATTACAAGAATTGAGATATCCTAATGAAAATTTCATTGCAACCTGTGATTTAGTGAAATAATATAAGAACCCCATATTAGTCAATTACAATAATTGAGACATCTTTATAACTGTTATAGTGAACCATGTATGCCTATTATTGATATTTAATACTTTTACCTTACATAAAAATCATACAACTATGGTCTCTGATGTTTTTAGGATGCACCCACATAGATTTCAAATCCTACCAAAACAAAAAATGAGATACACTGACCTTGGGAATTGGGAGTGGCACTATGATGTAGTTTTTTCAAACAAAATGGAATACCTATAAAAATATCCCAATGTATATTGAAGGGATTCCACTTATCAACATCTTTAATCGATTTTATATATTTTATCGTTTCTATAAATTTTCTTATATTCAGGATTTTTCATTTATAGATTCTTTCATTTCAATTTATTTTCTATTCTATATTTTTTCAATTATAGTTTCAATAATAAATCAATATATTATATTTTATCCATTAAAAAATTATATGCATATCTTATATGAGGTATAGGGGTATATCCTCTATGATAATTTTCTTTTAATCTTCAATTAAAACACATGAAGATTCCTTAAGAATAATTTTAAGAAGGTCATGGTTTTTTAAGGAAACCATAGTATCCTTGATTCGTTGAAATAAAATGATATAACAGAGAATATAAAATTCCCTTATCACATGGTATGTTGAATATATCATTCAGTCACCATTAATATGCAATATTTTAATCATGGTTGATATATCAATCATAGGGTTGGTTCAAGAAATTGAAATGTAATCATAATTCTATAAAAAATAAATAATTTCCATATATATATATATATGTATATGCAATTACATAAAAATAAATTTAAAAAGATTGAAAATTCATTAAAATAATAAATTTACATTTTAATCCAATAACGTCAATCACAACTATTTATTAACTCATTTCACATCATAATTATAAATTATGAATTATAATTGTCCATATCTTTTTTCTTCTTGTAGTTTATAAAAAATTTAAAAGCGTTTTATATTAACTATAAAAAATAATTATGATATCAAATGTTAATTTGGAAGGCCTTTCAATTCTCACATTGAAAGAAAAACATATTTCATGTCAACTTATAGATGGACATCGGGTTTCTACACTGAGTGTAAGGAGGTCACATTATTTCCATAATGTTGAACCACCTCTTAACATTATCCCACATATTTGTCATGATGGGTTTAATGATGTAGTATTGTGTGATTCCTCCTCATCGATCATCATTTAATTGATTCCCTAGAAGTGATGAGAAGTCAATACACACATTCATTTCATTTTTCAAAGCGATAGATTGCTATTAGTATTGAGGATGTTTATACTATGTTGGGTCTCCCCATAAATTGTGTGGTTGTGACTTTCTGAGTTAGTGAGGATTTGGTTGATTTATTTAAAAGTCTACTAGGAATTGAGGTCTAGGACTAGGATATATCTTTCCTTGAGAGAATATTTTAAATTCCACAGATAGATGACTACTTCATCCATTTAGCTGATTATGCTGACAAGATCATCGTGTTGATATTTTCACATGTGTACAGTCCATGTATTATTAGATCCATGACTTTCAACGATAATTCAACTACATTTTCACATGATATATTTACAATTTTTTAAGGGATTTGGATAGGATGGGAGTTATATTTTTTCATATAGATTTATTGATAATATATACAGAGCACTATATAGTTAATTTCTCATCGATAAGTTGTAGATTAAATGATTTTTTATTCTTATATAGATGTGGATATAGGAGAACATCCCTCCCCCCGATCCACCTTCCTGCATTCCATTGTCTACTGATATTTTTTGGGATTCCCCAATTGGATGGTATTGTTTTTCATTAATTATTATGTGAAAAATATAAGGTATGAATTTTATTGATTAAATATGAAAATATAAATGTTATTTACAGGTTTAGTCATGAACATTGATATTCATTTTCAACCATACATGATGCACATTCTTACAAACATATAATATATAATCCAAATACGGATGACGTGCATGGTTATTAATTGTATAGTAAAATTATTATTGAATATGGTACATGAATTCATTAATTATTTTCTTATTAATTTTATTATATTTCAGATTTCATGGATGCTATATATTCATCAAATAGTCCTGAGTCTCCAAACATTATGTACAAAAATGTTTACTATCATCATATGCATCTTCCCAATGATTTAGTATCATATTATTGTTTGATATCATATATATAGAGTTATGAAATATTTCAATTTCTATTAAACCATAATTGCAATCTTGAGTCAGCTTTATTAACATAATTCAATGAAGATGGCATGGAATGTAACACCCGGGTTCTGGAGTCCACCCAGAGGCACCCCGTACACAGTTGTTCACATGGACTCAAGCGCATTTCCCCAAACGCCAGAGCCTGCCAACTAGCAGCAAGTTCCTTGGGTGTGATTTTGGGGAAACTATTCCCTCATTGGAAGAGTACACAGTAGAAGTAAAACACATACAACAGCAGAAGTAGAAAATATACAACAATAATAACAACAGAAGACTGATAAATAACAACTGGAGCAGATGTATACGTAAATGGTGCATGATACATATACGTCTAGAAAAAAATCCCAACAATTCACAATGCTGAATACATTACTAAACCAAAGTACAAAAGAAAAACAATAGATGAGAAACTCCTCAGCATCGCAAGCCTCAGTTTGGTCCTATACTCTCCAGCTCTATTGCAATCAAGAACCTGAAGTAGAAGGGTGCTTTCCCTTATCTATACCTACAACAATTTGGTCAGTTTGATCCCAAAAGAATGACCCAAACAGGGTGTCAGATAAAAATACTAGTAGGTAACCACCTGAAGATCTGTGCCTAACAGTCAGTGAATATATGGAAGGTAAAAGTACAGAAACAATAAACAGGAAGTACTAAAAAGAAAAAAAATCCATAGTTTCTAGAACATAATTACAAACAAGTAAACAGTCACTCATCCAAGTAGAAACAATAGGTATCCTCTAGGTAGTTCTCACAGCCTAACCCCTATGGTTTAACATAAATGCACTAGCAACCCTCTGGGAGGCACACATAGTCTCACCCCTCTAGTATATCTAATGAAATAGACTCTCTGGGGAAGAACTCACCGTCAATTCCCCATATACTCTCATTTCATACTAAAGGTGCTATGGTGAAGCACTCAACGTCTCATTCCCCCTGTGGCCCATTTTGAGGAATTAAAGACACTCGGAGGAAGCACTCAACGTCAATTCCCCCTATGGCCTCGCATCATATTATAAAGACACTATGAAGAAGCCCTTAAGTCCATTCTCCATGTGGTCTACTACACTAGGTTCTCAGGGCCCCGTGTAAAATCATCGAGTATCGCATCGGGTAACAGACTATGCAACCTAATGAACTACATGGATATCATATACAACATCTAATCATAGAAAAATAGTATTACCATGCTACAACTAGTCATGGAGCTGGCATAGCCTAATAGGAAAAACTAGACCAAACGGTCATAAATAGGCAAGCACGCATGGACAAAGCATCTAAAGCACAGTAAATTACCCTATTCAAAAACAATAACCTCTACTCAAGCATATAAGAAAATAAGGAAATCAACAAGGTAAAAACATGAAAAATACAATACCTCGTTTAAGGGTATTGGTGGAATTTTCACAAATACTCAAAGACTTCCTACAGAAAGGCACAAACCAACTGCCTCAACATTAGGAGATTGATATTCTCGAACATCAAATCTTAAATCTCTTGGGAATGTTGTAAATCTAAGAAAACGTCCAGAACACTCAACCCAAGATAACTTGAGAAAGAGGAGGAATTGGGAAATGAAGCTCTATGAGAAGGAAGAGCATACCACTGTGATTCCAAAACAATCTACGATGGTCGAATAGGAGAACGGACGAAGGCTCGTGGGTTTATCGAAGATCCACAGCCGTACGAAATGCTCTCAGTCGATGAAGCCGGATAAGAAGATATATATAGGGTTAAGACATGACCCCGACACGTTTAGAGACAAAAAGAAAGTACACGACTTGTACTTTTGGAGTACATGACATGTACTAGGATTTTTCGTACTCCACATTAGGCAGCCTCCGTTTCACCCCTACATGGACATGTGTGTGGCCATGACACGACCATGACACGGCCTCGAGCGGAAATGAAGTACACATCGTGTACTCAGAAAGTACCCGACATGTACTTCGAAAATTTCAAGAAACTCCTCTTTTCTCAAAAACTCTAGAAAAAGGGAAAACATACCTGAAAAGAAGGTCTGGGTTCTTACAAACATCGCAATGTAAAGAAATTCTTCCCCGAATTTCCCTAGTGAGGCGTAGAAAAAGAAACCCCGAATAGCTCCGGCCAGTATGATCGTACATCAGCCTCCCTCTCCCATGTCCCATCATGTACTCGCCCATGCTTCCATAACACCCATACCCGAGGAATAGACTGGCCACAGAGAGCCTTCATACTGCGATCGACAATCCGAATTAGATTCCCCTCAAAGGTTGCATCCACATCGATCTCAACCTCATGAGGTTGAAAAGCATGAGACGGGAAAGAAATGTAACGTCAGAGCTAAGAAACATGGAAGAAATCATGCATATCCTAGTACCTCTAAGGTAACTGCAACTGATAGGCAACCGGCCCAACTCTCTCCAACATCTCAAACAACACAATGTACCGTGGTGAAAGCTTAAAATGTGTCAGAATCTTCTTGTGTCCCATCCTCAGTGAGACACGTAGGAAAACCTTACCCCAACCTCAAACGCCGTATGTCAACTCTGTTGATCAGCATAAGACTTCTATAGAGACTGTGCTGTAGAAATCCTCTTCCGAATCAACTCTATGTGCTCTGAGGTCTCATGAACTAGAAGAGGTCCCAGCAAAGCTGTCTCTCCCACCACTAGCCAGCATAATGGTTATCGTCATGGCCTACCATACAGATCCTCATAAGGCTCCATCAGAATAGTCGCCTGAAAACCGTTGTTGTAGGCGAACTCCACAAGAGGTATATGCTTTTCCAAAGAACCTCCAAGTATAGAATGCATGCTCATAGCATATCCTCTAGAACCTGAATCGTACGATCGGACTGGACATCTATCTTGCGATGGTATGTTGTACACAAAAGTACATGTGTACCCAAACCCTTCTGAAGCCCCCGCCAGAACCAAGAACTAAAACACGCATCGTGATATGAAACGATGGAGTGCATGACTCCTTGCATACGTAGAATCTCCCGGATGTAAAACTATCCCAACTCATCAGCATTGAAGGTCTCTTTGATCAGTAAGAAGTGAGCATCCTTCGCGAGTAATTCAATGACAATGCACACTAAATCATTCCCTCAAGGAGATCTCGGCAAACTGGTCATCAATTCCATCCATACGTCATTCCACTTCTACTTGGGAATGGGTAACTGCAGTAAAATAACTACTGGTCGCAGAAGTTTTGCCTTCACCTGCTGACAATTGGAACATCTATTGACAAAACCAGAAACATATCTCGTGATACCTGGCCACCAATAATGGTGTTGTAGATCACGATACATCATGGTGATTCTAGGATGAACTTCCCAAACTGAGGAATGAAAGTCCCATATCATCTCCTTGCGTAGTCTGCCGGCACCCATACACATCCCTAGAAATGCAATATCACATTCTCTCATACTTTCCATCCTGGAATAGGGTCCCCCCATGACACACATTCCCATAGGAATAGGCCTTTTGAGCCTGATTGCTGACTCATCCTTACCGGATCAAGAAGTGTAGATGTAAAAGCTACAAAAGATAGAAAAGTCTGCCCTTGTGAGTCGTCCACCTCCAAATGCATCTTCGAGAACGTTGCCACAAGCTACCACTCAATACTGACATCTTGAACTGCTTATATCTGAGTCCTCATGTTAGACGGATCAACCATCACGTTGCCCATTCCCAACATATAGGAAAGCTCAAAGTCAAAGGACTGGAGATACTCAACCCACCTAAGCTCTCTCATATTTAGATCATGTTGGGTGAAGATGTACTTGAGACTCTTGTGGTTAGTGAAAACACAATGTGCTCTCCCATAAGATAATGTCTCCAACAACGTAAGGCATGAACAACTGCCATAAGATCAAGATCGTGCATCGGGTAGTTCATCTAATGTGGCCTCAACTACTGAGACCCGTACACAACGACTCCATCTCCATGCATTAGAACAGCTCCCAGCCCAATACCTGAAGCATCATAGTAAACAGTGTAGCTCTTGCTAGGATCTGACAAGACTAGTATCAATGCTGAAGTCAACCGCTCTTTCAGCTCATGAAAGGCTGACTAACATGAATCTGACAACAAGAACATAGCACCCTTCTTAATCAGACCTATAAATGGTGCCGCTAAGCATGAGTAGTCCTGTATGAAGCATATGTAGTATCCATCCAGCCATAGAAAACTCTGCACCTCAAATACATTCTTCAGCTGCTCCCAGGAATCTACTACTCTCATTTTCTCAAGCTCTATTGATACTCCTGTCTCTGAGATTACATGACCCAGAAAGTTAATCGGTTCCATCAAAAAGTTGCATTTTGAGAGCTTAGTATATAACTGATGCTCTCTCAGTGTACTCAGAATGATCTCAAGATAAATGGAATGGTCAGGTTGAGTGTGGGATTACACCAAGATATCGTCCATGAAGACCACCATGAAAGAGTCTAGGTACGTATGGAACAATCGGTTCATTAGTGCCATGAAAACTGAAGACACGTTCGGGAGGCCGAATGGAATAACCACATACTCGTATAGACCATACCTACTCTTGAAGGATGTAAGAGGTATGTCTGATGGTATAATGTGCAACTGA
Organism: Viscum album; assembly: GCA_963277665.1. NCBI lineage: Eukaryota > Viridiplantae > Streptophyta > Magnoliopsida > Santalales > Viscaceae > Viscum > Viscum album. Next base: position 1,667,198,534 of record OY728119.1, read on the forward strand.
TGATAACCAGACCTCAAATCAATTTTCGAGAACACCCCGGCTCCTCAAATCTCATCAAAGAGGTCAACAATCCTAGGCAAGTGATATCTGTTCATAAACATCAACTAGTTCATCTTCTGATAATCCAAACAAAGCCTAAGGGTGTCGTTTTCCTTCTTTTCAAACAGGACATGTGAACCCCAATGAGATGTACTGGGTCGGATGAAACCCTTCACCAGTAACTCCTCCAACTATTTCTTGAGATCCTGTAGCTCATGTATCGCTATCCTGTAAGGAGGAATGGACACCGGTGCCACTCCTGGAATGAGATCAATCGAGAAAACTACCTCACACTCTGGAGGAAAACACAAAAAGTCATCTGGAATGACATCTCTGAAACGGTCCACCACTGTAGGGATGTCTAACTATAATGTCCCCTGGTCATCAAGATATATACTAGCAATCTGAGTTGTAACTCCTTCTAATCCATGCTGCACTAGTTCTGCTCGATTCCCCTGAACATCCCACTCACCCCGAGGAAGAAATGATCCACCCTCTACTGATATGAAACTCACCCTATCGAGATAACAATGGATGACTACCTGGAAGGGAACTAGCCATTCCATTCTGAGAATGAAATCATAGCCTGTAATCTCCATGACCTAGAGGTATCATAAGAAGTGACACCCAGCAACCTCAAGAGGGTACTCTCTGCACTGACGTATGCTAGATTCCCACTTTCCCAACGGTGTGTCTAAAGTCAATGTATCGGTAGATGAAACTATGCAGATACCACAAATCTCCACAACAGAAATAGAGATAATGTTATGGGAATCCCCTGTATCAAAAATAGCAGAAGATAAAATTGATGATACAATGATCATACCTCGAACTATAGAGGGTCCGAAATCCTGTTCCTGCTAGGTCTGCTCCACTACAATAGCATGAATTGTACCACGGCCTTGTGGCCCTGCCTCAATGCTCTGAGCTGATCTGCCCTGCTGTCACTGATAGACCGGCGACTGACCACCTCGACCACGACCTCCGCCTTGACCTGAATGGCTGAAAGAACTCCAATTCCCAGAATGCTGAGAAATTGGTGGCGTTGATCCTTAACGAGGAGTCATGGATGAACCCATTTCACCAACTGCTGGTGAGAAAACCTGACAGAAGTGCTGAAGGTGACCCATCTTTCCACAAGATCGGCACTCCACTGGGTCTCTCTAGCACTTCACCCTCGTATTCCCAGCCCTTCCACACTAGTAGCATATGAACTAGCTACCTGAAGATGTGTCTCGCTGCCTCATATCACCGCGTATAGACTCCCTATGGCACTTCCTACAGTCATCTGGTGAAGCACTATCCCTGGATGAGGAACAACCCTAAATCTATCATCCAGAATCTCACATATTTTTCTCTCCAATTAGTTCCAATTTGTCTATGAAAGTGATGGAAGTCAGCCCGAAGATATTCACCTTTGAGTGGATCTCCCTTCTTAGGCCATCCTCAAACATACTTGCCATGAACAACCCATCTGCACTCTGGAGGGGTGTGAAACGCTGAATCTCTGTGAAATGAGAGGAAAAATCAATGACAGGAAGAGTACCCTCCTCTAGGATCATGAACTCCCATGCTCGACCAGCCCTCAGGGTCTCCGGATAAATGTAGTCATAAAATATGTGATGAAACTCCTCAAACGCCATAACCTGCTGATGAACCGCCTGTGAGATCACGTCCCACCACCTCTTGGTGGAGTCTTGTAGAATGTAGGTAGTGAGATTAACCCGCCTTTCTGGAGGCATATCCAGATGCTCGATGATCGTCATCATGGCTTCTAGACATGACTCTACACCCTGAGGTCCTCCTTCCCCTAAAAAGGTGGGAGGGTGTTGCAGTAGTAAAACCTGAGTCAAGACTTCCATAGACGAGGTAGGAGGCGATTCTCCCTGGAAGGTCTGCATCGTCCTCAAAAAGCCTTCCCTAAACTGTGCATCAGTGCCTATATCAGGTATCACCACTAGTGCCAAGGATGGAACAATAGAAGAATCTACAAGAAGTTCCTGATCAGCCATATCTGATGTCTGATCACTGCCTGGAAACTTGTGTGCAACCGGAGGATGTCTCGGGGGCTTGAATCTGCAAGGACAAAAGCACACTTTAGATCACATTACCATGGACTAAAAACCTGGAGCATAATAAGGGAATAGGGGAAATAAAGCATTCAAAATTTACAAAACATGACTACAAGTCAAGTATAAAGACTACACGGTGTGTTCCCTAAAGTAATTTACAGGGGCGTGTACTTCAACCAAAACTGGTCATGTAACATCCCCAAAACACAGTGTGTTGTGCCAACACACGGCATGTACTTGAATTCTCTTCCCAGCCCGAGTCCTCTTACAAGGTTAAGCCACACATCTCTCCTAATAAAAAACTACACAGCATGTTTAAGGTATACACAACATGTACTTATCAAGATTCACCCGGCCCATGTTGTTAGTGACTAGGCCGGTGTACCCAGGTCACACTACACGGCGTGTTCCAGAAGGACACGACGTGCACTAAGAAGTCCTAATAGACATTGTGGTTAGACACACGGCTAGCTACATGGCTGACACTACATTGTGTGTTTCAGGTGGACAGGGCGTGTAAAATTTAGACACGGTGTGTATGTGAAAAGATAACATGATCCTTCTTGTTCGTGACACAGTTTGGGTAACTATTTCATACTACACAGCGTGCTAAACTAGTACACGGCATGTTCTTACCAGATTTTTCACATCCTCGTGTCCTTGCTTGTACAGATAGTGACACAACTTTAGACTACACGACGTGTATTAAAAAAGTACACGCCGTGTATTCTGGGTTTTTCATGACGGTAGCCTCATAACTGCACCAGAGCCTAGAAAACAAAGGAAATAAAGCATTGAGGTGCCAAATTCCGATCCGTGAAGACCCATACTCCCTACGAATCAAGGTTTTTCATCTTTAACAAGTCACAACAATGTAAACAGGTCAATGATCCACCAAATTCCGGTATATGACTGCCCATAACACATCAATAACCAATATTTGGCATTCATTCATGTAAAACCTTACTCAATCAATGCTTTAACAGGAAGCAGATATTTTCATCAAAAATATATCATAATAGTATAAATATTCTACACAAAATCTATCACAACAACATGAAAAAGACAATGCATCCTAGATGACATGAAAAGAATGAATTACATGTGATTTCTAGAAAGTTCCTATATGATGCATGAGATGGCATACCTTCATCCCATCGGGTTGCAACAGAAATAGAACCACAATAACAACAATGGTAACAAAACAGTGCATGTGAATCATCCAATGGTGAAATAAAATCAACTGTAAAATTGAAAACTAGTAAAATTATAATAAATGAGGTAGTATGGATTTCCCCAGTACATGGGTTAGCTACTCCCGGACACATCTTATTACCATGTACCTATTCAGTCCTATCCCTGGATAAAGGCTCGAAATAGTTAGTCAAAAGAAAAGAAATTCCTCTGATACCATTTTGTAATGCCTTGGTTCCAGAAGCCACCCAGTGGCGCCCCGTACCCGATTGGTCACATGGCCTCATGCACATTTCCCCGAATGCCAGAGGCTGCAGACTAGAAGCGAGGGCCTTGGGTGTGATAGTGGGGAAACTATGCCCTCATTGGAAGAGTAAACAACAGAAGTAACAACACATACAATAGCGGAAGCATTAAATATCAACAACAATAACAACAGAATACTAATAAATAAACAACTGGAGAAGAAGTATATGTAAATGTTTCATGATACATATATGTCTTGTAAAACTGCCAAACAAGTCACAATGATGAATATAGTACTAAACCAAATTACAAAAGAAAAACAATAGATGAGAAACTCCTCAGAATCAAAAGCCTCGGATTGGACTCATGCTATCCCACTCTAGTGCAATAAAGAACCTGAAGTAGAAAGGCACTTTCCCTTATCTTTACCAACAACAATATAACCAGTTTTGTCTCAAAAGAATGACCCAAATAAGGTGTGAGATAAAATCCCAGTAGGAAACCACCAAAAGATCTGTGCTTAACATTCAGTGAACATATGGAAGGTAAAATTACAGAAATAGTAAACAAGAGTACTAGACAGCAAACAATCTGTAGTTTCTTGAACATAATTACAAACAAGTAAATAGACACTCAAGAAAGTTGAAAAAAAATCTAACCTATGGTTAGTTCTCATAGCCTAACCCCTATGGTTTAAACTAAAACCACTGGAAACCCTCTGGGAGGCAAAAACAGTCTCACCCTTCTAGTTCAACTAAATAAATAGACTCTGTGGGGAAGCACTCACCGTCAATTACCCCTATAGTCTTGTATCATACTAAAGGAGCTCTGAGGAATCACTCAACATCTCATTCCACCTATGCCCAGCGTCGTGGAACTGCAGACACTCTGAAGAATTACTCAACGTCAATTCCCCATATGGTCTCACATTATATTATAATGAAACTCTGGAGAAGACCTTACGTACATTCTCCATGTGGTCTACTACACTAGGTTCTCACGTCCCTGGGTAAAATCAGCAAGTATCGCATCACGTAATGGAAAAAGTAACCTAAAGAACTACTTGGATAGCATAGACAGCCTCTCAGCATGAAAGAAAAGTCATACCACCCAACAACTAGGAATGGAGCGGGAAATAGCCTAACAGACAAAACTAGACCAACCGTCATAAACATGCAAGCATGTACGGGAAAAGCATTCAAAGCATAGTAAATTACCATATTCACTATTAATAACCTCTACTAAATAATATAAGAAATTCCAAAAAACAAAAAAGGAAAAAAGGAAACCCATAGTACTCCATTCAAGTGTATTGGGGAAATTTTCAAAAATACTCAAAGTCTTCCTACAGAAAGGCACAATCCACCTACCTTGACTTTAAGAGATTGATATACTCGAACCTCGAATTGTGAATCTCCTTGGAACTTCGTAGATCTTAGAAAATTTCCCAAATTCTCAACCCACAATAAATTGAGAAAGAGGAGGAATTTGGAAATTAAGCTCTAGGAGAAGGAAGAGCTTACCTGTATGGTTCCAATGCCATCGATGGTAGTCAATTCAGAGAATGGATATAGGATCGGGGGTTCGTTGAAGATTTACAGTCGTACGGGACGCTCTCAGTTGAAGAAGCTGGAGAAGAAAACAGTTCTGGTGTTAAGACCCGACCCCAGTGCGTTTAGTGGAAAAAATAAAGTACACAGAGTGTACTTTTGGAGTAAACGACATGTACTAGGATTTTACATACTATGAATTAGGCGGCCTCCATGTCACCCCTATATGATCATGTGTGTTTCCACGACACGTCCAACACACAGCCTTGAGAGGCAACAAAGTACATGATGCGTACTCAGAAAGTACACGACGTGTACTTCAAAATTTTCCAGAAACAATTCTTTTCTCAAAAACTCCAGAAAAAGGAGAAACATAAATGAAAGGAATATACAGGTTCTTATATGGAAGTAGGAATTCAAGATTATTTATTCTCATACACTCTATATTGTGATATGGGATAGAATTCATGAGTCACAATTACGAGGGGAGGACACAATAGATTATTTCTATTATGCTCCCTACTATGACCATCCTGTATTGATATATCTTAATTGACACATTTGATCCAATCAGTACTTTATAATAAATCTTTTATCTAATTTTGATTATTTCTTTATTTTAACTATAGATAAATGCATATATTTTTATTTATTTTTCTTATATCACACACCGCAATAACATATATGATTCATTGAAAGGAGAGACATTTTATTTAGCATATTTTCATAGAGCAATATAAAATATAATTCTTCACATGTATGAGATTTATCATTGGGTTTTCCTTGATATTTTTTTGTGAAACGAAAGGTGATAACCATTATATGGATGTTTCAATGGTTGTGATATTTTTATCGATGAATCCCTTGATGACATGGAATGGGGTGATGATTTCAATAAATATCATCTTGATGGTACTCTATTTTTTCTTTCATACTATTGTATAACCCATCCACAAAAATAGGAACAAGTACATGCACAACCACGGGTTATTTTTCAAGAGGCCCCCAGATGCATCTGTTATTAATTTTTCTACACGGAATGGTAGTGTGTCCCGTTTTTCTAAAATTATTGAGGCTAACTAGTTTTTGTTCTAGTAATTATTTCCTTATGATCTGTATATATCCACCATATATCTGCAATATTCTTCACAAGTTGGAATGGTTTCCTGTCAATAACCATTTTTTATAAAGTTATGATATGTTATGGGTGAGGAGACTATAAATACAACACCAATCACATTTTATGATTTAGAGGTAGGTGTTGGAGATACTGCACAAGAGGTGCATACTCCAAAGCATAGACATCAACATTTACTATGTTGAGGCGTTATCAATACCCTCAACTGTGGCATAGAGAAGCACATGATACAACCAAACAACTAAGAAGTAAAAATGTTATATGTTTTCTTAATCATTACTTGTAAATTATTTTTAAACCTACTAATAGGGTACATTTTTTACATAAAAAATGAAATTGATATAATTAAAAAATATTATCAATATTTATTAATGATCAACAAACATTAATATTAATTACATAATTAATAATAAATATAACAAATATTTTTTATTATACCAATAATTCTTATAATAATTATTCATATTATGTTTAATGAACAACAACATTGAAAATAATTAATAATAATATTTTTAAATTATGTTAATACTTATATTAGTTATACATGTTATGAATAATTAATAATCATAATAAAGATATTATTATATATTAATAATGATATTATTTACGAATAATAATAAGTTTATTTATTACATATTAATATATTATTAAAATATAATAAATAATAAGTTTATTATTATTAAGTATACGACCAATTACTAAATTAAAAGTAATTATATCCACAAAAAGTCCACATAAATTCATACATTCATAATAATAATAATAATAAATTATATTTATACTTAGAAATAATATTAACGAACTATGTAGAAACATTAATATTCATAACTACATCAGTAGTAATAATAAATAGCATTTTCTAATTATATTAATACTTCTTGTTATATTAATCCATGTCATGAATAATAAAAAATAAAATTAAACCTATTATTAAATAATTATAATATTTTTAATTAAGGAATGTAATATTTATATTAATTACATAATAATATGTTATCAATTAATAGTGGTTGGGGATTGTCTTGACTTGAATAGAACCCCTTATACTACATTTAAGACCGGATCAAAACTTGATGGTCTATATTTATGGATCAATTCAATGGAATTATGGAATGAGGTTGAGAAAAAGATAATAGATTCATGTAAAAGAGGGTGGAATATAATGGGGGCCACAAGAGTAGAGAATGATCAAAGATTATAGTGGAAGGAAGGCCCATTGGAAGGCATCATGTGATAGTCGGCAGATGATCCATGGTTCCGCAGATTAGTTGGTGGGGCCTCAAGGGAACTCTAATGGATCATGAATCAGGCCTATAATGGAAATGTGGGATAGACAGTCACATGGAGCTGTACAATAGACAATTGAAATTGTTAACCTGTACTACATATTAATCGTAGAAATCTTCCAAATCAAATTTCTACAGAAAAAATAACGTTTAAAAATAATAATAAATATTGGTGAATATTTCAATCTAAAAAATGATTTTTAATGAATCATAATGGATAGAAAAAAATGAAAACCTCAAATGTATATGTTAACATATGACTTTTTTGGACATAATTTTATGTTTTATAACAGACGGATATATTTATTAATATAAGATAGTGACTGTTAATAGAATCCTATTTTTGTTAACATCTATCTGTGTTAGACATAACTTTAGGAAAATTATTTATAATACTTTCCAGTGACCATGAGACTTGTTATATGATATAAGCTACTTATTATCTACTTGTTGATTATTCTATAAGCAATTCTAGACTTTTATAGTCATTGGGAATGGCTAATTTATAGATGTTCCATGTTGGGGATATTGTGAATAATGATTATCATCTTATGAAGAAGTTTATTGGAAATAATCCTTCTATCCAATATGTTGTTACTCATAAAAATTGACCGTAAATAAATATATTTCAATTTTCTTCATTATTCCCAGTTATAAATCATCTTATGTTAATTTGAATCAAGATGAAATTATTACGGATAATAATATGGATTATAATTCATCAAAAACTATACCGAAGGATGGATCTTATTTTTATAGTATGAGTAAGCCCTATCAATCTTATAATAGGAAAAAGTCATAAATTTTAATCACTAAAAATTGGGAAATAGATTTTTTTCCATTCAATGAATCATGTGGGGATGTACAGACATCCCCATTGGACTGTAAATCAAATCATATATAGGGTAATATGCATAAGGATCCCACTCCTCAGGCTTTGACATTACATATCCATTACAATGAGAAGCGATGTGTATTGACAAAGGAATCATGAGATTATTATTCTTATAACATGGGTACATAGATAAGGGTTTTTATTTAATCATCTATTATAATGATTTTACACAATTCCTTAGGCAAGATTAGAGACTATAGGTTATCAAAAATATGTCCCTATCTAAAAGTATTCAATATATATTTAGGATGAGGTGATCAATCCTATGACTAGTGAATATTGTTGAGACATGACTAGGTGAAATAGAATGTATGTAATGGATATCTAATACATATTTCAAACCACAAATATGAGGAAAAACATGTTCAAATATTTTTTAGCTCAACTGCATTGTTAAATACTATTCATACCATAAATAAAAAACGAATAAATTAATTTGAAAAAAATGAAGCATTAACAATTTAGTACTACCATTCCATTGCACCAGAAAATTTCCGTCAGATTTTTCATTATTCTTGTATAATTGTTTCTTCATATTGGGATATAGTTTAGGGGCATTGATTCTTATAACCTTGTTATCTCGACACATTAAAAGATTTTGGTTAACCACATCCTCACCATAAAATTAATTAACCAATTTATTCTCAATAAAGGATACAGTGTAATGAATTTGAAGAAAATAATACGTACAACTGAATTCATTGAAGCATAAATAAAAATGATAAAAACATAAAATTTAAAATAATAAATGAACTATATTTTTTAAACATTTAAAATATGGAAACAACCAGAAAAAAATGGAATTTTATTGATTTTATGAAAATAACAATAAATCAAGATAAAATGTATATACCTGAGACAACGAAATATACATGGGTTATGTCACAAATCTTGCATCGTTGTTTGACTATAGTCGTAAATATCAACCATACTAATGCTCCTATTATGCATGTATAAAATTAATATTTAATTATGTTGGTGTTTATTTTTTAATATATAAAATTTGAGAAATTGAAAAAAAATATTCTAGGTTTTGTTCAATGATTCTAGTAATACGTGAAGTAAAATATATATTATGATCTTATATAGTAATTATTAAAATATTAATGTTTTTCAATTTTATTAAATGAAATTTAGGAATTTATAATTAGTATTACATGACTGTCTTCAACGATTTCATTAAAATTTTTGATGTAATTTTAAATTTTATAGATGAAAAGTAATTTATATGTGTTTTTTTAGATTACTGGTGATGATTTTGAATATTGTAATTTGATACAAAAATTGATAACAAAATGTTTTATATTTGAAAATATTTAAATTAAGAAGAAATAAAAAATAATCATAGTATTTTTTATAAAATGGGAAGAAAGTTTTGTTTAAATAAACCAAAAATCTGTAAACAAAATATAAAAAGTTCTATGGTTGTACATGTATCATATATTCTCTCATCACTATATTTGTTATAGTTAAAAATTTCATTAATTTCATGTCAACGAGAACAATTGAAAATAATTCTATGTGGTCAATCACTATCAATTCCACTCTAAATCTATTGGATTTAAAATACTTATTAGATACTTATTTATATGATATATTATGATTGAATACTAACAACATTAAAATTTAATAATTACAGAAAATGAAATCTAAGAAATGAAAATGTCGGAGTAGTGTCAATAGGTGAGTTTTTCCATTTATCAAACCAAAATTTTTCATCTGAAGAGTATAAATTATTCATATAAGAGTTTCATGGTTCATAATATCTAATGTGAGTGCATTGATGTTTTTTCTTTGTAGATGATATTTATCACCTTATAGGATATGATAAAATGATTACATATTAATATCTATATTATTGATGGAAATAATCAAACATTAAATAATACTACATAATTACATTTAAATTATTATCATATATTACTATCTTCTTGATAGTTTTTGAAATTAGAAATTGTTTTTGGTTATTTTAATACTAAACTAATATAGAAGAACTGTTCGAATGTATTTTTGGTAGACTACAAAACAATGATGGCTTGGTAAAACCAGAAATACTAATTGAAGAATATGAAACATTATGATTAATAAATTATAGAGTATACATCTAGGATGTAGACACATTGAAACAATAAAAGATCATAAGTAATATTAAGTAATATGACAAAATATTTTGAATCTTTCAACAATTAAAATATCTAGGACGAAAAGTAATTTTTTTTCATTAAATGTAGTCAAAACAATAACAGAGGTTAAATGAAGTTCCAAAATAGAATATGATACTATTGTGAAGATGTAAAATATAAACTGAACAGTAAATAGAAATAAAAAAAGGTAATATATATATATATATATACCAAATATCGGGAAGATCCCTATTAATAAAAAAAGGAAAAAGGCAATAAAGAAAGGAAAGAAAGATGGGGTCATACAAGCATCATTCCCTCATTCCAAAAAATACATATTATAATTTTTTTATAAATCATATATGAATAAATTAAATGTTAGTAAATGAAATGTATAACTTTGTGAAAGTTATTGTCTTCTCAAATAAAGAATAGTTTGTTACATAATATATTAAATGTTAATAGAATACAACGACTACATTATTATAATAAGAGTTATTTTTTATTTATGTGGAGTAAATATGCGTGGAAAATACATAAATATACATAAATTTAACTGTAATAAAATGTTCCTGTTAGATGTTCTTACATAACACTTCTTTCAATCATGTAATAAAAGTAAGTGAACTCAATACTGGATAGTGGAAGTTGAACCTCACATGTCTGAACATATATGGTTGAAGTGAACATTATTCATCAAACATGTCTGTTTTCATGTAGCTTCATTAATTTTATGATATTTGAATTTTTTTAATATCACACAGGCCTTCATGCAACAACAATGTGTATATTAAAATTAGGTGATGGCTTCTAATTGAACACTGAATCGTCATTCCAATTAAAAGGTACTCTAAAATTTTAACTAAACATTAAAAATATCAAATCATAGGTTGTCATTATTGAATACAATAAAAAAATATGTGTACATGATAAGACATTATATAAAAATAAAAATAATGATTTTTATTTTTTTCAAACAAACTCACATGTTCATCACTATAATGTGGACAATAAAAATAATTTCATTGGTGTACTTGGATGATGAATTAAACCACATATTGAATACATGACCTTGTAAATTGTGTTTTTCATCAAACTCATAGGTAATATAATTCAATGGAGTTATTGATCATTAAATTTTGGTTACTATGTATTTTTATTATTTGTGTATAAATAACAAATAGTCACTAATAAGGAGAATCATGAAAATATGCATACCATCAATGAAAAAACACATTGATATTTCAAAATTATAATTTAAAATATACCTATGGAAATTTCACAAAAATAACCTTATTAACAATATTTTGTGTGGAATTATAGACTATGTTATTGACATCCTCAACAGATAATTTAAAACATTTTCATTATTTGACCCTATATATGGAAACATATATTTGTTAATGATAGAACACATTCATTAAAAAATATAACCCAATAGAAGACATTGATTTGAATTGAATTTTTTTTAATAGTCATTGAATACGAAATAATTAAAGGATATTGACTTCTATGTAATTTGAAAGTCCATATAACATCAAAATATAACATATATATTCATGGAATTAATGAAATATACCCAGAATGAAATCCACTTATAATTTCAACTTAGATAAAATAGTCACCCAAGTGCAAAAAAATCATATTAATTCCATTACGTAAACCCACTTATTAATTTAAAATTATATGAAATATAATGGGTACCCCAATACTCAATGTAATTTTCTGGGTATCTAACCAAGATACAATGGTACCATTAAAAATTTCATCTATGTATATGTTCTCTATCATATCTTTAACAATTCATACAATGCAAACAAAATCATAGATGTAAAAATTATTTTATTCATATGTAGTGATAGATAACAGTATGTCATTTACTTCTAGAACAATATCCCAAGGTGGTGATAATATTGAAAAATATTTCAAATAACTATCATCAACAATATTATAATGGAAATTAGGTTATCCATAGTCAATAACTACATTCATTAGGTTCATAAGTGGTTTAATAAAATATGTTGATGAAATTTTTATGACTACATTACCATTAATAAGATCAAAAATTCAACCATCGTCAATATCCAAAGTCCACATAGAATTATCATTCACTTAATATGAATAATACTTAGAAGTAGTTGAATGAAAAATATTATTATTTTTGAATGATAAAAAATGAAATTGTTTCCACATATATGATGAAATTATACATGAAAACACAATGTCAGATTTGTCACAACCTATTATTACTTATACGTGAAATCCCCACCCAAGATAGCTGTTAGATAACAAAAAGGTAAATTTGATGTATCATCATTTTTTTAAATAACATTATATATTTAAAATGTTTATCAAGAGATTAAAATATTATTTATGAATCATTAGTTCCATATCCCAAATGACCAGGTTTGTTAATTGATAATGTTATGAAACATCACTCTCATATGTAATATTGAAAACTAATGACTCGTTAACTAATACTAAAATATGAAATCTAGAAAGGTTCTTCCTCCCAAAATGAAAAAGTAATGATTTCATTCCACTAGAATAAACTATTAGAAAATATTATCTTCTGACCATATAAGGCATGTTTTACTCACCAGATTAATGCCTTATTTGTGTCTCCATATCCATTAATGCTAAAAAATAGCAAACGATAATAAAGTGATAATAAACCCCATACCATGTTTCTATTCAATGGTAACACTACATTGTAAAGTGATATAATAATTATTAATCCTTTCACTATTAAAAATATGTTCTTCTGCAAAAAAAATTATATTTTGTATGAATTAGGAATTGTAACTATCATAGGGGGATACAAATGAAGAGATATACCATTGTTGGGGAAAATATTGTATATTTCGTGAAAATAATACATTTTTCATTAATGATCAAGGAGTCTAATATTTAAGAAAGAAATAGATAGTATTATAAAATATAATATAAATAGATTTCTATAGTCATCTCCAATTTCATGTGTAATTAAATTTTAGGTATGAAGTTACAAAAAAATTGATCTGATAGAAGTTAATTATAATTCTATATTACTATATGCTGCAAGCCTATCCATGAAATTAGAAAAATACTGTTATAAATAAAATAAAATCAATCATTGAGTGTAAAATCTAGGAACAAAGTCAATTATTATTATAAAATTTTATCATAATATATTTCTATAGCCAACACCATTAACATGTATAATAAAATGATTGGTTTAAAGTTACAAAATGAATCAAATTAATAGATTTTTTTGAGAATTCTATAATTCTATAGGCTACAATAACATCCATAACAATAAGAGTAATGTATTATAATTAAAATAGAATAAATCAATATAGTAACAAAAATTTCCAAAGAGACTGGTATTGATATTATAACAAAGATGTGTAAAATGTTTTCACAAACAACAAATAATCTAATAATAACATATTAAAATGTATTTCCTACCAGTTTAATGATTTATTTGTTCAAGGAACATTAAATGTTACATTCAGAGGGTGTACATTCGAAAATTCATAAATATGACTAATGTAACAAATATTTAATAGATTATAAAATAACATTACATAAAAATTAAAAAACATTCAGATCCTGAATATACAATTTAACTGTAGGCTGAAATATTAATAATAATTTTATGAATGAAGTTTTATAAATATGAAAATATAAATTAGTGTACCATGAAGGGTTTATGAAATAGAATATTTAATATATATATATATAGAAATTTATTGTAATACTATTATTTTTCAGTTAGTTATACGTATTTATAAAATAAAAATATAGTAAAATTGCATATCTTGTATTTCTATCCTATGTCATTGGGAAAATAGAATATCTTCGGTAATGATGTTCTAAGTTTAATTCCATTCCTCAAGCTGACACCTATTTTCAAACATCAAAAAACACATTTCCATCAGCTAGTAGACCCAAAGATGAACAAGCCTCTCTGAATGTATCATGAGTAATACTATTCAATGTTTTAATTTCTTCATATGAAGTGTACCCTATTACTTTTGTTTGAGAAACATGTATGTAATATAGATCTGCAATTGTTGGTGGCACATAATACAATATACCAATATATAATCCATATATGCATGGATACCACATTTTTTCATTAGATCTGAACACAAATATTATTGTAAATTCTATATATGTTATAATTCTTCCTTTTGGGTACATTTAATTTTATTCAAACTAACAACAAAACAATGTTTTTTCAGAAATTATTATCTTACTCATGATATCTTTAGTTTTATCATTGTCAAGTGTAGGTCATAGTGTTGTTTCATTTTAAATTAATTTGAAATTTTCTACTAGGGGATATCCATAATGGATTTCAGAAAAAAAATCATCTGGTAAGAATCAAAATGATATATGTACCATCATTCAGAATATATTTTAATCACACATATACTTATGTTAGACCATTGTCTACTATTGGTCTCATAGAGTTCCATTGTAACACAATCATCATAATTTTTCATATATGTATATAAATATTTTTTAGAATTTTATATATTGAAAAATTATATATTTAGATGACTTTGATACTTTAATTCCAAAATTGGAATGTATGGGACAACGAACCAATTATCCAATTTATCACCATTATTTAGGACCATACATCCATAGTAATTTCGTTGATATACATCATACCCATTATGATCAATTGTTTTATGAAAAATATTGGATAAAAAATACTAAATTTTCCATTTATCATGAATGGTGTCTGACAATTAGCATGAGCACAAGGATCGAAAATGAGAAAATATATAGTATGTTCATGCTGTTTTGGGATGGTACCATTATTTGTAATTTCTATACAGGCAGTTCTAGTATTTTCATATAGAGTGTTGACATTGTATTCAAGAAAAATAAATAATAAAATGTCCACATCTTCTAACCATCCGTTTTGAAAATTAGCAGAATGAAAAATAATTTGGGAATGAGTAGGATTAATGAATTTACATAAAACATTGTAACGTCATTGACCTAGGAGCCAATAAACTAGTGCACCAATCTCGGTAACTACATAAGCTCAAACACACCTCTTGGAATGCTAGATGATTCTGACTATTAGTGATGGTCTAATAGGTCATGTATGGAGAATATATTCTCAAAACCATAGTAATCCACAATAAAAACTAGTTTTAATAGTTGGAAAAAAGATAAAAATCCATAACATGCATAAATAACCAAATCCCAAGAATGGGTACAACCATAAACTACATTAAATATGTCATGTCTTGCTATAGTGTCAAACGAAAAAACCCAAAAGAAATAAAATTGTTTAATCCCTAATATGGTCTAGAATCCTAGACTAGAACCACACCCCAAGATGTTCTATGTCTTACTCAAATTTCTAGCATAGGTCCATTCCCCTTTCCAGGAACTGCAGGCATGAAATATGCTCGGGTACCCAACGTCGTCCCAAGAAGGGTGTTACTATAACTCCATAGGCCACCACCCACAGTGTCTACAAAATATCGAGCAAGGAAGATAGTGCATGAAAATAATAAATAAAGTCACATTAAGGTAACCGTTCCGCATGCTATTTTTATTTATGATACATTAAGTTACCCTACCAAATAACCCATGATTACTTCCAAGACATTTCATTTATCATTTCACCCGTTTTCATGCGTTCAATGGATTAAGAATGATCAATGATTTCAATATGTGTAAATTATAAAGTCTTATCTCACTAGGCATCGTATCATGGCAATTCTAAATATCCTCACATCAATGCCTTTGTTCGGTGGGAATACATCTGTTAGGGGAATAGAAGTATTTCCTCTTCCTAAACTAATTCATTTAGGGGAGGATCTATAACCTCGTTCCAACTCAACCCATGTGCATTTGACCTAAAGTCAATACACCACACTTCCAAGTTAGGTGCACAATCATATTTATCATTCACCAAAAAACACCATACCACAACAACATAGCCAACATCATTCGAAATCATCACAATAATCTCAATAACAGAGAAATTACATTTTTCCTCCATCTATAAACACATTTATTATCCATGTTACTTAACCCATTTATCCCCATTATCATTCTCCATGCCTATCTCACTATGAATATTCCTGTAATAATCTAACCCTTAGAAATTTCACATTTATTCCATTAACCCTTTTTCATGCCAACCAAACAACCTCTTATGTAATTACCCAACCTCAGTGTTTTGATATGCACCAATTTCACTTCAAATAAGCATTTTATCATATTCTTCATAGGATATATGTTCTCACATAACAACCTACACTTACATACCTAGTTTTAATCCTGGAGAATATATTTAAGCCCCTCAGGGTTCCCTAATTTTATTTAATCATCCTCCTTGCACCCCATGGGTATTAATAGGGGGTTTAATTAACCTTTTAGACACAAATACATCACATATTGTTAAATACATAAAGAAATCTTAAAACGAGGGAAACAATAAAACCCTTCATGAAAAAATCTACACAAAACCCAAGGGATATGACATGTAGTCAACATATCTTGAATCCATTGGTGAATGAACTCCCAACTAAATCCTTATACCTCGATTCAGATAACTCTTGAAGCATTACCATAAAACTCATCAAAAAATTCATTTTTAAGAGCATCATATGGATACAGAAATGTAATGGAAACCATAAATCAAAAATATAAGAAAGAGGGAGATTATCATTTCCTGGATATTCATTTAACAACTGACGGTGCACCAATAGCTTTTGAATGATGTATATAGGCCTCTTGGATGATCTTCAAAGCCTATCTCGACACTAGGAGTGAAGGAGGTAGAGGGAAGAGAAATACAAAGTTGGGTATGAGAATCCCAAAATGGAATTTTTGGAAATTTTTAAATGATTCTGGGATGCAGGGTTTCCCCCACACGGTTTTCTAAACCGTGTGCAAACAATGCGGACACCACTGTCCAAAAATTCACCTCCTTCTTGGTTTACCTGGGCTGCCCACACGACAAGCAAAAACCGTGTGACTAGCCCAAAAAACTATGCCCCCCACCTTTTCTATGTCCCGAACCCCCAGAACACCCCCTATAATCCTTAATGACATTGGAAAGAACATAATTAACTAAAATAAAAGTTCTTAAACTGAGTCATAAGTAAAACATTCCTTATATAGAAATCCAGTATCTTACAGCCTCTTCACCATATAACAGCTCATCCCATAGCCACTCTTCCTAGGCATCATTGAGTTTATAAAGAAAATAGATTAGGCTACTGGACTCGTATAACATATTCTCGCTCCCATGTTTCCTCCTAAACATTTCCACATTCCCATAAAACATGAAATATGGGCACAAACATACCCCAAAAACCTTCCCTCTATGATCTACAATACAAACTAGGTGCTCCTCAAAGGACGCATCAGCCTCGAACTCGACATCCTCAACATTTATAACATGAGATGCATTAGGGTTATACTATTAGAGTTGTGAAACACGGAAAAATTCAGGCATACCACTATACAACTATGCAAGAGACAATCAGAAAGCCACCAGTCTGATCCTCCCCATAATCTCAAATGGCACCAAATATCTAGGTGCCAACATGACCTGTTTCCAAATTCAATTGTGACCCAAACTTGGTGACAACCATAAGAAAAAACTATCACCAAACATGAACTCAAGAGGTCGAAGATTCTGTTCTGTATATGAATTTAGCCAAATATAAGCTATTTCCATACACTATTGAATCAAACGAAACTTATCTGACATCTTCTACACAAGACTCAGCCCTAAAAACTCAGAATCTCAAGCCCCTAACCTACACAAAAGTGATCTACGCAGTCTCCCATATAGTGACTCAAGTGGGGAAATATAAAATGTATCCTGAAAAGAGTTTTTATAAACAATCTCTACAAGATATAAGCGTTTTCGCCATGAAACACCGAAATATAAAACACATGATATTAACATTTCTCTAAATACATGTATTGTATGCTCCAACTTCCCATCAGAATGTGGTTTGTACGTTGTAATCAGAAACACCAGTGTAAGAAGTTCCATCTGTATTCCCTTCCAGAGGTACAAGGTGAAATGAAGATCCAAATATGAAACTATGGTTCATGGCCCACCATGAAAACAAACTATTTTCAATCATTCAACTCCCCCAACTAGTTGAATGTATAGGTATCTTTAATTGGAAAGAAACGGGACACTTTGGTTAGCCGATATACCACCACCCAAATGGAACCATTCCTCCAAGGTGTCCTCAGTAGACCCTATGTGAATTCAATCGTGATGTTATTCCACCTCCACTCTGAAATAGGAAATTACTGTAACAACCCACCCGGGCATTGATATTCCGCCTTCACATAATGATAGGTAAGGCATCATGCCAAATAACTTGGCACTTATTTATTCATTCCCAACCACAAAAACTGCAAAAAATATCATGGTACATCTTAGTCAGTCCCATATGCATTACCCACTTTGACTCATGGAACTTGCACATCAACTCTTCACATACATCTACTAGTACAACAAACTACCATGAACATACAAAACTCTATTAGTGCTGAAAATCCAACAAGATGGTGACTCCCCACCTTTAAGACTTTCCTTCGCAAAAAAACTCTCTAGATCTACCAACCGACTCTCCTTAACTTAGATCAAAAGTGTGGAATTAGCTACTATTGATTTAATGGTCATCTGGTCATGCCCCTCCTCTACCTCCAAATGCATCTATACAAACAAGTCCATCACCACCCACTATGAATTGGATCCTTGAACTACATGATTATGATTCTTCTGGATTAGAGCATCGGTGACACTATTCCCCATCAATAGTGTTTACACCCAGTCAAAATCTAAATACCATAGGTACATGACCCATCGTTACAGTTAAAGATACAAATCCTGCTAAGAGAAGATGTACTTTTGACTTTTATGGATGGTAAACACCAAAAATGGTTTTTTTATAAGTAATTCCTCTAACACATTAATGCACGAACCAAATATGCTAACTCCGAGCCAAGAGTGGGATAATTTCATTCACGTGGCCTCAATTTTCTCAACCCATAAGTTACAACCAAATCGTCATGCATCATCATTACCCCAATTCTAACACTGGAAGCATCACATAATAATGTGTACCTCTTACCAGGTTTGGGTAAGATCAAAATCATTGTGGTGGTCAACCACTTCATTATCCCCTGGAATGAATTCTAACAAGCCTCTAACCAAGCAAACATAACCCGCTTCCTAGTTAGTCCTATGAGAGGCAATGCCAATGGACATAAATCTCTAATAAGCCTTCAGTAATAACCATCAAAACCTAGAAAACTATGAATATCAAAGATGTTCCTGGGATGATCGCAATATACCACAGCCTAAACCTTTTCTTGGTCCACTAATACTATTGACTGGGATATGATATGTCATAAAAAGTGCACCTCTTGAATCCAAAACTGAAATTTTGATAGCTGGCATAAAGCCTATACTCCCTTTGTGTACTCAAGACGATTTCACGATGTTTGGATTGATCATCATGAGTTTTAGAGTACACCAAAATTTCAACAATGAAAACACTAAAATCTAATATAGATAAGTAAGGAATATCCAGTTCATCATGGACATGAATGAAGCTTGTGCATTGTTCAACATAAACGAAATTACCCAAAATTCATAAAAATCATACCTACTTCAGAAATCCATTCGGGGTACGTCATAAGGACTCGACCTCAACTTGTGGTATCCCAATCTCAAGTAAATAATGGAAAAAATTAAAGAACCATTGATATGATCAATCAAGTCTTAAATTCTAGGAAGAGGGTATCAATTCCTAACTTTCATCTTGTTCGACATCATTTAATCAACTAATAGCCTCAGTTATCCATTAACCTTCCTAGAAAACAGCACAGGAGATCCCCATAGTGATTTACTAGGATGTATAAACCCCTTAAGCTTCAATTCATCTAGTTGAACATTTAGTTATTGGAGATCTGTTGGCATCATTCGGTAAGGTGGAATGGAAACTAGCTCCACTCTAGGAAACAATTTGATCATGAACTCAACATATCTATCAGGTGGTAACCCAGATAAGTCATTAGGAAACACGTCAAAAAACTAGTCCTAAAAAAAGGGAAGACTGGCTGTCCTTTCTCCCCATTATCTATCATAAGGCATGACACATGGGATATGAGCTCCCCCATTTTATGGCGTAGCATCTCTGTGTGGCCTTCTCAAGTATCATACTCACCTAGAAGGACATGAGTGCTCCCATCGAGAGATGTGAATGTTACCCGATGTCGGTAATAGTTGATATGGGACTCATATGACACCAAGAAAAAAATAAACATGATTTGTACAAGAAAAATAGATACCACAAGAAACGATACCCTCCAACCTACAGAGAACAATCCTTTCAATACCCAATGTCCTCGTCTCTCACCCCTAATAGAGTATAAAGTGACATTACACCGCATTTTTTCTCTACGGTTAAGCACATCAAAACTACAAACTAAGCAGAAAAAAGTGAATGCATAGAACATGTATCGAATAATGCACTAGAAATGTCGAATTTATAAGAATCATACCTCAAACATTAGATGACCCCACTTCACCACCCTCAGATGTATCCTAATCATACACATAGGACTTACCCTTTACCATGGGCTCTAGCCTGAGTACAATGTACTGTACTGATATATTAGTAATGGTGATCTCGCCCCAGAGTTCCACGTCCTCCACCCGTACCAGTACAACATGTGGAGATCTAACTTCCTGCATGATACGGGGTAAACAAATTCCTAACTAAACTCAACATATACCTCTGACCACCATAATTCCTTGACTGTCGCAGGTTCTTGCAGAATCTCTGCATGTGGTCTGGTCTGCAGTACGCTCGGCACTGAACTGGTCGGTTCGAATACTAGTCATGCTTGTGACCCAACCCATCACACTAAAAATAGAAAACCTATCCTCTACACTGAGAAGATGACCCCCACTTCAGACTGGTATGTATGCTTCCCCCTATCTGGAAGGTTCCAAAGTGGTTCGTCCTACTATCATAAGCCGAACCACTTTCTCACCCAGCTAAAGCCTAATTCCACTACATGTAGCTCCTTTAGGTTTCCTTTTGAGATAAGGTATTGATCTACCTCTTTAGAAAACATTTTTAGAAGAAATATAATCACCTAATATCTAATATCGTGTCTCAGCCCATCATGGAAGGGTTTCTCCACAACTACCTCATCTCGAGTCAATGTCGGAACGAAGTATTTTAAAATTGTAAAACTACTAGTATAATCTATCCATAATATTTTCGCCGAACTCATCATCAAAAAATATACATCCTTATCCAACCTAAAGGTTTCTAGATAGAGGTGCACATGAATCATCTTCTAGAAATTATTAAACATCATCCCACCAGCCCGTTCTATCTGAACCATAATGTCCCACCAACGTTTTGATTTCCCCATTGGCATATAGTCAGCTAACGTGAATCCTTCTTTGTAGGATTCCTTAGATGGTCGATAATAGTTTTGATGGAATCTATCAAGAACTCTACTTCTCCTAGCCCACCCTCTCCGTTAATGGTTGGAGGGTGTTACAGTTGAAACTCCCTGATCGACTCAAACATACTCAGTGCAGCTCGCCCTGGGTCTCGTTCCATAATCTTCATAAAACTAGAAAAGTTCTCATAGAACGGATCTATCCTATCTTCTTGGATCACCACATTCTATGGCTCCACTACTAGAGGATCGTTCTCAACAACATCCTCATGTCACCCAATCGGTGCACGTCTTCGAGGGGGAATTTCTATACAATGCGAAACATGATCATTATAATGAAACCTACACATTTATAAAGTAAGAAAGAACACTTGGGTAGACTCATCACTTATCATAACCAAACCAATTCTCATACACTACCCAAGAGGTGCGACTCACAATCGGGTCACTACCCTCGACCATTTTCCCAATTCCATGGCCAACACAGTTTCTAATTAACACAGTTATGAGCCTTATCTTTCAATCTCGTTCAAATCATTTTCATATGCCAATTTACCCTTATAAAAAATTATTCCATTTTTACTTCTTTATTGAGAACCATTTTATAATAAATTTTTATACAATCATATTAGGCATAATTCATTACATTTTTGAAAACATATGTATCTAAATCATTATATACGACACACCCATACAGTGTGTGTGCATATGATGATGAATGACACTATGATACATAGGTACCTAGAACGATGCATGAATGAACAACCTCATACCATTTAATCCACAATAGAAATATCACGAAACCGTCAAATCATACAAAATGATCATCACCCAATTGTGAAATGTGATCAAATATAATAGCACACAATAAGAACAAAAAACCCCTCCTAGGGTGACTTGTGTTTTCTACCCCAAATGGGTTATCTACTCCTAAAATGAGCTCATTACCAAGGCCTGAAACATTATTAACATCATTTATACCATCCCCAAATAGTACGAGATAGAAAAGAAGTCCTCTGATACCACTTTGTAATGTCCCCGACTCGGGAGCCACTATATCAGTGCACCGATCTGTGTCCCTACATAACCTCAAGCACACATCCTCATATGCAAAATGATCCCAACTATCACTGAGGGTCTAATACGTTTCATGGGGAGACTTTACTATCAATACCAGAGTAATCCACCTTAAAAATAGTTCAAATAACGGAATCAAATGTGTACAATCCAGAACATGAAAAAGTAACCAAATCACATGAATGGGTAGAACCATAAACAACTATAAATATGGCATGTCGTGCTATAATGTCAAGTGAAAAATGCCCAAAATAAGGAAAATAGTAGAATCCCCGTAATGGTCTGAACTCTAAGACTCGAACCTCACCCCAATACATTCCATGTCCAAGTCAACATCACAGTAGAGGGCCCTTACCCTTTCCTTGACCTACATGCATAAAATCTACTCGGGTACCCAACAACAGCCCGAGAAGGGTGTGAGTATAACCCAGTAGGACACCACCAACAATGTCTACAATATATCCAGCAAGTCAAATAGAGGATAAAAATGATAAATAATGGAATGTTAAGGTAACAGTTATGTATGCTATCTTTATTTATGATCCTTTATATTACCCTACCAAATAAACCATGTTTTCAACTAAGACTCTTCATTTATCATTTCACCGTTTTAAGGGTTTTAATGTATTATTAATGATTAACATTTTCATCATGTGGAAATTAAACAATTCCAATCTCACTCGACATCATATCACAAAAATTCCCAATATCCTCTCCTGGATGCCTCAATCCGGGCTGAGTACCACCATTAACAGAATAGAAAACCATCATGTTACCTAAACATTTCATTTATGGGAGGATATATAACTTCAGAAAAACTCAACCCTTGGGTATAAAAACTCATGTCAATACCCCCACTCTACCAGGCAATGTTCACATGCTTATTTATCATTCACCCGAAAACACTATATCACAAAAACATAATCAACATCATTCTCAATCATCACAATAATCTAAATAAATGGGAAATTGTATTTTTAATTTATTAATTAACACATTTATTATTCATGTTACTTAACCCCTTCAGCCCCATTCCCATTTTCCATGCCTATCTTATTAAGAATATTCCAATAATAAGAAAATCCCAAAAAAATTCCCATTAATCCATTTAAGCCTTTTTAATTCCAACAAAACAAAATCTTAGGTAATTACCCAACTGATGTGTTTTACTAAGAACCAATTGAACATCACATAAGCATTTTTAACATATTCGTCATAGGCTCTATGTTATTTCACAACAATGTACAGTTACATAGCTAGTTTTATGTTCAAAGACTATTGAAACACCCCTCAGGTTGGCCCTAATTTGGACGAATAATCCTCCTTTCATACCATGGAGATCAAGAGGGTGTTAAATTAACCATTTAGACACCATTACATCAAATCATGTCAAGGACATAAATAACTATTCAAATGAGGGAAAGAACAAATCCCTTCATGCACAAATCTACAAAAAACCCAAGGGATGTAACATGTAGACCACCTACCTTGAATCAGTTCAAAAAAGTTATCCCATTTGAAGCCTTAGATCCGTATTTATCCAACCCTTGATGATTTACCCTAAAAATCACAAAAAAATAAGATTTTTAGATCTTCTGATAGAGTGGGGAATGAAAAAAACCCTAAAACTAAAAGAATCAGAGGAGGGAGATTAGCCTTACCCATATCATTAATCCACCAATGATGATTCTTAAAACATCCTAGGAACAAAGGAGATCAACCTATTGGATGATCTTGGATGCTTGGATCATCACTAGGGCTGAAGGATGAATAGGGGGAGAAATCCCAAGACAGGTATAAAAACACCGCAAAGGAAATTTTGTAAATTGTTAATGGGTTTTGGGACAAATAGTTTACCCACATGATTTTCAAAACTATTCACAAACCATGAAGATGATAATGTCAAGAAATCCACCCCCCGCATGTTTTACCTAGGCTGCCCACACAGTTATCACTAATCATGCGTAGACTATGCGACTTGTCCAGAAAACTCATTTCCCCCTTTTTTCGTTTCCCGAACCCCCAGAACACCCCCGAGCCTCATTAAGGAATTTGAAAAGCTATTAATTAACTAAAATAAAAAGGAATAAACTAAAACATAAGTAAAAAATACCTTACGGTGAATTTTGGGATCTTAGAAATATGATAAACTAATGATAGATGTTCCAAGTCATTATAATATTAACTATGAAAATATTTACATACTTGAGGCTTACCATAAAAGCATCATTGTTGTAAATCATTCATAACATGGTCAATAATGACATAATTAATTCTTTACAGTATTAGAAGATAGTTTGAGGGGTGAGGATTGTTATTGGTATAAAATCTAGAAATTTCAGGCCATATTGGATTACATGTAAATGTTAAAAAAAATATAGATAGCCTTCTCGGTTATAAATTTAAATCACATTTTTGTAATTTTGAATCATATATCTTGGACTCTATATAAAGGAAAAAGATAAAATGATATGCTTAATGCATATAGACTCATCACAGTCACCTATATGTAATGCATCATATTATCATTTTATAGTTCAACTCTCAAGATCTTTTGATTTAATCAAATAAACAATAGTCTTTGAGACTGAATAATTGTATACAAATTTATAATAAATTGTTTTAATAACACTCTATAATAAAGAATAGATGATGCATCATTGGAATATAAGTTAAACTGATAATCAAATTAATATATAATTATTACATTCTAGAGTTTAGTACTTGTAGCGAATGATATAACATGATGAAATATGTTTTCAACATATCCATCACGTCCACCTATGAAATCCAATTAATATTTCAATGGAATATTCAATGTTTGAAGCTCATTAGAAAATTTTGAATCCCCACTTTTGATTTTAATTATTATAGCCCTTTAATAATTAAGATATTATTTGTCACCAACAATAATAATTTCATTTTTATAAGTAGTTGAAAAGTTGTATGTATCTACATCCAATCCAATTTTATAAATATATCTCTTTAAATTTTGGATTTCATGAGAGTTATGAACAACACTTGAAGTTCTTAAAATATGAGTTAAAGAATCATTCTCGAGAAAAAATTATTGTTGCTTCTCAAGGAAAATTACAATCAACAATTTTGTTATGATTTATATCATCAATGATGCATATATAATTCATGTCAAAAAAACTAAAAACATTTTGTTGATTAATTTGTTACTATAGAGGTTAACAGTAACATGATGTCCAGTACATTATTGAGAGAATAATTCTTAGTGTCTTCCACGTATAGTTACACAATCATTGGTGGTCCTCCATTAGGAGGAAAAAAACTACATTTGAGATTTTAGTTTTATACTTTTAATTTTAACATATTCTGAGACCATCCATTTTTTGGCTGATCTATCAACATTACCAACCATTATCATGAATGTAAATATAGAATTGTATATTTAACTGTGGTATTGAAATGTAATTTCATTGGAAGATGTATGATTTAAATATAATGTTATATGTTATTGAGTAAATTTAAGTATTATGCCTAAAGAAATCATTCTTAGTGAGAATCATAGTGAAAAATATGGATTATGTTTATTACTGAATATGTTATTTCACTTATCAAACATGTATTGTGTACCACAACATATATAGAAATTACAAGGATCTCCAATATCTGAATTTGCTAAGAAAAAAATATAATATAATATAATATGTCATCAAATATGTAATAATAATATAATAAACTCATTGAACTATTTATTTTAGTATTATAATAGTTTATGTAATTAAATTAACCCATGTGTTCCACAGTTTGTAGTGTTGGTGAATTTTTAACAGTAACCAATGTTACATTTTTGTGTTATGTGTCTCATAATTTCAATAAATATTTTAAATGTTTAATTATTAAAAATATAATTTTTATGTTCACATTCATATAAATATTTCAACTATCTATATGCAAATCTATATTCATACACTTGTTCATGATATTATAGGATTCATCGATGTTTGGACATACAGTATTTGGCTTAAACCTGAATGCAAAGAAGTACAGTATCTAAAAATAGTATAATGTATAATATAATTCAATATTTCATAATATATATATATATAAGTAAAGTTATTTATTTTAATTATAATTTCTATTATAATTGTGCATAAAAATGAGTTGTAGTGTCAAATAATAGTAACAGTAAAATAATTTCTGTTGGTGGGGAAATTGAAAAGATATAATATTTAAAGGATTGATAACTAAATGTATAATTGTATGATTGGTTATCAATATGAAAGTATAGAATAAGATGAATCAATAATAATATTAGTTTCATTCTCCCAAGATAGAGAAATTAATATGGAAACATTCAGTTGGTAAATACAAGGTTTAGATAAACAGTATATTTATCATCATAGTACATTGAAATAATACATATAATATGAAGTTACATGTTGTATCATGGTATATTTTATTTTTTTAGTTATTTGATCCAATATATATAGATGAAAATGTAGAATATTATAGAGAAACTATTAAATAAGTATAAGATAAATTTGGACACTTTATTGTAATTTTAATTGAAGTAAGAATGAAAATTGATGTACTATAAATTTAAATTTAACAAAGCATTAAAAGATATAGGTTATAATAAAATTTGTGTTCCTATATGTGTATTTTCATTTGGTGGATGTTTTTTAGTTATAGGAGTAGAAGACACATTTTTCTATTTAATAGAATAATTTCCAATATATGTTTAACCTATTACTTTAGGAATATAGAAAATATTTTTAGTGGAAAAATGTTAAAGAACAAAACTATTTATAGTAATGTTAATACGTAACTGAGAACTATTTTTCCATTTCATATATACTAATGTATTTTGAAACCTCTTCTTCTAGATATTAATGGATATTGATTCTTTGTAATTATTATCTTCTATTTGAATTGTTAAGGAGTTAAAGAAAACGATTTCATGAAATTTTTTGAGTATAGTGAATGTAACATATATTGTAAAGTCAAATAAACATGTTGACTATCCATTAAATTGAAGAGTATTATAAAAACATCAATGACCAGTACATGATATCTACAAAATAGAAAAAGGGAAAAATATTATTGAGTAAATTATGTATGTCATACCAAAATTGTGACATGTTTTGATGCGGTGGAGGAAAAATCTATCAATATAGGTAAAAATATAGATTTTGAAATATATGATGACCATAAAAAGTAATGGTTGTAATTGATGAATCAAACAATAATATATCCTTTAGTAATGTTTGAAGATTTCATATGAAATATGATATAATAAATATATGAGAGAGAAGAAACAATTTTGAAAATGTGAATAACATAGAAGGTATGTTTCTGAAATTTTTATATGCGGATTGAACCCTTGTAGGTTTCTATGAAGGAATAGAAGAATATATATTTTAACTAAATTGGAGGTTTCAAATATGTTGATGTGATTTATGAAGAAGTTGTGGGTTATAGAAAAATGTGATAGATTATTTGTTTATGAGAAAAAATAATACTACTGATTCCATAAGTGCTTGTTGATGGTGAGGAAACTATTGAAGTGGTTGGGGAACATATAAGATAGAGAAGAAGATATATAGTATAAACCATAAAAGTAAGTGATGAAACTATCAAGAGATATAGATGGGTAATAGAGGGAATAAGAATTATGGGATGTGGAGGAATAAATTGGTAGAATAAATAATATATGTGCTATTTATGCTAATTGATGGTGAAGAATGTACTGGCATGATTGTGTGGAATATAGGAAAGAGAAGATGATATACAGAGTGGACCATAGGAGGAGGTGATGAAACTAATGAATAAGAGGGGAGGAGAGTGGAGTAATGGAGATTTTTGTGATGTGGAGGAGGGAAATAGTTGAAGGAGATAAAGGGGCATTGACCAGGGAGAAGATCGTATTTAGAGGGATCTGTAAGATTTGATAAGGGAAATTATGAGTGTGATGGGTGGGGATGGAGGGAAAGAGAGTGGAGAGAAATCGATGATGGATTTTTTTGATGGAGAATCGATATGTGTCATGGAAAGACCCCATATTTGGGATTGATAATATTTTTTTATGGTACCATGGGTGTTAAAAAATGGTTCTAACTTATTTATGTATCAATATATATATATATATAACAAAAATACTATTCAAAAAATTAAGATATGGGAACTATGTTCACATATACTGTATAATTTTAAGAAAATATGTATATTAATACATCTTTCTAGGCCCCCAATAATCCTAAACATCCTTCATTATTAATTCCTAAAATGTATTTTTTAACTATGTTATTTTTTATCTAGAATCCATTTTTAATTTATATAACTATGATCCCCATTTTATATTTTTCATTTATCTAAATCCAAAAAATAATTCCCAAGGGTGGACATGTCATTATCTATCCACATTCAGCTGGATTTATGACATATATTATTCTCGTGTTCTTGTTTATTTTTGGGATCCTTGTGAGGATATTAAAAAAATGTATTTGATATTATGCTTCTCTAATTGATATGTCGGCTACTATCAAGATAGGTAACAGAATCTACATGTAAATGGAGGGTGATTGGGTCTTTTCTGATTATGCTTACTATTTTCCCATGATGACTTTATATTGATGGAGTCAATATTATTTTCCATAGAGGATGAATATGTTTCATTAAATAAAATTCATATTTCATTTGGGTCACACTATATCATCGAGTTGGTATTTATATTCTATATTCCAGTCTAGGGAGGTGTGTTGGTCTACTGCTTTATGGGTCCTAGCCTATTTGTGTTATGTGGTTTTTAGCATAGGTTTTATGTACAAGGTAACCTGATTCATTTTTTACTCTAGGTTAGGTTATCAATAGATTGTTTTACTAAACATTCTAGGTTTAGTTTTATACCACTATGACACATATATGTTATTTATTTGAGTTAACATTATATTTGTTTTTATTTTCTCATTTTCATCTATGTTCCCCATGAGTGTTTGGTGAAAATGGTGATTTTAGACATGGTATCATGTGGCACACAATTTCTTCATGGTTAGGGGAATCTATGATCTATTTTCTAGGATATAGTTTGACTAAATGTCATTATTATAAAATGGAAACTACACAATTGGTGAACAATTTGTCAATCCTGGTGGAACAAATGTTCATCTTGTTCCTATTGGACAGTGATGGATGCCCGATTTATAAATAGTTTGGTAATCCAAGTAGGAAAAATATGAGGCCTATTTATGTCATAAAAAATAGAAATTTACATATGTACCCTATTCACGTTTTAACCCTAAATACACCCATTTTCCCATTTTGGATTTCTAGACACGTATAACCACACCACAATTTATTGAGGCCTTGAAACCTCAATATATAGGTGATTCAAACCCCAATTTATCATGAAAAGTTCAATTAATCTATTAAACCTTTTATTATACCACCTTTTAGTGTTTTTAATCCCTATTTCATGGATTTCTACATTCCAATAGAGTGTATGAACTAGTAAAGGGATTTATATTTTTATATAAGGGAATAAAATATATGATTTATATTCAATAATTCTTTGTTATGGTATTTTGGTATGTGGTTTTGGTTTAATATAATTTTTTGGAATATTTCAATTTATAGTTAAGTGGTTGCATAAATTTAAATTATTATATGACTATAATATTATTGGTTGGGTGTTTATGTTTATTAAATAATTTTTTTGAGATGATAATATTTGAAAATGTTTGAGATGCACATGTGATGAAAATGATTTTCTAAATGAAATAAGTATTAGTACAGAAATTCATCATTAAGAGGTTTCATAAATATGTTTTATGCTATGTTTTAAGTGTTTGAAATTTCATTTCAAAGGTATTTAATGATGAAAATGTGTTTAATGTGGGGTTTTCAAGTGAAATGAATTTGGTTTAATATTGGATTTTTTTTGTTGTGCACCTTTGATGTGTCTTGAAATTAAGAAATATTCTAGGAAAATGGGTTTATCTTGAAAGGTTCATAACCCATTCATTGTGATATGATTACAAATATTACCTTATTATCATTTAAAGTCTTTCATAAATTGTGGAAATAGTGCGAAATGAATTAGTAAATTGGGTTTTATGGAATTTAGTGAATTATTTGTGTGTATTTGGTTCTTGAACTGTTTAAGTGAAAGTTTTGATGTATGTGACATGTGAAATTGAACATGATCACAAATGGAATATATATTTTCTAGGTGGGAAAACATGAAATTGTATGATAGATATTTTGGAAGTGGTCGGGGTACAGATTCATCTTCCAGAACTGATGATTAAAACACTAACTAAGCATGTGACGTGATCAGAGAACACTGGACCATGTGATGTGTTTCCCTTAGCGTCTCATTCATGATAATTCTATTTGGGTTTCCATTTCACCTTGGGAACTATTACCCTCTAAATCCCTTCCTTGATGATGTTGTTTGTAGTTTATTGGAAGATATTGATCACTAAGGTACATGTGTTCTAGAGCCCCAGTATTTTTAGTTACCTATAGGGATTTACCAATTGATGGTTATTATGACATGATAAATATGTGATATTGTTCTAGCCTTTAGTTTAAAATAGACCTTGGGTATATTTTTCTTTCCAGAATGATTGTTTTTTAAAAGGGGATTTTCTTAAAAAATAATTTTCTTGATAAATTTTTCAATTAAATGTTATCATATAAATATTTCAACTATATTGAATGAAATGTTCTTGTTGACTTGAATTTTCATTTTATATCATGGAATATCTTATTTTACATAGCATCATAATAATCATTTAATCACAGATTTCATCCACATATGGTTGTGTGAAGACATTTTTTTATGTATGAACTAGGTAATGGAAAAATGAATCATGGTGATGGTAGACCCGGTTGCTACAGTTCCATGCCAGGAAGGCGTTGGTGGTGGTGATTTTAGGTTGATTATCCTCATGGTTCATGGAGGTTTTGGTATAGTTTTTCATTCCCTTATTGATGTAGCACATTGGTTTTGGATAAAATTTTAAACTCTAAGTCTAAACAAATTTATGCCTCATTTGGATTTGGTGTGTATTATCGTTATGTTCATTAATATTGGTTTTTTATGCTTATATAAATGGGTGATACCATTACAAATCAATATTGATGAAATCCGGGCACTAGTATCCAACTCGTGGGTATTGTGAATACCCTTAGGGTCATGCCATAGATTAGGCCAGGTGTCTGGTTGGATGAAATCCAAACATGGTTCATAACACACGTCCACTTAGAGGAGTCTTATTCAAAGATAAATAAAGCTATATCCTATTCGATATAATTCCACGGATGTATCTTGGAGTCCCACAATGATGTGTCTTCTTAACAGTCACCCAACCCTAACTAGTCCACACATAAGGTCCCAATTCATCCAGCCCTTCATCTAACCATTACAGAATGATTACCAAATAGTTATTCCATTTCCACATTTACCACAACACCCCAAAATCCAACCTCAAGTACCTTTAATCCCACAGAGTCCCCTCACCCATACTATTACAACCTCAATCTCAACCCAAAAAAAAACAAGCTAGCACATCACCAAGACATTAATGACCAAATCCTTCAACCCTTCCGCTAACACCAATACTAACTACCATCAAAGTAAATCCCCCACTAGGGTCACCTCAACATTCCAAAATTAATCTCTTCATTCCCATCTCAATTGTCCAACAACCTATTTCCTTAGATAACAACCCTTTCACAATTCGTCGCACCTCATCCCCAATATTCAATGTTATAAAATGCCAATCATGCCCATAAAAGGAAACCCAAACTTCCAATATAACTATTTTTCATGTATTCTATCAATATTTCCCTAAAACTCACACATATATGTAGAGAAATAAAAATAAAATAAGTTAAACAATCAAAATCTATGTGGTTTGGTCAGGGTGAAAATCATTTATGGGGAATCCATCATATTTAATTATTCAAAATATAGTATGATGGTTAAAAATAATCCATATATTTCCCACATAGAAGAATCCATATTTAAATCAATATAGGTTGATATGATTTAAATGGCCACCACAACATTTTTTAGGTGCACCAAACCCCATCAGTTGGTTTGCTATTGGAATCACCTACCAAAAAATATTAT
This sequence comes from Viscum album, assembly GCA_963277665.1. Taxonomy (NCBI): domain Eukaryota; kingdom Viridiplantae; phylum Streptophyta; class Magnoliopsida; order Santalales; family Viscaceae; genus Viscum; species Viscum album. The sequence continues at coordinate 1,667,231,746 of OY728119.1, forward strand.
ATGGAAAAATCAACCAATGAAATATTCTTCCATTGACAACCCACCACATCCCCAATTCTATTGGTGGTGAGGTTCTTTTTCAACATTCAAAAATATCCACATTTTAAATAAAATTCACTATGTTTCTTCTCAATCAAAACATCCAACTTCTACTGACTTCTCGGTGCTCGTAGGCATATCATGAGAGAGAGATATTGTTCATGTAAAAATAATGTGGGAACTTGATCCATAAAGTTGAATTTATATCCTTCAAAGGAGGAATAATATGAAATTACATTCATATGTAGGGAACTTATTTCTTCTTCCCAAACTGATTTTCACTGGTTCCTTTCATTACTATCCATAACATATCCACAGCAGTCTGGAACATCGTCATCAATTATTGAAATAAAAAAAACATCTAATCATACATGGAAGGGATCCATATGATCCTTCTCTTTTTTCTAGTAGAAATAATCTTCTCTAATATCTCTACTCCACCTATAATCGTATAAATAGTCAAATTACTTGAATCATCCTCTCAAATACATTTCAACCAAAGGATAGAAAAAATTAGTTTCATTACTGAATCTTAAATGGTTATCGGGTAACAATGATTATCCAAATCTCCAAATGATGTGAGGTTTTCTCCAATTCAGATATATATAATACAATAATAAGGCATCTAGTAGAACCATCATTCATCATCTACTATATTTTTCAAATACATGTTTTGTTGCAAGTATGTTTTTTCCCATAAGCATCATACTTTCGTATAATCCCTTAAGGCATGTACACAAATCTATATTCCTACACATATGGAATGAAAAACAAAAATTAAAAATCCAACCTTATGAATGTTTTAAATTTGTGAAAATGAAGAAAAAATGTATCTTCAATATCCTTGGTTTTATATTTAATACTTTATCTGGTTTCCCAATGTTTAAAAAAAATATCATCAAATTCTGTTGAGGAGTATAATTGGCACACTCATATTTTTTTGGAAATCTATGGTTGGACTCTCCACTACAATTTTATAATTATTCATGTCTTATGAACCGTATAGGTTTCCAAAAAAATGATCTCTTTATAGTTTGATTCGATTCCTCTAATACAGAATCTCTATTGTCATACATTTCCTTCTTCCTGTACTCGTTTTTAACTATGAAATTTGATAAATCATCAAATATGATGTCATCCTTACAACACAAAAAATGTTTTAGTAATGTTTTCAATACTCTACAGTAGAGATTTTTGATATAGAAAGGATTTCTCTTCATCTCAAATCGTTACATACACACATTTCCAATATATCACTAATTTATTAAAACATTCTCAGTGATCAATCATAGACATATGTTCATTGTCCTAAATTCTAAACAGTATATTTTTAATGTAGAGATAATATTCAATATTTTTGGCCTTGTACTTTTCTCAAAAATATTACACAATATTTTCACATTGGCCTCTTCAATTACACAATATTATTTATAATTATCCAAAAAAATTTAGATAGTATAACGTACATGCCCAACTTATCATTAATATGGTAGTGGGAATTATTATTCACATGGCCTCAAGTACATATCCCCATATGGTAGAGGCTACCGAATAACAATGAGGGTCTTATGAGGGGAAGAATTAGTACACTATAACCTCTTATCAGAGTTGGAAAACTATACAATAAATATAAAAAAATAGAATACAAAAGATGTTGTAAATATGTGAACAACATTCATCAGAATAATAATAATGAATAAATGAATATTAAAAGATATATAAACCAATATAAAATATATTCATTCATATCTTGATGAAACATAATGAAATCACAAAACATAAAACCTGATATAAGATTCAATTCATAAAAAATAAAATTAAATAAACCCCCTAAGAAAAATCTCTACGATCATCCTTTAGCTAACGCTTGGTCCTGAACCCCTAACTCCCATCTGCTAGCTAAACATCTCACAAAATAAAACACAGTCTTATAAATATAATGTCTACTTGGGTACAAAAATGCAATGGTACTCCATGTAGGGTGTGAGATAATAATCTCTATAGGTTTCCTCCCACATTTCCTACGACTAAATATTGTCCAATAAATATAATGAAATGTTATGTGAATATATAATAACAAATGTAAACAAGACGTGATAAATAAATAACCAAAATCCTTCCATATTTCTATGGGATAGATGGAAGATATACCTTCTTTAGCTTACAGCCAGAATAAATATCTTAATAATAACTATATATATAGTAATATTTATATATTTATAGTAATAGTTACATATATATATATAGTTTAGTTATATTTTCTATCAACCACTATATACCAAGGGCGTCTAGACACCTTAATGGCCATATATCATGAATATTTGATGTTGGATGGTCCATAATATTACTTAGGAATTCATAACCAATATATAAGATCCTAAAAGCCCATGAAATATGATACATTACCTATATCAAAATTCATTGAGAGTCATCATGAAAAAACTATTTGGATAGAGAGTGAGAAACCACAAAAATACTTTAATCATAGTAGATGGATCCTCACCCCAAAACCCATATTATATAACTGGTGGGAGTCACCATTCTTAAAACCTGATATAGGTGATTGTAAATGTCTTTATGGATCATCTCCCCTTATTTTTTTACAAACCCTATGTAAAAGCAAAAAAATATTTATAATAAACTATTGTTAGGAAATAGCTATTATGGCATGAGTTTATAATTGTCATATATAGGCACAATAGTATCTGTAATGTAATACCAGATTCAATGCCTCTCATGCTTTGAATTTTTACAAAGACATTAACTATATAATCAATGTTCATTAACATTTATAACATAACACATGATTTTATACAACTCATGTGCCTAATTAATTGATCTCAAATGCATTCAACGCAATGATATTCATTATAAGAATTTATTAAATCATATTTAATGGTGTGGCATTTCCAACCATTATGAAAAATTTGATTTAACACCATTAATATAATCAATGCTTGAATGAAATATATGAATGAAACTTGATATAATCATGACAGTACATTTCATTAAATTGAACATGCAATATAATTTATAAATATAAATAGACACTTATAAGATGCTCTTTTCGTTTTGGAATTACCTCTATGGGATATTTCTTTTACAATCCAATCAAGGTCATACACTTAGATGTTGAATTGATCCCATTAAATGCTCATAGAAGGAGGAAAAAGTGTTTTATAACTCAAATTAAGTAGCATGTAACATTCCAAGTAAATAAAGAATAATACATTTGAATGTTAATTAAAAATATTAAATTAAATATTTATTTTACATTAAAGGGGATGATATGGTTGACAGCGTACACAATACGCAACAGTGGGTTTCTTTGAAATCTTATGTTGCACACTAATAAAATAATCATATTATTTTAATTGGTAGTTAATTTCTAGCCATTTTATCAGTGGGAATAAATAGAAATAAACACAACATTATTTTACATGTTTGTTAAATGTTTTTTCATTTATCCAATAGATGTTAGAGTCTTAACATCAGATTGAATTTAATTTTATGCATAATTTTTATTAAAAGACTGATTTACCACCTTTTAGTGGAGAACCCTCTTTAAAAATTGTCTTTGTCACTCATATATGTTATATTAAAGAAAATAAAATTATTATTTAGAATAGTAACATCAAAATTTACTTTGGATAAAATTTTGGTGTTTTTCTGATAAAATTATTTTTTTATTAATAATGAAAAATATTGTATTTTCATTCAAAATGCATTTTTATCAAATTTATTTATATGGATAGATATTTTTTTTAATTTGTTTTAAAGTGAAATTAGAATATAATTTTACAATTTAATCTAATGTTGGTCATTGGAAATAATTTAAATTTAAAATTGGACATAAACAAATGTCAATCTTTTGATAGTTATTATTTCATAAAAACACAGTATTTTTTTAATAGTGTGAATTAATTTTAAATTAATTTCTGCCACTTCTGTGTTTCAGAATTGAAAAAATGTATTCCATATTTGGAATAAGTATGTCCAAATTTTGTAAATAGGTATCTTTTATTTTTAGACATTTTAAATATTTACTTCAATAAATATTTTATTTATTATGATTAAACGGTAAATATAATGAATAAGGGTAAAATATAATCTTATAATAATATTAAATAACCATATCATGTATCTTAATCCTATTGGATGATAGATAGCCGACCATGGGAATCCTTGGGTTGAATTTGGGACCCCATGGAGCCAAATGGGAGTAATAATGACACTTTATATTGATTAATTTAAAATAAAGACAAAAATGGAATAAACAAATATATTTTAGTAAATAAATTTTTACATGGGGTTATTTAAGTAATCCTTTTGTCTATAAATATTCGTTGGAAATATAAAAATATTTCCTACATCATGTTATTTTTTTATAATTTTTTTTGACATTAAATAAATTAAATTATTAATGACACGATAATGATACAATATTTACTTACTTAGTAAATTATTTAAATAAATAAGATTATAAATATTAAAAAAATATCCAAAAATTTTCCAATTCTTATTTTATTATTTTATTTATATGATGAGTTGTCGTAAATATTATTTTAGCAAATATTTTACCTTTTTAAATTAAAGATGCGGTTATAATAAAATAATTGTTTCTAACATTCCTAAAAATCCACTCCTCTCGATTATAAAAATCTCTCAATTCAAACTCATTCCTCACACTAATCAATCCTTATTCGCATAAAACCTCTTCTCCAATAACCTCCCAAGATACTTATCTTTGTCTTAGAATCCTTACCATAGGCAGAAAACACATCAAAAAACCAATTTGGTTCAAACCAATGGGAGTTACCATATTTAAAGGTAGCGTCTTCTCTTAAGATTTTTTGTTACATTTTACTTCTACAACCCCATAAACTATTTTTATTCCATTATTTTGTAACAAAACCAGTATCCTCAATATTCTAGGATTTTTTTTATGAGACGTAATAGACCTACACTTTCACAAACCACCATCAAATGGGTAATGAACATACTGTTTCTATGGATGGAAAACTAACGCCACACGAAATGATGATTGTTCAATTATCCTCTACTGCCTCTCATGTTCGAAATTAATATGGAACTATGATTATATATAATATATATTTTTTTTATGTTTCCTTTTATGATTCTGTATTTTTGATTTATATCATTCCGTTATGGTTTCCATTATGGGTAAACACGATAATTTCATTTGATGAAGTGCAGACTTCCACCCCCTCAATGTGGTATGACTCATTAACACCATTAATGATATATATAAAGGATAGATGTAATGATATTTATATGATACTCTAATGTAATTCTAAAGTAAATATATATCATTATGTTTCAATTCAATTAATATATGAAATTGAAATGGATGTAGCGTTAATGCGTATGTAAGACTTACCGTCTCCATAAACAGTGCATTTCACTTCTTGCCTCCAAATGTTACATATGATGATAAATACATGTATATACTAGATATATATATGATATATATGATATATAAATCATGAATATCATTCTGGATATAATGAACATTTGACCTCATGATCAACATGTAATTATAAGAAGTCTATTTTTGACTAAAGTACCAAATATTGACAGAACGACCGTTATTAACATAAATGATTAAATAATGTTTATAACATGGTAATAAGTGATATAAAAGGAATAAATAACTTGAAAAATACTCTTAAGAAAGTAGAAATTAACTTTAGTTTATTATTCAGGAAATTAATGAATGAACGGGTCAAATCAGACATAAGGTAATGGATCTTCTTAACCCAAATTTCATTATTTGGGTTGATCTTATCTTCATCAATTATGCCATTCATTAATTTATACATGACATTATTTTATACAGTTTATAAAACCTTTTGAATTTTATTTAAAATAAATCTTTTCTCTATGAAGCGTTTTACTAAATGACAAAAAATATGTTTTTTAACGTTCACGATGACAACGACCATTCCACTAGGCCAAGTATTATTTGATAATTGGCTTCCTTAACAAGACATAATGTTTTTAAAAGGTAAATATATACCATATAATATTTTACATATTTTGGTATCAAAAATGGTTTTTGAAATCTATTGATTATTTCAATGTCTTGATATGATTTCATGTGATTTCAAATGAAATGTTATTAGTGAAATATTTGTATTTGAAATACTTTATGTGATTTTATTTGATGGGTGGTTATGTGATAAACCAAATGACGGGTGGTGTCATGAAAAACTTGTACAGGTAGTTACATTATAACCTCTAATGCATTGGGTATGAAATTCGGTCCTATGGCTATTCCATTTAGTGATATGTGTGGAAGTTGACCGTATGGTTATTCCTTTTAAGTATGTTTATGTCCCAAGTTACCATTATATGTTATTTGTTCTTTGTATGGGTATTATTATAATCTATTGATTAGAAAATGGTAAGCAGTGATATTTTATTCATTTAAGAGTATTTAATAATTCAATGAAAGTGAAAATTATTACTTATGTTAAAGTATTCATGGTTTCCTTATTGTATTGATAAACTATCAGTTTCCTTTATTTATGTATCCCTTGATGAGATTTTTGTGATGATCCCAAGTTTTTGAAATGTTTTTCATAGGACATAAAGTGGAATATGGTCAAATATGGGATCATGGGAATGTCATTCTATCTGAAACATAGAACTAGACATGACAATTTTTTTCAATGAGTTTATATTTTGAGGAAAAATAAGGAAGCTGAGAAGAAGTTTCTACTTTTTCATCTTTTGAGATGTAATTGTTATGTCATAATTCTCTAAAACTCTGAACCTGAAAATACCTTCAATGTGAATTATTCATTTATTTCAATATCATGTAATGTTTTAAGGTTGGGTCCTTATAATAGGAATCAGAGGTCGGTTTAGAAAACTTTAGGGGTTATGGTATTGTTAAATTAATATCCATAAATTAATTTATGTTAATATTGAATTGATATAGCATTTATAGATTACCATGTTTCTTCACCTATGTTATTTTTAAGATTAGAATGTTTTTTCATAAATAAAACAAGGAAGTTGTGCTTCGAATGAATACAGAGGGAAATGACCTTCTGAATCCGCATCCTAAGATGGTCAGAATCAGAATTGGACAGTTTTTTGTCGTGATGGCTCAGTTGATTCTACTGATAAGTTTGTGGTTGTGTTCATTTATGATATTTTGGTTTATTCAAAAAGTAAATAGGAGTATGAAATTCATTTAAGGGTTGTCTTGAAATCTTTAAAAGAAAAAAAAACTATACGGGAAATTCAGAAAGTGTGGGTTTTGGTTACAACAATTTTCATTCATGGGTCACATTATTTAATAAAATGGCATATCTGTTGATCATGCTAAAACAAAAGTCGTTGAAGAATGGCCAAGATAGACACATATAACTGAGATTCGTAGTTTTCTTAGTTTTTCAGTTATTACCAAGGGTTTTTCAAAATAAATTTCATGGTTATGTAGTTTAATGACTAAGTTAACTTGAAAAGGTGTTAAGTTCATCTAGAAAATTGAATTTGATGATTGTTTTCAAGAATTTAAATGAATATTGGTGAATGATCTAGTTTAGGCATTGTCTTTAAGAAATGGTGAGTTTGTTATCTACAGTGATGCTTTATTGAAAGGACTTGGTTGCGTCCTTATACAGAATGATCAGTTAATTGATTATGCTTCCCGATAGTTGAAACCACATGAGTTAAGTTTCCCTACACATGATGTTCAATTATATGATGTTGTTTTTTCATTAAAAATTTGGAGGCATCATTTTTATGGAGTAAAGTGTGAAATACATATTGATCAAAAATGATTAAAGTATATATTCACTCAAAAATATTAGTACATGAGACAGAGGAAATGGATGAAATTAATAAAATATAATTACACTATTCATTACCATCCAGGAAAACCAAATAAATAGGATAATGCATTGAGTCGAAAAAGAAATGCTTCATTAACCATGCAAAGTTTTGAATGAGATACTTAGGTTTTTGATTTTATGAACATTAGAAAAGAAGTTTTCGGTGTAGGAAATAATTTTGTTTTGTTTTAGGTGTCCGTGGAGTCATCTTTCTCAGAGAGAATTAGGAAAGCCCAAAATAAAAATCGTGAGTTGAAAAAAAAGGCAGAGTTGGTTCATAAGGGTATTTTTACTGAATTTAACATTTATAATGATTGTGTTTTAATGTTTGGTAAAATATTATGTGTTCCATGTGATTCACAGTTTAAGAATGAGTAATTATATAAAGATTATAGTTCCCCATTTTTAGTTCATCCTGGAAGTACTAAGAGGTCTAGAAATCTTCATGAGTATTGCTACTGGGATGGAATGAAAAGAGATATTGTTAATTTTATTGTGAAGTGTTTGACTTTTCAGCAGGTTAAAGTATAGTGGAAGTTAATGAAAGGGATTATTCAGTATTTAACGGTGCAAGAGTGGAAATGAAAACATATATCCATGGACTTCATTGTGGGATTACCAAAGACATCTAGAGGTAATAATGCAATCTAGTTTATTGTTGATTGATTGAATAAATCTTCTCATTTCCTTCCTATTCGAGATACATTGTCTCTAGATCAACTGTCTTAGTTGTATGTTAAATAGATAGTCAGGTTGCATGGTGTTCCCCTCTCCATTGTTTTTGAACGTGATCCCAGGTTTACTTCTAACTTTTGGAAAGGCCATCAGAAGTCATTGCGTACATTATTAAAATTTAGTACAAATTTTCATTCTCAATAAGATGGGCAGTCAGAACAAATGATTCAAACCTTGGAGGATATGGTATGAGCTTGTTCACTGTTTTACCAGGGAATATGGGACCAACATATTTTTTTGGTTGAATTTTCATATAATAACATTTTTCATTCCAGTATACAGATGCCTCCATTTGAGGCATTATATGGAAAGCATTGTCAAACTCCAGGTTTTTGGGATAAAGTAGGTGAATGAAATCTTATGGGACCAAAATTGGTAGAAGAGATGAAATAAAAAGTTTAGTTGATTCAGAAGAACATGAGAATAGATTAGAGTGGGCAGAAAAGTTATCCGGATAACTGGATGATGGATCTATCTTTCGAGGTAGGTGATCATGTATTTCTCAAAGTTTCTCTATGGAAATGTGTGATGCATTTTGTTAAGAAGGGAAAATTGATTCTGAGGTTCATTGGACCTTATGAAATCCCAATGAAAGTTGGAGTAGTTGCGTACAGAGTGGCTTTACCACCAAGTTTATCTCCTGTACATAATGTTTTTCATGTTTCAATGTTGAGAAAGTATATGTCAGATCCATTTCATGTTTTGAGCCCAGAGGTTGTTTAGATGGAAGAGAATATCTCTTATGAGGAATAACCGTCTAGATTCTTGAACATGGAGAGCAAGTGTAGCGGAATAAGGTAATTATTCAGGAAAATTTTCATTTGGAAAAACCATATGGTTGAAGATGCAACATGGGAATATGAAACCGTTTGAGGGATAAATACCCCAACTTATTTGATAAGTGAATAAAAAATATGAGGATGCAATTCCCAAAAGGGGGAAGGATGTAACATCCGAATTAAATAAATAATAATACATTTTAATGTCAATTTATATTTGTAAAATAAATATTTATTTTAATTTAAAAGGGATTCTATGTTCGATAGCATACCCAATATGCAACAACGAGTTTCTTTGAAATCATACATTGCACACTAATAATATAATACTATTATTTGAAATGGTAGTCAATGCCTAGCGATTATATTGGCAGTAATGAATATAACTAACAAAAATATGATTATACATGTTTTTAAATGTTTTTACATTTATCCTATAAATGTTATAGGCTTAAAATGTGAATGAATCTAATTTTAAGCATAATTTTCATTAAAAGTCAATTTAACACATTCTATTGGAGAACCACCATTAAATATAGTTTTTTTACTATTATATATTCTATTTTACAAAATAAAATTCTTCATTAGATATGGGACATCAAAATTTACCTTGGATAAAAATTTGTTATTTTTCTGATAAAATTCATTTTATTATGAATAATGAAAAGTACTGTATATTAATTCAAATGTTCATTTTTATCTAATTTATTTAAATGGTTCAATTATCTATTTAATTATTTTTAATGTGCAATTAGAATATTTTTTTACCATTTTAATCTAATTTTTTACTTTGTAAGTAATTTCATTTTGAAACTGGACATAAACAAGTGTCAATCTTTTGATAGTTATTATTTCTTAAAAACTAGCTATTTGTTTTAATAGTGGGAATTAATTTCAAATTAATTTATGCCACTTATGTTTTTCAAATTTGGAAAAATGGATCCCATATTTGGAATCAGTAGGTCCAAATTGTGTAAATAGGTAACTTTTATTTCTAGATATTTTAAATATTTATTTCAGTAAATATTTTATTTACCATGATTAAAAGGTAAATATACTGAATAAGTGTAAAAAATAATATTATAAAAATATTACATTAGCTTAACATGTGTCCTAATCATATTGGATGATACATATCCGACCATGGGAATCTTTGGGATGAATTGGGGGCCCCATGGAGCCACATGGGAGTAATAATGACACTTTATATTAATTAATTTAAAATAAAGAAAAAAATGACCTAAAAAAATATCTTTTAGTAAATAAATTATTACATTGGATTTTATAGGTTATAATTTCGTCTATAAATAATTTTTGGAAAGAAAAAAATATTTCCTAAATCATTGTATTTTTTTATAATTTTTTGACATCAAATAAATTAAATTATTTATGACACAATAATGATACAATATTTACCTCATTAATAATTGATTTAAATAAATAAGATTATAAATATTAAAACAATAATAATAACATGTACAATTATTATTGGATTATTTTATTTAGACCATTAGTCATATTAGCTTTTATTTTAATGAATAGTTGACCTTTTGAAACCGAATATGAGGTTATAATAAAATAAATGTTTCATACATTCCTAAAGAGCCCCTTCCCCCCCTTATAAAAATCCCTCACTTCTAACTCATTCCTAACACATCTCAAACCTTTGGCTCGTGAAACATGTGCTTAAATAAGATCCCAATATCCCTCTTTTCATTCTAGAATCCTTAACATCGGTATAAAACACTTCAAGAAACTATTTCGGGCCAAACCAAAGGGAGTTACCCGATTTAAGGGTAACATCTTCTCTTAAGTTATTTTGTTATATTTTACTTCTAGCACCACATAAACTCTTTTTATTCCATTATTTTGTAACAACACCAGTATCCTAAATATTCTAGGATGTTTTTATGTGAAGGATTCTAACTATACTTACAAACACCTCTATCTAATGGGTAAAGAATATATTGTTTCTGTGGATGACAAACTAACGCCTCATGAAATGATGATTGTTCAATTATCATCTACTACCTCTCATGGTGGCTATTAAGAAGGAACGATGTTTATATATGATATATATTATGTTTATGTTTTCATTATGATTCTGTATCTTCCATTTATATCATTCCTTTATGGTTTCCATTATGGGTAAAGGCGATAATTCCATTTGAAGAAGTCCAGACTACCGCCCCGTCAAAGATATATGACTCATTCATACAGTACACGGTATGTATAAAGGATGGAGTTAATGATATTATATATTATAATATTCTATAATTATAATATAACTATATATTATTATGTTTTTTCCATTAAAATATGAAATTGAAAAGAAAATAGTGTTCATGCATACGTATATACTAGATATATATGATATCTAAATAATTAATATCATTCTAGATATTATTCAAATTTGACCACATGAACAACATGTAATTATAAGAAGGATATTTTGGACTCAAGTACCAAATATTGACAGAATTGTCATTATTAACATAAATGATTAAATAATGTTTATAACATGGTATTAAGTGATATAAAATGAATAATTAACTGGAAATTTTTTTTAAGCAAGTAGAAATTAAATTAAGTTTTTTATTAATGAAATTAAAGATTGAACGGGTTATGTCAGACACAAGGTAAGAGAACTTCTTAACTGAAATCCCATTATTTGGTTTGATCTTATCATTCATATTTCTGTCTTTCATTAATTTATACATGACATTATTTTATTCGGTGAATAAACCCTTTTGAAATTTATTCAAAAGGAATCTTTTCTCTACGAACAGTTTTACCAAACATAAAAAAGTAAGTTTATTTTTAACATACGCGATGAAAACAAGCTTTCCGTCACCGCGAGTATTATTTGATCTTTGGAATCCTTAACAAGATGTAATGTTTTTAAAATTTAAATAAAAACAAAATACTATATTACATATTTTTTTTATTGAAAATGGAATTTGGGATGGATTGATTATTTAAATGTCTTGATATTATTTCTTGTGATTTCAAATGAAATGTTATTAGTGAAATGTTTGTATTTGAAATACTTTATGTGATTTTATTTGATGGGTGGTTACGTGATAAACCAAATGATGGGTTGTGTTCTGATAAACCAGGATGGGTGTTTACGTTATAACTACCAATGCATTGGGTATGAAAGTCAGCCGTATGGCTATTCCATTTAGTGATATGTGTGTAAGTTGATCGTATGGTTATTCCATTTAAGTATTATTATGTCCCATGTTACCTTTATATGTTATGTGTCAATTATATGGGTTTTATGGTAATCTTTTGGTACAAAATGGTAAGCAATGATCTTTTATACATTAAAGTGTATTTACTACTTCATAATGGAGAAAAGCATTACATATGATAAAGTATTCATGGTTTATATGTTGTTTAAAAAAATAAGTGTTTTCCTTCTTTGTGTATCACTTAATGGAATTTTTGTTCTCATCTTATGTTTTTGAAATGTTTTTCATAGGTCATAAAGTTGAATAGGGTCAAGGATAAGATCATGGAAAAGTAATAATGTCAGAAACATGGAAGTAGACATGACTATTTTTTTCAATGTGTTTATATTTTGTGGGAAAAATAGAAATTTAGTAGAAGTGTCAACATTTTCATCTTTTGAGATGTAATAGTAATTCCCTATTTCTCTAAAACTATAATCCTGAAAAGATCCTCAATGTAAATTATTAATTTAGTTCAATATTATCTATTGTTTTAAGGATGCGTCCTAATATATCATGTATGAAACATTTTATATAGAAAACAATTTCATGAAAGCACATGTAAACACCCACGGTATAAATCCAATCATGATGTAAACAACCGACCATGAATTTTCAGTTTAGACAAAATCAGACCTCATCCAAGGGGTTTTCATATTAAAATATGACAGTTTTTCATTAACAATTATTTTATCACATTTTAAACATTAATCAAATGATTCATATCTCAATTCACATTAATGGATCATTTTATAAAAACTACCCAACATGATCATTATATCCACAATGGTTTAGAAGGAATTTATATGGTTCAATTATCATTTAGAAGAATTCATTCAAGTTAAAATCAATTTATGGTCTAAGCTAAATTCTTATATGACTTTTTGGTCATTTATCAAAAATAATATATGTGGAAAATTAATATTCCAACACATGTGGTGTCTATGGTCGAGGTTAACAACCTATAATTACCGAAATACACTCCACATGTGTAATACAAGGAATGATGATAAATATTAAATGATAGAACCAATTATAATACAACAAGTGGAAAAGACTAGCGTTCGGAAAAACGATAATATTTATAAATCAATGAAATCTATTGGAATTAGTTTTAAACCACCTAACATGTACTTAGGGTGACATATCCATCCAAAATTCATGGTTACATTTGATATGTTTTAGAAAAAATTTAATAAAAAGACCTTTCTACTGAAAATTTGGAAAATGATCTTGCACCTAAATAGCACAATATAGAAGAGATTATGTAAAGAAAGATTCAGTACGAAATAATGAGCTCACCAATACAGAACCATTGAGACTTGTAGAATATGAACCATATAATCGGTGAGAGAAATACCATATTTCCATCTTTGGGCATGGATGAGGAAGCCCCATGACACAAAGAGAGCCTCACATAGATACTAGATGAGGAGAAATTAGAAATAATGGAAACAAATTATAATCAAATTAAGGGAAGAAACATTATTTCACCACAAAAAATGGATCACATGATTTGGACCCACTATTTGGAAAAAATTGCACCAAACATGGGAAAACTATTTTCTAAGAAACTGTCTCACATAGTTTGACACTCATGGTTAGCCTAACCATGAACCAATATTGAAGTGAAATGTGTGTCAGGTTACTGCCTAAGTGGCACAACTCATGTGAGATAGTTTTATAGTTTTTGAATACGATGGATAAACCATATAGGAAACATATTATCATATGATATACGCCACATGGGTTTCTATTGAGGGCTACACTATTTCATAAAAACCGTGTTTCCTTTACAACCACTCCAAAAAATGAATTCTCATGTCCAAGGCTTCAAAAAGATAACAAGACATCCAAGTGAATATTAAGAATTCTCCTAAGCCTCAAAAACATGGAGATGTGTTCTAACACTTAAAATTTCATTCCAAATCGGATTTTTAAAAATGGACTTTCCAGTAAATATCAAAAAAATAATATTCCCTTTTATTATGGCCTATTTCAAAAAAAAATTTATTATAACCTCTCCACCATAAAATTCTTATCCCTAATAATCCTTTGGGAACAACGAAAACAACACCTTACATAAAAGTTTCATGAATTATTTTTCAAAACGGTGTTGTTGCATTTATAAATTCCCAAAACACCTGAAAGAATTTATTTAAGCACCTAAAACATATACAGTCAAAACTCAAGTCAATTCTAGTTTCCAAATGAATCATAGATACAACATATACCCAATCCCACTTATATATAGACATGATCATGTTGTTGTCTGATTAGCATATAGCCAAAGGTGATCCCTATATTAGGCTATAATATCAAAAAGGGTCATTTCTAAACCAAGACACATTCCCCTATCGCAATTTCATTAAAATTTATTTTATAATAATTTTAAGGAATCTCATGATTTTATTCCATTATCTAGGTTAACCCAATTAAATATGAGGTCATAGAAAATAACACACTGAGAGAAATGGTCAAATCTCAGTCAACCTAACAGAATATGTCACACATGTTATCCTTGAATGGAATTTCAGACCCTTAATACCTCACACACCTTATCCTAACGGTGTTATTAAAATTTGATCTCACTGTCCACGACCCCAAAAAACATTTCATCAAAGTCAATCTATATCCAGTTGACCATTAGTAAATATTCGACATAGATGGTGAATGACAGAAAAACTAAATTGTGATACCTTCATACATGGTGTCTGAAAATCAAAACATCAATTTATAATGAATCCCAATAAAACATTTTAGGGATGTAACATAGTAAAACCATCACCTAGATATTTAAACATTCATTCCACAACATGACAAAGGGTGAAATCTAGATCAATTCCTTTGAATTATCACCCATTAAAAAACACTTTTGAACCCAGAAACAAGTCCATGATAGACTCAAATTAAACGAAGTGGACACCATGGAACTAACCCAAGGATGTCCATTTTCCATATTTATGAGTGAGTTCTTGGTACAAGGACAAGACTCCAACATTAATATATTTACTAATCCACAAAAACAACAATAATGAGCTAATCTATTATAACAAAGATTCCCCTTTTTGATATATTTAAATGTATCATCATTAAGTATTTTTATAGAAAACATGTACACTTATTTGGATTTATTATATCCTATGGGATTTAAAATGCAATTAAGTATCATTTATATATACATTGCACAATGATAACATGTTTAGTATAAATACAGGGTTTTAGAAAATACAATTGACATAGAAAAAGGAAGTGATGGACTCAAATAGTAGGATTTTACCCTATAGAGAAATTATATTAGATATTCCAATAAAATATCATTCTGGGTTTTTTCATTCATCATTTCCATTCTCATTTACATTAACTTAAGCAACAGACAAACCCTTTATGAGAGATGTTCAAGATCATAAAAATCACAGACCAATCCATGTTCATCAAACCACCCCATTAATGTCCAACCATTGTGCACCTTACTCGTAGGGAATTTCCTGGTTTATTAAATGGATTTGTATCCTGACCCTATAAATATGAATATGTAATTTATTTTATTTAGAATAATGAATATATTATTATCATATTATTGTTACTTTTTATGTTATTCTTTTTGATACAATAAAAAATAAATTGTTTTTTTGTTTAATATTAAAATTCATTTAATGAAATTCTTAATTGATTTATTTTTAAAATAAATTTTAATTAAATAATATTATTAAATAATATTTATCAAATTTGTACCAATAAAATAAATTTTATGATGTCAAATGTAATTTTTTAGAAGTGTTCAAAAAATGTTATTGTCAAAAATCCCATCATTTCATAATTAATTTCAATTTTATTTTAAAACGGTAAATTCTAATATTTTGAAAATTATTTAGATATAACAAATTATATTTTAGGAATCCGAATGTTCAATGAATCCATTGGTTTTTTTCATTATTTTATGAGATAGTAAATTTTTTTGGGAAAATATTAAATACCATATAAATAAACATTGTGTATTAAGACAATATATGAGATTTAATAATTACAATAAACAAGATCTATGGGAAAATATATATTTACAATTTAAAGTAATTTAATTTTATGATTTTTATTTTTAAAATTCATTATGAATACTTTAAAACTCGTACAATGTTTTATGGTTTTAAAATTCATTATTTTATAGTCTGACTCCCCTCCATATATGAAAAAGCATTATTATATAATGTTTAGCCCATGGAATTATTTAATAAAAAACCTCACATTATGGGAGAACCCATGGGAGAAAACCATGGTATGATTTTGGATTTTTGGACTTTTATTATGTAGCATAAAAAACCTATATAATAAATAAATCCACATCTTTACCAATATAACATACCCATATTCCAATTTTCTTTCACAAAAAATACTTGGAGGAAAATCATACTCATCCCTCCACTCACTAGGGTCTTCCTGAGGTGCCCCATTATTTTAAGAATCTCATCCCAGGATTTCAGAGTCACACACTCAATTAAAAGCTTTCCTCTCCCCTTTCATATTTAAGCACATTATTTGAAATTAGCTCTTTTTATTTTAATTGTTTATATTTTCATTCATTTATAATCATTCTGTTTCTATAAAATTAATTTTATTTTAATTAGGGATCATTCATCAACTAATAAAACAATTTTTGTTGAATATTTTATTTATATTAAATGATATAATTTCCTCACGTTGTGCAAAATATATTCATTTATGAAATATTTGGGATTAGATCATTCATTTGAAAATTTGATGAAAATTACAGTTTTACGCTTTTAAAATGTAATGTAGTATTTGAGGATAAATATATTAATAGTTATTATTTGAACATAATATTTTGTAACAGTGTTCCCCACTTAATTTTATACAACATTTATTCAGGACACTAGAGATAAATAGTGCATTTGGTTGGAGTAAATGGGTCATTAAGTCAATGGTGGGATGGACTTGGCAGAATGGAAATGGGTTCTGTATTTGGGGGATAACATCTTTTTTCCATTCATTGATCCGGCCCAAATTTTTAGAGGAGATACAAAACTCATTTTCCCGCGGATCATCCTTTTTTATGGATAGATGATTCACACGTTTTGGTGGTTAAATGGGCGGTTCAATTTGGCATAAAATATTTGTTCGAGATTCCCCAATCACACTTGAAACCACTTTGAACCTAACATATCCACCACTCAATAAATTGGATTGTTTCTCAATTTTTTGGGTTGGGACGTGCATTTAAAATTTTCAGGAATAGGATAAGTGGATCCACTCCAATTCTCCAACCATTTCAATAAGGGTAGCTCTTGAAGCAAGGATCCCTTCGACGAGGCCTTCTTCTTCTCCTTCGTGTTGTAATGATTTTGTTTGTGTAATAAATTTCTTGGTACTTAAATTTATTTATTATCTTTTCATATATTTTATTAAACTTTATTCTTCTCTTAATCTTCATCTTCAGTCTAGAATTCTTGATTAGATGCCTTATTTGGTTATACCCATTATAAAACAATCCAAATGCTATTCGCTTCTACGATGATTGTGCCACCCATGGAAGAGCAGTCTTTTAATAATCGATCTATATATTACCTTATAAATTCCAATATTTTGAATAAATAATGTACTTTAATTTACATTATCTGATCAATTAATTTATTTTTTAATTTAACTGAAGCTAATCAAGAAATTTAACAATTAACACAAAAACACGTGAGGACGAGATTTGTGTAAATTGTGATAGTGCGAACTAAATCGGTTATAAAAAACCATTCAAGATCAATTTTTAGTGTTCAAATATAATCCCTAAACTCCTTTATTTCTAATTTACATAGGGAAAATGTGCCTTAATTTACCACTGACTATAATCTAATCTTAGAACATCAATCAAAGCAGGGTGTTGTGATTGCATGTTCCGAAGTTGGCCTAGAGTTAAAATCACTTCATCATTGTGGTAAGGTTAATTCCCATTGGGTTCGGGGGTTAAAAAGTTGATTGATCATAATTAAGTGGATTTTAATTTAAATTATAGTGATAAATAATTTCGTGAAAAGGTATAGTTAGATCAATTATGTCTTTTAAATACAGTCTAAAAAAACATCTTCTTGTTGTGTCATTTTAATCGAAATTCATTTCAAAACTAAAAACAAAAATAAAATACAATCTTCTTCTTGAAAAAAATCCTAGATTTATAAACTATAACAAACCCCCATCCTTTAAAATATTGTTTTTATTCTCTTTTATTTAATTTTTAGAACACCTTTAAAAATTTATTTTAATTTACTTCCTCCATTGAGAGACGACCTTGGTCTGCCACTCTGGTACACCTAAGAACCCAAAAAACACTAATCATTTTAGGGAACCCACAAGAGTGCTCTTTCAAATTGGCACTGTTTCTGGGTAGGCAAGTAATTATTTCAACCAATTAGAGGTATTTAATTTATATTACATTTTATTCTCTTCCTCTATTATTTCATCCTTCTTTACCCAATCTTATTTTTTCCTTATTCTTTTATTTTATTCAACTCCTTTTTGGACCATCAACTCAAACTTATTAATTATATTTTACTATGGTCCAATTTCTTTATTTTCATTTTTATTTGATTTATGAAATGAACTAATACCAAAGATCTCTTAGATCTTAACCCTGAGATTGAATGTAGCCTTAAGGAACAAATCATACATTCTCAGTCTGTGGGAAGTTTCAACATTAAACCAGTTGTACAATTACTCCAATATCAGTACATTGAAATTGGAAGCAGTTCGAATTCAACCATAAAACAAGAACCAATGGATGAAAATAATGGAAATTTTCTTAATTGAACCATTCGAGAATTGGCTGCACCTAATATTAACTATCATCCAAATTGTATTGTGTACCAAAATCTTGAATCAGACGTTGAACTGAAATCTGGATAAATTCTCTTTCTTCCAAAATTTCACGGCCTCTCTCCTGAGGATCCCAATAAACACCTTAAAGTATTTAATGTGGTTTGCTCAACCTTAAAACCAAGAAATGTTTCTGAAGATCAAATCATAATAAGAGAATTCTCATTCTCACTTGATGAAGGTGCGAAAGTCTAGATGTATTATTTACAACCTGAAGGTTTAACTTGTTGGAATGATTTGAAATGTCTTTTCATGAATATATTTTTTCTAGCATCATGGACCACATCCATTCAAAAGGAGATCTCATGGATTAAACAAGCCCAAGGTGAGTCGATGTATGAGTACTGGGAACGATTCAAGATGTTGTGTGAAAGCTACCCACATCACCAAATCCGTGAGAAACTCCTCATCCAATACTTCTATGAAGGACTCACACTGATGGAGAGAAGCATGGTGGATGACGCAGCTGGAGGAGCATTTGTAGATAGGACACAAGTAGCTACACATGCGTTGATCGACAAAATGGCCCAAAACTACCAACGATTTGGCGATCGAGGTGCACCACATTTCATGGGAGTACATCAGGTAAGTCCATGTTCTCTTGAATGTCAATTTATTGAATCCACATTGGATGAATTGAAAAATATGGTGAGACAGATTGTTTTGGCACAAAAGACATCCCAACCCCCTCCTTCAAGGCCTTATGGTATTTGCACTGAGACAAGCCACCCAACGGACTATTTCCCACAACTCCATGAAACAAAATATTGTGCAGCAGTGCTCCTCGGGAGACCAAATCATCAACAAAAACAATAACCATATCCCCAATAGATGTTTGATCCAGCATAAAACCATGGGTGGAAGGATCAATCAAACATGATGTATGGCTCTGGACAATAACAAAGGCTACCCTTTCAAAAAAACTACTAGCAGCCTCCACCCTACCAGAAGGGTTTCAAACAACCCCAAAGGAGAGTTGAATCTCAAGAATCAACAAGACAACAACAAGGGAATACCCCATCCATGGTAGATTCTAACAATGATGACCTTTTGAAACAAAATTTTCTTAATCCACAAAATGAGATAAAGAGTCAGGGTTCGGAACTGAGGGAGTTGATGACTCAAATGAGCCAGAATTCTTCTGCCCTCCATGAACTTGTAAGTAATAATTTTCGAAATCTACCATCCCATTCTACTCCAAATCCAAAAGGGAATGTCAGTTCCATAACATTGAGAAGTGGGATGCAATCAACTGATGCTTCTCCACCTACAATTCCACCAGGATTCACCTCAACTCCAAAAATCCCAGTTCACATCAACTGATGAGCAACCCAAGTAGAAAGATAAAGGCAAGCAAAAGATTAATGATGTTCCTCCTAAACCGCTTCCTTTTCCAAAAAGGGTTGTTCAAACCAATAAGATGGATGAAGATGCAATGAAAAATGAGGTTTTGGACACATTCAAGCGTGTGGAGATCAAAATTCCTCTACTTGAAGCCATTAAGAAAATTACAAGGTATTTGAAATTCTTAAATGAACTTTGTACCAGTCGAATAGGGCTCAAGGGAAATGAGAGTATCAAACATGGAAGGAATGTGTCAGAACTCATTACACAATCTCTAGAAATGCCAACGAAGTGCAAGGATCCTTGGACATTCACCATCCCATGTACAATAGGGGAGTTTCACTTCTCTGATTCTCTTTGTGATTTAGGAGCTTCAATTAATTTGATGCCTCACTCTGTATTATCTTTTTTACAGGTTGGTGAGTTGAAACTGATGAGATTAGTGGTGCAATTAGCCAATAGAGCTACAAAATATCTAGCGGGAGTCCTTGAGGATGTACTTGTCTGGGTTAGAGACATGATCTCTCCAGTAGACTTCGATGTGCTCAAAATGGAGGATGATCTGGTAAGTTCTCATGATCCCATTATCTTTGGTAGACCCTTCCTCAAAACTACATAAACTATCATAAATTTTCATGAGGGTACACTTTCCATGATGTTTGGAGATGAATTTGTAATTTTTAAAGTTATGGACTCTATGAAGTACTCCTCTGAGGACCATTCTGATTTTTTTATCTCCCATTTTGAACCAAAATGTAAAAACTCCATGGATTTTGATTGTCCTATACTTAGGGAGATTATGAATATTGGTTCTAATTTTATGTCTAAGAGTACATCCACACCTGGTTTTGATAGACAAACCTCTCTTGGATTTTATTTTGATGTGGATTCAAATTCTGATCATATAAACTCTGATTATGACATCACTATTGAGTATGCTGATGGATTTGATGCATTAGTTTATAATTTTGATGTTTTTTATTCTGATAATGATGTTTATTGTGTAGATATTTCTGTTGCTTCAATTTCTCCATCCATACATCACCCCCCTACACTAGAACTCAAGCCATTTCCCCCAAATCATAAATATGCATGCTTTCTGAGTGGTGGTAGATTACCTGTTATCATTGCTAACAATCTCACATTTGAACATGAAGAAAAATGTTTGAGTGTTTTGAGGGAAAACATCAGGGCAATCGGGTGGACCTTGGATGACATATCAGGTATTATCCCCTCCATTTGCATGTATAGGATTTTTTGGAGGATGGAGATAAAACGATTAGGCAGCCACAATGGAGACTTAATCAATCAATTTTGGGTGTTGTTAGGAAAGAAGTTGAAAATTTACATGAGGCATGTATTATTTACCCTATTTCTAACTCACAATGGGTTAGCCCTGTCCAGGTTGTACCAAAGAATACTGGTTTCACTGTTATAAAAAATGAAAATGATGAGTTAGTTCCTGTGAGAGTACAAAACTGTTGGCGAGTGTGTATTTATTATAGGAAACTTAATCAATCCACTCGTAATGACCATTTCCCACATCCATTCATTGACCAGATGCTTGAGAGGCTAGCAGGGAAGACACAATATTGTTTATTGGATTGAATTTTTGTGTATTTTCATGTTCCTATAGCTCTGTATGATCAGGATAATACTACATTCACCTATCCCTTTGGCATGTTTTCCTACCGAAGGATGCCATTTGGACTTTGTAATTCCCCAGGTACCTTCGAGAGATGCATGGTGAGTATTTTCACAAATTTCATTGAGACATGCATGGAGGTATTTATTGATGATTTTATAGTGTATGGGTCTTCATTTGTCGATTTTCTAAGTAGTTTGGGAAAGGTGTTGAATAGTTTTATTGAGAATAATCTGGTCTTGATCTTTGAAAAGTGTCATTTCATGGTAGAGAATGACATTTCCATAGGGAATGTAGTGTCAAAACATGGGATAAAGGTTGATAGATCTAAGACAGAAATTATTTCATCCTTACCCTATCCATCATGTGTGATGGTTGTTAGATCTTTCCAAGGGAATTCATGATTTTATCGGTGCTTCGTCAATGATTTTACTATGATTGCTCTTCTTATGTCACGATTACTTCAAAAGGATTCTGGTTTTGTGTTTGATGATTCATCTAGGTCTTCCTTTGATGAGATAAAGAAGTGTCTGAGCACTCCACATATCATATAGCCCCTATGTTGGGATATTCCTTTTGAGCTTATGTGTGATGCCTCCAACTTAGTGGTTGGAGCAGTCTTATCTCAGAGGGTGTAGGGACGTTCACTTGTGATCGCCTACGCATCGAGGAAAATGGATTCAGACCAATCAAAGTACACCAAAATAGAAAAAGAGTTTCTTTCTGTCATATTTGATTTAGATAAATTTTGTTCATATTTATTGGGATCTAAAGAAGTTGTTTTTTCTGACCATAAAGCTCTAAGGTACCTCTTAAAGAAGCCAGATGCAATGCCCAGGCTGATCTGATGGATGCTCCTTCTTCAATAATTTTGTATAGAGATAAAGGACAAGAAGGGGTCAGAGAATTTGGTGGCTAACCACATTAGTAGGCTTACTCACACACCAGTGGGTGACACCTTGGACCAGGTACCACTTCAGGACACTTTCCTCGATGAGCATCTCTATACAATCTCAGGTACACATCCTTGGTATGCTGATTTAGTTAATTACATTGTTTTCTCTGAAATACAGATAAATTTGAATAAGAATCCAGTCGAAAAATTAAAAAGAGAGTCTGGGTTTTATGTGTGGTAGGATCCTTACCTCTGGCACATGTGTAGTGACAAAGTCATTAGGAGGTGTGTTCTTGATCATAAGTTTGAGTCTGTTTTTCATTTATATCATACACTTTCTTGTTCTGGACACTTTGGACCCCAGTGTACTACTAGAAAATTCTTAGACTCTGTGTTATATTATCCTAGATTATTCCATGATTCACATGTGTTTTTTAAGTCATGCTCTCATTGCCAACACACTGGAAACATTTCATGGAGACACGAGATTCCCCAACAACCCATTTTATTCTATGAGATTTTTGATGTATGTGGCATTGATTTTATTGGTCCTTTTCATATTTCATTTGTATTTCTATATATCTTGGTTGTTGTTGATTATGTGAGTAAATGGGTGGTGGCTAAGGCCACCAGGACTGATGACTCTCATGTTGATTTGGACTATGTCAAAGAACAGATTTTCTGCATGTTTGGAGTACCAAATGCCATAATCAGTGACCAAGGGACACACTTCTACAATCAGAATTTTTCTTCCCTCCTTCGGAAGTATGGGTTGACACTTAAAACATCGACACCATACCGCCCCCAAATAAATGGCTAGGCAGAGGTTTCAAATCGTGAGTTGAAACAAATCTTTGAGAAAACTATGCAGCCAAATAGGAAGGATTGGAGAAAGTGCTTGGATGATGCATTGCAGGCTTATAGGAAAGTATTCAAGACACACATTTCTATTTCCCCATTTTGGATTGTTTTTGGGAAAGCATGTCATCTCCCTGTGGACATTGAGCATTGGTCTTATTGGGCTATAAAGAAATGCAACAATGATTTGGGCCACGCTGGAATTCAAATGATGTTAAAAATTCAAGATCTTGAGAATATTATACTATCATCATGTGATAACTCAAGGCTCTAAAAGGAAAGATCAAAATAATTTCATGATAAAATGATCCAAAAAATGGAATTTCATTTTGGAGAGAAATTCCATCTCTACAGTTCACACCTGAAGATGATGCCTAGTAAGTTGCATTCCAGATGGTTGGGTCCTTATATTGTATCTAATTTTTTTCCTTATAGTGTAGTAACGATCACACAAGAGGGCACTGGAAGGAGATTTAATGTCAATGGGAAACGTTTGAATAGATTCATTGAGGGACTTCTTACTGATTTGTGGATTTTATCACACTACATGACCTCATGATCACTTGATCCCATCATGTTGTTCCTAACCCTTTCACTTTTATATTTTTTTCCTATTTAAAAATTCTGCATTTCATGTGCATATATCATCTCATGGCTTCAAATTGAGGACAATGAAATATTTTAAGTGTGGGGAAGGAATCCTTTTAGTTTAGTAATTTCAATTGTTATCCTGTTTAAAATAACAAAACAAAAACAATTGTTTGTTTTTCAGATTTCATGTGTTTATTTTGAAATTTTATTTGTGTTTTTGTCATTTTTGAGCTGAAATGACTCTCATCACAATTTTTAATGTCATATCAACGAGTGAAACAATTTATCCCATAAAACTAAGCTTAAATGAATGATGAAATGGCCTTTTTCAAATTGAAATATTTCGTAATTTCATTAAAAGAACATTGAATTTTGAATCCCATTCCACATATCACTTTCATTATATTTGCAACCACATTCCTGTGAGGATTCTAAACCTTTATTTTGACATTCTTTACAATCATCTCACTTCTTGAGAGAATCAAACCATGCTTGATTTATCCAGAATCTGATTTATTTCTATCAAAACATGATGGTTTGAGGTAATTATGTTTAAATGAATGATGCCTTTGTTTTGTATTAATTCCCATATTTCAATGAATCCTTTTTTATAATGGCCTACCGTGACCATTTAATCCATGTAGCCATTAGAATCCATGAATTTCATGTCACTTTAGCCACATTACAAGCCAATTTTCCCAATCCAACCAACTTTTTAAGTGAAATTTCATAATCTAGTTGAGCATAAGTGGGGGGGATGTTGTCTTGTGTTGTGCTACAACATTTTTTGATACGTTGGGTGAAAAATTAAATTCTGAAGAGAAGTGTTTGCTTCTGAGGAAAAACATTATATTTAAAGCTGTGCCTTTCTGGTGTTTTCATGATAAAAGAATTTGTGAATTTCTGGATCTTCTAATAGATGGGGAAAGATGTGCCTATTTGGAGCTTTTAAGAAAATCATGTTCGAGAAGATTGACATTTTTACGGTAGAAATGAAGAATGGTGTGAAAATTCCAATATTTTTCAAGATTATGGAGGTGAATTGATACTATGGGGATTGAGGAGAAGACAATATTTAAGTGAAAATTAGATTAATGCAATTTTTCATCAAAAAGCGTCAATCCCTCCTTATTCGGCCTCCGAATTTTTCAACATCTAAATCCTACCAATAGAAAGCCACCGAAAAAACCTAAAAGTTCATCATGATAAACATATGTCCTTGAATCACATCAGGTAGTGATGTAGGAATTTATCATGCCTATGTTGACACTTGTATGAGTTTGGATGAGAAAGGCATTGCAAAAAAAATTGACATTTGTGTGATAAGAGAAAATTCAAGTGAGGTAAGTGTTTTTTTCATGGGATGATAAATAAAGAGGAAATATATTGAATGATATAAATGAAAAACGTGAAATAATGTTTTTTATGTGACATGATATCTTTTTTTCTTGGTCTGTAATGTTTTGATCTCAAGGATATGTGTTTTAAAATTGTTTTTGATTTGATATTGATGTTTACTTGATATGTGGTTTTTCCCAGGAGTGAAAAAAGCTAAGTGTGGGGGAGTAGATAAAACAATATTTTGTTGAAAATTTTATTTGATAATAAATAATATAATTTCCACAAATTGTGCTAAATATATTCATTTATGAAATATTTGGGATTAGATCATTCATTTGAAAATTTGATGAAAATTCAAGTTTTACCCCTTTAAAATGTTTTGTAATATTTTGAAGATAAATATTTTAATAGTTTTTATTTGAACATACTATTTTGTAACGGTGTTCCTAACTTAATTTTATACAACTTTTATTCAGGACACTATAGCTAATGAAGTGCATTTGGATGGAGTAAATGGGCCATTAATTCAGTGGCGGGCTGGATTCGGCAGAATGGACATGGGTTCTGTATTTGGGCCATAACCTCTTCATTAGTGCTTGGATAAGGCCCATCTGTTGAGAGGATATACAAGAAACATTTTCTCATAAATCATCCTACTATAAGGATTACTGATTCATGCTTTTTGGTGGCAAATGGGTGGTGCAATTTGGCATAAAATAATTGGCCGAGATTCCCCATTCACACTTGAAACCACATTTAACCCAGTCTCCCCACCACTCTATAAATTGGTGTTTTTCACATTTGGTGGGGTTGGGACGTCCACTGGTAATTTGAGGGTAGAGGAGAAGTGGATGCACTACATCTATCCAACCATTTTAATAAGGGTACCTCTTGAAGTAAAGATCCCTTCGACGAAGCCTTCTTTTCTCCTTCGTGTTGTAATGCTTTTGTTTGTGTAAAAAATTTATTTGTACTTATTTTATTTCTTTTCTTTTCATCAATTTTATTCAACATTATTCATCACTTAGTCTTCCTCTTTGAGCTTGAATTCTTGGGTAGAAGTGTTATTGGGTTATACCCATTATAAACTACTACAAATGCAATTCGCTTCTACGATGATTACGCACCCTATGAAAGAGTAGTCTTTTAGGATTCGATCTATCTCTTACCATCAAAATTAATTTATTTTGAATCAATGATATACTATAATTCACATAAAATTATCAATTATTTGAGTTTTTAATTTAATTGAAACTTAGAAAGCAATTGAACAATTAACACAAAAACCTGCGAGGACGAGATTTTGTGTAAATTGTGAGAGTGCAAACTTAATCGGTTATAAAAAACCATACGGGATCAATTTTTAGTGTTCAAATATAATCCCTAAACTCAATCAATTATAATTTCTAGTGGGGAAATGTGCCTTAATTTACCATGGACTATAAGCAAATATTAAAACATCAATCAAAGTAGGGTGTTGCGATTGCTTGTTCCGAAGTTAGCCTAGGGTTAAATTCCCTTCATCTTTGTGGTAAGGTTAATTCTCGTAGAGTTCGGGGGTTAACAAGTTAAGTGATCATAATTAAGTGGATTCTAATTTAAATGATAATAATAAATAATTGATTGAATCGGTATAGTTATATCAATTACGTCTTTTAAATACTGCCTAAAAAACATCTTCACGTTGTGTCATTTTAATCGAAATTCATTTCTAAACTAAAAACAAAAAAAAATACAATCTTCTTCCAGAAAACTTCATCCAGATTTATAAACTATAACCAACCCCCATACCTTCAAGTAGGGTTTTTATTCTATTTTATTTAATTTTTATAATACCTCTAAAAAGATTTTTGATTTACCTCTTCCTTTGAAAGACGACCCTGGTCATATACTCTACTGCACCTAAGAACCCAAAAACCACTAATCATTTGAGGGCGCCCACGCCAGTACTCTTTCATCAGACATTATTGGAACCTTAACTATGTTGTTACTATCCAAAAATTCTATATGTTATTATCACCTTCACTTCTTTATTCAAGTTTCTTTTTGAACTTATGCATTCGATTCCCATTTCATAAAGGATGGACATGTCTTTTAATGCTCTTATTAGTACCAATTTTATTTCCAATTTATGAGGGAAAACTATTTCTATCCTCAAGTTTTTCCATAAATTTTTAAATAATGTTTTCATTATACGTAATTTTCACTACAAATTTTCAATCCCAAGACAATTACATTGTAGATAAAATACCCATTTTTCTAGCAGGGGTACTAAAATTTATGAACATATAGTTATTTATTATAGACATTAATATATTTATTCCAAATTCCTTGATCATGGAATAATTAATTATGATAAATTAATCCATGATGTATGATCAATGAACCCCACATAATATTTATAATGATATGAATGTGATGTGTTCATCTATAATTATATAACACTCCAATGCATTGGGTAATGATTAGTATCACGATACATCATGTTGGGATAGGGAGTGAACCAGAATCTATTATGTGACTTTCTACACTATGATATTTTTGAATGTTTATCCTTGACCCAGTTTTTTGATTCAGTGTTTTAAGTTATTGCCAAATTTTTCAGGTTATTATTGTATGTTATACCACGACTTATTCTTCATGATAGTTTTATTTATCATTGATATATATCTTCTCAGAAATGTATCATTATTTTCATGTTTCTTTCCATAAAAGAATTTATTGTTCGACCATTTCTTATGGATGTCCCTTGGTTATCTCAGACAGTTTTATGTTTGAAGAACTATTTTGAGCAAGATAGACATGTTTTCAATGATGATTTTATATTCCATGCAGTATGTTGTTATGTAATGTACCAAATTCTCAATGACACTAGACTTTTTTGATCATCTAGTTCATATTCACTTCATTATAATGTAATAAATTATATATTAATGTGTAATAATGAGAAGGTTTGTCATAGTATTTTTCAATGGAAATGTTTTCTTAATTTTTGAAATAATAATATAAAACAGATGAAAATTTCATAGGGATAATACGATGTATAAACAAACATCCCTAAATATTGGTTATTCTAGAGTTAGTGTTTTATCAAGAAATTACATACTAGTCATATAATACAATTGGATGTAGGTCTTGCATAGATGTGCTATGGAGTAACAACTCTAAAAAGGTGTTATGGGCTAGACATAGGGTATCCTGGTACACAACAATGGGCCATACTACGCACCTAGTTTAAAACTCATGGGGGGGATATTCATTGATAAATTCATAAACTCGTAAGAACTATTATTAAGGGTCATAAAATTACCGTAAGAATATATGTTTGGAAATAAATCATGGATAACAAATATGGAATCCTCTATGTTCATAATAAAAGGAAATAAATGTAATTTCATATAGGTTTAATTTCCTTAGATTTCCCTTTATGCATTTAATTTTTTTAAAAAAAATACACATCCCTAATTTTAGATTTATTCGAGACAATTGCTGGATATTAGAGGAAACATGAAAACAATAATTATGATGGGAAATGAGACGACATCCCCAATGAAATTCCCAACTCTATGGGAGCATTAATAGAGAAATTGTTTCTAATACACTATATGATCACTCATGTTATGAAAGGAAACCTTTATCAAGAGGATCATCCAACCGGTTCTCCCCCCCATATGAGGGAATAATTGACAATCAGGAGATTCATGTGATAAAGGACACAAATAGTCAATGGATTATATGATCCCTTAATTCTCAAAAAATATGTCAAATCCATTGTGAAGATAATATCCACCCTTATATGTTCTGAGAAAGATAAGGTTCTATTGGTTGTTTATTGTGTGGATGGATAATCTGATTAGTGGATGTACTTTCTTAATAATACTAGTCATAGTAAAGACATTAAATCAATGGAGTGGATATAATTCCAAAAGGTGTTTGGATAAGTATTTTCCTCACACACTCTAGAATAAAATGGAATGGGATATCCTTTCCCTCAAGAAAAAAAGTCAAAAAATCTATCATGTCATATGAGGAAAACATCACAATAATTTCATAATAATCCAATGGATTGTTCATTACCCCTGAATGAAATGTTCACCACATATTTGGTGGGATGAAACATTATCTATGAAAATACATATTGATTTGTGACTATGATATCTATGATGAATTTTTTGGATTTTATTTGAACGAAAAAATGATGAACGGTGAATCTGAAGGGTATATTGTAGATAAGAATCATAAATAGGAAATGAGATCTCGTTTTCTGATGGAGAAGTCAAAGGATTATATGAAAATTCGACATCCCATTTATCAAATGTGAGGGTAGTAGAACCCTATAAATTTCTAAGGAGAATAAATAAATGATTTTGGTGAGGGAATGAAGGAAACCTAGAAAGAATCTTTTCACCGAAGGAACAAATTAATGCTTCAAAGGAAAGGAATCCTCCATTCATCCCTCAATATATTTTTCATTGCTTCAACATAAAGGATCCATTGATATTTTCAATCAATCCCACATGAAAAGGGTTTTCAGAGACAACCAAAATAATAGAATGTATTAATGGTGATATGTTTTCATCACAACCATCAAGGTTTATCCTGTAAACATAGTAGTAATGTGAACACTAGTTATTGATTCAAAAATCGAGAACATAATTTTATATGTTGGTTCTAAACATTGGATCATAACATGAATTATTAGTAAAAATAATCAAATCCCAACATATATAATGTTTGTAGATATGTTGGTGAAAATGAAGAATAGTTAAATTATTGAATACCATGTATATAATTCCTCCCATGTCAAATTTTGCGGGCTGATGTTCCTAGAGAACCCAGTTATATTTCCAAATGTAAATCCCTATTACCAATATGACTCAGATTGGAGTAAAAGTTTCTTGGAATTATAAATAAGAATAGAGATTCAAGGAGATTAAAAAGAGCCTTATCACTACACATTTTCTCAATCTACCCACATGTAAGAAATTCATTGTATTATTCAGAGATGCATCGATGAATGGACTGGGAAATGTGTTAATAAATAACAAAAATTTCATATCCCATGATTCAAGGAAGTTTAAATACCATGATAAAAACTATCCAACAAGTTATATGGAGATAGAATTTGTTGTCTTTTCATTGAAAATATGGAAGAATTATCAATATGGAGAGAAGTGTGATATATTTATATGGAAAAGAATCCTCTAGTATATATTCACCGAAAAAGAGCTGGAAATTAGCCAATGAAAATTGTTATGACTGATCAAGGACTATGAATACTCAACCCCATATTATCCTCGAAAAGTGAATAATGTGGTAGATTCTCTATGTAGAAAGGATCATAAAACTTAATGAATGATTAGAATTGATAAGGGTATAATAGTCATAGAACATAAAATGATAGACAGTGAATCCTAATGGAAGGAACTTCAGAAATCCTTTCACAAGTGATTCCTCAATTACCACTTTACGAATGTTCAAAGAATTCTCAAATAAATGACGTGGAAATAAATAAAAAGGTGGAATCCCTGAGAAAGGTGAATTAAAAAGAGTTTAAAATTGTTGAACATGGAATTGTGAGATTTAGTTCAAGACTATGTGTTCCATAAAATACTAAGTTATGGAAGGAACTGTAGAATAATGAACATCGTATATCCTTCTCCATTCACCTAGTATACACAATTATGTATCAATATCTCCATGAGAAACTTTTGAGGTATAATATGAAGAATGAGATTGATTAATATATAACAATGTTCCTGGTACGCAATCATGTGAAAGTTTAAACGAATAATTCTAAAGGGATTATTCAAATATCACCCATACGAATATGTAAATGGCAGGAAATAACCATTGACTTTGTAACTAGACTTCTGAAGACACATAGGGGAAATAATGATATTTTAGTTATTGTGGATAAAATTACAAACATAACCCACTCTATCATAATTTGTTAGGAATTCTCACTTGAACTACATGCACAGATATACATCAAATAAGAGGTAAGACCTAATGGAGTACCACTATCAATTGTATCTTATCCATGTCATAGATTAACCTCCAGGATCTAAAAAAGTCTCTAACATCCTATAGACACTGAGCTACAATTCATAATGGCCTATCATTCTTGAATTTATGACCAATCTAATAAGAGTATTTAGACCCTTGAAAACATATTGTGAACTTGTACTATGGACTTAAAAGGATGAGGAGACCAACATCTTTCTTTGGTCGATCCCTATTGAAAAAATAGTTTCCACCCATGAACCAAAACTCTAATATATGTATCCCTTTATGGTAAGATGTGTAGAACACTTGCATGTTAGGGTGATGTTAGGGAATGAAATATTTTAGGTCATAAAATGTTCATGGAAATGGTGGAAAAGGTTAATATCATTCAACATCACAACAAGGCTACTCAGAGTCGACCGAAGAGCTATGATGTCCATCGTTTGCAAGACATATAGTTTGATATTGAAGATATGGAATTCCACTATATATATATATATCCATGAATGGATGTGTGGGTATTTTGGAATAAGTTAATTCTAGTCCTAGATACATCAATCCCTTTTAGATTTTTTGACTACATTGGAGTGGTGGCCTATCGACTAGCAGTCAAACCAAATCTATCTAAAGAACATGATGGATTCATGAATACCACTAGAGTATGTACATATAAGAACCCTCAAATTTACACAATCCCAAGGTGTTACCGTTAAATAATTACCTTCTTTATGAGGATCAGTCGATGATGATCTCAGATCGTTGATAAATTTTTCTACAAAATAAGATAATGAACCTCATTAAAGTGTACTAGAGAAACAAAAAGTATGAAGAAATGACATAAGAACCCAGGTATGTGATGAAGAAGATTTACCCACATAAAATTTAGTGTGGAAAAATAAATTTTCAATAGAAACGTTTTTATGGGATAATATTGTAATGACCTAAAATTTAATATATAAAATTCCCCTTTTTATTTAACTATTTAATCATGAAATATGGTTATAGAAATGACATGCACTTATTTTATTTTAATATAGCCTATTGGATTTAAAATTCCATTAGATATAATTACAATTGATAATAAATTCATTGAATAGATCATGTGATTCATATAAAGATAGAGTTTTATGAAATCCCATTGATAAAAACAATGGATGTGATGACCTCAACGCATAGAATTATAACCTGTGATGCCCATTTATGAGAGATTTTGAGGGAGATATAATTATTGTGATTTTACCTTAATGAATACCATGATGAGATCTACAACCTAAAGATTGAGAAAAACCAATAACATGAGATGTTCAAGATATCGAGGAAATGATCTAAACATGTTCGTAAAACCACCTCATAAAAGTCCCATAATCACACACCTCTCTCATAGGGAATGTACTGAAATATTATAGGGATCTGTATAATTACCCTAGAAATCTAAATATGTACATTTCTATAAGTGAATATATATATTTTCATCTTATTATTATTACTTTGAAATTGATTTTTATTTCAATATGATAAATAAAAAATTGTTTTTTTGATAATATTCAAATTTAATTAATGAATTTATGAAATACCATATTTTTTAAATAAATAATATCCTAATATTTTTTATCAAATATAAATTATCATATAATTTAAATGAAGCCAAATTTAATTATATAGAAGGGTTTAAAAATTTTTATTGTAAAAAAACCCATTATTTATTAATAAATGTCACTTATAATTTAGAAGAGAAAATTGACATATTTTTAAAATTATTTAGATAAAATTAATATTTTTTCTAATCTGAATATCACAATAATACAATTGTTAATTTTGCATAATTTTGTTTTATTTTTGACTTTTAGTGGAAAAATATAATACTGTATAAATATAAGTTATTTATTGTGAAATCATTACTGAGATAATAATTACTATAAATGGGATCCATTACAAAATTTATGTTTTTCCTTAAAAATAATGTGATTTTTGAAATATTTTATTTATTTTGTAAAACCACTTTAAATTTTCAAAACACATAATATATTATACCTTTTTAAAAATCTTTATTTAAGACATTTCCTCATCTCCACATAAGAAAGATAATTATTTTATTATTTTCAGCCTGTGGTATAATAAAATAAAGATAACTAATACCATTTTGATGAAACAATGGGAAAATTGACGGAATGGTTTTTATTTTTGGATATTTTATTTTGTAGAGTCCAACACCTAAATAATAATTAAATCCACCTATTATACTATATAAACCTACTCAAGCTCGGATTTATCTTCATAAAAACTCCTCGAATCCCAACCATACTCTTCCAATAATCTTTCAAAATTCAAGGTCCTTATTTAAAATTAATTATTTTTATTTCAATTGATTATATTTAAATTCATTTATAATCATTACCATACTTTTAAATTTCTGTTATTTGAATTAGGGGCCATTTATCTTTCATAATTTTAACCCTTACCTAATATTTTACTATGCCATAATTCCATAAGGAATGTTTTGTGGTGTTATGTTTTTTAAAATGACTACAAATTACCAAACCCTCTCTAAAACCACATTATTCAAAGTTTCTCTCTCAAAACCGAGGAGACCTGAAGTGCTTCTTTAAATCCTTGAATCAACCTTCATATAGGGATTAATCCACAGCTTCCTATTCCTGAACCATGGTGATCGAAGTTGATTTCCACCACCATTTCATGTGGATTTGGATCTGTTTTATTTAGTTTATTCATAATTATCTTGATAGGTTATCATCTTTGATATCTAAAATTACAATGATATATCTTTTTTGTTTTTATGGGGGATTTGGCATGAATTCAATTAAGCAAGTATCTTTCATTGTAGGTAGGGTGATCAGAGTTACACATTTTCATTAATCTCACATTGGGAATGTTGAATTCTTATATTAATGGAATCATTATTTTTCTTTTAACTTACATGAAATCATAAATTAACTATGCCTTTCCTTCTTTGGGTGGTTTTGTAATTAACCCAAATAATTGATAAACATTCCTTTTGATGAATTATTATATGGTTATAGAATTTTTATATTTCCACCATGATAATTTTTTTCCTCTTGATTAAATATATTGTCTGTTACCAATGTTTATGCTTGAATGGAATAATGGTTATTTTTTGTTAACACGTTAATTTGATAAATTTGATAATTAATGGAAAGGAATTAATTTTATCTTAGTTATATAAATGTAATGAGTAATAATTTTTGAAAGAGTTTTTTCTTGTAAATTTTTATTAATAAAATTGACTATAAGGATTTTTTTAAAAATCTTTTTCTTCTGCAATGTGCTAATGTAATTGACAAATTAACTTTATTATTGAACTGTTGATCAAAATAAAAATAATGAGCCATGTTAAATATGAGTTGTTATTCCAATTTTTTAATATGGATAAATTATATAAATCATTTTTAAATAATTTTGAGAGAATATGGTAGTGTATTCCTTAGGGTAACCATAGAAGTAACCCTAAAAAATTGAATCAGTTAATTCATGATCGAATATAACAATATTTTTTTCTAGAGATAAACATTTGGGGATTAGTAAACTTATTTTCATGTAATGGATTAATGTGTTTTCATTATGACTGAGTTAGAACATCTGTATATAAAGGACATATGACTTGTTTTTAGGGATTACAATCCATTCTGAACTTCTTTTTTATTTTATTTAATTGTATGTTTGATTTAGAAATGATATTTATGATACGAGGTGATGTGAGCCTAGGATAAATGATGGATGGTGAGATATGGGTGGGTACGCCTCTAGATCTTGTAGCAGTTGACCATTTCGATGAAGAGATGAATGGTGATATGAATTATTATGTCAAGGATGACACACATTGATGGAATTGAATGAAACTAGGATTTTACATTAATGTTTCAATGTTGTATTCTTTCCCATTAATAATTCATTTTAATGGTCAGATGATTGAGTGATTGTTAATCTACAATCCTGTCACCACTGATTGATGTAGATAGTTGTTCTTATTTATAAATCTCAATTATGGTAGCATAGAATTTCTCATATAGTACCTATATTGTAGAATAATAATTAACATTTAATAAATGTTTAACACATAGGGTTGATAGTTTCTAGAATGAAAAATATATTAATTATCAGAAATAATTAACATAGTAGAATTAAGTCTAGAGGTAATGGAATTCCATATGATTGTTAATGAAATGTTAATTTGGAATAATGATAAATATGTGAAAATGAATTAATTAATTTATGGATAAACTATAAAAAAATATCCAATTTAATATATATATCTTTAAATTATTGTGTTCTTATTGGTTACCTAGTCCTTAGCGGTCGCAACCGGGAGTTCGAGTGACTTTATCTAAAATTGATCCGAGGAATTGAATAGTCTAATATTATTGTTGTAAGATATATTATATACTATATGTTATTTATTTCACATTATTCCCCACCAACTTCTTGTAGGTAGACTGACTCATAGTGAACTTTTGGAGGGTTTTTTTCCTAACATCAAGTTTAGTTAGGGACAGGTTGCTGACTACCCCCTCTGCCTCCACCCTTATATGCTAATAGTTTTAAAAACTAGTATTCAGGATGGTTAGTTTACTCATATGTGGGTGTATTTGGATTTAATGGATCTTTTTTATTTCACACACATTTACATCAGGATAAATTATCCAAAGTATTATTTTTCATGATGTGTATGGAATTTGATGGCTCGAGGAACATACACAATGTATGGACTGTGATGGATTGATGTATAATACTCGATGTATGATACTTGAAAGATGATATATTTTGGAACCCGGATACAAATTGGTGAAAATATAGATATATAGCATAGAATTATGAGGTTTTCAGATGCATGAGATGTAATATATTTTAGCCAGTGTATATTTGGTTTTTCTTCTTTTAGTGATATAGTGATTTTGATGTAAAATTTTGGGAATGATTGGAAATATATTAGTGATGTTGAAGTGGGTGACCTTTTTTAATTATATAATATGATCCCTTTTATTAATTTATTTGGGTGATTTGTCTATGTTGTGGTAGGTAGGCATAATATAAATGTTTAGGTGGCGTGTTAGCTTCACTATTTTTAACTTGTCTGTAGTATTCATTATTTATCTCTTTCATGATAAGATCATGTAAAATCCCAAACATCCCGTACATAAATATGACATATTAATAAAAGAATTCTAATTTTAAAAAACAATGATCAACAACATAAAAATTTAGGTCCATTGAATTTGGAAACATGGAACATAAACAACTAGTTCATCAGCAAACTAGATTTTCTACCACTAATTTCAACATATGAATAACCCTTCATATACATATGATGCATACAAGACTTATTCAAAACCTGGGGAAGGGAAACATAAGAATGGATGAGATAATATAGTTAATAAGGTTAAAATGGGAGATATTAGCATACCATGAGAATAAGCGTATGGGATGATGATAATATCATTTGAAAACATTACACATCATTCCATTGATCATAAATATGAGTCATTTCATAAATCTGGGTAGTTCATAAAAATTGAATCATAATAGAAACAATGTAAATTATCCATGAGAGGTTAGCATTGACATAATTTATATAATTTATAAATACATATAATCTTAAAACATTTTTTACAAGTATAAATGGATATATTTTCACTCATTTTGTTCATGACATGAAATCAGGGAACTATATACACTTATAGACATGAAACCATATCCATGAATAACCTTATGGATGGGATATCAAAGTCTACTCATAACACTATGAACATATAATCAGGTTTATGATTAAAACATTGAACATGTATTAAAATTCCCAAATAATATTGTGAACATGTAATCAAGTTCATGCATAACATTTTGAACATATAATTTTGTTATACATAACATATTTACTCAGGGGTATCTATAATTACCCAATGCAATACATTGGTACATAGGTCCCACCCGTCACATAATGAATATCATACAAATGTTTTCCACAGAATCATAAAAAATCATCATATAATAACAAATGAATTGAATTGGATTTTATAAACATTTCAACATATCAAAACATGTGGAAAATAATTTTGTTTCTTAATAATTTCATTATTTTTTCACAGAAACCCCTATAGAAAAATAATCTGGAATTATAAATATTTTATCATGGTATAACCATTTAAAAGAAACAAGTTTCATAAACATAGTTTCATCATAGAAATACACGATTTAGATAAATAATAAGAATTGTATCTTTTGGTCAAATTCCTTGTAAAGGAAGCGTAACATAAAATTAATTCATCTTTGATTGAAAATGATTTTAAATATCACATGGAATATTTATGGATTAAAATATAAAATCTATATTAAAAATAAATTATAAAAATAATAAAAAATTGAAAAAAAAAATTCGTCGAAAATAACATTTAAATATTATAAAGGAAAACATAAAAATACGCTAAATCATTTAATGAAGAAAGGAAAATTTCGTTGAAAATTATTTTTTAAAAGAGAATAGTTAACGAAATATTATGAAAATATTTTCATTTGAAAAAAAATCAAGCTTATTAAATTTTCATTAAGAATGAAGATTATTTTCTAGAACTGCTAGGTATTAGCCAACCCTGGGATGGATGCTTCCCTTAGTATCCTTACAGGTAGGTAAAAATATGACATTTGTGGAATCTCTGGTCCAATGAATATCCATACTAGTCAAGGCTCCCCTATTTTTTTGTGTGGGTATGCACTGTTGGCCACTGCTCAAACTACCTCAAATCTGGATTGAATATAGATTTTAGTTAGTAAAAATTGGAAAATTTTATCTATAATCCAAGATGATGAGAAGATCATTACTGGTATCTTTTGTAAATCTAGATGGCATGTATTCTGCCCATTTTTATGCCTTTTAAAACTCTATTTTTAGGAGATCATGATGGGGTAACCTTAATAATCTTTCCAGAACTATTGTGACTCATGGGCAATCCTATGGGATTTTAATTCATATCATTATAATGATGAGAAAATCAGGCTGATTTATAACAAATTATCTACCATGAACTTTAGAGGATATGTTTAAGAATCTAGTTTAATAGAATTCATCCTCCTGGGTGAAAAATTTACCAAGTACATAAGGAATTTGAATGGAATTAGAGAAAACAGAATTGATAGGGCCCGGGTGAATGATGTCTCCCATTGAAATTAGAGAAAAATATCTTTTGTTATATTTTATATACATAATTATAACCACCAGCCCATATTTTTTTGTTTTTTTGATGAATCTAAGAATCATCCCATACCATTATGATTTACTAATACATGGTATAATCTTCCAGAATGCTTTAAAATTATTTAACACACATTGGTTTCATATGATCACAACTCTGATCATATTTCATGTATCTATAAACATAAAATACTAAAACTCATAATGATGTTTTTGAGAATGAGATGGTTCATCCCACATTATTAATATATTGAATATTTTTAAATCTTTATTCATGACTTTAAATCAACAATCATTAAGAATAACTTTTCTGGAGACATGGATCAAGAATTTATGATGTTATCAATGTAACATATTCTCATTAAGATTAGGAATAACATTAGAAATGTGACATTCAAAATCATATGTCTTTCTAATGTGGATAGAAAGACCATGTTAATTAATTCCCTTGAATGGTTTAGAAAGGCCAATAGGCCACTCTCTCTTATCAATGATGGGGACCATATCCTTAACGAAATAAATCCCTTCTTTAGGGATATGGTTTCTTTATTTTTTAACATCTTAAATTGAAATCTAATGAATTTGGATCTAAAGGATAACATAATTCCTAAATTAATGACTGAGGATGACAACTCCTTTTTTTACTGGCATTCTATTGGATGTTGAAATTAAGGAAGAAATATTAGGAATTAAACGGGAATGCTCACCTAGACTATATGGATTCAAAAATAACTTCTTCCAATTTTATTGGGATAACATTTAGAATGAGGTATGAAATCTTGTGTGGAACTTTTTCAGAGGTGGATCCTTCACTCAAGGATTAAATGCCCAATTTATTACCTTGATACCAAATGTGGATAATTCAAGTGACATCACCCAATTTAGACCTCTTGCCCTTGTAAAAACCATTTTGAAAATCATTTCCAAAATATTTTTCAATAGAATATTCAGAATCCCTAAAAATATAATATCCTGGAAACAATTTGGGTTTTTAACGGGAGAAACATCCAAGACTGGTTTCTCAATGAATTTGAATGATTCAATCTCCTCATAAATTCCACCAGGGGTGAAAACATTTCTCATAAGATCAAAATTAAAAAAAATCCTTCGACACAATGGAAAAGTGTTTTATTGGTATGGTTATTTAAAACTATGGATTTAATATGAAATTTATTCAATGGAATTATTTCATTATTTGATCTATACATATTTTCATTCTCATACATGGATCCCTGGAATGGTATTTAAATTGATCAAGAGTTGTGGGGCATGGAGATCCCCTTTTGATCATTATATTTTCAACTGCTGGGGATTATATCGGCATTCTTCTCCTTCTCAGGGTGGACTTAGGAGATATTACCATTATCAAGGGGAAATAGGTACATCATATACTTGGAATATTTTTTTGAATGATATAATAATATTTTCTTAGTGAAACAATATAAATTTCATAATCATAATTATTTTGGAATTCTACTATGTAATTATTTCACGCTATCAAATTTGTTGCAACTAATCATTAATTTGTTTTGGAAATAGGATTATATCTTCACAAAATAATTCTATCAAAAAGGATCTGGGGATCAAGGAATGATTCCTACCTTTAACTATATTGGATTTCCCTTACTCTGGGGAATGCCTTAGGCCTCTCACTTTTATGATACATTGTGTCATATTTAAAGAACTCTTGCATCTCGTAATGGTGATTATCATTCAATGGTATGTTGGACATTTCTTGTAAATCATGTGGTGGTCAAAATATTTGTGTAATCATTCATGGTTTATTCTTTGAATTCTTATATTTTGAAATATATTAATGTCACTATGAATAATTTTGTTTGGAGTAGTAGTATCTGGTAAAGAAAAGTCTTACAAAATTTGAAAAAATGTGGTGCCTACCTCAATATCTTTATGGAAATTGTATAAAAAATGTGAATTTATTCATCCATGATATCCTTTTTAAATTTATGTTTATATTAAATAATAGAAATTATGAATCCTTGGGCTTCCTCAGATCCCAATCATTGTTAAATCTTGTTGTTAGAAACATAAAACTACATAACGTCCACCATCTAGACTGGATTGAGTATATTTTTCCCAAATATATGCATGTACATTAACTGGTTAAATCACAAAATAATTGGCTAAATTTCTCGATAATCTCTCTTTAATTAAACACATAATCAATCCTCTTTTTGGTGATGCAAAATTCCTTGCTGATGGACTTACAAACAAAGGAGTGACCAATGTGGTATGTTTATTCCATAAAACTCTACCTATAGAAATGATTCTAGTTTTTTGAAAGAAAAAGGTAAAATTCCATCCATTAGACTTCTATGATTTTCATCACTTTTATATTAGAGCCTCAAATATATCTTTTATAAAAAAAGAAAAACATGTTGTCGACTGGAGAGGAAAATAATGTTGGTTATCTTTTAAAAATATTAATTTAGATTCATGAG
The DNA here is from genome assembly GCA_963277665.1 of Viscum album. Lineage (NCBI taxonomy): Eukaryota > Viridiplantae > Streptophyta > Magnoliopsida > Santalales > Viscaceae > Viscum > Viscum album. The sequence continues at coordinate 1,667,273,640 of OY728119.1, forward strand.
TACATAACGAGAGTAAAATGAGGGGAAGTTTCTAATTTTACGGAAATTACTAGAGGATACAAAAATTCAAGAATTTCATGATAGATTTATCATAATATTCTATCATCAATAGCATAAAAAATCCTGGTAAATGATAAGATTGAATCATAAATCCTTTTCTACTATTATAACTCTTGTATCATAAGTTGCATGAAATAATAAAATTAAATGAAACATAAAATATCACAATATTAAATAAATTTATTTTAATATATGTCTATGGGGTTGTATATACACCTTGTAAAAGAATATAGTGGCATAATATAATGTATGTCCGAAAAATGAAAAATTGTGACAAAAATATCTCACCATATATCTAGAATTTCTTAATACACATTAAAACATAATGTATCATAAATATTAGGTTATTAAAATTTTATTAACAAACCAAAATTAAATATATCTTACTATATAATATTTACATATGAAATTTTATTACCCATTTATTAAAAATTCTGTATTAATAACATGTTTCTGGTAACAATTGTATTGTTTTTCTTGTATGTTTGGATTTTTTTTCAATCCTCTTAAATTTATCATGGTTATATATTCACTAGAATTTAAACAAGATATAAATATAATCTATATTTAGTTTATATATCAATATATTATTCAGAATTATATATATAAAATGACATACATTGTTCATAGAGACTGTAGGTTGTACAAAATCATTAACTTTATTTCAATTTTGATAGTGGATTTAAAGAAGTAGATTTGAAAAATAAATATTAAATTTACATAATTATTTTTATTTCATATATTTATCAGATATTTTCATTTAATTAGGTACCAATTTCCTTCCATGGAATCCATACATGAATGATGAATCATATCACTTAATTAGTTGGTAGTCCGCTGAACACACGAATGATGTTATCGTATCCACCATGGAATGAAAAGTATGAAGGTATATTTGTTAAAATAATTAAAAAAGTAAAACTATGTAAAAAGTATGAAATTTTTTCATTATTCTATACTTAATATCATCTACATAAAAAATGAAAATCATGTCACATCGGTTTGTGAGGCGGTAGTCTTCCGTACACAAACGTGGAGTGTAATTGTTTTCCAATGACTAGGGAGAGAAAACGTTATACGTGGTATTATAGTTATATAGGTATAATAATATAATTTATATCATATATAAACATTAATACATCATTATATCTTGTTGTGGTAGGGGGCGATGGGAAATGAATAACATTAGTTTGCGAGGAGGTCGTCCAATATACACACGATCGATTATTTAGTTTACCACTTGTTAAAGGTATAGATAGATATACATTATTAAATTAACATAATAAAATATTATTATATAATTTATAATGGTTTTATTATATTATCACTTCTTAATAGTATTTTAATGATGTTTAAGAATAAATAAAACAAAAACACATGTTAAATAATATTACCTCTTCTTCGGAAAACCTATTTTGGTTTATAAGTAAATACATATTAGAAGGGATTGTTAATAAAATAAAACACATATAGGAAGGCTATATGGAATTATTTAAGATATTACAATAGGTATTAGTTAAAACAAAGGGTTATATCTATAAATAGTGGAGAAGAAGTGGTGACATTTTGTATGTAGGGGAGAGGACCCATATTGAATTTTTGAAAAGAATAATGTGTACTCCATGTTTTTTACATGACATAAGGATTAATATAGGACATTTTCAAAACTTATAGGTGATAATTTGGACATATTTCTTATCAATGGGTGTTGTAAGAGTTGATTTTTTATGTTGAACCTTATCATTTTAGTTTAACTAGATGATAGACTTGTTTTATCCTTAACAATGGTAATAAATTGTTATTGTTTTTATAATTAATTTTAATCAAAAAATATTTTCAAAAAATTATATACTATTAATATTTTCCCTTTCAAATATTTAATTTAATTTTCAAAATTCCAATCAAAATATTGTTGAATTTTAATTTAAAATTAATCCCACAAAGACAATAGAAATGTATTTTTTCAAAGCGAATGTTGTAAAATGATTAGAATGTTTTTCTATCAAAATACACAATGATAATGATTATAATGGCTTAAATTTCAGTAATATATATATAATTAAAATAATTTTTCTTCTACATGTTATTTTAAATAAAATTTATATTTTAAAATATTTTAAGGAAAAAATTATTTGTAATGAAAACATGTATTGTTAACTATTCACAAAAAAAAAATATATTTTCAGAAAAAACCTAAAATTTAAATCCAATATATTTATCAATTTAATAATTAAAAAATAAATTTCATTTGTAAATATCTTTTATTAAATGTTAAAAAATTAATTTTAAAATAATTGTAAACAATGTTTCAAAAGAACTTTAATTAAATATTTATTTTAACCATAAATTTTGATTTATTATTATACCATAATTATAAAATAGATAAGATAAATATTAAAAGGTTTACTGATTATATAATATATACACTTCATTAAAATAATTCATTCAAAATTATTTATCCAATTTTTTGAGATAAAACATGTTTGTGCAAATAATGTTATTTTTTTAGAAAAATATTTCATTGAATTTAGAAAAAAAATTATATTCGTTTAGAATTAAGAAGAAAAATATTAATTAATCTTATATTATTATGTTAAACATTTTATTTCATATTTTAGGTAATATTTTACATCCTATACACTACAATGGATATGTTATAACTATAATATTAAATAATAAAATTTTCATATAATTATTTTTTTAGTTAAAACTCAACGTTTCTATATAATGAATTCAAAAACAGAAATTATTTTTATTTGAATGAAATATCCTTCAGAAAATATTGTGGTGTACAGACCTATGGAGGATCATACTATGCATACCAAATTTTTTCACACTATTTATATATAAACTAATTTTTATGTTATCTTGAGAATGTTTGATATCTAGCTAGATTTTACAACCTCATTTTTATTTAAGGGATTATTGAGAATTGCAGGCTTTGATGAGTTTATATGTTGTTACAAGTAGTTTCTTTTCAGTGTTGTCAGTTTCTTATAACACTAAATTCATGTACTAGGGATTGATTTTATATTTATCTTAGTAGAATTTTATTGGGTCATTTTTCTTATATATCATTCCACATTTCCAATATATATGGTAATTGATTATATATTATTATATGATATACCATAGATGATATTCAATGACCTAGGTCCTAATCGATGTGGGACTTTGGCAGTCACTATATCCCTCCTCTAATTGCTGTACAACGGCGGGTACATTGTGGGGGGGGGGGGTCGTGAATTGTTTTAGCATTATCTTCATTCTTCCACCTCCATAGTGATCTCCTAAATCCATCCATAGAATTCTAAAAAAAACCATATTTAATCATTAAATTATCTTCATTTTTTATCAATAAATCATTTTCTACTGTATTGGAATTTTTATGGATTAATGTTTTAGTGAATTAATAAATAACCCTATATTAAATAAATAAACATTACCTCACAATGTGAGTAGTTCCAATTAGTATCCATTTTTTCTAAAAAATAAAACGATTATAATATTAAATTCTTTATTTTTATGAAATTTCATCAAAATATTTTTCATTACATCATTGTTGAAACTATTTATTCTTAATAAATTTTTAAAAAATATTCAAAATATGGGATAAGAAATAAATTTAGTAAGTGAAAAAGAATTAATATACAATGTAACATACTAGTTCATGATTTATTATATGTGATATATATTTTTCTAAATTAAACTATGGTCTAAAAAAGAATTTATTACACCATAAATAAAATTTTCTACCCAATCTTTTTAAGAAATCATTTTATAAGAAACCTTGATGTAAAAAATAAATCAAAGGAAGTATCATTTTAAATATCAAAAAATATAATAACCTATTCAAAAAAGAAATATAGTTCACCCTTACAAACTAACATATAATTTCTATTAAAAACATTCTCATGATTAATCAAGTGAGAGTACATCTTAATAACAATTGTATAATAATGTCATGTAACATAGGAAAATATTAAAAAATATATAACATTACATAATCATAAGTCAAGGATAACTGCCATGAAAAAATCACATGGTTAACAGTGTCCATTTTTGGATTAGTATTACTCACTAATCACATATATAATATATCTTGAGACAAAAACATCACCCAATGCATTACATCCCTACCAATTAGAACCAATCCTTAAATGTTCTTGATAATTTGTTCCAGAAAAAAAAAGAAATCAATAATAATTAATAATCATAATAATTTCACATTATAATAAAATGTGATGCATAATCATGCCTCAAATTACATTCAAAATAGATTTTATTAAAACCAAATTTGAGAAATAAACACATGGAATATATTTCACCATAAAAGAAAGGGAGAATAAGCATAGTATATATGTGAGAGACATATATACAAAAAATTTAACCATTCAATAACATTAAAAGGAAATACATTTTGAATTTCAGATTGAATTTTATTAGCCCAAGTAAAAGTTTCGATTAGAAAGATCACTTACACCCATAACCGAAACATTTCTATATTGAAAAATATCAATTCCAATAAAAAAATTCTTGCTAAATACCTATAACATAAAGAAAGGGGTTTTTTATTTAATCAAACAGGGAATAATATAAAGAACATAAAAATAAAATAATATATTTGGTGGTGGTAAAATATGTTAATGCCGTAAACTTTAAAATAGAATATTTTTTTTACTTTTTCAAAAAAAGAAAAGATGTTATGCATAAAACACTTAAAAAATAGAATTTTTAAAAATGTTAAATGAAATTAAAAAAGAGACGTAAAATGTCTTTTATAATAAATTTACTTCCAAATTGATACATCCTTAGAATAATTTTAATATTATAGTCATGGAAGAAAAGAATTTTGAAAGGAATTCATCAAAATATTTAAAATGGTGTTTAGAAAGTAAGGTGTCCCTTATGTAAAACCATAAAAATCTTGGATTCTATAAAAAAATCAAAAAGTAAAATATGTTAAAAATTTACGTTCATTATACATATATTTATAAATAAAAAATTTCTTGATGTATTTAAAGAATCAGGGACATGGAATGTAAAATTTTGGATGGGAAACATTAAAAGTGTATTATTTGATAAGAAATCCCCATACCTTTAGATTGAATCCTCCCAAAAATTTATTATCATACTTATAATAAAATTATGGTAATTATTTTATTTATCATTAATAATTTTTAATTTAATAAATCATTTTATTTTATTTATTATCATGTTATATTCAAATATTTACTCATTTAAGATCACATTAGATGTTTTGATGATATTCTGTTCCAAAGTAAAAATTGGATTCAGAAAGATGACTATGATAAATGAGGTAATTATTTTATCATATAAATCATTGTAAAAATGAAATAATTTTTATTTTAACATATAAATTATACTTTAAAAAACAATCATGAATTGTGGTTATGAAAAATAAACTATGGTAAAATCATGGAGACAAAAAACCGTACACACACATGATTAAATTTTTTATTATTTGATGATATTGTTTTAAATAAGATAAGTGTTATATTATCATTTAATAATGATAATTATATCATAAATAGATCATTATTTCATTAGATATATTTATTTATACCATCAAAGTGATGTTGTAATGAAAAATGAACCTGATCGCTTTATGGTGGTGGTAATCCACATTTACAAAGAAACAACATTATCAATATTCAATGAATGGATATGTAAGATAATATATGATATATAAAAGTTATATAATGATAATTATGTCATGAATAAATTATATGTACATTAAATAAATCATCATAAATATCCATGAGAGGCTATGAGGGAAAACGAATTAGATCAGTTCCCGATGTAGTAGTTCGCCAAACTGATGGATGGTGACTTCGTATCCCATTTAATGAAAGAGGTGATTCTTGTAGGTTCTAAAATTGAAATAATAATATATATATATATATTTTAAAATCTTGTAATCATACCTTACTATTTTAATAATATTTGAAGGAGGTGGAAGAATAAATAAATGAAAACACTCAGTTAAGAATCACACATCCTCTTCGGAAACCCACATATGACTACCACCCAAATCTACACAAAGAGTGTTTTCTAATGAAAAAATATACTAGTATATATAAATTTTAATAAGTTGTTTGGGTATTAATTGTCTCAATAAAAATGATTTTTTATATTTAATAATGTTGAAAAATAGGTTCCCTTTTATAAGTGAAGAGAATGACACTTTATGATTTTCTTACAATGCTAAATTATTATAAATTAAATTAAAAAGAGGGATCCAAACTAATATAATTCAAATATTAGATGAAAATGGTTTGAAAAAATATATTCCAATAATATTTTAAAAATTTTATATTAGGTTTTTACACTTATATATTTTTTTAACCAGCATTAACCCTTTTTGTCTATTATCATGATAACAAGGATTTATCACTTTTGGGATCAAGATAGTCAGTATTTGAAATTTTTTTCCCATAAATGGAAAATGGATAATATTTTAACGCATAACCAAATATGTTAGACAAATTTATTATTTTATGGAATTTTAAATAATTTAATAAAATATTTTTTTGAATATATAATTATTATTATTTGAAAAATATTAAATTAATTTAATGTTGAAAATTACATTAAATTAAAGTAATTATAATATAATCCATTAAAAAACTAAAATAATATATTTATATAATAATTTTTTGGAACATAATAATTCATTTAATTTAAATTATATATAATATTTTTAAAATAATTTATTTTATTTTTATATTATTCGTATAAATATTGTCCCAGTAGTGTATAAGATTTCGAGATAATAATTTAACTACTAAAAACTATTAATAAATAACCATGATAAAACAATTATATTTAAAATAATATTTTATTACAAAAAATTCATTTTTATACATGTTTCAAAATAATATTATTAGTAATAGTATGAAACATACAGGTTTGCATTTAGTTTTTTACTTAAATATTATAAAGGTAAACATCTTCGAAATAAGGTTCAATGTTTCCATATATTCATTAATATTTTGTAAATGTATGAACAACCCTCATAAAATATGATAATGTCATGTGTTAGGGAAAATTTTTATCCCTTAACATATTGTTTTTAAATTTAATTAAATGATTCACCCTTACTATGGTGATAATTATTTTGTATAATTAATATTCAAAATGACTAAAAATAAAATGGTAATATTTAAAAAATATTAACCTCATTATTCCAAATATATAATATATTTTTCGAGATTAAATTCAAATAATTTGTGTAATTTAATTTAAAATTATAAATGTGAGACATGAAAACTTATTGCTTTTGAGAAAAATTCCATTTAAGTGTAAAATGATTATTATAATTTAATAAAAATTCATTAATAAGTAAATAATTGTAGTATTTTTAATAAAAATCAACAGATTAAATTTTAAAACATAACCGAACTATAATTTTACTATTTATATAATTTAAATAAATTTACAATTTTCAATAAAAATCAATTTCATCATTATTCACTAAAAAATCAGACTTTTACGAAAAATATCAACAATTTCACAATATGATAATTTTGATCCACTGAATTAAAAAATTGAATTAAATTTTATCAAATAAAATTTCAAAATATTTCTAAAATTTATTATAATATATGCTCAAATAAAACAATAAAACACATTTTTGTTGATAATTTATTTTTAATGAATTAGATGACTACTAAAAACTAAATTATTTTTAACAAATATTTGTTCAGTATATTTGTTTTTATTAGAACCTTAGTATAAATATTTCATTATTTGGTCAATAAAAATCATATTCTCTATTTTAAAATCTATGCTAGAATGGTCATATATACCAATAAAGTCCAACCTGAAGAAAAGCATCTAACCATTTATAAAAAACAATGAACATTAACATTTAAATAATAATATTTTACTATTTATTTTGGCATGATGTTATTTATCCTATATTCTATCGAATTTATTTTGCTTTTTTTTAAATAATAATATATTTCATTCTTCCCAAAATTAATAAATGTTATCCTCATAATATGCACTTGGGAATAGTAAAAAAAGATTTACATTTCAAAATAACTTTTTTTTAATCCTACATTGTAAAAATATTAATAAAAATTACTCTTGAAAAAATGGAAATTAAAATACAACGTCCATCACATAACTATGTTTCCAAATAAGATAACATTTGGTGGAAGTGAAAATATGGAAAAAAAATAATGTATATATAATTACAGAGTGTGATAGAGATCATAGATCATAATAAAGTTAGTTAATAAAACAAATTTAACAACCATGAAACCATAAACCAATGAGGTTTTAAATGGACAATTAATACCAAAAAAATTAAAGGTAAAAAGAATTTTGTTTTCATGTAGCATATCCTATATTTTAATAATTTCATTAGCATATAGGCATAGAACAAAAGGAATCATAATTAAATGATATGTATAATTTCATCCATTAATTAATATCCTCCACAATAGCATATTTTTCCTAAAATTACTAGTAATCAATATGATTTTTTTATATCTGAAACACTAAAATCATATTTTTTCGATTCACATAATGAACAAAAGCATTACAATATCTTCCTCTTTTATTTAGACAATATAAAAAATGAACATGGTTATGATAATATAATTATCAAAATGAATATACCACTGTATAAATAATTAAAAAACTAATCACTAATGCCACAAAAATTACACCTAAAGTTCAATTTAGATCATTTGATAAATTAATAACCATAAAACTCTTCAAAATATTCAAGAGTAATATTTGAACCCGGATTTTAGAATGATTTTATCACATATACATCCAAGATAAATGTAACATTTATCTCCAAGTAAGATCAATCACTCTTAATGTGTTAAACAAAACATATATATTCCCAAATTATATTATCTTCTATATATTCTAATGATTTCCATAAAAAACATGATACACTATAACACAACCTTAAAGTCTTATATTATTCCAAAATAAAATTCAAACTTTATTCAACAAATAAAATCCCAAAATGTTATATTTACCTTAATAATTTATGTTTCAATATGTTTAGTTACCTAATCACTATTTAGTTTTCAAAACCATGGTTATATCTGCGATAAAACATATGTTCCCCAAAAACAACTTTATCTTTATATGCCACATAATTTTTAAAAACAAATGTCTTACTAATAAATATATCACATAGTCTCTTGGTGGGCATTACACCCTTATCTCCCTTCAATTGTGGGTTTATGACCTATGGCCTTATCAGATGTAACATGTTTCTCTTTTTATTAAAATTATATTAATATAATTCTTATTATGTTTTCAAAAATATGATGAACATCGTTAAAATAATAACCACAATCATATAAGATAATATATCCCCTCATGGTTTTCAATACCTTTAAACATATTAAAGGACTAGTCTTCCTCAAAAAATACTTCTTGTTGAAGTTAAGGGTTACTTATACCCCATAACATGAACACATCACCAAAACATTCATTTTCCACATTGAAAAAACATAACTTAAAACATAAAAAGGGGTTTCAAAGACATTGAACATATATTCAACCATAAAATCATTAACCCGCAATGGTATCCAGAACACTGTTGTGAACCTCACATGAAAACATCATAATCACGAAATTAATGAAAACCTTTTCTCTGATACCAATTCAAATTACCCAGCCCTAAAAATTTCTTATTATTGAGTTTTACATAAGAAATTAATTTTCATATAACAAAGTGACATTACAATTTATGTTTTTGGAGAATAATTCTATCACCCAAACAGAAAAAAAATACTTCATCACAAATCTGACACATCCACATAGTATTCATTTATGATAAAAAAGTAAATATTTTATGATTTATAATTTTTTTCTTTTCAGGATATATCTACATAATATTTAACCTAACATAATCCTTGTCCCAACACCTCATTAAAACCCTTTGATAAACCATTCAAAATTTATGATAAGAAAAAAAAAGATCAGTATGGGACACAAAAAAATTAACCTACCAGTTCATGATTTATTAAAAAATATTTACATTTATGAAATTATACTTTTCTAAATGAATAATCATTTGATACACATGAAATTAATATTTTTGATAAAATAAATTTATAAAACATTTCATCGGAAATGTAAATAAAAAAATTAAAAACATATAAAGGTTCATTTATAATCATGAAAAACATATGAATATGATTTCAAAAAAGTGATAAATTCCCCCCATAGAATGTAGTATATATGTTTCATTAAATATTTTTTTATGAGTAATCAAATATGAGGATAACATAGAGATAATGGTATAAAAATATCATTTATTCCAATGAGAATTTCAAAAATTGATTTATTGTGGGGGTTCAGTATGGTTGAAAGAGATTTCACATCAGGTTCACTATTTTTTATTCCTTTTCATATAGTTTTTAACAAGTTTTATGTGGAACTGGAAATAGAAAGGGGAATTCATATCTATGATCACTCAAGGTCCTATTTTATAAAGGATGTAGGTCATTGTGTAACTTAAATAATGATGCTTAAGGACACACATTTTTGGATAGGATGGGATGTCAAGATCATAACATTATTTTGGGGGGATTATTCCCTACTCTGGTACACTATTATTGATCAAATAATTATTCATGAATCAATTTTAATTTCATAATATTGAAATGGTTACTATTGTGTATTAACAGTTATTAATGGACATATCATGATGGGAAAGAATATAAATGAATCTATGGTAATACACCTATGAGAAACCATTTGTATGTATATGATGTTCTCGATTAATGAAACCATATGTATGTATTTGATGTTTTCTAACATTGTTTCATTCAATTTATTTCATACTAATTTTAATAAATATATTTATGCCCCATATAATTTATCATCATCCATGGATAAAGTAGTTGTTTCAATGTTGGGATTAAGACCATGATAATGTCTTCTTATGCATCATCATGAGAGGAGTCAGAACCCAACTAGTTTGGTGCCCTATGATGGGAAAGGTCATAAATTTTTGGATCAAGTAATGAATACAAGACCATATAGTTTATCATTATGTGTCAATGTCATCAATGTGGAATATTCTTAGAAAAGGATGATGTTAGACATAAACTGAGATGACCAAAGGGGATTGGAATGAATATAGCCTCTTATTTTAGATATGATCCTACTACGAATAAGGCTTGATAAGGATAGTGAGGGAGGGGCCTAGAAGGAATATATCTTTATGGGTTATATATGAACCTATATGAAATATGTCCTAGAGAAGATTTTGGTGAGTTTGGGGTGCTGGGTTTGAACCATAGGGATGCTTCCTATATATCCTGTCTAGACTTCAATATAAGACAATGTATTGTATATTGGTTTGATATACACCTAAAAAACTGGCCAAAGTTCTTTATTAATCAGGAATATAGACCATTGAAGGTTTTAAATTAAGGGAATTTGGACCTTCGAGTGGGTCATGTCATGATTAAGTATTACACCAAATAGGAGGCCCCTGAGGTATTTTATCATGAAAGTGGCATTATCTCCCCTAACCTCTAAGCCCTCATGCGTCGTTATTGTCGTGGTAAAAAATAAGAAGTATATTATTTTTAAATTATCACAATTACATTTGGTTTCTAGTGGAAAATGGCAAGGATATGTATGGCATGGTAAATCCCACAAGATATACTAAGGGCATAATCATGGAGGGGTTCCCAATGAATTTGTGCCCTTTTATAGGTGTAAGAGTGTGAAAAGGGCAAGGATATATATCACAATGGGATATTTTCATTTGAATCTCTTCACATTTTTGAAAAAATATATTGCATCCTAGCCCATGAATCTATTTCTCCCGATACTTAAGATTGATATCACTGACAGAATAAGAATGTATGATTGATGAAATTTTAAGGAACCTACCAAGTAGGTATGATAAATTATAAAGTTTAATTACCATAATAATCCATGGTTTATTTGACATAGTAGTGTTCCCTTGGATTAGATAATTCAGGTTTTATGACTTTGGAGGAGGTCATTCTTGGTCCAGCTTGGACAAAGGACCATAATAGAGCCGTGATAAATCATTATAGATGTATATTGTGGGCCTAGAAGGTTTGAATTCAGCTGATACCTAGGTGAGTGAGGCAGTTCTGTGGCCCGGTGATACATGGGTTATTTATATTGAGATATTCCAATGTAAATCCAGGGATAATTAGTTTTGTATTTTTCTAGGTGATACCTTGGAATGTCGGCTTTGGTTACATCACCCAGGCAAGGCTTTAACAGATTTTGGAGGTACCCATATCCAATGATACAAGGAATAATATAATGGTATATCACAAAAAAATTTCTTTATAGATCTGTGATGATGAAATATTTGAGAAACAAAACATGGCAGAGCCAATGATGACCTTCAAGGGTCTCCTCATGTTCGCTTAAAAATGTATTGTACACTTCCATAGTCAAAGAAGGGGACATCACCGTTGTAATTTTAGAATAGAATGATATATATCATAACATAGGTTATAAGGCCCCAGCCTTAAACCTTACTTAATCTTGAGTTATTACAAGATTACACATTGAGGATCTTTTCATGTTTAGAGTTTTAGAGAATTAGATCATGAAACTTGCATTACATTCCACATTTAAACAAAGTGGTTACATAAAATACAGTATTCATTATTCCCATCAACGGAAACATATTTAAAATAAAACATGGATTCTTTCTTGACACATCCTTGACACTATCATCACATCATGTACCTTTCCCTTGACTTGTGAAAAACATTTCAAAAACATGGGATGAGCATAAAAAGCTCAGTAAGGGTTATAAAAATATTGAAAGGAAACATGAGTTCATATATACACAAGAATGAAATCATACTTTACACATAAAACATAGGCACTTTAACATACCTCATCAAACCATGAATAAATCATAGAAATCATAAGACATAAAGGTAACTTGAGGTATTCATAACATTATTACGTATGGAGTTACCCTCTTGGTTAGGTTTGGAATAGCCATCACAGTATATTCCCTAAATCTCTTCGGAGAAACCTTAACGTTTCACTCCTTCGCTTTACCCAATGCATTGGAGAGCTATTTCGGGCTCACCCGCCCTTAGTTTATCACGGAACCATCCATTTTCATAACAATGCCCAAGAACCATAACATAAATGTACCACATAAAAATTCATAAAAGAAACATAACACTTCCACATTTCAATCAAAATATACCATTTTAGGATATTAAAATAATGAATCCATAAAAAAACAATTTTCAAAACAAATTAAAACATTTGATAAAGTGATTTTTGAATCAAAGTGTCTCATACCACCTTGAAGATTTTAACCTTTTAAACCATTAATATCCATATAAATAAATCCTTAAAACCATTTTGAAAACATGGATATTAATAAGAACAAATCATTAAAACATTTAAAGCGATATTTTGGTTAAAGGGTTTTTACCAAAATTAGAGACACTTGAATACAATAATTGAGGAATAACATTTAATCAGAACATTATAATATCATGAGAATAAATGGATTCTTGATATAATATACCAAATGACAGTATATACACCATATAAGAGTGAATTGGTGCATAACAACAATTAAGTCACCATAGAGATGTAAAATGTGATGAAATCCCTTAAAAAGAAGGTATCCTTAAATTAAGGATAAATCAATCTCAAAATTATGTGTGAAAAATATAAATACACCCAATATAATTTCATATTATGTGTAAAACAATAAAAGTTCATTCACACATATTCAAAGGATGACATATTAAATAACTACATGTTAAACCCAAAGAAATCGAAATTGGGTTAAAAAGTTCCCTTGGTAAAATTCGACAGCCTAACGGCGTCACTTCAAAATTCAGAAAATCAGTTGATGAGAGAGTGAATGGTATCTCATCACTTGAACATAAACTTTACATAAATAAGTATATAGATGAACATATCCCAATATAATAATATGGAAATTAAAAGACATAACAAAAGAAGTCTTTTAAAAAAAAGAGGGTGAAAGGTCCCCTTACCGACTTGGGTAACTTTTGAAACATACACCCCATTGAAGAAGGGTCATACAATAATTATGTAAATAACCATAAATGGAATTATATTACAAAAGGAGTGTAATAATGGGCAGTACATAAACCACTCAACGGAAATTGTGGCAAATGTAGCATAAATCACACAGGAATAAAAGTGAGATGAAAAATCTCTTACGAAAACTCGGCAGCATAACGGTGCCACTTAAAACATCCAAAATGGATTGATGAGAGGAAATAGGGTCTATCATCACAACAACATAAATTTTACAGAAAGAGTAATATAAAATAACATCCCCCAACATAACAAATATGAGCTTAAAAGAAGTGACATAAAAGAGAGTACTTAAAAAAGAAAGAGAGAGGTTAGATCTCTTACGAAAATTCGGTAGCCTAACGGCGCCGCTCAAAACTTCCAAAATGTATTGTTGAGATAGAATAGGGTCTCTCATCATATGAACATAAAAATTACAGTAAGATTAATATAAAATAACATCCCAATAACAAGAAAGATGATCTTTAAAAGGAATGACATAAAAGAGTGTACTTAAAAAGAAAGAGTGGAGTAGGATCCCTTACCTCGTGTCCGACGTGACTGGATCGTTATTTAACGTCCTAAATAATAAACTTGAGTTAATTTAAACTTTATTAAGAACCCTTTTCTAGTTCATTATTTCGTTTAGATCACTTATTTCCATGTTATAAACATTATGTAATCATTTAAGTTAATAATGTTTGTTTTGTCGATATTTGGTTCTTAAGTCGAAAGTGGACTTCTTACCATTACATGTTGTTCGTGTTGTCAAATGTTCATTATATCCAGAATTATATTCATGATTTGGATATCATATATATCCTATATATACAGAATATACATGTATTTATAATATTACATAATAGTTTAGAGGTAAGAAATGAAATGCACCGTTCATCGAGACGGTAAGCTGTACATACGCATGAACGCTACTTTCATTTCTATTTCAAATTTTTATAGAATGGAATAATAATTATATAGAGGTATATAATAATTCCAGTATAACATAATATATAATAACTTGAAATCCATCATTTATACGTCCCACATATGGCATTAACGAATCACATCACTTTGAGGGGGCGGTAGTCCGCACTTCCTTAAATGAAGATATCACGTTTACATATAATGGAATCCATAAAGGTATGCCCAAAAAGAAAAATTCAGAAGCTTAAGTAAAACATAAACATATTATATATCATATATAAATACAGTGTCATCTTAATTTCCACCTTTGAAGTTGTTAAAATAATGTTGAACAATCATCGTTTCGGGAGGCCGAAATTCGCTATCCACAGAAACAATATATTCTTTAACCATTAGATGTAGGTGTGTGAAAGTGTTGCTAGAATACTTCTTATAAAAAAATCATAGTATATTTATGATACTGGATTTGTTACAAAATAAACGAATAAAAAGAGTTTAGGGGGTTGGAGAAGCAAAATAAAACAAAAGGACTCAAGTGAAGACATTACCTTAAAATTGGGTACTCCCTTTTGATTGAGCTCAAAGGCTTCATTGGGAAGACTTCTGCACAAAGTGAGGCTTCAAGGAGTAAGATAGGGAAGTGGAGAGACAAAATGGGAATATTTTGGCTGAGCCAAAGGCTTTGGGAGCGTGGGTAAGGAGGTAGAGGTGGGGGCCTTTTATAAGAGGAGGGGAGGGGCACTGTTGGAAGGTAAAGAAAAGTTACTATATTTTAAAATGTTATTTGGATTTGAGAGGTCCCACAATGATTTTTTTCGAGGATAAGGTGATGAGGGTTCTAAATCCACTCATCCAATAGGTTTTGGACATGTGTAGGTCTTAGATATTACATTATCTTTCCATTTTATTTAAATTGTTAAATAATGAGGTCATCGCTGCATCATCATGTTGTCATAAATAATATACTTTATTTAATATATAAAAATTACAAAAAATATACTATGATGTAGGAAATCCTTTTAGCTTTCCAATTAATATTTATAGTCAAAAATCGGATTTGTATAACCCCTTGTAAAAATTGTTTTAGTAAAACATTTCATGTTTGTCTCATTTTTACTTTAACTTTAAATAAAAAGATATTAATGTCATTTTCCAACCAAAGTGGCTTCATGGGGTCCCCAAGTTGACCCATGGGTTTTCTTGGTCGGCCATGACACATCCAATGAGATTAGGACATGTTTCATGTTCATTTTATTTTATTAAAACATTATTTTTACCTTCAACTACACTAATTATCTCTAATCGCGATTAAAAACATAATAAGTTACTATTCACCAAAAAAATATTTTTATCCCATTGAACCAAATTTTACTTCTTAATGAAAACCATGTATGTCGGATTTTTGAAATTTAAAACAAAAAGATGGAAAAATTTCATTTAAACAGAAAAATCAGTTTTTATAAGTACCACTTAGTGGTTTCACTATTCATCAAAAATTGAAGTTTTTCAGAAAAATCCCAAACATTCACCCTAAGCTATATTTGATATTCTGAATTCAAAAATGAAGTCAATTTTAAAAAATTAAAACCATATATGTCAAATTAATTAATTTAATAATTAATTCCCATTGTCAGAGAAAATAGCGTGTTTTTATGAAACAATAAGTATCAAAAGATTGACACTAGTTTAAGTCTGATTTCAAAGTGAAATTAATTCCAACAACCACTATTGGATTTAATGGTAAAAATATATTCTAATTTCACTTTAAAACCAATTAAAAAGATAATCTAATCATATAAATAAATTATATTAAAAAGTGGTTTTGAATTAAAATACAACATTTTAAACTATTCATTAAAAAATGAACTTTATCAAAAAGATACCAAAAATTTACACAAAGTAAATTTTGATGTCCCGATTCTTATGAAGAGTTTTATTTGGTCCAAAAGAGTGTATAAGAATGAACAAAACTATATTTAATGACGGTTCACCATCAAAAGGCGATAAGTGAACCTTTAGTGAAAACTAAGGCATATACGCCTAAAATTGAATTCATTCCGTATTTTATGCCTTTATATTTTATTAGATAAATGTAAAAACATTTAAAAACATATATAATCATATTTTAGTTATTTCTATCCATTCCCGCCAATACAACAGCTACATGTTAACTATCATTTAAAATAATATTATTTTATTATTAGAGTGCAACATAAGATTTCCAAGAAACTTGTTGTTGCATGTTGGGTACGCCATCGAGCATAACATCCATTTTAAAGTCATATTAATATTTTATTTACAAATATGGATAAATATGAAATTTTCATAATCTTTATTTACCTGGGGTGTTACATCCTTCCCCCCTTTTGGGAATTGCGTCCTCGCTATTTTTAAAATTGAGCTTGGAAACATCCTTGAAAGTCCCACATCGGAACAAGAGCCGGTAAAACAATCACTTTAAAATAAAGGAAGATAAGTACAGAGGTCACCCGAGTTAACCCATATGTAGAAAAACATGGACATGGAAGAAAATGAAAAGGGTCATGTTCTTGAGAGAGAGTGATAGTAAACATGTCTAGGACAAAGTTAACCATAAGAAAATCACAAACTTGTGATGGGTTAAACGGTATTTGATTCCGTATTAGGAAAAGTTAATAGACAACATTTTTGTTTTAAGTTACTTTTTATTGAGTAATTTATTCATAAGGAAACATAATCACTTATCATGTTGACTTTCAACTTTTACTAGATTTCTTAATCAAACTTATATTTTTTTTCCAAAAGACGAGTATTTAGGGAGACTTGTTCACATTAAGAAAACTATAATCATCTTCTAGAGAATCACCTAATCCACAATAGAGAACTATATTCTTCCCATGTCTTTAGACTCTAACCAAAACCAAAACCAAAAAGTTTAGTACATGATCAGATAATCCAAAAATGGATAACCCTTTATAAAAAAAATCTATTCTTAATCTCCAAAATTTGTCCAAAAAAACCCAATGTTCAACGAAGACCATTCGATAAACAATTTGTCCATAAAATTCTTCAAAGTAAACCAAACTAAGATTGAAACCCAAATATTTTTAAGGATTTAGTCACATATTCTACCAAGTTAAATCGTATCATTTATCTCCAAACCACATTAGTTGCTCTTAATGTCTCGTATTGAAAAGTAATTAATCCTAATCACTTATCCTCCATGATAGGTTAATAAATTTCCATAGATAACCCAATATCAACTTACTATTAATTAAAAAAATCATCTAACTAAAAATATAAATTGTCAAACTAACAAGGGACTTCACGTAGTCCAGTGGTAGGCAATAAATACCAGTCGCACTTTGGTTGTGGGTTCGATTCTCGCAGCTTTGTCCGACGTGACAGGCTGTCACATGGTCTGCGTGTTGTCCTTTTTTCCAAAACTATATAATTCTCAAATCATTCCCCAAAAAGGGATAAAATCATAAAAAATAACCATAACATAATTTAACTTCAATTTTATCTCATGCCTTTCACTTCAATCATAACATATAGTAACCCATAATTACCTCAAAAGTAAGGATCATATAAACCGAAATGGTTCTTTATAGCTATGTCCACAAAAGAAAATATAACTATTCATTGAATAAAATTTTCCTATATTAAACATTAGGGTTACACATAATATAAAAAGTCTTCTAATGTAACCTCATCATCAAAAGAGACTTAATACTCTTAAGAATTTCACCATAACTCTTAAAGACCTTATATGTTGACATCTTACTCATTCAACATTCTTCATGATCCATTAACCATTCCTTTCCAACTTATTCCGAAATACCTATTTCCTACAAACAAAATCATGAATCATATCCTAAGATTCCAAAATAGGAAAACAATAGTCATGAAATAATACATACCTTTGGTTGGTCATTGTCAGTTTCTTCACCCTCAATCGGAATGGCATTAGGTATTGGTAAAGGAACATTTGTATGCTCTTGGTGACCCCAATCACGAAACTTCTTCATAGGAAATCTGTTTGCATAATGACCATGCACACCACATTTAAAAAATTCAATTGATCCCTTAGAAAGAACTTCTTTCCCTTTCCTCGAGTCAACCAGATGCTTCCTTTTTCCATGACAGGTTCTTGCTTTATGACCTTCATTTCCACATCTATATCATATTTCTGTCCCTTTGAAACATTTTCCTAGGTGTTTCTTTCCACATCTTTTACACATAGGTTTTTTAACACACTTACCTTTATGATTATTACCTGTACTTTCATAGGGATTTGTTTCTCTCATATATGATGCCTTAGAGAAATCACCAAGGTTTAGGTGGTCAATCATGACTCTAGATAGTTGGTTGAGGATAATCAGAAGAGTTCTCATTGTAGCTCCCATATCATTCAGTTTCTTTCTCAAAAAACAGTCATAGTTTCCTTCACATCCACTGTTACTTTGGTGCCTGCTAGATCCATCCATTTAATAAAACCAAAAAGGTCAGTGTGAGTATATCAAAAAAAACATCATGTACTAATGAGGAAGATAAATACTAAGATATACTTACTCATTCACTTTATCTAAAACTATGACTCTTTCTGAAATCCTAATCATTATGGTAATGTCACTTGTGCTTAGAGAATACCCTAACCTCTAACGTTATCTAAACCGACCTCTGATACCAACTATAAGCCCCCAGCCTTAAACCTTAATCTTGAGTTATTACAATATTTCACATTGTGGATATTTTCAGGTTTAGAGTTTTAGAGAATTAGATCATGAAACTTGCATTAAATTCCACATTTAAACAAAGAGGTTACATAAAAGAAAGTAATCATTCTTCCCATCAATGGAAACATATTTAAAATAAAACATGGATTCTTTCTTGACACATCCTTGACACTATAATCACATCATGTACCTTTCCCTTGACCTGTGAAAAACATTTCAAAAACTTGGGATGAGCATAAAAAGCTCAGTAAGGGTTATAAAAATATGGAAAGGAAACATGAGTTCATCTATACATAAGAATGAAATCATACTTTATCCCTAAAACATATGCAAATTAACATACCTCATCAAACCATGAATAAATCATAGAAATCATAAGACATAAAGGTAACTTGAGGAATTCATAAAATTCTTACGTAGGGAGTAACCCTCTTGGTTACGTTTGGAATACCCATCACAGTATATTCACTAAATCTCTTCGGAGAAACCTTAACGTGTAACACCCCAAGCTTCTATGGTACGTTTCCCTTCGAATAATGCGATAGCGTGTGTTGTACGCAACCTCGAGTTCTAACACACACCACAACTAATTAAACTAGCCGTTGTGAATAGTAATACCTACTTTTTGAAATCATATATATTCAATATTTCAAAATGGACTTCATTTTTAGATTCGGAATATCAAAATTAGCCTAGGGTGAAATTTTGGTACATTTCAGATAACTTTCATATTTTGATGAATAGTGAAAATTTCTAAATTTTAATTAAAAACAACTTTTTTAATCAAAATAATTAATAGTGATAAATTGTGATTTTGAGTGGTTTTAAAGTATATTTAGAATATATTTTTACCATTTAATATAATGTTGGTCATTGGACATAATTTTACAATTAAACCGAACATAAACAAGTGTCAATCTTTTGATAGTTATTACCTCTTAAAAACACGCTTTTTATTTTGACAGCGGGAATTAATTTTAAATTAATTTCTGCCACTTCTGTGTTTTGAATTTAGGAAAATGGATTCCATATTTGGAATCAGGATGTCCAAATTATGTAAATAGGTAACTTTTATTTTTAGACATTTTGAATAATTACAGCGGTAAATATTTTATTTACCATGGTTAAGGGTAAATCCGGTAAATAAGGGTTAAAAAATAATATTATAATAATACTAAATTACCCTAAAACGTGTCTTAACCCTATTGGTTGATACATGGTCGACCATGGTCATCTTTGGGTCTATTTTGGGACCCCATGGATCCACTTGTAAGTGATAATGACACATTATATTAATAAAGCTAAAATAAAAATAAAAATGACATAAGCTTACATCTTTTATAAGAACAATTTTTACATAGGGTTATACATGTTGGATTTTCGATTATAAGTATTCATTAGAAATCTAAAAAGAGTTCCTACATAATGATATTTTATTTATATTTTTTAGACATTAAATAAATTATTTTATTTATGACACAATGATGATGCAGTAATTACTATAATAGTGAAAAATTAAAATAATTGATATTATAAATACCCAAATAAATATAATATGAAACTTTTAATGAATTAAACTAATTTTCTAGAATAATATGATATATTAGGATTTATTTAATGGACTTTGTTCGAAGTAATCAATCTGTTATGAGTTTCACAAAAATCAACTATTGAATAGTGTCAAAATTTACATAAAAGAGTTCTTAAAACAAATATTATATTATTAATTGATATTAAATTCCTAAAAATCTAATGTTCGGCCAAGAGACTTAGATTATGATAGGTTAATAATTAATGGACCACTTGGGGGTCGCTTGGATGTATATAGTAAGTTTATTAACCATATTATATAAAAATACAAAGAGACATTGTAAAAGTGAAACTAATTAACTTAGAGTTAATACTTAAAGATAAGGTTAATATAAGTACCCAAACCTGTATAAATTCTATTGGTTGAGTGGTTTTCGACCTATCCCCACCTTAACCTTTGAATAATAAGCTTTGGAGCCATTAGAAACCGAATATGAATTTATTATAAATTAATATTTCTAGCTTTTCCAAAGGTGCCCCTCACCCCTCTTATAAAAAGGGCACTCCTCCTTCTCATTTCTTCACACCATCAAAGCCTTTTGGTTCGGCCAAACTCTGCCCAAATACTCTCCCAACATCCCTCACTACAACCTAGAGGCCTTATTTTGATCAGAAAGCCAACCTAAGGAGCCCTTTTGATCAAATCAAAAGGAAGAACCCGAAGAAGAGGTAATGATTTCACCACCCTTTTCTAAGTTCATTTCTTCTTCCACTTCTTCTTCCTTTGTTCTTACCATTCTAAAATAATAAATCCAGTATCTCACATATACTGTGATGTTATTATAAGTATGGTACAACCATATTCAGTATTCTATCCACCCTTTGAATAACATGTCACCATACGTGCGTACGTACGGCTTACCGTCTCCACGTCGTGGTGTAATTGTTATTCAATATAATATTATTTGGATGGGTATAATAATGATGTGTAACTCATGTAAATAATAAATATAACATGTTAATGATTCTGTATATATGATACACCATTCATTTATATATTATTTTAATATCAAAAGAATGATATTGTCGCTCGTGCGTACGTACGGACTACCGTCTCCACGAACGCGATGAGATTCATTCTCCATCGTATCCATTCAAGTATAATTATCATTTTATGATTTAAAAATGATGTTTAAGGACTTGATATCATTATGGATATGAATAAAATACAACAAACATGGCTTATGTAACAAAACATATAAAAGAAAATGAGTAAGTTAACACTCGAAACGATGATAATTCTAAGATATTATTAATAAATCAATGTTAAAAGATCATATATGATATCATATTAATATATATGATTCTTGTATAATTTAATAACAATTATTTCACCATTATACAGGAGGTTAACCTACCTCAACCAAGGAAAAGTACAAGGTAAGGGTTTACTTTACAACCTCTTCATTATCCAAGGTTGTTTATAGGTAATAATCTACTGGGATCTCTTTATCATCCACATCCATGTTTCTTAAAAATGCATTTCAAAACATTTTTACTATTTACTAGAATATGAGTTAAAGTCATTTATACCCTTTTTGACTTTTATAAGTGGTTTATAAAGGAATCTTTCGGTCGTTTTCAAAACAAGGTCCTTTTTAACCTTTTCGACAGAATTAAGGTAAGAATGTTTTTTTAACTTATATGGTGGGTGCGGTTCTTTTACGCCGTTATAAAATCTTCAAAGCTTTCCTTACAAACATATAAGAATATTTTCAAAGAAAATGTTTTATTTTATATGGATCTTAAATGATTTCAAAATAAAAGGAGATATTTCTTTAAAAAGAATTTTGATTTCATCTATGTCAACATCCTTTGATGGATTTTAAGATTATTTGAAGTTGATTTATTATGATACAAAACTTCTATATTGTATTGAAGGTTTTGTGATATTTTTGACTGTGGATGTGCTATTTTTATACCATTCATAGTTTATTGTGAAAGTATTGACATTTCGTATGCTAGTTTTAATACGAATGTTTATGTTATGTTTAAACCTTTTCATATGGGAATGCATTGGACTTAATAAGTGACGGGTGGAGCCCGCTATAGCTCCTCGATGCATCAGTAGGTCTCATGAGACAAACTAGTGTCTTGGCACAAGGCCTTGACAAAATCTTATTTGTAGTCTTGGCACGAGGCCTTGGCTATGTGGTTATGATAGTCTGGCATTATGCATTCCAACATTATGAAAGTGGTTATTGATTTTGCATGTGATTATTCGATTAGTAGAATATCAATGTTAATAAGTAAATGGAATTATTTCATTTTACTTTTGTCATACTATGTTGAAGTTCATGTTTAAAAGGCTTTTGTTTTAGTAATTCATTGCCTTCAATGTTTATGCTTATTTTGAATGTTCCGCTATATTGTTATCCTTACTGGGCATTTGAGCTCACCCCTTTTCTATGTTTTATTTTTCCCAGGTAGTGAAGAAGTAAATTATGATTGACTTGCAGGGATATTATGAGGGGTTAATAGTGTGGATATGAAGACTTTGTTGTTGTAGTAGTTTTTCACTTTGAAATGTAATGTAAAACTTTATGAATATATCTAGTGTTTCCAAGGCTACTAAACCAATCGGTCTTTCGAGATTTGATCTTTCTTGTGATCATGCCAATGTTATGTAAATATTGCACCGACTCTGGGTAGCTGGGGTCGGGGCGTTACAGTTGGTATCAGAGGAAGTTTAGTACAAACCTTGGAAGCTAGATTTAGATAAACTCTGATTACAGCACATAGACCTAAGATGAACTTTGAGGATTAGTATAGAAGAACTTCCTAGAATTTTGGTATTGTAGAGACTTTGTGAGTTTTCCGAGCAATACATCCCTGTCTGGATACGAGCAGGTAGAGGCGGCTCTGGCACAGATGTACCTAGGGGTAAAACCCGAAAACACCGCTTTGAGCTAGACTCGAACAGGAACTGGTGCACGACAACGGGCCTTGCTGCACTCTTGGTTACGACACTCCCGGGGGATATGCTTAGGATAACTCTCATTTTCTTTACAAATCATTATAAAGGGTTTATGAGTATATACTTCCTCAAAGAAAACATTTTTATGATTATGGATTATATCCATAAATAGTTCAATTTATGTTAAGTGTTTTATAAGTATGGGATTATGTATTTTGATTCATAAACTGATCTAGTTTATGCCATTTTTTAGAAATGGCGCCTAGTGGAAGAAATGGAAACCGTATCAATGCACGCACTCCATGTAGGGATTGCCCTCCTGCTCAAGATAATTATAGTGGGGCTGGTGATGCAACTGGTGCTGATCAGCTAATCACCGTACTGGGACAACTTACTCAGGTTATGAATAATAACCTTACCCGTATGGAGCACCCTGATCCGCAGCGTGGAGGATCAATGTTAGACCGATTCATGAGACAACAACCACCAACGTTCAATGGGAGTACAAATCCCTTAGTAGCTGAGCAATGGATATTTTCCCTAGAGAAAATATTTCAGGCTTTGGGGAGTAGTGAAAGGGAAAAAGTTACCATGGCAGTTTACCGCCTCACTGGAGATGCTGATCAGTGGTGGTCATTGATTCAAAACATGAAGGAAGATGATGAAGTATCAAACATGGAATGGAGGGAGTTCAATGATCTGTTTTTAGAAAAATACTTTCCTCGCGACCATCGATAAGATATGGAAAGACAATTTCTGAGTCTGAGACAAAAGGAGGATGAGAATGTCACAAAGTATGAGGCTAACATTACAAGGCTAGCGAGGTACGCTGGGGATTATATTCGCAACTCAAGAAGTAAGATTGATCGTTTCTTTGATGGGTTAAAACCATTTCTCCGTCGAGCATTAGTCTCACAATCCTTTTCATCGTACGAAGACATTGTCTCATGTGCTATCAAGACCGAAAAGGAATTCTCTAAGTCTTATGACTTTAAAGCAAAGCAAGAGAAGAAGAGACCTGCTGATCAATCTGGGCATGGAAATAAGGGGAAGAAAGGAAAGGTTGAATATCCATCTTGTGGTAAATGCGGGAAGAAACATCCTGGTACTTGCTTGAAGGGAATGGGAGTCTGTTACAAGTGTGGTGAAAAAGGCCACCAAGCTCATGATTGCAAGGGGAAGAAGGAAGCTACCAACGTTCAGTGCTACAATTGCAGGGAGATGGGGCATTATGCAAATGCATGTCCTAAGCGTCAGGATAACTTACCTCAGAAAATGCCAAGGGATCAAGGCCAGGCTTATGCTATCACTACTGCTGAGGTAGAAGCTCCGAAAGACGTGGTGGCAGGTAATTTAATGGTTTCCTCAATTTTAGCAAATGCATTATTTGATTCTGGATCATCGCATTGTTTCATATCTTCCCAGTTTTCTAAGATAATTAGATATTTCCAATTTGATTTAATAAGGGAGTTGTCAGTTAAAACTCCTAAGGGAAGTATCGTTGCAACAAAGTTTTGTGAATCAGTCCCCATTAGAGCACATAAATTTTCTTTATCTGCTGATTTCATCGCCATACCTATGATTGAGTTTGATATAATCCTCGGTATGGACTGGCTTTCGGACTATGATGTGAAGATTTATTGTAAGAAGAAAGAGGTTACGATTCTTGATGATAATGATAAGGAGCACCTTATTTTTAGAGCAGAATTGTCACCACCTAATTCTTATTTAGATCCACCCCCTGTAGCTCAACTTAATTCAATTATCGGGGAGGAAGAGAATGAAATAACTGTTGGTAAGGAAAGGAATGTTCAAATAGAGGATGTACCTATTGTGAAAGAACTTGTAGATGTATTTCCGGAAGATTTACCTGGACATCCTCCAGAACGAGAAGTTGAGTTTTTTATTGATTTGATTCCTGGATCAAGGCCTATATCGAAGACCCCTTATAGAATGGACACTGTAGAGCTAGTCGAACTAAAGAAACAACTAGAGGAATTGAGTAATAAGGGATTTATTTGCCCTAGTGTTTCTCCATGGGGAGCCCCTGTTCTTTTTGTTAAAAAGAAAGATGGATCTATGAGGTTATGTATCGATTACATGGAGATCAATGCTATAACGATAAAGAACAAGTATCCCATACCTCGTATTGATGATTTATTTGACCAACTGCATGGAGCTCAATACTTTTCAAAGATTGACCTTCGATCTGGATACCATCAGTTGTGTTTAAAGAAGGAAGACATTCCGAAAACAGCATTTCGAACCAGGTACGGGCATTACGAGTTTACTGTAATTCCATTTGGATTGACTAATGCACCCTCTATATTCATGGATATGATGAATAGAGTTTTCAAGGAGTATCTCGATGAATTTGTGGTGGTATTTATTGATGATATCTTGGTATACTCCAAAACCTACAAAGATCATGAAAATCACTTGCGCATTATCTTGAAGACTCTGAGGAGGCATGAATTATATGGAAAGTTTAGCATGTGTGAATTCTGGCTTCAGGAGATTTATTTTCTTGGCCATATTGTCTCTAAAGATGGAATCTCTGTTGATCCTTCTAAGACCAAGGCAATCCAAGAATGGCCAGCACCTACGAGTATAACTAAGGTACGTAGTTTTATTGGCTTGGCAGGTTATTATCGACGTTTCGTCCAGAATTTTGCCCGATTGGCTAACCCATTAACAAAGCTCACACGTAAAGGGGTTAAATTTGTTTGGACAAAAGAGTGTGAAGAATGTTTCGAAAAATTGAAGAAAAGATTAGTCAATGCTCCTATATTGACTCTACCATCGGGGAATGATGGGTTCGTTATTTATAGTGATGCATCAAAGAAAGGACATGGTTGTGTCCTTATGCAGAATGATAGAGTTATTGCCTATGCATCACGACAGTTGAAAATTCATGAACAAAACTATCCTACTCATGATCTCGAGTTAGCAGCAGTGATCTTTGCTTTGAAAATATGGAGGCACTACCTCTATGGTGAAAAATGTGAGATTTATACTGATCACAAGAGTTTGAAGTATATTTTCTCACAAAAAGAACTCAACATGAGGCAAAGGAGATGGCTTGAATTACTCAAGGATTATGATTGTACGATACACTACCACCCGGGGAAAGCAAACAAAGTAGCAGATGCTTTGAGCAGAAAAGACCATGGAGTTATGAACATGATGAGAATTGAAAGGGATCCAATTTTCATGGATCTAGAGAAGATGGACATGGGAATAACCAGGGAAGGTGAAACATCAATTCTTTTTCAAATGGTTGCCAAACCATCTTTACAAGAAAGGATTAAGAGTTCTCAGACCGATGATGAAGAATTCCAAAAGATGATTAAAGCTGTGAATGATGGGGGATTGAGAGACTTTGTGTATGAAGATGGAATTTTGAAATTTGGGAAGAGACTTTGTGTTCCCAATATACCTAATCTAAAAAGGTAATTGATGGATGATGCTCATAGTTCCAATTTCTCTATACACCCTGGGAGCACCAAAATGTATAGAGATTTGAAGGAACATTTTTGGTTGGACAAAATGAAGAGGGAGATTGCTGATTTTGTGTCAAGATGTATGGTTTGTCAACAAGTGAAAGCTGGAAGGCAACAGCCTGGAGGAGTCATGCAACCTCTTCCCATACCGGAGTGGAAATGGGACAATGTTACGATGGACTTTGTCATGGGGCTACCAAAGACTCCTAGAAGGAACGATGCAATATGGGTTATTGTTGATCGTCTTACCAAGACAGCACATTTTCTTGCTATAAGAGAAGATCTACCCCTGGAACGTCTAGCAAGACTATATATTAATGAAGTTGTGAGACTTCATGGAGTACCCCTATCGATTTTTTCTGATCGTGATCCCCGTTTTACTTCAAGATTCTGGAAAAGTCTTCAGAAATCCCTGGATACTGAACTTCATTTGAGCACTGCTTACCACCCTCAGACAGACGGACAATCAGAACGGACTATTCAAACCTTAGAAGACATGTTGAGATCTTGCTAACTTGATTTTCAGGGTATGTGGGATCAATATTTACCACTGGTAGAATTTTCCTATAACAATAGCTTCCATTCGAGTATTCAGATGGCACCATATGAAGCGTTATACGGAAAGAGATGTCGTACACCTACCTGTTGGGATGACGTTGGTGAAAGAAAACTTGTAGGCCCAGAACTGGTGGAGGAAACGGTGGAAAAGGTGAAGGTAATCCAAGATCACATCAAAGCAGCTCAAAGTAGGCAGAAGAGCTATGCCGATAATCGAAGGAAGGATTTGGAATTTCAAGTCGGTGATCATGTTTTCCTGAAGGTATCTCCGTGGAAGGGAGTCATACGTTTTGGTAAGAAAGGTAAATTGAGTCCCAGGTACATCAGACCTTTCGAAATTCTAGAATGAATTGGGGATGTAGCTTACCGATTGGCAATGCCGCCAAGTCTCTCCAAAGTTCACGATGTGTTCCACGTATCTCTGTTGAGAAAATACATGCCTGACCCAACGCATGTACTCACCTATGAGGAATTAGAACTGGAACCCGATCTGTCTTATTGCGAAGAGCCCGTCAGGATTCTTGATACAAGAGAACAAGTACTGAGAAACCGGACGACGCGTCTGGTAAAAGTTTTGTGGAGAAACCATAAGATGGAAGAGGCAACGTGGGAACCCGAGGAACTTATGATGAAGAACCACCCGAGTCTTTTTATGCAGTAATACCCTAGAAATTGCGAGGACGCAATTATTTGAAGGAGGGGAGAATGTAACACCCCAAGCTTCTATGGTACGTTTCCCTTCGAATAATGCGATAGCGTGTGTTGTACGCAACCTCGAGTTCTAACACACACCACAACTAATTAAACTAGTCGTTGTGAATAGTAATACCTACTTTTTGAAATCATATATATTCAATATTTCAAAATGGACTTCATTTTTAGATTCGGAATATCAAAATTAGCCTAGGGTGAAATTTTGGTACATTTCAGATAACTTTCATATTTTGATGAATAGTGAAAATTTCTAAATTTTAATTAAAAACAACTTTTTTAATAAAAATAATTAATAGTGATAAATTGTGATTTTGAGTGGTTTTAAAGTATATTTAGAATATATTTTTACCATTTAATATAATGTTCGTCATTGGACATAATTTTACAATTAAACCGAACAAAAACAAGTGTCAATCTTTTGATAGATATTACCTCCTAAAAACACGCTTTTTGTTTTGACAGCGGGAATTAATTTTAAATTAATTTCTGCCACTTCTGTGTTTTGAATTTAGGAAAATGGATTCCATATTTGTAATCAGGATGTCCAAATTAAGTAAATAGGTAACTTTTATTTTTAGACATTTTGAATAATTACTGCGGTAAATATTTTATTTACCATGGTTAAGGGTAAATCCGGTAAATAAGGGTTAAAAAATAATATTATAATAATACTAAATTACCCTAAAACGTGTCTTAACCCTATTGGTTGATACATGGTAGACCATGGTCATCTTTGGGTCTATTTTGGGACCCCATGGATCCACTTGTAAGTGATAATGACACATTATATTAATAAAGCTAAAATAAAAATAAAAATGACATAAGCTTACATCTTTTAGAAGAACAATTTTTACATAGGGTTATACATGTTGGATTTTCTATTATAAATATTCATTAGAAAGCTAAAACTATTTCCTACATAATGGTATTTTATTTATAATTTTTAGACATTAAATAAATTACTTTATTTATGACACAATGATGATGCAGTAATTACTATAATAGTGAAAAATTAAAATAATTGATATTATAAATACCCAAATAAATATAATATGAAACTTTTAATGAATTAAAATAATTTTCTAGACTAATATGATATATTAGGATTGATTTAATGGACTTTGTTCGTAGTAATCAATCTGTTATGAGTTTCACAAAAATCAACTATTGAATAGTGTCAAAATTGACATAAAAGAGTTTTTAAAACAAATATTATATTATTAATTGATATTAAATTCCGAAAAATCTAATGTTCGGCCAAGAGACTTATATTATGATAGGTTAATCATTAATGGACCACTTGGGGGTCGCTTGGATGTATATAGTAAGTTTATTAACCATATTATATAAAAATACAAAGAGACATTGTAAAAGTGAAACTAATTAACTTAGAGTTAATACTTAAAGATAAGGTTAATATAAGTACCCAAACCTGTCTAAATTCTATTGGTTGAGTGGTTTTCGACCTATCCCCACCTTAACCTTTGAATAATAAGCTTTGGAGCCATTAGAAACCGAATATGAATTTATTATAAATTAATATTTCTAGCTTTTCCAAAGGTGCCCCTCACCCCTCTTATAAAAAGGGCACTCCTCCTTCTCATTTATTCACACCTTGAAAGCCTTTTGGTTCGGCCAAACTCTGCCCAAATACTCTCCCAAAATCCCTCACTACAACCTAGAGGCCTTAGTTTGATCAGAAATCCATCCTAAGGATCCCTTTTGATCAAATCAAAAGGAAGAACCCGAAGAAGAGGTAATGATTTCACCACCCTTTTCTAAGTTCATTTCTTCTTCCACTTCTTCTTCCTTTGTTCTTACCATTCTAAAATAATAAATACAGTATCTCACATATACTGTGATGTTATTATAAGTATGGTACAACCATATTCAGTATTCTATCCACCCTTTGAATAACATGTCACCATACGTGCGTACGTACGGCTTACCGTCTCCACGTCGTGGTGTAATTGTTATTCAATATAATATTATTTGGATGGGTATAATAATGATGTGTAACTCATGTAAATAATAAATATAACATGTTAATGATTCTGTATATATGATATACCATTCATTTATATATTATTTTAATATCAAAAGAATGATATTGTCGCTCGTGCGTACGTACGGACTACCGTCTCCACGAACGCGATGAGATTCATTCTCCATCGTATCCATTCAAGTATAATTATCATTTTATGATTTAAAAATGATGTTTAAGGACTTGATATCATTATGGATATGAATAAGATACAACAAACATGGCTTATGTAACAAAACATATAAAAGAAAATGAGTACGTTAACACTCGAAACGATGATAATTCTAAGATATTATTAATAAATCAATGTTAAAAGATCATATATGATATCATATTAATATATATGATTCTTGTATAATTTAATAACAATTATTTCACCATTATACAGGAGGTTAACCTACCTCAACCAAGGAAAAGTACAAGGTAAGGGTTTACTTTACAACCTCTTCATTATCCAAGGTTGTTTATACGTAATAATCTACTGGGATCTCTTTATCATCCACATCCATGTTTCTTAAAAATGCATTTCAAAACATTTTTACTATTTACTAGAATATGAGTTAAAGTCATTTATACCCTTTTTGACTTTTATAAGTGGTTTATAAAGGAATCTTTCGGTCGTTTTCAAAACAAGGTCCTTTTTAACCTTTTCGACAGAATTAAGGTAAGAATGTTTTTTTTAACTTATATGGTGGGTGCGGTTATTTTACGCCGTTATAAAATCTTCAAAGCTTTCATTACAAACTTAGAAGAATATTTTCAAAGAAAATTTTTTATTTTATATGGATCTTAAATGATTTCAAAATAAAAGGAGATATTTCTTTAAAAAGAATTTTGATTTCATCTATGTCAACATCCTTTGATGGATTTTAAGATTATTTGAAGTTGATTTATTATGATACAAAACTTCTATATTGTATTGAAGGTTTTGTGATATGTTTGACTGTGGATGTGCTATTTTTATACCATTCATAGTTTATTGTGAAAGTATTGACATTTCGTATGCTAGTTTTAATACGAATGTTTATGTTATGTTTAAACCTTTTCATATGGGAATGCATTGGACTTAATAAGTGACGGGTGGAGCCCGCTATAGCTCCTCGATGCATCGGTAGGTCTCATGAGACAAACTAGTGTCTTGGAACAAGGCCTTGACAAAATCTTATTTGTAGTCTTGGCACGAGGCCTTGGCTATGTGGTTATGATAGTCTGGCATTATGCATTGCAACATTATGAAAGTGGTTATTGATTTTGCATGTGATTATTCGATTAGTAGAATATCCATGTGAATAAGTAAATGGCATTATTTCATTTTACTTTTGCCATACTATGTTGAAGTTCATGTTTAAAAGGCTTTTGTTTTAGTAATTCATTGCCTTCAATGTTTATGCTTATTTTGAATGTTCCGCTATATTGTTATCCTTACTGGGCATTTGAGCTCACCCCTTTTCTATGTTTTATTTTTCCCAGGTAGTGAAGAAGTAAATTATGATTGACTTGCAGGGATATTATGAGGGGTTAATAGTGTGGATATGAAGACTTTGTTGTTGTAGTAGTTTTTCACTTTGAAATGTAATGTAAAACTTTATGAATATATCTAGTGTTTCCAAGGCTACTAAACCAATCGGTCTTTCGAGATTTGATCTTTCTTGTGATCATGCCAATGTTTTGTAAATAATGCACCGACTCTGGGTAGCTGGGGTCGGGGCGTTACATAACGTTTCACTCTTTCACGTTATCCAATGCATTGGAGAGCTATATCGGGCTCACCCGCCCTTAGTTTATCACGGAACCACCCATTTTCATAACAATGCCCAAGAACCATAACATAAACGTATCACATAAAAATTCTTAAAGGAAACAAAAAATTTCCACATTTCAATCACAATATAACATTTTAGGATATTGAAATTATTAATCCATTAAAAAAACCATTTTCAAAACCATTTAAAACATTTGATAAAGAGATTTTTGAATCAAAGTGTCTCATACCACCTTGAAGCTTTTAACATTTTAAACCATTAATATCCATATAAATAAATCCTTAAAACCATTTTGAAAACATGGATATTAATAAGAACAAATCATTAAAAAATTTAAAGCAATATTTTGGTTAAAGGGTTTTTACCAAAATTAGAGACACTTGAATACAATAATTGAGGAATAACATTTAATCAGAACATTATAATATCATGAGAATAAATGGATTCATGATATATTATTCCAAAGGATAGTATATACACCATTTAAGATTGAATTGGTGCATAACAACAATGAAGTCTCAATAGAGATGTAAAATCTGATGAAATCCCTTATAAAGAAGGTATCCTTAAATTAAGAATAAATAAATCTCAAAATTATATGTGACAAATATAAATACACAAAATATAATTGGATATTAAGTGTAAAACAATAAAAGGTCATTCACACATATTCAAAGGATGACATATTCAATAACTACATGTTGAACCCAATGAAATCGAAATTGGGTTAAAAAGTTCCCTTGGTAAAATTCGATAGCCTAACAGCGTCACTTCAAAATTCAGAAAATCAGTTGATGAGAGTGTTAATAGTATCTCAGCACTTGGACATAAACTTTACATCAATAAGTATATATAAGAACATATCCCAACATAATAATATGTAAATTAAAAGACATAACAAAAGAAGTCTTTTTAAAAAAGGAGGGTGAAAGGTCCCCTTACCTACTTGGGTAACTTTCGAAACATACCCCCCATTGAAGAAGGGTCATACAATGAATATGTAAATACCCATAAATGGAATTATATTACAAAAGGAGTGTAATAATGGGCAGTACATAAACCACTCAAAGGAAATTGTGGCAAATGTATCATAAATCTCACGGGAATAAAAGTGAGATGAAAAATCTCTTACGAAAACTCGGCAGCCTAACGGCGCCACATAAAACTTCCAAAATGGATTGATGAGAGGAAATAGTTTCTCTCATAACAAAAACATAATGTTTATAGAAATATGAATATAATAGAACATCCCTCAACATAACAAAGATGATCTTAAAAGAAGTGACATAAAAGAGAGTACATAAAAAGAAAGAGAGATGTTAGATCTCTTACGAAAATTCGGCAGCCTAACGGCACCACTCAAAACATCCAAAATTGATTGATGAGAGAGAATATGGTCTCTCATCATACGAACATAAAAATTACAGTAAGAGTAATATAAAAGAACATCCCAATAACAAGAAATATGAGCTTTAAAAGGAATGTCATAAAAGAGTGTACTTAAAATGAAAGAGTGGAGTAGGATCCCTTACCTCGGGTCCGACTTGACTCGATCGTTCTTTAACGTCCTGAATATTAAAATTGAGTTAATTTAAACTTCAGTAAAAACCCTTTTCTTGTTCATTATTCCTTCTAGATCACTTATTTCCATGTTATAAACATTATGTAATCATTTATGTTAATAATGTTTGTTTTGTCGATATTTGGTTCTTAAGTCGAAAGTGGACTTCTTATAATTACATGTTGTTCGTGTGGTCAAATGTTAATTATATCCAGAATTATATTCATGATTTGGATATCATATATATCATATATATCCAGAATATACATGTATTTATAATATTACATAATCGTTTAGAGGTAAGAAATGAAATGCACCGTTCATGGAGATGGTAAGTCGTACGTACGCATGAACGTTACTTTCATTTCTATTTAATATTTTTATGGAATGGAATAATAATGATATAGAGGTATATTATAATTCCAGTATAACATCATATATAATAACTTTAAATCAATCATTTATATGTCCCACATATGGAATTAACGAATCACATCACTTTGAGGGGGCGGTAGTCCGCACTTTCTTAAATGAAGATATCGCGTTTACCCATAATGGAAACCATAAAGGTATGCCCAAAAAAAATACATAAGCTTAATTAAAACATAAACATATTATATATCATATATAAATATAGTTTCATCTTAATGGACACCTTTGAAGGTGTTAAAATAATGTTGAACAATCATCGTTTCGGGATGCCGAAATTCGCCATCCACAGAAACAGTATGATCTTTAACCATTAGATGTAGGGGTGTGAAAGTGTAGCTCTAATAATTCTTATAAAAACATCCTGGTATATTGATGATACTTGATTTTTTACAAAAGAATTTAATAAAAAGATTTTAGGGGGTTGGAGAAGCAAAATAAAACAAAAGGACTCAAGTGAAGACATTACCTTAAAATCGGGTAAATCCCTTTGGTTTGAGATCAAGGGCTTCCTTGGGAAGACTTATGCCCAAAGTTAGGTTTCAAGGAGTAAGAGAGGGAAGTGTAGAGACAAAATGGGCAGAGGTTGGCCGAGCCAAAGGCTTTGGGAGTGTGGGTAAAGAGGTAGAGGTGGGGGCCTTTTATAAGAGGAGGGGAGGGGCACTCTTGGAAGGTAAAGAGAAGTTACTTTATTTTAAAATGTTATTCGGATTTAAGAGGTCCCACAATGATGTTTTTCGAGGATAAGGTTATAAGGGTTCGACATCAACTCATTAAATAGGTTTTGGACATGTGTAGGGCTTAGATATTACATTATCTTTCCATTTTATTTAAATCATTAAATAATGAGGTCATCGCTGCATCATCATGATGTCATAAATAATTTAATTTATTTATTGTCCAAAAATTACAAAAAAAATTCTATGATGTAGGAAATCTTTTTATCTTTCCAATGAATATTTATAGGCAAAAATCAGATTTGTATAACCCCATGTAAAATTTTTTTTAGTAAAACATTTCATGTTTGTCTCATTTTTACTTTAACTTTAAATTAAAATATATTAATGTAATTTTCCAACCAAAGTTGCTTCATGGGGTCCCCAAGTTGACCCATGGGTTGTCTTGGTCGGCCATGACACATCCAATGAGGTTAGGACATGTGTCATGTTCATTTCATATTATTAAAACATTATTTTTACCTTAAACTACACTAATTACCTCTAATCACGAATAAAAACATAATAAGTTACTATTCACCAAAAAAATTATTTTTATCCCATTGAACCACATTTTACTTCTTAATGAAAACCATGTATGTAGGATTTTTGAAATTCAAAACACAATGATGGCAAAATTTCATTTAAACGGAAAAATCAGTTTTTATATGTACCACTTAGTGGTTTCACTATTCATCAAAAATTGAAGTTTTTCAGAAAAATCCCAAAAATTCACCCTAAGATATATTTGATATCCGAATTAAAGAATGAAGTCTATTTTACAAAATTCAAAATATATAAGTCACATTTATTAATTTAATAATTAATTCCCGCTGTCAGAGCAAATAGCGTGTTTTTATGAAACAATAAGTATCAAAAGATTGACACTAGTTAAAGTCTGATTTCAAAGTGAAATTAATTCCAACGACCACTATTGGATTTAATGGTAAAAATATATTCTAATTTAACTCTAAAACCAATTAAAAATATAATCTAATCATATAAATAAATTATATTAAAATGTGGTTTTGAATTAAATTACAACATTTTACACTATTCATTAAAAAATGAACTTTATCAGAAAGATACCAAAAATTTACACAAATTAAATTTTGAAGTCCCAATTCTTAAGAAGAGATTTATTTGGTCCAAAATAATTTATAAGAGTGAAAAAAACTATATTTAATGACGGTTCACCATCAAAAGGCAATAAGTGAACCTTTAGTGAAAACTAGGGCATATACGCCTAAAATTGAATTCTTTCCGTATTTTATGCCATTATCATTTATTGGATAAATGTAAAAACATTTAAAAACATATATAATCATATTTTAGTTATTTCTACCCATTCCCGCCAATACAAAAGCTACATGTAAACTATCATTTAAAATAATATTATTTTATTATTAGAGTGCAAAGTAAGATTTCCAAGAAACTCGTTGTTGCGTGTTGGGTACGCCATCGAGAATAGCGTCCCTTTTAAAGTCATATTAATATTTTATTCACAAATATGGATAAATATGAAAATTTCATATTCTTTATTTACCTAGGCTGTTACATAGGTATGTGGTGTTTTTTACATTGTTAGAACCATAATCCATATAATCATAGTAATTTATAATTTTTTTGAGGCTTAGAGATCTACCTTGATTGTTTTTGGGACTTTGGTGTAGGACTAGTATGATAAACAATTCATGTTGAAAATTCGTTCTCCATACAAGTCAAATGCAGAGCCCATGGGTTTGTACCCTTGGTGAAGAAGACGGTTTGGGAAACACATTCATGGAGGTCTCTCATACAGGTTTGACGAACGTGTGGAGGTAGCTGTGAAAATTGTGACATGTAGGATGTTCATACAGGATGCACCCTACAAGTGTGACATGTTAGAGATGAGAAAAATATTTTCCCAAGACCCCAATTTCCATTACAACAATTTCCTATCATATGACATCCATAACTTTTAATTTGGTAGCCATTTAGGCTCAATGTCTAGTCTAATAAAAACATATAATGTGAGATACACCACTAAAAATGATTTATACGTCCATGTATGGGGCTTTACGATATTAAAAAGTTATTATAAGACCCATTATAATTGATTTAAGGTATAAACACATTTTTAATCAATTTGTGAAATACATCACTTACTCTTGGAGGGATGTCCTATCAACCAAACCACTAGATTAGGAAATATTTATATGTAATCTTTATTTCTTTATTTGGAGAATTCTTAAAAAACATTGATATCCCATATGCTTCTTATTATATTGTAGAGATAAAATTATACTCAATATCTACATGAGATGACTATGTGAATTTTACATTATGTGCTATGTAGAAATGTGTGTGAAATGAATTTTAGGATTCCA
The DNA here is from genome assembly GCA_963277665.1 of Viscum album. Lineage (NCBI taxonomy): Eukaryota > Viridiplantae > Streptophyta > Magnoliopsida > Santalales > Viscaceae > Viscum > Viscum album. The sequence continues at coordinate 1,667,311,597 of OY728119.1, forward strand.
AAAAATTTACCCTAATATAATAGAATTCATTTAGAATGAAACTAATAATATTATAATGTAAATGAAGGAACATAGATGAAGTAATAAATCATTTAGTGGTATTTGGAGCTATCTTCTGATTGATAGGATACTATAACATTTTTCAAGGCTAAATATCCAAGAAATATTGATTTGCCTATTTCTAGAGTCACATTTTGGGCACTACAAACATTATGTATTTTATATAATCACCCTATCTTTTTCTTATGTAAAATACAACGTATCCTTAGTAACGAAGAAATGTATTTTTCATAGGATATAGTTTGTGATATTTTAACCTCACATTTTTTCTATCGTTGTTACATTAATTACTCAAAATTTCCTAGATCATTTGTGGTGCATGTCTAGCGAGCTCAAAGTCAAATATTTTCAAAGTTTCCAATTATGGGTTTTTAGAATGGTGATAATCGCATATTTTTACATTAGATATTTAGTGTATTTCATGATGAACAAATGAAACTGATGTTTTAGTTTGAAAATCATTGACCATAATTTAAGGATATAATGACCCAATTGGTACATGTTGGGAAACAATTCTCCAACACATTCTATATATGAGGTGGTAAAATTTTAATCCTTGATTTGGTAATTTTCATACTCGAAGAGGTAACATGGTACCAGTACACATGAAATGATCATGGGCCATGTTAGGAAATCATCGTCCATTATGATGGTTTGGGGTGTGAAAAGGTAAGATGATTTCCTTCTATTGATTGAAATTCCATTGATTGAAAGGGAATATTTGGAGGTATATTATAAAAATATTTGTTTTTGGATTATTATGCATAGTGAAAACAATGGTTTCAGTTAGTGTTGGAAATTAACATTATCAATTTTTATGGGATTATTATGACAACATGATTTTCTAGAATCCATGATGTGTGTTTCTCTAGAGTAATGTGTCCATAAATGAAGGAAACACTAATATTGACATTGTCAGGGATTGAGGGAGGGGAAGTATACTCAAATTATAAGTTTATAAAATAAGGAACTCACATTAGAATGCATATCTAAATCATTTATAAGGAAATAATATCTATATGAACTTGATCTGAATATTTTAAGGTTTTATAGGGTGGGATAATCCAATGATGGAGACTCCATAATGTAAGGTACATATTTTTGGGGGTACTAGAAAAATATTTCCCAATAGAGACTGGACATTATATAAAGGTGGGAAGTAGTAAATCGAGTTCATGTTGTTATTACATCCTATGGAGAGGTATGGAAAAACAATGTTAGGGATTAATGCTTACAATGTTCGAAAATTAGTCACTATTATAAAGTCTTTGTCTTGTAAGGATATGATATTGCTTTACCTTGGGGAGGAAAACACCTTTGATTGGAAGGCCATATTTGGAGGCACATTATACAAAGTAATGGGTTAGTTGTGTCATAAATTGTCAAATAAAAGGATTCCTTTTAAGATATATTCTCTTATGATTGATATTCGATGAAATATTATGTTGATCGGGTTCTTCGGAGAAATGAATGTTATTAGTGAATGGATGGTGTTTAAATTAAGTATAAAGCATTTAAATCCTTGATGGAAGTATCCATGTGGAGAATTATATATATACATATATATATATGGATCATATGTATTGTGTTGTTATCATGTATGGGCCAAAAATGAAAGATTTTGGCATCACTAAATATCTCATTGAGATATGAATCATCCCACATTTAGTTCTGACATAAAATTGTGGAAGGTGATAGACACTAGAATTGATAGTCCTCTCAGGAAAAGGAAACAACAATGTGTGCTTTTATTTAATATGGGGGAATCATATAGTTAAAGATCATATCGAGATGATATTTCCCTAAAATTTAACATCATGTGACAAGAATTTTTAGTGTTCCATTTAAGGTACTTTATCCATGAGAATCCATTTCAGGGTGATCCAGATAATAATAATCTTACATTATTTGGGATGATTAGGGTAGGTTGCATGTCTTGGACTTGGGGATCTCATAACCAAATGAGTTGGATTAGACGTGTATTTATGTGATTCTGGTGTACTATATTGAAAAATCTTTTTTAATTAAAATGTCATCAATTCATATAGAGATGAGTGGATTTTTTTTGGGATGAAAACTATTTTGATTGATAAGTAATTTTTAATACACATTATGAAGATATATGTTTGTGGTGTGTTATAAATATTCAAAATGAAATATTTCTTCAGATTTAAGAGATCTTATTACGGATGGACAAAGGAATTATTATTGATATCTTAATTTGCAAAGGCATAGAGTTTTTTTTTTTGAAAAAGGAAAATGATTGTGTATGAAGGGAAAATTTTGGTATAAATTACCCAGGAATGGGTAGAGGGTTCAATTAATATGTATAAATTGAATTTAATGATGGAAGTTTTTTGAATGAAGAAATGATGTGAGATCCATGCATTATTACATATCATTTTTTAATAGGTATAATACCTCTCATAGTTCTAGAATATATTCTCTTCACATATAGGTTACATATATAGGGAGGGGACTTTTATTTAATAAGAATTTCCAGATGAAATTATAACCCACCCTTGAATCTCTAGTGAATATCTATAGTATATATAGGAGAGTGGGGGATTTTTTCTAATTTTTTTAGCAGGACTCTTGCTGAGAAATCTGTGAATCACAACTTATATAATCAAATTAGAATCATTCCACACATAGTTATAAGATAGATTCCCCACACTGATTAAGTTCTTTTATATAGAGGTTCTATCTTATCATATTGCAGTTGTTCAATGATGTAGAATACGGGAACCACTACATACCTAATTATGATCAAAATTAATACACATATAGTTCTATTATATAGGTGAGGTAAGAGACTGGTAGCTATAATTGAGGATCTCCTGTTATTGGGAAACAAAAATACATTTTAATGTCACATATAAGGGATATCAGTTATAACACCCCGTGTTTTTTTGAAAAAATTAAAATAAATTTATCATTTTTGATATATTCTATTACCATCATTCTTGTGTTTAGCATGAAATACATTCAACACTAATTTTTACTTTTAATATACAAAACACCGAGTTTTAATGAATCTTGACATATTATTAAATTATTTTTTTGATAGTTACCACCTAGACATTTTAATGGGTTGTATGGATAGTATTAACTAAATGATGAATTTTTATTTTCTAAAGATGTATATAAAATGAAATCAATAGATAAATTTAATTATAAATGAAAATTAAAAAAATATGAAAATAAAGGAAATCGTTATTTGAAATGCAATTTCATGCACCTAAATTAGTTTTACAAGATTAATGTAAACAAATAACATTTGGTTAATGGGATTAATTAATTGTATTAATTATATATATTAAATAATATTTTTATCATTAATCTTATATGAGAGAAGTGATGAGAATAAATCAAGTTTTTTGTTTAAAAAATGTTTATTTCTAAAACTTTTATCGCATTTTGTGCACTTATATTAAAAATAAATCTGGAAATTTTATAAAAATAAAATTTAAAAATTAATTTAATTTTTCAAATAATCATGTCAAAACTATCCTAGCATGATTTTTTTTTAGAATTTTCTATGTTGATAAATATTTTGATTAATAGTGAAAAATAAGAGTTTATATTAATAAATAATTTTTTTTAAAGAATTTAAAAAAGTAAAAATAATATTAAAATGTTTTTAGAGAAAAATTAATTTCATTAATATTTATATTAATATAATTTATGTTATTGGACACAATTTAATTGTTAAATATTATATAAAAAACTTTTGATCCTTTGATGATTTTCTAATTAGAATGTCTCTTTCTCATCGCATTTATGTTATTAATATTAAATTAAAACTTACCTCTAATATAAATTAAATTCAGAAATATAAATTCAAAATTATTAATCAGAATAATTTATATTATATATTAAGTTATAATTAATGTTTGGACATAATTAATAGTGAAAATATGAAATATTAATTACTAGGGTTATGTAAAAATCGTTATACTCAGGGGTTAAAATAAAAAGATAAGGATTAAAAATAACCCTAAACATTTCCACAATACATTTTATTACAAAATTTGGACCTTATATATTATATTATTGATTATATTTAATTTTTGAGCCTAGAGGAAAGTAGGAAACATGCGTACACATTTTTCTATTCAAATTTTACAACTGTGCCACTCACACCACTTATAAAGGCCATCCCTTGTCATCTAATATACACACATAAAATCCTGTTACATTAGAAAATACTTTCCCAAATGAATTTATTAATTCCATAATCACATCATAAAATCATTATATATGTCATGAAGATAACATAATAATCCTTTTGGTGAAAATAAAATGAAGTTGTCCGATGAAGAGGTAACTCCTAAAATCGAGTGTTTTAATTTATTTCTTCATCCACCTTCATAAATTATAATTGGACCGTGCTGATATAATATCCATAGTATCATCCAAATATATATATATATTTCATTATATTAATATAATTTCCTAAATCCTTATCATCTTCAATCAAATGGGTTGCAATATCATCATTCGTGTGTACAACAGACTACCGCATCATTAATCGATGCCATTCAATTTTCCATTTCCCAAAATCACTACAAGATTTAATTATGTATTAAATTTTTATATATGATATTAATGATATAATTATACTTCATTAAATATTATTTCACATATACAATATTAGTTTCCATTCTGTGGGGAGACAATAATGTCGCTTGTGAGTACGGTGGACTACCACCTCACGAAGCATTGTGATTAGTTTATTCTTTACATGGAAGGAAATAAGGAATGGTTTGATGAAAAATATGATATATATTACATAATAATAAATCATTAATGATAATTTTTTATCAATATTTCACTCACCGATCATTTAACAAAATGGAAATAACGTTCATGCGTACATACGTCTCATCTTCTACATGAATGATGTTTGTCATTTTCTATCTCTAACTTTTACAGATTACTATAACTAATTATATATTGAATAAATCTCATATTATTATAATTCTTTTTAATTTTTGAGATTATTAAACTATGACCAATGTATCATGAATAAATTAAATATTGGAAACATATAGAAAAATAGAAGCGGTTATTTCCATAAATGTGATTTTAATAATGAATTGTTAATAAATAAGTGATAAAAGGTCATAATAAAATTATATATGGTATATTATATATTTCTATGGTTATTTATTTGATGTATAATAAACATATATTTATTATAATAGTGGTTTTATTATAGAATATGGATGTCTCGGCTTCTTGTATGAGATTTCATTTTTGCTTTTAATATTTGCGAGACACATATCATATTCACCATGTGTTTATTTTATACGTTGTATATAAATCCCATAAATTTATTTTATGATTATTATAAATAAAATAATTTTTATTTATATATAATTTTTGGGATCTATCTTTCAAGTGGTTTAATTAAAAAATTACCAAATTAGTATGGCTTTTATTATATAATCTCCTCATTTATAGGTATTGTTTGTGTTTATGATTCAAAATAGTGAAATCATACAATCTATTTTACAAGAAACCTAGAAAATTTATTCTCCAGCATATATTTATGTATAATAAGATGTTTCCCTTAAATTTACACTTGTATTTACACATGATTTCAAAATAATTTTTATTATGAAAAAGTATATTTATTTCTCTCTTCGATCGAATACACTTTCATTCAAAACAATGATTTCCAAAAATATATTCAAAAATATTTGTATATCTCTTAAAATAATTTAATAAATTAATTGTACACATTTATTAATCTTTCAAAAAAATTTGAATGAAACCTTCATTCCATTTCCCACAAAATTCCCCTATGGCTTTTATAGAAAATGGGAAAGAAGAATATTTTTACATGTACAACCTTAAGGTTGTTTTCTGCTGTTATGAAAAATATTTCTTTGATTCATAAATTGTAAGTTCTGAAGTTTATTTTTGAAGAAAAATATTTTCAAAATTTTTTATTATTTAATTTTTTTTTCAAAGTGGAAATAATCTTTTCCTAATGAAATATTTTAAATGATTTGTAATGATTACATTATAAGTATCCACGATTATTTTTATGGAAAATTATTTTGAAATATTTTATGTTATATCATGTGTTTTTAATATTGGAGGGGTTATTTTCATCAAAAAAAATATTAAATGATTTTAAAATCTTTCTTTATAGGGTATCAATGTAATTTCAAATGAAGGAACTATATTTTTTATTTATTTTTATATATTTTTTTCATGCGCAAAGGATATTTTCCTCATTGATTCATTATAATGATTTTTAAAGGTTCATTTATATGTTTACAAGGTAATATTAATATGATATTGAAAACAATTTTTTTTCAAAATGAGTATTTTCAATGTGTGAAGGAAACTTTTCCTATGAAATGTTTTAAATAATTTATAAATAACCCTTTATTTTTTTTATAGTTTATTTTCAATGAAAATTATTTTCAAAATTGTTTATATTTTAAAAAGTATTTAAGAAATAGAAAAGGATGCTTTTACAAATAAATGTTTGATATGATTTTTATATATTCCATTAATTTTTTTGAGGTTATTTTCAATTAAAATGATTATGATAATCTCTTATGTTTTAAAATGTTTCTTTCAAAAGTGGAAAGGATAAATTACTCAAGGAATGTTCCAAGTGATCATATTGAATCATTTACCATAATAGATGACATACATTGGTGTTACTTTTAACTTAACAGAGATAATATTTATTGATAACATCCTTATTATTTTTCGATATGGTTAATTTTCATGTTAGTGAAATTTTATTGAAGCTTTATATATTTTTATGGGTTATTTTTGGTTAATTGATGAAATATTTATGAATCTTTTTTTCTTTAAATTGTGTTATGATGTGATGATATGATGAATTATTTATTATATTGTGAATGAAATTACTATGGATTTCATTATGAGATTTATGGGACCAATATTACCCTGAAATTAATTAGGTAATTCTTCAAATCTCAGGAGCTAAAAATGGGAAACAAGTTAGTGTGCATGATCCAGAATGGAACACATGTGATTCCTGATCCACTATAAGGATCATGTGCATCCTAATTCACTATAGGGATAAAATTCATGATCCCATAACATTATGATTGTATTATGGTATCATATTATCATTGATTTTTATCTCTAAATTTTACCCTTGCTATGTATTTGAGCACACCCTTTATTATGTTTTCTTACCATGGATATAAAGCATGGTTTTGGTCGGGTATGCCTAATAGGAGTAATATGTGAGAATAAATTTTTCGGATACGTGCCATTTCATTCATTAAAGAATAACATTGTGTTTCTTATATCCAAATAAACTAATCTATTATGGACCTTAGGAATTTGTTTGTAAAATGTTTTGAATATTCAATAAAAAATATATTATTTTAATATAGAAAATTTTGGAAAATATAGTTTATATTATAGGAACTTATTAGTCAATATTTTCACAATAATATTATAAAACAGTTACTTTGATATCCAGATATATGACTATGTATATATATAGGGATAACTCTATGGATATGTGTGATGATAATATTATTTATAAGAATATATCCTTGAGTTCTTCTAAAATATAGAGTAAGTGGTTTTTCATAAATTTTATCCTTAACTACATAATAAAAGTGTATATTTCACTATCACATTAGTAAATTGGGGTAATAAATCCAAAATGGGTATATTGGGTTCGAATATAATGTCACATAGTGTAGTCCAATGAGCCCTTTTTTATACCTATTGCGACGCTCCCAAGGGGATATGGAATCAAAATTCACAAACTCTTTATGAACCATATCGAAGATTTAAATAATGACCCTGAATAACCTTATTTAAGCCTATTATGTCATAAATTTGAAAGATGATGTCATGATTTGGAAATATTATAATTTATTTTTTCATGATTATGTGGTCTTCCACTATAATTATTCTTACTTACACTATGTTTTTAGGTTTTACTAAATAACATAAACCAAAAAGAAATGGTTTAAGATTTAATATAGTAGAAAACATATTGATGAGAAACCAAATTGATTGATGAATAAATTGATTGATATTTCGAATATACCCAATCATTTATATTTATATATATTTAAAAATTTAAACATCAACTAACTCTCAGAACCAAAAAAAATAGAAGAATAGATTTTTCAAAGAGCTTGATTTGTAGAGACAATGAAGTAAATAAGAATCGTATTACTATATGTTAAGAATGTGAGAATAAGAACTAAAGGGATTGTCTCAAGGGAATGAAATGATGTTTAGAGTTTAGAATAGAATAAAAAAACAAGTAATTACTAAGGAATAATGAAAAGTTCAGAAAATGATGTGCATGAGAATAATTACTTCCCTATGGAATCATCAATAGTGTAATGTTATAAACTCGTAAATGTATGGGAATTATATAAATAAATTTAAAAGGGGGAAATATATTATATCTGATAAAAATGGTGGTACAAGTAATGGTTATGCTACAAGTGAATAAGAGACCAAAAATATATAGATAAAAACTATGGGTTGTTCTAACAGTATTGTTTATATTAAACGTGAGGAGCATGATTAATTTAGATTCCATAACTGTTATAAAAATAATTGTATTTCATTATGTATGAATGTTGTATTATGGAATGAGATTACGAGTCCATGTTAATGACTTAATAATGAACATAAATGATTTGACTGTATGTATATGGGACTTAAATAATTATTTCATATGAGTCATTAAATATTTAATAAATGTTCAGTATGATTTTTCAATTAAATATTTCCTAGAATATATTTAATGATAGTGATGTAAGAGAGGCGTGATTTAAGGAAAAAGTGATAATTCATGGAAAAGTCATGAATAATTGAAGGATGAACATCAATATGTTATTAATGTTGAGATAGTGGTGTTGGGATAAATAGATGATTGATATAGATAAATTAATTTATATATTATTGATTACCTTGGAACTGAACATTGTTTTTTTTGAAAAAGTTGTTTATACTCTCAATGATGGAGTTAAATATTTTTATATTTATGTAATATATTTTAAAATATATGTTGAATATTTGGAATAATGATACATGTAAATATTCAATATCTTTTTATGTGAAATTAATTTATTACCATGATTATAGAGAACACATGACAATAGATCCACATGTTTTTATGTTAAAATTAAAAGTTGCATTAATTTTTCTGTGGTATTAGAGATAAGATGATTTTTAGAAATTTAATTAACAACTTTGTAGTGTGTTTGATATTAATTATGAAGAAGTCTGATATGGTTAAACATTTATGGAATTGATTAATACTAACATAGGATGAGGTTTTAAATATCAATGTATTACATCACCATTTAAGGATTCATCTATATTGGATAACCAGTTATAACCATTTTTTATGATGATAACCTATGTTATAAGTAAGGAATTATCATTATATTTTGGATATTGTTATCCTTTATTTTATAAGACATAAAAATATACATATTAATTTCATATATTGATTTATGAAGTGGAAATTGAACAATTTATATTCAAAAGTTGAATGTTTTCTTTGGGAAACAAATATTGGCCCTAGTTATATTGGTCCATTGGATATTATTTATCTTATCAGGATAGTGTATTATCGATTAAAACATAAAAAAAACCTAAATTGAGCTCACAATGTGTTCCATGAATTTCTCTTGAGGATGTGCATACCTGGTTCACCACATGTACTAACCACATATGTAATAACACATGAGGATGGTCATTATTATCAATAAAAATTGGGGGTGAATCTTGATAATACATAAAAAATTCTATGAAAAGATACAACTCTTAGGTCAAATTTTTTGTGAAACCTCCAAATTTAGGATGTTACATGTGGTCCTAAAGATATAATGAGGTATATATATCCTCAATTTTTCATATCAAATTGATGAATTTAAATATAAAATTTAAATTTAATGGAAGGGAAGAATGTAACACACTGAGATTTATTGAAATAAATTTTCCAAATAAATTTAATATTTTTTATATATTTCATTACAAAAAAAGCTATATTTATCATGCATTCCATGAAACACTATTGGTAACTTGTGGTACACATGGCATAGAGTTTAAACAAAAAACATGACATACTATTAAATTATTATAATGAAATTAATCACTAAGCCATTTTAATGGTGGGTATGGAAAATATTAACTAAAAAATAAAAATATTTGGACTAAAAATTCATATAAAATTAATTCTTTGGTGATAAATTATTTATTAATTAAAAGGGAAAAATTATTTTAAAACGAATAAAATTTATTTCTGGAAAACTATTTTATGCCTAGAAATATGTATTACCAAAATAATATAAACAAAGAAAATTTAGTGAATCATTTTTTGAAAATTTATATATATTATATATTAAATGAAAATTTGATTATTTATGTTATGTGTTTTTAGAAAATAGATATGGCGATTCTCATTTAACGCTTAAAAACTATATTTTTGTTAAATTTATTCTTATCAACATTTTGTCACAAATATTAAAATTAAATTTTTACACTCCTAGATAATGTAGTTGAAAAAATGAATTATTTTTTTGAAATAATCATATAAAAATTATATGAGGGTGAATGGTCTATAATTATTAAATAAGATAATGTTTTAGATGAATAGTAAAAAATAGTTATCTTTATTGAAAATTTTCATTTACTTCAAAGAAGATAAAATCCAAAAAAAATAAAAGATAATTTTAAAGAACAAAGTGTCCAATTATATATATATATATATTTGTTAATCAAATTTATGAAATTCGAATCAATTTGATATTTAATTTTGAAATAATATATTTTTGAAAATATTGAACATTCTCACTTTGGAAAACCGCTTTCTCATTGTGTGTGTGGGATTAATTTTAAATAAAATTTTGAAAATTATATTTATGGGATTTGAAAATATGGATTCCATGATTTCAAAAAAAAAAATTTATTTTCTAATAAGATCAAAATAAATTGTTATTATAAATATTAATAAAAATGGTAACAAATATTAACCATAGTTAAGGAAAGAATTTGTTTTCCAAGTGGTTAAAAGAAAATGGTAAGCATTAAAAATTACCCAAAACATGTAGGGAACCCATTATGGGACATATTTAATCCTTTTATCTTATTTTTATAAAATATACTATTTTAAATTTTGAAATTTGAAAAATGTGGGTATACCTTTTTCCTTTTGATGAATTCAATTTTCCCAATCACATCACTTATAAAAGATACCACTCTTATATCCTCTACAAGATTTTAGAACACATCGCATTGTAAATTAAAACAAAAAATAACATACATAATTCCCTCATAAAATTATATAATCCTTATTTGGTAACACGTCCATCCTAAGAATCCTTTTGGTGAAATCCAAAATAAGTTATGTAATGAAGAGATTACATCCCGGGATAATAATTTTATTTTATTTCTTCCCCAAACCACATAAATAATTATTACACAATTATTATATAATAAAAATAATTTCATTAATATACTTACATGTTATTATATTTTTCTAAAAACTTAAATACCTCTAATATTACATCAAATGGATTAAAAAATCATCATTCGTGTGTATGGAGGACTACTGCATCATGAACCATTGATATTCAGGTTTCCATTAACAACAAAAAAATCTGGATATAATAATGAATTTAGTATTTTTATAATATATTTATTACATTATTATAATTATTTAATTACTATATTACATATACATTCTTATTTTTCATTGTGTGAGAATATGATAATGTTGAGAGTGTGTACTGCAAACTACCACCCCCTGAAGCGATGTGATTCATTCGCGCATTACATGGTATGTAATATGAATGTATGTAATGAATATATATGATATATATGAAATAAAATTTACTTTTATGGTGATTAATTATATTAATTTATTTCTTTCAATTAGTTGATAATATAGAGACAATGGTCATGTGTATGTCTACCGTCTCCATGAACCGTATATTTTATTTTTTATCTATAAATTTCATAGATTACTATAAATACCCACATAATGAATATATTTTATATTTATATCTTTTTTATCATTCAATATTCTATTTAAGAATTATCAAAATATGCATACTAAAAATTGAAAACCAAATCATATGCGAAAAACAAGGTGATTATTACATGAGATGTGATTTAGACAAGGAATTGAATATAGACATGTTATAAAAGGAAAAAAATAAATAATATGTGATATTATATACATAACTATAGTTTTTAATGTATGTATAATTATATTATATATTTTATACATGAGCTTTTAACATATACGATATATATTGAGACATAGAGGAAGGGATTTCCAACTCACTTTTATTTTTTATTAGACACATGCCATATTCACCATATGTTTATTTAATGTGGGGAATATTATAACCATGAAATTATTTTATGATGAATATCCTGAAAATTATTTCTATTTAAATATCTATTTATGATCTCTCTTTCCTGTGGTTTACAATTCAAATTTAACAAAATTTTCTAGTTTTTTATAATACAATCTAATCGATTATCGAGATTGTTTATGTGTATAATTTTGATGATGACATATTTTGATCCATACCTAAAGAAACTAATAAAAATTATTATACTATTTTTATGTAATTATAATAAATTACTTACCTTAATTTTCCTCTCTTTATTTATTCATTATTTCAAAATAATGTCTTCTAGAAAAATCATACGTCTTTTTTTATTTCATTGAAAACCATTATTTTTCAGAAAAATGATAGAAAAAGAAGTAAATATGGTTTTATCATTCTTAAAATTATTTAATAAATAAATATTTACCCATGATTTAATTTTTCATCAAAAAATTGAATGTAATGATCAGGTCATCTTTTAAACATTTTCATGTTTTTCTTTTACTAAAAATGTGAAAAGAATATTTGTATTAAATTGTACATGATGAATGAAATTTCTTGTCATCAAGATGATTATTTTATATGGAGAACACATAATAATTAATCAAGGTTATTTTAAAAGAAAATTATTTTCGAATAATTTTATTTTTCAGAATGTGTTTTTAAATAAGCTACAATATTTTCATTATTAATTGTTTATAATGATTTAAAAGATTATTATATGAGTTTTTGAGGTTATTTATAATGAAATTTATTTAAAATTGTTTTATGTTTTAATTTATTTCTTAGTGGAAAGTATATTTTCCTCATAAAATGTTTTCAAAATTTTTTTATGATTCCTCTATATTTTTTCACTATTATTTTAATGACAATGATTTTTAAAAAAAAATGAAGTTTTAATAACTGTTTTCCAAAGAAAAAATTATATTTTACACAATAAATGTTATAATTGATTTTAAAAACTATATTTTAGTGTTCTTAAATATTTTATAAGAAAAGGATATTCAAAATCATATTTTTGTTTTTCAATGAAGATAATATATTTTCATCATCAAAAGTTTTAAATGATTTTTAAAGAATCCTCTTTATTTTTTCAGGTGTATTTTCATAGAAAATAATTTTGAAAATCTGTTTTGTTTTAATTTTTATTTTCAATATAGAAATTATATTTTTATCATTAAAATATTTAAATTTTTTCTAATTATTCCATTATATTTTTTCATGGTAATTTTATACGAAATAATTTTTAAAATGTTTTATGTTTTAAAATGTGTTTTTTAAAGGGGAAAATAAATTTTCTTCAAGAGACACATTAAATTATTTTGATGATTTTTTTACTTTTTTATGGTTATCTTCAATTAAAAGTATTATAAAATTATTTTTTTTTTTTAAATGTATTTTTTATTATTTAAAACCTACATTCCTCAATAAATGATCAATGCGATATTTAAAAAAATATCTACGATTTCGTCCATTAATGTTACATATGATTTATTAGAGATAATATAGAATTATACCATTCTTATTATTTTTATGAATGGTTAGTGTTTATGTTGATGAAATGTTAATGTAACCCATTTATTGTTCATGGGTTATGATATAGTAAAATGTTGAATTGTTTATTAAACCTATTTCATTTACACAGGTTATGATGTGATGATATTATTATTTTTTCTGTTATGATGGGGAATAAAAGTATGGTTTTAATTATGATATTGGTGGGACTTATATATATACCTATAATTCATTTGATAAATATTTATATTTTATAATATAAATATGGGAAACATGTCCATTAGCTTGATATAATATGGTAAATGGGTGAGTCCTAATCCACAATGGGAAACTGTTGCATCCAGATGCATAATGGAAAGTAGTTTATATGTTCTAATTCACATTGTTGATTAAATTGGTAGTTAACCTTGAAATATAAATTTCTTTTTTATTTATGTTGGTTCCACACATTTATGAAATTATATTATGGTTAATGATTTATATAAAATGATTTATAAATCTTATGGGCCATTTTTTCTTAAATGATAAATTTTTCTATGTCTCATGTTTATGATCTATGATATATTTGATATTATCTTATAAAAATATTTTCATGATTGCATACCCTTATTTTGATCATATGGTTTCATATTATCATAGATTGATATCTGATATGTTTACACTTACTGATCATATGAGACAATCATTTCTTATGATTTCTTCCTCAGGTTATAATGAATGGGTTAAGTTGGGTATTCCTAAGAGGTGTAAAATTTGAGAAAAAAAATTATGGAAGATTTTAAAGATATTTCAAGAAATAATAAGAATGTGTTTCTAGTTCCAAAAGACAATAAACTACTATAGTTTTTTTGTGTGTCTTTATGAAATTTAATGATTTTTTATCTAAAAAATATGTGATATTTAGGTATGAAATACTACTCCACTACATCAACCATGTAATTTAACCTCAATCCACAATTACTTTTGTTACATAACATAAAGAATATTTATGAGGTATTTCACTATTAAAATTAAAATTTAATGAGGTACACACTGCTTAATTTTAGGGTGAATGGACTATGAAGTTACCTGACCATGTGAGGAGGCCATTAACATGATTACTTTGAAAAAACGAGCTATGATCATTGTGAGAATCATGGGATAGTGAGGGTTTCCCATTTTTCAAGGGGGGGGGGATTCAAAGAATAATGATAATGTGACTGAATTAAGCTAGTGACTAGGGAGTGGCTTCATCAACTTCTAGGCTAAAATCTAACGTGAATGAAAGGAATAGAACCAACCATGAAAGAAAGTAATTAATCCCAGGTTCTAAATTTATTTCTGAGCCTAAGACAATAGATCTAAGAATCGATAATTATCACATGGATACACGAATAATTCCATATATATTTATTGATATAGATTCCTTATATATATTTAAATAATATATACTGAATGATGATTCATTTTTCATCATATCTTAGGTTTTCATAGGAGGTGGGATTCAGATCATTAGAAACATGTCATCAAAACAAGAATCAATCCAAAGATAGTTCTCATTATTCCATTAATTTCAATGTTATGATATAAGGACATGTGTTCCATGGAAGGAGTGATTAAAATGGATGTGGGATATATGTATTAGAAAATTCCTAGGTTTTGGGGAAATCATATCATAAATGGTCTAACTAGGAATTTGGGAAAATATATTATACAAGGTATCCTTTGATCAGTAAATGAGGATTCCTAGGATTCTATCCTAGGGAATACTATACATGGTTCATAGAGTAAAACTAAATTTTAGCATCATGCATGGATGAAATTATCATATAATTTAATATATTTTGACTAGGATAATATGGGTCATTCCTATGAGGGTCATGCAATATTAATTTCATTTTCATGTTTTACATTGTATTGTATTGATGAATTGTGACTTGTATTTATGGTTCATATGATTAAGACAAAACATCATTAATAAAATTAAATATCTCTTGATAAATATATTGGTGGTAGGGGAAAAGTATGCTCACTATCCATGGTGATCAATGAATAATAAAATTTGAATTTAAATTATTGATAGAAAAGGTGCTTCCCATTTTAGTTTATGCTTTATAGGTTTATTTATAGTTATCATTAGTGTATTGAGAGAAAAATCATGTTCCCCTATACTAAATTAAAGTAGGGGTAATTTATTGTTAAATGAGTGATATATTTAATTTTTATTTATCTTATACATTATAAAAATTGTGTATGTTAATATTATATAGATTTTCTAATCTGTTAAAATCCTTATAGGACTTCTCTTCTATAGAAAACTGATCACATATAGAAATTTGTACTAAAAGAAATTAGACTTCAATGAAAAAAAACATTGGTCCGATATACCAGTGAATACATGGTCATTTTGTAGAATTATGGTTTCTGGTATAATAGATTCAAAAGTCTAGTAGAATCTTGTTATTCCTATATTTCTTTTCATTTAAAAGTATTTGTTGGAATATGTTTTATATTGTTTTCTTCAATGAAGTTGCATATTAATTATATAATATATGATAACAGGTGGATTTTTTGGATTAATTTTAGTATTATTAGTACGTGCATTTCATCACTGAATAATAGAAGTTGGTACCCATGTCCAACTATATATTATAAGTGACACTAAATATGATAATTATGTTATAATACATGAAATTCATGATTCATTTTTACTGTAATTATTTAAGGTGTATTATTGTAGATAATTTAGAGAATAATATGGAAGTAGTTAAGATATATTTAAAATTCTAGGATATAGTGGGAGTATATAGTCCCACAACAGCCATTCCCTATATAGAGAATTTAGTCAATTTTTTGGGTGTGTTCAACAAATCTTGGGGATGTTGTATGAAATTAAAATACATTGGATAGTGATGAAACTTTTTTGTAAATTTTGTACAAAATGTATCATAAAATGTTATCTTCTTGATTTGTTGAGAATAATTGGTCCCTAACTAATGGAAATTATTAGAAAAAGCATGGAATTATATCATAATGGTTATAGTACCCCCTACCTGAAATCATATGAGGAGACCCTCATCGAAGCCTCGTTTATTGTAGACCTTGTGATGACCCATGCTATCATATAGATTAAAATTACCTTGCATCATCAGATCTATTCTTTCCTAGATCTATATGATGGAAGAGTAACACATCAGAGTAATTTTAGAATGGTTCTCATCCAACCATTTATAGGGTCATCTAGTTCACTGGTAGAATTTACCACATTTATCTCTTCATTTCTACTATTAAAAAACATTGATATAATCATTAGATGTGAAATGATGATGAATATTTATCTATATCTTGATATTCCAATGTTGTTTTTGAATCTTACAGTTCATCTTCTTACGTATTCTAAATGTTTGGGATATGATTCAAACCAGGATATGAGGGGAATTCATCAATAAATCCTAAAACAAAGTCATGTAAGGGGATTGCATCATCTTACCGGATAGATTAATTGCCATTGACATGGTTGACAACCAAATATGAATCACCTTTAATATTAATATGAATCACTAAAATTTGAAATGCACGTTATATTAATACAATGATGGACAATTACACTACCTCATTATTAGTTCATACTTCTAGAAATAGGATGTAATATATATGTATGACCTTATAAGAGATATAAGAATAACCCCTAACAAGAATTTATTTTAATACGGGTATTCCATCCTATTTCATTTTATGTTCCAGAAAATGATATCAAAATACATTTCTCAGTTCGTTGGGGGTCATAGATATACAAGAATAAATTTTATGATAGTTTTTTACTTATAGTAATTTATTCTAAAGAAAGACCCTTAATATGGAAATATTCAAGATATTTTATCATTATTTACTTTTGTAATATACAACGGATATGAAAATATTGTAGGATGACCACCCACCATGCCTTATATCTGGTCATCATATATAGGATAAGGATGTAATAGAGTGGGTTAGCTCAAGATATCAAATAAAAATCATGATATTCAAAATTTTCCCTCGTATTCTAAAACATAATGATTAATTATTTATTGTTACTAAAAATATATGAATAAGGAGTCTTCATATATAGATTGCATTAAATTAGATAAAAAAAATTAATTTAAATTCGGTATTCATTACTTAGTTCATGGAAATATCCTAGTAACTTCCCTATGGATTTCACATATATGGATAGATTATTTCCTTAAACAAGTTCAAGTAGCACTAGTGGACTCGGAAAATCCATATTGAGTATATAGAACACTTCCAAAAAATCATCAATTTGTAGATGTGTAACAACATTTTTCATTATCTTAACAAAGGGGAATCACTTTTTAATAAACTTTTCTATAAAGCATCAAATATAGGAAAGGAATCCAATTTTCCCTCTCTACTCATTACTATTTTGAGGATGTATCATATTAAGGATAGAATGTTTATTTCAGTATCGACCATGATTCCATGATGGTGTACATTGAATCTGATATTCATTCCCGAGGTTAAATCAAAACAACATTACATTGGGTTCTCTTTGAGTCTAATTGATCACAGTTTTTTAAAACCATCTCGTGGTTGCTAGTATATTTAAATATTTCCTATATTTCACCACTATATCATCAATAAATAACTTTATTTACATTCCTAGAATGGAATTAAAGATATAGTGAATTGTGTGAGGCTGTTTAGTGCAAAAACATTTAAGTCCTAACAGTTTCACCATATAGAGATATGCTCATTGGGGTGAGCTAATGGAAGTGGATTCTTCATCTCCATGGTCCATGTAGATGTGGTTATATCCAAAATATCCATCCATGTAGGATAATTCGCGGTAGAAAAAATTCATATGAATTAGAATTCTTGTAACTATAGGTTGGAATTAAAATTTTACATAGTGATAGTTGAGATCTCTAAAATTGATGAATACTATAATTTTACCATTTTTTTGACTGGGGATATATTTTTGATAAATTTTTGGTCATAAACATACTAAGGTTAATTTTCTTATAATATTATAAACTCCAACCTTGACTTCAGAGGCATGGTTCAGTTGTGTTCTTGTGGATACCTCCTTTTAAACAAGATGATCTTTTGGTAGACCCATGTTGTGGGAGGACACATCATGATCATGAAAAGGAATTTATATGTAATTTTACATGGATACATATGAATGATTCTTTTTGAGAATATCATATATATATTTATATATTCACTGGTTATTTATGTAATGATCAATATTGGTCACATATATTATTTTCTGCCTATATTTACCTATTGAACTTCATCAAATTTAGTATAGAAACCCTCCTAAAATGGTGGAGGGGAATCTTTGAGGTCATATTGCTCTTCATATTCATTTTATTCTTCATATTACTCTTATAATATTTTTCCATTCATACTTATTTTGGGATGGGTTGGTGATGAAGGATAATCCTTAGAGTAAGTGTAAATATTTAAATCCTGATATTCAAATGTAAATGTTTCTCCATTCCTTAGTAGGGATGGACAATTCATTTAGATTTAGTTGATAATTATGGGTCTGCTTAATTCCTGAGGATAAAGTGAGATCTATTTAAACTAAATCATCACTACTGACAAGAGAATTACAGACCTCCCCAATAGTTCCAAGTTCAATTTACATATCTGATAGCCTAAGTGTTAGTGAGTAATTTTCCAATTTTCAAGTATCATCTTCAATCCAGTTGATGGGTAGCACATATTCATCATCGATCTTAACAAATGATTTGGCCATTATTATATCCTTACCATTCTTGGTGGTAACCCATGAAACATCATAATTCATGGGTATATTCATTTCTCTATGATATAATCCTATATCAATGTATTTATCCTCAAAATATTTAAATGTATATATTTAACCATTTAATGTACCGCTATTCATATTGGAAAGTACTTTATAAATTGGTGGTATGATAAAGGTATTGTAGAACTTTAGGGAAACCAAGGACGTCAAAGAAATACATTGATGTTTTTATTTTTTTAGGATGACAATGAATTCAGAATTGAAAACTAGTTTCCCAAATTTAGCTTTGAGATTGATCTTATAATTAGTATTTTATTCACTATTATCATATCTTTAGAGATTGATGGGATAAAGATATAGGTATGATTCACTATAATCCAACCAATGACGTTTTCAAAGTGGAATGTTATTGAAGTGTTATCGAGTCTTCCTAAAGAATAAAAGGCCCTGATGTGTCCCCATAACATAGAAATCTTGTCTCATTCTATAAAATAAAATAAAAAATGACATTCCATTAGGTAAATATCTTTTTTATATGACTTCATAGTAGAAACCATAGCTTCAAACCATTAAGGGATTAACAAACCTACTACAAGTGAATCTCGAATATCCTTTGATGGTTAAGAGAAACAAAAATTTAAATCATCACTGAAACTATATCCAACATTATTAGTATGTCCTATTTTAGATTTAAAGGAATGTTCCATCATGTAGGGTGTGACTTTCTTTTGGACCCATTATAGGATGAAGTGCATAAGATAAGTGAGTCCAGTAGTTGAGCTATTGTTGAAGGAAGTATTGATAATATTGTATTATGATGACATGGGATACCAACCTATATTAGATTACAAGAGTACTTCACCCATTCCATTCGATCTTCCTAAGTAAATGTTCCTGAAGGAATTCTACTAAATATAGTTATATTTTCATATTCTTCATGTTCTCACTAAAAGGATCTTCCATGAGTCTTAGTAGTGTAAAAAACATTAGAGGGGATTTCTCAAAATATTGAGATCAATCATTACCATATCTTCCCCTACCTCCTTGGCCTATATAACCTCTACCTATAGATCCCATATTTTCCCTAGGGAACTCAGGTTTTTAATATTTTTCATCAATAGAGAAGGGATCCATTTAATGAATGACATTAACTTAGCTGGATATCAAATGACCAAATTACAGAAATTTAACTTGGAAGGAAAATTATCATGGTACAATTTTGTGGGAGGAAACCCATTGTATTACATGAGGCATGAAGTATTAAAAGGTCTAAAATTTTTTTATCAATGAAGGTTCAACATCCTATGCTTGTTTTTTAATTTTCTATATCTACGACTATTTGAATTATTGGATTTTAGAAGACTAAATTGTTACTAGAACAAGTTAAGGTTCAACAGAGGAGAGGAGGGGTACATTTGATTGGTTAAACTATTCCCTGAGGATATCATGGGTTTGACTGATTTTTTCTAGTCATCCAATCATTGAAATTTTGTGCACCACTAATCATAACATTCTACGAATCACATTTTTCTTCTAGAATTATAGTGGGAACACATTACACCTATGTTTTTGGTTTACCCAATCTAATTTTCCCTAAGATAGTAATAATATATTGGATTTATTCAAAAAAATACACACTCATATAGTATTTGAAAACCTCTACTGTAAGAAGAAATAAGTTTTTCTATCATTAAGATGATCATGATTAGGTATCTTAGTCTCAAACAAGGAAATTATGTTATTTTATATAGTCACTATACAATAACATAGAAATTTGTCATCATGGAAGAAATAGAAATTATTCTTTTAGTCATTGAATTAATTTAATTTAGTTTATCCTCATTTTTCATCATAGGGGTGATGTTTCTAAAGCTTCTATTCAAGATCTAGTACATTTCAAAGGAGGCGTGATCTATAGATATGGTGCTTGTGTGGGGACCAATTTTAAGGTGACCATTACTATTTACTCCTTACCCATTCTCTTTCCCTAGGATTTCTATACAAGATAATAATTCTCCTTGGTTTACAAAATATAATCTTCTATCCTATGTACTACATGAATGAGATCCTCAAATCCATCAAAATAAATTACTAGAATAAGTGGAATTAACATTTTTTCAAAGATATTCATAATTAAATTACCAAAATAATCATTTTTAGGCTACTATATGTTCATGGTTTTAGTAAAAATCTTCCACCACTAAATAAAACTAGATGCCCTATCATATAGTCACATTATTTTTTTTGAGGGATCGAGAACCATCATCTCCTTCAAATTAAATCTAATATGAATGATGGATTATCATTAATGATATTCCCATCATTTAATTAATATAGTTAGTCTATAGGTATACTAGGTTAATAATTGATCCCCAAAGGACTATAGAAAATTTTTATGTTTTGAAGCATCTTTCTATTCAAGGGTCCACTTCATGGGACCACGATAAGATAGAAAGATTGTATGGTTTAGTTCTATATCCCATGCTCCATTGAATATATGGAATGTAGGATTCCCAAATATTGGATTGGTAGGAGTTGGATACTCCCATTGAAGCTATGGATTCATTCTAATTAATTTTTTTATATGAACCTTCCACATCATCCAATATATCCTCTAGTTACTCAAATGTGTATTGACATTGGGGGGGGGACGTATAACATAGAAAGAGCCAAAAAAGGGGGAACTATGGGTTGATCCAACTTTGGTTTTTTATCATATTATCTCAATTGTTATCATTTATGGGCTGACCATTGAGGATGTTTTTGAAAAATCTCTAGCGGTGTCTCTAATGGAGGTAAATCCTGATATCTCGCCTAGTAGAGTCCAATTATATGGATTATTCTCATCCCATATTCAGAGGATGTTCCAAATCTACATTTTTTATTAAAATGAATACACTTTAACAAGGTATATTGGTTGGCTCTGTGAGATGAGGATCTTAATAAAGAACATATCCCACATGTATTTTTCCCCAATGTAATTGTATAATAATTTTTCTGATTACTTTTTCTCTTACTCCAAAATATAAATTCGTTCCTAAATTACACATTTTATTTAAAGATTCTCATTTAAGAGGTGGTGGTGGAGAATTTGGGGGAGTACCTAAATTTATAGTGACATTATTCTTTATAATACAGACACAATATATAGATTTTTACATGTGTATTGTATTTCGAGTAGAAATGTTTTGACATTTTCCACTCTATTGGCCTCATTTTATGTTTGGTCCATAAAGGTGGTGATAATTTCATTAACAAATTAAATCATCATCACAGCTATAACATTATAATATGAAGGATAAGAGGGTTTTTTTCCCTATTAATATCTACTGTAAGAACTATAATCTTCATGATATGTTTTACCATTGATAGAATACACATGGTCTGGCCTTTTATCGAGACATGTATTCTTCTCTAGGGAGCTCATTGTTGCCACCTGGTGAAGGGTGACTGGAAGGAAATCATCCAAAAATTTCTTTATCTGTGATCCAAACCTAGATCTATGGGATAGGATTACCCCCATCTAACTAATGAAATAATTTAAACCATAGTTATCAGCCTTATGGGGGAGGTTGTGTTAAAAACTTTCCCCATTCCAGTGAGAAAGGGATGATCATGTCTCAATGCAATATCAAGTCCCATGAATCCTCTGTTGTTCTTCTGATCATTATTTAGGCATGAAATAGGTGAATCATATATTCTTCATGTGAGATACTTTCTATAAAAGTCATTATTTTTTCTTTGTGATTTTACTTCCATAAATGATAATTCTTCTCAACCTTCTCATATGTATCATGAAAGAGTATTTCAAATTTATCATTCTCGTCAAAACCAACACTACTGTTATTTGTTAGGGAAAATTGATAGAGAGATTTCCATCCATCGTGATTAGATATTTCTTATGAGATCCATCTTGAAGAATGTTATGTGAATTACATCCCTTATTTTTCCCCAACTGATTAGGGAAATTGGTAAAACACAATGCTCCATGCTCTCCCCATTACCTGATTCAGACATTAGATGGGGTTTTGGTGATCAATTGACATAACATTCACAACACATTAATACATGATTGTTGGATAATGTCCCATAATTTCCCCAATTTCAAAAATATCATAGCTATATGGGAAACTAATTTGACATGATGGAATAGTTAGTATATTAAATTGTAATGATCTTTTTATCCATCATAAGGAACTACTTTAGCCTTCAGATGATGAATAATCATCCATATGTTTAGAAAAACTACATGATGACATTATTATAAAATGGTTTATGGAACTCTTTATTCAGATTTAGCTAGGGAAAAAACATGACTAGTATATTGTCTTTCGGTAATTGTTTCCTCATAAATAATATGTCATAAAAATATTTTTCAGACAAGCTATCCACCTCATCTGACCATAGATTGTGTTTTCAAGTTGATTTGTCTTAAGTGGTTGGGTTACAAGGAATCTCTTTCATTATGTTCATGGGAAGCAAATCCGAGAGAGGTTCAAAGAGTAAATTTTTCATTGGACTATATTCTAGTTGAGAAATTATATAATTTTTTACCAATAAATCAGTAGGTATGGCTAGCATCATATTCTCAATTTCCTCACAATATGGTGGATTTATCATAATTGATTAGGAAAGGGGTGGAAATTCTTATGAAAATGAAATATTAATATGGGTAGGACCTTCATATAAAATTACATGATTAGGACACCTATTATCATGGTTTTTCATCCAACTATTATAATAAGATCTATGATGTATACCATTGGGAGGACATTTAGGTTATATTATGGAAATGGGATAAAGAAATTTTCATCTTATATTATGACCTTGAGGATATTTTTTATGGTACTTGAGAAGAGATGAAATCTCATTATAAATCATTTTTTAAACATTAATGAGGACTTCATTGTATCTATTCTTGGGAGGACCTCTAGGTTTACTGGTAGCAATGTTGTCAGGATGACCTTCACAATTGTGAATATAAATTTATGAATTTGGGAATAGATCAGTAACCTCCTAGTACACCAATAATATATGATTGAATTTTTAATAATTCATTCCTTATCTATATCTTTATCATTAAACTACACATGGTTTTTAATTTTCCTATGGCGAGACACTTACTTTTGGTCTCTCATTCTGGCTACTGACGTCGCATGTGGTTAAGAGTGGATTTCAAGAACAATATCAAATCAATTGACATCTAATGGTGGTACCATGATTTTTTACAAGGTATTGGAATTATTCCATAGATATATTCCAATCTAAGAGTGTATAATGAACAATATCAGAGAAATCTAGTTGGAACAAGGGTATATGGCATATTTTTCTATCCATTCTTTAAGGGATTTTATTAACGAACAATTTTTAAATGAGAATATATGTGTATATTATGTTCATTGAGGGTCATGTATTTATTATGGGATACTCTAGTTCTAGATACAAGGATGTGTGACTGAATTCTATCCATTTTTGATGTGGTCATAATATCACAATAGGTTTATAGAATGTGGGGAGAGTTTATTGTATTTTTTTCTTGAATTTCCAATATATATAGAGTGACCTATTCAGTTGGAACATGAATATATAAAAATTATGTGGTTGGATAAAGGATAAATTCATATTCCTCTCCACTTTTTCATTCTAGGATTTACAGAAAATCATCTTGTGTGGGGGAAAATACATGGGTGTTCACCCAGATTGTTGTCAGGGCGTTCTTGTAGGTTTATCTAATTTTTTAAAAATTATATTGTAATAATTGGTGATAATAAGTATGTATATAAGAATGTTCATAGATTTTTACAACAATATTAGTTTGGGATTAAATTTTAGGAATATAAATATGATCTTGTTATTGGTTTTGCATCAACACCCATAGAGGGCTGTCCTAGGTGCTTGGTTTTCAGTCAGCTTAGACAAAGCTCATAGGGATTAATAAACATTATTCATAGTTTGTATCACCATGTGGTCTTATATGATATGGTTGTTGGAATTATCTCTATAGGATAAACCCTGTTTGGTTTAGAATATAATATTGTTAGCCTCCTTTGATATTCCCCAATTGTAAGGGAGTAACATATTGTTTCATTCTTTGGAATGACTCCTGAAATGGGTTTAGATGACCATATGTGTAATATGATTCCTTTTCACTTCTCTTCATCGATTGGGTCAATGTAGGAGACTCATATATCTAAGGGATATATGTGAGATGTCTCGTTTTGGATAGTACCATTAATGTGGTATTATTGAACTATTGCATTAGAAACCCATCATTGGAGACATTGTTTTAGCGATGGTGTACTCTTGATATAAATAGATCTATAATAAATAACAGGTAAAATGTATGGTTCTGTCATTTGGTCATATTAAATTGGATTTAAGAGAGCTCTGTTGAAATTTATAAGAAGGAATATATAAAAAACAGAAATAATAAAATTCATCAAATCATAATTTTCATAAAAAACACATCCACAATTTTTATTTTAAATGAACATTGTTTTTTATATTGTAATTTTTTAATAGTATGAAAAGTAATAACTTGTAGAAGACATAGTTATATATTTTAATGAGTAGTTTCGCATAAGGATCATCATTTTCATTTTCAATGAAAATTGGGCCTGTTTATTGATTTTGTGAAATTGAGTAAGGATGCAAAATCTTCCATGATGGGTTTACAATTTTAATTTCATATCCTATTTTAGGTTGTTCATAACAAGGGTTACATGGAATCAAAAATACCAAATTAATCTAATATCTATGATTTCTCAAGTTTATACATTTCATGTGCATGCATTCATTGGGGAACATGACCGACTATGCATAAGAACTGACATTGGTAAAGATGATGGGAGGTCAGGCCCATCAGAATATTTTGGGGATTGATATTTCTTAATAATGGACTCTATTATATAATTAAAACATATTAATGATTCCAATTAAAAATAAAATTAGGTAACTAATCACCCCAATGTATTGATAATCATTAATGTAAATGTCTTCATGGGAAACCATCTGTATATATTTGAAGGATATTTACCGATGGGAAAAAATTTACATGTATCTAAGGTTGTCCATTGAGGGAACCATCGATATGTACCTGAGGTTCTCTATCATTGATATATTCTTTGTTTTTAAATGGTGGTTTTAAGACACAAAGTTAGGTACTCGATAATTTATCATCATATAAGGATTAATGGGTTGTTTGGATGTAGGGATTCATACCATGGTGGAGGATTCCTATATATCCTCATGATAAAAATAAAATTCTATATAGATAAATGCTGATTAATAAAGACATCATACCTCTTAGGGTCATGTGATTAGGACTAGACAAAGTTGATTAATAGGATATTGCAATGATTTATAGGATGAAGATTCTTAGAAAATAATGGTGTGGGACATACATAGAAATGGTGTGAGGAAACCATAAGGAATATAGACTCCCTGGTTGGGTATTACCATATATAGAATATATCATAATATAGATAGTGATTGAGGGACTAAAATAGAAATATGGACCTCTGGGTTACATATTATCATAATGATAATAAAACCTAGATAAGAGTATTGTGACATTTAGGTGCTAAGATTTAACATCAAAAATGATTCTTATGTTTCTTGTTTAGTCTGGAATCAAGTCCCATGTAGTTATGAATGGTTGAGGCTTACACCTACAAAGGATACCCAAGACACTTTTTTTTAGGAATATGGTTATTTGAATGTTTTATCTCATTGGTAATATGGAACATTAGGGGTTGATAACATGATTTTGGTCTATACATAATTGGATAGAGATGTATTATTTTATATTAGTGATGAAATGATCATCACTAATCTCTAGGCCCATGTGAGTGTTGCATGGTATGAGAATCAAGATAAAGTAAAAGGTATAGCAATGCATATAATATTTATTAATTTATGGTAGGAAATGATGAGGATATGGATTGATGTTGATATCCTATATAATTGACCATGGGAATAGTAATGGAGTGATTCCCTAGGATTTACATCTATTCCAATAGGTGGATCATTAGGTGTGAGAGAGATGTTGAATGGTGTGGGGTTCTTATATATTATTCTATTCTCATTTTTGGAATAAGATATTATAGCCTATACTAATAATGCATCCATCCAACACCCCTTATGTTCATTGATACTATAGGAATGTATGATTTAGGAAATTTGAGGATCTTACCTACCAGATAGGATAAATGCATTAATTATATTACCATGGTAATATAAAATCGATATGGTTTAATGTTGTGAACTAGGTTAATATCATGCTTGTATGGAGGCATTGGAGTGGTTATTAGATTAGTTCCCCTCAGATGAGTTACTATGAAAGAGGTTTTTCCATTCAATAATGATATGAAAAAAGGGTTTGGAGGGTGATTTTTATAGGAAATTCCTTGTAATTTTAGAAGGTTCCATTCCCTGGTGATACCTAGGTGAGTTGGGTTAATCTTTTCACAGATAAATCTTGACTAATCCAGATTTGAATATTTATAATAGGTAATTCTTGGCTGGGGTGGGGGGGTTGAGGTACCTTTCCAAAATAATAATTGAAAAAATATGAATGTATATATCCAAAGTGATACTTAGGTTATGTTGGAAGAAGAACACCTTTGGTGTCCAAACACATGTCAGACCTTTTTCATACCTTCAAGGGACTCCTCATGTGCTCATAAAAACGGTCTTTTATAGTTTCTTATTTTGGAATGGGGAAATCTAACTAGTACATTTTGACAAGTTGGAAGTGGCACAACTCTTACTTCATTTGGACATCCTAATTCTGAGTGCCACCCCAAAGTGCCTCAAACCCAGTAGGTCACATAACCTAAAGTGCATTTCTCAAAAATCTAGAGGTTTTCGACTAGTAATGAGGGCCAAAGTCAGATAATGGGGAAACTATGACCTCATTGGCAGAACACACACAACAGAAAAAATAGTAAACATTTTTGAAAGGAGTAATTCCATACAACAAATGAAATATAGTGAAAGACAGATAGTAATATAACAACTAGAGCATATATAAATGATGCACTTCACATGTGTCTAGGAAATATTCCAAATAAATCACAATTCTGGAAATATGATAATAATACCAATGTACAAAAAATAAATAAACTCCAACAGCATCGTAAGCCTTAGCTTGGTTTCATGCTCTCCATCTCCAATATCAATCAAGTACTTGATGATGAAGGGAGCATTCCCTTATCTATACCTGCAACCATATAATCTATTTCTATCCAAAATCATAACCCAAATAGAATGTGGGACAAATCCTAGTAGAAAACCACCATATGATTTGTTCCTAATTGTTAGTGAATATCTATAGTAGGAAATATTATGAAATAAGAAATAAACTAGGATGTACTCAAACGTAAACAATCATAAAATTTTCAATTACATTTATTTATATTTAATAATAATTCAAATCCATTTAATAATGAGTCTCAGGATCTAGCCTAAGCTCTGTATCCCTCTATGTAATAGTAACAACAGTCTTCTAAAAAGACCATATAAAAAACCGTGTAAGACCTAGTCCAAGCCTGTGCTTTGGCTTGGTAGACTCGTCACAATTATTCACTTATTCACTAGAAATCATCTGGGAATGTTTTCATAGTCTAAAACATCTGGTTTAACCAATCATCAATTTAGTAAATAATGAACCTCTAGGAAAGCTCACAGAGTCTAACACCTTTCGTCATACATGAATATAATTATTTACAAACAACCACCTAGGTTGCTTGCATAGTCAAAACCCCCTTGGTCTACATAGAAACAATAAAATATAATGACCCCTAGAAGTTCTCACAGTCAATCCCCTATGGTCCAACATTCATTTAATAACAATCCTCTATGTAGCTCTCACGTTCTAACCCCTCTGGTCAATGACCACCCAAAATTTCTCACAATCAATACATCTGGTTCAACATAAAAAATCATACAGAAATGAACCTACCATAGGAATCACAGACAATAATTATACCTTAGTAATACATTCAAAATGTGAATCTTGTGCATCTAAAATAAATGACAACTCTAACCTAACAACACAAGGCAAGAAAAACAAGTAAAACCTAAATGGAATTCTAGACCAAATGGTCATGATCAATAAAACATGATAACAAACCCATAATCAAGGTATAAAATCTTATGTGTAATCAATAATCCGTTTCTCAATCAAGAACACCAAAACAGGTTTTAAACATGGTTAAATTCCGAATCCCACAATACCCTAGTCATGGTTATTTAGCACTTTTATCATATATAATCCAAAGATGAAAAATAAAGGAAAAACCCACCTCCCATGATGTTGAATGATAAAAACTCTTGAACTTTACCCCATGAATCAGCCTAGAATGATGTAGATCTACAAAAAGGTTAAAATAATTCAACCATAAATAACTCATGAGAGATGAGGAATTAGGAAGATAGGATCAAGAACAATGAAGAACTCACCGGTGAGATTCCAATGCACTTGAAGGAGTTTGGATAAGAATATGGATGGTTAGATGGTGGATTGGACTTTGATCATCACTCTTAGTTTCTCCAGCACAATCCATGGTTTGAAGAATGTATTTTTAGAGATGAGACGTGACCCCACTCCAGTTATTCAATTAATAATAAAAGTAGATAGCATGTTCATTTAATGTACACACTGTGTACAACCCTCAACCAGGTACCGATTTAGGTGATCTTCCAGGTCACCCACATGGTCATGTACTTGGCTATCACAGAACCAGAACATGACTACACATGGAAACAGAGTACAATAAGTTTAATCAAAATTACAAAATGTTTACATAGAAAATTTCCAATTAATCCTTTTTCTTAAAAAAGAACCCGAAATAAAGATCCAAACATGAAATAAAGATCTTTTTTCTTACAAAGTTACCACCTTAATGAAATTTATCCATGAATTTTACTTCCAACAGTAGAGAAAATGAAACTTCAAACATGTCTGGCCACTTTGATTGTACGTCGGCCAACCTCTCCCAAGACTCATCATATAATCGCAAGTGCTACCATAGAATTCGTACCAGAGGAACATACCGACCATGGATAACCTTCATTCTAAAATCCACAATCTGAATAGGGTCATCCTCGAAGAATGTATCCACCTCTAACTCAACCTATTCATGCTAAAAAACATGAGACGAGTATGAAAATTATCTATGTAGATAAGAACCATGAAAGACTTCGTGCATATATCGGTACAACTAAGGTAAATAAAAACAATAAGAAGTTGGCCCGACTCTCTCCAAAACCTCAAAAGACCTGACATATCTCGGTGAAAGCATTGCTTGTCATGTAATACCCTTATCTCCAAACCTCAGTTTGACACATAAGGAAACCTGATATCCGACCACGAAATACAGAGTTCATCTCCGTCGATTAGCATACGAATTCTGTTGAGACTATGCATTAGCCATCCTCCTCCGAATCAACACCTCTAGTACAATGCTTGCATGGAAAAGACAAGGTCTTAGAATAGATGCCTCTCCTAACTCAAGCTAACAATATGGTGATCGACATAGCCTACCATACAATGCCTTATAATGTGCTATTTGAATCATCACATGAAAATGTTATTGTACGAAATATCAATTAGGTGTATGTTTCTCTTTCTAGAACCTCTAAAATTCAGGATGCTTGATCAAATCATTTAATCCAACACCTGAATCATGTACTCGGATTATCCATCTGTTTGGGGATGGTTAGATGTACATAGAGGCACATATGTACCAAAATCACTCTATAGTACCTACCAGACATGAGAAGTAAACTGATCATCCTTGATAAAAATGATATAGTGCAGAAATCCATATAAATGTACAATATCTCAAATTTACAACCTTCCATGTTCATTAACACTCACGGTTTCCTTGATCAGAATGAAATGTGGACCCTTTTTGAGTATTTCAACAACAAACCAAATAACAAAATTTCCTCAAGGTTACATAGGTAAAACCGTCATGAATTCCATTGAGATATAATTACACTTCCAATCAGGATTGGTTAACTATTTCAAATTCCCTATCAGCCATTGATGCCTATCCTTCACCTTCTGACATGTGGAAAATATGAGAAAAAAACTAGCAATACCCTTCTTAATAATTGGCCACCAATACTGATGGTGTAAAAACCGATACATCATGGTCACACCACAATGAACATCCCAAAATGAAGCAAGAAAATGTTGCAATATCTCCTCAGGTATTTCTATTGACACCCATACACATCCATGAAATTGAAAGACCTCATCCTCCTATATGGTCCACCCAGGAGTAGGGTTCTCTCATGATACACTCTTCTATAAGACTAGAACATTGGAATCTGATAGCTTCATGATTCAAACTCGGTCCAATATAGTATAGGTTATAGCTACAAAATAATGAAACAACTTCCCCTACCAATCTTGCACCACCAAATACATCTCATAGTGCAGAGACATAAGAGTCCTCTCACTATCGGCCTCCTAAACTACCAGTATCTAATTACATTGTCTCAACCCATCAGCTACTGTGTTTCCATTCCAAAGAGTATAGGCATGCT
The DNA here is from genome assembly GCA_963277665.1 of Viscum album. Lineage (NCBI taxonomy): Eukaryota > Viridiplantae > Streptophyta > Magnoliopsida > Santalales > Viscaceae > Viscum > Viscum album. The sequence continues at coordinate 1,667,343,880 of OY728119.1, forward strand.
CAATTTCAATATACTGAAGGTACTCAACCCACGTTTATTGTCTCAAATTAAAATAAATCCAAGTAAATATATACTTGATACTTTTTTGGTTAGTGTATACCAGAAAATTCATTCCCAAAAGATAATGTCACCAACAATGCAAAGCAGGGACAACTGTAGCTAACTCAACATCGTGCATCAGGTAATTCCTCTCATGTGGCCTCAACTGCTAAGACCTATATGCAATGAATCTTTCCACTGGCATAATTACTTCTCCATGCTCTATATCTGACGCATCATTGTAAATGGTGTAACTCTTCCTCGACTGTGGACATACCAGTATTGGGGATGATGTTAATATCCCTTTAATCTCAGGAATGACTGAATCACAGGAATCTTTCAAAAAGTATTTCTCACCCTTATTATTGAGTCTCTTCAATGGTGCTTCGAAGAATGATAAGTATTTTATAATGTGATTTTAGTGACCAGACATACCCAAAAAACTCCATACCTCAAATATGTTCTTCGGATACTCCTAGGAAACTTCAACTATCCCTTTTTTGGGTCTACTGTTACCCCTATATTTGAGATAGCATTACCCATGAAGTGAATCTTCTTGATCTGAAAGTAGTAATTTTTTAGAATATCATATAACTAACAATCTATTAGTATAGTCAATGCTATCTAAATATATATGGCATGGTCATGCCACATTTGAGAGCACAACAAGATATCATCCTCTATGACTACAATAATGAATCCATGTATGGATGGAACACTCAGTTGATCAGTTCCATGAATACTCTGGGCACATTTGTGAAACCGAACAACATAACCAAATAATTGTATTGGTCATACCTACTCTAAAAGGTTTTATGAGTTATATCTGATTGTATAACAAACAATTGATGATAACTGGATCTCATGTTAATCTTTGAGAACACCTGGGATCTTTGAAGCTGATCGAAGATATAATCAATCCTCTGTAAGGGATATCGGTTCATGACCATCAACATGTTAAAATTACTATAATTCACACAAAGTATGAGGGTTCCATCTTCTTTTTTTAAAAAGTAACGGAGAACCCCAAAGAGAAGTCATGGGTCAAATGAAACGATTTTCCTATAACTCCTCTAACTTCTTATTGAGCTCCTGTAACTATGGGGTAGCCATCTTATACCGAGGAATGAACACATGTTCCACTCATGGTACATGGTCAATAGATAAATATACCTCTCATTTCAAAGGTGAAAATGAAACCTCTTCCGAGAAGTCATCTCTGAAAATATCCACCAATAGATGAAATTTGATATGTGAAGTTCCATGGTAATCCATATATAAACTAGTAACATGAGCTGTAATTCCTCCCAACCCATGATTCTTATGTCCCGCTCTACTAATCATGACATCCCTTTCTCCCATGTGTAGAATGGACCCACCCTCTGGTGATGTAAAACTCACCATATGGTGACAGCAGTCAACAAAGGCCTAGAAAGAGACTAACCAGTCCATTCCAAGAATGACATTAAATCCTATCATCTTTAAGACATAAAGGTCTTATATGAAGTGACACCCACCATCCTCAAGAGGGAACTCCTTACAGTGACTTAAAATATTCATCCCAATCCCAAACAGAGTGTCTATCATCGTAACATCATCTAATGTAAATATATATAGCCTGACGACCCCTATAATGGAATCATATATAAAACTATGGGAAGCACCTGTATCAAGAAGAGTAAGATCTAAATCTTAGGAAAATATAATCATACCTCTAATCATAGAGGCTCTCATATCTTACTCTTGCTGAGTCTACTCCACTGCAAAAGTATAACAAATATTGTGGCCCTAGGACCCTACATGACCACCCTAAGATGATATATCATGATTTCTATAAAATATTATCATCTGGAAACCACATCCACGACCACGTCTTCAGCTTGAATGACTTGACGAACTCTACTTCCCTAATTAAGGAGAAAATGAGTCATAAAAGAACCCCTATCACTCGCTGCGTGTGAGAAAACCTGGAAAAAATAGTAACGGTGACCCATCATATATGAAAACTGGATCCAGGCTAGGTCCTTTGGGAAATGTTGTCTTGTACACCGCCTCTTCTAGAACAGATTGCAAACTACCTGGAAACCTAATGAAATATCACGTGAAATCTCTCTACTACAATTCTTGCTAACTGTCAAAGGAGTACCATCTCTGTAAGCTAAACCACCCCAGCTCGAAGCTCCCAACTCCCTCAGATTCCACTCTATAATCAGTTCCTGATTCACTATAGGATTCACTGATGTAAGACTGAAGACATTCACCTACGATTAGATGTCACACCTGAGACCATACTCAAATCGCCTATAATAATTAAACTCTTCACCTACCAAAATAGGTGTGATGCTCTGTAAAATGATAAGATTAATCCATCACTGATAATGTGTTGTGCTCTAAGTGCATGGACTATTAGGATTGATCAGCCTAAAAAATATCTGTATATAAGTATTCATAGAAGGTCCTCTAAAACACTTCCCATGACATGTCACAAAGACATCGCACCCGTGGGAAAACATCACATTATATCATGGCGGAATTACATAACATGTATTCCATGATCTTCAACATAATCTTCAGAGGAAACTCCAGATGTTCAAAGATGGAAAGAATAGACTCCAACCAAGACTAGGTAGCATGTTGTCGTTTATCCTTGAAACTTGTGGGAGGATACAGTTGTTGGAACACCTATGTCTTCTTTGACATAGATGGGGTTGGATGAGGTGGTCCCTGAAAAGTCTTCCAAATCCTTATAAAGCCTTCACAAAACTGCGCATCAGCACCTGCATCCAGTATAACAGCTTGTTCAAATATAGGCACAATGGGAGGATCTGTTGGTAGTCCCAAAACTAATTTTTTTTGTGTCTGGTCATTTCCTTGTATCTGTCATACTACCATATGATATCATGGTGGCATGACTCATAATGTTCAAAGAAACACCTTATTTCAATATTATTAAAGAAAAAAATTAGAAGTGAATGAAGGGAATAAGAGAAAAACATTCACGTTTTACAAATAGGGTTACATGGTGTGTATAACCCCATACATTGCATTTTCCCTTATTCTTTTATCATGGGGTGTTCCACTGCCATACATGGTCATGTAATACCCATACACACAACATGTTCCTTCTAAGACCTGTTGTTTACTTTAATTTTCACTTGTTCCAAGAATGTCTACATGACTAGAAATACATATTTCTGTCATGGGTAAAACTGCATGGCTTGATAACACTAGACATACCATTTAATACTTAATTTATAACCAGCAGTGTCATTTTCCACACGGCCAGATACATGGTCAACTCTTCAAAGAGTTCATAAACAGAACACCGCATGTAAAACCAAATTTTCATCCACGTGTGTTATTGGTTACACGTCTAGATACATGGTTACATACCATACAACACGTACAATCTAGATATGACATGTTCTCCAAAAAATTTCCCAACCCCGTGTCTCTACTCATAATGTCATCACATGGTCAAGCACTACACAACAAGTTCTTCTAGTAGTAAATGTGTACTTATTAAAAGTTGTTTCTTCTAGAATATAAGAACACATGGCGTGTGTTCATAACACCACACTACTTATTGTCTGAGTTTCATGAGAGTATTCCTTTGAAACATCTCTGGATCCCATAAAACATAATGTTTTTACGAAGAATGAAAAATTCGGACCTGTGAGGGCCCATACTACTACGAATAATAGTTTGACAATCTTTTCCCCATCCAAACATTACAAAAGTCAACTAATGATCTAACATGATCCAAAAAAAGTCAATATAAGTGGGACCATAATACCTCGTGGATCAATGTTTGGCATTCACCCAAATGAAACCTTACATATGCCAATACCCAATCAAAATAGCAAGTATTCTATAATGATATCTATTATAACAACATTCATATGTTGCACAAAATCTAACACAATAACATGAAATCGGAAATACAACCAAAAAGTCAGGACAAAAATGAGTGACATGTGATCTCTAGAAAGTGCCTACATGATGCATGAGCTGGCATTCACTCATATCATCGGGTTGAAACAGAAATAAAACCTCAAAAATGTCAATGATAATAGAACAAAACATTTAAAACACCCAATGAGGGAATCAACTCAACTATACAAATTGAAAAACCAGAAAACTGAAATATTTGAGGAATCATGGATTTTCCGTGTACATGGGTTAGAAACACCCAGTCACAACTTATTACCTACTACCCATTCATTAAAATCCCTATAAATAGGTTAAAAATAGTAATATAATGCAGAGAAGAACATCCTTTAATACCAATTTTTAACGTCCCCGTTCTAGGTACCACCGCAAAGTACCCCGGACACCGTTGGTCCCATGACCTCTTGCACATTTCTCAAAATGAAAAATGCTGCTAACTAGCAATGAGCACCAGGTCTTGATAATGGAGAAACTATTCACTCATTGGAAGAGTAAAAATAGTGGAAAGAAAATATTAATCAATAGTAGAAGTAGTAATACCATAAAACCAATGTAAACAGTGGAAGATTGATATTAATATAAAAACTATATCATTTATGAATGATTCATGTCACATGTGTATAGAAATATATCCAAGCATGTCACAATTCTAGAAATACAATACAAAAATAAATGTATTGAAAAGTAGTAAACTCTAATATCATTACAAGCCTCAACTTGTTTTCATGATCTCCAGCTCCAATAACAATCTTGTACCTGATGATGAAGGTATATTTACATTATCTATTCCTGAAACCATATAATCTGTTTAGGACCAAAATAATGATATAAATATGATGTGAGAAGAATCCCAGAAGGTAACCACTAATAGATCTGTTCATAACAGTCAGTGAACATATATAATAGGCAATATGCTGAAAGAAGCAATAAACTAGGACGTACTCAAATGTAAAAGAATCATACAGTTTTAAATTACTTTCATTACCATATATTAATTATTCAATACCCTTGAATAATGAATATTGGGATCTAGCCTAAGCTCTATATCCCTAGGTGTAAGAGTAACAACAGACGCCTCAGAAGACCATGTAAAAAACCATGTAAGATAATGTCCAAGGGTTTGCTTTTCATTGGCATACTTGTCACAATCATTAATTTATTAACAAGAAACCCTCTAGGAATGTTCCCAATTTCTAACCCCTCTAGTTTAACCTATCATAAATTTAGTAAATAATGACCCTCTGGGAAAGCTCACATAGTTTATCCCCTTTGGTCCTACATGGAACTAATCATTTACAAACAACCACCTGTGTAGCTCTCACAGTGAACACCCCCTTGGTATGAATAGAAACAATAACATATAATTACACCTGGAATCTCTCACCATAAATTCCCTATGTTCCAACAATCTTTTAATATCACCCCTCTGGGATGCTCTAATGGTCATAACCCTCTGGTCAATGACCACATTGAAGCTCTCATAGTCAATACCTCTTTTTTAACATAACAATAATTTGTATATAAAAGACAATTGCTCCTGAATATCTTATTTCCCATTAGTTATACATTTACAATGTGAATCATGTTCATCTCAAATAAATGGAAACTCTGTCCTAACAAGACGAGTCATGGAAAACAAGGCAAGCCTAACTAGCATTATAGACCAAACATCCATAATCAATAAATCATTGGAATTAACCCATAATCAAGGTATAAATCCTTATGTGTAATTTATAACCCCATTCTCAATAATTAAAACTATAAAAGGTCTAAAACATGGTTAAATTCCAAAACACTCATTACCCTAAACATGGGTATTTGGAACTTTTATCATATATAATCTAATGAAAAACAATGAAACACACAAACCACCTACCTTGATGTTGTATGATAAACATTCATGAAAATCAGCCCTTGAATTGGACTAGAATGATATAGATCTAAAAAAAGGTTAAAATTGTTCAACCTTTAATAAACCGCAAGAGAATAGGTATCCGGATGATAGGTTCAAGAATAATGGATAACTTAGTAATGGGATTCCAACCCACCCTACAGAGTTAAGATCAGAACATGGATGGAGAAATGGTGGCCCAGACATTGATCTTCCATCCCGATCACTCCTGAATGAACTAGGGTTAAAAGAAGGGTTTTCTGTAGATGAGACGAAACCTCTCTACAATTAATCAATTAAAAAAGAAACTTAAATCGCTGGTTAATTTTATGTACGCACTGTATACTAGCCTCAATCGGATCCCACTTTAGGAATTCTCCTAGGTCACCCAAAAAACCATGTACCCATCAATTACACAGCTAGTACACAGTTACACATGGAAATCGAGTACATGATGTTTAATCAAAATCACACAATGTGTGCTTATAAAATTTCATAAGCTTATTTTTTCTTAAAAAATATCTAAATAAAGAGCCATACCTAAAATAAATATATGTTCTTATATTCCTATTATTTCAAACCGTAGAGGAACTCTAATCATTATACACTCATTACTTCTATATGTATTAGAGGCTTTTAGATATAAAAAAAAGGTTTTTTGGGCATGGATGAAGGAAATGGTGAAGTAGTTCTCAATGTTTGACTCTTAATCTTTGAATCATGTAAAATGTGGAGCTCAATGCTTCTATTTTTAAGTGATCTAGAGTCCTTGTTTGATGGAAATGATCCCTCATGTCATTAATGAATGTATCTCTCAGAGGTGGGATCAAAGTAACGATTTGTAAATGCATGCTTGTTTGCATTATGTTTTCCGACTTTTTGCAACATGCTAGTGGGACTTGTGCAATAATGGGGAAGTACCTATGAAAGATATCAAATTACATTATAAAAAACTCATGAATTATGACAGCCATACCTTTTGAACCTATATTCCATTTAAGTTCTGTGAACAATAAAATAGAATCTTATGAAACATACTATTCCACTAAATTTGTTGTATACAGACTAGAAGGGGTTGATTGGATGTTGAAAATTTCCCAAAAGATCCATAAAAATGTTTTTAAGTCATCAACACATTTTTATCAGTAATTTAAAAAATCCCCAAATTACACCTAGATAGAGAATCCCCACGCCACACCACCATATTGGGAAATATTTATATGGGACAGTTTTCCCTAGATTTGGGGAAGTATTAGAACACATTGAAATAAAATCATATTCTTATTTTGTAATGGATATAAATTTCTACTCAGACTCGACATGTGATTTCTACATTAGTGTCGCATCATGGGTCATGCAGAAAATCTTATGCCATGAATTTTACAATTCCAAAAATCTGGGTAACAGGGTAATTGTATTGTTAACTTATAGGTTAAATAAGAATACTCCAATTCAAACTACCAATAGAACATTACATTGTAAAAAAGTACTATAATAAATTATATTTACTCCCTAATCTTATACATAACATATCATTAGATAAAAATAATTTCCCAATGAATTGGAGTGATATATAGGTTCATAGATCATAACATGTTCATTAATGTTTGTGACATAAAATCTAAAAAATCATAAGTCATAAGCATAATAAATACATATGGAAACAAAATTGATTTCATTATCATGCCTTATATCATAATCAATAGCGATTTCATAAAGAAATAATTTGAGAAATGATTATAAAGCATGACTTTAATTGTCAAAGTAAGTGAGAATAATGTCAGTATATATTTGAGATACTTATATAAAACATTTATAAAAATTAAATAAAATTAAATTGATTTACAAAATGAGTTAAATATATAGTTTTTTACAATTAATAAAATGCTAGTTTATAGAGATCCCTTATACTAATAATGAAAACATTTCCGAATATTGAAATATCAATTCCATTTACAAACATTTTTATAAATACCAAGAATATAGGGAAGGTGTATTTTTATATTATTAAAATAATTAATCTTGTTAGGGAATAAAAATATTAAATATTGGGTGTGGTGGTGAGGAAAATGGTTAACGTTGTAAAGGTTAAACTTGAATAATATTGTTTTATTTAATAAATAATGTCAAAATGATCTATACAAAACAAATAAAATGACTAATTTTGAAAAAAATTAAATGAAAGTAAAAAATACATAAAAATTCCTTTATAATTCATTAATTTAAAAATTAATATATCTATAAATTATATTTAAAAATATGGACATGGAATTAATATATTTATAAAATAAATCATTATAACATTTAAAAAATGTTTTTAATGTAAATTGTAACTAATATAAAAAGCTTTACAAATTTATTTTTTAAAAAAATATAAATAAATTATAATATGGAAAAATAAAATTTAATATATATTTAAAAAAATTAGAATAATTTAGAAGTAAATGTACATAGAAGAAAAACAGTTGTAAGGGAAACATTAAAAATTATTTTTTTAAAGAAATTCTTTTCGTTGAGATTGACTCATTGCAAACATTTTTTATCTTCATGAATTATAATCATAAGATAAATATTTACATTTTAAATCTTTTTTTGATTTTTTCATCCATTTTATTTTATTTATTAGTATTTTATATTCAATTACTTAATCATTAAAACTCACGTCAGATGTTTTGATGTAATTCAACTCATAGGTTGAAAATGATTTCAGTTGGCTAAATATAGAAAATAAGTTGATTATATAATAATAAATAGAATAATAATAATGAAATAATTATCATTTCTATACACCTATTATAGTTTTGAAACCAACCATGATATATGGTTTTGAAAATATAACTATGTTACAATCATGGAGATGGTGGGTCGTACGTACGCATGAGTTACATTTACATTTTTCAACTATCATGATGAAAAGAAAGTAAGTGTTATTGTTTCATTAAAAAAAATTTAATATATAATAAATATCCAATTATTTTTTAATAAGTTTATATATAATATCCATGTTATGCCGTAATGAATAATTAATCATACGACTCTATGGAGGTCGTAATCAACATGTACGCACGAACGATGTTATCACCTTTCAATGAATGGAAAGGTAAAAATATATGATATATTAATTATATAGAATTGTAAATATGTCATTAATAACATATATATATATATATATATATATATTAATGTTGTTAACATAAATATATATTAATAGTGATAATGGAAAATGAATTATATTGGTTCGTGAGGCAGTATTCCACCGTACACATGAACGATGGATTCATTTCTCAATTGATGAAAGTGGAGACAGATGTAGGTTTTCCATTAACTTAATAATATCGATTTATATTAAGCATATTAATTTTATTATCAAATCCTATTTTAATAATAATTCAAGGATGTGTAAGTATATATATAACAACAAAACTCATTTAATAACAACACCTCTTCTCTGGACAACCTATTTAAGTTAACACCAAAGGCCTTCTCGGTAGGGTTTTCTAATAAAACCAAGGAATATGCAGCATGGAATGGAAAAATAATTACGTTAATTGGTTATATATTGGATAAATCAAAAATATTGTTATGAAAATAATATGGGATGTATCATTTTATTGGTGAGGGGATATGTACTTTTGGAATTTCATAAAATATTTAATTACTATAAATTAATAGTCACAAAAAAAAGGTTTCAAAAAAATATATTTTTAATATTATATTATTATGGGTTTAAAATATATCATCAAATAAAATTTTACTATTTTAGATTAGTTTTTACCCTTATCATATTCGTTTAACCCATGTTAACCATATTTGACATTTTTTATCATAATAATATTTTTACTCGGTAGGGGTATTAATAGTTATTAGAAAAGAAAAATTAAAAAAATAAATAAAACATTATTGATTTATAAATCAAAATACAAATAAATTTTACAATGATTTATTTTTTAGTAATTTTAAATAATTTAATAAAATATTATTTATTACAAAATTTCATTATTTTTATTTTTAGAAATATTCTTTGAATTTGACCTTGAAAAAACATAAGAATAATTGAATTATAATATAATACGTTGAGTCATCATTATAAATACATATCTATCATTGTTTTTAATACAATAATTACTTCATATAATATTACATTTAATATTATTTAATTCGTTAATTTTATTTTTCTATTAATAGAATAAATATTCTGTCAGTGTTGCCTAAGCATTTAATGTAATCATTTCAACACTAAAAATTAGAAATAAATTAACATATCTAAAAAATAATTTATATTTCAAGTGAATCCTTATAACTCAAAATAATATTATCTTATCAATTTTTAAAAAATATTATCATAATTAAAATGAATAAAGTGAAATGCTTTGTTTTTTAAAATAAGTATTATAAAGGTCAAAATCTAACATATATGAAATAAATAGCCATATATTGGAGACATGGATATAATTACATGAAATAAACTCATATAATATGATAAAAAATGTATTAGGGAAAATTTTTAGTCTTTATGATATTATATTTAGCCTTAAAAAAATTTAACCTCACTGTTTTGATAATTATTTACAATAGTTATTAATTATAATGAATAAAAAATAAAATGGTACTATTTAAAAATAATTGACAAGATAATTAAAAATATGTAGTAAATTGATTTAATTCTATTCACCTATGTGGGAAAAAAAATTTAAAATAGAACCATGAGAAGTGAGGAAAACTGGGTATTGAGAAAAATATATTTTTATGTGTTAAATGTTTTTATACAGTATTAACGAGTAAAATTCATTCTAAAGTAAATAATTAGATAATTTTTAATAAAAATGAACTAATTATATTTTAAAACTTAAAAAATTTATTTTTATTTTTTAAATATAAGAAAATAAATTAAAAGTTTCAATAAAAAGCAGTATATTTTACAATTCATTTAAATAATACTATTTTAAAAAAAATCTCAAAATTTCACATTATGATAATTATTATATAATTATTTCAGAAATAAAATATTTTTATCAAATATAATTTCTAAATTTTGAATAAATTAGGTATAATATTTTTTCATGACAACAATTAGAAACGATTTTTTATAAATACATATTTTGGATGAATAAAAATACTATAAAAAATTCACTATTTATTTACAAAAAATTTATCAAAATATTGTATTGATTATGAAATGTATAAAATTTTTATAATATAGTTTTTACTATTCATATTCTCTAATTTCAAGGATATATTATTGTGTTCTTATTGAAATAATAATGTTTCATGATTCATCTAGGTTCGATGACATCTGTCTTATATGCTATCAGGAATATTTTTTTTTTCATATTTTGTTGTTACATAAATTTTCACGTCTATGGGATATATATGTAATCTAAATTGAGTCCTAAATATTTTTTTATTGATTGTCCCTCCATGATCTATGATTCTAAATGATGTATCAAGGATATAAAAATAATTCCCAATAACTCTCATCTCTTTTTTTTGTTATTTTCTTGAATGAATTATCTCCCTTAACCTATTACCCTTTCCTGAAAGTGCAGGTTTTGAATTTCATAGTGAAGTGGTTTTTTATGAAGACATCTAGAAAATTCTACGAGTTTTTAATGATGATAAATTATCAGAGAGAAATACATTTTTGTAGGTTGATTTGAATATTCTATATATTAATGAAGGTTGAACATAGTCAGGAATCAGATATTTAATTATGTTATTTAAAAAAAACATTATTATTAGAATTAGTATAAACCATTATCACTGATTTGACCTTAAATTAATATAATCCATTTCATTCCACCTCACATTTACATTCATTGTTTATTTTCATTACCAATCATAACTCTACTTTATTTTCAAATCATCATCATAATATTTGAAAAAAACACAAAAAACATAAATTATTATTGAAATATAAAAACATTATAAAAATTAGAGAACACTATGATTGAAACCAATCCTCCATAAAAGAACGATCTCCATGGTCAGAAAATGTTCTACCACTAGTTGATTACAAAATATTAAATTTACCTATAGTATCCTTAACTTGGCCACCTTACATCATTAGTACTTGACTGTTCCAAGGGAGAAAATATGATGTGGTGAAAAATGATAAATACTACGAACTACCTAACCACATCACTTTTTTAAGAGGATTAATTCAAAAAAGAACATCCTTTAAAAAAATTCTTTTATTTAAAATATATTCATGTTACTTTTTTTAATAACAATTTTAATTGTTTTTATATTTAGTAAAGTATACAGATGAAATCTATATATTCTACTAGAAACCAAAATAATGCTTTTTCCAATATAGAAATATACACTCAAGTTGTTTTCATTATTATTTTATTGATAATAATTTTTTTACTGGAAGTTCAATGTGTCCATGATTAAACTCAAAATTTTTAACTAAACATGAGTTTTACATTGCTTTAAAAAATAACACAATATAATATTTCTTCATTATATATCATGGGTTTCATTCAATTATTATTATGTTCTCTATTTAATATCGTTGTTTAATTTAATATCTGGGATTGGGATGGACTAGTGTGGGGGAGAAAAATTAGATTTGATGCTACTTTTTTATATTTTTAATTGTTTTTTAATGTAATGAATGGAGATATCTCAAATAATTTTTCACTCTTGATTAATTTTTTGATGTACCTTTGATTCATGAAAAATAGATGCAGATTCTTGTTGATATATGATCATTCCTCCCACCATCACTTATCTAATTATATATTATTAATTCTAATAAGAACTCAATTTTTTTGAACTGTTCTTCCTAGTACCATCTTCACATGCATTAACACGAGCCATGTTTAATCAAGTAGAAATTAAGGAATTTCTCTTTCAAATAGTTTTGAGAATGAATGATTTTATTAAGGTGATTGAGGTTTTTTTTAAAATCTATTGTACGACTACTTGAGGAAATATTTACATAGAACATTATTAAGCTTATAGTAATCATATAGGTAGATATATGTCAAATCCACATTAAAATCCAAATTTACCTTTACATAACATTACTCTAGGTATTTTCCATGGATATTTCAGTTATAGGAATAGGGGAAGGTCCTTATTTATAATTTATAGAGGCAGATCATTATTGGTAAGAGTTCAGTATATTTCTGTCATATTTTGAAAATTAGATAAGATTAAATTAATTCATTCATTTATTATATTTTATGTGACATCCAATTATCATAAATACATGAAAAGATAAAAACTATAAATGTAAAAAATAAAGCAAAAATAATATAAAAAATGAGAATAATGTATTTTTTTCATTTGTTCGAATTGGGTTATTATCCCATAACCCAAATTTAAAATTAATAAATGCAGAATTATGATGGGATATTATTTTTAAGATATATTGAGTGAGGTAAATACAGTTGAGAATTCTTTAATTAATAATTCAGTGTTATAAGAATTAAATCCTCATCTTCTTGGTCATTAATTATTAATTCATATCCCAAAACCCATAGCCAAAATTAAAACTGTGTGAAATCCTCATTGTTAGTATAATATTTTTATTTCTTATACTGATAAGTTATAATTTGATCAATCTGATTGAATAAAATTATTTTTCATCAGATGAAAATAAATTTATTGAGTCTTTACACTACAGATATGCGTGACAAAATTTCTCATTTGAGGAATGTTATTAAGATTGAATGGATAATTAAGGGTAAATAAATATGAGTGTGAGAGAATTTAAGGAAACAAGATACATATCATTAATGAAACCTGATGTGTTTTTTAATATTTTTTAGTGGTTTCATCATTTTTTATTTGATGTTTGTATTTTGTTTCCATATTATGTCTTATTTGGGAAATTAAAAATTAGGTATGTTTTGGAGTCATATTTTTTTTCAATTAAAATATTATTCTCAATTTAATTAAAAATACCATATGTCTCATATTAAAACGATGATTAAATTATATATTCAATGTTTTTTTCATTTTTGGGTGAATAAATAAATTCAGATTCAATTTTTGAACATCTATGTGGAAAATGAACAGGGAATTTGACTTCTTATATCAGAAAAATATATTTTAATATTTATCCATAAAATAAATTTTTATTGTTTCTAAATAAAAACATTTTTATTCTACTTTGAATTCAAAATTTTCCATTCAATTTATTTTTATAGAAAAATTAATTTTATTATTAATGTATGTTGGAATTTTAATTTTGGAAATACATATTTTTGGATTTTGTAATTGCATGGTTCCTCTAGAAATTTATTTAGGGTTATAATTAGTGAATAATATTGAATTTTTAATATTTCATATTTAATTTCAATGTAATATGGTTACTTCTTAAAAAAAACTATGTGTTTTAATTCGTTTAGATTTATATATGTAGGTGGATTGGATTATAAAAACCCATATCCAATGGTACCCCTCATAATCAAATAAGTAAGACAGACATCACTCATGAAGATCACCTATAATATGACATGGGATGAGGACTATCATAAAGGGTATATAATGAATATATAATAGAGAAACCTACCTCAAAATATCCAAAAAAAATTGATTGATCCACCAATTAAATGCATAGAATTTATAAATATCCAGTATCAATAATTTAATGTACTGACCTACAAAGTGGAAAAAATTAAAATATACCACTAGAAATTCCATATTAGTGACCATGATCACCAAAAACTCCTAAAACAATGCTATGAGATAGTCATTCCTAGGTTATCCACCAACCAACTCTTGTACACTGGAAAATAATATTATATATATAATGCTAGGAATGTATGAATATCATATATGATCCTCCCTGAAACCACTTGTAAACATGGGGAAGAGTTCAACTATAGAACAATGAATAAATATAGTGATTAACTCACCATAAAAATAATATTACTATATTTTATCCTCTCCATGGATCTGTCACAAAATAACACACATTAATAGTCATGTAATAATAATAGGCATATATGTATAATAAAGGTACACCACATCTACTTTCCAACTAAACCAATCAAACAAAACAATGAAAATATACATCATAGAGATGTCTTCAACCTCATAAGTCATAGTTCACATCCATTCAAAAATATCACTTCAACATCGTAATCTCATAACATCCTACAAATCTATTCACACCCACTAGAACAACATCATCATCACATCACTGAAATCACATAGAAATAATAGAGATCCAACAATGTCTATATAAGTATGAAATGTTACTTAATACTTTACGTCCCATTCATAAATAATCATTTATAACCATAAGACAATTTATATTGATACAAGTATATGTAGTAACCATAATCCTATATAGGCCACATATATTAGTATATAATAACTGAGAGCCATTATGTCTTCAATGATCTTATTTCATAGTGCACCAAAGCCTATATATTCTTATATACCATGATACAACTATAATAGATATATATATATATATATATAATTATAGTGATTAGAAAACCATCAATATATATAATAACCCTGATGTTGGGATGTCACAAAAAAATAGAAGGAAAATATAGTTATCGACTTCCCCTACCACAATAGGCAGTATAACGAAATGAATAATAGATCATTAAGAGAGAAAAACTCACAACTAATCTATGTTAAACTACCGTAACCTAGACCCATA
The DNA here is from genome assembly GCA_963277665.1 of Viscum album. Taxonomy (NCBI): domain Eukaryota; kingdom Viridiplantae; phylum Streptophyta; class Magnoliopsida; order Santalales; family Viscaceae; genus Viscum; species Viscum album. The sequence goes on from OY728119.1 coordinate 1,667,359,395, forward strand.
ATACTAATAACATTCAACATGAAAACCCTATAACTATCAGTAAGATGAGAAATATAATACTCGTCTTTGAATACATATATCAATGATAAAAAACAATAGTTAATTTTCTCAATTACAAATTACAATTTTCATTATCTAAACCCCATAATGACTTCTTGTTATCATTTAAACAATCCCTGAAAATATAATGAGCTTTGATATTTCATATACAATTTCTTGATTTTTTTCCTTAATCTTAGAACATTATTCCAATAAATATGTGGTTCCAATTTATTATTCCACTATCACCATAAATAGTCATTAAATATTTTATTTAAAGACATAATCCAAGAACAAAACATTGGGTATGTAAATCCAAAATAAGCAAAAAATTCATATGAGTAAAAAATAATCACACAAACCAAACAATAAGAAAAAATGGCCGTTTTTCTAAGCACTAATCTTTTTCCTACTATCATGGAATCATCCTCAACAACATTTATGAACCACACATTCTATCTCACCATCCATTGCAATTGATATCAATCATAATGGTTTTTATTTATTTTCAAAACAATGTCTCTATAATTATAATAATATGATAAAGAAACCCATATTTTTATTTCAACTAAGCTAGGGGTCATTCAATGTTTTATTGCTCAAACATATAATCGTTATATAAATAAGGTTAGGAATAAAATGCCCCAAAATGATTATTTTGAAGAAAATATTTTCTTTTACCATATGAATTAACCAATTAATTATTATATAGATTCAAAAAATATAATCCTATTAATAAAAAAGTACAAAACATTATACTAAACCAATGAATATTCTCAAAAAAACACCATTAATGTTATGTAATTTTTTTGAAGAATGGTAAACTTGATTCACATGGCATATACATTATTCTCTAAATCTTATCATATGAACATTGCTATATATATTCTACGCATGTCAAATGTGAAAAAAAGAACAATAATCCAAATAATCAAGATTTATCACTAACCAGCACCTCACATAAGAAAGAAAACATGAAGTACAAAATTTAATGAAAATTAGAACACTCTTTCCACTTATTCCAACTATTAAATCTAGATTATGATTATCATGAGTCCTATTCCAAAATATTATCCAATAAGATAAGACATTTTAATTTTATAACTTCACAAAAAATATATATATTTTTAAGAATCCCCTACCTCAATATGATGTTTCAACATTCATCAGGATTCAATGAGAATGGTATGATGATCAATGAAAATACAACCTCGTTCGATGATCCAATGAATCCGAAAGATATCATCCCATAAAGAGTCCCACATTAATCATCAATAAGAAAAAATAGACTTTTGTGGAATATTATGAGCCATTATTTAGAAGAAAATTAATAATGTGGATAATAAAGAGGAAAAGATATACCTCGGGTTAAACTAATTCACCTTGTAAATAAACGACATCATGACTCAATCATAGTTTTTAGGTTAAACTGAAATCATTATAAAACCAATAGGATTTAAATAGAATGAGGGGAAGGAATGTGAGAGAACTATATTGTCACCCTGAAGTTTTTTTATTACTATAAATTAAGGGTTTTGAAAATTGATATTCTATGGTCATATCATGATAGAGAAAGATCATGTAAATCTTCACAATCCATGATACAAAATACTCATATTCCACTCTTTCAATCCTTGTTCAAATATTTTGTATGATACGACTAGGGATGGGTTATTCTCTCTTGAAATAACTATTACACTCTTCCAACCCAAGAGGAAAAACCCCAAAACATGACATTTGTGTTGCACACCCTGACAAGGGTAGTCGCACAAGAATATACTCTCATAGAAAATTTTAAGATGAACTCTAAATTTTTTTCACACGATCAGTAAATACACCCTTATACAACCATATAATTTTTAAAGGAAAAATTTATGAATAAAATAAATATATTAATATGTAATTTTAGTAAAAATTAGTGTTTTAAAATAGAAAAACATCATTTATGACTTCCCACGATGACATACATTCACCACACCTTGACATATCATTCGTTTTGAAATACTGTTAATCTTGACCCCCATTTCCTACACCCACAAAACACACATTATTTCTACTACATGAAATATATTTCAACCATCGTCCCTTGTTAAAACACATATCACCACACTATTACCAACCCTTTTTACCAGAATCCCGATACCCTAGTAACTTCTCCGTTCCATTAACATAAATACTAGAAACAACCACTTTACGTGATTTATCAACACCCAAGAATAAATAAAGTGATGTGTTGGTAATATTTAGTTCCATACATAAGATAAATATCAATTGATTATTATCCTCAAGAATAAAAAACACTTGATAATGACAATTGAAGAGGGAAATAATTTACCACATCGACAAATATAAAATTGATATATCACTATAAATGATAAAGACCAACTCATTAGAAAGAAAAATTAGTATAAACACACAAAATGATATATAATATCAAAAAATAGTGAAGGTTCATATATTTCATATAAAAAAATCATGCATCAAAGAATTCATGATATTGATCAGAAATCTATGGATCACATTCCTATACACACACCCCTAAGACAAAGTGTATCCATAGGACACAAACCATACCCACTCAACAAATATTCAAGAATTTCATTAATATCAATAATTCATTCCAAAAACTTCGTGTATTTATAAATTTTGTATTTCCCCAATCAATGAAATTAGAATCATCATGAAGATGAAGATGATGATGTGATACAAATAAAATTCTTGGATATGGTAAATCTTTGGGTAAAGGGTTAACCAATACACAACAAATTCAAAATGATCCACCACATAAAATAGCCTAAAAAGGGTGGGAGATATTACTACCATGATTAAAACTTTACTATCCATGATGAGGTGAATACATCAAGAAGATAAGATCTCTAATATAAAACTCTAGTGGCCCTTCTTATTTGGTTAATTTAAGACTTTTTACACTTTTAATTCTCTTTTATCTTCTCATGAATCACCTTTACCTTCTTTATCATGCACTACATCTATTTCAATTCAAAAATAAATAACAATTAAAACTCCATTTGAAAAAACGAAGATCTGTAAGGTTGGATATATTATACTTCAAATGGATCAAAACTGATGGTGGAGTGATGATATTTATGATATGAAAAAAATAATGGTAGGTTCCTCACCCATGATCCTACAAAATCCCAAACACATGTATACAAAATTTCCTCCAAGGCCTAGATAGATCACTTGTCTGACCATATGTATATGGAGTGAAAGTTGTGTTAATGGATAAATTAGGGTCAATATCACATGGTAGACATCTATATTCTAAAGAGGTGAAATAGGTATAATGGTATGTAATATTTGTTTCATAACCCGAAATGGCATTATAGTCTCCTCGATGTACTAACTCAATAAAACATCCGCCATTCTCGACCCCTTGATCACCGATAAGTGAACTGAACTTGTAATGTGACCCAAAATTACATAAATGGTATCATAACCATCCTCGTATTGAGGTAAAACAATGAATACTTTCATTGAGATTTCCTCCCATTTTCATTAGGAAACATCAAGTGTAAAAAGTAACCCACTAAGGACATAATGAATAGAATCCAACATCTAGTAAAATAATAGTGAGATAAAAACTCTTTAACGTACCACATTACACCAAACCACCAATACATACACTTAAATATATTATACATTTTATCCACAATAAGAAATATCAATAAAGGAATATTTTGTAACATATAGAGAACCACACAATGAATGTCTAAATAAATCAAAACCATCCCCTGAAATAATATCCTATGTTAGAAAACCTCATACAAACCCCTATGGGAATCACAAAAAAACTCATTATCACCAATTTACAATCTCAAAATAATCCAACTGATTTTCAACCACAAGATGCACTAATGGAGGCTTCAAAATCCTCTGATAGAGACACCCTCCACCATAATCTTCTTAATATCACGGTGATTCACTACAAATTCCTGTATAAGCCACCAAGTATCTCGAGAATCATGCACAATATCATCACATGACTTCTTACTCAATGTTTTAATAAAAATAATCATTTCAACCAATGTAAATTATAACCTGAAGTCACAACCATACAATAAGTACATCCACCAATATTAAAAAATGTTCAAACCATATTGGGAGAATATATACATCATGTTATTATTTTCAATGAGGAAACAAATTGTTTAACACTGAAGAAATGACACCACTATTTTATATAAAACAACGCCATATTAATCTCATGATACAAGGAAACATAGTTATTCTTCCCATTCTATAACAATCGATACCCATAAGAAATTATTGATTTATTTTTATAAAAATAAAACTCAATACAATACATGTAACACCATTAAAACCATCAAACAAAAATAATTCCACTAGAAAATGAAGAATATGAACACTAACCAACCACACTTTTAAATAATCAAAACTATCTTATCATTTTTCAGTCCATAAAATAATTCGATCCATTATAGTTCTATCATTCCAACGAATTTCAATCCAAGAGATAGCATGAATCAATTTCATATAATGGTTTGTAATACTATACAAATTAAGAAATCTTGAGACATTGTTGAGGAATCCTAATAAACAACCACCTCAAATTTTGAAGGATCCAAAACAACTCATTTATAAGACATGAAATGTCCCACGAAATGAACTTCGTAGTCCCAAAACATTCACATCAATTGATTTTAGAAATAGCTGATGATTCTAAATAAACATCAAAACGAATCCCATATCCTCTACATACCCTGCCTCAACTCATAATACATAGTTATTTCATCAATGAAATCCATTAAAAAGTTGTTGCAAAAATCAATGAACATAGATTTAATCATTCTTATGAACATGTCTAGGGGATTCATGACAACGTATGTCATCACTATGAAATCATAATTCCCATAATGAAATTTGAGGGTTGTATTATGAATATTCTCATCACTTACTCATATTTAATGATATCTTATCCATAATTAAATATTTGATAACTAGTTAATTCCCATAAAAATCATATTGATCATCAATTTGTGAGAAAGGATATTGGTTCTTCACTATCTTTTAGTTCAAGTGAAAAAAATAGATACACATCATTAGACAATCACTCATCTTCTTCATGAACAAGTCTGGTGCACCCCATGGGATACACCGGGTAAAATAAATCCTCTCTAAAGAAGATAACCAATCTAAATCAAAATATACCATACCTAAAAAGGATCCACCCTACACAGATATATATATATATATATTAGAGATATACGAACGTATAACTTTATCTCTAACTTGATATCACATAAAGTGGGTAGCATTACAACTTTTTTCATACATACATCATTGGGCTCTTCTACAACCCTTGGAAAAACCACAAGTTGATCATCTTATGAATCTAACATCAGCTTGGACATCATAAAACACACAAACTAAAATGGACTATATCCTAGCGACAAATAGCACTTTCCAAAGAACATAAAAATTTCTAAATCATTGTCAAGGAATATAACACACCCGTTGTATTAATTCATGATATACTAAAATAAATAAAGTTTTTCAATGTCGATAATGATGTCTCATGATTGTAATTTCAATAATAAGAAATCTCCTAAAGAATGATGATTCCCTAGCATCAACTCACAATCTTTACATACCTTATACAAGCTAGATATATTTCCATGTGGCAAAGTCAACGCTAAGGTAACTATAATCCTCTCTACCCAAGTCATAGAGAATGGATTAGGGTACATTTATGAAAGGATTATGTATCTCTTGAATCAAATATTGCATGAAATTGTGTATAATTTAAATAGATGATATCACTTATGATGTCAATCAAAACTAACAGTGACAACTCCAAGGAATCCATTTATTCATGTCCAACTCTTGGACCACTCTGTCCCTAATGATGAAAAACTCTATATTCGTGCTTTAGTATCCATCCCTGAGTATGAATAGAATCATAAGGTTATCCCGATCACCCAATATCAAATTGGTTGATTATAAAATCTATATACTTTATATCATAGTGGATATTTTTCTAAAACTTATCCTAAAGTGGTCTACCAACTCCACTCTAACTACTAAGGGAGGGAACACACTCAAGGTTCATATGGCCACGACCTAACAAAAAATAGGAAACCAAATCCAATCTCCCGAAAAAGTCTAGATAACTACTAGTTCTAGTAAAATTGAATAATTAATACCCATGAGCCTAACCATTATTCTGGTAAACCCATAATATTATGGATCGTCATTTACTAGAATTTCTCATGTTGGAGGTTCTGCATAGTAGAAATGGGATACCTTATGATGTTTAAACCCTATATCTTAGTGTACCAGAAGTAGTTTGAATTTTCACCATAACAACCACATGATGTCTTACATTTTACATATAATAAATCAGACACACATTCATAACAATGTAAAAACATCCAATGGAAATACATAATGAAATAAATAACACTAGAGATTAACATGTTTTATAAAATAACTCTGACGTGCATGGGGGGAAACCATATCTATATTTACATTCACCTAAATATACACAATATTATAAAAAATATTACTATTTATGTGTAATATATATAACATTTTATATCACCATAATAAATTCACATCTGGATCATTAGGGATTAATATATTCATAATAATAAATTACATTGATGGTTCAACCTTCATAAATACTATGTGTCATGAAGTACAGAAGTTAAATTTTCACCCTCGAAATCCTAGTCAACATATCATAACCCCCTTGGCTAAATTACCATCCAAATAGAAATCTTCTTGTAAAAATTTCTATCCATAAATACTCCATCATCATAACATTTCCAGATGTGATATTGTGATGTCCCTACTACACTTGGAGAGATTTGGAAATTTTTGTGTACACACGGAGCTACTCCACCTTCTACTGACGAATTTACAATAAACGAAGATCCATTAAATATACTTCTTGTGAATTGAAAAATAATTCATAGTGAAATAGTCTCCCACTAAAATAAATTTTGAAAGGATGTATAATAAAATATCTATCACTATAAAAAATATTGACATTTAATAGAATGTAGTGTTTCCCTATTTTACCATTATATTTAACCAAATACCACTGAGAAATTATGTTTGTTAATAAATCCTTGAAATATTAACTCGATGAACATTTCCTCTAGTTTTTACGTTCCCATAATCTTCTGATGCATTGAAATTTTTCTTTCAATAAGTTTCTATGAAATGTTACATTTTAAAAACATTCTATGTTAATGCATAGAACACTACAGTTATATCCATGTGAATTAAATTTTTTATATATTAAAAAATTAATCCTTCTGAAATCCTTAAATGATCCTTAAATAATAACATCAGTCAAACCATTTCTCTCATATATTCCATTAAATCTATATACTATACATATGTTATACTTAGAGTGACAAAATTTTTAAACTCTGAAATATATTTAATCAATATACATCCTTAAGTAAACAAAAACCATGCTGAGTTATCCTCGATTTATGAATCACCTATGAATTATAATTCAACAATTCATTGAAAATAATCTCCTATCACATCAATGGGATATATATTTTGTTACAATCAAATTTTTTTGGATATCATTGATAACCTCCCAGTGTTCCATTCTCAGATTCAATATAAAAGAACTTATAACTCGAACTTCATAACCAATATTTGAACGAGACAAAATCATTACATACTTATAAAATTTTAATATTGACTATCCATGTACATAACCCCAACTTATGATGATGCTACATGTACCTTGGCCAACATAAAGCATCAAACCATGGGAGTTGAAAATGGCATAATTCCTATCATTAAAAAAATCTGGATGACTTTTTTATAAATTTTTCCAATGATATAGTATAAATTTTTTGATCTCTCAACTATCTTAATATTTATCGCTATAATCTTCTTGTCATGCCACATATCCTTCATTTTGAGTCTTATAATAAACTTACTTTTCAATTATTGAATCCATTGAATTGATTGATCCAAAAAAGCATGCAATCCATAGAAAATAACTATATGATGAATTATCCATCACTAAAATCCTTACGGTAAAAACAGTGACACACATTTAAATTGCATAGCCTTCTTATTACATAAATAAATGAAATTTATGAATCCATTACTTTTAATATATTTATTTTCCATAACGAATTTTCATTAATTTACACCCCAAATTCCAAAAGTCAAATTCAATGAATTTTACTGGTCACATCATATAAATTTACTCCCCCAACTCAACAATAATAAACCCCATCTTTAAAGCCATATACTTTTAAAAAATAATAATCTTATGAATTCATACTCTGTACTATCAAGATAATTTAATATTTCACTAATGATGAATATATTTCTAATAAACATCATAACCGTGTTGAAATATCTTTTCCAATAGATTTGAATTGTAATTTTTCTTTCCAAAAACCTCTTACTTTAACTAGTAAACCAACTTATTTACCATCTCAATGTTCCCTCTCGGTAAGTTAGTATGCCCTTAGGTTCCAGTGAACAATCATGAATAAACCACTGCATCCTTTTTTATCTTTAAATATTTGTAATCATTAGGTTTTATCAACTATTCAAGGTTCTATGTTTATCCTCTATTTGTAGTAAGTAGAAAGTTTTTGTAATCCTCAATCATCAAATATAGATTTCAGAACCATTTTGATATCCTCAAATTAATTGGTTTAACACTGCTATTCATCATTACTATATGTTTTGGAGACTTATTGTTTTGTTCTCTCACTTAAGATTTATTAACCCTTGATCTTTCTAGTATATCATCCTATGATCTAACTATTGGACGTACGGTGCTTTATTATGAAATCTAAATAAATTATAAACATTTATATTCTCTAACTCAGATAAAACTGGACACCAATAATTAATTTTTTTCACACAATTTATTTCTCCATTGAATTATTGTATTTTCATAGAACCCCTTCACCGAAAGGAATATGTCATCTTTTAATAAGTTGTATCTTATAATCATTTCATATCTGATAGGTTAAATTATCATGACTTTACCCAATGAAATACCAATTTTTTTAATTATCCTAAAACATTTCCCTTCCATATAATCAGTATGATTTAATGTTGAGATTCTAAATAAATTATGGTGGTGAAATTATAGTTTCTTTCCATACCATAACTCATCTTTCAGTTCTTATCCAATTATCAAAGTTCTGCTTATATTAACCAAATCTATAGTGGTGTTGAGTGCATATTCCAAAATTAATGTGAAAATTCCTGAGTGAGACCTCATACAATAGTCTTTTTACATCAATATTTAATCCATTCTCTTATCCACCCCATTCTATTTTGGTGTTCCATGCACCGTATTCTCAGGCCTTATCCATTTCTTCTGGAAGAATTTTTAGAAGTTATATCTAGTGTACTCACTAACATTATCATTATGTAGGCACTTAAGCAACCATCTACATTCCCATTCCACCATGGCTTTCAATTGAATGAAATATTGAAACACATAATACTTGTTATTTGGAATGTAAATTCAAAAATTCCTCATTGATTCATCAATAAATGTTACAGTGTAATTTGAACCAACAAGGGACAAATTCAGGGTATTTACCTAATCATTAGTGTGAAAAATCTCTAACTTTGGGTCTCTCGTCTACTGTCTGTCTAAAATGATGGAATCCCTTTTTCCACTTACACATATTCCAATTCCTATATGACAAAGATTATATATGGAAATAATTATTATAATTTTCATCATCGTCTTGCTATGATGATAGAGATAACAATAAAAAGTCATGATATCATATAATGATGAACATCCAAACAATGAAACTATTTCTATGATTTTTGTTAAATATAGTTTCACATCCATTACACCTTTTGAAACCACCAATGATACACAAATAACTTTTTTACTTTTTCAGCATTGGTAAATCCACACCCCACCTAATCCAGCAGTCCAATTAAAATAATATTATTCTGAATTGTTGATTGAAGTTGATATATAGGAACTATTAATACAAATGAGAAATATTTAAGTTAAAAAATAGTGAGATATTGTAACATTTTGACATAGAGGATACTCATCCAGTGCCTAATCACAGTTCTCTATATGACCTCAGACATACTTTGTTATATGCTATGAGATACGGACTCATAGAGGGGTTTTGTTGTGTGACCAAGGGGATATTATACCAATTTACTATACTGAGTAATAAAAAATAAACAACAATGAACAATACATATCAGAGTATGTTCAATGAATAAATAAACTAAATATTAAATAATTTAAATGACAAAATCATGCCAGAGGGCAAGGATATTTTACAACATTGAAAATAATATATAGAATATAAATAAACAAATAAAATACACATGAGGATCTACTACCAACTCCATGAATCACATCCAATATCCTAGACCCACTCTAACTACTCTAGCATGAGAACATAATACCATTCCCCAACCCAACCTATATGTTTAACCATTTTAACGCCTACTCAGGTACCCGAGTGTAGCGGTGAACCATGTTGGGGTTGAATAAATTAATCAGTAATGGACCACCAATATGATCCAATACATAATCAAAAATAGAGTGATATTTTCATTCGACATTATTAGTGGAGAAAAATAAATAAACTGTAGGAAATAAATAAATAATCTATTATAGCTCCTCAAGTTTCTAACCTTGATCAATCGTAACTATTTCATCTATTTCCAATGTGTCTATGAATATAATACATAACCTCAGTGGGGTACAATTATTTCCCTGATATCCCATGTTCATGTCACCAATGGTGTGTCAACACAATTCCCTAGTGGTATTATCGGCATTCATATCAAATCAAGCTAAAAAAATCCAATTATCATATCATCATAGGCTCAACATCAAAATTATATGTATTTTATGAATCTTTATATGCTCTGTAATAATTAATGGATAAAATTAAATTCCAAAAAATCATATGAAATCACTAATCACGAATTACCTTCCATGTCACTATGTTAATCAACAGGACCACATATATCCTAGGAATCGATATCAGTTCTGTGTAATGTAATCAGTATTGGATGCTTTGAATATAGGGTTGGAATATGAAGATAACAACAATAATAATAATAATAAACCCCTTGTATTATTGGATGTATACTAGATATTATAGTAATCCTATGGACCATTTTCATGTATTGTGCCACATAGAGACTCTTGTTCTAATCCTTGTGTCACAAACATTCATCATGTGGACCAATATGTGAATTTAGTATGTATATCTTGTTATCAATTCCATTAAAATAATATCATATGGGCTCAAAATAATGTTCTTATAAATCACCTTCCATCCTTTAAATGTTTATTAATTTCACATTGTGTTAGTTTTATAATATTATTCCTAATAAATACATTTAGACATCTGTAATGCGTCAATATAAATAAATATAGTATAGTTTAACTATACGCCATGGGATGCATGAATACACAAATACATCATCAATTTCTATAAACCATCGTGTTTATAAGAATGTTATGGGTTCTAAGGTGATACCCATTACCATGTCTACCAAATTTCCTATGCATTTTCTCATGTTAGGCCTTTCCCTGCGACATCCGCTGGAGTCCCTTAGCAAATTACATAGTAGATGAACCATACTAAGGTTCAATAGGCCAAAAAAAGTCACTCAGTCATAACTCATATCACAGATTATATCATTATCCTTGTAAAATTCATAAACATATCATGAATATAGATGCCTAAAAGGATATTTATGAAAATGAACAACCTATAGGGATGAATCATGACTCATATCACACCCCAATTTATCACACTGGGACCTAAGGATACAAGGAATAACTCTTAAAACAAAAGTCATATTAGGTAAATATAATACTAATACAAAATCCGTATTGACAAGGAGGGATCCATGTGACCCATTTCTAATATCCTCTATGGTCTAATTTTGTTTCCCCACTAAATCTATCACACCCCCTCATGGAAGTGACCAAGGATTTCAAGGAAAGGGACATAATTCATTATCTTATTCAATCATTTTATTGTCGATTTTCAAGGGGTATTGTATAACGGTTATACTAGAAGAACAATCCTAGAGCATTGGTTGTTGAGGCTTCATGCAAGTTTATTGGGTCCATAATGTCCTAGACATCTTCTTCTTATTACTCTTATGTGTCCATGAATGTTTACGAATTTAATTTAAATTACAATATTTAAATTCAATAAAGAAATATAATAAATTAAATTTCATTATCCTAAATATTAATACACATCATACACCTAAAGATAAAAAACATTCATAAGGCCATATTGATAGTTCTATGACCACCTAAAATAGTAATTTAACCCATTTCTTTCTTTTTATATCCCAAAAATTAATTTTAAGCCTTGATTGTGCCTCATCCAAGCTTGACACATCACCTAATAACATTGATGAAGATATATCTCAAATATATTTAATTACAACAAAAACCTAATTAAATTAAAAAAATTGAATTTATTTCTAAATTTATAGGAATCATAATAATTGTTGAACCTCTCACTAAACACCATTGTGTAACCAAACCCCCAAAAAAACACACCCTAAGGGTTCGAAACACACCCCCGACCAAACCTAAGTAGAGGCTTAATCATGGATACCTATTCATTCAACGAATTAATTAAATATAATACAAAATAATTTAGAACCCACAATGTTAACATATCTTTTGAAAACAAAAAATGATGTCCTGCTTATGGAATCTTGAGATTCCCTATATCTAGGATGCATAAAGTCCCCTTAATATGAGATATCTCATAATTATCTGGTGAATGTTAAATTATAATACTCAACTAGGAAAATGAAAAATTATCCCTTGGGATGGAGAAAGAGGAAAAGATGATGTGGGGTTGAGGTTATACCTTTCCTTTTTGTTTAAATCACCGTAAAATGGTTCCCCAAAACAAAGGAGAATGGCATAGACAATGGGTGTGGGTTATCAGAATTTCCACACTAAAATATGAGAGAAGGATAGATTCCCCATATTATGATGTGGAGGGGGAATATTGGTAACTCTAATTAAAAAAAGTATGTCATCGGCTGGCTAGGGGATCTCGAATCTTCAACCTACAATCCTACTAGCCTACCACATATTGGATGATATCTATAGTCTATTAGAAAATGATAGGCTGGCCACCCCAACATTTCTCTATTGTTCTCCTGATCATCCATGAAACCATTCATTCCTAAAAATCATCTAAAATATATCATTTAAGTTGTTACCAAGATCATAATACCCATCTGAAATCCATTTCAAAATCCCACAACTCCAATAATTGTGATTTTAGATTTCTACTAAATGTTTCACACTCATATAGAAATATGACCATATAGATATTATTTTTTATCCAACGAGGATGGTGATTCATTAATTTTTTACAATGATCAAGCTATTTCCATTATGGAAGTGTCATGTAGCACATATTATGTACGCATCCATGAATTATAAATTAATTCAACATACGAAAACCAAGTGTGGGTTTTGGTAGATCCTTGAGTGGATATAAATCATATTGGGTGTAAATATGTATGCAAGAAGAAAATGAAAATGGATTGTAATGTATGAAGATGAAAAATATGATTGGGTTCTAGTAGTATTAGAAAATTCTAAGGCAAAAAATACGATGAAACCATTTCACTTATCAATATACTAAAATTAATCATAATTCGGATTTCCAAAATATCTTATCATTATTATGTTTTTAGGAAAATGAATGTCAAAATTGAAATATATTTAAGAAAATTTTAAAAGATTCATATACAACACAACCAGAAGGTCTTGACCCCAAATGACTCTATTATGGTATGAGTGCTGTATAAAATAGTTTATAAGTTGTAGAAAACATCAAGATCACGGAACATTAATTTTGATTAATCCATTAGTGAATTTGGTTTCATTAATAATGAATATGATCTCTGTGTATACAAGGGGATTAGTCATGGCATATTTTTTTATAGTAAAATATAATAATGAAAAATTATTGATATTAAATGATATACCAATCAAAAATTCAGTTATTACATGGTTAAAAAAATTCCTTGAAAGGCATAGGTGAAAAAAATCGATTTTTTGGATCTTGATTCACTATGATAGATCTAAAAATATTCTATTACTATGTGGTGTACTTACATTGAAAATGGTCAAAAGAGATTAAATATAGATTACTCTTAGAGGGGATTGTTTCTAATTACATTTATCATAAATTTCTCCTAGAAAATGTTTCCTCCTACAAAATAAGATAGATATAGGATGAGTATAATCCACTATGATTATGTGAATGGTTATATCTTGTATGTCATGATAAGTACGGGGAATGATCTTCCCCAGGTCATGAGAATGGTATAAAGATATCTAGAAGACCTAGGTTTTCTACACTAGATTTTCAGAAATACTATAAATAAGTAACCGAGGCATACCAATGATACATAACAAACTTTTAGAGTATACGAGTAACTAATTATTTGGGGATATTCATTTTCTTGTTCTTAAAAAAGCTAGAATGGTCTAGAATAAATTTTTTCATATTTAATATCTTTTAATGGGGGTTTTGTGAGTATGAAAATGTCAAGGAAGCCATTGGTTGTGGATTTTATGGCTTAGTATGAGCAGTTTTTATCATCTCATACAGCTATAGAAGAAATGTGGATAAAAAATTTCATCTCAATGCTTGACGTGGTTCCTAAACATAAATAAATTTTCACATAAAATTATGATAATACTATTGCAGTGTACCTAGAAATTATTCCAAGGAAACATTAATGGATGAAACATATAATTTTTATCTATCAAAACATGAATAATTTTGATCAATGGGGTGAGGTCATAGTAATGAATTTTTTCATGAAAAATTAATTTGAAGACCAATTGGTTATGTCATTATCATCGTAGAAACATGAATATCATGTGTGAGAAAGTGGATTGAATGTTATTAGAAGGTGGATCTAGTTAAAATGGGATTATTTTTGAGTTTAAACCCTACAAAAAACTTATTTTCTACATTAGAGTATATATTTATTAAAATAATTGAATATTAATAAATATCTTATCACATTATGTGTTTTATTTCTCTTCACAATAATGTGATCATGTCTATG
The DNA here is from genome assembly GCA_963277665.1 of Viscum album. NCBI lineage: Eukaryota > Viridiplantae > Streptophyta > Magnoliopsida > Santalales > Viscaceae > Viscum > Viscum album. Next base: position 1,667,374,560 of record OY728119.1, read on the forward strand.
AAGTGTGTTACACAGAAAATGATTATAAAAAGTCTTTTAAAAAATAAAAACATTCAAGTGTTGTTACTAAATTATTTATCATATCATTTCATGAACCACCCATGTTAGAACCCATTTTGGTCTTGGAACAATGGTGATAGTTTCTCTTTATGTCCACCATCACTTGGTCTCAAGTTAGTGAATAACACTTACGGTATAAAATGTAATGATAGGAGACATTAACCTCATAAGATCCCAATAATAGTAAAAAATAGAATTCAACATAAATAATTTTCATTTCACAATATAAATTCCAATTACAAAAATTGTTATTGATATTTAAAAGACACACCATCATAAAACAATATACAACAAGGGCCTCAACAATTACTCTCAGCAACCTGAATAATAGCTCACATCTCAATCCCCCTAATTTGAAAACAATTAAAAAAATTATTTTCTGTGATTACTTAAGAGTACTTAGTAGGATCTTCCGTTAAAAACTAAACCATATATGTGAAATAAATACGAAATATGAAATAGTGAAGTAAAACCAAAAAAATATAACAATATCATATATGATTAGAATAAAAATAGATGATCAATTTCTATATAATTATTAACTTTTTCTCAATTTAAAACAATATCTTCAACCATTTCTGCAATCAATAACCCATAATCAATTCCACAAAAAAGAGTCAAGAAATATAATCAAATTCAAAACCATCATCAATTTCCAAAAATGATACCTCCAAAAAATTCACCATCTCTCACAATTATCATTTAATGATCATATCAAACTCCAACTGGTTGTATGTTAGTATGAATTCCCTTCTCCATCCAGCTTGGGAAATGATATTATAAAAACATCATCAAAACATCATGAATATAAATCTGTTTTTCACTATCCACACCAACACAACAACATTTTACTTACCAAGACACATCATATATGGGTAGGGATATAAACTCATCTACACCAAACTCTCAAATGGTATAACAACTTTTATTGGCATTATTTCATCAATATTATACCTACCAAATCATCCATATCTCATTTATCCACATTTCTGACATCACATAGATAAGGTAACATCACCATGATGTGCATCCATATTATGACTGCCCTATCATATTAGGGCATTGTGAACATGTTAGACATTAAACATGTGTCCTCATCCAATCTTGTATGATCCCCACCTCACAAATGTTGTTCCTACATTTTTCCCACAACCACTTCCAAAAATTCTTCAAATTGCATAGAGAAAACACAAGAAAGGAATATTTTCTTTAAAATTCATCATCAACATGAAAAAAAGAATTAGTAAAAGGGAACAACATTATAAATAAAATATTATTTCTACATCCTTCTCATTCCTAAAAATTCTCATTTTCTATCCCCCATTAGATTTATTATTCTACTCTTTCACCCGTGTTAAATGAATCATCAATTTGGAATCCATTCAAAGTTTTTCTTTAATTTTTTACCATATTTATTTCATCTAAAATCACATATGTCAGTCATAAATGATTTTTTACAACCCACCTGCCATTTACCATATTAATCATGAAAAATGTACTCTGTTTATCCCAACTATGTTTATTTTATTTCATACCTAGTATATTTTCATTTTAGATGTAAATTATTTATAACCACCAATTTTTATACCCATTTCATCCATCCTGTCCCTTCATTGCGTATTATGTTACAGAATATTTAAATCATTTTATTAAAAACATATATATTAAATTATGACATAATATATTTATTCCTCAAATTTTAATTCATTACCATTCTAGTTTTCCAATAACTATTATAAATTCAAGATATCTTATCAATATTAAAAAAATGAACAAAAGAAATTAAACATTAATACCTACTTCCCCATGATAATTTTACCCTAATAATTTCACCTAAAATCACACCAATCATAACACCAATCATTGTAGTCAAGAATAATTGTTTCTATATAGGTTCCATATTTCAGAGCTCAATGTTTCTATGATAATCATTAGGTTGTAACCTGGTTTTGAATATGATAATGTTAACCGAAAATTTAATTTATTAGAAATCCATAACAGAAATAATAAACAAATAATAATCAACACATAAAAAATAAAAAGGAATCCATAAATCACATGTAATATCCATTCTCGTACAATTTCCTTATATCTAGATTATTTTATTTAATATCATTCTTAGTTCAATTGTGTTTCTATCACGAAACCTCAGTTTTAAAGTCCCAAAATTCACATGAATTTTTATTTTTAAATACGTGGGAATTTTATGAGTTTACAGTTTCTTACGGTGCATGATTTTAAGGACCGGTGTTCCCAGAATCATTTTCTGATGTTTTGTTCGGGTACGTTCATTAAACGAACGATCAGGTTTTTATAACATTTGAACGGGAGCTCAGAATTGAAATCTGAGGGCACCGTTGAACTCATAGAGCTGATTTTATCTTATAAAGACCTTCACCTCGATGGTATATGATCGGGTATGATTGTTGGTTTTTTAGTTTCATGTGGATTAATAAAATAAAATAAGTGACAACTTGTTTTTTTTTTGAACCCATGCCATGTTGTTAAAGATGGTTAAAAGCTCCACTTTTGTGTTGGTGGTGGGACCGCCACACCCTAACCACCCATGGGAGGATAATTGGGGTGGGGAACACTCGAGCATCATAACATCCCGTGAGAGGTTATGATGTGGGGTACACACGGGGCTTAACCCCCATTTAATGGGAGGGAAGGAATCCTCTCAAATCTCCCTCATTAATGAGGAAGAGACACTTGGTCTTTGACTCCCCTCTTAATGGAGGAGGATAAAACCTCATCAAAACCACAAATTAATGGAAGGAAACCCCTTGACCCTCTTCTTGATTAATTAGGTGGGGACCACCCGGCCCTCTAACCCCCTCGAAACTCCCTAAATTTAATATGCCATCATCTCATGCAATTAATTTGGTGGAGCCTCTACTCTCTTTTTGAATTTCGAATACTTATACCAATGTCATGAACTTAATTAAGTGGGACCCATTTAATTAATTCATGCCTAAGGGCAAAATAGATTAAAATCTATTATTTGGAACGTTTATACTATCCTTAGTGGAGATCATGGGATAATCGAATCCTCCAATGAATAACGCGTAGATTCCAGCAACGACACGCCTCTTCCTCGGAAACCTGCTTCTGACGTGGGATCTCTTCGACGAACCTTCTTCCTTCTTCTTCGTCGTCAACGGACCGACGCATGATATCCGCATTGGATGTGTATGGAGAACGATGACAATATCTTCTTCCCCTGCAAAGAAGGAATGCCTGACAATTAAAAAGGTAGTGGTGTGTTTAATTTTGTTTAACGCTTTATCTTCTCACGTTGAATCTACTTCATTAGTTGCCTTCTATCATACTAACATGGAGGGTTTGGGCCAAACGAACACGGCCCAACCACTCTGCAACCCTTGTGGTTTCAGAAACGTGATTCGACGGGGATGTAATTATGGCTTTGAAATGAGGTTGCAGCGAAGACAGTGGAAATAAAAGGCCGCTCTACCCCTGGCCTCCGTGAACTACTTCTCCCTCGCAGTGCCCCGGTGGACTACCCACACCACCGCGCCCCACGTACGGCCTGCCCGGTGCACTCCGGCGCCCCCACGGCACCCTGCCCGCGATGCCCGCACCCTATGGTACACTGCCCGGCTTTCCCGGCGCACTATGGTGCCCCTGCGGTGCCATGCATGCGCCGCCTGCACCCCCTGGCGTGCTGGCCGGCCTCCCCGTCGCACTCCGACGCCCCCCCCCCCTGTGCCCTGCCCGTGCTGCCGGAGCAACGCGGCGCCCTGCCCGCACTGACTGGCGCACCCCGCCGTGCCATGCCTCCCTCCCCCCACCCCCCCTCGGCCCGGCGCACCCCCGCGCGCTGCCTGGCATCCGACACCCTGCTCGGCACCCATGCACCCTATCGTGTGCACTAGTGGCCTTCCCGAAGTCCATCCTTCACGCCCGTGCCCCGCACGGCTTGCCCGCTGGCCTCCCGGCCATCAGCCTACTGAACCGGCACATGGTTCCCCCGCGGTGTCACTGGTCGAACATTCCCAATCTCCAGGGCCGTGTTATGGAGCCGCCTACGTGGCGACTATCAAGCCAAATTGGCCTCACGATCCAATAGACCGGGCCCAGCGGACCGGGTCAAAACATAGCGGGCTAACCCCACCAATGGGCCAGGTCAGACCCAACGAGTCATTCCAGGTCAACCCAAACCATGTCGGCCCAGACTGGGTTGGGCCGAGTCGGTCCGACCGGGTCAGACCAGACATGATCCCATTTCTGACCATTTTCCTTTCATGGGTCATATCTATGGCAATAGACGTCTATTTGACGAGTCGTCAGCGGTGATGATATTCTTGGTGCTTATCTTTCCCTATGAGTATACCCCACTATTGTTCGGGGTATAATTGAGTCGCAGTCAGGTTGGTTCGTGCACAATTCCAACATGGCCCCTCGGACTAAAATGCTAATAACTAACAGATTGGGTGTCCGATTAATGTGTCGTTTGTTGCTTTGAGACCCTTATGACGCGGAGGACCATTGAGATACGTTTTTGTGGGTCTTCATGACACTTGGAGTATTGTCTTGTAGCTCATGGAGCAGACCCTCCCAGAGACGAGTGAGCAGAGTACAGTGACATAATAGCTGGATGAGACATGATGACTGCTTGACCGATTTGATCCAGAGTGACTCGACTAGCCCAATGGGGAGCACTAATGTGTGAGGGGGTAGACCGATGGTGGGGGAGCGCTACTGTGTGAGGCGGCAGACCCACAATACTCGAAAGGAAGAGTACCTCTGTAAGATATTAATCGGAGCACTACTCTGTGAGGTAGCAGACCCATGGTGGGAAGCATCTCTGTGTGACGTAGCTATCCCACGGTACTCGATTGGGGGAGTACCTCAGCAGTCTACAGTTAGTGAGTAGTGCCTCGAAGTCATGACAGGTCCACTGTACTTGATAGAGGAAGAGTTCTCCAGCAAATATGGTTTCGTTAATGAAAATAACGGTTTGATCTGAGTCAAAGACCTTTGTGTTTTCCTCATGATTTAGATGGGTTACATGTCAACTTAGGTATATGTATGGGAATATACCTAAGTAATGGTAATCCATTTAAACCATACTTTTTGGTTTATCCTTGTTATATTTTTGTGAGTCCTTGAGGGTATCAGGGTCCATAATGGGTATCGTTATACTCACACCTTGATGGGCTATGCCCGTACCTCGTTTTGTTGGATACAGACGACAGACAGCGCTGACGGAGACCGAGAGCACCAGGAATGGACAGAACCCAGAGGAGGACCTTATGACATATCGATAAATGGTTGAGTCTGATGGATGTGGAGTGATGAGGATGCCATCTGTATCTACCCTTCAGGTAGGAACCCCAGAAGACGGTCTAGGATATGCTAACACCTTTAAGTGGTTTGTCCGTTTTTAGTTGTACTTTCTTTCAGTTGTATTTTTACTTTACAGTCGGTCTTGTATTCTGGACCCTTTTACTTTCCATCACTTCTTCTGTATACATTTTTTGATTAGTGTTTTCTTCCGCTTCTACTCTGGTTCTATGTTCATGTTTTATATAGGCAATGCCTTCCCAGTTTTAGGGAAATATTCCTTTGGTGAAAGTCTCCAGCCCCTGATCTATGAAAGGCGGGCTTGGTTAACTCATGATACGGGCCCTAGGGGACAAGTCGTGAAAAATTGGAATTAGTGGATGTTGGTTCTACCGTATAACTTATTACTCTGATATTTTATTTTATATGAAGAAATAGTGTTAAGGGTACTAAGTGTGGTTTTCAGTTCAGGGTGTCTAGTGTTGGGGTGGGCAGCCAACGTATCCATACACCAGGACCCTGACTTCTGATTTCCGACTCAGTGCAGGAATACACTGATTGCGTGTGTGTTTTCAAAAGTTATCTTTATGTTAGCTAAAACTAGGTCAGCACACCAGGTATAGTCTTTTGGCCATGTCACATATATTTCTTTCAGGATGCCTCCCCATGGATGACCAGCTAGAGCCCCGAGAGCTGTACGTACTGACATCCCGCTAGGCGAAGAGGCCTCAGTATAGGGCCCTCTTCCAGTTGAGGCACCATCGGAGGCAACATCAGTACTACATTCCATTGGGCCACCGATGCCACCAGCCAAGCAGCAGATGATGCATGCCACTTGAGCATGTAGCATGAGTTCTAGCGCTAGAGGCCACCTAGGATCCAGGGAGAGACAGACCCAAAGGTGGCCAAGGATTTGCTGGAGGCTTTGGTGAGAGTCTTTAGGCTAGTAGGGATACTAGTATACTTTATGGTGATCCTTGCTTCCATCCTCCTTCAGGAAACAACATGCAGATGGGGGAGCCTAATGCTCGAGATTCCTGATGAGGTGTCACTTCTACAGGTAGACTTTGAGATCCTATTCCGGGTAGAGATTGTTACAGACACCCTTCAAGTTGTACATACACAAGAGCTAATGAGGCTACAATAGGGTATCATGACGATGGTGTAGTACTCGGTGAGGTTCACCGACCTCTCGCGCTACTCCACTGATATGGTATGGGACCCATTTTTTAGGGCCCAGACCTTTGAGAAGGGTCTCAGGCGAGAGATCATAGCTTCAGTTATCTCTCAAAGCATCCCGACGCAGGCAGACGTGTTGGAGCGAGCCCTCCTAGTAGAGAGTTTCCTTGCTGAGTAGTCTCCATCAGCGAGACCCACCACTAGCCGTCATGCAGCGGAGTCTTCTGCAGCTGGATTTAGACAGATGACACAGAGGTCCAAGAGGACCAGACCTACAGGTGGTTGACTGCACAACTCGGGATCGGTTGTATGGGGCACCAAGAGTGGTGACAGAGCTAGACCTGTCATCCAGTATTACTAATGCGGCGGCCAGGGTCACATGGATCATGACAGTCCAACCCACTGCACAGAAGATCAGCAATCAGTTGAGGGACCTCCTAGGAAATGACAGAGGTTTGATCGAACTGGTCTGCAGGGAGGAGGCGGACGTGGAAGAGGAGTTGTTCATTGAGCGGGCGGTGGATGATGTTGCGAGTTGTTACCACCACCACCACCAGGAGTTCCACCCTAACAACAAGGAGCGGGTGGAAAGTGAAGTGCACAACATCAGGAAGCTGAGGCCTATGATCACAAATCTCCTGAGATGATTTGAGGTACGATTTGTGTCTACTCCAACTTAGCTGCAGTGTATATAGATACAGGTTCCAGTCAATCTTTCATTTCCACCACCTTCGTCCGGAGCTCAGAGATTTTGAAGGATCCATTGGATCGATCCTGACAGCTAGAGACTCATATGAGAGCATACTAAATGATTACAAACTACTGCCGGTAGTGTGAGTTTACTCTAGGAGGTGAGAGCTTCGGTGGGCATCTCCTCGAAGCGGCGTCGAGGCAATATGACATCATCTTGGGTATGGACTAGTTATCTATAGTCCATGCTCAGATTGACTATATTAGGTAAAAAGTGTGGTGTGTCAGCATGGATGGGTCCAGGTTTACCATAACCAGTGAGAAGGGATCCTTTTCAGCACAACACTAACTTATACAGAGGTGGATACAACTGATACCTCACCAGTTGGCTTACCTTACCCTCAGAGTAGTTGATGTGGAGAGTCTGACTTATCCTTTAGTGGTGGACCAGTAATCATATGTTTTCCATGGTGATGTTCCAGGACTACCTCCTCATAGATAGGTGGACTTATACATTGACTTGTACCCTGGGATGGCACTAGTATCTACTCCAGCATATCGCAGGGCTCCCGCTGAGCTTCAGGAGCTACGGGTATAGCTGGAGGACTTGCATGAGAAGGGATTCCTCTGACCCAGTGTTTCTCCCTGGGCAGCCCCGATTCTGTTCGCCAAGAAGGGGGATGGGAGCTTGTGGCTCTGTGTCGACTACCGTCGCCTGAACCAGGTGACTGTGAAGAACATGTACCCAATCCCGAGGATTGATGATCTCTTTGATCAGATCTAGGGTGCACGATTGTTCTCAAAGATAGACCTCAGATCATGATTTCACCAGCTCAGATTTCGAGATGAGGATGTGCAGAAGACGGCCTTCAGGTGTCGGTACGACCACTATGAGTTCTTGGTTATTCTCTTCAGCATAACAAATGCTCTAGTAGTGTTCATGAGTTTCATGAAAATGATCTTCCAACCATTCCTCGGTCTCTTTGATGTAGTCTTCATCGAATAAAAAATGATCTCCTTGACTACTTAGGAGGAGAATGCCTACCATTTACAGGTCATACTAGACACACTCTGAGAGCACCAACTTTATGGTACGCTCACAAAGTGCTAGTTTTGTATTTGAGAGGTTCACTTTTTGGGACAAGTCATCTTGAAGGCTGGGTTTGTAGTGGATCCAGCTAAGATCGAGGTGGTAATTGCATGGAATGCACCCATGAGTGTGACAGATGTACGAAGATTCCTCGGTTTGGGTGGCTACTATCGGAGATTCGTTCCAGAATTATCCAGATTAACAGCACCGCTATCATCCTTGATGAAGAAGGGGAAACCCTTCGTGTGGTCAGAGAGGTTCCATCAGAGGTTTTAGGAGTTGAGTCATAGGCTAACTAGTGCCCCCATCATGAGGTTACCAGAGGAAGGCATAGGGTACATAGTATACCGTGATGCATCATGGACCGGAGTCGGGTGTGTCCTGATGGAGGAGAGAGGAATGATCACATATGGTTCTCAGAAGCTGAGACGGCATGAGAAGAACTATGTTACACATGACCTTGAGTTAGCAGCAGTGGTATTTTCCTTGAAGATGTGGCTGCACTATCTTTTGCGCGAACATTTTACTATGTACTCTGATCACAAGACTCTAAGGTATATCTTCTCTCAGAAGGAACTGAACTTGAGATAGCGATGATTTCTTAATAAAACAGGACTATGAATTTGAGATAGTCTATACTCATGGGAAGGGGAACATAGTAGAAGATGCGCTCAGGAGGAGATCGGGAATTCAGCTCCTAGAAGAGGCGACAGAACAAGTGGCCGCGTTGCAGTTATCCTTTGTGGATAGGGATGGAGCAGCCTATCTAAAGCCTCTTATAGTCACTCCCCCACTTCTTCAGTGATTCTGGGGCGCAACATGGGGACAATGACTACGAGACACGACGTGCTCAGATATCCATAGGGTAGGCACCTGATGGATTTTCTAACGGTGGGGAGCATGTCATCCTCTTCAACGTATGTACCATGGTACCAGTTGCACTTCAAGTGGAGGTGTTGAGGGAGTTCCACACTTCCCCTCTATTGGTACATCCAAGAGTGGGGAACATGTACCAGGATTTTTGACGACCGCACTGGTGGTCAGGTATGAAGAAGGTTGAGGTGGAGTTTGTCTCACGGTGCCTCACTTGTCAGCATGTGAAGTTAGTGCAACGGGTACCGGTAGGCTTGGTTCATCCATTAGAGGTCCCAGAGTGGATGTGGGATGTGATATCCATGGACATCATGAAGGATCTGTCACATACATCTAGGGGTCATGACTCGATATGGGTGATCGTCGACTGACTCACCATGTCGTCCCACATTCTAATGATCAGAGAGAAGGGCTCAGTCGAAAGCTTGGGACGCCTCTATTTGCAGGATAGTGTGCGTTTGCATGGATTACCTTCCACTATTGTCTCCATCTGTGACACACGCTTTACTTCCTGGATATGTAAGGGGTTGCAAGAAGATTTTGCGACACAAATTCGCTTGAGCACCACCTTCCACCATCAGACTGATGGTCAGACTGAGAGGACCATCCAGACCATCTAGGACATGCTTCATGCTTGTGTCCTCGACTTTGGTCGTAGCAGGGAGGACCGATTACCTTTGCTGGATTTTATCTACAACAATAGCTATCACTCCAACATCGGAATGACACCTTTTGAGGCCTTATATAGAAAAACTTACAGATCACCACTATGCTGAACAGACCTAGGGGAGTCCACACTAGTAGGACCAGAGATGGTACGAGCTACCACAGAGAAGGTGCAAATCATACAGGAGTGGATGAAGACTGCACAGAATAGGAAGAAGTCTTATGCAGAGTGGAGATGGTGACCTTTGGAGTTCATGGATAGAGACCACATCTTCTTATGGGTCTCACCTTGATGAGGTCTACAGAGATTTGGCCGAGACGGCATGCATAATCAAAGATTCATCGTACATTTCCAGGTTCATTGTAGAGTAGGCGATGTGGCTTACCGCCTAGCTCTTCCACCACAGTTTCACCAAGTGCATGACATCTTCCACATAACCCAGCTGAGGAGATACCTGCACAACTCTTCCCACATCATCGACCATGGGGAGCTAGACATCGATGACGTGTCAACTTTCATGGAGGTTACAGAAGAGATTGAGGATCAACAGGAGTGGGTCCTGCGTGGATGGTCGATTCCTCCGGAGCACGTTCGCTGGCAGCATGGGAACCTCCAGGAGAGAACATGGGAGCAGGAGGCACATGTGCATGCTCAGTACCCCCTTTTGTTCCGTTTGTGTGAGTTGTAGCTTACTGGGACATAGTTCTCTGAGTTGGGGATAATTTAAAGACCCAGAATTCCCGTGATTTCTCTTAAATAAATGGGAATTTTATGAGTTTTTAGTTTTTGACAATGATTGATTCTGAGGCCCGGTGAGCCCAGAATAAATTTCTACATTTTTTATGTACGTTTAGTAAACGAATGAGAGGTTTTTTTATAACTTTTGAACAGGTTCTTGGAATTGAAATCTTAGGGAACCGTTGAGCTCGCAGCGCTGATTTTTTCTTATGAATACCTTCACCACAACGTAAGATGATCAGGTATTAGAGTTGGTTTTTGAGTTTCTCATGGATAAATAAAATTAAATAAGTGACAACATATTTTATTTTTGTTGAACCCACACCATATGTTTAAAGTTGGTTAAAATCTCCACTTGGGAGTTGGTGGTCGGAACGCCATACCCTAACTGCCCATGGGAGAATAATTGGGGTGGGGACCACCCGATCAGCATAACCTCCAGGGAGAGGTTATGATGTGGGGTCCACACGGGGCTTAACACTCCATTTAATGGGAGGGGTGGAAACCACCCAACATTTCCACATTAATGAGGGAGAGCCTATGTGTCTCTAACTCATCTTATAATGGAGGAGGATAAAACATCCTCAAAACCCCCAATTAATGGAAGGAAACCCCTTGACCCTCTTCTTTTTAAATTAGTTGGGGACCACCCGACCCTCTAACCCCCTCGAAACTCCCCAAATATAATATTCCAACCTCTAGTGCAATTAATTTGGTGTATCCTCTCCTCTCTTTTTGAATTTCGAATATTTGTTCCAATGTAATGAAATAAATTAAGTGGGGCCCTATTATTTAATTCACGCCGATGGGCATAATAGATTAAAATCTATTATTTTGCACATTTATTATCTCCATAGTGGAGAGCATGGGAGAATAGAATCCTCCCATGAAGAATGAGGAGACACTGGCAATGACACTTCTTCCTCGACTTCTTCCTCAGAACCCCCCTTCCGAAGTGGGATCTCTTCGATGACCGTTCTTCCTTCCTCTTCATTGACAACGGACCGACGCACGAGCTCAGAAGTGGAAGCGTAGGGCGAACGACGACAACATCATCTTTCCTCACAGCGAACGAACGCCCAACAATTAAAAAGTTAGGGGTGTGTTTAAATTTGTTTAACAATTTATCTTCTCATGTTGAATCAACTTCATGAGCTGCTTTCTATCATTCTAACATGGAGGGTTTGGGCCAAACAAACACGACATGACCCCTCCGCAACCTTTGTGGATTCAGAACCTTGAGTCGACAACGATGTAACTACAGCTTGGAAATGATGCAGTGACGACGACGAAGGCTAGTAAAGTCCACGCTACCCACGGCCTCCGTGAACTATTCCTCCCCCGCGGCGCCCCAGCGTGCTACCCACACTGTCGCGCCCCACGCACGGCCTACCCGGCACCCCCGCGGCGCCCTACCTGCGCTGCCTGCGCCACCAGGAAGGCTGATCAGCCTGCCCGGGGCACTTCAGCGCCCCCGCGGTACCCTGCCCACAATGTCAGTGCCCCGCGGCACCCTGCCCGCGATGCCCGACACACCCCGTGGCCCCTTTCCCCCTGCCCGACGCCCCCCGACGTCCTGCCGCACTGCCCGGCGTTCCCCCACATGCTGCCCGGCGTCCGGTACCCAGCCCGATACCCACGCACCCTACCGGGTGTACTCGTGACCTACCCGGAGTCCAGTCGGCCCGCCCGCACCCCACGTGGCCTGCCCGCTGGCCTCCCAGCCATCGGCTTACAGAACCAGCCCGCACCGCCCCTGCGGTGTCACTGGCCAAGCCGGCCCGATCTCCTGGGCTAAGTTACCGAGCTGCCTACGTGGAGACTATCAGGCCAAATCTCCCTTGCGGTCCAATGGACCGGGCCCAGCAGACTGAGTCAAAACATAACGGGCCGACCCACTCAATGGGTGGGGTCAGACCCAGCGAGTCTGACCGGGTTGACCCAGACTGGGTCAGCCCAGACTTGGTGGGGCCGAGTCTGTCTTACAGGGTCAGACCAGACCCGTGCCGATTTCTGACCCCTTTCCTTTCATGGGCCATATCTTTGGCGCAGGACATTCGTTTGATGAACCGTCAATGGTGCCAGTATTCATGGAGTTTAGATGTTCCAATTAGTATACCCCACTAGAGTTTGGGGTATAATTGAGTCATGGTCAGGTTGATTCGTACATGAATCCAACTGGGCCCTCGAGACTAAAATACTAATAACTAATAGACCGGGTGTCCGATTGATGTGTCATTTCTTTTTTTGATTCCCTTTATGAGGAGGCAGACCTTTGAGATACTTCTTCATGGGACTTTTTGAAACTTGGAGTATTGGCTTGTAGCTCGTGGAGCGGAACCTCCCAGAGATGAGCGAGCTGAGTACAGAGACCTAGTAGCTGGGTAAGACATGATGACTGCTTGACCGATTCGATTCAGAGTGACTCGACTAGCCTAGTGGGGAGCGCTACTATGTGAGGTGGAAGACCCATGGCGGAGGAGTGCTACAGTGTGAGGCAGTAGACCCACAATACTCGATAAGAGGAGTACCTCTGAAGTCGATTAGGGGGAGCGCTACTGTTTGAGATAGCAGACCCCAGGTGGGAAGAATCTCTGTGTGATGTAGATGTCCCATGATAATCAAGAGGAGGAGTACCTCAGTAGTCTAAGGTTTGCGAGTAGCGCCTTGGAGTCGCAACAGGACCACTGTACTCGATAGAGGAGGAGTTCTCCAACAGTTGTGCTTTTAGTAATGAAATTCTTGGTTTGAGATGAGTCAAAGACCTTGGTGTTTTCCTCATGACTGAGATGGTTTACTCAACAACTTAGGTATATGTATGGGCATATACCTATGTCATGGTTATCCATTGAAATCATACATTTTGGTTTATCTTTGTTGGATTTTTGTGATACCTTAAGGGTCTCGGTGTCCCTACTGATTATCGTTATACTCACCCCTGCATGGGCTATGCGTGCACCTCGTTATGTTGGATGCAGACAATGGATAGCACTGATGGAGACTGAGAGCACCAGGACTGGATGGTACCTGGAGGATGACCTTACGACATATCAGTACACAGTGGAGTCTGAAGGCCGTGGAGTGCTAAGGAGGACATATATACCTACCCTTCAGGTAGGAACCCCGGAGGACTATCCATGATCTTCTTTCACCTTCTAGTTGATTTTACCTTTCTAGTAGTACTTTCATTCAGTTGTATTTTTACTTTATAGTTGGGCTTGTATTCTGGCCCCTTTTACTTTCCTACACTTCTTATGTATACAGTTTTCCTTAGTGTTTTCTTCTTCTTGTAATCTGGTTGTGTGTTCACGTTTTATAAAGGAAATTCCTTCCCTATTTTAGGGAAATACACCTTTGGGGCTAGTCGCCAGCCCCTGGCATGTGGAAGTGGGCTTGGGGAAGTCACGATATGGGCCCCAGGTGATGGGTCGTGACATCCCTCCTACGAAACCACAATGAAATATGATAGAGAATAACCCATGTTCCACACCTCCAGTATGCCTAGTGTTGGTTATTATCAATGAATGAATAAAAAGTTCACATATATAGGATTAATTAACTTTAAAAAAATATTATCACTATATAAAAAAAATTGAATGAGATATTTATGTTGATAATATGACGGTAAACCAAAAACCATTCCACAAAGCATGATTAAGGTAATGTGATATAAGTAAATTTATCTACAAAAAATAAAAAATGACATTTCAATGATAGAAACTCAATAGGTACTCCATACCATGATTTTATTATCATGATAATTCCCTAAATTCACCCTAGAAAACCATAAAAATAATTTATATATGTGGGTGATAATAAAATCTATACTCTATTGGGGAATAACCACCATCTCTAGTGAATATGTGAAAAGATAATCTAAATGTGCCATTAATAAAACCGAAAATCCATTAACCATGTAAATTGGTCATCTAACCAATATCGAACTCACATGGATTCTCACTATATGAAGAATCCAATATAATCATATATCATCGAGATCATAAAAAAATGGAACCATAATGATTCTTCACTACTAATTTTCCATTCTCACTCACCAACACCAATGTCCATATTGCAACATCACTTTTTTACACATCACAACACATTCTAGTAATCTCCATGGTGGGCTGAGATGCTTCCCTACATACACCCACCCTCACAGAGTCTATTATCCAATGCTAGCATAAGGTATCATCATATCTTATCACGCCCAATGTCACCTATTTCATCACATAACACCTCACACAATGAGACCTACGAAAACAAAACATATCTCAACCACTTATCCATAGAATAATGGTATCTGAAATATGAATAATTTCATACTTAGGACCACTTACTACTATTCATCACAAGCACCACACCTCAAATATCATCCTAGCCTCATCTCATCACAACTCACCTAAAAACACATGGGCCATAACTGAACATCCATTATATGGATACCAATTCCATAATTGTAGAAGGAAGATTGGGGAAGAGGGGGTATATATCCATTAGTATCACCACATTCCTATATGTTGGGGAAAAACACCTGGAACCAATAACCACTGATAATTGGTAATGTTATCCAACATTGGTGAGGCATGTAAATAAATAACATAAACATACATGATGTATAGATAACCAAAAACAACCACCCTAGGGGTTCACAGCAATTGAAATAATTCTCAACATAACATATTTCAACCATCACAATTATTACTACTACTATATAAAACACAACATACAAAATTTCAAAATTTCAGTTATAGTTACGTCCACTTTTATAAATTTATACATTCCAATTAAAAATACACTACCGATTATGTCATTAAATAAATTAAATCTATTTACCCCATATACAATTCTAGACTGTATATAGTATTTAAAATCATATTTTTATTTTTATAATCATATTTTAGTTCATGGAAAACATATTAAATATCACTACAATACCATTCAACAACTGGCCCAACTCACACCACCACCACTAAAACACCACTCATACACCATCATTGCCACACCACATCACTCTATCCATCTCACCCCCAAGACCACAAATCAAACATCCCAAAAACATATCAAAACATAACTTTCATACTCAACAACAAGAAATAACTAGCACACGTCATGATCACACATCATATCCATTGTGCTCCACAAGCCTTATTCACTATATTACATAACTAACCCCATAAGATCCATTCCAACATACCAAAACATCACAAACCAAAAAATCTCACAGCCTGGAAGGTCACCCCCATTATAACAGAATATACCACACCACACAAAGAAACACAACAAGAATAAGCACACATAATGGAAAACATCCTAACGTTAACATTTACTCTATGGATTTAACCACACTACTTATTTATTTATCCTAGGTGTTATCAAAGAAATCAGATTACAAGGGAAAATAATTTATTAGTCATATATAAATTATTTATCTGTTTCTATTTGTTTAGTTCAAACTAAAACATAACAAGGATCTCTACTCAAAACATCTACTATTTAAGAAAGGATTCCAATAGTCTTTATCGTTAGTAAGGAAACAACATGGAATAATATCATCTGAAATATATCAATGAACCCAAAATATATGAAATACCTATCATAACCACAAAATCTAGTTATTTTTATTTATTATATACATTATGATAACCATTAATATCCACCAAAGGGAATGAAAAATCATACAGATGTCACATATAGAATGTAAAATTAGTGAAAATGAGAAGCCCTTCCATGAAGAAGCATTCTGGTATCACTATTCACCATAGGGAAAAGGAGAATCAATAGAAAAACCAAAACCACCGAAGTAAACCATGGATCAAACTAAACCACACCAAAAGGATGTAATAAAAATAATAGAACATATCTATAAAAACCAAAAACACTATATTGAACCGCCTAAGATGAACTATAAAAAACAAGGGAATACTGGAATAGAACATACCACTAACCAAAAACAAAAATCCAAAAGAACCCCTGGATTGATGTATGAGGAAACTAGTTGCTAGACCATTGAAAATCACTATAGTTTTTAATAAATGAGATATATAATAATTAATAACCAAATGATAAAATAAAAATCAGAACAACATAAAAAAATATGATGTAAGTTGCCTGATTTACCATGTAAACATACATTTAGGTCGTAAAATCCATGATTCCAAAAACATACAGAGTTATACCGACCATTAGGTTATAAAACCATTTAAACCTCATCAAATTATCAAAAATGGTGTTATGTATTTGTCCAAATTATTCCATAAAATACCATTTTACAGTGTAAACCCATTTGACACGGTATTCCAATCATTGTACACAAGTGGTAAAACACACATATTAGTCATAACATTCACATATACTGAATAAAATGTCTATTTCACTTATATTTAAATTCAAAAATCCACTGAACCACCTCTAAACTCATGTGAACACTCCCCAACTACAAAGATAGAAAATTAATATGATGGAATGACATGGAAAATTACATTCAATACCAATTAAATTATTATCTCCATAGAAATTCAATACCAACCCCAAAATAGAAGGGGTTCTAAAAACTACACCATGAGAGAACTATCGAGGATCTCATTACATATAAATACTACCACCATCTAAACAATCCAAACCGAAACCCAATTTTTTTTATTGAAATAACACTACCACCTCTAACTCGGCACAACAACTTACACCTTGAACAAAACACAACCCACATCCTTTCCACACATCCCTTTATACCACCATTTCAACATTCACAAAGCCAATAAAAACCACCTCCATAACCAAAAACCATCACAACCTCCATCATAAAAATTAGTGAACCCCATCTTCCATGACAGTATATTTTCATAATTGGGAAGCACTATCATTCTCACAATGTTTTAATCTTTTCAATATATAACAAATCATTACAAAATATTTGGTTCTACCTATTTCATATGACAAAATCTTCATCACACATCACACATCACAAATAAATTAATAAATGATAAAATAGTTTCATCAATACATCATATAAAAAATACCAAAAAAAAGGAAAACTAAAAACAACTCTAGGTAATAGGAACACATACATGTCTATCACTCCCATGTACACTCATACAGACCACCATTACTATAACAAACAATCCAAGATAACAGTTCAACCATGTAGTACCATATCATGACAATCCATGATATCCACTTGTTATTCTTCTAATTTTGTGTCATCCTTGGTATCCAACTCTCCCTATTTATGGATGTGGGAGTCATCCTGAATATTTATACAATGTTGGGATTGGAAAAATATTCATGGATCATCTCAAACAATGGTGGAAATTACAAATTATACGACACGTATCCAACTCTCCCGATCACTTCAAAGGTCCCAAAAAACCAAGGCGAAAGCTTACCTCTGCTAAAATGCTTTTGTCCAAGATGGGGGAGACTATGGCTAACACATTGTATCCAATATATAGCTTCAATGGAATCATAAAATGATAATAACGGGCCATATGCTAGTCCATTAAAACACTCCTAATCTCTTAAACCAGCTAGTCTATATTGATTATTCTCTGCACCACATCGAGACAAAGAATTTTTGATTCCCCTTTAACCATCCATCATAATGGAGAACAATATATTCATTCATACAATGAATTAAATGGGGTTATTCCAATATATGAGTGATAACTGGTAATTTATGAAACCTTTATCAAAAGAAGGATCCCTACCATGATACTCCAAAATCCATGATTGAAGGTATCAATTTATCCTCCAATGTTTGGATTGTCTACTCCGTTTACCCATCTGTCTGAGGGTGGAATGAAGTGATAACTTGTAATAGGGGGAATAAATCATATTATATTTCCCTCTAGAATGATGAGGTTGAATAGGAATCTAGATTATCGATTATAGTTCATGGTACCACGTGTGTAATTACCAAAGCATTTATTAATGAATATTACTCTTGATCTAATTAAATGTATTATAAAACGTTTCTAAGTCCTTGGTTTTATGTTTTTTGGATTAAAAAATACCGCTAGTAATTGTGATCATTTCCGATACATCTATTGAACAATCATCACATTAGTAGTGTAAATATAGGGATTTACCAAATCCAATTCACTCAGAAAAAGGAAGAAATGACCTCATTTAGTAGAATTTCCCCATAGAAAGCCCATTTTTTGGAGCTCATAAAGGTAGTTGGGTCATTGGGATTTCTCTTAACCAAACCTATGATGCTCTTGAATACGTTATGCTCAAGAATAAAAACCTATTAGAGATGTAAAAGTTGAAAAAGATTACATCCTGATAAATATTATCTGAGCCACCCCCATAGTCATACTAAACTCTTGGTTACGACCCTACCGGGTGATATGTTTTGGTAAATTAAAAATCTTAGTATGAACCTTTTCCAATGGAATTAAAAAAAATTACCCTATGAATATATGTTAGAATATAGGTCATGTATAATATATACTAAAGCCTATAAATTCATAAGATATTGAAATAAAAGTCATTTAAAATCATCCATTTTTTTATTTGGATTACCCAATATGTGTTACACCAAAATTTCTTTTTATTCCTACCAATGAATGGATATAGGAGGACTCGGGCTAACAACCGATGTGAAGATCAGGGCGATGAAAATTCAAATTAGATGCCCAATCCAAAGGGAGTGGGAATTGTGAACATTGTCATGATACTCTCTCAGTTAACTCAATATTTGATCTGAAACAACATCCTAGAGGTGAGTCAACACCCCCTAGGAAAGAACAATTCACTATCGAGAGATTCATGAGACAACGAACTCCTCCTTATAACGGATCATCGAATACCTCAATTGAAAAACAATGGATCAAATCTATTGAAATTATATTATCAAACCTTCAATGTTCTAGACAGGAGAAGGTTCTTCTCACTGCTTATCATAAGGATGGTGAAGTCGATAAGTGGTTGACATTGATTAAAAATACGAATCCAGAGGAAGAGATCGAGGCATTGGAATGGAATTATTTCTAGGAAAGAAATTTCAATAAATATTTACCGCGCACCCTCCGAATTAAGATGGAAAGGGACTTCCTTGACCTCAATAAAAAAGACAAAAAATCAATCAGATCGTATGATGAAAAATTCACAAGGCTTGCACAATACGCACTCGGCATTGTCCTTAACTCTGAATGCTAGGTTGACCGCCTCATTGGTGGGCTGAAACATAGCCTACAGAAATCCCAGGTGATCCATGACTTCGACAGCTATAAAGAAATTGCTTGATGTGCCTTCATGGTTGAAATGGAGATTTGATAATTTTATGGGTATCATGGGGATAAAAATTGCAAGGTGAACATAAATTCTGGTAGTTCGATGGATAAATCCTACAGTGATAAGAAAAATACAGCAGCCCACTTTCCAAAGGTGTGGAAAAACACCCTATAATTTTCCTGAAGTAGAAGAGGAAATGTTTTAGGTTTGGAAGAGAAGATATACTGGCAATTAACAATCGTCATGAAAAACTCGTGTCTGTAATTAAGGAGTGGAACACTTTTTTCCACTATCAACACATTGTTAATTGATTTAACTACAATGCACCACGACACCTTGAAAATCAGTTCCCTTATCCTAGGGTTTATGGAGGCAACCAATATCCTCCGAGGCAGTAAGGGCGAGCTTTTTCCATCACTAGCAGCGATGTGATCCCAAAAAATTAAGTTGTTATAGGTATGCTAGTTATTCATTGAATAATATCAAACGTACTTTTAGATTCTAGATCTACACATTCTATTGTATCCCTATAGTTTAATAGAAAAATTCCAACTCCACCACAAATCATTGAAGTAAAGATGTCAGTGAGTAAAAAAATGGTGAAATCATTGCATCCTAGGAATATAACTCCTCCCCTATCATAATTTGTGGATTTAACTTCTTAGAGAACCTCTTAATACTCCCTATGTTGTAATTTGATTCAATTCATGTCATGGATTATATTTTCAAATATAGATCCAATATAAATTGTCATGATAGGTAAATCACACTCCATATGAAGAATCGACCCCCGATTCTATACAAGTGAGAGGTGGAAGATTAATTATTTTTAGCACCATCATCTCAATCATTGATATTACTACCCTATGAGAATGTATATTTATCTCAAATGATTGAGTCAAAGGAGGCAGCCATCATTGAAGACATGCCTATTGTGAGGGAATTTATTAATGTGTTTCCTAAGGAATTTCTTAGTCTTCCTCCTAAATTAGAAGATGATTTCTAAATTGGCCTTATACTTGGGGCATTGCCAATATCCAGGACTCCGTATAGAATGGCTATTGAGCAGATTGAGGAGTTAAAGAAAAAACTACTGGAGAATCTAGATAAATGGTTTATAGACACAAGTGCATCAGGTTGGGGTGCACCGATCCTCCTCATCAGGAATAAGGATGGGTAATGTGCCTTTTCATCAATTATCATGTGTTTAACAAAATCAAGATAAAGAAAATGTATCCTCTACCCCGAAATGATGATTTGTTTGATCAGCTGTGTGGAGCACAATACTTCTCCATGTTAGATGTACTGTTGGAATATTATCATATAAGGGAGAAGAAGGAAGATATCCTCAAGATTTCTTTTCATACAAGATACAGGCAGTATGAATTCATAGTAATGCCTTTCAGACACACCAATGCTCTAGAAATATTTATTTACTTGATGAATAGTGTCCTTAGAGATTACCTTGACAAATTATTGATAGTATTTATAGATGATATTTTAATATACACCAAAACTAAGAAGGATCATGTAGAGCATCGAAGAACTATTCTAGAGACCTTGAGAAATGGGAATCTCTATGAAAATTACAGAAAGTGTGAGTTCTATTTGAAGGAAGTCTCATTATTGGGTGATATCATCAAAATCAATGGGATAACTATGGATCCCTCCAATATAGTTGAGATTGAAGGGTAACTGAGGCCAACATCGGTTTCAGATAATAGTAGATTCTTTGGGTTAGCTAGATATTATCTCAGATTTGTGAGAAATTTCACATGATTGTCAAACCCTCTTACCAATCTAACTGAGAAAAGATTAATGTTCTTCTTGGATTGATGAATGCGAAGAATAATTCATGGAATGGAAAAAGAAGCTTATTAGTGAACATGTGATCACATTATCGACAAGTGGAGGTCATTTTGTTGTGTTTAGTGACGCTTTGAAGAAGGGATTGGGTTATTTGTTGACACAGAATGACAAAGTGACTGCCTACGCCTCAATGAAGCTGAAATTCCATGAGCAAAACTATCCCACACATGATCTTGAGTTGGAGGGTGTGATCTTTTCATTGAAAATTTGGAGGCATTATCTATATGGGGAGACGTGTGAGATATATACTGATCGCAATAGCATAAAATATATATTCACAGAAAAAGATCATAATATGTTCCTACAGAGATGAATAAAACTCATCAAGGATTATGACTTCCCAATCTACTACAATCTTGATACGTCAAACAAGGTAGGAGATTCTTTATGTAGAAAATATACTTTATGTTTATAAATTATGAGAATTGAAAAGGATGAAATATTCTTATATTTTTATATTATGGACATGAGAATCATTAAGGGAGGAAGATAATCAATACTTTCTCAAATTATTTATCAACCATCCCTCACGGAGAAAATAAATGATGCTAAAAGAAAGGATGTAGAAATTAAAAAAACCCTAGAAGCTATCAAAAATGGGAAATACTAAGAGTTCATGGTTTACAAGGATGGAATTGTGATATTTGGGTTAGGATTATGTGTACCATCCTATCCAAAGACAATGAAGGAGCTTCTAAATGATGCACATGGATCAACCTTCTATATTCACCTGGGGAGCACATAGATGTATTGAGATCTCCGAGAAAACATTTTGTGGGACAATATGAAGAGGGATATTGTTGAATATACATCAAAGTGACTGGTATGTCAATAAGTGAAGGTTGAGCGGCAATAGTCTAAAGGGATGATGTATACACTACCTATATGAACATGGATGTGAAAAAACATTACCATGGACTTTGTAACTAGAAATCCAATGACATCTAGATGAATAAATTATATATGGATCATTTTGGATCATATTTCTAATACAATTGAATTTATTGAAATTTGAGAGGACTTTTCATTGGATCAACTTTCACGGATTTACAACAATGAATTGGAAATGATGCATGGAGTACCACTATCTATTGTATCCAATCGTGAATCATCATTAACCTCGAAATTCTGAAAAATCCTCCAACATGATCTATGAAATGAACAAAACATTAGTAAGACCTATCATATAAAACAAATGGATAGTCTGAGTGATCAATTAAAACATTGGAATATTTGTTAAGATCATGTTTTATGGACTTCAATGGAGGATAGAGCCAACATCTTCCACTAATTGAATTCTCCTACAATACTAGTTTCCAATCGAGCATCTAAATGGAATCATATGAATCCCTTTATGGGATAAGGTAAATAACACTAGCATGTTTGGATGAAGTTAGTGAGAGTATGCTATTAGGACCTAAAATGATTAAAGAAATGGAGGAGAATGAGAAAACCACTCAATAGCATATCAAGGCAACCCAAAGTTTATAGAAGAGTTATGCAGATATCCATCGATGAGACCTTGAATTCAAAGTTGGGTAAATGGTATTTCTATCCATATTTCCATGGAAGAAGGTCATGAGGGTTGGAAAGAAAGGGGAGTTATGTCCTAGGTACATCATCATCTTTGATATTCTTTATCATGTCGGGGATGTGTCCTATCGACTATTACTTCAACCTACCATGCCAAATTAAATGATTCATTTTATGTATCCCTCCTCAAGAAGTACATACCATACCCTTCACATGTACTCTCTTCAAAGGTGTTATAGTTAGAGGATGATATTTCATACGAGGAGAAACCAGTTCAGATCATAGATTTTAGAGAAAGAGTTATATGAAATAAGGAAATTCCCCTCGTCACTGTGTTGTGTTGAAACCAAAAGTTTGAATAAGAAATGTGGGAATTCTAGGAAGTGATGGAACAGAGTTACCCATGTCTATTTTATTGTTGGAAAAGAAAATTTAGAGGGAGAAATTTCATAAGGGGAGACGATTGTAAGGACTCAAGAATTCATCAATTCATATTCCTCTTGATCTAATTAAATTTCTTATAAATCTTATGTACTTCGTTAGTTTTATGTTTTTGGATTTTAAAATACATTTATAAATTGTGATCATTGATAATATAGTCATTGAACAATGATCACATGATTAGTTTAAATATATAACTTTAACAATTTCAATTTACACAGACAAAGGAAGGGATTTCCTCATCTAGTATAATTTACACGTACAAAGCCCATTTTTTGGAGCTCGGAAAGAGGTGGCATTATTGGAATTTTCTCTTGACCAAACCCTAGCTGATATTAAATAATTTAAGATTGAGTAGAGAAACCTACCCGAGAAGTAGAAGTTGATAGAGATTACTACTCGGATGATGTTATCCGAGCTACCTCAAGAGTATGTTACCACCGCATACGTTACCCTATGGTCTTATGCGGGTGTTTTAAGGGATTATGTTAACAGGACCCTAGCACTATTATTTTGTGCATTATTTGTTTTATAAAGATTATTCCATAATTTATTATTGTTACTTTGTAAAGAGTTTTTTAATAACAAATATTATTTTTAAATAATATTCATCTAAGTAATATATTTTATGAATTAATGTATGTTAGTATTAAATAATATTTTAAGAAATTATTATTATTAATAAATTAATTTTTATTCAGTATAAATGATCGTATAATTTTTATGAATACAATTGTAATTATTATTATAGTTTGAAAGCTGTTTTTTTTCAAAACCCGTTTATTTTCAATAAATGTCGATTTATAATTTACAATTAAAAATTCAAATATTTGTAAAATTATTTAGATATAATGAATAATATATTTTTGGAATTAGGATGTCGAAATTATCCAATGGTGAATGTTTCATTATTATCTGAGATTGTCGAATTTTTGGGTAAAATTTCAATACATTTTAAAAGTATAATGTGTTTTATTACATCATAATGACCCACCAGTGATGTAATAAAATACTATAAACATTATTCTCTGCCAATATAGGTTTTACCATTATAATAATGTGATTTTAGGTTTTTTGATTTATTTTACAAAGATGTAGTGTACCTTCCATGACTTACAAAACATTTTAGCTTTTTAAATTGATTTCCTTGAGGGTGTGACTCAAATCCACATAAGAAACCCTATTATTTAAATACATTTGGCCATTGGCCTTATAAAATATTGTTTTCCACTAACCTTTTGAAAAACACTTGGTCAAAAACCGTGGTCTGGTTTGTGGTTTTTATTCGTTTAATGTGTGGTGTCCCAAACCTAAATAATAATGAATTACCTCTCCTTTCTTATATAAACCCACTTAATCTTCCATTTAAACTTCACTAAAATCCTTTTTAGTTCATCAAACCCCTTCAATAATCTCTATATAATCTTACATAGGCTCCCTAAGATCCCAATAAGTCACTCTCAAGCCCCTCTCAAGCCTTTGGGATCATAATTCCAAGTAATGGATTCCTTCATTACCCTTTCTATCCATGTCCCTTAATATTGTTATACCCTTTTATTTTCCATTATAAATGTTGGGTAATGATTTAAAACCACTAACATACAAACCAAATTATGTTTTAATGATTATAAAACCCTTTCCCTCTCATTAATTTTCCCCATGAACACCCATTGCCATAGAGAAATTCTGTAAGTAATTTCTCTCTCCTCATTTACATTCATGAAATTATTTGTGTCATGAATCTATATTCCATTACATATGTTAGGACATGTATATATATGATCCCTTAATATCCATTTAATTTATATGTGATGATACACACCTTTCTCTCTCATCAACTGTTTTTATGATTTTTTATGTCACACTATTACGCTGTAGAAATTGGACCGCAATTTTCCATGCCATTGCCATTATGTAGTGAATACCATGTCCATTTATCGATCAAGGGTATTCAACTTTATGAACATTACATATTGATAATAAAGCTCCATTATGTCTTCCACAACCCTTTCTAATGTAATAAATTATGATGAAGGATTACGTGTTGTATGATCTATGTGGCACAGTTATGTATTAAATGAAATGATTAAGAAGGGTGTGTCCTGATATCACACCAATGCATTGGGTATAGTATAGTTCAATGATAAGTCATGGGAAATGACTGTTGAATCGTTATAATTCATGTTCAACAAGGGTTTACTCGTGCTTCATGTGTAATGAGGGTTTACTCATGCTCTATGTGCAATGAGCCTTAGCTCATGCTAATATCATGTTAAATGTTGTTTCCACATCTCCATGTTATAAGTATCATGCTTTATGATTCCATTATGTTCTTGTTACTCATGTTATCCATTTATAGGCCTATTTTCTAACATATATTTTATTCATCACTTTATTCTATGTTTATTCCATTACTGGTCTTTATAGGTCACCCTTTTCTTATCCATGTCCTAAGGTTATCCCATGAAATGATAAGTACGATGGAATGTAGTGGTCATGTAAATGATGTTTTCAATAAATATGTTCTGTTTATATGTTCTAAGATGTTATTAAATGTTCCTAATCCCCAAATACACTATACCTATATATCATATATGTTGTTTCAAGTGAATTTTATGTAATAAATCATGTTTAAGCATGTAATAAAGTGAACGGTTGTCATAATTTGAATCCCAACCATATCACACATTTACAGCATGGCCAATAAATATATGACACCCAACATAAGGACTGTAATAATGTGAAATTACATCATTAATTGGTTCAACAATACCCAATCCTCATCACAAACTCCTTGATCCCAAGGAAAACTAGTAAATAAATCCAAAAATAAGTACCCCATTTCTCACTAAAGTATATCCTTAGAATACCTCAAATTACTATGAGAATGGTTCTCTATGTTAACATAATTCCAAATCAGACACCTCTCGACAAACATTGTCAATTATTGTTTCACCCCTGGCCACTTCAAATATCCCCTCTTGAGATGATACATATTTTTCACAATGGGATGTATCACTAAATGGTATCTGAGAACCTCAGGATGAACTCCTTCATGAATTGCCTATGGAATGAATAACCTTCCCTGTAACAACCCCCAGTTCCAACCATCCTCTAACCATCCCTCAAGGTAATCACCATGGAAGAAATCATGCATCACCTCAGCCTTAGATTCATCCCAATGAGACTAGAAACATTATTCATCATGGATTAATAAAAATTTATATTTAAATGGTAACCATGAAAAATAATATCTCCAATGACAAGATGCATCAGTTAATAATGAACCATCACATTCCAATAATTGACCAACTCACAAACCACATCTCTTCCTGACTTATAACTCATTGAATCATCAACCACATTCCCATTTACTAGGGTGTAATTGATATCAAAATCACAATCCCGATGTAACTATATCTAAATCCACTAAAATGGTTTCAAATATCTTGGATAAAAATAAATATTTTAGTATCACCAAAACATTTGCACAAACACAACTACTACCAACTCTAGATCATGGGTGGAATAGTAAAACTAATTGGGAAGTAACTATATACACCCATGAAAAATCACTTCTCACTACTTCATTAACAAACATCCCAAACCTACAGGGGATCCATTATAAAAAACACAATCAACACAACATCCTTAAGAAATCGATGCATGAGAGCAGTAAAAAACCTCTTCTTTGGGAAATCAGACATTGTTTAGTGCTAATAACTCCACAAAAAATCCTGATACTTCATGGTTAATTTGGTTAGAGGTATTATAAATCATGATAAATAGGCACAAAATTATGAAAATAGATTGTGAGAAAAAGGAAACTGTGATCCTCTTCCATGTTCTTTGGTTTACCCAAGAGACAAATTATATAAACATTTATGATTCTACTGAAACACCCTACCGAGGAACCACATGTCCAAGGAAATGAACCTATCACATATTTAGCATACACTTTTATAAATTTTTATAGAGTTTGTGTCATCATAGTAAATACAATATTTCTCTATGATTCTTGATATGCACCTCCTCTAACATCGATAATATCATGATTTCCCAAATGAATATGGTGATGAACTGGTCTAGGAAATCATGGAACATAGATCTTGAAGGCCCCATGAACATGGTCGGTGTATTTGAAAACCTGAATTTCATGATTACAAACCTGAAGATCCCATAAATGTACCTAAAGGTAGTATTTGAAATATCCTCATGATTCACCCTCAAATGGTGATATTCATACCAAAAATAAATATTAAAAAGATAAGTATGCCCTCTTACCTGGTCAAAAATATCATCTATCACTGAGGGAGGGTACTTTTTCTATACTATTAATTTAATCATTCTATAATAGTCTATAAAAAACGTCATACTACCATCTACATTCTCATAAAACAACAATGGATCACCCCATGGTGATATATTAGATCTAATAAAACCCTATTATATCAAATCATCAACCTATCAAATTAACTCATGTAGTTCCGTATGCACTATAGGATAAGGATATATTGAAATAATAAACTCATCAACCTATAACTTGACGAAGTCTTATCATGGGGTGTGTAAAATGAAATTTATTATATTACCTATGTGTGTTATACTGATAAACCCTTTGTGTTCTCCCAAAGAAGAGTTCTCACAAAAATGATTTTAACTTTTAATTAGAGGAGAAATTTAGTGTCTATGGAATTTATTAATTTTTAATGAAATGAAAAGAAATAAATAAATTAAAATTTTTTGAGATGAAATTGGAATATTATGTGATTGGAAACTATGATATGAGAATAGTGATCAGGTTAGGGTTGGATTAATTATTTCAATGTTATCCTTATTCTATTTTATTCAATCCTCTTATACTATATTGATTATAGTGGGATTACATGATCATATCCTCTCACTAATTTGGTGAAATGGTAATGGTGAGAGAAAAACATACCAAAATATCATTATGATATACTCTCCTTCCATTTGAAAATTCTCAACTGTCTTTGGAAACACCCAATTGGGTTTTGTTTATCCCAAACAATTAGTAACATCCATTATCCATTGTACATGTAATGTTTATCATCAAGTACATCGAAACTAAGCCATGGTCTATTAGATCTCATATTAACCATATCCTAGAAGAGGGAGATAATGATCCTTGACCATATAAAAAATCAAGAAACAAATTTGATCACACATTATAATAAAACCAATATATGAATTCTAAAACAATGATAATTATGATATAAAGATATTTCATTAAATTATGTTAACTAATAAAGCATTCCAAAAATATGAAATGGGGGAGGAATAATATTGGGAAGAACCTCTCATTAGTGATGATCACCTCCTCAATGGTAAACTGGATGGTCTGTGATGGATTGTAATGCTTTGGATACGATGATCTCTCATGCTTTTATAGTCCTTAATATCCCTACAAAATCTACCATGTGGTTAGCCCAATTTATGAGTGATTAATGAATATACATATTCATAAAAGGTGTTGATAATTTCATTTCTCTTCACCCCTCCAAATTTCAGCTTAGATTCCAATGTGTACTGAGATTTATGTACATTTTACTCCAAAAATTTGTTCTTCCTACACAAAATCTATATTCCAAATCCTCATTTTTCAATGAATTAATGTCTTTGAAAAAAGATATTTCTCATGTGGGATCCTTAATGAATGTTTATTTCAAATTTCATTCACATCCATCCTCTAATATTTTGAGTATATGGGCCTTCCTACAATGAAATATGGGCCCAACACCAAAACTTTTTAGATCAGTGAACAGTTCTCAAGGCCCATCATGTTAGCTTGTTTTGAGCTTCCATATTGTGGATTTAGTTTTAGGTTCATAAAAATGTAATGAATCTAAAGAAGTATAAAATTCTAAAAATAAATAATTTAAAAATTTTGATCAATATATGAATTGTTATTGTCTAAATACAGATATAATTTAAAATATTTAAAATCCAAAATGGCCAATTTTTACAATTTACCTCAAAATATCACTAAAATCATAAAATATTAAGACAACCCATAAAATAAATCATTTTTTGGGATTTAATATAAATATATTATGTTTAAAATTATTAAAAATATTTTCTAGGTCAATTACCCCACACTTATCACTTTTACACCATGATAGGTATGCATTAAAATCAAACCAAAGAAAATTAAACACATAATCATGATATTTATAAAACCCACATTGAGAAATACAAAGATATCATGTCTTGTCAAAAACATTATATCAAGATATCTATTTTTATAAATTAATATGTGTACACTTCATTTATTATCCCATGAACACAAAACACTTATATAATATGATTTTCTCTCATATCACAAAAGTAATGTGTTTTTATGGGGAATTTCATGGTTGTTCTATTGCTTCTAGTTGTTATGATTTGGATTATAAAAATTTTAAGGCTGGATAACAAGGATTTGGATCTTTTTTAATCAACATTACATGATTATAATTTTCACTCATGTATAATCTACTCCTCACTCCACTTTGTATAAAATAAGCTTCATAATAATGAAATATCATGGAAAAGGGAACAATAATTAGGATTTCAAAAGAAGTGATTTCAATTTTCCCAATAATATTGTTTCCTGAAAACTCCAGATAGGAACATTATTTATTCTATATTGCAAGCTCTAGAAATAAATAATGAATTTCATCATGAAAGTTCAAGAATAGTGAATATTTAAGTAGAATTTATTCTTTAATAGAATAAAAATATCTTAAACATTTATTTCCACTAAATGTATCAAAAATTGAGTTATAAAGAATCATGAGATCTTCCCCAACACATATGTTATCTGTGATCATTAAATTTCACATCAATAGAATGATTGATAGAGGAAATTGGCTTGCAATGTGGAAAAAATAACATCTTGTTAATGAATTATAAGAGCAAAAATGACTAAATATACAAGGTTTTCCTGAATGGAATTTTTTTTCTCAAATAGTTGGGGTTTTGAAACCATATAAAGGGATTGATCATTTAAAACAAAAGTATCTAAAATAGTCAAGTATAAATAGGATTAAATCATAATTTCGTTAAATAAAGCATGGATTGTTTTTCTCATGAGGGGAAGTAAATTTAATTAATATTAAAAAAGGTTTATAATAATCCTGATAATGTGATTTTAAATATAAAGAAACTAATCTATGGCATGGAATTCTAAAATAAAAAAACATTTCATGAAATTCCCAAAATATTTTAACATGAAACAATGTCATTTTCAACATTCATTTTGGTCCTCATCATGAAATATTTTGGTCCACTCATTGACTTTTATTATATAAATGGAAATGATAATCATTTCAACTCAAAAGTTTTAGAAACAATCATCATTATAAAAATCGAAAAACAAAAATTAGAGGAAAAGAAAACTTGTGTTTAGAAAAATAGAAAAAACAACAAATGAAAATCATAAAGTATAGTGGTTCCCATCCCCTCAAATAAAGGATATGGCAACCACAATGGATAAAAATGAATTTAACATGTAAGAATATTTGAAAACAAATCAAATTAAGAAATAATGTTTAATGGATTGGAATTACTGGATGGTTTTTATTGATAAACTTATTAGAGGAGTCTGATCTCCTCCACCAACTCTAATGTCAGGCTCCTAAAGAATTTCATCAGAATATTCCCATTAATAATAAATCTATCCTGATCAACATCATTCAAATTATCCATGACACCAATTGGATATACATGAGTAACTATAAATTTAATTTACCATCTATAATGAGGTTTACCTAGAATTATGTTGAGTCTTTAGTTGAATAAAATCACATTGTCTACATGATGGTTGTATTTTGGATGGATTATCTTGCTATTATCCACCCTTGTTGTCTATTTGTAAATATGATAATTTTCCAAAGTGTTCCTTATAATATCATTAATCTGTGGAAACTATAATATTATATCTTTCTCATAGCTTTCAAGATCAGAGTTTGTCTTGACAACATCCCAATATGCCTTATCCTTTAATTCCATAAGTAGGTGATATATTATTCCCATAAATCATCTAGTATAGAGTCATTAAAATAATGGTTTTATAGGACATCCTAAAATCCCAGAATATTTTATTCAACCTTCATCTACAATCCTTCATGATTAGATTAATAGATTTTTCCAATGATTAATTTATTTACCTCTAGGACACTACATCATTTCCATTAGTCTGTGGATGATAGGGAGTTTATGTTTTACGATTCATCCCAAACTTTTTCAGAAAAGACACCATTATATTTTTGTAAATTTGAGTCCCCTTATCACAAATTATGTCCTTGGGCACTCTAACCATAAAAAAATATATTATCCTTGACAAAATCACAAACAACTATAGCATCATTAGTATTGGTTTCCTTTTTCTCCACCCATTTTGAAAAAAATAAACACCAAAAAAATATATAATTCCCTAATGAAATTGGGAAAGGTCCCAAAAAATCTGAACCCTATAAATAAAAAATATCCCAAATGATTAGTGTATTTTAATAAATTTCTTGTCTCTCTAAAATATTTCTATAAAATTTGCATTTTCACACCATTTTTAAAAATGGATGAACATATTTAAAAAGGATGGGTCAATTAATTTCATATTCTAAAACATTCATTGCAATCTATTGAGGAACAATTTGGCCTATATAGTATTATGTGTGTCAAATCATTAAGAAATATTCAATTTACATTTTAGGAAAACATATTATTATCACCTAATCATTGAAAATTTTACAAATAAATAGATATTCCAAAAAGTAATATCTTGATTTAGATTTTAGTTTTTAAATTTGTTGGTAATATAGATGATATGAAACCTAATATGTTACCAGATAATTGACCTTGTTAGTGTACCAAGGAACTTATCCTCTAATCATATTCAACTGCTCTTCTAGAATTTGATCATTTTGTGGGTATTTTTTGGAATATGAGTTTATTAGTGTCTGGAATTCAACATAAGTGATCACCCACATGGTTCTCATATACCTTCTTTTTAATTATTTATATGATAAACTCATGTAGTTGTATCATCCATATTATTATCATTGGTTAAACATTGTAATTATTAATTATGTACCTGGGAGATGCATGTTTAGAAACAACTGTACTTTTAGTTTCAATGGATATATGATCTTAATATTTCAAATGTAAATACAACTAATAAAAAAAAATTTCTATGGTGGTGTTATTTAGGCTACATATAAGTTTCTTGAATCATATTTAATGACTTATTGTATGCACAAAATTACCTACTAAAGTACTCCTCAATCATCTTTGTTGGATGCATAAAAAATTATATTGAATGGTTGATCCCAATTAAGTGGTTGTATCATGGGTCATGAAATCAATATCCTCTTAAACTCATCAATGGATTCCCCACATCAACCATTGAAATTAAAATTATCATTTCTAATTAGTAGTCTAGAGATATAGTGATAAATCATACTAAAATGTTTTATTATCTTTGTTTAGAATCATGGATGTCCTAAAAATGAGCTAACATGTTTCACACAAGTTGGAAAAGGGAATGAATTTTCAACATCAATTTTAGATTTATCCACTTAAAAACCATATTTTAATTGACATGCATAAGGAAAATTACACTCTAAAACATGAAATTACACTTTTTCGAATTTCAACCAAGATTCCATTCAATGCATGTTTTCAAAAATATTATTGGTTTTTCTAAAAGTGGTGAATAGAATCTCAAAACACGTTAAAACACCAAATGGAAACATACAATAAATATTAAACGTTATTAGAAAATAAATATTCAATGGTCCTTTAAAATTTACCTAAATCAATAAATAATCCAAATTGAATCGTTTAATATGAAATGTTCCAATGTTAAATGAGAAATATGTATTTTCTTGTTAATAAATAGAAATGGGTACCTGTAAATTACTTTAAAATACCTAGAAAAAGAATTATTATTTCTCCATGACAATCTCTCTAAAATAAATTCAATGAATGGGATGTGCAAATTATCTATTTGAGTGACCTAATTCATCTTCATAAAATATAATACCAATATCCATTTATTCTTAATTCTCATAGGGATTAATTCATTCATTTCATTCCTCAGAGGAGTTAGACATGTTATTTTGCAACGATAATATTGTGGATAAACCACTGTGAATTTTAATTGGGATAGATTATCTGACAAACCAATATATTATCTATATATTTCTTCAAAACCACCATCAACGTATGATTAAACTCCTTTTGGGAATATCTTATTGTTTTGTAATCTCCCTCAATATGAATTCTATGTGGGGATATATTTCAGTTTATTCCATCAATAGTTCCTATGCTCTACCTTATAGATTGCATGTTCTCCATAAAAATCTAAATCAATAAATTCAAATAGATTTTAGATATAATACTATATATTATCACTCAAAATCTTTCACTTTCCATGATGTACACATATTTCAAATAAATAAGGATTTTTATTAATTATTGATTTAGGGGCATCTAAAGCGAAACAATTAAATTAAAAGTTCCTCTTTTTTTATGGTTGTTCCTCCTTCACAAAATAAAACATATCATATTCATCATTTAATATATCCTCAATGAAAATATATTTGTTATCTTATTCTTACAACAAATTAGATTCACCAATGTTTTAGGAATTCATATGTTCCGTGATATTTTCAATGAAAGAACTTACTCTCGTGGGTATGAATTATTGGGACATTCCTCATACTTTAATTGGTTTAATGAAATCATCATGGGAGAGTAAAAAAGTCAGTGTTCATCTAAGGGGTGCCCTGTGGATTAATAAATAATTTATTAGATAGTTCTATCTCCAAAATCAAATATGAATGTCCTTCTATAGACATTGAACATTTGTTGCCTGTTTTTAAGAAATGCCTCACCAAAATGGTTGGTGAGTGTGATGGGATCCTATATTATACCATATTTAGCGCATAAAAGATAAATGGTGATAAAAGTTCATTTACATTATCAAGGAAATATTCTAGAACTACTACTGGGAAAATTGTGGATCTCTTTACAAGCTGGACCACCACTCTTTTGGGATTTGAGTATCAAATCTATTGATATGTGTATAATGAGTAAGTTAGAACATTAATTGATGTGCCAAGATCCCATAATACATTAAATAAATTTAATTATTTAATGGTTCATGGGATGGAAAATGTTTCATGATCCTAAAATTTGGCTGGAAAATGTGGAGTGATAAGGGCTAAGAAACATATTTACAATTAAATCCTCCTCCCATTTCATTTCCACATCCTGGTAGATTTTCAATTAATTATCATAATATTCATCTTATTTCTCCATCAAAATAGGTGGTATTGTTTCAAGTTCATGGTTCGTTTGAGGTGGGAGTTCTTTTCCACTTCCTGTTGTGATTATACTAACATTCACTTTAGAATATTTCAATATATAGTATTAGAGAATCCATGTATTATTGGATTGAATATAAAATTATTTTTTAACTTCTTGGATATGTATTTTATATATTCATTAATCCCATAAACATCTGACTATAGCTGTTGGTTTTGCATTGATTTTTGGGAACCTGAAGACGGTTGTTCATAGGAAATCTATAATTTTGGTGGTTGGATGTTCTGATATTAATTTGGATGTTTTTTTTGTTTTTTTGGAATGTTTGGGGGTTCTAATAATTCCATATCTAATATAGAGTTTGACTGGGGTTATAGTTTGTATTAAATGAGCTTTCTTGTTTTTTATTTCCATATCCTTCTTGGTCATGGGATCAGCATGATTGATTTTTCTGGAATTTTATTTTCTAAAAGGACACAGTATAGTGTTTTTCCCATCTATCTCATGAAATGGGTCAGTATAATGTTTGGAACAAGAAGACAAACCTTATACATTAGTAGTTCTGTTATTTATCATTTGGTTTATAGCAATTTTTTCACACTAACCTGGTGAGTTCACCCATTTAACTTCTCATTATTTATGTTGACTTAGATCTTTTCACCTCATGGATTCATCTAGTTCCTATACATATAGCGCTGATTAACTGTTATATCTTCACAATCTTCTCAATCAGGCCTCTAGAATTTACTTTGTTCATATCAATCAAGTATCTTACATATGGCACATTTAGAAAATAGTGATCATTATCATGATGTCCTTGAAAGAGGAAAACAAATAAAATTGTGTTCTTCCACAGACAGATGCGGGGAGTTGGCACATAAATCCTTTAATTTCTCTATATACACTTAATATGTCTCACCGGCTAATTGGTGAATATCATAGAGCTTTTTTCATAGAGTAATGATTCTAGATGTGGGGAAAATAATTTCATGAAACATCTATAAATATCTCCCCATTCTTGGACATATCTTGGTTGTAGAATTCACAACCATTAAATTTCCATTCCCTCAAGTGGGTAATAGAATTACTTCCACTTTACATATTCATCCTCAAATCCGTAGTCTCTCCAAATGTATAACATATTTATAAATTCACGAATATGCCAATTTGCATCTTCTCTTAGATGAGCATACAATTTTGGTAGAAAAAGAATCGTTTTAGTATATAGTTACAAATCATTATTTAAGGTGTGGATAACTAGTTGATTTTATTGTTTAGTAGAGAGTGGGGAGAAGATATTTCACAGAGTATGGTTGGGATTCCTATCCATTAGTGTAAGTTTGATGTGGACACTAAAGGTTTCACTTGAGTATGTGAGGATTTTTTCTTCAAAATCTATATGAAAATTTTGTTTTCTCCATTTGGATATTTTTCATCAAAATTTATGATCAAAATCAATTTAATTGTTATTTGAACTATGGGTCATTCAAAATTATTTTTTAAGGTTTTTTGTATTTTTAGGAATTGTCTCTCCACCAATGACACCGGGATTGATGAATTCCAATCATAGGGTATGAAGAAATAATATTTTTTATATTACCTAGGTGAATTATAGTGACTAAAAAAATGTAGTATCCCTACGAGGAGTGCACACAAAACCATTTATCGCTTTTAAATAGAGGAAAATTGAATGTTTTTATAATTACATTGTTTTGAATTACATAAACAAAAATAAATACATTACAAATAATTTTGAAATGAAATTTTAAGCTTAATATATTGAAAACTATGATAAAATAATATTAATGATTTCATGGTTTTTTATCAAATTCAAATGAAATATTTGTTCTATTTTATTCAATCCCCAACTTCTAAGATAATAAAATCTATATTACATGATCATTTATTCTAACTCCATTTGTAAAATGCTATTAGTGGTAAAAAACCATTCCATGATCGTGGTTTTTTCTATTCTCATTCCATGAGTGAGAAATTTTTATTGAATATCCTAAATTGAATTGTGAAATACCTGATCATGTCCTGTTTATCCCAAACAATTAAAAATTCCATTACCCCACTCACACATACTAATGATCATCAAGTACATCTCCCCAAATCCCTCTCCCATTTCATCATATATAAACTAGAACCTAGAAAATAGAGATAATGATCAATGACTAAATTAAAAATTAAAAGTAGAATAAAAAATCAAATATAATAACATTTTGTAATAAGAAACTACTATCGGAAATTAAAAATTATATCACAAAAAATGAAAAGGATATTACATTAAATTTTTTCTAAAAACAAACTCTTTACAAAAAAGGAAAACCACATTTACCTAATCACTAAAAAATTTACCACACCATGGTATGGGGAATAGAGATGTTTGGGAAGAAGAATGAATTACAAAAATAAGAATAAAATGGGAGAGGAAGAAGATTTTGACATGAAACTCCTTGATGGGGATCTCCTTGGTGGTCACCATGATGGTGTGAGATGGATTGGAATACTTTGGGAAGTAGGACCACTCTTAATTTTATAATCCACAATTTTCTTTCTAATGTTATTGAATTTTAAATCCATTAAATGGTAAATTCATGAAATCAATCATTATTTAATGTTTTTAATAATTTTCATACACATATCCCACCAATGTTTAGCACATTTTTCAAAGCTTAAATAATGTTATGTCTTTTTTACTCTAAGAATTTATTCTTCCCAAGAAGAATATCTATATTCTAAATCTCAAGTTTCCTATGAGTTAATGGCCTTTAAATTGGCTGATTCATACATGGAAACATTTGTGATAGGTGTTCGTAAATGAATCCCTCATCCACCTTCAAAATTTAACATGTTTGGGAATTCCAATCATGTGATATTATCCCAACACAAATAATATCTAGATCTACAAACATTTTTCAAAGCCCGAATTCTAAGCTAGTTTTGAGCTTTCATATTGTAGACTTAGCTTTTTGCCTAGAATAATGAATTGAATCAAAAGATGTTTAATATCCTAAAATGAAATAATTTATCCATTTTAATCAATATATACTATTTTTTATTGTACAAATAATGAAATTTTTTAGTACAATTAAAATCTAAAATGGGCCATTTTGCTGATTAAACTTAAAATAACACTGAAATCCAAAAATTTTAAAAGACATCTTAATATAATAAATCGGTGGGATTTATTTCATATAAATTTTATGTAAAAATATTGAAAATATTTTCTATATCACAACCCTATCCAAACATTGTGTCACATTGAGTGGGACGGGCCATAACCTCTTCTAGGAAAACATTCAGGAACACTTCCAACACTGTGGGAACATCTACCCCTTGAGATTCAACTAACAACTCCACCAATTGAAAAAAGAGGATCTATATTAATAAAACCAATTAAATAGCCATTATTACCAAAACAACAACCAATGGACCTCCGCATTAGAAAAAAACTCTCAGATGAATATATTTTTTCACTTATCACATGACATACAATCAATACTATCCATGTATAAAATAATAAAAATGTATCTTCAACAAGAATAAGTCTCTCAATGACTGGTTCTATGTAGTCAAATGCATATAACACTAACACACACAAATATTTTCTAACATCCATCCATATTAGATCACTTCAAGGGAACTAGAATCCTCTCCACATCTAGTGCCAAAGAATAGACCAAATTAAGAGAAAAATAGTGTGTGAGGTTCCCAAACAAATCAATGAAAGCTCAATGGTAATGAATAATCTAATTGTACATTCAAAAAATAATAACTATTCTTGTATTTATTTCCCTAATTTGGGAATCATACCACACCCAACTTACCACCCTCTTTACAATCATCCTAATCAACCCTTCTATGGATGGGGTCCATATGGATGAGGACCATCATAAGGACTTCCACAACCAACTCTAAAAATTCTTATCTAATAAATAAGAATATATTATAGCTACTACTAAAAACTTCTCTGTGAAAACAATAACTTCTTATAAAAAAAGGTCCTAGACACCAAACTAAAACTGGCCCTCTTAGTGTTCATACACTAATCCTATCATTATCAATTTACCATACCAAAAAAAATATAAATCCCCTGAAGGTTTTTGGAATACAAATTTCAATTAATGGGGAATGATCTACCATGGTTGGCTCCCTAGTGGATGAAACACTAACTTCTAGAATGCATGTAACCACATCCTGATGAATTAATACTTGAGATTCATTATTTGGAAATCACTCGATGATCAACTCCCCATAAAATAATACTTTCAAAAACCTCATAATATTTATGCATCATCTATAGTATAAATGGTTTAATCAAATACATAATCAATGGAAACAAAGAATAATAGAAAACCAATGATCTATAATCCTCATATGGGAAAACATGTAGAAACATTATAGATTTCCCATGATATTGATCACAAGATCCTGCACACTCAACATCCCTTGCTAATGGAGGATAAAATCATTCCTTTTGGGTGATATCATAATCATCAACAGTAAATCCACCCATAAATCCCTCTAAATTTTGGGCCATAGAACATCTTAATACATTTAGACCTGAAGGAAAATAATCAATTAATGATTCATAATTCCCTGGTACAAACTCACATCCCTTGACACCCAAATCATATCATGTCTCATATCATATTGAAATTATTCTTGAAATATTCCATCCAATGATTTATCTATATATAAAAAATTATCCTCTCATACATGTCAAAATTATGCCATTGAATCATGTGAAATTATCTATTCTATTCCTCACCATCCTCTATCAGATCAACTATCTGATGATCAATCAGATCATCTTGCTGAACCTCAATTGCTTGAGTGCACACAAAGGGTGAAGATGGTTCATTCCTGAAAAGAAAGGATAATACCCTATTCATGGTAGTATGGATTTATTTATTTAATTAATTTTATATTTTCACAAAAAAACTTGTTATATCAGGAGCACAATAAATCATTATTCATGTACATCTCATACGTCTCTATATAAAAAAACAGGTCAACCTCACTTGGTCATTCAAAAAGCTCAGAGTTCGTGCACTAGATAATGAGGGGGAGGATAAAATCACATATCCAATCTAGTCACCATGTCCTATGTCAAATAAAAGGTTATATTGGCATGATTTCCCTACTAAAAAATGAAAATATTACATTTTGTAGCTCCAAATTCCATCCTACCTCTAAAAAACCTCTCATACTCCACTATCAAAATCCCCTCCATTAAAAGATACTACAATGATGAAAGTTAGATAATGACCAATAAGGTTTTCCGACACATGGACCTAAGATTGGGAATAACATTGATGGTATAAACAAATCACACAAACTGTAGGCATTACAATCTATAAAAACAATATTTAGAGGGATGACAAAAAAACATAAAAAAGCGCCTATAGATAATATAACGGTAAAACAAAAAACATATTTCAATGAAAGAAAATTTAAACTAAAACATATAAATATATCTGAAGTAGATACCAAATGAAAATTCATTGGATGAAACATAGAAACATCTCCATCCCATGATAGTAATGTACATTTATATAATTAATGTCCTCAAAAATATAAACTAGTTTATATATATAGAGTTATCAGAAAATTTATAATTAATATGTTCATAAACAAGGTCTCAACTGCACATGAGAGCAGAGAATTCTAATTATCTAGTGAGAAAAAAATTTAGTACCAGAAATCACCAAAACAGATCAACTAACCAATATGATGCTCAAACAGATCACTCAACAAATCATGCATCCAATATAAATATATATTATCAAGATCACAATAATGAAAGGTTCACTTGTTCCACTTACTCATTGTTTTCCACTCTCACACCCCAACATCGAACCTCATATGCTTCTATACGTTTAATACAAAAATAAATATGATACAATTGATCTCTGATGTTGTTCAGGGTGCATCCCTAACTACCCCACCCTTGGAAGGTCTAGAATCTAGTGATATAGCATTATGTATCATCACAACATGCATTGCTTGGCCATACATGGGTCATCTAATCTCACCTTTCCTAAACACACATGGGAAAAAAATTCACATCAAAACTACATAAATTGATCAATAGAGTATCATGAAGGTGAAGGAAATCAACCTTCTAACCACCTCATACGACACAATGCCCCCTCCATATATCATTTAACATCAGAGCCTCGTCACATAAAATATCATAAAAAATCACATGCTCTATAACTACACATCTCATTCGAACCAAATTGGTCCATCACTACTAAAGGAATAGTAGGGGTGTTGGGTAGCCCACTATCTACATCACCACCATCCTGGATGTTTTTCGAAAACACACATAACGCCAAACCTCATAGATATGGAATGGTTATTCAACTCATGTTGGGAGACTAAAAAATCCACAAAAATATAAATTATTTATATATAACACCAATCCACAAATTTAGGGGTTCAAACCAACTTCAATAACACAAACCACATCACTTTGACCACACCACACATAGACTTTCACAATCATTTCCACCACTAGATGAAACACACCACACCACCACACAACATTTATCACTTTTAGTTATACGTTATACCACATTATTCATTTATCTAATCCATTTGACATTACAATATGCATTGTTTCATTAATTTAATTTTATCCATTTTGAACACATCAATTTACATCAAATATTTTTTATTTACAAGCATTTTTTGTTTCATTATATTTTGAAAATTTATTTCATGTATAACTAGAAAACTATCACAACCACATTGCACAACAACTAACCCAACTCACACAACCACTACCATAACATTCCACATCCACCATCATCACCAAAAAACATCATAAAAGGCATCTTCACCCACCAACCACACATGAAACATCCCATCCACAACATACAACATATGTACATCACACAATAACTAATCATCACCACCACACATTATCTCCAATGTGTACGATAGCCTCTATTAACCACATCACATAACGTCTCACATCGCATCCATTCCAACCAACCACTGTATCACTTCCCCACACATCACACATCAGAACCAGTAACCTCCATCACAATAGAATATCCTATGCCACAATAAGAAACACAATAAGTATAAAAAAACATGACATAACACATTCTGGCATCTACAATTATTCAAGAACTTTTACAGCTTTAGATATATATTTATCACGGGTATTTGCATACAACATAGATTCCATGGGAAACCAATTTATTAGTAAAATGTGTGTTCATGATCATATTATCAATGGTGAGATCAAAAACATATAACAAGGGTTCCATTTACTTATTCCCAACTGAATTTATTCGGTCACACCATAATGTCGAATGTCCTATGCTCATATCCCTTCCATACACATCATGTGTCTAATATAATAATATATCATCATTACTATAATAAAACAAGGATCCCCAATGCCACTTCCATAGTGACTTCCAGTTCTCACAAAATTATAGTGATTATTATTTTCTAATATACCATATATAAAAATTATACATCCAATATAATAATATAACATCCAGATCATAATAATTAATGGTGACCCTATACCGCTTTTCCATTAATTTTTAGCTCTCATGCCCCAATGTTGAATATATATTCTTTTTTTTCGTTCCATACAAATTAGACATAAATGTTAATAATATATCATCATGATCATAAAAAAAAGAACCCATATTTTACTTCCCTACTAATTTTCCTCTCTCACTCCCCAATGGAGAATTCCATGCGCTTCTATCCCTTCTATACACAATATTAATGCATCCAAAACTTGCAACTTCTCCACAATACCAAAATATTTAAATTATTCCCATTAATAATATTTATTAAAATCATTATTATTATCCATACAAAGGGATTAAATACCATGACTATCTCCTACCTATAACATTAATGGAGATATAATGTGGATCCCATAACTCGAAGATGCTTTATGGTCTCTTTTTGCACAAGAGGGTGAAGAAAAAATGGACCGTAATCCACAATCACACCTAAAATCCCCGAATCAACCAGAACCACACAAAATAGTTGTCAATATTCTTACCTATCATATATAAAACAAAATAAAAAACACTATAACAAATATTCGGAATAAGAATGGTGGAAAACAAGAATACGAGAGGATAACT
Source organism: Viscum album (assembly GCA_963277665.1). NCBI lineage: Eukaryota > Viridiplantae > Streptophyta > Magnoliopsida > Santalales > Viscaceae > Viscum > Viscum album. The sequence continues at coordinate 1,667,417,713 of OY728119.1, forward strand.
CAATACCGATCACCAATGAATGACCACTAAAACCCATGTATTGAGGTAGGAGGAAGGGGATATAATATATCTAAAAACAAACTATAGATCTCCCAAAAGTATATAGAGAGAGGTTTCTAAATGTCAAAATAATGGTTCTATCAAGAGATATAAACTAGCTAGTATATCTTAGATTTATGGAATAAAACAAATGATTACAATGTAAAATACACAAATTGGAAAACATATGTCTTAAAAAAACACAAAAATGTAAAATCCTATAAACCAAAACATCATAAAAAAAACATAGAGTCTAGGTATTAATAAAACCTATGAAATATATTACCATTTTACGGCATAAATAATTTTCATGCTCTATCCCTCTCACCACACACAAGACATAAAACACACAGAGATGTCATTAGATCATCTTTTATGATATAAAAACACTTTTGTAGTTCTTCTATCTATCCAAAATGCACAGAACCTCCTCGTTCCTCCTACTAGAACACTCCAACAAAAAAACCAACAATGTAGTAGGATGATAAGTCATAGAACATTATAATTTCATATATGATCTTCTGTCTCCCTATAAACTAAAATAAACAAATTATAGAATATAAGAGAAGGATATGGTAAAACATTTGGAGGGGATCACACCAATATAACAAGAAAAATTATTCCAAATGATGGGATATGAGTTTATAAATGACATCCATCAACCGATTATTCATGACTATTGTAAACCCAAGGGGAACACAAAGTAGATGTTTGTCAGAACAAACTACTCAAGTGGAGCCACAATCATCCTAAACTATAAAAACCCATCATTTAAACCAATGTCGATAGATTTCATGACCCTTCCATAATGAAATAAATAGTGGAGAATGAATAATAATAGTGAAAAAACTAGACATATTTCAGAAGCATTATATCATTTGAATATGTGATATAAGTCAAGCTAGAGGGTACTCCAAGGCATCTAAAATCGAATTATTGATATGCAGAGGTTCAAGATAAATTAAATTAATATTATGGGAAATTATGGGGATTTTAATTTATATCTTGACATAAAAATATCATGTCATGTTTTGAATATTCATGGGAACACTATGATTTGGTCAGACCAAGATGCTTCGGAAAATTATTTCATGAATATATCCATATATCCCTCATTCAATACCCTATTAAAATTCATAATTAAATAAAAAATAATTTCACATTGTAAACAATTCACCACGATGCACCACTAGATATAATAGACTACCTGTAATAAAACATCCATACATTTATTCCATTAATCCTTAAACTATATCCCTGAATGAAATCAATACCTAGGCCTCTGTGTCATGATAATCATTGTCATGTGTTGATGATCATTCATTAAAAATCACTAACATATGAGGTCATTGTAATGTCTTTAAACAACTCCAAACTCTATAACTATAAAATCACAAAATATCAACATGTATGAATAATTGAAGCATTATTAGGGACATTCCGTCATACTTATCCCCCACTATTCAAAATAATCTAATCAAATACTACCACACAATGAAACAATTCATCATTCTGTGAACAATCTCCTAACAACAACACCAACTCTTGCAACTCATGCTTCCAGGTCACTACATCTCATCCATACTATGAATCATCCATCAATAATACCTACAAATTTTGGCTTTCCATGCCACACCTTTTTTAAATTAAACCCAGTAACAACTTTTCAATCCCCCAATAACAGTATAGAGGGATATCAGTCCATATTTATTCACTTGATGATAAACATTTTTATTCCTCAAACATCATTTGTGAAAAAATAACAATAAAATTAGGTCAGCATCATTCCACACAAGAATTATTCACTTCATTAACAAGAAATGAAAAAAGAAATATTTTTAATAGTCATTATGAAATAATTCTCCTTACCATTTCTAATTTTTTAATTCAATTACATCAACACTACGAAAAACCTTGTTTCACCATGACCAATATTTCAGCACAAATGCAAACTCTAGAAACATAATATTATGGATTATATAAACTCTTATATTCTTATACTCATCCAACATGAATATATTTTTTTTGATAATAAAATATGATTTTTTTTATTTTACCTTAATTTTTACCATATATAATAGCTTACCTTATTGTGTTGTAACCCAAACCAACATGTCATGGCCTCCTATTCCTAGCTAAGATATCAACTCCATAACAACCCTCTTTCTCCAAACTCCTCTCAATATCTCAAACACCCATATATTAGAATTATATTATGAAAATGTCTATGTAATTACATTAAAATCCTCTCAAATTATTATTTTCCTTTATAATGAAAGTAAAGATATGATATGGATAAACTAAATTATGTCTACTATGTGATGATTACTCTTAATTGATATATACAAAATTCCAAAAATCTCAATAATAATATTCCAAAATTCCTCCAATAATATTGACTCCTATAATATGATACAACAACAGGTTATACATATCAATCAGTATTATATCTAATAGAAGATGTCAAATAAAAAAACCCGCATATTCTCACAATTGACACTACATAAGCTAATTTTTTCACCATAATGTTTTTTAAATAATAACCTATTTATAAAAAACTCCTCCACCAATTGAATAAATTTGGAAAAAAATCGCACGAATTTAAATGAATGATCAATTAATTAAAATTTTAAATCTGTATCAACCCTCATTAACTTATGGAGTTTTAGTCAATTTTTAAAATACTTCACTAATTATCCATTAGTGATCTGACCTTGGAACCATAAAATGAATGCCCATAAAAAATTAAATTAATCATTACATATCCTTGTAATTGTTGTAAATTAGAATAAAATAATTATTGAAAATGTAATATATATGGTAAATTATTTAAAATAGTTAATTAATAATTATAATTTCATTATTAAGTATGTTATGTAAAAGTGTATAATAATTCCAGAAAAAGTTATGGTATCTCACCAAACTACCCTATTCTCATTTGGTTATGACATTTTTCTATATAAATCACATTAAATATATTTTATGTTATATATTGATTCTAAATTTTATCTATATGTCTCTTAAATGTATACCTATATTATCCTCCTTTCTATTTTTGTGGATATACATACCTAATGGTTTTTTTCTCAAATGCCTTCATTAAAATCAAACCAGAATAAGGGAATTTTTTTTCATTAATCATTTTATGTAACACTCTTTTAAATCATTTATTATCAATCATTATTTAAATAAATAAAAAAATATATTATAGAAACCATTATAATTTACATCTATTTTCAATGAAAATTACATCTTTTAACCAATTCCTTAAATGACCATTTTGAAAATTAATTTTTAATACCTAGCACTTTTACCATTCTCATGATGTATTATTTTAAATGATCACAAAATATGAGGAATAAACATAATTATTATCATATTTACATCCAAAATATTTAATTCCTTAATTTATATGGTGTCTATAAAAAATATCCTTAGATTGTGATACGTGTAAATATTATGAAACCCAACACGTTCCATGGGAAATTCTTATAATTATCCCTTAAATCCAATTTTCATTCACGGAACACAAAGTCATATTACATTATAATGAGAACGATGATATTGCGTTCCAAAGCATTGGATAACGTTTATATCCAATGATATGATATTTATGGGAATATTATGTAAACATAATAAATGATGTGACTCTATCCACCATGTGTGTTTGTCTTGTTTTTATCCTTAAACTCTGATTATTCCAGGTTTAATGTTGTTTCCACATTCCATTATTTACATGATCTTATTACTCCGTGTTATTTATATCTAGAACCAATATTTTTTTAATGGATCCTATGAAAATGAGGACTATGTAAATTTATTAAAAATAATAACCTACATGATTTTGGAATATGATATTTCATGAAAATGTATATAATGAAGAGATTTAAAATCAGAAGGATGGATTTAAAACCAATTTGGATTCATATTTTTTCCATTTTTATCAAGACCATCATCCAATAAATTTTACACTTGACAATAATGTGTGATGATTTAGTTTAGAACATATCAGAATCATATTCAACCCATCCATCGAGAAATATAACTCCCATAGAGATGCATGAAAAATTTCTATTATCCTGAGAAATAATATTAAAATACCTTCCCAACCAAAAATGTTTGCAGCCTTTAGATTTTGAAAATGAGAACACATTGATCTCACTGAGAATCTTTGGTTCATGATATGTTTTAACGCCACCAGAACCATAAATTTAACCATGAATTAAACAACATTAGTCATAGAAGAGATCCCCACAACCACATGGACTATTATTATAAAAAACACCATCGTAGTTAAATTTCATTTTGTTTCAGAATGTAGAAAGACATAGAACGTAAAATGTATCGACTCGGGGTCTGAAGAAAGTTATTGCATAATCATTTCTAATATGAATATTCATTAATATTATTATAAAAAAATCATCATTATAGCATGTTGGAATCCCTACTAGATTCATTTAACCTCACGTTGGAATATTATAATCTAAAATTAAAACTAATATAAATAAAATTACTAGCACCATAAAAAATAATTTCAATAATTTCTAAAAACATCAGATGAATAATATGATTGAGTTGTGACAAGAGGAAAATTGTTCCATATTGATCCAGCTAACTGATCAAGACTCCAGTTGGAATCATCAATTCAAACAGGTTAAAAATAACCATCCATAAATCTAAAGATATAGAACAATGTATAAATATATTATTTGAGTCTTTTCTATTATTACTACATAGAAAACACCCATGGTAGAGGGAAACACAAAATATTTTTATGCAAGAATCCATGGAAACATTGATTTGTATAAGTCTCAATTACTATAACCCCTTGATTTCTTGGGAACATTTGTTCTAAATACATTAATATTTATTGAATTATTTAATTTAAATAAATATACCATTCCTTTCTGTCATCATAATCTTGGCTTGTTCTACACGCAACACCGACTTGGCGCATGTTACATGAAACATCTAGTTTTCACAAAACATCATTTTATTAATTCAAATATTTAAATATTATTGTTATGACCTATCCATTAAATAAGTAATATGAATATTGTTTAATAATTTTTATATATTATTAATAATATTTTTCTATAAATAATTTTTTTTTCAATGAAAACAATACTTTTTTGAAAAGTCTTTATAGGTGTATAAATACTAGTATATCAAATGAACTACTTTTCATGTACTTATTTGAAATCATTAATATTAAACATTAAAAATATTAGAAATTTAATATGATATAATAAAAAAAATTTCTGAATTTGAAATTTCAAAACTAACTTATTGAAAATGTTTTGTATTTTAATGAGAAGGACCATATTTTGATGAGTTTTGAAAAAATAATGCACATTTAATTGAAAAAATGTCTTCATTGAAATCATTTAGAGTGTAAAATTATATATTTGATTGCTTTTAATGTATAATTATATCACTTTTCATCAATTACTAATATTTAGGTCATTATAATCAATTTCATGTTAAAATTGAAAAAAAATATTGATCTTTTCAATGTTTTTACCTTAAAAACAATTTTTTACGTTTCATCAACAGGTTAAATTATTAATTTGTTTAAGAAAATTTTGTATTCTTATTTGATAGAAATGAAATCCTTATTTTGAGTCATAATTTTGAGTTTTCAAAATATTTCCCTTTTATTTTTTGACATTAAAATAGTACCTTTGTTATTAATTTCTATTACGACAATAAATGATAAATTTGGTAATTAAAAGTAAATAATTGTGTTCAAAATACTTTAAAATTACCATAATAATTTTCATAATTAAATTATATCAGTGTCTTATAACTATGTTCATCCTTCAGTATATTTTAGGATGACATGTATCTAGTTGGACTAAATTAATTCGTTTATAATATTATACAAAAAGAGAAGTCATATTTTGTTACACACTTTTTTTTATCACATAATGTTTTTTAATAATATGATATATAAGTAAATTTTTCAACTATAAATGCTATTTAGTATTATAAAATTTTTACCAAAATTATTTTTATTTAATTATTATATATAGAAAAAAATATATAAATTATATGGTGACACATTAATGAATTAGTTATTGATTCAATAATAAAAGAACCAAATAAATGAAATTCAAAACATTAAAATAAATATAATTTTAGGTAATTAATGTCATTCATGAATGTTATGGATTTTTTGGACATGTCATGCACAATTTAATGGATTTTTTTGAACTTATTTTGTAATTCTGTTATTTAGAGAATTTCAACTAATGAATTGTTCAAAAATCCACATTATTGATATTTTAAAATAATTAACATTTTATTAAATGATATAAAATTCATTAAAATTCAATGTTCTTCCAAAATATTGTTCTAGAACAAAAAATTTCAGAAAGTTACTAACTCATTTTTAATTTTTAATTTTTTGTAAATATATTAACAAAAAAAATCAAATTTCAGTATATCAGAGTAAAAATTAAAAGTGTAAAATAAGGTTTAAATAAAAATGATAAGGATAAAAAAAGGAAAAACATGTCTAATTTTAATAGAATGTTTTGTTTTAGACCCATCCTTAACATATATTAGCAATAAATAAATTTTGGACTGTTTGGTATAGAAATTTAATTTATGGTGTTTTAATATTTTTGGATCTTCTACGAGTGACCATTCACTCTCCTATAGAAACGAACCTCCTTGCTCACTTAGTCACACCACCTTGATTCATATTACTCAACAAAAATGTGAAAATATTTCATCCTAACATACTTTCCCATTTTTTGAGGTGTTTTTATTATCAAAATACCAAATGTTGTGTCCCTAAGAGAATATCTAGAGGGAGATCATTAAAGAATATGTACTATTATTTATCGACACTATCAAATGTATTTCTTCTTATAATTAATTTTCATGTGTTTTTTTATTATAAATTAATAACTAGCGTATCAAGAATATTATGAGATGTTATTATGATCATGTAACAACCAAATTTCACATTTTTTCAATGCTAGGAAAATTGAAATTCTCATGTTTGTGAATATAAAGCCTACTGCCTCCATGTCATGGTGTCATAATGTTTTAATCACCACATTACTTGGATGCGTATAATGTTGCAAATAATAATTGTATGTGACTATTTTTACATGAAATTGATTCATTAAAAATATATACTGTTCATCCACTTCCATTTTAATTCACAATTATGATAATGATATCATCACTCGTGTGTACCTACGACCTCACTTTTCCACAACATGAGGTGATTCATTTTCCATGATCGTTATTCGATAATTATTATATAAATTTTTATAATGAGTATCCATGAAAAGTATTACCTTAATATTATTCTGTAAATGAAATAAATATATCCACTTTGCATAAACTATTAATTATACTACAAAACAAACATAAGAAAATGAAGTAGTTAACACCAGGATGAAAAGTAATAATGAAATATTATTAGAAAATGTGAGATAATAAGATCATATATGATATCTTATGAGTATGGGTATGACAAAATTTTAATAATGTTATTTAATACATTATAATTGAGTTTCAGATACGTATGATGGAAATCATACTTATGCTAAGGGTTAATTTTATAATCTCTATATTATCTGAGGTTTTTTATATGCTAGTATTTAATATGATTTTTTTCATCCTTGTCCATGATTGAAAAAAATCTATAATATTTTTACTATTCATCAAATTTGTTTAATGTTCTTTTAAACCGTGTGTGCTTTTTTATTAAATTGTTTTAAAGGATTATTTTTTCATTTTCCCAATGACGTATTTTATTTCAAAAAAGGTATAAGAGGAATGTTTTTTAACAAAGAAGGTTTTAATAGATTTTTAATCTTTAATGGAACCTTATTTTCTGTAATAATTACATAGAATATTATAATGATATTTAAAATAAATTTTTTCCTTTTAAAATTGAAAATCATTTCTGTAAATAAAGTATTTTTCCAAGAAGAGATGATTTTTTCATCAAGAACTGTTTTAAAAGATCTTTAAAAACTATTTTCTATCTAGGATAACATTGTTTGATGTTACTTATGTTTTATTGGGGATGTGATTCAATGTTTCAATTATAATTATTTGTATTGATTGTTATTTTTATGATGGAATAATATTTATGAAACAAATTTATATTTTTTGGTTATGATAGGATTTCATAATTTTTATGAAACCCATTTCATTCTATGTGTACTGATATGATACATGCTATATTTTCTTGTGACATTTGTAGGTATTATTTTATTTTGCAATATGTGGGACCTTTATCTCCATCAAATGAATTGGGAAATTATTTAATTGTAATGAAAAAAAGAAAAATATAGTCTTAGAAGTGAAAATTGACTAATACGATGGTCATGGTATTGAACTGTGACACTCAATATAGTATGGGAAGTGATCCCATACATCAAAGAAGGAATTGGCAATGATGGATTGAATTCTATGGGAATAATCATTATAGGGTTATGTTTCTTAAAAAGTTCTATGTTTTATTTCTATGATATTATTTCATGGATCATGTTCATTATTTTTATATAATTCATGTTATATGAACTACCAATCTATATTTAATGATTCCTATTTATCTTATAGTATATATAGTGTATGCAATTTTATTTTCATGATTATGTTCCCATACCCTTATGAACATGATTATGTTTATATATCTCCATTTTTCCCTTACTGGTCATTTGAGATCACCATCATTTATATTTCCTTGAACCCATGATACAATGATATGTATTATGATTGATGTGTCTCAGAATGGTGATATTCAAGAAAAACCATGTGGGAGATAATGTATCCTAATTATGTAGTAGTTTTTTTATATATGTTTCCAAATGAACAATACTAATGTTTTCAATGGGTGATTTTATGTGTAATTAATTATGTATTCTACAAAAGTAAATTAATGTTATTGTTTAAAAAGAGAGGGTCTTTATAATAACAGAGTGAAAAATTAGGACATAATATAAGCCTTGTTGAAATAACTAATCCAAGTGTTATACATATTGGAATCCATAAGCATGGACTAATAAAATAGGGAAATGGATTGAATCCAATTTTTCATTGGTTCTCAAATAATAAAAACCTCCAGTGGAGAAAAAGTGTACTCTTTGATGATTACATTAATATTAATCTTCACTCCCATACAATTATTCAAGAATATTTTATTTTATGAGGTCACGTTATGTAGTTTGACTCATATGATATTCTTATTCATAATGTTTATTCGCTTATTGGGATTTATTGCCCACCCATTTAGTTTATGTATTTTATGTGGTTAAAGACTATTTGCGACGGGGTTGCAGTCCCGTCGCAAATAACCGTTTTTAATTCTGCCCATAATTAAATGTGGTCAGGGTTATTTACGACGGGGTTCTATCCCGTCGCAAATAACCCGGCGGCAGGGGCTATTTGCGACGAGCCCCATCGCAAATAACCATTTTAATGCCGCAAATAATTAAATGCGGTCAGGGTTATTTGCGACGGGTCCCGTCGCAAATATCATTATTTGTGACGGGTTTTCCGTCGCAAAAAGCCCGTCGCAATTAATCTAACCTATAAATACTACCAACCATTACAATTTTCCCACCCTCAACTCTCAACCGTGCCAATTTTTCCACTCTGAATCTTTTACGACTTTCAGTTGTAAAATTTTTTTTACGACTTCGAGGATTCAGTTGGTAGTGTTCTACAGTTACAGCGGCTTGACATTGACATCATGTTTAAGGTTTTTATCTGAATTTTAATTTAAAATTTATTTTAATTATTATATTTATTTAGTTTAAATTTTTAGAATTTTTTTTTTCTGATTTCTAATTAGAAATAATTATGAATAAGTATTAATAATTAACAGTAATTAGAGACAAATAAACACTGATTAATTTAAAATAGTTAGATGCAATTACAATTAATTAGCAGTAATTATGAAAAATTAAAATTAATTTGAATTAATTAATAATAATTAGAAATAATTAACATTAATTAGTAATAATTTATAATATTTACCAATAATTAGTAATAATTACTAATAATTAGTAATAATTACTAATAATTCCCAATATTCAATAATTGCTAATATTTGTCAATATTTGTCAATATTTTTTCCAATAATTACCAATATTGACAATGAATTGCAAATAATTGTAAATATTTACCAATAATTAGGAATAATTACCAATAATTAGAAATAATTACCAATAATTAGGAATAATTACCAATAATTAGGAATAATTACCAATAATTAGGAATAATTACCAATAATTAGGAATAATTACCAATAATTAGTAATAATTACCAATAATTAGGAATAATTACAAATAATTACCAACAATTACAAATAATTACCAATAATTACCAATAATTAGTAATATTTCATAATGATTACCAATAATTAGTAATAATTACCAATACTTACCAATAATTACCAATAATTAGTAATAATTTCCAATAATTAGTAATAATTACAAATAATTAGTAATAATTAGTAATAATTAGTAATAATTACCAATAATTAGGAATAATTAGTAATAATTACCAATAATTACCAATAATTACTAATAATTAGTAACAATTACGAATAATTCGCAATAATTAGTAATAATTACCAATAATTCGTAATAATTTCCAATAATTAACAATAATTAGCAATAATTACCAATAATTACCCATAATTAGTAATAATTACCAATAATTACCAATAATTAGTAATAATTAGTAATAATTATCACTAATTACCAATAATTAGTAATAATTCGTAATAATTACCAATAATTAGTAATAATTAGAAATAATTACCAATAATTACCAATAATTAGTAATAATTAATAATAATTACCAATAATTAGTAATAATTAATAACAATTACCAATAATTAATAATAATTAGTAATAATTACCAATAATTACCAATAATTACCAATAATTAGTAATAATTGGTAATAATTATCAATAATTAGTATTAATTACCAATAATTTGTAATAATTACCAATAATTAGTAATTATTAGTAATAATTAGTAATAATTAGTAATAATTAGTAACAATTAGTAATAATTAATAATAATTACCAATAATTACCAATAATTAGTAATAATTACCAATAATTACCAATAATTAGTAATAATTACCAATAATTACCAATAATTAGTAATAATTTCCAATAATTACCATTAATTAGTAATAATTAGTAATAATTATCACTAATTACCAATAATTAGTAATAATTAGTAATAATTACCAATATTTATTTATAATTTGAAATAATTATCAATAATTAGTAATAATTACAAATAATTACCAATAATTACCAATAATTAGTAATAATTCATAATAATTAGAAATAATTACCAATAATTAGGAATAATTCGTAATAATTAGTAATAATTCGTAATAATTAGTAATAATTACCAATACTTACCAATAATTACCAATAATTACCAATAATTACCAATAATTAACAATAATTACCAATAATTACTAATAATTAGTAATAATTACCAATAATTAGTAATAATTACAAATAATTAGTTATAATTCATAATAATTAGGAATAATTACCAGTAATTAGGAATAATTCATAATAATTAGTAATAATTAGTAATAATTAGTAATAATTAGTAATAATTACCAATAATTACCAATAATTATTAATAATAAGTATTAATTACCAATAATTATTAATAATTGAAAATAATTAGAAATAAATAGAAATAATTACCAATAATTACCATTTATTCGAAATAATTACCAATAAATACCATTAATTAGTAATAATTACAAATAATTACCAAGAATTACTAATAATTAGTCATAATTACCAATAGTTACCGATAATTACTAATAATTACCAATAATTACTAATAATTACCAATATTTACCAATATTTACCAATATTTACCAATATTTACCAATATTTACCAATATTTACCAATATTTACCAATAATTACCAATATTTACCCGTAATTAGGAATAATTACCAATAATTAGGAATAATTGTTAATAATTAGGAATAATTACCAAGAATTAGGAATAATAACATTATTACATTATTAGTAAATATTATTATTAATATTAAAATAATATAATTTTCTATATTATATAAAATTCTCCATTCATCTGTGTGTTTTCTGTCTCCACATGTTATATTTGAATTCTTTTTCAAAATTATCAACCTACTCACCAATGGAGAGGTGAAAGTGAATGAAAATATTACATGGAGAGAAAGAATGTTAAACACACAGATGAAAGGAGAATTGTATATAATATAGAAAATTATATTATTTTAATATTAAAAAAAAATATACTAATAATGTAATAATGTTATTATTATATAATTAATATTTATGAAAAAATAATATTAGTATTATTAAAATAATAAAAAAATTATATAATATTAAAATTATCAATATTTGTCACAGGTATTGATTTATTCTCAACATATTCAATTCTTAAAGGGTTAATTTTTAGGTCTATCTCAATAAAAAGTTTGCGTCAGTCGTGTCTGATGTAAACTCTATCATTATCCTTGATTGAGTGTTTTTTCTAACAAATTATTCAAAACCAGTAATGCTTTTATATTTTATAGAAAAATATGGAACAACGAGGTCATCAACAGTCATTATTAGATGATCGCATATAGATAAATCAACATAGAAATCCAAACGGTTCTGGTTTAAATCCAGTATATATAGTTGGTGTGGAGACTTTTTTATCATTTGCGGCATCAGATCCGAAATTTGATTCAGAAGGAAAAATAAAATTCCCTTGTAGAAAATGTGAATTGAGAACGTTTGAAACGCTTGACAAAGTGGGGGAAAATCTCTTGAGTTTTGGTTTTCAACTAGATTATGTTTTGTGGTATCAACACGGTGAAAGATGTTATAGAGTAGGTGATACCAACTTGATTCCGGATCCATCCCGGTTTCACGATTTAGTACATGATTTTTCAGATTCATCTGTTCAACATACAGAAACTCCGGCTGATATAGCTTCAAATACTGAGTTGGCACCGTCTGAATTTTATGAGTTGTTGAGGTCTGCTGAGGATGCATTATATCCTGGCTGAAAGATGAACAAATTAGAAGCAGTTGCAAAATTTATGGCTATCAAAGCAGATAACGGAATGTCAAACACCTGTTTTGACCAGATATGTTATTTTCTTAAAACATTGTTACCCGAAGGAAATGTTTTTCCTGCAAATTACTATGAGAGTAAGGGTTTAGTTCAAAATTTGGGACATACTTGTCAGAAGATTCATGTATGTTCAAATGACTGCATTTTATATTCTGGGGAAAATGAGTCATTGGATAGTTGTCCCACATGTCGGAAACTGAGATATGAATAAGGGAAACATGAGAAGTCTGGTTTGATTCCTGTAAAACAGTTGAGATATTTTCTGCTTACATCCATACTTCAGCATTTAATCATGTCTAAGAATACAGAAACAATGATGTCATGGAATAAAGTGAATATTTCAACCGATAAAAGCTTGAATCATCCAGTCGATGGTGATTCATGGAAAAATTTTGATAGAGTGCATCCATCATTTGCTTTAGAAGCTAGAAATGTTCGACTGGGCCTTTCCACTGATGGTTTATGTCCGTTCGGATCTTATGGTTTCCAATATTCATATTTTCCTGTTTTTTTAAGTACATACAATTTACCTCCATGGATGTTGATGAAGGAGCCATATATCTTTTTGACTTTACTAATTCCAGGACATCCGAAGAAGAATATTGATGTGTATTTGAAACCATTGATTGATGAATTAAGTTTATTGTAGAGTATTAGTGTCAATACATATGATGTTGCTATGGAACAGAATTTCATACTGAGAGAAGCATTGATGTGGAAAATTATTGACTTCCCGGATTAAGGGATTTTATCTAGCTGGAGTACAGATGGTCAGAAATCATGTCCTTACTGTATGGGAGAGAACAAAGCATTAATTCTCATTCATGGAAAGAAACCTTGTTATTTTGACTGTCATCGTAGATTTCTTCCAGCTGATCATCCTTTTCGCAGAAACAGATCTAATTTCAGAAAAGGAACAGTTGAAAGGGATGGACCTCTAAAAATGCAATTAGGTTCGGAGTTAAAATCAGTTTTATTTTCATTACCTCCCATCACTTTTGTTCCCACAATAAACCAACAGAAAATTTATGGTTTTGGGAAAGAACACAATTGGATTAAACATAGCATATTTTGGGATTTGCCATATTGGTCTGGTTTGTTGGTCCGCCACATGTTGGATGTCATGTATATTGAGAAAAACTATTTTGATAATTTGTTTCATACAGTTTTGGATATTCCAGGAAAGAGTAATGACAATGTAAATGCATGTTTAGATCTTGCCCAAATTTGCAGGCGTCCTGAACTGGAACTGTTTGATAATGTCATAACAGAAAGGTTTCTGAAACCAAAATCAGCTTATACACTGTCTAAAAAATAAATTTATTATTTTGTCAGTGGATTGCAAATTTGAGACTTCCAGATGGTTGTGCTTCCAATTTGAGTAGATGTGTAAAAATGGTCATATTACTGGATTAAAAAGTCATGATTGTCATGTTATAATGGAATGAATTCTACCCATTGGATTAAGAGTTCTGTTGAATTCTGTGATTTGGGATTCCATAACAGACATCTCTCATTTTTTTCGAGACATTTATGCGGCTATAGAAGATTATGATGCTCTATGAAAACTTGAAGAAGATGTTGTTGTAATTATATTTAAACTGAAAAAATATTTCTGCCGCCTTTCTTCGACTCAATGGAACATTTGATGTTACATTTTCCATATGAAGCCAAATGTGGAGTTCCAGTATAGTTTTGATGGATGTACCCATTTGAAAGATGCATGGAAAAATTGAAAAGAAAAGCATGTAACAAAGTATCTATTGAAGGATATATTGCAGAAGCTTATTTGCAAGAGGAAATATCTTTTTTCTGCTCCCATTATTTTGAATATGAGTATCCTTTAAAACACAACCGAATGGGACAGAACGAGAGGAATATTGATGAAATCGACAATCAATTATCTGTTTTCAACCAGCCAGAGCTTGGGTTTGGTGGAGTTTATGAACGCTGGCATTCAGATGATGAACATCAGAGAGCTCATATATATGTTCTGCTCAACTGTGATGAGATGACATCAGTTGTACTGTAAGTGTTTATATCACTTATTTTATCATTTATGTTACAGTAAATAACTTTGTTTATTATAGGTTGTATGATAATCATATCAAGAATCAAATTCCACAAATTACAGCAGCTGCTCTCGAAGAACGCCGACAGAAAAAATTTTCTTAGTGTTTTCAAAAACTAGTAACATAAATTCTTTATCTTTTACCAACTCATTAAATGTATAGTTTACTATATTGATAATTATTTCACAACTTTTCAGGTGTCTCGACATGCTGATAAAATTGACAAACGGCTGTGTATATTGAGTAACCCACCTTCCAAACTTGTTAAAACTTATAATGAATATGTGGTGAATGGATATCGATTTCACACACATGCATATTGGGAATCAAAAAAACAATGAACAGTGGAGTTAGCTTGAGAGGATCTCATCATTGAGAAAATGAAGTTAACCTTTATGGCATACACGATGAAATCATTGAACTCTGTTATCTTGGACAACATTACATAATCATGTTCAAATGTCAGTGGTTGGATACAGAGAGAGGCTTGCGTGTTCATCCGAATCATGGAATCATCGATATTAAATGTAAAAGTGTTCTCGAAGTAAATGAACCATTCTTATTGGCTCAATAGGCACATCAAGTTTATTACGCAAAGTACCATGCTACATCAAGAGACTTGACTGATTGGTGGAGTATAATATAAATCAAAATTCGAGACAATCAGTTTAGTCAAAGTGAATGTGCTTTCACTAATGTGCAAAGAATTGAATTTTTTCAAGAGAGTACTCAAAATCAATCTTTTTTACAAAGATACTTGAGTATCGATGACGACACCCCACATTTAAGAGTTGGTGATGAAGATGATGTTAATGATGTCACATATGAATTTGAAATGGTAAGAGATGAAGCAACTGGAACTCGAATGGATATCGATGATGTTGAGGAGGAATATGAAGATGACATTGACATATACGAAGATGATGATGATGATGAACTCTGATATAATTACATTGTAGTTATATACAATCATAACTAATATATATGTATATATAATAGTAATTATCAATTATTATCTAACAACATTAACATTTTCTATTTCAGATGGATGATGACGCATTTCGTGAGTTGGCAGATGCTGACCTGCCTTTTGATGTAGATGAGTTGCTGGCAGATGACCCTCAGCCTGCAGGCACTTCAGGGAGTACGTGGAGGGGGCGCGGTCTGGCACGATTGATGATTCCTTACCCCATCCCCGAGCGACGTCCACGTCTTGGGTTTGATCCACGCACATGGATGTGTGATAACCTGTGTGATAACCTGTGGATTTGACTAAGATTTCATTATTCTATTCACATAATAAATGTTTATTATTTTTACAGTTTGTCGCATATAATAGTCGGACAGGGCATCGCTATTTTGCGCAACTATTTCTCTCAGCCTTGGACCACATGGGAGAATATTCCCATTGATGTGCAGCAGGCCATGTTCGGCCATTGGTTGGTACATACGCAAATAAATAATTTTTATTTTGAAAATTATTTCATTTCAAAAATGATATTTTGATTTATTTGTTGGGTTTATGGTATCCGATCGAGGATATCATGCGTGACTCCATCCACGAGGCATGGGAGGTGTCCATGTGTGATCGCTTTCGTCAGTTTTTGCACAATTTATGAAAAGATGCCACGAAGAACACAGGAGTGTCATATTTTTACGAGTCATGTAATGCACACTGACCATAGTATATTTCATCCCACATATGGGATGTATGAGGTGCGCACTGGTTGAGTGATGCCTTTCAGAGGAGATCATCGTTGGGGAGGTAGAATCGGGGGAGACAGGAGTTGACTCATCGAGATGGGAGTCGTACTTTCAGTACTCATAGACAGCATCTGGTATGTACATTAATTATAAATATTTTATATAACTATAAATATTAACAGTTTATTTTTTATTCTTATAGGCTGTCGAGCACCCCGATATTACGGAGTACGACGTATATCAGAGGATGTATAGTGATCCTACTACTGGGGAGCTCAGAGATGATCGTCAGCGTCACATCGTAGTCAGTATTATTTGTTTTCAAGTTTAAAAATTAACTACATATAATATATTAACAATTTTAATTTTAATTTGCAACTACAGGAGTCATATGAGGACGCAACATCACATACCGGGCCTGAGAGTCAGGTCGAGTCATCAGATCAGACCCCTGGCCATCAGTTTGATGAGGCGGCATGGATGTAGGCCACCAAGTATGCCTTCGAGAAGGGCCGAGTAGTTGGTATCAGCTCTCGACTGACTCATGTAGATTATTATGGCAGTGATGTGATGTCGGCGTCAAGCTCGAGAGGAGCTCATGCATCTTCTTCTGCAACACAGTATGAGGATCAGTTGTGATCTCAGACTGCACTGATAGAGAGTCTCTGACAGGAGAAGGAGCAGATGCGTCAGCAGCAGCAGCAGAATGAGGAGGAGCGTCGACGCCAGCAGCAGCTGTACGAGGAGCAGATGAGTCGGTGGCAGCAGCAGCAGCAGGAGCAGATGGAGTACATGCGCCGACTCACTCATGCTTTAGGGATGATGTTTCCTCCACCAGCATCTGCAGATCCCTCCTCCCCCCTCCTTCAGATTAGAGTTTGTTTTTATGTTATAAAGTTTGTTAAATCAAAATATGAATTTTTTTCTATTCGTAGTTTCTGTCTCATTATAAAATATTAATAATATTATATTTTGAAATAAAAATATTAATATAAATAATATTATTATTTATATTTTATAATATTAAATTATATATATATATATTAAAATTTTATAATATTATAATTTAATTATATTTTTTTGTAATATTTGAATTACTTTAATATTAAAATGTAAAATAATTATATTATTTGTATATTAATTAAAATAACTTATTAATAATTTTTTATTTATGAATTATAATTATAATATTATTATATTAATTAAAAAAAATTATTAATATTTTTTTATTTTTTATATTTGAATTATAATTCTATTATTATTATATTAATTAAAATAATTTATTAATAATTTATTATTTTTATTTGTGAATTATAATTCTATTATTATATTAATTAAAATGATTTATTAATATTTTTTATTTTTGAATTATAATTGGATTATTATTATATTAATTAAAATAATTTATTAATAATTTATTTATTTTTATTTTTTTATAGTATTTACGACGGGATAATATGCCCGTCGCAAATAGTATTAATATTATATTAATTAAAATAATTTATGAATATTTTTTAATTTTTTTTAAAATAGTAATTGCAACGGGCCCGTCCCAATTACTATTTTAAAATGTTTTTATAAATATACAGACTAATATTTGTGATTGGAAGGATCATCGTCACTGCTAATACTTTTAGCGACGGGCCTGTCGCAAATAATTGTTGTTGCGATGCCATTTTCCGCAACGGGCTATTTGCGACGGACCCCCGTCGCAAAATCCTATCAGCGACGGGATCCCGACACAAATGCCCCATCGCAAATACAATTATTTCCAGTAGTGATATGGCTGGTTCAACGCCTCCATGAACAATATACTTGGTTTTTCTCTACCACATTTAAGACTGGTTATAGAAATATTATACTGAATAACTATGATAATAATAAGTATAATATAGATTATTTAATGTCATTTATTGATTTAATAATAACTTAATTAATCAAAACAAATATAGTTCAGGATGGTTAGTAAAATAAACCAAATGATCTAAATGTATAGTGAAAACATTTATACAAAATGAATAAGAAATATGTCAGAACACAAATGGATAAATTGAAATTTATGATATTTAAAGGAAATGACTATTATCTCATTTAACATAAGGAGTTTTAGTCAATTTTTAAAATACTTCACTAATTATCCATTAGTGATCGGACCTTGGAACCATAAAATGAATGCCCATAAAAAAAGTAAATTAATCATTATATATCATTTAATTGTTGTAAATTAGAATAAAATAATTATTGAAAATGTAATATATATGGTAAATTATTTAAAATAGTTAATTAATAAATATAATTTTATTATTAAGTATGTTATGTAAAAGTGTAAAATAATTCCAGGAAGAGGTATGGTATCTCGCCAAACTACCCTATTCTCATTTGGTTATGACCTTTTTCTATATAAATCACATTCAATATATTTTATGTTATATATTGATTCTAAATTTTATCTATATTCCTCTTAAATATATACCTATATTGTCCTCCTTTCAATTTTTGTGGATATACAAACCTAATGGTTTTTTTCTTAAATACCTTCATTAAAATCAAACCAGAATAGGGGAATTTTTTTTACATTAATCATTTTATGTAACACTCTTTTAAATCATTTATTCTCAATCATTATTTAAATAAATAAATAAATATATTATATAAACCATTATAATTTACATCTATTTTCAATGAAAATTACATCTTTTAACCAATTCCTTAAATGGACATTTTGAAAAT
The DNA here is from genome assembly GCA_963277665.1 of Viscum album. Lineage (NCBI taxonomy): Eukaryota > Viridiplantae > Streptophyta > Magnoliopsida > Santalales > Viscaceae > Viscum > Viscum album. The sequence continues at coordinate 1,667,437,394 of OY728119.1, forward strand.
TAATTTTTTATACCCAACACTTTAACCATTCTCATGATGCATTATTTTAAATGATCACAAAATATGAGGCATAAACTTAATTATAATCATATGTAAATCCATAATATTTAATTCTATAATTTATATGGTGTCTATAAAAAATCTCCTTAGATTTTGATATGTGTAAATATTATGAAACCCAACACGTTCCTTGGGAAATTCTTATAATTATCCCTTAAATCCAATTTTCATTCACGGAACACAGAGTCATATAACATTATGATGGGAATGACAATATTGCGCTCCAAAGCAATGGATAATGTTTATGTCCCATGATATGATATTTATGGGACAATTATGTAAACATAATACATGATGTGACTCTATCCACCATGTGAGCTTGTCTTGTTTTATCCTTGAACTCTGATTATTCTAGGTTTAATATTGTTCCCACATTCCTTTATTTACATGATCTTATTACTTCATGTTATTTATATCTAGATCCAATATTTTTTTAATGGTTCCTATGAAAATGAGGACTATGTAAATTTATTAAAAATATTGACCTACATGAGTTTGTACTATGATATTTCATGAAAATGTCTATAATGAAGAGATTTAAAATCAGAAGGAAGGATTTAAAACCAATTGAGATTCATATTTATTCCATTTTTATCAAGACCATCATCAAAAAAATTTACTCTTGACAAGAATGTGTGATGATGTAGTTTAGAACATATCAGAATCATTTTCAATCCATCCATCGAGAAATGTGACTCCTATAGAGATGCATGAAAAATTTCTATTATCCTGAGCAATAATATTAAAATACCTTCCCAACCAAAAATGTTTGCAGCCTTTATATTTTGAAAAGGAGAACACATTGATCTCACTGAGAATATTTGGTTCATGATATGATGTAACGCCACCAGAACCCTCAATTTAACCATGAATTAATCAATATTAGTCATAGAAGAGATCCCCACAACCACATGGACTATTATTATAAAAAACACCATCGTAGTTAAATTTCATTTTGTTTCGGAATGTAGAAAGACATAGAACATAAAAGGTATTGACTCGGGGTCTGATGAAACTTATTGCATAATCATTTAAAATATGAATATTCATTAATATTATTATCAAAAAAATCATGATTATAGCATTTTGGAATCCCTAATAGATTCATTTAACCTCACGTTGGAATATTATAATCTAAAAATAAAACTAATATATATATATATATATAATTATTAACACCATAAAAAATAATTTGAATAATTTCTAAAAACATAAGATGAATAATATGAGTGAGTTGTGATGAGAGGTAAATTGTTCCATATTGATCCAGCTAACTGATCAAGACTCCAGTTGGAATCATCAATTCAAACAGGTTAAAAATAACCATCCATAAATCTAAATCTATAGAACAATGAATAAATATATTATTTGAGTCTTTTCTATTATGAATACATAGAAAACACACGTGGTAGAGGGAAACACAAATTATTTTTATGCAAGAATCCATGGAAACATAGATTTGTATATGTCTCAATTACTATAACCCCTTGATTTCTTGGGAACATTTTTTTCTGAATACATTAATATTAATTTAATTATTTAATTTAAATAAATATACCATTCCTTTCAGTCATCACAATCTTTACTTGTTCTACACGCAACACCGACTTGGCGCACGTTACATGAAACATCTAGTTTTCACAAAACATCATTTTATAAATTCAAATATTTAATAATTTTTAAATATTATTAATAATATTTTTCTATAAATAATTTTTTTTTCAATGAAAAAAATACTTTTTTGAAAAGTCTTTATAGGTGTATAAATACTAGTATATCAAATGAACTACTTTTCATGTACTTATATGAAATCATTAATATTAAACATTAAAACTATTAGAAATTTAATTTTATATAATAAAAAAATTTCTGAATTTGAAATTCCAAAACTAAATTGTTGAAAATGTTTAGTAGTTTAATGAGAAGGACCATATTTTGATGTGTTGTGAAAAAATAATGCACATTAAAATGAAAAAAATTCTTCATTGAAATCATTTATAGTGTAAAATTATATATTTGATTGGTTTTAAAGTATAATTATATCATTTTTAATCAATTACTAATATTTAGGTCATTATAATCAATTTCATTTTAAAATTGAAAAAAAAAAATTAGTGATCTTTTCAATGTTTTTACTTTAAAAACAATTTTTCACGTTTCATCAACAGGATAAATTATTAATTTGGTTTAGAAAATTTTGTATTTTTATTTGATACAAATGAAATCCATATATTGATTCATAATTTTGAGTTTTCAAAATATGTCCCTTTTATTTTTGGACATTAAAATAGTTCCTTTAGTATTAATTTCTATTACGACAATAAATGATAAATTAGGTAATTAAAGGTAAAAAATTATGATCAAAATACTTTAAAATTACCATAATAATTTTCCTAATTAAATTATATCAGTGTCTTATAACAATGTTCATTCTTCAGTATATTTTAGGACGACATGGATCTAGTTGGACTAAATTAATTCGTTTATAATATTATACAAAAAGAGAAGTCATATTTTGTTACACCCTTGTTTTTATCACATAATGTTTTTTAATAATAGAATATATAAGTAATTTTTTCAACTATAAATGCTATTCAGTATTATAAAATGTTTACCAAAATTATTTTTATTTAATTATTATATATATAAATAATATATAAATTATATGGTGACACATTAATTAATTAGTTATTGATTCATTAATAAAAGAACAAAAAAATGAAATTAAAAACATTAAAATAAAGATAATTTTATGTATTTAATATCATTAATGAATGTTATGGATTTTTTGGACATGTCATCCATAATTTAAAGGATTTTTTTGAACTAATATTGTTATTATGTTATTTAGAGAATTTCAACTAATGAATTGTTTAAAAATCCACATTATTGATATTTTAAAATAATTAACATTTTATTAAATGATATAAAATTCATTAAAATTCAATGTTCTTCCAAAATATTTTTCTAGAACATAAAATTTCCGAAATTACTTACTCATTTTCAGTTTTCTATTTTTTGTAAATATTTTAACAAAAATAATCAAATTTCAGTATATTAGATTCAAAATTAAAAATGTAAAATAAGTTTTAAATAAAAATAATAAGTATAAAAAAAGGAAAAACTTGTCTAATTTTAATCGGATGTATTATTGTAGACCCGTCCCAAACATATATTAGCAATAAATAAATTTTGGACTGTTTGGTATAAAAATTTAATTTATGGTGTTTTAATATTTTTGGATCTTCTACGAGTGACCATTCGCTCTCCTAAAAAAACAAACCTCCCTACTCACTTAGTCACACCACCTTGATTCATATTACTCAACCAAAATGTGAAAAATTTTCATCCTAACATCCTTTCCCATTTTTTGAGGTGTTTTTATTATCAAAATACCAAATTTTGTGTCCCTAAGAGAATATCTAGATGGAGCTCATTATAGAATATTTACTATTTTTTACCAACACTATCAAATGTATTTCTTCTTATAATTTATTTTCATGTGTTGTTTTTTTTATAAATTAATAACTATAGTATCAAGAATATTATGAGAAGTGATTATGATCATGTAACTACCAAATTTCACATTTTTTCAATTCCAGGAAAATTGAAATTCTCATGTTTGTGAATATAAAGCCTACGGCTTCCATGTCATGGTGTAATTATGTTTTAATCACCACATTACATAGATGCATATAATGTTGGAAATAATAATTGTATGTGACTATTTTTACATGAAATTGATTCATTAAAAATATATACTGTACATCCACTTCCATTTTAATTCACAATTATGATAATGATATCATCATTCGTGTATACCTATGGCCACACATTTCCACAACATGAGGCGATTCATTTTCCATGATTGTTATTAGATAATTATTATATAAATTTTTATAATGAGTATCCATGAAAATTATTACCTTAATATTATTCTGTAAATGAAATAAATATATCCTCTCTGCATAAACTATTAATTATACTAAAAAAACATAAGAAAATGAATTAGTAAACACCTGGATGAAAAGTAATAATGAAATATTATTAGAAAATTTGAGATAATAATATCATAGATTATATCCTATGATTATGGTTATGAAAAAATTTAATAATTTTATTTAATCCATTATAATTGAGTTTCAGATACGTATGATGGAAATCGTACTTAAGCTAAGGGTTAATTTTAAAATCTCTATATTATCTAAGGTTTTTTATATGCTAGTATTTACTATGATTTCTTTTCAACCATGTCCATGATTCAAAAAAATCTATAATATTTTTACTATTCATCAAATTTGTTTAATGTTCTTTTAAACGATTTATGATTTTTCATTTAATTGTTTTAAAGGATTATTTTTTCATTTTCCCAATGACGTAATTTTTTCTTTCTAAAACGGTATAAGAGGAATGTTTTTTAACAAAGAAGGTTTTAATAGATTTTTACTCTTTAATGGAACCTTATTTTATGTAATAATTACATAGAATATTATAATGATATTTCAAATAAATGTTTTCCTTTTAAAATTTCAAATCATTTCAATTAAATAATGTATTTTTCGAAGAAGAGATGATTTTTTCCTCATGAATTGTTTAAAAGTCCTTTAAAAACTATTTTATATCTTGGATAACATTGTTTGATGTCACTTATGTTTTATTGGGGATGTGATTCAATGTTTCAATTATAATTATTTGTATTGATTGTTATTTTTATGATGGAATAATCTTTATGAAACAAATTTATATTTTTTGGTTATGTTAGGATTTCATAATTTTTATGAAACCCATTTCATTCCATGGGTACTTATATGATACATGCTATATGTTCTTGTGACATTTGTAGGTATTATATTATTTTGTGATATGTGGGACCTTTATCTCCATCAAATACTTTGGGAAATTATTTAATTGTAATGAAAAGAAAAATATAGTCTTAGAAGTGAAAATTGACTAATACGATGGTCATGGTATTGAACTGTGACACCCAATATAGTATGGGATGTGATCCCATACATCAAAGAGGGAATTGGAAATGAGGGATTGAATTCTATGAGAATAATCATTATAGGCTTATGTTTCTTAAAAAGTTCTATGTTTTATTTCTATGATATTATTTCATGGATCATGTTCATTATTTCTATATAATTCATGTTATATGAACTAACAATCTTTATTTAATGATTCCTATTTATCTTATATTATATATAGGGTATCCAATTTTATTTTCATGATTATATTCCCATACCCTTATGAACATGATTATGTTTATTTATCTCCATTTTCCCTTACTGATCATTTGAGATCATCACCATTTATATTTCCTTGAACCCATGATATGATAATATGTATTATGATTTATGTGTCTGAGAATGGTGATATTTAAGAAAAACCATGTGAGAGATAATGTATCCTAATTACTTAGTAGTGTTTTTTATATATGCTTCCAAATGAACAATACTAATGTTTTGAATGGGTGATTTTTTGTGTAATTAATTATGTATTCTAAAAAAGTAAATTAATGTTATTGTTTAAAAAGAGAGGGTCTTTATAATAACAGAGTAAGAAATTAGGACCTAATATAAGCCTTGTTGAAAAAACTAATCAAAGTGTTATACATATTGGAATCCATAATCATGGACTAATAAAATAGGGAAATGGATTGAATCCAATTTTTCATTGGTTCTCAAATAAAAAAAACCACCAGTGGAGAAAAAGTGTACTCTTTGATGATTACATTAATATTATTCTTCACTCCAATACAATTATTCAAGAATATTTTATTTTATGATCTCACGTTATGTAGTTTTTCTCATATGATATTCTTATTCATCATGTTTATTCGCTTATTTGGATTTATTGCCCACCCATTTATTTTATGTATTCCCCAGTTTATCATATATATTTTAGAAGCTTAATGGAATCTAGGAGCACATTATGGGAATTAACTTTAAGTTATTTTATTTCAGTTTCATTTTGATGATTTCTGAAACTATTTTTCCAAATGCACTATGAATTTCAATAATTGGGTTGTGTTTATTGGTTTCTAATTTTAAAAACCACATAATAATATGTATAATAGTCTTGGTAAACTATATTAATTATCTTGATCAGACAATTCATATAGTATAAGGGTTTGGGTGTTTCTTCTGGTGTATTATTTTCTAGTTATTCCTACTAGTAAAACATGACTGATTTTTTTACATTGATATAACATATTGTCCATAAGAATCAATAATTTATTTCAACTTGAGGGATTTTTTATTATAGATAATATTTTCTTATGTATATTTCTTATTATGAAATCATGTTTTGTATTTTGGTGGGTATTTCTAGCTTGAGGTGTATGGATTGTTTTTATTTCCTTTTCTTTAATTTTATTTCAGAACATATGTTGTAATTTCCTCCCACTAACCATTAATATGGTAACTAGGCCGATGTTTCACATTTCCTTAAGCATGCATCCATGTATTCCATAGGATTCTAACTAGAAGTTTGGGTCTAATGATGTGATAATGGGGAGACCATACCCATGAGTTCAATCCATTATCCTCCTTCTTCCCTCCCTTGGCTCTCTTTGGCTCGACGGATTTTTCCTCGGGAGCTCGGAACTGTGCTTCGTCGGATCTGGGTCCAGGCGGCTTCTAGGTTTTGGTAGATCTGTGGCGGCTCTGTGGTTTTCAGGGTCCCGTTGTTATATCCGAAGTAGCTCGGGGGGCGGGGGGCTTTTTTCTTTTGGATTTTTGGTGGTGGTGTGCAGCTATAGTGATCGTTCTCCCACGGTCTTTGCGACACTGGTTGATCAAGAGGTTTCCTTAAGGATTGAAGCTTGTGCTTCGGTGCATCCTCCTCTGGTGGTCTCATCCCCTCCTTGATGATCTCTTCTACTTCTCATGGATGGCACGATTTGGACTACAGCGAGGGATTTCATGGTTTAGATCTTTCCAGATACAGCTCAGGGAGGTGTTTCTGGGGCAGATCGGCTCAGATCTCTTCGGCGGAGATGCTTCCTCCGGTTCGGTGTTGGGCCCCCAGTCTCATGTGATGGTGGTTTGGCACCCGTGTTCCTAGGTTTTCTTTCCTCTTCCTTGTCTCTACGGTTGATGAAGGATGTTTGTGTGGAGGCCGGGTCCCTCTGGTTGGATACGGCATCCGGACCTACTGGCTTCATATTTTCTTGCACTGGTTAAAGTTGGTTTTTTTCTTATGGTGATGAATATACATTACAATGCAATCGTTAGTGGAGCACAGTTGAAGGTTGCGCATTGTTGAAGGTATTACGGTGCTGTTTCCTATGATGGGTCTCTCTGACAGCCTGATTTTGAGATGATGAATGATGGCAGTGAGCTGAGATCGAGGAGGTGCTGCATCACAAGCGTGGATTGCTCTTGTTTTTGAATTTTGAATTTAAAATTGTATGAGTCTGATGATGCGGTTGAAATTGATGTGTGTTTTTTGGGTGCTAATTCTCCTTTGTGGTTTTATAATGATGAAATCATGATGTTATGAAGTGGTTAAGTGGACGTGGTGAAGTCAGGTATTGGGTAGTGAAAACCCTTAATCCGGACTTTAGAAAATGGAAAAAAATGATTTGTAGTCAGATATAAAAGATAATGAATAAAATTTTATATTTGAAGCAGTAAAAATTGTTAAAAAAATTTAGCAGAAGAATTTTATAATGTGAATTCATAAGATATGGACAACACCAACATACAATAGATGCGTGCATGTCTCGATGATAATAAAAAAATAAATAAAAAATTATATAAAATGTAATAGTATTGTACAGGAATATGAAAAGAAATGAGATCCTCGAATGTAAACTCCATGAGTATCATGTGGATCTGATCAGTCCTATGATCATACATCCCATGTGAAATCTAAATAGCACAAGCAATCATCCGAGGTACTGCAAATAGAAGGTCTACTCATGTGCCCCAGAGTAATGGCGACACAAGTAGAGTGTGAGGTATAAATATGAGTTGTTTTCTACCCCTGGTGTCTAACACTAAATATATTATGTTAATGATGTTTGTAAATATAAATAAAATAGTGTGCAGTTTATATATGAATGTACAAACAATACTGAAATATTCACACAAGTAAGGTATGGTTCCAATTAAACACCTGGCCGACTCAACATTCTTCGGATCATGTCTAGAAATAATTTATTATTAGTTACCATATTAAAATAGTAATAATACATACCTTTTATTGATATATATCACATCCACCTATAATAACCAATTACATTCAAACATTAACTTCAATATACCTAGAATACTAGTTGCTAGTTGGACCAGGCAAAACTCAGTAATCCATAACTAGTTTGAATTATCTCATAAGCCCTAGAAATAGGGTACACTCCATATATCCCAATAGAATGTGAGTCATAATGTAAAGGCATTTTGATGATGGGTGATAAATCATGTCATCAATCTAAATAGAGAGTGTGGAGCCTTAATGCATGTCTTATATTGTATCACTGGTTTGAGACTCCCTGAATCAACACCCAATTTCACAGAGTCTGATTGTTCATCATTCTCAGCAAACCCCTTAACATTGTTCTAGATAGAATTTATGGTGTAATGATATGACAATAACAATTACCAGATCCCTGAGGCATTACCTACCATTTCTTATATTTAAAATCCCATTTTATAATGATGTCAATCACAAATATATTATACCATGTACTAGAAATGAAATGATTGGTGTGGACATACAACCCTTTACAGTCTATCACATTTATATTATTTAATTTAATAATTGAATTCATCCATCATGAACATTCCATTTCATTTAATATTGTCCAACTACGACAAGCTTATTAAATTAAAATAGGATTCATGGTCATACCACCCAATTCAAAACCATTTAAATAAAAAAATATTACATAATCAAAGGAAGAAATCCATCATGTAAATCCATCCCATTTATACAAAATCAATTTAAAGAATCATGGATTGAAATTTAATTTCCTTGGGACAAAGAGGCCCTTAGGAGGTAATAAGGTTATCTATGAAATTACTTTCATGGGTATTCCCATTTATAAATAATGTTAATAAATTAGGAGGTTATTTGTTCAAAATAATCATTTATCAATGGATGTCAATTCTATTTATGAATTAGAAGAGAGTTTATGTATTAAAAATGACTTAGATATATCCAATAAGTCAAATCATTGACCCAATATCATTATAAACTAAAATAATCAATTTTTAATTGGAATTATAGAATGACTAATTTTATGTGTTTTATTATAACTAAATTACATTGTTTATAAAAAATTAATTTGACACAACTATGAATATAATTTAAGGACCATAACTCAATTCACTAAATTAATAATTTTTTTAAAACTAATATGAATGAAAATTTAGTTATACTATAAAATGTATAATATAAGAGGTTACCTTACCAAATGAAAAAATCTATGGAAGGGGAAATTTCATTTATAAACCATGTCAAATTAGTAGAAGAAAATTTGGGCATCTAAACCATTTAATTTAATAGGTTAAACTATGGAGGCACACTAAAGATGTGTCTTTGATTGAGATTCCCAAACAGTAAATAATCAAAATCATTCAATAGGTGAAATAGAATGCATGATGATCAATTTAATATGAAGTAACAAATTTAAACAAATGTGATAATGGACGATGTGCACTAAAACGATGATATTATTAAAATGATTGAAACCCTTTAAAAAATACATATACTTACTACCTAAATAGAAGGACATATCACTCATCTAATAACATGTTCTAATTTGGTATAGTATGGAAGAAATCTATGAAATTGACATTCACCCTAAAAATAAGGAAAATGATCTTGCGCCTTGATAAATTTGTAGAGGTGATACTAATTAAATAGTGATTAAAAAAAGAATAAAGGTCATAATGGTGTGGATAAATATTGGTAGAAGGTTCTTGATTTATGAAACTGGTGAAAGAGATCTCATTAATACATGAATAAGTATAGGAGTAACCAACAGAGGAAGAGTATAAGGATACACATACCTAAGGAGGAATGAAATGGGAGAATGAAACATATGATTACTTTAAGGGGAAAATGATTTTACCCTCAAAACTGGGTAACATTGTTGTGCTACATAGTTTATCCAAAATTTGCATCGACCATTAAATATCCATTCATTTTATAAACACCCTTTAATGGTTTTCCCAAAAATATTTTTCCAACCATGAACCAACAATGTGCCAAATTGTGCAAGGGTATTTCTTAAGATAAACTAACTTTGCGGTATCGATCTAGATTTTGTGTTAAATATTCACAGAACATGTAGGCACTTCTTCTCATCATTTACAGCCAAACATTTTACTCCTAGGGGGGACATAGTATTAGAAAAACTATGTTCCATGTACATAAATTCTAGGAAATGAGATTTTTGTCCCTCGTTCTCTTGAAACATGATGAGACACTATGAAAATATAACGACCCAAACATTTGTTAATTGAAATTCATCTTGATCTATTTAAAAGTCTTATTGTGTAAAATGGTTATATAAAACATATACACTTCATTGGTTTTATGTTTTTGGATTTTTAAATACTATTAATAAATCACACAATTTCTAATATATTCGTTGAATAGTGATCACATTATTAGAATAAATAAAGGGCTTTATCATATCATATTTACATGGAAAAAGGAAGTGATGACATCATCCCGTAGAATTTATAAATACGAAGCACATATGTTAGAGCTCAAAAAGTAGGTAGCATCACCGGGCTTCTCTTTTTATCAAGCACATGCCAATCTTCAACATGTTAAGATTTAATGGAACTACCTACGGGAGAAGTGGAGTGTAACAGAGATTACCACCCGAGCGATGTTATCCTAGCCACATCCAGAGTCTTTCACCACAACAAACTTTACCCTTATTTATTATGCGAGTGTTATAAGGGGTTATGTAATAGGACCATATATCTATGATTATGTGATTTATTTTTTAATATAAACAATATAAATTCATTTCATTATTGTTAATTTATAAATGGTTTTCAATGAACAAATTTTTTTTAGTTAATAATCGATTATGAAATATATATTTATGAGTAATTGTATTTTGGGAAGTAAATAATATTTTAATAAAATATTGTAATTATTTTATTAAATATAAATGATCGAATAATTTTTATGTATACAATTATAAGGTTTATTAAGATTTAAAAACTTTTTTTGTCAAAACCCATGAATTTTCAATAAATGTCAGTTTTTATTTTAAAAGTGAAAATTCACATATTTGGAAAATAATTTAGGTAAAATGTATATTATTTTTGGAAGCAGGATGTTGAAATTGTCCAATAGTGAATTTTTCATATTTTTATGAGAGAGTTGAATTTTTGGGCAAAAAATAACTTTCATTTAAATATATAATGTATTTTATGATATCATAATAACCCAATAGTGATGTAATAAAATACTATAAAATATAATTTTTGGCTAATATATGTTTTAACTTAAATATAATGTGATTTTTAATTGTTTTATTAATTTAATGGCGCCTTAGTGGACCCTCCATGACTTATAAAACATTTTAACTTTTAAAATGATTTCTTTGAGAGTGTGACTCACCTCTACATAACCTTGTCTAATATATGAAAAATTTCCACCATTGTAAATATAAAATTATTTCTTCCACTCACATTGGGAATAACCATTGTTAAAAACCATTGGATGGTTTGTGGATTGATTAGTTTAATGTGTGGTGTCCAAACCCTAAATAATAAAAAATTACATCACTTTTTCTATATAAACCCCCATATGATCCCACTTGTCTTCATTAAAAACCCTTGGATCACATACCAACTCTACCATTCTCTCTCTAGTATCCTCCCAAGGTTCCCGAAGCTATCAAGAAATCTCTCTCAAGCCTCTCCCAAGCCTTTGAATCACACATCCAAGTAAGGAATTTCAATATTTTTCATTTTTGTCCAAATATATTTATATTGTCATACCAACTTATTTTAAATTAATTTTTTTGGGTATTATTTATCACCTCCCCATACGTTTCTATTTATGATTTAATGATTATAAACCCCTTTTCACTCATTAATTCCTCCGATGTACACCTGTTACCATGCATAAATTTAGAAAGAGATTTCTTTTTTTCATAATTTTGTAAACATATATTTATGTTGTTATACCCTAAAAATATAAATTAAAAAAGTTGGGGGTATTATTTCAAACCTCACACATACTTATCTATTTATGATTAAATGATGATTGGACAATTTAGCTCTCATTAATTCCTCCCATGTACACTCATTACCATGTTGAAATTCAGTAAGGTATTTCTTCTTCTCTCATTTCTTGTCCAAGTTTCTTTATGTTTCTATACCCATGTATTTTTAATAACAAATGTTGGGTTATTATTTCAAACTAACCCAATACTTCACTCATTATGTTTTAATGATTAGATACCGCTTTATCCCCCATTAATGACTCTGAATTATACCAGTTACCAAGCTGAAATTCCGTAATGAATTTCTATATCCTCATTTACATTCAAGTGATTCTTTTGTTTTATGAATCTAAATTCAATTATATATTAAGGGAATAGTATATATATTACCCCCATACTTTACATTACATGTACATCTTATGTGACACCTATTTCTCATTCTTCAACCATTTTTATGAATTCTTATGTCATACTGTTATGTTTCCATAATTGCCCCATGATATTCCAAGCCAAAGTCATTTGGTAGTAAATACCTTTCCCATTTCTCTATCAGGGGTATTAAAATTTATGAACATTTACTTATTGATTATATAATTTCATTTGAATATTTCAAATTCTTTAATCATAGAATATCTTATGATGTTTAAGGATTACATGTTATAGGATCCATGTGGATCACTTAAACATGACATGAAGCATTTAAGAGGCGTGTGCCCTGATAACGCTCCAATGCATTGTGTAAAGATTAGTATCATTATACGTCAAGTGAATTAAGTTTTTACTCATTATAATTCAATTTAAATGATGTTTTACTAATTCTACATGTTCAATGAGCCCTGTCTCATGATAATATCATGATATATGTTGTCGCCACATTTTAATGTTATGATAATCATGCTATATTAGGATTTTTCTTCATGTTTCTCTTATTCTCCATTGATATGACTATTGCATAAAATGTACTATATTATTCATGTTATTTCTTGTTTAATACCTTACTGGGATTTACATATCAACTCCTTCATTCTAATTTCCTCAGGTTATCCCATGTAGTGCTATGTACGAAGAAATGTGTTTGGTCATGTAAACAATGTTTTCAATAAATATGTGTATTTCATGTTTTAAGTTTTTATATAATGTTCATAAGCCCCAAAAAAACAATACCACTCAATTTTCTATGTCGTAAAAAGTGAATATTTTATATAATAAAGTTATTTATGAGTGTGAAATAAAGATATAGGTTGTTATAGTTGGTATTAGAAGATAGATTAAGCTATTTTTTGGATTTGAATTAGAAAACCCTAGTGAATGTCATAGGTATAAGACTATGTATAATAAAAGCATTCTTAAATATTTTTGAGTATTTAGTAACTGGGTTTTCATGAACATATATCCTCTTATGGATATGAGCAGGTAGATGTAGATCGGGAGCAGATGCATCTCGGGGTAAAACTAGAAAATACCACATTGACTTTGAATCAAACGAGAACTAGTGCATGAAAATGGGCCTTTATGAACTATTGGTTATAATAATCTTAGGAGATATGCTTTGGTAAATTAATAAGCTTAATAGAAACCATTATTATGGGAATAAAAAATTCCTCGTAAGAATATATGTCTGGATGTATATCATGGATAACATAGATTGAAGAATATAAATTCATAAGTTAAAGTAATAAAAGTAATTAATAAGTCATCCTTTTTTTGTCATTGGATTACACTTTATGTGTTACCCCTAACATTCCTTTTGTTCTCACCAATGGCCGGTAATAGGAGGACTCAGGATAACAACTAATGCGAAGATCAATGTGACAAGTGTTCTAATGAGATTCCCAATCCAAATGGATAAGGAATCACAAACGTTTTCATAATACTCTCTTAGTTAACTCATGTAATGAATATAAACATGGGACATGAGGAAAGTTCAACCCCCACCACCCAAAAATAGAACAAGTCACAATTCAGAGCTTCATGAGATAAAGGCCTCCTTGTTTTAATGGATCATCAGTTCTGTAAAATATTGAACCATGGATAAAATCCATTGAAAAGATTTTATTCATCCTTCAATGTTCCCAAAATCAGAAGGTTATTTTGGATGCTTATCATGTGGAGGGTGAAATTTATCAATGTTGTACATTGATCCAAAATAAGAAGCCTAAGGATGGGATTGAGGCATTTGAATGGAATGATTTCCAAAAAAAATAATTAATATTTTCCTTACACCCATTGACTTAATATGGAAGGGGACTTTCTTTCCCTCAAGAAAAATGAAGATAAATCCATTGGAGAATATGAGGAAAACATAAAAATGCATTCACAATATGCCTCTGGATTTTTCATTACTCCAGAATGAAAGGCTGACAGCTTATTTTGTGGGATAAAACCTAACCCAAAAAATCCCAAGAGATCTTTGACATTTAGAGATATGGGGAAATTGTCCGATGTTCCCTCAAGGTTGAAATGGAGATCGACTAATCATAGGGTTATCACGGGGATAAGAAGTGTAAGGTGGAAATTAATTCTGGTGGTTTGATGGATAAATCCAACGGTGCTAAGAATGTAATGCCCCGACACCGGAAGCCTAGAGTCGGTGAATTATTTTGTATCATTGGCATGGTCAAAAAAATAAAGTCTCAAAAGACCGATAATTTTAGTATCCTTGGAAGAACTAGATACATTCCTAAGGTTTACATTACATCATAAAATGGAAAACAACAACGACACTATTTCCATAGAAAACATTGAGATCCAATACACCACCTCTGCAGGTCAGTAATAATATACTTCTTTTGCAACCTGGGAAAAATAAAACATAGAAAGGGGTGAGCTCAGACCCTTTGTAAGGATTACATTATAGAGGAACCATTAAAAAATAAGCCTAAACATTTGAGGCAATGTATAAGACAAAAACAAAACCCTTTAAAACTTGAACTTAAGCATAATATAGAAAAGATGAAATCAAATAATTCCATTTACTTATTCACATGGATATTCTACTAGTCAAATAATCACATGCAATATCAATATACACTTTCATAATGATGGAATGCCTAATGCCAGACTTTTATAACCGCATAGTCAAGGCCTTGTGCCAAGACTACAAATATGATTATTTCAAGGCCTTATTTGAAGACACTAGTTTGTCTCATTAGACCCACCAATGCATCAAAGAGCTATAGTGGTCTCCACCCATCACTTACTAAGTCCATTACATTCCTCATATGAACATGTTTAAACATAACATAATCATTCGTATTATATCTAGCACATGAAATGTCAAAACTTTCTCCATAAACCATGAATGGTATACAAATAACACAACCAAAGTTAATCATTTCACAAAACCTTCAATACAATATGGATTTTTTGTATCATAATAAATCAAATTCAAATAAGCTTAATATCTGTCAAAGGATGTGGACATAAGAGAAATCAGAACTATTTCAGAGTAACATCTCTTTTTTAAAATAATTTTAAAGTCACATAATTATAAAATAAATAATTTAAATTGAAAAAATTATTATAAGCTTTTAAGGGAATCTTTGACAATTTTATAATGGCGGAAAATAGCCACACCCACCGTATAAGTCCAAAAAATACATTCTTACCTTAATTTTGTCAAAAATGTTAAAAAGGTCCTTGTTTGGAAAATGATGGAAATATTCCTTTATAAACATATTATAAAAATTCAATAAATGTTATCAGTGAATTTAATTGATATTATATAAAATAGTAATAATTTTTTGAAATACATTTTTATGAAACATGGAAGTGGATGATAAAGAAGTCCGAGTAGATAATTACGTATAAACAATCTCGGATAATGAAGAGACTGCGAAATAAATCCTTACCACATTGTAATAAATACATTCATATGAGAAAATGTTAATAACAACCAAATAATTCACAGAATACCATGAATGTAAAGAGAATCATGATAATATATATCAAATGGCTGTACAGAATACCCCACATGCAATAAATATTTGGCGAACAATGGAAGTCTCACAGAATTAATTGTGAGATAAGAAACCCCTTACATTGTACTTTTTCCTTGGTCGAGGGTAGGTTAACCTCCTCTATAATGGTTACATAATTGTTATTAAATTATAAAATTATCATATAGATTAATATGATATCATATATGATCTTTTAACATTGGTTTGTTAATAATATCTTAGTATTATCGTCGTTTCGGGTGTTAATAGACTAATTCTCCTTTATATTCTTTGTTATGTGAGTTATATATATCACATATGCAATGAATCTATTTCATATAAAAATTATATCATGTCTCTAAACATTATTTTTAATCAAAAAATAAAATTTAGTCTTGAATGGAAACGATGGGGAATGAATCTCATCATGTTCATGGAGACGGTAATCCATATGTACGCACAAGTGACAATATCATTCTTTTGATATTAAAATAAACTATAATTTGATGGTATATCATATATGAAGAATAATTATCATGTTATATTTATTATTTACATCAATTACATGTCATTATTATACCCATCCATATAATAATGTATTGAATATCAATTACACCACGACGTGGAGATGGAAAGCCATACATACGCACATATGGTGACAAGTCATTAAAATGATGGATATAAAAATGAATGTGGTTGTAACATATTTATAATAACATCACATTGTATAGAAGATACTGGAGTTATTAATTTAGAATGGAAAAAACAAAGAAATAGGAAGTGGAAGAAGAAAGGAACTTGAATGAGGTGATGAGATATTTACCTCTTCTTCGGGTTCTTCCTTTTGATTTGAACAAAAGGGATCCATAGGATGGATTTATGACTAATGGAGGGACACTAGAATTATAGAAGGATAGTTTGGAGTGTATTTGGGTAGATTTTGGCCGTGAAAAAAGGCTTTGAAGTTGTGAATTTTAGGGAAGGGGGAGTGACCTTCTATAAGAGGGGTGAGGGCACCTTAGGAAAAACTATAAATATTATTTTATAATAAAATCAATTTCGGTTTATAATGTCTCAAAAATTGATTATTTAAAGTCAATGGTGTGTATAGGTCGAAAACCACTATTATAATAGGTTTTAGAGAGGTTTGGGTTTCTATATTAACCTCATCTTTTAGATATAACTCTTAGTTAAATAGTTTGAGATTTACCATGTCATTTTATATTTTTGTATTATATGGATAATAATATTACTATATACATCAAGAGAAACCCATGTGGTTCATTAATGATACAAATATTATTATAAAACTCCTTTGGATGAACCTTAGATTTTATGGAATATAATAGCAATTAATAATATAATATTTGTATTAAAAAACTCTTTTATGTCAATTTTGACACTATTTGGTATTTTGTTTTTTCTAAATTCATAACCGCATTATTACTTCGAAAACAATTAATATAACCAACCCTAATATGTCATGTTAACCTATAAAAATAATTTAATTCATAAAAAGTCTCAAATTACATTTCTTTGGATATTTATAGTATCAATTAGATTAATATTTCATTAATTAGGTAATTACTGCATCATCATTGTGTCATTAATAAATTAAATTATTTAATGCCTAAAAAATATAAATAAAATAATATTATGTAGGAAATATTTCTATCTTTCTAATGAGTATTTAGAGTAGAATTTATCTTATGTTTAACCCTATATTAAAAATATTTTAGTTATTAAAAGTGGATTTTAATTCTTTTAACTATTCTTTCAATTAAATAATAATAAATGTCTTCATCTAATCCAGGTGGACCAAATGGGTTCATATTTTATTCCTAAGAATTATTTGGTAGAATTATACTTATCCAATAGAATTTGGAAATGATTTAGGGTAATTATAATATTATTTTTACCCTTAATTACCCAATTTACTTTAAACTGTGGTAAATAAAAGTAAAAAAGCTACAATTCACCAAAAATTATTTTCATCTTATTGAACGAAATTTTACTTACTGATATCAACCGTGTCTCTTTGATTTGTGAAATTCCATTCATAGAAGCGGTAAAATTATTTTTAATGTAAATTTTCAAATTCTCATAGGAGGTGGGTAAAAGACGATGAAAAGTTCAATAAAATTCTTATATATCTAAAAATATTATAAACTAACTCAAATGAATTAAATTTAACATATATAGGTATTATTTATCTATTTTGACCTAAAATAAATTTAAATAATATAAAAAATTATTTAAATATAAATTTGGTTTTAAACTATAACTTAATGTTTTTCACTATTCATAAAAAAATAAATGTTTTCAGAAACATACCAAAAATTCACCGTAAGATAATTTTGATATTATGAATTCAAAAATAATCTCTATTTTACCAAATTAAAAATATTGAAATATCATTTATTTTTATAAAATTTATTCCTGTTTTCGAAACCAAAATCCGTATTTTTATGAAATAATAACTACCAAAAGATTGACATTTGTTTATGTCCAATTTCAAAGTGAAATTACTTACAATGACAAACATTGGATTAAATGGTAAAAATATAATCTAATTATACATACATACCATTCATATGTATAGTTGAACACTATAAATTATTTTGATTAAAAAAGTTGTTTTCAGCTAAAATATATTATTTTTCACTATTCACCCAAATATGAAAGTTATCAGAAAACACGAAAAATATATTGAAACTGAATTCTCTTGTCTCGATCCCAATGAAGAAGTTTATTTTGTCAAATTGGATACATATAAGTTTCAAATATTGGATTTAAAAAGGGATCTCCATTAAAAGGCGGTAAAATTTCATTTTTTGAAAAATATTTCTTTTATCTGAAAAAATTAATTTGTCCGTACATTATTTCTAAGAAACTCTTAATATGGATTCAAAAATTATAAGGGTAATATAAAGTTCAAAATTCTGTTAATACTATTTATAACCGCTTTTGAACGACTAGTTTGGTAAGTCATGGTGCGCTTGAACTCGATGTTGTGTGTAGTTTATGTTATTGAAATCTTGGGGTGTTACATTCTTCCCTCCTTCAATAAATTGTTCCCTCACAATTTTTAAAATTGGGCATGGGAATATAATGTAAATTCCCACATTTGCAGAAGATTCAATAAAACTATCACCTAAAAAGAAAGAAAGATAAGTACAAAGGTCACCCAATATAACCCATACAATGAGTCCTTGTAGAAAAACATGGATATGGAAGATAAAATAAGTGTCATGTTCTGATGGAGAGGGATAGAAAACATGATCCGGAGAAAGTTAACAACAAGAAAATCACGAACTTGTGATGGGAAAATGGTCATTATTTTCCCATTATAAAAAGTAAATGGAAAACATTTTTTTGTTTTACGTTAAATTTCATAAAGATGAGGAATTTATTTATGAGATTGACTAAGAACATAATGAGAGATACTTAATTTTTAAGTAGAGTTTCATTCTTTAATAAATTTCTACAACTAACTCATGTTTTTTAAACGATCTGTATTTCAGAAGACATGGTCACACCGGAAGAGCTAGAATAAACTTCTAGAGAATCACATGATCCACAAAGGATAATCTATATATTTACGTTGTCTTTAGAGATTAATCAAAACCAAAATGGTTAGTACATGATCTGATGATCCCCCAAAAGGATATTACTTTAGAGAAAGAAACACTACTCATAATTTCTAAAATTAAACAAACAATACCCTAATGTTAAATAAATACCATTCAATAAACAATTGCATTTAAAATCCTTAAATATAATCCAAACTTATATTGGAACCCAAAACATAATAGAATTTGGTTATGTAGTCTTCCAAGTGAAATTGTATCTCCCAATGACATCAACTACTCTTAAAGTCACATACTTAAAAGTAATTAACCTAATCACATGTTCCCTATTATAGATTAATCATTTCCATAAATAACCCAAATCACTATAAATCCAAAATAAAAACATTGATAAAAATCCACCATTACTCATAAAATGAAATACCATAGTATTCTATTTAGTTTGGGTATATAGTGTTCCCAACAAAGTGAACTTTTTTTTAAAATAACATTTATCACTTAATCACCAAATCAATTTCCAATAATAACGGTATTAATTTGATAATACATAAGATCCAAATTGAACATATTTTTGATAAATAAAATCGTTTATCTAAAAATAATTGGTCACACTAACTAGGGACTTAACGTAGTCCCGTGGTTGGTGATAAATCCCAATCGCACTCCGGTTGTGGGTTCGATTCCCATAGCTTTGTCTGACATGACGGGTTGTCACACGGTCTGCTTGATGTCCTTTTTAAATTTTTTTTATAAAATTACCAAAATGAGATAAATTATTCAAAATAACCATAACATAATTTAAACAATAATTTTAACTCATAGGATTCATTTTCATCCCAAAATATAATAACTTGTTATTTCCTCAAGCCCGATGATCATATAAAAAAATGTTTATTTGTAACTATATCCACAAGAGATAAGATATGTCTTCCTCAAATATCATTTTCACATGACAAACTAAAGGGTTAAAATAGAAGATAAAATTATTTCAAAGTAATCCCATCAACAAGGAGCAATAATACTTTTAAACATTTCACCAACCATTTATTTCCACATAGCTTCTACTTTGACCAAGAATATATCCTATAGATTAGGGAATTCCCTTAGGTAATGGACAGGTCCCCTAATATTCCCAGATAATGATAGTAAATGGATTCTTGGGATGATTTTTATTTTCTTACATTGTACTCTTCATTTTTCTTCAGAAGTTATTCACATTACGTTTTTCTTAACCACATGTAAAGAATTTCTCTGTTCCATTGAAACACATTCCTAGGTGTCTCCTTCCGCATTTCTTACAAGATGGAAATTGAGGACTCTTTTCTCCCTGGTCTCTACTGCTGGAGCTCTTATCATTCATCACATTTCTCTTCTTTGTTGAGTCCGGGAGTTGGTTAATATATATGTTGTTAATCATATTTTTGGAAAAATAATTTGGCTTTAACACGATATCTTTTAGTCATATCAACATTCCAATTTGTTTCTCATTTCCGCCACCATTCCCACCTATTACAATATTCTCAATGTTATTATGACTTCCTTGGAATCCATACATTGACTAAAACCAGAAAGAATTGTGTGAGTAACTGTATTCATAAAATCATTTAGAAAATACCACAAAATCATATTTTCAATTTGAAACACCATAGGATTAACCAACGTCATTTATTCTCATCTTATATTAAAATATATTAAATCAGTTTTTAATTAAAATGTAAATTATCTGAATCCTATCCCCCAGTCATGTCGTAAACAAGAGTGAAGCAAGTCTCATTATCGTGCACTAGTTCTTGTTCAAGTCAAGCTCAAAGATGTGTTTTATGGTCTTACCTCTACGTACATCTGTTCTAGAGCCACCTCTACCTACTCGTTTCCAAACAGGGATGTATTTCTTGGAAAACTCAGAAAATCACTACAATACCAAAATTTTAGAAAGACCCTCTATACTAATCATAAAAGTCTACATTAGGGCTATGTGCTCTAATCTGAGTTTATCTAAATCTAGTTTCCATGGTTTGTACTAAACTTCCTCTGATACCAAATGTAATTCCCCGACCCTAGAAGCCTAGAGTCAGAGCATTATTTGGTATCATTGGCATGATAAGAAAAGATCAAGTCTTGAAAGAACGATTAGTTTTGTAGCCTTGGAATAACTAGATACAATCACAAGGATTACATTATATCATAAAATTGAAAACTACAACAATATTGTTTCCATAGACAACACTAAGAAACCATAAACTATCCCTGAATGTCAGTAATAATATACTTCTTTCCATCCTGGGGAAAATAGAACCTAGAAATGGGTGAGCTCATATGCTCATTAGGGATAACATTATAGCATAGAATTTCATAAATAAGCATAAACATTTAAGGCAGTGTATATGAATAAAACAAAATCCTATTAAACTTGAACTTGAGCATAATATAACAAAGATAAAATAAAATAATTCCATATACTTATTCACATGTATAGTCTACTAGTAGAATAATCCCATGAAATATCAATATCCACTTTCATAATGATGGAATGCATAATGCCAAACTTTCATAACCACATAGTCAAGGCCTTGTGCCAAGACTACAAATAAGATTTTGTCAAGGCCTTATGCTAAGGCACTATTTTGTCTCATTAGACCTACCGATACATCGAATAGCTATAGAGGGCTCCACCTGTCTCTTAATATGTCCAATAAATTCCTCATATGAATAGGTTTAAACATTACATAAACATTCCTATTAAAACTAGCATACGAAATTTCAATACTTTCTCCATAAACCAAGAATGGTATAAAAAAACATCCATAGTCAAACATATCACAAAACCTTCAATAAAATATGGAAGTTTCTTATCATAATAAATATACTACAAATAATCTTAAACTCCATCAATGGATGTTGACATAAATGAAATCAAAACAATTTGAGAGAAATATCTCTTTTTTGAAAGAATTTAAAAGTCAAAAAATTATAAAAGAAAATATTTACATTGAGATTATTATTATAATCTTGTAAGGGAAGATTAGACGATTTTATAATGGTGGAAAATAGCCACACCCACCATATAAGTTAAAGATATACATTCTTACCATAATTTTGTCGAAAATGTTAAAAAGGACCTTATTTGGAAAATGATTGAATGATTACATTATAAAAATCTTATAAAAAGACAAACAAGGATATAAATGAATTTAACCCATAATCTATAAAATAGTAAGAATGTTTTGAAATACATTTTTAAGAAACATGGATGTGGATGATAAAGAGGTCCCAGTAGATAATTATGTATAAACAATATCAAATAATGAAGAGATTGTGAAATAAACCCTTACCACGTTGTAATAAATCGATTCATATGACCAAAAGTCAATATCCACCAAATAATTAATAGAATACCATGAATGTGAAGTGAATCACGATAATATATATCAAATCGCAGTACAGAAAACACCACATCCAATAAATAAGTGGCTAACAATGTAAATCTCACAGAATTAAATGTGAGATAAGAAACCACTTACATTTTACTTTTTATTTGGTTGAGTGTAGATTAACCTCCTTTATAATGGTTAAATAATTGTTATTAAATTATATAATAATCATATACATTAATTTGATATCATATATGATCTTCTGGCATTGCTTTGTTAATAATATATTAGTATTATCGTTATTTCGGGTGTTAACGAATTTGTTTTACATTATATTCTTTGTTATGTGAGTCATATTGGTTATGGATGGGATGTATCTTATTCATATCCAGAATTATATCATGTCTCTAAACATTATTTTTGATCATTAAATGAAATTTATTCCTGAATGGATACGATGGTGAGTGAATCTTATCGCGTTCGTGGAGACTGTAATCTGGATGTACGCACGAGCGAAAATATCAATCATATGATAATAAAATAATATATAATTGGATGTTATATCATATATTCAGAATAATTATCATGTCATATTTATTATTTAAATCAATTACACATCATTAATATACCCATTCAAATAATAATGTATTGAATAACAATTACACCATGACGTGGAGACGGCAAGCCGTACGTACGCACATATTGTGAAATGTCGTTAAAAGGATGGATAGAATATTGAATATGGTTATACCATATTAACAATAACATCACAATATATATAATATACTGGAGTTATTACTTTATAATGGAAACAACTAAGAAAAATTAAGTGGAAGAAGAAAGGAATTTGAAAGAGGTGATGAGATATTTAACTCTCCGCCGGGTTATTCCTTTTATTTGATCAAAAGGGCTCCTTTGGTTGGATTTCTAACTAATTTAGGGCCTCTACGATGAATGGTGGACAGTTGGTAGTGAATTTGGGCTGAATTTGTACGAACCAAAAGGGTTGGAAGGATTGAATTTGAGGGAAGAGGGAGTGACCTTTTATAAGAGGGGTGTGTGGAACCTTAGGAAAAACTAGAAATATTATTTTATAATAAAATAAATTTAGGTTTCTAATGGATCAAAAATATATTATTTAATGTCTAAGGTAGGTAAGGGTCTAAATACACTCAAAAAATAGGTTTTAGACATGTTTGGGTTACTATATTAACCTTATCTTTTATATTTAACTCTTAGTTAAATAGATTGACATTTACCATGTCTCTTTATTTTTTATATTATATGGATAATACACATACTATATCCATCCAAAATAACCTCATGTGGTTCCTTAATGATATAACTATAATTGTATAAGTTTTTTGGCTGATACATAGATTTTTAGGAATAGAATATCAATTAAGATTATAATATTTGTTTCAAAAACTCCTTTATATCAATTTTGACACCATTTGGTATTTTGTTTTTTATATATTCATAATTGCATTATTAATTCAAATAAAATTCATCTAATCAACCCTAACCTGTCATGTTAACCTATAAAACTAGTGTAATTCATTAAAAGTCTCAAATTAAATTTATTTGGATATTTATAGTATCTATTAGTTTAATTATTCATTAATTAAGTAATTATTGCATCATCATTATGTCATTAATAAATAAAATAATTTAATTTCTAAACAATATAAATAAAATTCAATTATGTAGGAAATATTATAAAATTTCTAATGATTATTTATAGTCGAATTTGTCTTATGTGTTACCCTATATTAAAAATGTTTTAGTTATTAAATGTTGATTTTAAAACTTTTAACTCTTCTTTCAATTAATTAATAATAAATGTCCTAATCTAATCCATGTGGACCAAAGAGGTTCATATATTATTCCTAAGGTTGTTTTTCGTCGAATTATACATATACAATCTAATTGAAACATGAGTTAGGGTAATAATAATAACATTTTACCCTTAATTACCCTATTTACTTAAAACCATGGTAAATAAAAGTAAAATGTTACTATTCGCCAAAAATTATTTTCATCTTATTGAACCACATTTTAATTAATGATATCAACTGTATATCTCAGATTTTTGAAATTTCATTCATAGAAGTAGTTAAATTATGTTTCATGTGAATTAGCAAATTATCCCAGGGGGTGGGTAAAATACGGTGAAAAGTTTAATAAAACTCTTATATATCTAAAATTATTATAAACTGAATCAAATGAATTAAATTAAAAATATGTGGGTATTATGTATCTATTTTTACATAAAATAAATTTAAATAAAATAAATAATTATATAAATATAAATTCGGTTTTTAACTTATACTTAGTGTTTTTCACTATTCATCAAAAATTAAAAGTTCTCAAAAACATACCAAAAATTCACCCTAATATAATTTTTATATTCTGAATTCAAAAATTTAGTCTATTTTACCATATTCAAAACATATAAATTTCATTTATTAGTTTAAAATTAATTCCCGTTGTCAAAACCAAAAATTGTATTTTAATGAAATAATAACTACTAAAAGATTGACATTTGTTTATGTCAAATTTCAATGTAAAATTACCTACAATGACTGACATATGATTAAATGGTAAAAATATAATATAATTATAAATCCCAACAATACATATGTATAGTTGAACGCTATAAATTAATTTCATTAAAAAGTTGTTTTCTGTTAAAATATATTATTTTTCACTATTCACCATGTAGTAAAGTTATCTGAAAAACACCAAATAATTATTGAAAGTAAATTCTTATGTCTTGATCCAATTTAAGAAGTTTATTTTGTCAAATTTAATATTTAATAGTTTCAAATATTGGATTTAAAAAGGGTTCACCATTAAAAGGTATTAAATTTACAATTTTTAAAAAATACATCTTTTATATAAAAAAATGAATTTGTAATGACATTATGTTTAAGAAACTCAAAATATGGATTGTAAAATTATAAGGGGTATATAATGTTCAAAATTCTATTATTACTATTCATAACTGCTTTTGAACTGCTAGTTTGGTAAGTCGTGGTGTGCTTGAACTCGATGTTGCATGTAGCGTAAGTTATTGAAATCTTGGGGTGTTACAAAGAAATTCAATCACCCCCTTTCCAATGGTGTGGAAAGAAGAACCGTATAAATTTCCTAATGGGGATGAGGAAATGCATTAGGTTATCAAGTGAAGGAAACCTGGCCACTAACCGCTGACAAGAACAACTCACATTTGAGAAAGAGGAGAGAAACACATAGTTATACCCTCAATGGATTGTTCATTTCATTAACGAAAAATAACTAGGGAAATTTTCAAACTAGTTATCTAGGATGAGGATTCTCATGGGAAACAAATAACCTCCATGGTAGCAAGGGCGATCATTTTCCTTCACTACCACATAAGTGAAAACTGACAATGATGTGGTGACTGGTAAACTAGTTATTCATTCAAGAATAGTGAATATATCTATTATCGACGCTTTCGCCGGGGCACACGCATCCGTCATGCAGAGGACACAATGTTGTTTCCCCGCATTCCAGCTTTCCAAAGGCGGGGGACATCCGTTCCTTAATCATGGTTGTCTGCTCCTTGATCGAAACGGGATGATGGGATATCGGTTACTCCTTCCGTGGATTTCTCCTTAGAACTCGTCACCTAGTGCGGGTCTCCCTCATAGATAGATGATGTGTCTGTGAAACACTTCTAGATGCCATATCTTCATGGACACCAGTTAATTACGCTGCATCCGTCGAGATGATCAAAGGAGTATGGTCGGGGTAGTAACCTTTAGTTAGGGGAGTGGTCACAGTGAGGAATCACTGGCATGTCTTGACGCTGGGGAACTGTCATGTCTATCTTCTATCCCTTATTATAGGGCTTCTCGAGGGTGTGAAATCCCGAGGCATCCCACATCGAATGCGGTTAATTGTATGACTTAGGAATGTATCTGAGGGTTTTCTCAGCTTCCCATGTTTAACAAAGGGTATGCCTCAAATTTAACATCCAGCGGAGACAGATAAGACTGATCAGAACACTCGCTAGAGTGGATCAGATTAAAGCACCCACTTGATGGAACAACGATGTTGGTGCCAGCACGTGGGAAGCTTCCCGGATACCGTGGAGGGGAATGAAATGGCATGATCCAACCAAGATGTGGCGGCCCGTGTATGAATCAGGAAGGACGATGGAATTGGGATTGTTCCTCATGGAGGATTCCTATATATCCCTGTGGCATGGAATCAATGACCGCGTAGTTCAATGAAATGGTGGGACACCTGAAACGGTGACCCATGAGAATGAATGCATGGATGGGACATAGAGGGATTAAAAACTCTAGGTTAGGGCGTGAGATTCCCGAGGTGCGTGGACTCGAGGGAGAAGTCAGGGTGAGACATGGGTGGTGGCCTTGATCCTCGTGGAGGATTCCTACGTATCCCTGTGGCGGGGAATCAAAGTCTGCGTAGTTCGATGAAATACAGTATAATGTCATGCGGGACGGGGAATTTGGGGCTTACACTCTAAGACGACCCAAAGATATGGGGTCGGCCAACCGATGTGAAGAGGTTCCTGGGGTCCAGATGGATGGGGCTTACTCTTTGAGACGACCCATGGTGGTGGGGCTTGAACCTCCTGGAGGCTTCCTACGTACCATGATTTGACATGGATCAAAGTTCTTGTAGTTCAGGTTGGATGGGGCTGACACTCTGATATGGCCCACATTGGTTGGTGAACCGACGTGAAGAGGTTGGAATGACCGGGTGGTGGGATTGAACCTCGTGGAGGCTTCTTATGTATCCCCATGGTAGGGAATCAATGTCCACATAGTTCGGTATGGAATGGGGCTTACACTCTGAGGCGGCCCACAATGGTTGGTTAACTCACATGAAGAGGTCGGAATGACCGGGTGGTGTGCTTGAACATCGTGGAGGCTTCCTACGTATCCCTGTGGTAGGGAATCAAAGTCCACATAGTTTGGTTGTATAGTTTAACATCATGCAGGACGGAGGGAATTTGGGGCTTACGCTCTGAGGTGGCCCAAGGTGTGTCATGGTTGGTGATCACTCTAGGCTCATGGGAGTCATGCTTGGTGTGATATACCATAGGTGGTAGAGACCTGATGATCACGTCCTGAGGGGTGCGTCCGTGGGAAGCGAAGAGGGGGCATACTTGTTGAGCAGCCCGTGGTGTCAGGATGTACTCCAGGATGGAGGACCGAGGGTGAAAAAGATCAGCGGGAGAGGGATTTGTGACCAATTAAATGAGTCCCAATTATCATTATGCTCCTCGCTGGCCCGGGCGTCGGGGAATTTTGGAGGTGCATGGGTGCTACCTTCTGCAAGAGGGGCTAGGGGCTTACACAAAGGCGACTGCCCTTCCCCGCGAAAAAATGCCACTCTGAGAAGGAGGATATCATCCCATGTGGGGGGTGATCCCATCCCCATGGAGATGAGCAGGCGTGGGTAATGTCTGAGGTGGGGGGGACCTTGTGTGCAAGGCATGGGACCAGATCATAGTTTAACGTCATTTGTTGAGGACGAGGTGCTTGGCAGTTTAACGTCCTGCAGCTCGGATGAGGTGGGTTACTCCGAACCCCTATGACATACATGATTTCTTCCCATTACTCATTGTGGGAGGTAAGGTACCGGAAATGATATGTTGGGGGGTGTGATGGAGCAGAAATGATGATTGGGGATAACGCAAGGAAGCTACCCAGGTGCCACTAAGGAGTGACAACATTGGATGAGGTGTACGCGTGGAAGCAGACAATAATTTCCTCCTCATGTCTGGCCATGTGGGAGTCCCACAACACTGGTGGGTTAAGGTATGCAGCTATGCACATGTGCACAAGCGGGATAACGCCAAGTGAATTGGAATCATCCCGAACAAAGAGATATGAAAAGTGTGAATCACATGCCCATCATTCGGAATGAAATGAGGGTGGCGTAGAAATAGGGGATAACTGTTTATCATGTTCGAAACACAGTATCCATATCACATTAGCCTAAAATGGGGACAAACAAATGAGGGTCGACTGCTGACCATGTTCGAAACACAAGACCTCACTCAAAGTGTCTCCCAAAGCCTTCTAGGGCATTGGAACAGGACGGTAGGTGAGCCGATGTGGCATGGGACCCGGTCGTTAGGGGGTCCCTTCAGACATGGAAGTTGATGCGGATCTGAATGAAGGACATGAAAATCGTGAGGTGGAGTGATGGAATGTTTGAATGGATTCCAACACTCTTGATATTACGCCACTGTAATCATGGAATTAGGAATCTAATGCTTGGAACATAAGGCATTTCTTATTCGGAACAAGAGGAATCCCATTATTGAATTATAGGGATTACTACAGTTTAAAGTCATGTAGAGACGACTACTGGCATCACATGCTTGGAGCATATGGCATCTCTTGTTAGAAGAAAGAGGAATTCATAGGGTGCACGTCAACACACGATATAGGAAACGAACCAAGAGGAATATGTCAACTCAAGGTGTTTCATGGTGTGCATAGGAGTATCCCAAATAATGGTAATCCATAGGTGGAAGGTGGGTGCGCATTAGGGCACAATGGAAAATCCTGACGTCCTGGCCCGAAAAGCTCATGGTGCGAATCTCCATTTTTCATGGGGGTTAGTGACAGTAGCGAAGGGACTAACACAATAGGGAAGGACTGCGTGCAATAAGGGAGGCACGAGTGCAATAGGGTAGTCATGCGCGAAATTGAGGCTGCTGCGTGGAAAACACCGGGTCGGCATGAAATCTAGGTGATTTTGCACAGAACAGAATCTGAGGCTTTTGCATGCAACTAAAAGGGACTGTGCACAATTGAAGGGGTGTTCGCACAAAGGGGTTGCACGCAAAGGATGGGTCTTGCGTGAAAACGATGTCTATTTCACGCAATTGGTCGGCATGTGTCCAAAGGAAGGAATTTATCTTAAGGGTGGGACCCCAAAGGGGGAAGCATTTAGTCTGAGTCATGGGGATCTCACGCGAAGGTGGATCCTGGGGCGACTTGGTGCAACAAATAATTATACCCGAAGGCCATATTGTGTGCACGTGGAATGGAAATTACGCGCACGAGATTCTGTTTGAATTTTTCGGCCCCAAAAATTAAGGGATTATCGTTATATTTATTGGCCTTCGGCGGCGGGGAATGCAAGGCTTGTGAGTAATAATTGGGTGAGCGATGTGGCGGCACAGAGTATCAACCATGCGGGGCCCAGGCGCAAAATAATTTTGCACCAGTTTCGGGACCTTTCGCGAATCCTGGGGCTTTCTGTACGGGAAATAATTTATTCCTGCACATCTCCTTTTTTGCACACATCCACTCCAGGCCCTCCAGACTGGGCCTCCAGGTCCAAATATGACTTCAGTATTTTGTTACAGAACATTCCCTGGAACATACACTTTTTTCGAAATCTATACTATTGATTTCTTCTGGTTCTACAGATTTTTTTATCTTGAATTTTTAGTAGAACAATTAACAAACCATCCCAAATCATAGATGTAAAGATGCTGTTGGGAATATAAAATAGGGAAATCATTTCCAACCATGAATATAACTCTTCCCCAATCAAAATTTGTTAATTGAAATTCTCGTAATACTTTTCTATAATCCCTTTCGTGGAATTTTATGCAATTTTTGGCATGGATTGGATTTCCTTATATAGAACCAACATAAATTGATATGATATGGAAATCACTCTGCACATGCAGAATCAACCCCTGATTCTATACAAGTCCAAGGAGGGGGGTGAATCTTCTTTAGCACCATCATCTCAAGAGTGGATATTAATTTTCAATGAGAACACATATATTTCTCAGATGATTGATTATAAGGAGTCAACCATATTTGAATAAATTCCAATTGAGAGGGAATTTTCTAAATTGTT
Source organism: Viscum album (assembly GCA_963277665.1). Classification (NCBI taxonomy): domain Eukaryota; kingdom Viridiplantae; phylum Streptophyta; class Magnoliopsida; order Santalales; family Viscaceae; genus Viscum; species Viscum album. The sequence goes on from OY728119.1 coordinate 1,667,468,451, forward strand.
TCCCAAGGAATTTAATTGTCATCCTCCTTGTAGAGATGTTAAAATCTCCACTGATCGTAAACGTGGGGAGTATCCACTATTCAATATTCCGTATTAAATCGTTGTTGTAGAGATTTAGGATCTAATGAAACATGTACATGATAATCTAGATAAACAGTTTATATGAACAAGTTCTTCACCATGGGGTGCAACAATCCTATTCGTCAAGAATATGGATTGGTCAATGCACCATTGCATCGATTATCGGGAGCTAAACAAAATCATATTAAATATCAAGTTTCTTCTTCCATGAATTGATTAATTGTTTGATGAGCTATGTAGAGGATAATACATCTCCAAGGTGGATTTGCATTCAGGATAATACAATGTAAGGGTGAAGAAGGAGGATATCCCCGAGAATGATTTTCATATAAGGTATAGGAAAAATGAATTCATAGTAAAGCCTTTAGGAGTCACTCATGCTCCATTAATCTTCAAATACTATATAAATAATGTATTTGGAGATTACCTCAATAAATTTTTGGTAGAATTTATAGACAATATTATAATATATTTCAAAACAAAGGAGGATGATAATGAGAATATTATATTTGTACTAGAGACCTTTCGAACGTATAAGCTCTATGAAATGTTCAAAATGATTGAGTTCTAGTTGGAGGAGGTCTCATTATTAGGTCACATCTTCTCAATTAATAGTATATCATTGGATCCCTCCATGATAGCTGCAATTGAGGGATGAATGAGTCTAACATCGGTAATATGTATCCATTGTGACATGGGGTTAGCTAGATATTGTCGTCTCTTTGTGAGAAATTTCTCATGATTTTCAACCCTCTTACCAAGGAATCTTCGATGGGATTAATGATTTCATGGAGTGATGAATGCGAAGAGAGATTCACGATGTTGAAAAGGAGGCATATCACTGCAATGGTGCCCACATTACCCACTGGTGGAGAAGTTTTTGTGGTATTTTGTGATGCATCGAAGAATGGATTGGGATATTTATTTATGAAAAATGACTAAGTCATTTCCTATACTTCACGGAAAATGAATGTTCAAGGGAAAAATTATCCAACACATGATCTGGAGTTTGTTGCAGTAGTCTTATCTTAAAAAATTTGGCTACATTACCTATTTTGGTGTAATATTGAAATATATATGGATCACAAAATCCTTAAGTAGATATTCATATAGGAATAGTTCAAAAAGCCTCAAAGAATATGGTTAGAGCTGATCAATGATTCTAATTTCTCAATCCATTACCACCATGGGAAATCGAACATGGTGGATGATGCTACAAGTATAAAGGACCAAGAGATTATATCATTTATGATAATTGAAAAGGTTCTAATATTCATAGATTTGATGAAGATGGAAATTGGAATCATAAATACTGGAACATCATCAATCTTTTCTCAAATGATTGAACAACCATCTAATTTGGAAAGTTTAATGGATGATCAACGGGATGATGTGAGAATTCAGAAGAATGATGAAACTATCAGAAAAGTGAAATCCTAGGATTTCAATGTTAATGAAGATGAAATTATGTGATTTGTGACAAGACTATGTTTTCCATAAAAATTTGGAGTCAAACAATGAAATTTTGGATGATGCACATAGTTTGAATTTATCCATTCATCCAAGAAACACAACGATGAATCGATATCATCGGGATCATTATTGGTGGGATAACATGAAAAAAGAGATCGCTATGTATACATCAATGTTCTTGGTATTTTAGAAACTGAATTCTTAGAGGAAGGTGTCTGAGGGGATGATGCCACCATTACTCATATCTGCATGGAAATGGGGGAACATCACCATGGAAATTTTTACTAGAATTTCAATGATATCCAAAGGAAACAATGATATCTCAGTTTCTATAGATCGTCTTAAAAATATAGCACAATTCGTTGAAATTAGAGATGATTTTTAATTAGATCATCTAGCACAGATATACATCAAAGAAGTGGTAAGGATTAATGGAGTTACACTGTCTATTTTATATGATCGAGATCCATGATTCCCCTATATGTTTTGGATGAGTCTTTAAAAAGATCTGAATACTGAGTTGATATTCAGTATGGCTTATCATCCTCAAACTGATGGAAAATATAAGTGGACTAACCAAGAACTTGAATAAATATTTAGATCATTCTCAATGGACTTCAAATGTGGGCGAGATCAACATCTTCATCTGCTTGAGTTCTCTTACAATAACAGTTTCCACTCAAGCATCCAAATGGCTTCTTATAAAGGCCTTTATGGGAAGATGTGTAGAACACTAGAATATTGTAATGATATTGGGTTGTTAAAACCCTTATGTCCAGAAATACTAGAATACATGGTGGATATGGTTAAGTCCATCAATAAAAATATTAAAGCCTCTCTGATTTGTCAAATGAGCTATGCTGATAATAGTTCACAAGACCTAGAGTTTTATTTTAGAGACATGTTATTCCTCTGCATATCATCATGGAAGAGAGTTATGAGATTTGGGAAGAAGGGAAATCTTAGTCCAAGGAACATCGACCACTTTATATCCTTCATCGCTTTAGAGTGGTGTCCTATCGACACTTACTCGCAATGAAACTATCATAAGTTTATGATGTATTCTATGTATTACTCATAAGGAAGAACCTACCATACCCATCGCATGTACTCAATCAAGAGGTGGTACCATTGGAGAATGACATATCCTATTAAGAGATGCTGGTGAAGATTTTAGATCACTTGGAAAATATTAGGCCCTAGCCTTAAACATTACGTAATCTTTGGTTATTTCAAGAATTCACATTGAGGATATTTTTAGGTTTAGAGTTTTAGAGAATTAGATCATAAATCATGCATTACATTCCACATTTAAACAAGGTGGGTACATCAAAGACAATATTAACTTTTTTACACAAAAGGAATCATATTTAAAATAAAACATTGTCTCATTATTGACACTTCTTCGACACTATCATCACATCATGTACTTTTCCCTTGACCTGTGAAAAACATTTCAAAAACTTGGGATGAGCATAAAAAGCTCAGCAAGGGATATGAAAATAAAGAAATAAAACATTAGTCCATGTATAAATTAGAATCAATGAAATCGTACTTTACTCCTGAAACATAAGCACTTTAACATACCTCATGAAAATCATAATATTTATGAACAACTCATAGAAATCATAAGACATAACGGTAACATTAGGCATTTATAACATTCTTACACAGGGAGTAACCCTCATGGTTATATTTGGAATACCCATCAAAGTATATTCCCTAAATCTCTTTAGAAAACCCTTAGAGTTTAACTCTTTCACATTACCCAATGCATTGGAGAGCTATCTTGGGCTCACCTACCCTTAGTTTATCATGGAACCACCGGACATCATAAACAATGCCCAAGAAACATAACATAATCGTATCACATAAAAAATGGATAAAGGAAACATAACATTTCCATATTTCAATCACAAGATATCAATACGACACATGGATATAATCAAAACATTATCAAAACCATTTTCATTACCAAAATAAAAGAAAATTAAAATAGGGTATTTATTTTTCAATTAAAAAGTTAAGGCTTGTAGAGGAAGCCGAAACTCAAATAATGGTCACTACGGCGGAGAAGTCATTGTCCTCGCATACGTAAGACAAAAAATTACTTTTGTCATTTAGTAAAAAGATTCATGTCAAAAGATTCATTTTGAATGAAATTAAAAGTAAATAGTGTTTATTAAACCACTAATAAAATAAGGTTGTATATAAATTGAAGTATGACTCAACGAAAGGATATTGATACAAAGTCCCTTACAAGGATGGTATCCTTAGATTATAGATAAATCAAATACATAATTAGGTATGAAAAATATAAATACACCTAATTTAAGTGAATATAAAGTGTAAAACAATTAGAGTTCATCCACACATATTCATAGAACGACATAATCAAGAAGTAAAGGTTTAACACAAAGAATTGAAATTGGGTTAAGAAGTTCCCTTACAGAAATTTGGCAGCCTAATGGTGTCACATAAATGTTCAAAAAAATGAGTTGATGAGAGATAAAAAGGGTATCTCATCACTTGGAAATATAATTTACCATAGTAAGGATATATAATATCATATCCCAATATATTAAAATGTAAATTAAAAGACCTACCAAAAGAAGTCTTTTAAAAAGGGAAGGGTGAAAGGTTCCCTTACCGAATTGGGTAACTTTCGAAACGTACACCCCATGAATGAAGGGTCATACAATGAAAATAAAAAAACCCATAAATTAAATTATATTACACAAATAATAAAATAATGGGAAGTACATACACCACTCAAAATGAAATAGTGTAAAATATAGCATGAATCTAACGGGATTAAAAAGTGAGATAAAAACCCATTACCTCGTTGTAATCAATCGAGTCGTATAACCAAAATATAATAAACACCAAATGAATCACATAATACCATGAATATATATAGAATCATGATAATATATATGAAATGTCATTACAAAATCACTACATTAAACAAATAAGTGGAGAACAATGGAAATCTCACAGAATTAAAAGTGAGATAAGAAACCCCTTACCTCATGTCCAACTTGTCTTGTTAGTTTATTTATATTCATGAATAATAAACATTGGATAATTTATAATTTAATATGGAATTAATTTAATGTTTACTATTTAATTAAAATCACATATTATCATTTTATAATAATTAGTTAATTTTGCAATTTCATATCATACGTTTTGTGGAAGTTCGGTACAAGAGTCAAAAATGAACTTGTTTGAAGAGAATTTCACTTGTAGTAATAAGTAAATCATCTCTAGAATGGTGTTAATGATTTAAATATCATATATATCCAATATATGTGTATTTAATAATATTCCATAATGTTTGGAGATATGAAACGAAATGTACCGTTCATGGAGACAGTAGGTCGTACGTACGCATGAACACTACTTTCATTTTTTGTCATAATAATGTAATTTAAAAATAAATGAGACATAGATATATTATAATTATAGTATAATATATATGTTATATATGTAACATAAGTTCATTAATTACATTCTTTATGAATTCCATGTTTGTCATGAATGAGTCACATGACTTGAGGGGGCGGTTGTCCACACTTCCTCATATGAAATTATCGCATTTTCACAACATGAAAAGAATTAAGGTATGTTTTAAATATAAAATATAGAAGCAGATAGAGGACATAAATATAATAAATATAATATATAAATATAGTTACATCATAATGGCCACCATGAGAGGTGTTAAAATAATATTGAACAATCTTCATTTCGTGAGGCAGTAATTCATCGCCCACAGAAACAATATGTTATTTAACCATTAGATGAAGGTGTGTGTAAGTGTAAGTATAATCCATATCATAACAACATCATATTATAAGAAGAATTTGGCGAGTGAAGAAGGAAAAATAAATGAATGAAACTCGAGAGAAGACATTACCTCTAAATCGGGAAACTCTTTTTGATTTGAACCAAAGGATTCCATAGAATGTCTTCTTCCCAATGTGAGGTTAGTATAAGTAATAGAGTTATGTGGAGAGATAATATAAGAAGGGGTTTGATGAGCCAAGGGCTTGAGAGGTGGGGGTAAGGGGGTAGAGGTGGGGGCCTTTTATAAGCGGGAGGAGGGTCACTTTTGGAAAGTCTTGAAATTGTATTTTATTATAAATAGAATTTAGGATTTTAAAGGTCCCAAAATGTTATAATTTGAGGCTAAGGTGATAAGGGATCGAAATACACCCATACAATAGGTTTTATACAAGATTAAGTCTTATATTTTCATTATCTTTTCATTTTATTCAAATCGTTAATTAATGAGGTAATCACTACATCATCATGGTGTCATAAATTAATTTATTATTATATGGTATAAAAATTATAAAAAAAATACCATGAGGAAGAAAATATTTTTATATTTACATTGACTATTTATATAATAAGACATTATTTATTTAAAAAAACTAAAATTGTTTTACTTATGATATACAAACCAATATTATTTTTCACATATTTTTTAAAAAATAATGTCATAAATGTCTCTATAACACCCATGTGAATCCATGGGCCCTCCAATTTGGTAATAATATTCCCATGGTCGTACATTACTCAAAAAAGAGGATTTGGACACATGTTGGGGTAATTTTATATTATTATTTTATTATTTTTTACCCGTAACTACCTGATTAGTAATTAATCACGATAATTAAAGGCAATTGTTGTCGTTTCTATTCATAATGTCCAAAAAAGAGTCTTAATTAAATAATACAGACCTTATGATTCCAAATATGGAATACATTTTACCATATTCCAAAAACAGAAATTGAAGTAATTAATTTAAAAATAATTCCCCTTTTCAAAACCAAAGACGTGTTTTTAAGATATAAAATCTATCAAAAGACTGATTTGTTTTTACATCCTAATTAAAAGTGAAATTACATCCAATGAAAAAATGTATTAAATTATAAAAAATTCATTAAATTAAACCTTAAAACCAATTTAAATGACAATATAACTATATAAAAAAATTTGATGAAAATGCACTTTTGAATTAAAATGTTGTATTTTTCACTATTCATTAAAAATGAACATTATCAGAAAAATACCAAAAATCACCCTAAGCTATATTTGATAATAAAAGTTCAAAAATTATGTCAATTTTACCAAATTCAAATAATATATGTTTCATTAAAAAATTATATACTTAATTCCCGCTATCGAAATAAATATCGTGTTTTTAAGAAACAATATCTATCAAAAGATTGATACTTGTTTATGTTCATTTTAAGTGTAATTTACTCTAACGACCACCATTTTATTAAATAGTAAACATATATTCTAATTACACTTCAGAACCAATTAAAGAGATCATCTAACGATATAATTAAATTAGATGAAAATGCAGTTTTGAAGTAAAAAGCAGTATTTTTCACTATTCAGTAAAAAATTAACATTGTCAGAAAAATACCAAAAATTTATCAAAATTTAATTTCAATCTACCAATTCAATAGAATTTGATTATTTTGACAAATATATCTTATTAAAATTTCAATGGAATGATTAAAAATGGTTTTCCATCAAAAGGCGGTTAAACAATATTTTTAAAATATTAGATTATTCTAAGCATAAGATTGGATTTATTCTCAGTTTAAGCCTCTAAAACACTATATAATTCATAAATAGATATTGATTTTAAAATCAATTATTATTTACTTATTTGGGATGTTACATCGTCACCCCATTAAGAAATTCCATCCCAGTAATATATTTACTTATCGAATAAGTGGGGGTATTTATGCATCATTGCATTTTCAGATTCTCATGATGCATCTTCAACTATATGGTTCTTTAATAGAACATTTACATGATGAATCACCTTATTTTGCAACAATTTCCCCCTGTGGTCAAGAATCTGGACCTGTTGTTTCACATATGAAAGATTCTCTTCAAGCTAAACTACCTCTGGACTCAAAACACGAGATGGAACTGGAACGTACTTCCATAACATTAAAACATGAAAAACATTACGTACCTGAGATAAAATCAAAGGTAAAGACAATTGGTATGAAACTAATCCCACAATCTCTATAATTTCATATCGTCCAATGAACCTTGGACTCATCATTCCTTTCATACAAAATCGCATCACAGTTTTTCATGGTGAAACTTTGTGGAAGACATGATCACTTACCTCAAAAGAGAGATCCTTCCTCCTGTTGTCCGCATAACTTTTCTGCCTACTCTGAGCTGGTCTCATTTTTTTCTTTATCAGCTGAACTTTTTTTTCCATCTCTTCCTCCAATTCTGGTCCCATCAACTTCCTTTCACCCACTTCATACAAAAAATCTAGACTTAGACACCACTTCCCATATAATGCCTCAAATGGTTCCATCTGTATACTAGAATGAAAACTATTATTATAAGAAAAATCTTCCAATGAATGATGTTGGTTCCCAATTTCCTTATAATCCATCAAACATGAACGTAGAATATCCTCCAAAGTCTGATTTTTCATTATGACTTCCCATTTGATTGAGGATGAAAAGCTGTACTAAAATTTAATTCAATACCCAATGACTTCTAAAGGCCTTTCCAAAAGTTATAATTGATCCGGGGATCACGATCATATACAATGGAGTGGGGAACTCCGTGTAACCGGACTATCTCATTAAGATACAATCGATAAAGTTGATCTAGGGAAAAATTATCTCGTATAGCATGGAAATGAACAGATTTAGTCAAATGATCAACAATAACCCAGATTGAATTATTACCTCGAGGTGTCTTCGGTAATCCCACAACGAAGTCCATGAATATATTCTCCCATTTCCACTATAGAACTGGTAATGGCTAAACCATCCATTTCGGTAACTACCACTCTACTTTAACCTGTTGACAAGTCAAACTCATCATAGTGAAATCAGAAATATCTATTTTCATTCCATCCAACCAATAATAAATCATAAGATCTCTACACATCTTAATACTTCCTAGAAGAACATAAAATAGAGAACTATGAGCTTCACATAACAACTCTCTCTTCAAATATGAATTATAAGGAATAGACAATCTCTTCCCAAATCTCAAAACACAATCATTAGCAATGATGAATTCAGGTAAAATACCCTTCTGAACCAGCTCTACCATTTTCAAAAACTCACTATCTTGCTTCTCTGCTTGCTTAATTTTGTCTGATAGGGAAGATTTCACTGAAACATATAACAAAACAGAATAATTTCCTTCACCATCAACTTCCAAGCCAAAATTCATCAAATCCTTAACTATAGGATCACGTTCCAAATGTATCATGGTTATTGAAGCATTACTTTTTTGACTCAATGCATCTGCCACATTATTTTCTTTCCCTAGGTGGTAGTTAATCGTGCAATCATAATTCTTGATTAATTATAGCCATCTCCTCTGTCTCATGTTCAATTCATTCTGAGTGAATATATACTTTAAAGTTTTTCTATCATTATATATTCCACACTTTACACCATTAAAATGATGCCTCCAAAATTTTAAAGCGAAAACAACAGGAGCTAATTCCAAATCACGTGCAGGGTAATTTATCTCACGAGTTTTCAACTGATGTGAAGCATAATAAATTACCTGATCATTATGCATTAAAACACAACCATGTCCCATCAATAAATCATCATTGTAGATAACAAACTCACCATTCCTGGAAGGTAGAGCTAATATTGTTTTATTCACCAATCTTATTTTCAATTCCTGAAAACAATCATCACATTCTTTTTTCCAGATAAACATAATTCCCCTCAGAGTTAGCTTAGTCAATGGACTGGACAACCATGAAAAAAATTTAATAAACCTTCGGTAATTTCTTGAAAAACCAAGAATACTATGAATCTCTGTTACATTTGTGGGTCTTGTCCATTCTTCAACAACCTTTTTTTTGCAGGATCATTAGTTATCCCATCTTTAGAAACTGTGTGACCAAGGAAAGAAATTTTTTCTAACCGAAACCCAAAATTGCTAAATTTCCCATACAATTTATTTTCATTTATGGTTTGAAAAATAAAACTTAAATGTCTGTCATTCTCCTATTTACTTTTAGAAAACACCAAAAAATAATCAATGAAAACAACCACAAAGTTATCAAAGAACTCACCGAAAATTCTATTCATATGGTCCATTAATACAGTAGGTGCATTGGTTATCCCAAAAGTCATAACTACAAATTCATAATGGCCATATCTTGTACAAAATGCAGTCTTCAGAATATCTTTTTTCCATTACCTTCAACTGATGGTGCCCCGATCTCAGGTCAATCATTGAAAAATACTAAGCTCCCTGGTGCTGATCCAACAAATCATCGATATGAGGCAACGAATATTTGTTATTAATAGTGATGTTATTCAAGGCTCTATAATCAATGAAAAGCCTCCTTGAACAATCTTTCTTTTTAACAAATAAGATAGGAGGACCACATTGTGTTTTTCTAGGTCGAATGAAACCTTTCTCTTGTAAATATTTCAATTTCTTCTTCAACTCTAAAAGTAAAATTTGAGCCATTCGATAAGGGGGTTTTGAAATTGGATTAGCATTATGAACTAAGTCAACAGTAAATTCAACTTCCTGATCTGGTATTATTCCAGGAAACCCATCAGGAAAAATATCTGGATACTCATTTACCAGTGGCACATCATTAATAAGAACAACTCATTTGTTTTCAACAATATATGGAAGGTAAAATTCATTTCCATATTTTACATGTTTTTCAGGCTCTTGATATGTTGTCAACAGTAAGGGTTCATTCATGTACACAAAATGAATGTCTTTCTGGAAAGAGACATCATTGTCACTACAGTCAACCTTAGCTTGGTAAACAGAGAGCCAATTCATACCCAATATAACATGAAACTCCACTAGAGGTAAAATAATATGGTTTGCAAGAATATTATTTCCACAGATAAGTATAGTAAGATTCTTATAAATTCTTTTTTTCTCAACATTTACCCCATGTGTTTTAACCACCAGTTCAGGTGTCATTTCTTGAGATTGAATTCCCAATTTACAAGAAAATTTTTTAGAGATGAAAGAATGTGTAGACCCTGAATCAAACAACACATTGGCATAATCTGAATAAACAAACAATGTACCTGATACCACTTCTTTTGATGGCCCAACATCTACTGAAGTAGTTTCAAAGGATTTCACCACACATTTATGCTTGTAGTCTGAGTACTTCTCATCATTCGAGGTCTTTTTTGGACACTTGTTTTCATAATGACCCATCTCATTGCACATTAAACATTTCAGTAACTGTAAATCAAATTTGGTCTTTCCATTACCCTGATCTTTTCCAGTGCAATCATGAGCCCTATGTTCCATCTTACCACATAGGAAGCACTTTCCAGAAATCAAAATACATTCCCCGCATGCTTTTTACCACATTTATCACAAACTGAAAACATAGTTTTCTTACCATCAAAGTTTTTTGATGGAATCATCCCTTTCTCAATCCATCTCAGAATCTTCTTCTGTTGGTTTTCATAGAACACCTGGTCATCAGAAAACTCCATTTCCATCATCTCAGCACATCGAAAAAGCTTTTCATAACTTTTGAACTCACGAGAAGCATATGCCTATTGATATTTTGTATTTAATATTATATAAAAAGGATCGATTTTACTATCATGGTCTCTGATAAAATTTGGAGAATACATCTCCAATCGAGTTACCTTTTCATCATAAGAATCCACTAAGCCTTCCTATTTCCTCAATTCCACGAATTTTTTTTCAATCATAAGTCAAACAACATTAGGAAAATATTTCTCTAGAAACATAGCTTTGAATTCATCCCATTCAATAGGATAAATCACATCAGTGTCCCTGATATTTTCAACCATAAACCACCACTGATCTACTTCACCCTCCAAATGGTAAACAACAAGAATAAACTTTTGAATTTCTTAACACCCCATGAAATAGAAACTCTTCTACAATGATTTAATCCACTCTTCATCTATCACATGGTCAGATGATCCTATAAATGATGTGGAATGCTGCCTCATGAAATGTTCCACCAATGACATGTTCCTCTGCAGTTGATCTGGCCAATCACAGGCATTGACACCACCACCATTTATCGGTTTAGTCAACTGCAACATTACTGCAAAAAAAATTTCAATTCAAATTCTAACCATCTCAGGATACAGATTTGGATGGTCACATCCTTATGTATGCCTTCGTAGTACTGCTTCCCAGTTTCCTCTATGGAAAACCATTTTGAAAAAACATGTCTTAGATGAAGCAACATGGTAATCTTTAAATGCTATATCATTTAAAATTGACTATAATGTGTAAGAAAAATATTTTTGGATAATAAATTAATATAATTATAACTCCAAACGTTATCTAAACAGACCTATGATACCAACTATAAGGCCCTGGTCTTAAACATTACTTAATCTTGGTTTATTTCAAGAATTCACATTGAGGATATTTTCAGGTTTAGAGTTTTATATAATTAGATCATAAATCATGAATTACATTCCACATTTAAATAAGTTGGTTACATCAAAGACAATATTAATTTTTTTTCCACCAAAGGAATCATATTTAAAATAAAACATGGTTTCCTTCTAGACACTTGATAGAAAATATCATCACATAATGTACTTGTATCTTGACTTCTGAAAATCGTTTCAAAAACATGGGATGAGCATAAAAAGCTCGGTAAGGGATATAAAAATACGGAAAGAAAACATTAGTCTATGTATACAGAAGAATCAATGAACTCATACTTTACTCATAAAACATAAGCACATTAACATAACTCATGAAAATCATATGATTTATGATTAACTCATAGAAATCATAAGACATAAAGGTAACTTGAGTCATTCATAACATTCTTACATAGGGAGTAACCCTCATGGTTACATTTGGAATACTAATCAAACTATATTCCTGGTCTCGCTTGTCGTTGATTGAAGTTATATGTGTCCCAAATTAGTTACCCATTCTTAGAACTCTAGTATAGCATAAGTTCTCGGTCGATCCACAGGGAACCGTGTCGTGCGTGAATTCAATTGAGTTAATACTTAATTAGGTGAAATATGCAGAATTTAGAAGCGATTGGGTTGATTTTGGGTTTTGATTGAAACTAAATTGATTTTCTTTGAAGAAATGGATGTAGTTTGATGGGAAACAACGGGTAAATTTTAAAGAGTTTTTAAAATGGAAAGAAAAGACGTGTCGGGGCTGTGGTGAATAAGGAGTTTTTATTCATATTGTTTAAATGTTTGTGAGGTTCATAATAATTAACTCATCCATGATTTCATTTTGTTACATGATTTCCTTGGTCTGGTTCCTCTTGTTTGGAATTAGAGTAGCTGACTCCTTGGTCCGGTAGTCAGTGTTCTTAATTCTTTATTACGTCCATTCTGTTATTTGAATCGGTGAAAACCTTCCAATGGTCATGGATGTTTTCACCATTATTTTTCTTTTGTAGCGCTGAGAATCCTTCCCTTAGTTCGGCTAATAATTCTCAGTTATATTAGACAGTGGTTTAAGAAGAGTAAGATGAATTACAATGATTCAAACACTATTATATAAAAAAACATACAAATTATGATCCCATCATCCACAGCCCCAACACGAGGGGTTTAGTTACACATAGAAAGTGAGAGAAAAATGACACACATGATACTTGATGGATTCATCGTGTAGGCGTTGAGGTAGAGTGTCGGAAGGTGGAATGGCGGAGTGACGACACCTTGGTAGCTTCAGGAATGGTGATAGCAGAGTTTCTCTTTCCTCTCAATGGTTCTGAAATCCAAAATCCATTGGCTAAGGCTTCTTTTTATAGAAAAATAATGTACACGGTGTGTATAGAAAGTACACGCCGTGTACTTTTCATCAACGCGCTTTGGCGCCAATTTCTCCATGGGTAGGTGGCCTAACATGCCGTCTTTGACTTTTGAACACAGCGCTGTCAGGTGGTTGGGTGTACACGGCGTGTAGCACCACCATACACGGCATTTAGTTTCATAAGTTTGGCCACCATCCCCTTCTCGAATAGCCGACATGACATGTAAAAGTTTAAACATGTCGTTTGTTCATAAATGGCCACATGGGAATGTGGACTTTTCTTCGGCAACTACCGCTTCTAGAAAGTAGAACATGGCATGTAGCGCCGCCACACATGGTGTGTATCTTCTGCCAACCGACATGGGCGTTTACTCCCTCCTTCGGTCTGTGTCCCTGCATGGATGTACACGACGTGTATAAAAGTACTCACCATGTAGTTTCAAAATTTTCACATGCATCCCTTGATTCATGTATTTAGCTAGAAATCTCCTGAAAGTAAACAGATTCACCAAAATCAATGAATATGTTCATTAAACAACAGATATTTTCTGAAAACTTGTTTTTATCTTAAATTATATATATAAATGTATACACAAATTGGGTGCATCAATTCCCTAAATATCATCAGAGAATCCTTAGCGTTTAACTCCTTCATGTTACCCAATGCATTGGAGAGCTATCTCTGGCTCACCCGCCCTTAGTTTATCATGGAACTACCTGACTTCGTAAACAATTCCAAAGAAACATAACATAATCATATCACATAAAAAATGCATAAAGGAAACCTAACATTTCCATATTTCAATCACAAGATATCAATACAACACATGAATATAATCATAGAATTATCAAAACCATTTTCAATACCAAAATAAAAGAAAAGTAAAACATGGTATTAACTTTTCATTTAAAAAGTTAACGGTTGTAGAGGGTGCCGATACATATATAATGGTCATGGTGGAAGAGATGTCGTTGTTGCCACATACATAAGCCAAAAAAATTACATTTGTCATTTAGTAAAACGATTCATGTAAAAAGTCACATTTTTAATGAAATTAAAAGTCAAAAGGGTTTATTATACAACTAATAAAATAAGGACGTATATAAATTGAATTATGCCTCAACGAAAGGAGATTGAGATGACGTCCATTACAAATATGGTATCCTTAGATTAAGGATAAATCAATTACATAATTAGGTGTGACAAATATAAATACACTAAATATATGTGGATATTAATTGTAAAACAATCATATTTTATCCCCACATATTCATTTGACGTGATAATCAAGTAGTAGATGTTTAACACAATGAATTGAAATTGGGTAAAGAAGTTCCAATACAGAAATTTGACAGCCTAACGACATCACTTACAAATTCAGAAACAGAGTTGATTAAAGATTAAATAATATCTCATCACTTGGACATACACTTTATAGCAATAAGGAAATATAAGAACATATCCCAACACAAGAAGATGTAAATTAAAAGACCTAACAAAAATAAGTCTTTTAAAAAGAGGTGGGTGAATGTTTCCCTTACCGATTTGGGTATCTTTCAAAAAGTACACTGCATGAAAGAACAGTCATACAATGAAGATGTAAATACCCATAAATTAAATAATATTAAACAAATAATATTGTAATGTGTAGTAAATTCAAAACACAAAATGAAATAGTGGCAAATGTAGCATGAATCTCATGGGAAAAAAAAGTGAGATAAAACCCCCTTACATCGTTGTAATCAATCATGTCATATGAAAAAACGATAATAAACACCAAATGAATCACATAATACCATGAATATAAATAGAATCATGATAATATAGATGAAGTGGCCGTACACATTACACCACATGAAACAAATAAGTGGCGAACAGTGGAAATCTCACGGAATTAAAAGTGAGATAAGAAATCCCTTACCTCAAGTCCGACTTGTCTTGTTCATTTCATTAGATTCCTAAATAATAAACCTTAGTTAATTTATAATTGAATAATTAATTCCTTTAATGTTTATTATTCTATTCATATCAAATATTATCATGTTATAATAATTAGTTCATTATGTGAGTTCATATCATACGTTTTGTCGATGATCGGTACATGAGTAAAAAATGAACTTGTTTGAAGAGAATTGTCCAGGTAGTTATAAGTACATCATCTCCAGAATAGTTTTCATGATTTAAATATCATAAATATCCATTATATATGTATTTAATAATATTCCATAATGTTTGGAGATAATAAATGAAATGTACCGTTTATGGAGACGGTAGGTCGTACGTACGCATTGATGCTACTTTCAATTTTTGTCATATTAATGGACTTTAAAACTAAATGAGATATAGATATATTATAATTACAGTATAATATATATGTTATATAGTTAAAATAAGTACATTAATTGCATTTTTTTATGAATTTCATGTTTGGCATGAACGAGTCACATCACTTGAGGGGGCAGTTGTCCACACTTCCTCATATGAAATTATCGAATTTGCACAACATGCAAAGCATAAAGGTATTTTTAAATATAAAATACAGAAGCCTATAGAGAATATAAATATAATATATATCATATATAAATATAGTTATATCATAATGGACACCATGAGAGGTGTAAAAAGAAGATTTAACAATTATCGTTTCTTGAGGCTGTAAATCGCCACCCATAGAAACAGTATGCTCTTTAAAAATTAGACGAATGTGATTGTAAGTGTTGTTGGAATCCTTATCATTAAAACATACCATTATATTGAATATAATAGTGTTATTATGGGATCAAATAATAAGAAGATAGTGGTGAGTGAAGAAGGAAAAATAAAAGAAAGAAACTCGAGAGAAAATATTACCTCTAAATCAGGTAACTCTTTTTGATTTGAGCCAAAGGCTTCCTTGGAATAACATATGCCCAATGTGAGGATTCTAGGAGTAATAAAGGGATTCTGAGAGATAATATTAGCAGATTTTGGATGACCCTAGGGCTTGAGATGTATGGGAAAGCGGGTAGAGTTGGGGGCCTTTTATTAGAGGGAGGAGGGTCACTTTTGGAAAGTCTTTAAATGTTACTTTATTATAAAATGATTTTCGGATTTTAAAGGTCCAACAATGATATATTTTGAGGATACGGTGATGATGGTTCTAAATCCACCCATACAATAGGTTTTTGAAAAGTGTATCTCTTAGATTTTACCTTATCTTTTCATTTTACGTAAATCGTTTATTAATGACGTAATCACTACATCATCATGGTGTCATAAATAAATATATATATTTAATGAATCAAAATTAAAAAAATAATAATACAATGATATAGGAAATATTATTATGATTCAAATTACTATTTATAGTCTAATAGATCATTTATGTAAACAAAATTAAAATTGTTTTACTTAGGATATACAAACCTTTGTTATATTTCTCTTCTTTTTTAATATATATTGTCATAAATGTCACTATCACACCCATGTGACTCCATGAGCCCTCAAGATTGGTATAAAAAGATCCATGGTCGGCCATGACTCAAACAAGAGGATTTGGAAACATGTTGGGGTCATTTTATATTATTATGATATTATTTTATTACCCTTAACTATGTGATTATAAATTAATCGTGATAATTAAAGATAATTTTCGTCGTTACTATTCATAATATCCAAAAACAAAAGAGTAATAGTTACAGAAATTGGAAATTTTGATTCCAAATATGGAATCCATTTTTTGAAATTCCAAGAATAGAAATTGCAGTAAATAATTTAAAAATAAATCCTGTTGTTAAAACCAAAGACATGTTTTTAAGATGTAAAATCTATCAAAAGATTGATTTGTTTTTACATCAAATTTAAA
The DNA here is from genome assembly GCA_963277665.1 of Viscum album. Lineage (NCBI taxonomy): Eukaryota > Viridiplantae > Streptophyta > Magnoliopsida > Santalales > Viscaceae > Viscum > Viscum album. The sequence goes on from OY728119.1 coordinate 1,667,485,670, forward strand.
ATTAAAATTACAGCCAATGACCAAAATTGTATTAAATTATAGAAACATAATAAAATTACTCCTTAAAACCAGTTAATATGAAAATATAACTATATAAATAAATTGGATGAAAATGAAATTTTGAATTAAAATGCTACATTTTTCACTATTCATTAAAAAAATGATCATTATCCGAAAATTACCAAAAATTTACCCTTAGCTATATTTGATATTACAAATTCAAAAATGATTTCCATTTTACCAAATTCAAAACATAGAAGTTTCATTAATAAATTATATACTTAATTCCAATTGTCGAAACAAATAGAGTTTTTTTAAGAAACAATATCTATCAAAAGATTGACACCTGTTTATCTCCATTTCCAAGTGAAATTAATTCTAATGACCACCATTGGATTAAATTGTAAAAATAAATTCTAATTATAATTTTAAAAATTCAAATATATAATATATCCATATAATTAAATTAGATGAAAAATCCGTTTTGAAGTAAAATGCAGTATTTTTGACTATTCATTAAAAAGTGAACATTTTCAGAAAAATACCAAAAATTAATCCGAGCAACCACAAGAGTACTTCACCATCACACACCATACCCTTATGTGTCATGAAAGTTTTATAAGGTGTTATGTAACAATATCCAAGCACTATTATTATGTGCATTATTTTTTATAAATAATATTTATTCATTTCATTAGTTTTTACATTGTAAATGGTTTTTAAAATACAAATACTATTATTATGTAATTTTCAATGAAGAGATCTATTTTGATGTATTAATAGAATTTGGGAAATAATTAATATTTCTAAAAAACATTATTATTACTAAATTCTTTTTTAATAAATATAAATGATCGTATAATTTTTATGAATATAATTGTACCTTTTCTAAGGTTTGCAAACTATTTTTGTAAAAACCCATGAATTTTATATAAATGTATTTTTGTCAAGTGAAAATTCACATATTGAGAATATTATATTAGATAATACGAATATTATTTTTTGAATCAGGATGGTAGAATTTTCCAACGGTGATATTTTCATAATTTTCTAAGGAATTTTAACTTTTTTGGTAAAAATTAAATACCATTTAAATATATAATGTGTTTTATGACATCATAATGACCCAACAGTGATGTAATAAAATACTATAAAACAAATTATTAGAAAATATATGTTCTACTTTTATAATAATGTGATTTTAGATTTGTTTGATTAAATTTATTGTGCCTTAGTGGATTCTCCAAGACCTATTGAAAATTTTAACTATTAAATATTTCTCCTAGAGAGTGGGACTCACCTCCACATAAGAAAGGCTAATATTTTCAGAATTTAGGACATTTTACATATAAAATATGGTTTTAAACTCCCATTTGGAATGAAACATGGGAAAAACCATGTGTTTGTTTGTGGTTTTCATTTGTTTAATGTGCGATCTCCAAAACCTAAATAATAAATATTTATGTCTCTCTACCTATATAAAACCACCAAAGATCCCACTTTTCTTCACTCAAAACCCTTAGATCACATTTATACTTTTACCTACTCTATCTAGTATCCTCCCAAGGTATCCCAAACTCCCAATAATCTTCTCTCAAGCCACTCCCAATCCATTGGCTCACTCTTCCAAGTATGGGATATCTTCTTTCCTCATTTTTGTCCAAATATCATTATGTTGTTATTCCCTATAATATTCAATTAAAAATATTGTGGTGTTATTTTTAACCCCCAATACTTCACTACATATTTTTTAATGATGATATACCCCTTTTTCTCCAATTAATTTTTCCATGTACACATGTTACCTTGCCGAAATTTGGTAAGGGATTTATTTTTTTTCTCATTTTTGTCCAAATATCATTATGTTTTATACCCTTTTATATTAAATTAAAAATTTGGTGGTATAATTTTTCACCTCCTCAAAAATACCCCCCTTAGGATTGATAGATGATATACCCATTTATCTCTTGTTAATGCCTGCCATGTACACCTGTTACCATGAAGAAATTTCATAATGGATTTCTTCCTCTATTGTTTATTGCCCAAATTTCTTTATGTTTATATACAAATTTTTTCTATTAAAAATGTTATGGTATTATTTTTCACATACTCAATACTTCCCTCCTTATGTTTTTATGATTAGATACCCCTTTATCTCTCATTAATTTCTCCCAGGTATACCTGTTACTGTGCCAAAATTACATTAGGTATTTCTCTCTCCTCATTTACCTTAACGAAATTATTCTGTTTTAAGAATCTAAATTCCACTACATATGTTAGGATATGTATCTATATTAGCATAATAATATATATACCATGTACATATGATTAGAAACCCATTTTTTACTCATCAACCATTTTTATTAATTCTTATGTCACGCCATTATGGTGCCGAAATTGCATTGTGATTTTCCAGTACAAATTCATTGTGAATTGAATAACATTCCCATTTCTAAATCAAGGGAATTCACCTTTATTAACATTTACATATTTATTATACAGTTTCATGTATGTATTCAACATTCTTTAATCATGTAATAGATTATGATGCTGAATGATTCCATGTTATATGATCCATGTGGCACACCTATGCATGAAATGAAATGATTAAGAATAGTGAGCCCTGATAGCGATTCAATGCATTAGGTAAAGATTAGTATCATGATACGTCAAGTGCAATGATGTTTTACTCATTTTAGTTCATTGTTCAACGAGGTTTTACTCTTGATCCATGTTCAATGATCCTTGGATCATGCAAAAATCATGTTAAATGTTCTTCCACATTTCCATGTTATGATAGTCATTCTATATCATGAATTTATGTTAATATTTCTATTATGATGAATTGATATTCCAATTTCCTAATATGTAATGTATTCTTCATTTAATCCATTATTTACCCCTTAATAAGATTTATAACTCACCCTTTTCTTATGTATGTCCGCAGGTTAACCCATTAAATGCTACATATGAAGGAATATGTGTGATCATGTAAAATAAGTTAACAATAAAGATGTGCATTTCATGTTTTAAATAGTTATGTAATGTTACTAAGCCTAAAAGACACTAGTCCTCTCAGTATTCTATGTTGTAACAATTTCAGATGTTATGTAAGAATATAAATGTAAAATAAAGAGCAGGGTTATTATAGAAACATGTTGGAACATTAAATAAAAGTCTAAAATAACAATTTTATGTGTTCCAACACTCTACAAGACAATCCAATTATCTATTTTAAGAAAGGCCCATCTAGTAGATTCAAAACCTTAAAATTTCTTCTGTATTATTCTTTGGTTAAAAACTAGGTAATTAAAACCACCCCACCATAAAACTACATGTCCCTGATAAGCCCTTAGGAAAAAAGAAAAAATAACCAGACCTACAGGGGTTGTGAAGTCTCATTCAACTATCTGTGTTTCATTTAAAAATTCCCAATGCACCTCCAAGAATTCATTTAATCACACACCACTTAATCCATCAAAACTCAAACTAATTATATCATCCCAAATAAAAAATTAATACAATGCTTATTTAATCATATTTTCTAGAGACACTTTGACAACATCATCTTGTTAAACATATTGCCAAAGGTGCTCCCCACATTATATATTAACATTAGAAAAAAACAAATTATATGCCATAGAACCTCCACCATTGGAATTTCCATACAACGAACACCTCCTAGAATTCTATCATTGCTTCAAGATTGATTTAATTAATAAGGTGAACTAGATTACGTATGAAGTCATAATAGATATGTCATTAGAAAATATGGTTGAATCTGAATCGGACAAGATAAAATGTGTCACTAAAAATTACATTGAAATAGTTACCCAACAATTTGAACCACACCCATCATACCCTAACGACATGAATCAAAAATATTTTATTCAATTGTATATATTGATCAAGAATGATAACACTCGGGGTAACCTACTAGATCACCATTATAAAATTACAATGATTAGATGGATGGAATAAATTAAATTGAACTCTTACACATCCTCCCAAGACATATGTTACGAACAATGAGAATGTTCACCAAAGGCCATAACTAAATTCAGGTGACATTACCTGGTTAAACCATCATCTAAACATTTAATCTAACATGCCTTATTATGAAAAATTGTGTAACATAGATCTAGACCACTGAGATTTTTACCATTAAAAAAACTCTAATCCCAACTATATGTATGATCTAACCACAAATACATTTATCTAGAGTATATTGAACTACCCCAATGTAGTCTATACTCTATCGTTGCAAGAGAGATGTTGGTACCAGACCAAGTTGTCTGATTCAAAACATTGATCGATCCTAGAGAGGAATCAACTTGGTGGTCGAGTTTGAGGAAATAACATGTGGTGTCCAACAGTCTATCCATGATATTACTACATGTTAATATAGGTACCACACAAGACTAACCAGGATAACGACAATAACCATACATCTATTATGCAACACTGTGGAACATCACTCTGATGATCCCAAAATTTTTTAAAACTATAGCATGTTATAAGACCAGTGATATATAATTGCATCAAGTATGACATTAATATATGGGATATGCTCATCACTAAGCATAATTCACTAATATTATTTCAACTGTTTATATTAAAAAATAATAATCCACTAGAAAAAGTAATGGTATATCCACAAATAGTTGATTTATTTTGAATGAATCATAATGTCACAAACTGACGCATCACCATTAAAAATTCCACGATATACCCCCCCAATGGCCCTCCATGATTGCACCACACTTTACCACCGAAGTCCATCTAACACCAACAATGACTCTTGTGGTCTGGTACACATGACACCACTTCAATGTGATGATTCCAAGCATGAACATACATAATTTATAACAATCAATACATAAAATAATTATAGTAAAATAGATCATTTAAAATGGTCTTCCAAGGGTGTTTTCATACTAATTCGAAGGGAACATAAGAAAAACTAATGTGACACTCCCCATCATAGTAGTGTCTTAGCCAGTAGAATATGATAAAAACTACCTACTCATTATTGTTATAGATCAGATTCACTTAAACTGAAGTGGCTAATCACTTGTAATAAAAACCAAAACCACCTTGATAGGAGTGTAAAAACACCTGATACTATTGTAAAAACCATCCTAATAATGATTCCATACATGATTCCATTTAACACCCTGGTTATGCTATTATTTAGATGACTAGGAACATACACAACAGATTAGAGATCAATTATTTCACAGAACCCCGAAAGGTTCATTATATTATTATCACACAATAGGAACCATGTATGACAATGAATACCACATTTATATTGAATTAGAAAATGGAACACCCCAAATTCTATCCATAGTGTATTTTCCTGATGCATTCATGCATTCAATGTCTATCATAGAAAACAAGATCAATGTCATTTTATATCATACATCTATATAGAAAATTGGTGACTTCCCTAGTTTCTTAGGGAAAAAGGAATGTGTCACAAGAACTATCAAGTAGATAAAAATATCTTAGGCATGTCTATCCTATGAAAAAAGTGCATTACAAGATGATTATTCTCATTTTAAGTGTTAGAGATACCATGAAAACCTCTCCAATAAAGTGTTTCATTCAGAATATATGAGTCATACAAGGGACAATGACACACCAATGAAACCAAAGGTCATATAACTAATAGAATTCAGCAAGGAATTATTCCCTAAGGGTGATACCTACCACATGACATCCCCTTAAAAAATTAAAAATGTCAACCCTATTACAATGTCATTCCAAAAATATTCCACTAGGCCTAGTGCCTACCATTTAATCCACTACTAAAAATGATAATGGACAACGGAAAAACCTCATCTTTTCATTCCATGTCTTCTCAAATACATGATTAATAAATCCTTAAATAAAGGTTTAAAACTAAGGATATCAGCCGTTTTAATTTCATCAAATTAATTCAAATTCAGTCATTAAACTTTTAAAATATTTTTAACATAACATAAATTAGTATTATAAAATAAAAGAACATGTTACCACATAATGCGACCTAAAAAGGACCCATTTTCACTAACAGGGGTTCATTATAATTTAACCCAATAGAAGCTTCATAACTAATAATGATCTGAAAATCCATAGATGTTTTCCCATAATAAACATGCACAAAATAACATAATTTGGACATTTATTTCATTTAACTAAGAAACCAACCAATTCCAGATGAAAAGTACATAATGTTTTTCTATAAATACATTTAAAAATTTGCAATGGTTACATAATAAAATGTTCTATTACATGGGGTTCCCCCACCCATATCTATGAAGGGAACATACACATTATAGAAAAAATAATTACTCCCTTTTAATATAAACAAATTTAATTCTGTAATATATATATTCATATTAAATGTTTTAATTAAATGGGTACTCATCTACAAATCCATAAAGATCCCATAAACTTTAATGATTGGGATTTGACTACCATTAATGGAAATAATTACACTTTAAATATTAAACACTAGAAACCATTTTATTTTAAAAATAATGTCGACATAAACATTGTAATCTCAAAAAATTCTTTGAGTATGTGGGTTACATTTTCCCTCTTATAAGTCATCCACACACCTTACAACTATATAAAATACAGAATTTAAATCATATCCTGTTATATATATCAAAATAGAAACAACATTCTAAATAAATCCCTAAAATGCATATAACAATTAATTTTACTAAAATACCTAATATATCATATATAAAGAATAATATTCAAACATGTTCATTGAATAGATGTAATGGAAATAGAATAATGTTTTCATGAAACTCTACAAATGAAACTTCATGTCGTGGAATATGCATGATATTTAAATTTATATATTCATATAATGAGGAATGTGATGAATCATCCTTTCCATTAGGGGACAATGGTAATGTTACATGAATATCATAAATAAATATGTGGAAGAAACTAAACTTTTCTCACGGTGAATTTATAATCAACTGTTATAGAAAATTTTTTAAAAAAAGAAATAATCTAACAACTTGCCCCTCAATATTTCCACTATGGGTGTAGAGATAATTCCCAAACATGACAATTTACTAAGATCTGAAACATTCATAGTATATAGTGTACCAAAAAAAATATTACACATACAATGAAACATACCACTGATAAAACTCTGTATCATTGTGTCCTGACTAACAACAAATAAGGTAGATGGATTGGTGGGTCTCATTCCCTCAACCACGCCTCCTCAAACGTCAGTGGCTGTCGAATAGTGGGGAGACTATATAGAGGCGATAGTGTGGAGACTATAACATCACGATCATAGTAGAACCATTGTATATCATAAAGTAAATTACATTCATCTCTATAAGAAGTAATAAATGAACAATAGAGTATTAGAAGAATAATATACACTAAATACCGAATTTGTGGACAATGATAATATACATCAAATGAATTCATTTTCAGATGATAATACATAAAAAAAATAAATTATCATATAGTAGGGGACATTATAAAAAAATTATGCTAAAATAAATAAGAGAGCTAAATCCCAACACCCTGAGTATCTCGACCTGCAGCTCAGTCATTTTCTCCTAACTCTGATATATAAGCTTTGTAGTACAAGCAATCAACCACATTCTATCAAACAGATTTGTCTACACGGGTACCCTAGTCCAATGGAGTATTGAATAGGTTGTGAGATATAAATCAATGTATGTTAGCACACACATTGTCTATGACTATGTCCAAAATATGAATATAAATAAAGCATTATACATGAAATAAATAAAATGATTTAAAATTATAAAATAATAACACAGTTCAGCTCAGGTCCTAGTTTGTTTCCTGGACGACTCTGTCGAATTTAGCTCATACCTAGGAAGAATCTATGATCAATTACAATATATATATATATAATAATATATACATGTTATAGATAGATATCAAATCCACCAATATAGACTATGTATGATTGAACATAAGTTTCCATGTACCTTGAATACTAGTTTTTGGAAGGATTGGGCATTACTCAGTTATCCATAAATAGTATGACCATCCCAATATGTTCATGAAATAGAGTAAATTCATCATATATCATTATATTTTTTGATTTCATGCAATACACTCAGAAATTTGACTAATTCATCATGTCATCACTCCAAACAGAGAGCATGGGGCCTCATCCCACTTCATATATAGTATCAATGGTGTAAGATTCCATTACCCAACCCCCAATGTAAGGGTTCAAGATTTCATACCATGATCATTAGATATATTACCATTATTCCACAACTTATTTTAAGGTTAATAATATAAAAATAATAATAATTGGATCCATGAGGCATTGAATATCAAGATTTACATTTACATGCCCACTATATAATCAAGGGAATAAAAATTATAAATATACCATATGCTAAGAATTAAATGATCAGAATGGCCTTTTCACTATTAAAGATCCATTTCATTTACAACATTTAATTTAACCAGGGGAGGAATCCATCAAGAACATATTATTCTGTTTATTATTATTACTATAAATAATGATTATTTATTTATATCATGATGTATCATTACCCCACCCAATTCAAATCCATTTCAATTAAAAATTGTTAAATAATACAAGGAAGAAAACAATCATGTGAAGGCATCCAACATAATTCATTACAATTAAAATTATAAATCTTGTAATGTAATTTTTCCAACATCAATGGGGAACTTAGGAGATACCATCATCGGTAGGGCAATTACCTACTTATGTAATGCCATTTATAAAGTATGTAAAGCACTTATAAAGTGTTTGGTTCAAAATAAACATTTATCAAAGGAGGGGAATTCAATTCAGGAAAATCCAAAGAGTTCATGTATGAAAAATGACATAGATCAAGCCATAAAATCAAAGTATTATTCCAAGAACATAATAAACTAAAGATGAACTATTTTTATTTTTGTTTCTATCATACCTCATTTGAGGGATTTCATTATGAATATAAGAATTTATTTATATAGGAATAATTTAACAAAGTTATGGATTCCATTTAAGAACAATAATTGAATACAAAAAATTATGGAATTTTTGAAACTAACTTTAAAGGAAATTCAATTATAAATAAAAACATGGAATGTAGGGGTTCCATTACCGATTGGAAAAAATCTTAAAAGGGGAAAATTATTTTATAAACCAATATAAATGATAATATGGAGTCACAAGAATTTAACCCATTAAATTAAAAATGGTATATTAAAATGGAACACCGAATCATAGTTTGTGATCAAGATTTGTGACCACTAACTGCTCAATAACGCTAAAAGGGTGTCATATAGGGCATAAGTATCAATTTAATATGACAGAACATATTTTGAAAAAGTGTGTGGAAAATTTTGGTGTGGGGTACACTGATGTTATTAAAAAAATTACGTAAAATTGAGGAAATATAAATAGACCACCTTTATCAATCTTTGGACGTATCACCCATCCAATAAAATGCTCTAAATTGGTTCATTTCAGAATAAATATAATAAAATTATATTGACCCTAAAAATATGGTGAATGTTGTAACAACTTGATAATTACATCAAGAAGAAATTAAATGAATAATGATTGTAATTGTCTCAAGATATTATTAAGGTAGATTCATAGGGACCAATAGTCTTTTATTTAGAAAATCAGTGAATGAGATCTCTTGAAACCTAACATAGGCATTGTAAGAATACATGAAGGAAGAGGAGAGGTATTTTCATGCTGGAGGAGTAAATAATAGTGAGAAATAATCATTTGGATTCATTAAGGGCCAAAGTTTAATTTTACCCTCGAAACTAGGTCACAAGATTTGGCTTCATGGTTTCACCAAACTGTGCACCAACTGTGTGGAACCCTTTTTTTAATAAACCCACTTCACATAGTTAACTCGCATGATTTGACCTAACCATGTATTAAATTTTTGATGCATAGTGTGAGGGTACAAACTATGTATCACTAATAATGTTTTCCAGGTGGATGGTTTGGATAAACTATGTGGATCCAGTGCAGGGAACTTCTTCTTGTATATTTCAACCACAAAATTTTCTTCTAGGGCCTCACTATTTCAGAAATCCATTGTTACCTATAATGTCCCTAAAAAACATTATCTTTTACACCCTGATGCTCCTAAAACACGAAGGGGAACCTGAGAAATATCTCTTTCCAATACCACATATTAAAAATATATATTTATGTGTTCCAACTCTTTGAATTATTTTATGATTCTAGGTTTTAAAAAACACAGATCTAGTAAATACCAAAATATTTAAATTATATTGTAATTTATCCTAAGCTCAAAAAACATAAGTTTACATATGTAGACCTATAATTGGGGGTGGTGGGGGGGGGGGGTTATGGTTTATGTTGATTTGAGCCCCACATAAAAAATTATTATTGTTTTAATATTTTTTGTTTCCTATAAATAACTTCCATAGACTCCATTGTTATGTAATAATGGATATTTCTTCATCACTACTCCATTCTAACAATATAAATATATATATATATATATATTCTTTTTAGGACCACATGATTGAGTTTGTGATCATTTTTAGTGGAACTATATCATGTGAGTTGAAAAACAACTGTTGGTGTTTGTTATTGTTTCTTAGGCATTCTTAGTGGTTTATTTCATTTATTAGTTTTTCATTAAATTTAATTTCATGTATTGGGATTTATTTCTATATATCATCTTGGTTATTAGTGGAATCTTATACATTTTATAGGATTTATTGAGTTAATCCCTCCTGTAATTGTTTTATATATATGTATACTCGGTTCTAGTCATCTACTAGTGGTCTATCTGAGGTAGGAATTTGAGTACACTCTTGTTTTTAATATTTCAATGTCCGGGTTACTAGTGGGTTTTGATCATGAGAATTTTGGATTTTTTTGATCATTTTTTTATGAGTTTCAAAAAAACAATTTCACGACCCGACCCTGGGGCCTGTGTCGTGACTACCCCAAACCCACCTTCCATAGGCCAGGGGTTGGAGACTAGAACCAAAGGAATAAATCCCGATAACTGGGAAGGCATTGCCTTATAAAAGTAAACAAGCACCACAGAGTACAAGGGGAAGTAAAACACTATGTAAAACTAAATCAAGCTGTGCTAAAAGTAAAGGGGCCGGAAATACAAGCCCAACTGTAAAGTACAAGGAAAAAAGATAAAATAGCCAGAAGGTGACAAGCAGCTCCTGGATCATCCACCAAAGATCCTACCTGAAGGGTAGGTACAGATAGCACAGCTCCTGGATCGTCCACCACAGATCCTACCTGAAGTGTAGGTACAAATAGCCTCCCCAACACTGTTTCTCATCAACCTCCTCCGATTATCACCTCTTCGTGAAGTCCACCATAGGATATTGTCTCGTCATGAGTTCCACCTCCGGGTACCGTCCAGTCCTCGAACACTCAGCCTCTGTCTGCGCTGCCAGTCGTCTGCAACCAACACAACGAGGTGCGAGCATAGCCTGTGCAGGGGTGAGTATAACAATACTCAGTAGGGGCCCCGAGACCCTCAAGGTATAAATAAATACAAAAATTATAACCACAATGAAGATCTCAAGAGATAACCTCTACTTAGGTATATGCCCATACATATACCCAAGTTATCAAGTAACCCATCTCAATCATGTGGAAACACAATGATTATGATATCAAGTCTCAGCCAGCTACTAGGTCTCTGCACTCTGATTTCTCGTCACTTGGAGGGTCCGCTCCACGAGCTACTCGTCGATACTCCATGTATCACAAAGTTACATGAAGAAGTATCTCAAGGGACCGCCACGTCATAGTGGTCTCAACGCAACAGACGACGTGTTAATCAGACACCCAGTCTGTGAGTTATTAGCCTTTTTCGTCCCAGGGGCCGGGTTGGTTTCATGTATGAACCAACCCGACCGTATCTCAAATGTACCCTGAAATCTCATAGGGTATACTCATAGGGACTTTTTTTCAACGTGATCACCAACGCTGCTGACGGTTCGTCAAACGGGCGTCCGGTCTGAAAGTTATCGGCTTTTCCGTTCTAGGGGCCTGGTTAGATTTCAGGTTCAATCCAACCTGGACACTATCCAAATGTGTCCAAAACTCAGGCGAAGCATTCCAAATGTTCTATATCATCAAGTGGAATACAACAATGTCAACGACACATCAATCAGACATCTGAAGCTCAAGTTATAAACGTTTTCGCTCCGAGGGCCTGGTGGGGTTTGTGTACGAACCCTCCCGGCCCAACATAAAGTTCTCTGAAACCTCGAGTGTAATATTCCAAAATGACTATCTCGATCCAAGGATCACATCGCAGCTGACGGTGCGTCTATCGGAGTTCTGCAGCCCATGTTATGGGAAAAAGACCAAAAGAGGTGTGCAAAAAGGGGGTTCGGGCCTGGTCCGACCCGACCCGATACCCCCGGGGTCGGCCCAAACTGGGTCAACCCCTCTCAGGTCTGGGTCCGGCCCGCTTGAGCACGACCCAGCCCAGTGGGCGCGGCCCGACTGAGCGATGGAGTGAGGGGGGCACGCTGCCCCCCCCCCCCCCCCTTGAATAAAGTTGCGGGCCCCACATGGGGGCCGCTCCCTACCAGTGACGCGGAGGCCAACGCCGCGTCTCCCTTGGTCCCGCGCAGCTGCAGGACCAGCAGCCTGCCGCCGCCATCGGCCGCCGACGTGGCTCACCGGCAGAATCTTCCGCATACCACCAGACGCGCTCCGTTGGTCCGTTTGGCTTGCCGTCTTCGCCAGCGGTCCTCCTGGGACCAGCCCTTCACTGCGAAGTCCTCATAAATCCTTGCGGCCCACTTCGTTAGCGTCCGTCAATCCGACACCAATTAAACAATCTGCAGAGCCTTCGAATCGCCGCAAAGGCTCTGCGCGACGGCGCGACGCTTCTTCGTTCGTTCTTCATTGTTCCCACGTGGTTTCTTTGCACCACACCGCCTTACACGTGCCGCAATAAAATCAAACAAACAAGGGGGAGGAGGGTCGTCCGTGTTCATGGGGTCCGACCTCCTCCCGTTATTGTGATATCATGTGGCTCAAATAAGACGAAAATTAGTGATGAAGGTAATCACGAACAAAAACAATACAATCCCCTACCTTGAAGAAAAAGTTGAAGGTTCATCGCAGAATTGCATGTCGCGGATGAAGGCGTCACGGAAGGAGGATCGTCGCGTTGCAGAGAAAAGATTCGTTGGCGTCACATCGTTGATCTTCGAGGATCCGGAGTTCTTTTCAACCTTCGTCGGAGGTCGGCATTCTTCGTGTTCCTCGCGTTCATTGTCGAGGAATAAGGACTTCAAGACACAATGCTTATTCCCCCAATCCTCTCTCAACATGCTAACCCAATAAAATAAATGCTTGTCTTATTTTATTACTCATTCCAAATCTCTTGAAATTCAAAAATAAAACAACATTTAATTTATTTAATTGCAACGTTTAAACCACCCAATTAATTGAGGCGTTTCATAAACAGAAAAACGCAAGGGTTGACTTCCACTTAATTGGGGTATGAGTGTGTTACCATAATAAAGGAGGGGGGTGACGAAAAGAAACGGTGGGGCTCGTGTGGGCCCCACCTCACAAATATCCTACCTAGTCGGTAGGATATTGTGGGTCCCACTCCAAACACATAGCTTAGGTTAAAAATATTAAGTAAAATAAAAAATTTGGTTGCACCATTTTTATTTTATTCCTTTACATAACCCAAAAATTTAAAAACCACACCTGAGGAAACACAACTCCCGAAAAGGTGTTTCTAAGAAATTACTGGCACTGCGATTCCATCGGTGCCCTCGAAATTCGATTCTGAGCACCAGTTAAAAAGTTAGAAAAACCCACTCGTTCGGTCACTTAACGTACCTGAGTTAAGATTCGGAAAATGATTCCGGGCACACCGGGCCTCGGAATCAGGTGCCATCAAAAACTTTGTCCTTGTCAAATTCCTACGAAAATTAAGAAAAAAATTTCCTTGAAATTTCCGAGTCATTACAAAAAACTCCATTTTAATATCCATAGCCAAGTTAAACAAAATATTTCATTTTTTCTTCATTAGGTAAATAAAATATTTTGGTCTCATTTTTGAAATTCAATGTTGAAAAACACATGTAATATGAAGGATAACATGAGAAATATAATTTTTTTAAATATCAATATGATAGTGTAAAAATAGTTAATATTCAAGGAATTTCATTATGTGAAAGTGAATATATTTATAAAATATCTTTAATATATTTTTTCATTATAATTTAAAATTTATATTTAATTTCAAATATGAATATATATATATATGAATTAATTGTAAAAATTATTTTTTTCTCTCCAATTTAACTAAAACTATATTTCATATTATAAAAATATACTCATGTAAGGAAATCTTAAATATGAAGGTCATGATTATGGTAACTCCCTATTCCCAAAAAACCCCTTTTTTATCCCCAACATTCACCATCCAACTAGGAACATGGAAGGTCTTTCGACTCACATTGTCAGCATTGTCAATAACCATTACTTTTCTAACAAGAAGGATTTTTGGGCTTGGGAGACTGTAGTTAATGTTATTATTTCCTCAAAGCCGTATTTTGAGTTTTCTCTAAATTCTGGTTTGGTGAATAATTGGATGCCTAACTTGCCAGAAAATTTCATCTGGCCATCTTCTTCCAATTCATTATGGAGGATTTCTAATAAAAAAAATCATACTGATTGTAACCTTCAACACTGTGGTATATCTTTATGCTCTTCTTGTGTGTTTTTTCATCAGCACATGGAGGATACTGATCATTTATTTCATTGTTGTTCCACTGCTACTTCATTGTAGAAGGCTCTAGAAAACATATTTGAGATTTCAGTTCCTTTGATGACATATATCACTGGTTTTACTCAGAGATGGAAGTACATCCCTCTCTCTTCACAATTATTGGACATATTTCAGGTTGCTGCTTCTGAGATGATTCATTATATATGGTCTTCTTAGAATTATTTTCTTCATGGAATGTAGCCTTTCTCGGTCGCTTCTACAATATCGAACATCCTTGCTGCGATGAGAACAGTTAGCCTTCCTAAAAATCATTTCTGTGCTAATTTTATACATGATTTCTCTGTTCATGCTCGTATTGGGGTTAAAGGAAAATTCAGACCTTCTCATGGAACTTTTGAAGTTATATGGCAAGTCCAAATGTCTGGTTGGTTGATAATTAATTCGGATGGTGCATCGATGGGAAATCTGGGGCCTTCTGGGTATGGATCTGTTTTTAGGGATCATGAAGGTCAGGAGATTGGTTTCTTTCATGGCTCTTGCGGTATTTCTTCTTCATTGGAAGCTGAGATGATGGGTATTATTGTGGTGGTGGAGCAGGTTAAAATTCATGGTTGGAATAATCTTTGGTTTGAAAGTGACTCGACTATCATTGCATCAGCCATTAGAGAATGTTCATATTACTTATCTTGGAAATTAAAAAATCGTTGGGCTAATTTCTTGGACTCCCTTCGGACTTTGAATCATATCATTACTCATGTGTATCAGGAGGCAAATTCTGTGGTAGATGGATTTGATTACAAAGTAATTGAAGATGCTGATTTGACATGGTATTACAATATCCCTGTTGCTTTGTCCACCCTTTTGAAAATGGATTTGGGCAATACTCCTGTTTTTAGGATTTTGTATGTTGAACTTTTTATTTTAATTTTGGGGCCTTACTTTTCTGGGTAAGGTCTCAGATTCTTCTAAAAAAACACTTGGATTCTCACCATTGAATTAAATATGGATAATTATGGTTGATCTACACCATTTTTGGGATTTTATTTGTAATCTATATATATGTTAATAATTATATGATGTGGTATTTTTTAGACCAATACATTGATTTCACCCTTTATTTTATTATTTTTACTATATTAACTTTTCATTGACATACTTTTCATTCATTATTGACATCATAGACATTCCATGTAACTTTTTTCACTAAATCACTACAAATTGGATGGATGTTTCATGCTGAATTAAAAATTCAACATGATTTCAATAGGAATTCAATTAATTTCATAAAACATTATCTACATGATGTTTTATCTGTTTAAAAGTTATGTTTAACAAGTAATAAAAAATCCCTAGTGTCAATATTAAAAATATGACTTTTATCTAACAAGGAATATCTAGAAAGATATACCTTTCTTAGACCATGGATTCTAAGATGCATAAAGATTAAAATGGCCTTGGAGAGATGATTATATTTTGAAATAATTAATCCACTCGAGAACATGCTTGAAACCTAATATTCCTTCAACACCACTTCCAAGATGAATTGAAGAATATAGTACCTGATGGTGAAGGATCATTTGGTGTTATAGAATGAAAAATAGAGCAGTACAATTACCATATACAAGTGATTTTACCAAGAGAAACATATGAGTGGAGTCATTTTTTTATTCCAAAATTTTAAATTTGTATATGAATAAAAATCCATAATGTTTAAAATAATATCACAATTAGAATTATGTGGATATAATATCACTCACACCGAGATGATATAATAAGTATATTATACATTCCATGTCAGAAATATAATTTTTTAAAAATAATATCATGAGAGTGATTTTCAAAATATTTTTAATTTCCTTCATACATTCTTTCATGGAAGTAGAAAATTAACTCCTCATGATAAATCATGAATCAAGATTAACTCAAAAAAACCCCTTTTCCTTAAGAAAATATGACTATTTATATTTGAGGTTATAAAAATAATCTTCAAAATTGAGATTATGGAAAATAAGTTTCTCAAGGTGGTTATATAACTTCTAACAAGAGGAAAGGTCCCCACTAGAAGTTGAAAATAAATGAAAAAACAATGCAGATGAAATTAAATAATGTTGAATATTAATGTTTTTAGTGTGTCATTATGGGATATATGTCACATACCTATAATACTCTTATTAATTTAATTTATCTATATAAAAATAAAATGGATGTAAAAGAGTTTTGATGAAATATTATAGTCCATACCTAAAAATATGATGACAGTTTTATGACTTATAACATATTTTCATATTTATTGAAACCTGAAGCTATTGGACATATCAATAGTGTATAAAATCTTGTGATGGGGGATTAATTTTTGAAAGTGTAATATTTAATTAATTTTTAATATTTTATCCCATAATATTTAATTTAAATTATAATATGAATGTAATTATTTTAAAGCGGTGTTACGAAATACCCCACTTGGATCAATCCCCCTGATAAATGAATTTTTATCAATAACAATTCCTTCATGAACGTAGTTTTTAAGTATGATATATATTCCATCATCCATGATGTGTTATTAATTCATTAAAATACATTAAATAGTAGTGTGAATTTAATTAAATACCCTAGATGAGAAATTGTTTTCCTACCTAGTGGTACAGAAATATAAATAAACAATTTTCTGTTTTCACTTATCTCGTGATGGTGTTTGTTATGTTATTCAAATATTAGTTGAAATTTTTATAATATCAATATTATGGATGAAGGAGGTGTTGAATGCCTCTCTAAAATAGTCATTAATAATTGTCACAAGGTAATTCAATAGAATCTTCTAAGGATACCTACAACATTATACTATGTTAATATATGTATAATTAAATCAAATTTTTGTTAAACAAAAGATTTATGACAATTAAATATTTATCATATGGAATTATTTTTTGGGATATCTACTATCAATAATGATGATTAAAATAATTACATGTACATGTGACCGTCCAGTGGTTGATAAAAAGTGTATTATTTTTAATTATTCACGATTGACAACTTTTTCAGAATAGAAATTAATTATAATACCATCATCAACGAAAATCATGACCAAATTCCCTTCGTATCTGTAATGTAATCGCAATATATAATAAAAAAATGAATTTTCGACATATAAATCATGAATTTTTGATCAAGGATTCTTCAATAGGAACAAGATTTATTATAATGGAATATAGTCACATGTAATGAATGTGATAACCATTTAGTTTCTCAAATTAATTGTTATACATGTTAAATGTTAATTAATACTGATGGATGTTGTGACAACTTACCTTAATGAAAATTTTGATAATGATGTTTTCATGAAAATACCAACAGTATTAAAAAATATGGAAACATATAATGTATCCATATATCATTGTTGAGTTAAAATTAATAAACAATTATATGGATTAAAAAATTTATGTTATATGTTGTATTACTATATTGGTGAATATTTAATGAAATAATAATATAAAAACGATCCATTTTTTCCATTTGTCATTATTAATAATACTATATCTAAAATTATCATCATTGTAGTATACATTGGTGATTTTAGTATTATTGGATCTCTTTATGATCATTAAAAAGTAGTTTAATATTTAAAGAAGGAATACGAATTTAAAGACATTGGAAAGAAAATTTTCAACCGTATATAAAAAATTAATCTTCTTAAAGTTAGATTTCATTATATTCAATCATGATATACTATAAATATCATATCAAGGTTTAGTATAGAAATATTGATTATATTAATTATATAAATGGTTGTATGAACTCTTGATTGAGATCATGATTCTTTTAATGAGTAACACGATAATGAAGGAATTCTTGGTCATAAAGTAACTTTCAAATATTTTATATCCATATATTTAATTTCCTATGAATTTATTACTCAGGTATAATTTTTCTTTAATATATAGACATTATAATAATGTAAAATTGATATTATATACCTTAAAGGATCTATTTATTAGAGTTTATTTTATTCTAAAATATTCAACCTATAATTATTTCGTTATGTAGATTTCAGGCACATGTCTTATCTTCATAAATCAAAATATCATACCGAATAATTATTTATATATTGTGCAACTCTCATTTCATGGAAATCTAAAAAATCATTTTTGGGTTTTCCTTAAATCATGGATAATTCATTGTAGCACATGAATCAATTCATAATTGTGTTTTGAATAGATAAATTGTTAATCATATCAAAATTAATTTTGGATTATGTATGAATATTGATATTTAAACTATATTATATGACTACAATACAATTCGGGAAATGGTGAAAATTAAAATCTCCATAAGTTCCAACATTGGGTAATCCTATTTAGAAAAACTATCCTCCATCTGAATCATCTCCATTATATTGAACATCTCCAACGAAATTATAATATAAAATTAGAAAGTTTGGGCACCATAATCAGCATGTCAAGTTGTCCTTTAGCATCCAGTTTCAATCATCACATGACATTTCTTTTATAAAAAGGATGAGAGAATATGAAAATTTAAACACACACATGAAAGAACATACACAAAACACAGTGAACACTACAATTGTGTAGTTTGAATATAATCCTATATCCTTAAGAGAATGGTGAAATATCTATCATATTATAAAAAAAATAGTATGTGAGTATTAATAAGAAGAACATATATTGGCTCCAAACCCATCACAATGGAATAATCCTAACTAATAACCATTCGACATTGTATAGTCCCTCCACAATTTTTGATCTCTATCCTTTCATCCAACGACCATTGCCTTTATCACATTAGCCTCTAAGGCAAGGATGCATCCAGGAAGACCCATGTTGGAGCCACCCCATATTTAATTCCGAAACCCATTGGATATTTTTCATATTAATACCTTATTTATTCATATATGTACTAATACTGCTTATATATTTGGATTATCTGGTCAACCAGTTAGTACATTCATCTAGAATTTGTATAAAAGCTTGCATCATATTTAAGGTACTGTAAATTGACTATTTCAATCTTCACATCAATTGTAATATTCATATGAATAGATCATATCACTATTTAATTCTATTATGATTGATCAATTTAGTGAAATTAATAATTTTATGTATGCTTTATCTTTTTTACATCCTTGACTAACCTCCCACACATTTGATGCATATGGATGCTCCATGGAATATGTTGTTCTATAGTAAAAATGATTGAATAATATTATGATATGTGTTATAGAAATTGGGATATATGGCTCTATTTTCCTTAAGGACAGTGACAGAAAACTAGTTTATAATTATGAACACATATCATATATGAGAGAAGAATGTAGCTCAGATGTTGAAATAATACAAAAAAGTCTTAAATGGACTTTATATACCATAACCAAGTATGAATTTTTCTATATCCTCCAATGGAAGTAATTTTTATTTTGTTGAAATAGTTATTCAATAAAAAAAATTATTGATTGAAAATTCTATACCTATATATTATGATTAGTTGATAAATGTTTTTGGAAATATAAAAAAATTGAATATGTTGAGACCATTTCAATAGGATTTATATTTAAATCCAAAACAATTCAAAATCTCATGACAATATATTATTATTATAACAAATAAAAATATATGTCAAAACAAACATCCCTAACATGAACCTTGTGAAAGATGACTATATAAAGAAACTATAAGGATTTGTTAATCCAATTAATGATAATAAGGTAATAAATTTATAGAAATCCATTTAGGGATTAAATAAATAATCATGATTGTAATAAATCTTATTATTGTGTTTAAAACCGTTGATCTTTTTTATGAAATCCCTCATATTTTTTTAATGAGGGAGTGGTTTGTAGGGGTCATTTAACCCAAAATTATTAGTATTTTAAATTTAATTAAATATTTATTTCTAACATTTATGTATTTTTTCATATATTTTGTATGGAGCATTGAAAGAAGATATTGGGATGGTATAAGTGTCTTGGGTGTAGGTTTAACCCTAGGTGTGGCATATGTTTCGTTTCAAACTTGGATTTGGGATGATGTGTATTTACAGTATGGAATAAAATGAATAAATTAAATACTTATTTAAATTTAATTATTATCTTCATTATCCTGGTGATATCCTATTTAAAAATCATTAAATAAACCTACATGGTTACCAAAATCACCCATGAGATTGTGAGAGAAGGATAAAGATATCATAGTGTGTGTTGATGTTAGTGAACATATTGGGATGGTGGAATTGTTGATAACATTGATGAGAACATATCCTCCCCACCAATTGATCATGGATATTTCTGTAATGAATGGTGAATAATGCATATTAATCTTGGAAAAAAAAATTTGAATATCTTATTCTCCAATTATCAATATGTTATTAGGAATGATTTTCATTATAATGAATTTAACCTCATTCTAATGTTTGTTGACAATATAGAGTAACTACCTTTGAAATAATATAGTATTCATCATTTCATGATGATATTTAATTATATTTTATTCCAATAATATGAGTTGAATTTTTTTAATTCTTGTGATTCACCTCTATAACTATGATTTATGTCAACAACACTATCAAATCCAAACACAACATTCCTTGGTACTTTTTTTATTTTTGCCTTTCTTCTTCTATTCCACAAGTGTACATTGTTGGTGTAGTATTTGACATATTTTTCAACCATTTTCATCGAACAAATTTGTTATATGTTTTATATACTATTCCATATATCATTTCCACCTCTTTGAAACTATGGAACTAAATATAATAGAGGTGGAGTTATAATTATGGAAATCTATGGGAGTTAAGGATGATGGTATATTCATGACATGAGATATGGAGGATCATCATACATCTATGTCAAGAGATTTCAATTCTATTTTCTAAAAAATAGTGGTTGGAATTTGATTTTTTATGATGAATTTATGATTATAAACACAATTGCAATATTTTCTAGTTGAAATCATGGTGAGATCGTCGATGAAGTGGATGTTTGGGTAATGATTTTGGTGGATGTTTCCATTCTAGAAAATGTATGACTACAAAAAATTAGTTTGGAATCAAAAGCATCATGTGTCTCACATCATGGAGTGAGAGTTTAATATGTAGTTAAATATCACAAAATCATGTGGATTAATCAAATGTTTTATAACCCCAAACCACATTGTCTAGGATATACTGAATGTATAATCTTGGTGTCTCATTTGGATCCAAATATCACTTGTTCTAAGATACATGACATATATTGTGGTAAGATAATGTCATGGCCTGAAGGGGGTAGAGGCTGATTCCCGTACATACATGAAACATATTTTTTATCATTTAAACATCATATAGTTGATTCTGGACATGCCATGTGGTATGATATAACACATTTGGGTGGTAGAATTGTTACAACACATCATATATTCTTCCATTAAATAGTTGTTATAGATGTCAAATTCTCAATAATTATTCCATGGTGGAGTTAGTATCTCACCTTTTAAGATAGTGATCATTCTATAGAGTCATCATTTCACCTGTAAATGTTAAAGGATGGGATCATCCATCTTTGGGATGTGATTGAGTTAGGAATTTCACCATCATATGGGGCAGTGATCCTCTATATATGGAGTTGAATTTTTCCCACTCATAGAGGTTGGACGAGATAAGGATCCTTCATTGAAGTAATATTTTCCCATCCATTAATCTCATACAGTATTGGGATCCTCCACTATAGTATAATTTCACTAGTTTATAATGAATGGACGAACAAAAATTCTCCATTAGAGTTTTTATTT
Organism: Viscum album; assembly: GCA_963277665.1. Taxonomy (NCBI): domain Eukaryota; kingdom Viridiplantae; phylum Streptophyta; class Magnoliopsida; order Santalales; family Viscaceae; genus Viscum; species Viscum album. Next base: position 1,667,508,216 of record OY728119.1, read on the forward strand.
CACACATATTCATGGTGAAAGGATCTTTTATAATCACCTAGGTGAATGACTATTTGGGTTACATGTAACCTCTGGATCAGAAACCTATTATAATAAGTTAATTTGATGGTTGTGAGTTTTAGGTTGTACATGGTAACTTGGGTACTATCAATATTCATACACACGCTTCCCATTTCCATTAAACCCATAATTTTTCTTTAGAGATGAAATTTTATTTTGATGATTAATTTTTGTGTGACATTAGGGAGACCTACTTGATATGTGTATACTCACCCCTGCATGCAATTTTCCTACACATGTTGCATATTCTGTGGATTAGAGACTATTATATAGAGATTTAAGGGGTTTGAGTATGAGTGATTCTTAATGGTGCATGGTTGTAATGGAATGAGGAATATTGAAAAAAAATTGGTTTCCATTTGAAACTATGATCACATGTTTTTGAGGGGGCATACATACTTGATTTTGGGCCTCTATTTTTTTCTATTTACAAGACTAAGTTTTTCTCTAATAAATTGTGGAGTATAAATGATTCTATTCTTACTTATTAATATATTTTTTAAGTTTCTTTATTAATTTGATATGTATGGTGATACATGTATGTGTATACACATATTTTCGGATATAACTTCCATTATGTGTTTTATCTGTACTCAATTATAGTCTCTATCTCATGGCCTATTGATAGTGGTCTTGGGGATTCAATTCCTACATTCCACTACCCTAGGTTTAGTCCCAATAGGACAAGATGTGTGGAGTAGAACACCATTGAAGTAATTCCTAGAAGAGGGTTTGCAGATAGAATAGTTTGATATTTAATTTAAGTTTTGTGGAAATATTTTTTATTTTTATCATGTTTAGGTCATGGTCCAACGAACACATTAGTGGTGTGGTGACTGATGTATCCATTTTTCTGTACTTTTATATCCCACATATTGATTTAGTACATTAAGAAACCAATTTTAGGGAAAAATGGAACAAAAATCATATAATAATGTGTTGAGGATTCCATTTATTTTCAATGTCATCTACCAATATGTTCTCTTTAGCTACGGTACATCTTTGTTATTTTAGGATTCCCCACACATATATAAATTTTGGATTCAATGGAAGGACCAAAATGTGGTCTGGTTGAGTAACAAGGCCTTAGTGTAAGGAATCTATCATGATATGGTCCCTCAAGGGGGACAATGAGTGGATCCAATTCCAATGGGGATGTGTCCAGACCCACAACCAATAGTTCATGTGGATTCTTTATGTTGGACTTAGAAATGTTTATCTCTAGTAGCACCAGATGATGAAGAGCATAGGCTGATCCCACATTATGAATTTCAGAGGTAGAGTATGACAAGTTTTCATAGAAATATGGACCCATGGTTAGAAGACGGATGATGTAGGACATGTAAATTATGGATCACATGGAAATGACGTGCATAGGGTTCCTGAGGAGGATCTCACTATCCTAAGGATAATAGATACTAATGTTATGATTTATGAGATCATATTATTTTGGATTATCTGAACCTATAAGAAGAAAAATAGATAGAAATATGATGGGTTTCGGAGTCATAGGTTACTTTGTCGAAAAGATGATTTGTAGAGATGTTTTCATAGTGGAGGGGCTGGGAAATATTTTCTAGGTTATTGATGCTTTGATTTTATTTAGCCAACACCACCACCTGGTGATCTCTATCAGGATCAAGGTGTATAAATATAGGGATGTGGTATGTTATATGTAGTTGAGGTTTATGAGACGGAGTCCCTCATTATAATTTGAGGAATTTTTTTTCCTTTTCTACCTTAGATTTAGTTTTTATAGAAATAGGTATGAGCATGTATTTTTTACCTTATCCCTTATTTCTGAAATAGAGATACCAACAGAGCCTCTAGCCCCACCAATATGGACTGAAGCTCCCACAAATATGGGTTCTGAGATAACACACATATATAGATAGTATTATTTGGTTCTAAGTTGAGATATAATTTCTCATGGGACCTTATCATTGCTATAATGTGACCATATTGTTTCATTATTAACATGGAATATATATCTACCATCAAATAATATATTTATTATTTATAGTAAAGGATGTAGAGGACTATAGAATACAGATCGATATATTCTTTCAAGGGTGAGAATGATTTGTGAAATGAGTATGGTAGGTTAGTGTATAGTTGATTACATCAAATTACCGATCAGTTTTATAGAATGGCTCTTAGTTATGTTGGCTCCATAAATGTTTCATTCCCTATAGTATGATTACCTAGGTGTTCTCCTTGAGGAAATCTTTGGGTTATATGCTCTGCTATAGGTTAACATATATATTTACTTGCACCCTAGGATAGAACTGATATATTCAGTAGAATATCTGATAACTCCAAGTGATCATTAAGACAAGTGGGTATATTTTAAAGACCATCAGATGAAATTTTCTATCCAACCTAGTTTTTCCATCCCCCTAGGAAAAATTTATGTTATTCACCAAGAAGGTGTACGATATCCTAATCATGATTGTGTATTACCATTTCCTGAATTAGGATTCCATTATGAATAAATATTCACTACAATGGATTGTAAATCTCTTTGATCAAATTAAGGGGTCCAATTAGTTTTCAAATATTTTTCTCAGATCCAGATGTCACCATCTTTGGGTTGGTGAGGATGATATAGCTAAGATGACATCCCAATAACACTATAGATAATATGAGTTACTGGTTGAAATAATTTTTCATGATGAGTGCATATATCATGTTTACAATGAACATGAATCAGATATTTCATCATTTTATAAAATGGTTCATGGTGGTCTTTATAGATCACATTTTGATTTTCATGACAACTATGTTTGAGCATACATAATATCTAAGTACGGTCTTGGAGAGAAATTGATAGAATCAGGTCTATATAAAAATATAAAATTTCACTTCGAAATTAGATAGTTCAAATTATTCGGACTTATTATCTAAAAGGATGGATTAAAAGTATTCCACGTGAATATCATGTTTGTGCATTCATGGGATCCACCCAATAATGTGATAGGGGTTCCATGTTTCTTTGTGTTTTAAAGATATTACTAGATATTCATGACATAATTTTATAGTATTTGACTCCTTTCACTGTACTGACCTATATTTGGAAATATTTATTCTTGTTCAAGAAATACTATAATTATTCTATGGGGTTGAAGTATATTATTACCAACGGTCTCACCTAGAAGTTTCAAAAAATATAACATTTTTTATATAGTGTTTTTTAATTCCTATAAGGACATTCTTGGTTGTGTGGGTCTGTGTAAATGCATGGCCAGGAGGTGATTTCCTATAGATATAGGAAGATGATTCCCCAAGAGAAGAACTAAGAATCCTTTTACATGGAGCTAACATCTTTTGGGTTTCCCCAAATATTTGTCATCACTACCTTTTTAGTAATTAGTTTGTCATTTATTCTCATGACATGGGTCCCCATTGCAACTTCATGTAGAGAGATCACAAATTATTTGAGAGTAGATGGTTGATGTCACTATATGATTATGAATTTGAAATAATTTAGACTCATATAAAGGGGAATGTGGTTTTAGATCATCTAAAAAATAAATATCATTCCCATTTTATGGGAGAAGAATCAGATAAGTTGTCCTCATTTCAATTGTGATTGGTGGATGAGAAAGGATAATTATACCTAGTATCGATGGTTGTGACCCCAAATATTATCTATAATGTGATGGAATCATGGAATGATGATAATGATTTCAATATCTTACATAATAATATATTCACCACTCATTCTCTTGGTTTAATTTGTCATGGTGAGGATCATATCATTCCCTTCTAATAGAATTTAGTGGTGTCAGTCACACTTTAAGGGGAGCTTCTAGTATAGTTACTTAAATATTTTTCTAGGGTACTTCCTATTGTGGAAATGATGTATCAATATCTTCCTCTATATTTTTTTGCGGAATTTTAAAAAGAGTAGCGTGGTAGTGCTTTTTTTATTATTTCATACGTTTTAGTAAATGAAGTATAAGATTCATTTTCAAACTGGTATAATTCAATCCCTTGAGTTTTTGGTTTTGAAATGGGATATCATATCCATGTATTTTGTTAAGGGATTTCATAAATAAGAAATATTTCTTGACACTACTTGAATGATTTTGGACTGGCTAACTAAGTCGGCCTAGATCTATTCTATTAGAGACAATATTTCAATGGTAAGAATCATATGCGTGTGTGTGTGAAATATTTTCAAACATCCTAGAGTAACCATGATGATTATATCTGAATATTATTTCTACTTTACATCTCAATTATAGAGATTTTTGAAATAGACATTTGAGACTCAGTTTTGTATGAACATTGTTTTTCGAGCATAGATTAATTTCTAGACTAAGAAGAGAGTTCATATCATAGAGGATATATTAAGGGATGATATTTTGGAATTTTTCTAGAGTTGGAGTTCCATTTGAAACTAATGGAGTTTAAATATAACAATATAAGGATTAATATAGAAACTTTTTAATCCCTTTAAGTGAGACCCTATAAGTCACATTCTTGCTAATATAGGTTCGAAAATTCTGTACTCATGGGACCGACATTCATTCAAGTGATGACTGATATGGTGAATATCGTTCGGGAATGGGGGATGAAAATACATAGCCATTAGAAGTCCTAATTAGGTATTCAATATACACCCCTTATGTATTAGGAGGATGATCATGTGTTTATAAAGATATCTACATAGAGTGACTTATTTAGATTTTTCTATGGCGACAAGCTATCATTATTGTACATCATATTGTAACAATTTTTCATAGGGTTATGAAGGTTTCATAATAGTTTTATTTACCCGTATTGTTGGAACATGTATAGAATGTTTTCTTTATTTCACCTATTATGAGATACATGCCTGATTCGATGCATGTTATTGACTTGGGTGAGCTGAACATGGATGACTAGTGAACCTTTCTTAAGTACACAGTGATGATTGGGGGTCAAATTGATAGCTTTATTCAAGGGAGAGAGATCCCTAATTTTGTATCATATGGAATCTTATGAATCTCTTGGGGAACTCATGGGACTATGATGACCATATACAAGGTTTTTATCCTAACCTTTTTGAGTGATTTTCATTTCATAGATGAAAAATTAGTGGGTTGGGAGAATGTAACAACCCTAGTATTTATATTGGACACAATTAAATTCTTTATAAATTCATTGTAATTTTATTTTGGTGATGGAATATTAGTTAGGTTTTATTTTAACCACGTAGTTGAGTATTTAAAATTTATTTAACTATTTAATTTTTTCATGGATGTGTTATTCCATATATTTTAATAAAAGTATCATATGAAAAAATGGGACCACATTTGAGTATTGGATATTATATTTACTCAAGGATTGATATAAGATCCATTTGTATATGGTTTTACGATGATGCATAGTCATGGTATGAAATAATATTAATAACCTAAATAATTAACATAATTTATGTTTTATAATTGCTGACCTAATGAGTGCAAATTTAAACCTTTTTAAGTAAAACCACTCATGTTAGTCATTAAAACCTATATAATTTGATATTATGAGATAGTGATATTTTTTGATGTTTACATTGAATAATGGATTGGGATCAATAAATCACTAATGATGAATGTGAAGGCTTCTATTATTAATCAATAGATCATGGTTCTTTTGGAATAAAATGAAAAAATAGCCGATTATTCGACCACATTAATTGAAAAGTAGTTTATCACTGATGATCGATATGTTCTTGATGGAAAAATCATATAATTTAATTTATATCAATACAAATTTTGTTTGTGAGCATAGATTAATTCTTATTTAATTAATTAAAAAAACATCTTTTCCTGACACTGTTTAATTATATTTTATTTCGAGAGTAGGAATTGAGAATTATTTTTTCTTGTTTTTGGACATTTATCTTCATATATCAAATTTACATCGATGATGTAAAACAATAAAAATATATCCTTTGTCGGTTCTTCAGTTTTATGTTTTTCTGGATTTCATGAGTTGCATAGTGATATTTTATGAAAGAGATGGAAGAATTCAATATTTTCCCTCAGGTGGTTTTCTAGATAAAAATAGTATTTTATCCAATTAGGATATCTCGAAGAAATATTTTGACCACTATTGGTGTGGGGTTACATGGATATGTGTCTGTTTAGGAACCCCATGCAGAAGAGATGATGATTATATGTGTGTGTGTGTTCTGTACATGTTGTATAGTAAGGTGTTGTAAACACCAAGTGAGGATAAGGTTCCTGAGCGAGTACCCATATAGGGGTGACACACCATGTGTGGTGTAGAATAATTGTTTACATTGGAAAATTACACACTGAGTGAGATGTGGCCCACAGACAGTGTCTAACCATGTGGGTAGATTTCATGTAACTAAGGTGCATGTAATGTATTCCTCCTTCCATGGTCCATTTGGCCAATATTTCTACAAAGAATTTAAATTGGTCTTGTAACTTGTCTATTTTTACATTCTTTATAAATATTCTGACAGTGGAATCCTTTCGGAATTTAGATTCTAAATAGAATGATTTTTGGACTGATAGTGGTTGAAGGGATGATTTATTTAAGGTAGTCTTTCTAGAATTCTCGTAGGGGTTGGGTAGTGAGTTGAATTTCATGAGTTAGAATGAGTGATCATTTTTTCACCTTATATTTAGGATTACATGTGTGTTTTTTTGAGGCTATTTGAATATAGTATGGGAGATGAGATAAATTTTATTATTAGATGGGATTGTTAGTTCTGATTCATTAGTTTTAGGTCTGGTTGCTTGATCGTGGGAGGTATGGGACCCTTCAGGTAGGATCAACATCTTGGGATGTCAAGTATAAATAGGATCTATTGATCATAGTTTTAGATTGGTACCACAAACCTATTTTATGGATTCCCTTCTAAGAATTTTTTCTTGAATTTTCCCTTCTGGTAGATGTTTTATTTTTTTGGACATGGTGATCAGTGGGTTTTGAGTTAGGAGTCTATCAACATTTCAATTTTAGAGGGCCTGACATATGGAATGGTTTTTCTTGAGGATTTAACTCTAGAATTTCCTAACCAAGTTTTATTTATGATAGGATATCTTTTTAGGATGTTCTATGGTATTTATTTTTCCTGAACTATGGTGGTTACCATGTGAATGGTTAGCTTGTGAGATAGTTAGTGATGATTTACAAGGTTTTTGTGGAGGGTGAAAGTGTTAGGTGACCCTAGAGTTTATAATATGTTTTGTAAGTTTTAATGTGTTATTTTTTATCTGTTGATGATAAAGAAGAACATTGGTATATTATAAGACTAGTTATTGGTACTGATTTTAACTTTATGTATCTCCTATATCGGCTGGTTATTGGGATTTTGGGATAGGGAGATAATGGATGATCTAGATGAGTGTAGTTTTCTTAGTTTATATATCCAACATAGATAGGGGTAACAAACCATTGAGGCTACATCACTCTTAAAGATCATTTTATATGAGTTTGTTGCCTAGTCTGGGATCCCAACATTATCCTAATAGGGTTTTCCACTTATCAAGGGTTTTAGGATGATTGGGCATGATAGAATATTCCTGAGCTCGATAGGGTGTCCCTAAACCTAGTTTTAATAGTGTTGTTTGAGTCATAGTTCCCGGTAGATGTGCTATGTGGTTTTGACTCCATGTATGAGATCTTATGGTCTTGTAGCCATTCATGTCCTTTAATTTGGATTTGGATGTACATCATTATTAGGTGTGCTTGATTTAATTTATCACTATGTTATTTATGATTCATAATTTCATTGAAAGGGGAAAGAGAAATGAAAAACATACATGTGGGTGTTAGTCTAGCACCCAACATTTAATATTTTCCTCTTTATGTAGCCATTTTTTCTTTTCATTTCATTATTTTATTTTTAATTATGGGATTAATGTTCGACTTGGATAGAAATTAAAAATGTTTCATGAAAATGTTGTGATATAAGTTGATAAGTCCATCATTTAGAGTTCTCTATTAATATTTTATTATCCCCCTCTCTATGTATCTTTGTGTTCGTACAGACCAAATATATACAATCAGGTTAAGAAAAGGATGTGGTGGTTTGATTTGAGGCACATTGTTTTCTATTATAGGGGATTAACTCACATGGAGTCCTTAGCTTATATTAGATCCATTCAACAGTCATAGAGATCAGTTATGTGGTTCATCTATAAGTATCAATAGAGCATTTCATTTTTTTAATTTTTTTATAAGTGGGATTGATCTAGTGGGTAGCATGTGTTTTTATACATTTCAATGATCTTTTTTTAGCATTAATTCATTAATAGTATATTTTAATTATGTATTTATTTATGTTCACAATGATGTTCACAGAAACTTAAATTTTTAGTTTACATCCAGTACTATTTATCTTTCATCTATGGTCATAGTATCATCACTATTTGCTTTTATGCCCTAAACACTTTTTTCATACATATGGTGTATGGGGAGGAAAAAATGAGTACCTATTTTTGGCCAAATCCAGGGAGAGGTAAGGTTTACTCAAGGCCGGTTAAGGAAAAAATTCTATTAGAGAGTTATTTTTTTGTTTCCTTTATATTTGAGATTTCGATAGATATGATTTCTATAAATGTTATAGATCATGTGAGTAATATTGGGGTGGTGCATAATGAATAATAATTGCATTAATAATTCCTAGCTATTACGGTTATGATATTACTTTTATTGGTTTTTCTATTATAGTGGGGTGATTCTCACCTTGAGTGATACACCTGTGTTTGTGAATTTTATAATTTTAGGGTTTCATTTTTTTCTTTCCTAGATGGAAAGTGTCATGTATTCATGCATCATTATGATAATAAAGGACTCATTTATGTGACTATGTGTGTTTTTACCGACAATTTTGATTATGTTTATTAATTTGTTACCAACGACATATAAAATGTTTTCTCCTATAAGTACATGGTGAAATTATACTCAACTGAATTGTGGGTGTCTATCTTATTCTGATGGGACATGTCTATACTTTAGTGGGGTTATACATAGTGATAATGATTCACTTCCTTTATTGAGGGATACATGGAATCCCCTGCTGCTCATTTTGGGATTTAGTATGCCCAACTGTTAGAGGTGGTTGGTCGACTAAAGAAAGAAATTCTATGAGATATTTTGTTGAGGATCGAGTTTCCCTGATTTTTTGGTATCCATGATATGTTTTTTGGTTATTTTGTTGTTTTCCATTTGATTTAAAGGTGGCAAAGTAGATGTGATATTCATTTATAAAATTCATTTTTGGTCTAGTTGTATTGGAAGGTTTGGATGGATGCTTGGACTTGACTATTTTTGGTAGCGCTTGGGGTATTAGGGTGGGGGAATGGTTTTGATTGACACCCCATGTGGAGGGTTTTAGTGTTTGTGGTTCATGGAATCATATTGACGTGCTGTTTTTAAGTGCAGTTTCAAGGGTTCAATGTTTTGTTAGAACTAGCTAGCGCATGGTATCATGGATAGTTTTTTATGTGTATTATACTAGTATTGTAAGGTTTTAACTCAATTGACTATGAGGGGTTGTGAGAGGTTTTTTAAAAATAAATATTCCTTTAAGATCATATTTTTCTTTGGTTCGACTACATGAGAAAAAATTGATGACTGGAGGTATATGTGTGCTTGTTAAGTGAAATTTTAGTTGGATTTTGTGAGGGTTTACTGAGATTTGTTCTATTCTTGATGAATCTATATAGTGGTTACTACACCATAGTTTTTAATGGGTTATTCCTCTCATTTTATGTGGATATTTAAGTGCTGTGTGATGTTTCTCCCGGTTAGTCATGAATATGTAGTGGTTGGTGTTTGGTGTTTGTGCTCTAGAGTGAGAAACCTATACACATCAAACCATTCTGTTCAGTAGTTAAGGGGGAATGGACCATGGTATTTAGTTCATGTATGATAGAAAATGATAAGGATAATCCTATGATGGGGCGTTATAATATCCACGTTTGATTTCCCCACATGCTTGGAGTAATATTTGAAATATTACATTGGTCAATGAACAGTCGTGGTTCCATTAGAAGCATTGGTGTTCCTGGTAAGGCTTAGTTTTTGGATAATCATTGAGATTTCATTAGGGTGAGAATAATTTAAGATGCGGAAGTCATCATAAATAGCATCATTAATGTTTAAAAAAATAGTGGAAATTTGATTTCAATCCCTCAGGTATATTTCTTAGCAAAAATGGGACTATATACTATTAGGTGATCATTTGACCAACCCATTATTCCAAAAATAGGGTTTTTTCCCTTGGACAAAAAATTAGTGAAATTATTATCCAGTCTAATTTTCATAAAATATTTAATATAGAAATAAATAAATATTATTTATTCATTCATGTTTATTAGTGATACATTCTCTTTAATATTTCATATCATAATTCTATCATTTATTTTGATTCTGAGATTGGGGTTTTTATTATGTGAGGAATAACTTCATTTCGAGAATCGGGATGGTCCAAACCATTTTTCCTCTCTCTCCACTATGCTTTATTTTCATTTTTTCCCTATTATTAATTATATTTTATTCTAATCAAATAATATGTGTAAAATAACCCCTCTATATTTCATTTGATGATTTTTTGGAGAGATAGAGAGGGAGAAGGAGTCTCACCTCGAGATCTTAGGTCATGCTAGATTATTCGTTGGGAGTTGCAGATCATAAATAAGATCAAATCTTCATCATTGTCAACTTGAATGAAGGAAATGTTTAATTGTTCACCATAAATATTCATATAGTAGTTTTTTTATGTTCTAATCTTGTAATTTAATTAGTAGGGACCCCAAGAGAGTCGATCTTGTAGATTCTAGGTGATGCAGGGGTTTTTATGGAATTCATTATTATTTCTGATTAGTAAATCTCATTCACATCAAATGTGCTTATATGAATATTTAACATGTATTTTTCTTGAATCTGTAATATGATCTTTGGAGACTACACTCTATGTGATAGTGGTATATGTCGGGTAGTGGCATATCAGGGTGTGGTCAAGGCATATCTAGGAAACTTTTATCACAATAATTTTCCTTGTGGTGTAAAAATACATTTATATCATGGATTACATGTATAGTAGCAATGTACTATGGTTTTCAACATCCCATTTCAGGTTATATTGAATTATATCAAGTCAGGCATCCTGTGTGGGAGACCTGTAGTTTCTTATCTACAAATATTGTGTAGTCGTACATTGTACAATATGAATAGGGTTGAGGTACTTGTGTGAGTACCCATATTGGTGGTACAAACTGTATACGAGGTAGACACTACATGTACTATGGGAATGTACAAACCGGTTGGGATGTGGAATTCATCTAGGGAGGATCCTTGGGGTTATACACCATGGACCTATGCATCACAATTTTCACATCTCTTGCCCGAGGCTGTTTGGCATCTCTTTCTCCATGGAGACAAAATTTTACTTTTGATTAGTCTATCTAGAATGTTTTCCATGTTTATCATGACATCATAATCCATTGGGAATTTAGTGGCTAATTGTATGTTTTTTTGGATTGATATAGGTTGTATAGATTGTTTCATTAAGGTTATTATTTAATAATTCTCTAAGTGGTTAGGTTGGGAGTTATGAGGCCAAGAAAATGATATGTGATTGTATATCACAATTTGTTTAGGATTCCATTTCATATTTCTTGAGTTAATTTTGACAGATTTTAGGATTCGTGATCAATTTTTTCATGGATGGGATTATTAGATTTGTTTTCTGAGGATTAGATCGGGTTTCTTATGGTTTGGACCGGTAGTACCCTTCAGGTTTGATTGATATAGTTGGATGTCAGACACTATTGGGATATTTTGAGGTTGGATTGAGTTAGGTACCTCCGTCATGTTTGAGGAATTAACTTATTTGATGTGATGCTATGTTTTCCCTTCTTGTAGATGTTTCTAGAGTATTCCACTATGGGTAACATGATCATTTTGTTTTTTGATTCTAATCGAGACAAGGTTCCATTTTGGTGGGCATGGATCAATGTTTGTTTTCATATAGGACCCCCCTCTAGGGTGCCATAGATGATTTGTGGTTTATTAGAGGAGAACATTTTAAGGTGTCTACATTGTAGAGGTTTTTGAAACTATGATGTTTTTCTTATTTCTGGTTGGGTCATGATATATGATGTTTTGGTTTCAATGGTATTGTTTTTAGGGTGTGTGTGTTAGTCGACCCACGTGTTTTTCCATTGAATTAGAGGATTGAGGTTGTTCCTATTAATGAATGTTGAGAGATGAGGACATTAAGATATTATGTGTAGAGACCCAAAGCTCGACGTACATGGAAATTACACTGCTTTTGCGGAAAACATAATACATAACAAAAACAGACACAAAAGAACCATAATTGTTTAGTGTCTTTGGAAACTCAGAATATAATCTTCTAATATTGGTGAAAGATCTTTAACATCTCCCCTAAAGATCTTCACCTTTTATTTTCTTACCTAAAACCTTTATTTAAATCCTGGGGAAAAGAAAACATAAAAAAGGGTGAGCTGAAATGCCCAGTAAGGGTAAACATAGAGAACATAAAACAATCCATAAACATTTGAATGCAAAAACATTAACATAATATCTAATCATCAAAATCTTGAGCAAAGACATGAATATTGGAAGTACGTACGACTTATATCATAAGGGAACATCAATCATGATAAAATATAATGGGAATAGAACATGTAATTGTGGAAAACCAGAAAGCACATGATATGATTTCCATAGTATCCAAGGCATTACTGCCAATACCATCATAGTAGACAAAGTCCCTTTCTGATCGAGTTCACTCCACGTTTCAGTCCTGTAACACTAAACTGGATTAACATACTGTTCCAGCCATGTCTAAATCATGATATAAAAATATTTACCCAATTCATTGGAGAGAGATATAGTTACCATCCATATCATAATGAAATCATTCTTAGTTTTGCCACAAAATAAACATAAAATAATCATCATAACCTAAAGAATAATATGGGTTTTATAAACATAATCCAATCATAACATAATATATATAAAACAAATGGATATAATTTCATCATATGAGAAGTAAAACCACGTAAATAATAGAGACATTATACTTGACACATACACATATGAAATAATGTCATCTTAGACAGAAAATGGTTTTGATAAAACAGTTGAAATGAATTCTTGAGGAAAACATCCTTTATTCTTCAAAATCATTTTATTTTCACAAAATGCCAGAAATATTAAAAGAGAAGTGTATTTTTGAAAATAGTCATAAAAGTTTGTAGAGGAAACATCATTTAAATAATTTTTTATGAATTCGTAAAAATCCATTCACGCCGTATAAGTTAAAAATAACATTCTTCTCGTACTTTTGTCGGAAAAGTCAAAAAGTTCCTCGTATGGTAAAAAAAAGATTTCTTCCACAACACAAATTAAAAGTCAATGTGGGGTAAACATGACATTAAACAAACATTTAAGAATATTAAACACTTTATGAAAAACATTTTATGGGCACAGATGAAAAATATAACCCCAGTAAATACCTACGTATAAGCAATCTCAGATAAAAATGAGATTTGAAAAATTATCCCTTCCCTTATGTCTGATATGCTTCATATGTATCCAGAACTCCTTTATAATGATTTAAATAATTTTATTGACTTATTAAAAAATCATATTCATTGTTATGATATCATATATGGTTCAATTATGACTTTATAATACCCGTTCTTTTATAAATTCCATGTTAATGCAGTGTTTTGGGTAAAATCATTTCCTTTATCGCCCGTGTTTTGACATGTAATTATTAATCTGATTACTTAGATCATGATTAATTAATTCCAGAATATAAAACATGATTTATATATAATATATATTCATAATATACATATATATATTAGATAGATAAATGGAAGAAAATAGACTATTCAGGGAGACAGTAGGTCGTACATACGCATGAACGATATTTTTCGTTTCCTTATTGAATTTAATGGAATTATGTAGATGACATATATATATATATATATATAAATCCAGTAGGATAATAATGTAATATATTTCATTATTACTTATTATATATACTTTATAATCATTTTTGAATTGTTAACATGGAAAATGAATCGTGTCACGTCATGGAGACGATAATCTGTATGTACGCATGAGCAATGATATCATTCCCATATTTATTGAATGGAATTGTAGTGGATGATATAATATCTTAGAATCAGTATGATGTTATTACAATAATATATAGTTATACTTTACACCATTATACCCATCCATGTAAGGTGGTGGTGGAAAAACAGATTACACCACGACGTAGAGACGGTATTCCGTACGTACGCACGTGCAGTGATTTCGTTTTCCGTAGGATGGATAGAAGGTGAAATGATGTTTTTTCATATTTATAATAACATATCAGTATATTAGTTATACTGACGCTATTACTTTATAATGAAACAACTATATAAGAAGAAGTTGATGAAGAAAGAAAACATGAAAGAATCGGTAGAAGAGATTACCTCTTCCTCGACGCACCTCCTTTAAAATTTTAATTAGGGAACTAGAGATTGTCTTTTGAGAAGACCAGAACCTATATGATATAACTAGAGAGGTTGGGACGAATAATAGGCTGTGTTTTTCTGAGCTTCAGGGCTCAAAAGGGTGTGAAGGGAAGAAGGAAGGGGTCCCCTTTTTATAAGGGATTAGAGGGGCACCTTAGGAAAACTGAACATATTATTTTATAATAATCTCATATTCAGTTTTTAATAGCTCCAAATTTATTTATTTCTAAGCTAAGGTGGGTATGGGTTGAAATCCTCTCATCCAATAGATTTAATAAAAGTTTGATGTTACTATTTTATCCTTATTATTTAGATTTAACTCTATGTTAAATAATTTTACTTTTACCGTGTCTTTTTGTTTTCTTATAGTATATGGTTAATAAACTTACAATAACAAGCCAAATTAACCCCACGTGGTTCATTATTAATATAAAAATATTTATCTAAGTTATTTGGATGAACCATAGATTTTTAGGAATAAAATAACAATTGATAATATAATATTTGTTTTAAAAACTATTTTATGTCAAATTTGACACTATTTTGTACATGATTTTTGTGAAGATCATAACTGCATGATTAGTTCAAAAAAAGTTAATTAAATCACTACTAACATGTCATATTAACCTAAAAAATTAGTGTAATTCATAAAAAGTCTAAAATTGCATTTATTTGGGTATTTATAACATCAATTATGTTAATATTTCATTAATAAGGTAATTACTGCATCATCATTGTGTCATAAATAAATTAAATTATTTAATGTCTAAAAATTATAAATAAATACCCATTATGAAGGAAATTTTATTAGATTTCTAATGAATATTTACAGTGGAATTTATATTATGTAAATCCATATATTAAAAATGTTTTATTTATTTATCTTTGATTTGAACTATTTTAATTCTTTTTTGAATAAAATAATAATAAATGTCCTAATCTAATCCATGTGAACCTAATGGGTAATATTTTATCCCTAAGGTTTCTTTTGGTCTAACTACACTTATCCAATAGAATTTTGACATGTGTTAGGGTAATAATAATATCATTTTTACCCTTAATTAGCCTATTTACCTTTAACCGTGGTAAATAAAAGTAAAGAGTTACTTTTCACCAAAAATAATTTTTATATTATTAAACCACATTTTACTTCTTGATATTAACCGTGTGTCTCTGTTTTTCAAAATTCCACTCGTATAAGCGGTAAAATTATGTTTTATGTAAATTTTCAAACTCTCTAAGGAGGTGGATAAAAGACGGTGAAAAGTTCAATAAATTTTTTATATGTCTAAAATTATGATAAAATGACTCTAATGAATTACATTGAACATATATAGGTATTATGTATCAATTTTTACCTAAAATAAATTTAAATAGAATAAATAATTATTTATATAAAAAGTCGGTTTTTAAATAGTAAAACAGTGTTTTCACTATTCATAAAAAATTGAATGTTTTCAGACAAATACCAAAAATTCCCCGTAGGATAATTTTGATATTCTGAATCCAAAAATAAAGTCCATTTTTAAATATAAAATTTCAAAAAGTGGGTATTACTATTCATAACGGCTAGTTTATATAATATTTTAGTATCATATGGTTGTTTAGTGAAACTCGGTATTGCGTACAACAGACGCTATTGTAGAAGGTCGCGATTGTGTGTAATGCAAGCCATGTCAGGGATGTGTATAGTGCAAGATCCTTTTGGTGTAGCGTACAACACAAGACATTAATGGAATTTAAAAGAATTTTTTTCATAAAATCTCGGGGTGTTAATTCTTCCCCACTAAAAATGAATTTCGCCCTCAAAAAATCATCGGGGTTATAAATGGTTTACTACTTGAAAGTTTCTTTAATAGAAACTCACATCATAAAAAGGAATACCAAAACTTTTCATTAAAAACTAAAGTATGGAATATAACGGTTACCCAAATTAACTAATCACTAATTTTCCACATAGTAGAACATATGTGAAAATATGGATATACAAGATAAATCTAACCATCATGTTCTGATGGTGAGTGGTAGAGAACATGGCTATGAAAAAGCCAACAATCACAAAGCTAGAAATTTGTGATGATATAAGGTACCATCTGATTCATCCGATATAAGGGCACTAGGACAACATTTTTGGTTTTCAAGATCATTTCCCTAATGTTGATGAATTTAAATTCGAAGAAATACTACTTTATTTTGGTATAATATCATTTTTGTTCGTTGTCATACTCAAAATTGCTAATACTGATCGCATGTGACTTCCCTTTGTCCTTTTCCTTAAGAGTGTTCTCACGTTGATCTTCATTAACCCTTGTATTAGGGCACTGATTGTCATAATGCCCCATTTCGTTGCACATGAAGCACTGAAGTGTTGGTGGTGTGTTCTCTATAGTCATTTGTTTATTCACATCATTAGCAACCCTTTTTCCATTACTTCAACACTCAGATGCTCGATGGACTTCTTTTCCACAGGTAAAACATTTTCTAGTCCCTTTAAGACAATCTCCACCATGCTTCTTTCCACACTTTGAGCATAATGAAACATTTATATTCTTTTCACAATTATTCTGAGATTTCTCCTTGAACCCTATCTTTCCTTTCTTGTCAAATGAATCAGATGGATATGTAACACCAACTTACATTTCTACTTTAATGGCTCAATGCACAATTTCTTCATAGCTATTGAAGTCTCTTATTGGAAATGCCCTTCAAAGGCTTGGTTTTAAGCCACTGAAGAATCGATCATTTTTACTTTCAGGTTAGATGATAAAGCTAGATGCATACTAGGAAATCCTTGTAAAATTCACTTCGTATATACCAATAGATTCATCATCCTTTTGATTAATCTCAAGGAAATACTCTTCCATCTTTGTTCGATGAATATGAGGGATGTACTTATTGAAAAATAACTTCTTGAACTCATCCAATTCCATGGATTCAATTTCATCTCGGGGCCTTGTATTCTTAATTAGAGTCCACCATTGATCTGCTTCACCTTCTAAATGGTAAATAGCCAGAATGAATTTTTCATGTTTTGAACAGTGAAGAATGGAAAATATAATTTCAATGGTTCTGATCCATTGTTTAGTAACAAGTGGATCAGAAGACCCACTGAATGAAGGTGGAAGTTTCCTCATGAATATCTCTATAGAATGTTGTTCCCTTTAATGCTCATTATGAATTCCAAAATGATTCATATCTTGGGTCAGAATAGGAATAAGATTTTTCACTCCATCTCCCATAACGTTGGTTTGTTCAGGAGGACAATAATTGCATCATCCATTACATTGATCAACATGGTTCCTTCGGGTTCCAGCCTTCGTCTAAAACCCAAAAAGAATAGTGTTAGAGGA
The DNA here is from genome assembly GCA_963277665.1 of Viscum album. NCBI lineage: Eukaryota > Viridiplantae > Streptophyta > Magnoliopsida > Santalales > Viscaceae > Viscum > Viscum album. The sequence continues at coordinate 1,667,526,151 of OY728119.1, forward strand.
AAAAATCATACAAGGGACAACAAAATAATAAAGGGGGAGTACCTTCAATATATAACATCTTAGGGTTAATTCTAAGATTGTTACCGTAATTCTAGAGCTATAACCTATACTTATACTTAACCTTAGGGAAATCATTATACAAACCTTAGAAATATCTCTAAGGATATCACTAATGTTTTACCATATTAGTTTCCAATGGTTAAATAATGTTTTCCTCTAATACCAACTGTAGAGACCCAAAGCTTGACATACATGGAAATTTCATTACATTTGCAGAAAACTTAATACATAACCAAAATAGACACTAAAGGACCATAATAGTTTTGTGTCTTTGGAAACACGGAATATAATTTTCTAATCATGGTGAAAGATCTTCATCATCTCCCATAATAATCTTCCCATTTTATTTTCATACCTAAAACCTTTATTTTAATCCTGGGGAATAGAAAACATAAAAAACTGTGAGCTAAAATGCCCAGTAAGGGTAAACATAGAAAAAACAAAACAATTCATCAAAATTTGAATGCAAAAACTAGAACATAACATCTAAACATCAAAATCATGAGCAAAGACATGAATCTTGGAAGTACGTAAGGAATATATCATAAGGGAACATAAATCATGATAAAATAGAATGGTAATAAAACATGTAATTATGGAAAACCATTAAGAACATGATATAATTTCCATAGTAGCCAATGCATTATTTCCAAGACCATCTTAGTGGAAAAATTCCCATTCTGAATCGAGTTCACTACTCATTTTAGTCTTGTAACACTGAACCAGATTAACTTACCATTCCAACCATGTCTATCTAATGAGATATAAATCTTTACCCACTTCATTAGAGGGAGATATATGTCCCACCCATCTCATAACAAAACCATTATTACTTTTGCTAGAAAATAAACTTAAAACAATCATCATCTCCCAATGAATAAAATTGGTTTCATAAACATCATCCCATCATAACATAATCCATATAAAAAAAATGGATATAATTTCATCATATGAGAATTAAAACCATGTAAATCATAGAGACATTATACTTGAAACATATACATATGAAATAACGTCTTATTATATGGAAAAAGGTTTTGATAAAATAGAGACCCAAAGAATGAAGTACATGGACATTACATTACTTTTACGGAATACATAACACATAACAAAAACAGACACCAAAAGACCGTAATAGTTTAGTGTCTTTGGAGACTCGAAATATAATCTTCTAATCTTGGTGAAAGATCTTCAATATCTCCCATAACGAACTTACAATTTTATTTTCTTACCTAAAACCATTCTTTAAATCTTGGGGAAAAGAAAACATAAAAAAGGGTGATCTCAATTTCATAATAAGGGTAAACATAGAGAACATAAAACAATCCATAAACATTAGAATGAAAAAACCTGAACATAAAATCTAAACATCAAAATCTTGAGAAAATACATGAATCTTGGATGTACATAAGGCATATATCATAAGGGAACATCAATCATGATAAAATATCATGGGAATAAAACATGTAATTGTGTAAAACCATTAAGCACATGATAAGATTTCCATATCAGCCAAGGCATTGCTGCCAAGACCATCTTAGTGGACAAAGTCCCTTTTTGAATCAAGTTCACTCCTCGTTTCAGTCCTGTAACACTGAACCAGATTAACTTACAATTCCAACCATGTCTATATCATGTTATATAAATCTTTACCTAATGCATTGGAGAGAGATATAGGTCCCACCCATCTCATAATGAAATAATTCTTACTTGTGCCACAAAATAATCTTAAAATAATCATCATAACCCAAAGAATAAAATGGGTTTCATAAACATCATCCCATCATAACATAATCCATATAAAACAAATGGATATAATTTCATCATAAGTGAAGTAAAACCATGTTAATCATAGAGACATTATACTTGAAACATACACATATTAAATAATGTCATCTTAGATGGAAAATGGTTTTGATAAAACACTTGAAATGAATTCTTGAGGAAAATATACTTTCTTTTTCAAAATAATTTTCTTTTCACAAAATGCCATGCAATCGTAAATGAAAAGTATTTTAATGAAAATAGTCATAAAATTTTGTAGAGAAAACGACATTGAAAAAATTCGTTATGAAGTCGTAAATATCCATTCATTCCTTATAAGTTAAAAATGAAATTCTTCTCATAATATTGTCCGAAAAGTCAAAAAGATCCTCGTTTGGTAAAAAAATGAAATATTCTATCCATTTAATAAAGTAATAGTCAAGGAGGGGTAAACATGAAATTTACCATACATGGAAGAATATTAAAAACTTTATGAAAAGCATTTTATGGGCATGGATGAAAAATATAACCCTAGTAAATACTTACGTAAAAGCAATCTCGGATAAAAATGAGATTTGCAAAATTATCACATACCTTATGTCCGATATGCTTCATATGTATCCAAACCTCCTATATAATGATTTAAATAATGTTATTGACTTATTACAGAATCACATTCATTGTTATGATATCATATATGGTTCAATTATGACTTTATAATACCCGTTCTTTTATAAATTCCATGTCAAAGCAGCATTTTGTGTAAAATCATTTCATTTATCGTCTGTGTTTTGACTTGTAATTATTAATATGATTACTTAGATAATGAATAAATAATTCCAGAATATAAACCAGGATTTATATATAATATATATTCATAATATACATATATATAACAGATTGATAAATGGAATGAAATACACTGTTCAAGGAGACGGTAGGTCATACGTACGCATGAACTCTATTTTTCGTTTCCTTATTGAATTGAATGGAATTAAGTAGATGACATACATACATATATAAATAAATCCAGTATCATAATTATTTCATATATTTCATGAATACTTATTATATATACATTATAGTCATTCTTGAATTGTTAACATGGAAAATGAATCGCATCGCGTCGTGGAGACGGTAATCCGTACGTACGCACGAGCGATGATATCATTCCCATATTTATTGAATGGAATTTTAGTGGATGATATAATATCCTATAATCATTTTTATGTTATAAAAATAATATATATTTATTATTTACACCATTATAACCATCCATGTAAGGTGGTGGTGGAAAAAACGGATTACACCACGGCGTGGAGATGGTGTTCTGTACGTACGCACGTGCAGTGATTTCGTTTTCTGTAGGATGGATAGAATGTGAAATGGGGTGGTTTCTTATTTATAATAACATATAAGTATATTAGTGATACTTATTTCATTACTTTATAATGAAAAAACTAAATAATAAGAAGTTGAAGAAGAAAGAAAACATGAAGGAATCTGTAGAAGAGATTACCTCTTCCTCGATGCACCTCCTTTAAACTTCCTATTAGAGAATGAGAGTAGGTCTTCTGAGAAAACCAGAACCTATATTATATAACTATATAGGTTGGTAAGAGTAATTGGAATGGTTTTATGAGCTTCAAGGCTCAAAAGTGTGTGAAGCGAAGAGGGAAGGGGTGCCCTTTTTATAAGGGAGGAGAGGGGAACCTTAAGAGAATTGAAAATATTATATTATATTAAAGTAATATTCGGTTTTTAATATCTCTAAATTAATTTATATCAAAGATAAGGCGGGGATGGGTCTAAATAGTCTCAAACAATAGATTTTAGACATGTTTAGGTTACTATAGTATCCTTATCATTTAGATTTAACTCTAAGCTATATAATTCAACTTTTACCGTGTCTTTTTGTTTTCTTACACTATATGGTTAATAAACATACTATAACACGCCAATATAACCCCAAGTGGTTCATTATTAATATATATATATCATTATCTAAGTAATTTGGCTGATACATAGATTTTGAAGAAGAAGAAAACAATTAATAATATAATATTGTTTAGAAAACTATTTTATTTAAATTTTGACACTATTTGGTACTTGGTTTTTGTGAAGATCATAACAACATGATTAGTTATAAAAAAGTTAATTAAATCAATACTAACATGTCATATTAACCAATAAAATTAGTGTAATTCATTAAAAGACAAACAAAATTTATTTGGGTATTTATAACATCAATTATGTTAATATTTCATTAATATGATCATTACTGCATCATCATTGTGTCATAGTTAAATTAAATTATTTAAAGTTTAAAATTTAAAAATAAACTACCATCATGAAGAAAATCTTTTCAGCTTTATAATTAATATTTATAGTCGAATTTATCTTATGTATAACCCTATATTAAAAATGCATTAGTTATTAATTTTTTATTTGTCTATTTTAATTCATCATTAAATAAAATAATAATAAATATTTTAATCTAATACATGTGGAGACAAAGGGTAATATTTTATCCCTAAGGTTGTATTTGGACGAACTACACTTATCCAAAATAATTAGGACTTGTGTTAGGATAATAATAAGATCATTTTTACCCTTAATTACCCTATTTACTTTTAACCATGGTAAATAATAGTAAAAACTAACTATTCACCATGAATTATTTTTAACTTATTGAACCACATTTTAACCCTTGATATTAACCATGTCTCTTGGATTTTTGAAATTACATTCACAGAAGCGGTAAAATGAAGTTTTATGAAAATTTTCATACTCTCCTAGGAGGTGGGTAAAAGACGGTGAAAAGTTCAATAAAATTTTTATATGTCTAAAATTATTATAAAATGACTCCAATGAATAACATTGAACATATATAGGAATTATGTATCAATTTTGACCTAAAATAAATTTAAATAAAATAATTAATTATTTATATAACAAGTTAGTTTTTAAATAGTAACGCAGTGTTTTCACTATTCATGAAAAATTGAAATTCTTCATAAAAATACCAAAAATTCACTCTAGGATAATTTTGATATTCCGAATGAAGTCCATTTTGAAAAAAAAAATTCAAAAACTGGGTATTATTATTCATAATGGCTAGTTTATATAATATTTTAATAACATATAGTGGTTTAGTGAAACTCGGTGTTGCGTACAACACATGCTGTTGTGGAAGGTCGGGATTGCGTGTAATGAAAGCCAAGTCAGGGATGCATATAGTGCAAGATACTTTTTGTGTAGCGTACAACACAAGACATCAATGAAATTAAAAATAATATTTTTCATAAAATCTGGGGGTGTTAAATTATGGTACTAGGTGTTAGACCTTATTTTGAATATGATTCTCTCCCCTATCTGATAGTTGTGGTGATGTGGGGCTGGTGTGATAATACACTACTGGAAAATGGACCTATCCCCATGGTTTTGGAAAACCGTGGGTATAGGTGAATTTTCAGGACCTATCCCCATGGTGTTGGAAAACCGTTGGGATTGGGGGGTCTATCCCCACGGTTTTCCAAAACCGTGGGGATAGGTCCTGAAAATACACCTATACCCACGGGATTCCAAAACTGCGGGTATAGGGGTATCTATCCCCAAGGGTTTCCAATAACATGGGTATAGGGGTACCTATCCCCACGGTTTTGGGGAAACCCATGGGGAGAGGTCGGGGGTAAAATATCTATACCCAAGGGTATGAAAAACCATGGGTATTGGTTTTTCCGTGTTAACGCGGGAAATTATTTTTTCACGCGAAGGAAATTTTTTTTGGTGGGATTCCTATACCCACGGTTCTTCCCTCTATACACACAATTTATATAACTATATTAAAATAAATATAAATATATATATATATATATAAAAGCAGTGTTGGGGTAGTGGTTAGGTGCTTCGACTGAAGCGGAGAGGTTGCGGTTCGAAACCCGCCGGCCGCATTATTTTAGGACCTATACCCACGGTTTTGAAACCGTGGGGAAAGGCTTTTGACATCGTGGAAATTGGATTTGATTTGTTGACACTATGGCGGAACATCTATACCCACGGTTTTGGAAAATCGTGGGTATAGGCTGGGGACCTATACCGATGTTGTTCCAGCCCACGGTTCCCAAAACCGTGGGTATAGCCTATACCCATGGTTTTGGGGCCGATACCCACAGTTTTGAACCGTGGGTATAGGCTATTTCTCTATTAGTGATATGCCATCTGGATAATAGTGGCCTCCCATGTTTAGGGGTTTTCCCTGGCTTGGGTTCACGGATTGTTGATGCCATAACAATCCTACAGCTCCATTTATATAATTTTTTGGCCTTATAATGTTTCCCATGATTGTGTTGATATTTTTTTCTTCCCATATTGTTTTTAGGGATTTATGGTCATGGTAATAAACTCCCAAGGTCTATAGGTTCATTCATCCCGTTATTTCCAGTTATATGTCACTCTTATTTGAGGGCATAGTATCCACACTACTTTCTTATAGGACCTCAAAGATAGTCAACAGCCCCTAGAATAAGAGGAGGTACCCACACGGCCTTATTAAGGATGTTATTAGGTGATAGGTTGGGTCAACCCAATTTGGATCATGATAGTTGATTTCTCCCTTAAATCATATGATCGTTCATCACCAATGTTTAATTTGAATTGTTGATTGACCATTTATATGAATCAAACTCATTTTTTTATAAACTCAAGGGTACATTAATTTATTCTAATTGTTTATAAATGTGTAATTCTGTATAATGGATGTGAGGACATGATTATGAAAATCTATGGGAGGTTTGAAAGATGGTGGATTCATTATATAGGACATGCAGAATGGAAATCCTTATATGGGTAGCGATTCCAATTGGATTTTATGAAAAATATGGTCTATAATATGACTTATGATTAAACAATAATAATAGTAAACATGACTCCATGATTCAAAAGTTTAAATCATTGCGAGATCCTGGAAATAGTGGTGCGTTGAGTGATTTTTCTTGAGGAAGCTTGATTTTTATAAAATTAATGATTACATGGTGTGTAGTCGGATAGAACATACACTGTGTGTCTCATTATGTAGTACTAGAATTTCAATTTGATTTAAATATCACATGGTCATTCTATTCATAAATACATCATTTTAACTCAATCGAGATAAGAATACATGAGTCCCCACAAACCATTTGTGCATGGCCACACCCTGTGTACCATTATATGAACAAAGATTGTACACATGCGGTATACTCCAAATACTCAAATTGGAATTGAATGTTGTGTTCCCGATATACACATCATGTAGTTTGGTATATACATTCTCTGAGGGCTATCAGAAGTCAACCATGTGGCTTATATTTGATAATATGCCATGTACCCCATGTACACAACATATAAATTTGTTTTTCTTAAAATATTTATTTCATGGGTGGATTTCTCCCACATTATTCTCTATTGTAGTTAGTATCTCACATGTTGCTACTAGGATCCTCATTAAAAATCATTATATCACTCATATATAATTAGGAAGGGGGACCTCCATCAATGGACTAAGATAGTGTTAGGTATTTCATCCACATACAGTGAATGGATCATATATCAATAAAGTATAATTTACCCATCCATATAGCTTGAATGGGATAAGGATCGTCCAATATAATATAATTTGACATATTCATAGATCATGGATAGGAAAAGGAACATCCAATGAAGTAGAATTTGAATTCTCAATAGATCACATATGGGATATGGATCCCCAACTAGAGTATATATTTCACCCATAATCATGTGGAATAGATCTTCCAACAACAACTTAGGAAATGATTATGTTGTTTGATTTAGATTTATGGATCGTAATTTTGTCAAGTAGAGTATTTTGGTGACTATGAGTTTGATAATGCAATCGGGAACTTGGGTACATTCCATGAGAATACATGAGTTCTTCTTTTCCTTTACCCTGTTATTAAGGGATTTGAGGAAACTCTTTTGATTCATTAATAATGGGTGATTTAACGGTGTCATACTGGTATGTATATAATCATACCTACACTGGCTATGATCACATGTGTCATTACTTGTGAAGAAGATAGAATAATATATAAATATTAATGGGTTCATTGTTCGGGTGATACTTATTAGTGCTTGGTGGATGTGAAACTAGGATAGTAGACAAATTTCATGGTGCATACTAATAATGTTTTCCAAATTTCTGTTTGGTTGGACCTACAGACTAGTTATTGGGAATGTATTTTTTCCTATATATTTTATAGTGTTTTTTCTCAATTTTGGGATATTATAGGTATTTTATTAATTTATAAAATAATTTTTCTTCTTATTACAGTACTCTAATGTGTATGAAGATACATGGGTGTGTGTAAATGTGCTTCAGGATAAGTCCTATGATATATGTGTTATGCCTATTTGATGCTAGTATCATGCCTCAAGGATATTGGTGGTGGGAATAGAGAGAACATATCATCATTTTGTGGGTATAATAAGTTCCCCGGTAGGTAGGGATGTAACCACGAACATGGTATATTCATTTTGTTGTAACCAAATGAGAATTTCATTTCATAAAGAATGATTTTGATCCCTATTTGTAAAGGAGTTGTAGTCAGAGTGTATTTGTATTTCTAGTAGTATATGTTTATGATATATTACTGATGATAAAAAATATAATAATCATACATTCTATTTAAAGATGGTTAATAAAATAATTCTTCATATCTTCCTTAGGTGTAATAACTACACTTTTGTTATCAAGATCAACTATGATTGATTTAAGAGACTAATTAGACTATGTTGATGTACAAAAATTGATAAAGCTGTTAAGAGATTTCATATATAAAATTACAAGAGGGTATTTTTTTCCAATGTCACATAGTATATTTATATCTCTCTAAAAATGTTTCCTCATACACGAGAGGAGAGATAAATTATAAGTAAAATTCCTTATTATTTTTTGATATTTTCTATCATTTAAGTCAAAATATTTCACATGTTAGATGTGGCTTATACATTGAGCATTATAAGAATATACTAAGAAAACCTATTTGACCTACACTGAATATCATTAAATAATATCATTTTGTATTTTAGTTTCACTAAATATGAATTCTTAGATTTCAGAGGTGAATATGAACTAGTCATCATGAGATATACATGTGATAGTTTCTAAACATACTAGAGTGACCTGAGATCATTGTTGAGATATGTCTTATTCCTTAATAGAGGTATTGTGAGCTTGAAGAGCTCTCTATAGTAAGTGATCACTGATTCTATAGAAGAGTGTCAGTATATTGTGGTTACTAATGCAGATATATAAACAATTTGGATACAAAAATTAATTCAATATATTTATTTGGTTTATTGTTGTATAGACATTGACATACCATATTGTGATAATGCTGTAGGAGTAGTCCTAGTTAAGTATCAATGGTAAAATTAATGAATGAAGCATGTGCTTATAAAGTACCACCTCCTATGGGATTACTCGCATAGGTTTTAGGACCTAGTAAGAAGAGTTTCCATGTTAGAGATATAGGTGGACCACTAGGATAAATCCTTATATCATCAAAAGAAAAAATTATTATTTGTATGCTAGTGGACATAAAAATTATTAGATGTTGTCCATAGTGAATGTGGAGGTCTATTGGAATTAGTTCCCTTGATCCAAATAAATTTTTAATATTTATTTCCTATATATTATTATAGATGAATGTTAATAAATATCTTACCACATTATGTGTGTTCATCTATCTAACATTAGTTTTCTAACGGTCTATAGAGTATTTGTCACATTGAATACATGTAGACATTCTTTGCTATAATGGTAACCTTAAAGTTATATGATGTTATTCTTAAACATATTATCTCATGAATCACCACCATTTTAACCCCTCATGGTCCTATAACGAATGGAAAAGTAACCCTAGAGGATTTCCTTTAATAGGCTTAATGTCGATAAGGAGAACCAAGGGTATAAAAAATCAATTTGGAAAACATTACCCACATGAGATAACAAGAATAGTAAAAAACCACAAATATAAACCAATTAATTTACACTTAGCATTATAAATTCCCGCACCCAAATGTTAAATCTATTTTAGATACACAAGATCATGAAAATACAATCAATTATGGCCTCATAACATTATTGATTTTCCACGAACAATAGGTCTATCTCTTTCAGTTTATCATGAATAATCTAAACAAAACGTGTTGGGGTGAGTACTTAGGAGTTAATATCTGTACGACTAGGAAAAAATTGTGTATTAAAATATTGAAAAAAGAGTCAGGGAATAATATAAGGTTGAAAAATATTATAAGAAAGTGAAAGAGAATAATCTCTTAGATTTTATGCAGCAATTCATTGAGGCCTATACCACATACTGCATTCATTAGAAGCCTGATTTCCAAAAAAATTGATCCCCCCAAGTAGTATCCTCACCCAAATTTAATACACCTTCTCAATTCATAACAACCTAAAATATTAATCACTTCCTATAAAAAATTAAAATAAATCCTCTAAGATCATCTAAATTCCCCAATGATAGACCCATATGATCAAATCAATGTAGAAACCCATTTATTACTCACCCAACACAACCCCATAAAAATAAAAACATATGAACAAACATTCCACACAAGAGAATACCCATACCAAACCTAAGAATACTTATAATCAGTTACCTATGCTTCCGAATCATATAATAACCATTCCTGTCATCTTGAGAAATAAATTTATCATAATGTTAGGAAATAGATTTCATCCATCCATCATAAAAATTATTTCTCTAGAAATTTTCTTAATACACATAATTTCAATGAAATATTCATTCTCCTATTGTTTAATATAATATAGATATTACTACCACCAAAAGAAGAGTCTTATGATAAAAAAATTTATATTATCCTACTTATTTATTAACATGGTTGGAATTATTAGTTAAGGGAACCCATTATTCACATGCGTTGAAAGAATACCAAGTTTCAAAAACATTTTTCCACTCTAATATACTTCCTTAAAAATAGTTTTATAATGAATTCAATCCACTAATACTTAATGCTCCAATTGTTCCTCATTATCTGAATAAACAAGTTCCAGTTTATTTTTAGACACAGATAAAAAAAATTTATTCAAAATTACAACATTAGTATCCAAACGTTTTCATTTTGGTGTCGAATGTTTACCCTTCATAACCTAAAAAATACATTGATGGTGAAAAAAGTATCTTCCTCGGATAAAAATTACATTAGAAACATATTTATTTTTGATATCTAGTACATCTAAGTAAGAAAACATAGTTCAAAAATTCTGTTTTGATTATTTTATCTTGTCATAGAAATATGCCAAATAGTAAAACCACCTTTTTTGAGTTCTCATGCACCATTATTTCCATCATTAATAATCATAACTATTTACTAGTGTAAGTCTTTATTATAAGCAACGAACAATACATTATTAGTCTACAAAATATGGATCTCCAACTATGAGCCTCAATTAGTTATTTGAAAACATGATTTTTCCAAAATATTGTCCACACATTCACGAATTTAATTTTTATGGATCCTATTTTATTACATGTTGAATTATACTTTTCAATTAGAATTTTATCTATAATGGTTAAGATATTGTGCAATAAATTTTTTTATTCATTGTAGACTTTCCAAGATTCATGAGTGTTACATACTCAATATTTTATTCTATTATATTATTTCTGATACTTATTTTTGCATCATCAACTCAATGTTTTCCTGTCATTTTGAAAATTTAGTGGTGATACTTCATTAATCATGCCACTTATTTTACACCACACATTGTTCATCCAGTCACTCTTGACTTTAACAGATATGTTTCTTGTCATCTTTTTCACAACCAAAGAAAACATACAGATTTTTTACTAGGATTCCCTTAGACTGAAAATATCATATAAGGTTGTTTGAATTGCTAATTTATTTTTATTGAGAGAAAATTAATATGAACAATGTTTCACACTTATAACACAGTCCATTTTCTCAAACTACATAATATACTCATCTAAATGCATAAAATAATCATACTACCAAAATGTATTAGAGAATCTCTACATCTCAGTAAATGACTCATGATTGAGCTTTTGAAGCTATAAAACTTCCTTAACCATTTTTAATTCATCTCTAATATCCATCACCATTTCATGAGACTCGATGCATGTAGATATCAGTTCCAAATTCCTCAGTAGTAAATTATTTTATGTTTTGTCCACCTATACCCATTGTTGTGAGTTATCTCATATATTTATCATTTTTTGTCATTTATTAATCAATTTTTTTACTTATTCACTACATGTAATTTCCTACATTAGTATGTGGGAAAATGTTATTTCTCTTTCTTCATTGAGTGAGGTATCACTTAAGATTCATACCGTTTTTCTATCTTCATATCTTTGTGGTACATCAGATATTAATATACTGTGACATTTTATAATGTTAATGTACATTTTAGGTCATGTTTGAAAGTAATGTTCTACTACCCATTCCAACTAGACTCAGTTTCATCTATTTATATCCTCCATCAGTTCCTCGGTCAAATCCATCATTCCCTAGAGTCTATCTCAATGAAAACATAAATTTATAAGTATATGATAGAGATAAATAATGTTATTATATTACCTTAAATATAGTTATATAATTATATAATATTGTATAAGAATAAAATATGATGGATGGGAAGAGTCTACAAAAGTCTCTACACCATCATGTCAATGACTAACCCTCATTATGATTCATGTCGATTCCAAATTCCAAAATACCTATATGATTCAACTATGAAATAACCTCACAAAAATCAATACATTTCACAATTCCTAAAATCCTAACCACTCCAAACACTCCCCATTACACATTATTAAATTTACCCTACGATTTTATTTAATCTTCAAAATATCCCCCACACAAATAGAAACATGCAGATATCCCTTTATAAAATACCAACATAGATCTACACAAACATCCCCATGCGAAGAGTCCTTACACACAAAAAACACCCCAAAACACCGGTCCTTTCAGACTTAACAGATGATTCTCTCAACCCACCATCATATACGGGGTACTCAGATTGATCATCGATCTAAAAAATATACAAATTTGAAATAAATATGTAGGAGTAATATGGAGTTGTGTCAAACCAACAAAAATATAACAATATGAAATATAATAAAAATAAGAACTTGAAAATGAGTATATTCAAAAAATAATGAACATAATGTTCTAAATCATTATTTCTATTTAATCCATTTCCTTAAATATTTTAAACCACATAAACAACCGACAACCATAAACCAATTCAAAAAACAAAAATATGTAATATCAAAAATTTCACAAACATCCTCAATATTAATTAATTAAAGTGCTCAAAATTTGTAATGGTTCCCAACTATTAGTTCATGTTCTACTACAACTATAACAAATAATGATTAAGTATAAAATCCCCTAACTAACTAATTAGGGACATGGCAATAGAACAACACAACAGGACATCATGAATATTAATCAATTCAACACCATCCAACCCAACACATCCACAAGTTACTTAGCATGACACATATAATCAGGCTCGAACTGTATCCATATCCACCCTAACATCATATAGGTTCCAACATATAATGTTATCATCATTCCATAAATATAATAACTTGAAGTGTACCCACATTTCAGGCATCCACCTTTCCATCTGCACATTGATATAGTAGCAATAACATGAAGGGCTTCAACATCATGACCTCCTCATCATGGTAGGATATCGTGAACACGTTTTAAATCAACCTCATGTTCTCCTCGTACCTCAAATTACCGAAAACATAAACTTTCTACACCCACATATTTTCCTAAAACCAAATACACATATTTATAAAAAATCACAGATAAAACAAAATAAATAATAAATATTTACTAAAAGTTGTCACCATAAATATCAGAACAAAGACATACAAAAAGAGAACCATATAAGAAATAACCTACTAGATATAAATCCTTCCTTTTCCCAACAATTAATTTTTATGATCCCCATTTCATTTGTTATGTCATTCATCAACAATTTATTAACAACCCACTAAACCTTTTCCATATTCATCAGGAAAACAATATTATGTTCATGAAAACCATGTTAATTTAATTTCTAACCCAATATATTTTCATTTATGCCATAAAAATAGTTCACAACTATCCCCTCAGTGTACTGATGACATTCATCATTTCCATTCATTTAATATTCTGTAATACAATTTTAAATCATTTTATTAGTGACATATTTATTCAATTAAAAAATACCATTTTTATTCATCACATTTTCATTTGTTACTGGTCCTAATTTCTCATCACTATAGTTATTTCATGATGGTTTATACATATTCAAATAAAGAAACAAAAAAGAAGTAGAAATTAATAATCACTTCTCCATTATCATTTTATCGCATTTATTATCTCCCCAAATCATTAAAATCACCTAATCACTCATAAGAAAAATATCAGTGGTGTCCTTACATGTTTCTAATTGCAAACACCCCTTTTTTACATTACAATATATATGGTTCTTTTTATAATGACGTTAATGATAATCTTATCGAATATGTTTAAAAATATTAATTTCAAAATATTAATCTTCAACCAATATGAATAAATATATAACAAATATTATGGAATCCATAAATAACATGTAATCCACTTTCCCTTCCTTTTTCATTTATTTATATTTTACCATCTTCATTAAATTTATTAATTATTTAATGAGAGTTTCCCAAATGTTCTTACCCTTATTCATAAATTTAATCATCCCCATTAACAGAAAAAGGAGTAGGATATGATAATAGACTCAGAATGGATCCTAATAATATAACCAATAAAATTAGTTCCTGAAGATAGAAGATGTGTTTAGAATTACCCTACCATATTGATTCTTCACAACCACATCGCAGTCAAGCTGAAGATAAAGATTATTAACATAGAAATAAACTATTTGAGATGAACCTCAATCAACCTAAACTATAATGACACCTCATCAAAATGGAATCCAACCCACTACACAACACATATCAGATGAAATATTGGTAGGAGAATGAATAATGGAGATGAAAATAATATCCAATTATTAAGAATAAATCTCTTAAATATGTGGCCTATGGATGTCGAATGTTTAATCAAGGGCCTCTAAAATCACACCTTTGATAACCTATGGTTTGTGAGAAACTGATTGAAAATAATGTAAAACGAAGTGTCTATCAATTTCTTATACAACTCCCCTAGAACAAAATATCTTGAATAAAATATTCCACATGGGCCATTTAACTAGTTGGGGTGTACTGAGAACAACTAAAGAATATCCAAAAAACACTAATCTTAAAATGACTCACTTAAACCAGTCTATTCTGCGACCATACACCCAATACACTCAAAAGAGCCAACAACACAACCTCTATTATGGTGTGGGGACCCCATAAATGGTGGAAAACACACAAACCTCTAAATATACATGAAATTTAAACTAATAAGCTCAAAAACCATGAAAAAGGGAGAAATATAAGAAAAGTGTTCCTGACACAATCCAAGATTTATGTTTTTAGATCATTTAAAAATGTTCTCCTTCTAGGAATAGATCATTCGTTCATTTCCCATTGTCTATAAAATTAACTACCAACTAAATTCTCACTAACAACAACTCTTAGGAATATGTAAAATCTTTTACCAATATATGTTATATCAAACAAAATTATTCATTAACTCATGGACTTCCAATTTTCTATCTTTGACTTTTTTCAACTTCTACAACTATCACAACTATAGAATCTCTAGCAACAACATGACATACATTCTCCAAGATATATAAATTCCACCACTGTGTCATCAAAAAAGTCCTCAACCAATGAAATGTTATCCTCTAGATTCATGTGCTCCCATTGATTCAATAAAATGTATGATTTTTTAGATATCCATTAGAATTCCAATAGTCTTCCAACGAGTTATAAATGACACACATATTTAAAAAACATAGTGTGTGATTGTATTGGCCCTTTGGACATTCGATACCCAAGAAACACAATTCATACTATCAATGTTTCATGGTGAAATCTATATGGTAACTTGATTAACAAGATGATCAAGAAAACTTGATAATATTCAAAGTAATTTCTAAATGTCACAAAAAAACAAAAGATGAAACATGACCCATGTTTGTCAAGGAAACATTAAATATCTTAAAATAACTCTACTATCACTTATTTATTCTAGTAACATCCTTAGTAATATTTCATTAAAATCAAATACAGATAATTGTTATAGAACTATCTTTTACCAACAAGTTCATTAAAACTTTGGTAACATTCTGTAGGGATAGGGAACCTATTATAGTCAATAAAATTTAGTCTTTCCTATAATTTGATGCAGTATAACATCAACCATTATAATAAATTCCCTCATATTAAATATCCCTTTTAGCATCGACAACCTAAATTTGAATGTCGAATCAGCCTGATCACTATATTGATATTCCATATTGAATTGGTTTCTATTCCTCTATTGATCATCAATCTGAATAATGGATGAGTGAACAAGAACATGAAAAAAAAACACATGAATTCAAAAATAAAAAAAAACATAACACCAAAAGATTATGTGGTTTGAATTTTTTCCTACATATATAAAGGAATGAAGAAATCAACTTCATTCTACCATAAATTATGTCTATAAGTAATAATTAAAATACAATGTATTGGATCTCATCACTGATTAATGTAAAAACTATCACCTAATTACATTGTCTAGTTGTATCTTTCCTCTTGTCATTCTGATGTATGTCTTTTATGCCGTTGATTTTTACCATTTTCACTTTACCCTATGTCACCTAGATGCACTCAACATGTACCCATTTTGTTAACATCACTACCTTTCTGTTAGACCCCATCAGTTATTATATGTATTTATATAGTTTTATTACCCATGTTTTACAAGAACACTTATATAGTGGGTGAAACTATATATCTAGTTATCAACACCATCCGGTATTCATGGATGGATGTGGGTCAGCTTCAAGATACCATCAAATCCCTCCATAAATATCTAACTAGACTATAAACATTTTTTAAATATTAAAAGTTACTTTTTCATTCCACTAGGATATATTTACAGATATTCATTTATACAAAAAAAATGTGATGAAAAGATTCCATGTTTATTATAAAAGATTTTATGCATGAAATAACTTCTGCAAAACCATAACTGATGTTCAAACCATGTGTTACATCTAAATGCTTCCCCTTCTATTAACATTGAATATTCCATTAGAACAATGAAAAATCTTGATCGCTTACTTATATAATCCTTCATAACAATAACATACTAAAAATTCCACAGTTCTACATATGTTGGACACATTCATTCATATTTTTTGACTGATTTGAAATATTAACACACCGGTCGAACATTCATTAATCTCACACTTCTACATATAGTGGTCTAACTTCACATACCCGAATTTGGACACACATAGTATTTGTGTATTTTCTCCATATGGGCCATCAAGGATTACTTTTAGTGACTAGACTTCCAAGGCTTCCAACACATATACCAAAAAATATTTCACTCACCATAAATCCGATAAATCCATCTTGAAAATCTTAATTAATTAGTGTGTATATCAAATGAGGAAAAAACATATCTTTTAAAAATTCATTTCCACTAAAATCGTTAAATGATAGTGATATCAATAACCATCAAATGTGGGTTTTTGATAATATTTCAAATTTATTTGAAATGGAATTACCAATTTCAACATTTTAGAAATCGTTTTATAAAATTTTGGTCTCAAGAATAAAAAGTTTGAAATTACATTAGGACGAAGAGTTTAGATTTTTGTACCTATTTTAATTTGATTTGTTTTTTCCATCAGGTTTTATTGATATTGTCTTAAATGAAATAACATGTCATAATATTCAATTATTTTTTATTCACTATATGTTTTTAAGTTAACATTATATGATAATCTATGAAATTATGATATCCAAGGGGAAGTGTTATGAAATATTAAATATGAATTTTATAATTACGTTTAATCTTCATTCAAAAAAGACCCATTCATATTCCCAAACATTCATATACAAACTCTTTATTTCCAACCATTGGATTAAACATGGATAATTGGGATTAATTTTGACTATTTGTGGAATATAACATGTAGCCTATATATATGGTAATAAAATAATGAGATTATAACTTTGGACCTCAAAATTTTGTTCTCTATTTATTCTCCATCTTTTATTATATTCACGTATCAACATACATTCCATTGAATATTTACTCTCCAAACATTTGAATTAATGTTTTTATTTACACCACATTACCTTTGAATGATGTTTCATATCGACATAAAATTTTCTTATGCTTCCAATCAACATTCAATCCATTTTATAGAAACACGTTTATCATTATTTGAATTTATTTTACTGAATAGATATATTTTA
This sequence comes from Viscum album, assembly GCA_963277665.1. Lineage (NCBI taxonomy): Eukaryota > Viridiplantae > Streptophyta > Magnoliopsida > Santalales > Viscaceae > Viscum > Viscum album. Next base: position 1,667,544,456 of record OY728119.1, read on the forward strand.
AAGGAGAAATAAATTTATTTTAATTAAATGATAATTCCTATAAGTATATCATCAAATACTTTAATATATGAAAATTTTATTTGAATTTGAAAAATCATTGTGATGTTATGATAACAATATATTTAAATTTTTGGAAAAAAATTGTGATTAATGTTTTTATTATTCATGTGAGAATGTGTTGTTAAAAATTAGATAATTATTTTTATTATGAAGTTATTATATGAGCTGAATGATGCATGGTGACTAAATAAAGAAGATATTAAAAGCATATGTATAATTTTCGTACCAGAATCACCATACCAACTAGTTATCATCAAATGAAAAAAACTAGATAGGTGATCCAAAATATGTATTGTAAATATGTTGAAATTGGTGCTACTAGACACCATCCATTGGATAGATTAAATTAGGGATTGAGGAATTAGTATGAATTATAAATATGAAAATAATTATAGAGATATACATAATGATGTTTTCACATGATGGAGAAAGTATTATATGAATAATTTCCATTGAAGCGGTAATAATTTAGTCATGCATATTTAATTTCTCAGGTGAAATGGATAATAGATATTTCTATTTATGAACAAATAGTTCTTATGAAGTTAAAATAAAAATTCTTCTTGGTTAATATTGTATTATGTTCGATGTTATGAAATCTTTTAGTTATGAAGCCATCAAATGATGAACCATCTGGCATGGAAATTCTAAAAAGATACAAGGAAGTGTAATTGATAGAATTTTTTACGTCGGATGAATGATCTTTAGATAAAAAGTGATTAATACATTGAACGAATGATACTATGAAGTTATGATGGACTGAGTTTTGTGAATAAAAGAAATGTATGAAGTTTTAAATAAGGATGGATGGAAAGATATAGTCAAATAGATAATGAAATATGTATAGAATCAGATAGAAGAATTAGATGGAGTATTTTTAACAATGTCAATAGAGAAACATTTTTTAGGAACATTTTTCAAGATGATTTACATTAAATTATAAATACCATGAAAATTATGATTTTTAAATTGATTTTTCAATTTATTTTTTAATTATCTATGAGTCATAAATATGAAGAAAATTAATAACACTATGGTTAAATAATGTTTATGTATGTTGTGGACAGTAGAGAATTCATGATAGTTTAACAATGGTCTTGAATCTTCTATAAGAATTGAAAAGATTCCAATGAATTTAATTTGTGTGGGAAATCAAAATTTTATTCCTGACATTTATATTTTAGGCATGACCATATAAATAAGAGTTCATAATATTAAAATTAATGCTTTTACTAATAAAAAAAAGATAAAATGGTGATGATTTTGTTTGAGAGTTATAGTCCAAAAGTGAATAATCTTTGGATAATGAAATGTTACCAAATAGAGATTCTTGTAAAAATATTGGACTATGGTTTTGATTACTGACATTCGATTGAGGTTGTGATTAGAGTAATAAATAGAGTATACTAGGAAATGTTTTTTAGAAGTGTATTAGGTGTAGTGGTATTTTTTTAACGGAAAATAATTTGGTCCAATTTAAAAAATTACTTTTTTGTGGTGCAACAGATAGAGAATAAAAGATAAATGAGAGGCACAGTGGACCGATCCAGTCTTGAAGGGTAAACATGGATAATGATTTCTTGATGAACTTCTCTGTGTTGATTTATAATTTTTTTCAAATTTATGTTTAATTATTTTTTATACAACACATTATAAACATACATGAGTAAGAATGATAAGTATTATCAAGGTATTGGGGTACTCAAATATGAGTTTACGTAAGTTATATTAATTTCATAATAATAGTAAATTTCTATAGACAGAAGAAATTATTATTTTAATGGTTTTTGGATCCCACACTAATTTAAAATAATATAAATCAGTTATGCATTGATCAATTTTTTATGATTAAATGATTTTGATATTTTTATAAAATTTATATGGGTATAAAAACTTGAAAAAGGTACATGGGTTAATTTTATAGAATTGAAATCCAAAAAAGAGCATCTCTGATAAAACCCCATGTGGTTTCAAAAATCCAAATGACCTTTAATTGGTTTCTTACATAATGTTCCCTTATTTTATAATTATCTAGGAATATCTCAATTGAGTCAACAGAATAGGTATTACTCCCTTCAAAAGAAAAAATAATCATGGTCAAAAAGAAAAATACTTACACTCTATTGTCTATTTAATATCATGTAGTTAATTAATGCAACAAAAATTATGTTTCTGCTCATTGCAAAAAGTTAATTTATGATTTTTAATAAAAAAATTAAATATTGATGTTGATATGAAATAATGAAAATTATATTGTAATTTCATTATTTGAAGATGTATTCATATAGTTGCTGGGATTCAAAATAACTAATTAAATTTGGGAAAACTCAAAATTACATTCGTGGGAAACACCAATGTGATGAATAAAATGGTAAATATCAAGAATATCATATTTTAAGATATTAAAATGTAATATAATGAAATTCATGATGGTTACTTCACTATAGATAATGAATTGTTTTTCTAACATCGTAGGATTTATTGATATGTTTGAAGATTATAACACAATTATGAAAATCATAAAAAATTTAAATTAAATGTTTTAATCCAATATATATAATTTTGAAGATAAATATTATACATTTATTGATTAGTTACATAAAATTATTATTTCCTATTGTATGAGTAAATCACAAAAAGTTTAAAATAAGATCATGGATGAAGTAGAATTTAAAATTATGAAAAACCTGAATATCAGGGATAAAAATATTTTTTTATCACATTCATTTAGATGATAAATAATATTATTAAATGAATTAAAAAATAATATCTCTTACCTAGAAAAATTATTAATTATGTAGAGGAACATAAGAAGAAAATATCCCAGTTAAATACTTCATGTGTGGAGAAGTTGTATAATTTTATATGAATTCTAAAATCATGAATGTTTGGTAATATAAATAAATTTATAAAGGAGAACCCCAAAAGGGTGAAGTAATGAAAAACAACTAGGGATTTTATAAAATGAATGGGTCATAATAGAAAATTCACTCGATGAATAAGAAGTATGTTGAGTAACAAATGTTTAAAATGATTCTTCTGAAAAAAATTCTTCAAAGGATGAAAATAAATATATGTTTCATCTTTATTTTCAAATTATGAGAAAAACTGGTATTCCTAAAATAGATAATATTATGTATAGGAATAAATTTACATTGAATATCAGGGAGAAGAGATCATGTGGTATTCCATGAAAAAAATGAAAAACTCAATGAATAAATTTGAATTTTGTAGCAAAACAGCGTGATAAATAATGATTCAATGTAATATTTTCCTAAGTAATATGTTTCCATTGAGGATAATAATAACCTAAAACTAAATCTTATAATAAAAAAATATATGGTGGAATATATTATATAGAATCGTTCGTATAAGTAATATACTATTTTTGAAAATAAATCAAGGCTGCTTGAGGTAGAATGTAATTTAAAGAAAACGAGTGAAATTTTTAACAAGAATTATGAGGTAAATTAAGAAAAATCTCAAGATTCTGAGAAACATTTCCCAAGAATCAAGTTATATCATAACATTATAAATATAAATGTTCATCTGATATTCCAAAATATGTAGGTGTTAGAAATGATTCTTCTAAATATGGGGGTGATAAAGGATGAGAAAAACCCAATAAATCAACAATGGTTTCAAAAAGCCACTATAATATGTTATCTCTATAAAATAAGTAAACTCATATAGAAAGATTTTATGAATCTTAAAAAACGTTCTATAGGGATATATCCTTCATATAAAAGAGACTGATATTCAATTAATATTTTTGGTGTTGTTGTGCGTATTGAAAATATGAATATTTCTATAGGAATAAAATATCTCTCCCATGTAATATGTATGAACAATTTGGGAGAATAATTAGGATATAATAGTGTAATTATATTATTTTATAGGATAAATGAAACAAAAAATCAGAATATTCAAGAATGTTTCCAATTCTAAATCAGTTTGGTTACTTATAGGATGTTTCTGGATGATGTGATCAATAAGGCCACATTGCTAAATAATATTTGATAACTATTTTAGGGAAATGTTCTTATGTAATAAATTAAATTATGACTATAAATAATAATGTTGACTTAAAATATTTGTTTTTTTCTTTGCACAGCTCTAAAAGTCACCAATATAAACAATCCTTGGATTATTGACAGTATTTTTCCACACAAATTATTGTTGATATAAATATCCTAAATGATAATCACTATCATGAAGTAGGCATATTTAATTTCAGAAGTTATAATTCCTTTTAATATAAAATGAATTGGGGGATGATGAGATTGAATATCAGATACTAATTAAAAAACAATTTTAATATGTTGACGAGATTAAAAAAAATACCAAGTGTTTTAAAACTATGTGATGATTGTAAGTAAGTTAACTTATGGAAATAATTTTAAATCATTGTAATTTTGGAAGATGAAAAAACTTATAATATTTTCAAATGAAATAGCAAAATCGCTTCTTGATTTGATAACATTATAACTCATGTAACTTAGTTGATGAAGATGAAAAAATGTTATGGAATTGAAGACTTGTGAATCATGTCAAGAAAATTTTAAACAAACCTTCCCATGTAGATGTTGTAGGAATCATAACACCAATTAAATGAAAATAAGATGTTTTTTAAAACATATTATAAATATAATATTGTTAGTGGAAAAGATATGAATGTAAAAATCAAATCAGCAAAACCTATTTAGCTTATACACTTTTTTCATTTAGGATAATGAGTTATCAATCAAAAAAATTGTATTTTTACCCTACCACATTTACTTATAACATTACTCAATTGAACAAAATAATATTTATAAATAATAAATCAATGTATATAGAAATGGTCATATTTTCTAGAAGTGAGGTCAAAGGATAAATTTGTGTTTATAACTTGATGATCATAATTTACAAAAGAAAATATTTCAAATTCAATGATTTCAAATGATATTCAAAGAATCATGCAATCGAACACCAATATAGTTCTCTATATACTCTTAAAAAAATATTCATGGATTGTGTTTATTTTGAAGAATATATTCTACATCATGATATTAGAACCCAAAAAAAATGGTCTTGGTTATTAATACATGTCATTCATTCAATTTTTATATGATAGATGTTATGTCATCTTTCTTAAATAGATAGATAAAAAAGATTTTTAAATTACGAAAATAGTAGGATATTAATTGGTAAATTATAACCATGGTGTGTGAGATGATGAAGGATTTTGATGTCTTGAAAATGATCCAAGAGCTGGGTAATCAAATCATGATATCTACTTGAAATATTTCAATATATATAATGGGAAAATTGATATAAATTTATATGTGAATAATATAACCTCATATAATCAGATTTACCTTTATTATTTGATGAAATTTTTATTATTGTGGATATAAATAATGTTGTTAAAGTTTTTTCTGAAGAAATGATGATAAACATTGAAATTTCAATTCATAGAGAATTAAACTCATTATTTTGATTATAAGTTCAATAGAATGAAAAATATATCTTCCTTTTATAAGAAAATTTCACTAGGGAATTGCATAAAAAATTATTCATTGAGGTTTCTAAACAAGATTATACTCCTATTTTTGTTGGATTGAATATGAGTAATGATGAAGATGGGGAATGTTTGAATATAAGGATGACATAATGTTGATAAGTATATTTCCATTTCTTATAGCCTCAAGAATGAAAATTTTATCCTATCACATTGATTGGATAATATCAAACTGATCCAATGGAATCATATATGCATGTAGAAAGAATAATTGTCAGATATATTAATTTAAAAACATCTTATGGGGTCTTTTTTAAAAGAAGTTGTGACATGAAATTTCTTGGATATATTGATATTTATTGGGTAGGAGAACAGAATGAAATAATGTAAACATCATGAGGAACATTTTTCTTAGTAAACATTTTTGTGACAAGGCATAGTATGAATCAAAATTAAGTAAATTTTAGAACAAGTATGACATTAAATGTTCCCACTCTTTATTATTATTTGGAAATAATTTGTTTTGAAGTTCATCTAGATTATTTTAAGATGAATATTAGGAATCCACTGAAGATTTATTATGAAAATAAAAGGGTAATTTATATTTCCAAAAATAATATACAATATTGAAGATGAAAATGAATTGATATTATCTTTTACTTCATAAAATATAAGGTTGTTGGTTGGGTTTTTATAATTCATTACATTGCAAAAAATTATAAAATTTTAGTTGTTATATATTAATCTATGATAACAGAATGATTTTCAGAATTGAGGCAGTAAATAACTACCTAACCTCCACAAAATACATCCTAAAATTCATATGGAGGACCACTATTATGAATTTTATTATATTTAACATGGAAGTGACTATTTAAACGATATTTAAGAGTGATTAAAATTTATTAGTTATGATTTTGATATTTTGGATATCATATAATTAGATAGAATTAAAAATGGATAAGAAAAATTTGAGTGGGATTTTATATTATCATGGCCACAAAATTTATTATTAGAATGGGATGAAATTCCATTAAAAATATTATATTTTAAAATAGTCTTGTGATGGGTAATTATCAATGAAACGGACTATGGTAGGGTAAATGTTTAGAAAAAGGGATATTATAATAAATTACGAGTTATCAAAAAAATTATTTATTAATAGTATTATGTGTATATTTCTAGAAATAATAATTGTGCAATTAAAGATATTATATGATGTTTTCATCACAATGTTTTTCAATTTTTGGAAACATTTCTTTAAGAATTTTTTATTCAAGTGAGAATTTAAAGTCAAAATGTTACGATATATTATTTTATGAGGTTGTTAAAGGATGTGATGGATGTTTCTATAACATTGTTGAGAAAAATTCATCAAGTCATATGATGTTAAGATAGTAAAAATGGTCTTTAAATCATGGAGAGCCTCATGATAAAATATTTCAATATAATGGGAGGGAGGTACAACCTTTTTATTGAATACAATGTTCAGAAAGTCATTTCCTAGAAATAAATTCTCAGATTATCCGATAAAATATTGTTAGATGGAGAAGTTGTTAATGGATAGTGAAGAAAAACACTGTTATCAGATGCAACATTATAGAAGAATATAATTGTTTATAATGAAAAAATAGATCTTATTTAATGAAAATGATGTTTTATATACATAACATAGTCCACTGAATACATAAATAAATATAGATTTGATGAATTATAAAGTCAAAAAAGGTAATGAAGTAAATAAGATAAAAAGTAAGGAATAGTAACAATGGGGGAAATCTATCCATGACTTAAGACAATAGATTTTTAAATAATGTAGTCAACCATCTTCAATGACTCATGTGAAAGAGACACTAGCTGATGATGTTTTGGAAATGTTCAACTGACCAAATTTTATATTACATTATGTAATGAGTTTTATGTTATAAAGATCACGGAGTTATGAAACCATCAGATTATTACCCATCAGATATAGAAAATTTTTAATAGATTCATGAAATTAAAATAGATATATATTTCCCCATCAGTAGAATGAACATCATACAGACAATCATGATGTCATTAGAATCACGATTCAAATAGGATTTAAAATACTGAGAATTTTGAATATATGAAGTGTTTGATGTTTGATATAAGTAATTATGACTGAATATAACAAACCATTAAAAGTAATTAGTGGATATGTGGATGGAAGAAACAGATTAAGTGTTCTTATAAAGGATACAAAACAAACATTTTTCAATTACATATTTCAAGAATCTTTACATAACATTTGAAATCGTATTACAATGATGATGATAAATTGATTTATTTTTCAATTCGTTTTTTATATAGCTTAGATAATGAAAATTTATGATATTCCATAACATTGAGGTTAAGAACATTTTTCAATTATATATTTCAAGAATCATTACATAAAATTGAAAATCCTATTACAATGATGATGATAAATTGATTTATTTTTCAATTCATTTTTATATAGAATAGATAATGAAAATTTATGACGTTCAATAACATTGAGGTTAAGAACATTTGATGAAGGTTATAGTCACTGAAGAATTCATAAATCAGTAATAGTGTTCATGAATTTTATAGAATAATTTAAATGTTTCAATTGAACATAATTTAAGTTGGAATGTGAAATTAGTTTCCCACATTTTTTCTTTATGAATTCCAAATAACGGGTAGTTTATACAATATAGACTAAAATTATTCACATGGATAAACATTTGAGACACAAAATATTTTTGTTCAGACTGAGTTTCCTGCGGATAATACTTTCCCGTTGATGAATAGTTAGTAGAATTAGATTCTGGTAAAAATATAAGAAATATTTTTTTTATGATGACATATAACAACTACATTTATTAGAGTACCAAAAATAATATATCAAACATTGTTTTTTAGTTGATTTAATGGTGAAATAGTTTTTATAGCATAAAGAACCGAGGATAGAAGGTATATGTTGTTTACTATGTGTTCTCATGATAGATAATACCATATGAAAGAAATTTTCACGGGATAATGACTTAAATAATTATGAACAACAGAGGGAGAATTTTTAAAAATATTTTGGATCTATTTTATAAATTATCACATATTTATGGTGACACGTTTTTGTGTGAAAAACATTATAAACTGAAATAGTTAGTATATTAATTTCTATATATAGATAAAAAAAATATAATGGGAGTTAAATCAATATATAATAATTTTTTACTAATAAAAAAATTCCAATGAAATAATTGAGTCTCCATGGAAATGATATAGGTTCTCAAACTATCTCGAAACTATATAAATATTGAATGTCTTGTTTACTTCATTATCATTATATTCTTGTGATTGTTTTGTAAAAGAGTGTTAAGGTAAATATTACTAATAAATACCAGGGTAAATTATATAGATTTTAAATTGTAAACAAATTACCATTGATTCAACCCCAACCCCTCTATAAATCAAACGATCCTACATATCATCAAAATTAAAAAATTTAACCTTCTACCAATTAATCATCATCTAATTGAGAATAAGTTTTTTATTTTTTAATTCAATTGTTTTCATTATTATGTATGAATTTAATATTCATTGATTTTTTTTGTATTGAAATGACCAACTTTTTTTATTCCCATTGATTTATGGAAGAAGGGATATAGTTCCCTTGAAATAAGACAGACTATAACATTGAGAATCCACTACCAATTGTCCTTCCATATGAATACATACATTAGAGTATTTTTAGGTTCAACATGGTGATATTTTGTTTAATAAATATATTTTAATGTTACTATAATGTGTAATATTATCAAATTTGTGTTCATGTGTAGTTTGTTATAAAACCAAATATCTACCTAGTTATGCCTTGTTTACATGTCATTTCCATACCATTAATTCTCAATTTTTGACATAGATGGTTCCCTCAATTGGTCCGAAGATAAAATAATAGTTATGTAAGGATATATATACACATAAATGGATCATGGTATGTAAATTTTTTGAATTTATTATTTTTTTATCCAATATAATATTTTATAATGTGATAAATATAGATTAATAAAACCCTAAATTATAAAATAAACAATTACATGTAATTTAAAATTACTCATAAAAAATATGTACTGTTTGGTAATTATTTGTGATTTTTTTAAATTAGGATGATGGGGATAGAAATATTTAAATTAAATCAAAAATTAAATTTCATTTAACATGTATTATAAATATTAACACATTATATATAATAATAAATGAAATATTTATAAATATGGGATTCTTATTATGAATATTTTGTTTATAAATTTAATTTACTATTAATAGTGGTAATTATTAATAGACTATAAATATAATAAATTATATGATAAACTCTTAATGTTATTTACATGTTACATGCTTATGACGTCATTGTGTCGTGCGATGTTTATTAAAAATTAAATTGCATGAATTAATTGGTTTTAATTAAAAGAAATTTTTATTTGATGATATTTTTTTAAAATAATGAAATCAATAATAAAATATTTGTTGGTTTTAGTAACTAAAAATGATTCATATCACATAACATGAGGACAATAAAAAATTGTACATGTTTTTTATATTAACTGCCAAATGGTGAGCTATATATAAAATAATAATATATTTTTTATGATAATAATATAAAAGAAAAAATAGTTTAAATAATTTTTATTAATATCAAGATAATATTATTATGTTATGATTTAATAATTGCGATCTTTTTTGTATATAATATTTTTTATCACTAAAGTGATCAAATATAAAAGTTAAATGAGTTATATATTATATTAAAATATATCAATTACTCACAAATATGATATTAAGATGGAATTTTTGGGTAAATTGAAATTCATTTATATAACTTATTTATTAATTAAACATGTATAAGCATTCAAGTCAATATAACATTTGTATCATTGGTATGTAATGAAATAGTTCTAGTGGGTGGTTATCATTCTTTGGGGTATGGGATGAGGATTGACCAATATGGGGTTCCTAAGTGTGTGTTATGTTTGGTTTATTTTAATCCACTATACATAATATATATATATATATATATTTCTCAATGGTTTAACAAAAAAATGTGTATATTTTTGTTAGTTTTCCTCTGTCATTGCACTTTATTGCATTAACTATTTTGATCATTAATGGAATAAATATTTTAGATTTGAGTGAAACAATTCAATTTTACCTTGGTGTATTGGATCATTATTTGGAATTCCAAGTGGAGAAAACATTTATTATTATTGATATCAAAAACCAGTTTGGTCAACGCTAAACCGATCATTAGGGCCGCTCCACAACAAGTCCTGAGAGGCATTCCCGATCATCCTGGGATGGTGACAGGCACCAAGGGAACTAGAATAGTAGAAAAGGGAATGATTTTTGTCCAAATATAAATAATAATAAAAATTGATAAATGAAATTGAAATCCCAATACACATGTATAAAATCGGAACTGATCATCATGAATACAAAAAAACATGCAGTACAAGTGAATAATAAAACTAATCCAACCAGAACTGATGACTAACTATCTCCATGTGACCTCAATGTTTATATAAAACAAAATGATCACATGTTTCCCCAGGCGAACAAACTCATGGTGAAACACGATTAAGGTATAAATACAAAGTGAACTATAGACGTACCTATTTAAAATTAACTGGATAACCCGATAATCTATTCCCAATGCACATAATTTGGAATAAAATAATCGTCAATTTCAAGTTTGAACTACAATATATAAAATTATGTTTTTTCTACATGATTACTGAAAACAATTTATAACCCATTTCCCTTATTCATTTCCAAAACTAGATTCATTCAACTACTGGGCTAATATAATTTTCAAGGGGAAAGTGATATTTACATTTTCTTATTTTTAAAAGATAATAAAACACATTCATTTGAAAAACATTTTCATAAAATTTATCAGAACAATCGCCCCTGTTTCATTGAAAAACAATACACTAGAATGTAGGATAGTAATAATACAAAAAGGGAAATGTATTGGTACATCCAAGCATCATATCCATCACTACAAGAAACTGAAATCCAAATAGAGATGGGTGAACCTATGAGATAAAGAATAATTCATAAGACATCTATACATGAGACCTTATCCACATTTATATGTCATACATGATGAAATAAAAATTCTCTCTATGCTCGACCATCCTTTCTCAGGTAGGCTGAGGGAAAATCCATAGCAATAAACCAAATATATCCACATATTTTGTGCCATTGGTCAGAACCATAACCTACCATTGCAGTAGTAGTTCACTGAATATTATATCAATATGATAAGTTTCCATTTCTAATTTATATAATCGGTGGTATCCAACAGATTTCATCTAATCATCCCATCACAACATATATATAATAATATTTCACAATAGACATTACCCCAAGTCACTTCGAGGACAAATCTCAAGACATTAATAATAAAATAACATAATGATTCTAACACAATTAAATATATAATGGATCACAAGGATTCATATGTAAGGAAATCCCTTCAATTAGATACATACATGCATGGCATGAGAAACATCCAGATGATGTTTCCATAAAAACAATTTCACCATTTTCACAATGTTGTCAAACCAGCCCTTAAGGATTTATCAAAACTATCATTTTACAAAGGTAAAAATTAAAATTTTAATAAAGTGTTGTATACACACCACATATAGTAGAAAACCAATTTCATAAAACCCTTAAAAATTGAAGTTTGGCATCCATAGAATAACAATTTTTATAAGGATACCAAATGGGCCATTTTCCAGTAACTCAGTCCTAAACATGTTATAACCCAAAAACCATTTTGTTTGTATAAACAAAGACACATTGTAAATACATATAAAGACTGAAAAATACATTTTTTATGCTCCCCATGAATTTATAAATCAAAAAAATATATTTTATGTCTTACGTAAAATATAAAATCCAACTTGTAATTATACTAAATACATGGAATGCACTTTTTAACAAAACAACTGATTTTTTGAACATGAAATGGGACAAAATGTCATTTTCATGTGGTAAATTTATTCAATGTATTGAAACCTATTCAAAATAAACAAAACTAGGTTCTAAACATCTCGAACATGGTGAAAAATATAATTTAATATTTAAACAAACAATTGGTGTGGATTTTTTTAACAAAACAAGAATAAGTTTCACAGAATAAGGCTTAAAACCCGTTGTTTACCCCAAAAAAATTATCCAAAGGATGAATACAATATTAAAAATATATATAATGTTACAACAATAATAAAATGATAAAACATTAATTATAAATTCATTTTCATGGGATATCCTACCTAAAATCTCTAGCGAAATTGAACTACACACCTAATATAACCACTTGAGGGATTATATACCCTAAAGATATGATGAACGTCCCCAAAAAACGCCTCCAAAAAATTCATGTCATAAAAGAAAAATAGGTCTAGAATTACTAGGCAATAAGAGAAAACTACGAAATAATGGTAGTGGGATGTAGATAGAGGACAAAAATGAATGAATTTAACCATCGAATCTAGAAAACGCTTAACCTTCCCAATGATCCACACCCATATTTGAGTGTAATTGAGTGAAATTCCTTGGAGAGTCTCTGAAGGATTTGAAGAACCAGAGGAAGAATGTTGGGGGGGATTGTAAAAAGAATTATTTATGAATGAGGCAAATTACCAATTGCAAATATAGATGATTTGAGAAACATTGAGAAGGTTTTCCCTAATTTGTGACACAAATGATCTCTAAAAAGGGAATATAGAACATGGGGGTGTTCATCAGTTTATTGGGAACATTAATGAAGTGTAATCACCACAATATTTTAAAAAATAAAAATATAAAATATAAATTTTTATTTTATACATGGATAAAGGCCAACAGGCTGGCCCAATACCTAAATAATTTACTCAAATTTACCATGATTATGAATTTGTAAGGGGTCCAAGAGGATATGGTGGTTTGAATATGTCATGTGAGGCCATTTGGGATGTGGAATGGGTGAAAAATGATGACAAATAGGATTTAAAAATGAAACAAACTTTATGTTTAAATATGGAAATGGGATCACAGTTTGGCCCAAATCATAAGGTAACCACCATTTCTACAAAAACACAAAGAAAGAAATGAGGAAACCAAAGTAGGATAATTAGATTTATATTTCACATTAATATGTAATATTAATTTCATACGAAACCAAATAAAAGGAATAGGATTTCCAAAAAACATGATCAAAACAAAGACATGAAATACCGGGTGTAAAAATTCTCCCCACAATTAAAGCTTCCCGCCCCTGGAAAGCCATACTACATTCCATCTGAATGAAAAAAACCTAAGGATTACTTATAAACAAAATCCAGCATATCAAGACAAGGAAATATCATCCACCATCAATGTATCTTAAGCCTCTAGCTCAAACTAAACACAAAATCACAACGACTTCCTAACAATCAATAGATATATCAATCCACCACCACCACAACAAAGTTGAGAACCAAATTGTTGGGCCTTCTCCCAATGAAACCAATAATCACCCAAACCATAGAGAACTCTTAGAAACCAAATATTCTAGGGGTGTCTAGAACGAAATCCCCACCATTATGAAACAATTAGCACTTGAAATGTTCTTCATATGAAAATCAACGAGACCTATAGTGGGTCTCCACTTATTATAAACCAACTAGCAATAAACAAACAAGAATTAAATATTAACTAGAACTAAGACTCACTTGAACAAGTCCACCAAAACAGTCCCACAAAAACTTAACAAACCAATATAATATGGTTACAACATGAATATTTAAACAACCCACTCCCACACAGAGGGGACAAGGTCCGGGCCAACACATTCTTCACGGATTACATCTCCCCACAACAAGGGTGGAGGCACACACCTCGCCAATCTATAAAAACCTCTATGATTCGTTACTATGCACCAGCTTCATTCCATGACCTATGGGTGGAGCACCGAAGGATGAGGCATCTATATCCTCTTAGTCAGGAACTGATAATACTAAATCGAAACATACATCATATGATTAGATAGAAGAGAAATTTCAAGAATGTATGGCATAGAAAGGCCACTTCAATTGAAAATTGGAGTTCTCGGAAGACATGCAACATCTTTTAAATATGAAAAACCAAATCATCACGAAACTACTTCCATGAAAAAAGATATATTACAATAGAATTAATCTTACAAAAATAAACTTTATAAAACTCCCTAACAATACCACACTTCTAGGACATGCCTCTATGAGGAACACCATAAACGCCTTCATAGAATCTTTGCTAGTGACCCAATAATTAACAATCATGGGTGGTCTTATGATTACTTGGAAATGATGACCTATTATAACCCAGACATCACCACTAATAACACACAAAGGCATCACACCCAGAGGATTTTGATAATGTATACCAAGGAATTTTGATTCCTTGACCTGATCCATCAACATTTAGTCACTTTCTCATATCCTTACCCTAATATTAGGAACTAGTCATATGTATTGAAGGAGGATAACTACATCGAGCACTCTTTCCATAGTGGATTCAACATATAATTCTTTCCTCAACACATTAGAAAATAAATTTATGTTGAAGTATGACACAATTGAATAAAAATTAGTATTAATCCAAACTTTGACATGGTGAGCCTTCATGGAATAATTTGTAGCACACAATGAAACATAAGTTACTTGGTCAATATAATTATGGAAATACTCTGACACTAATCCATCAACATGATATAGACAACCCATCTCCATATCCTTTATCACCCTTTCTCTCTCTGAAAAATACTAATGAATGATCAAGTCCTTGAATAACTCCCATGTAAGATCTTCCTAAGGCTTATTACGAGACACTGACTTCCACAACATCCATAAAGATCCTTCAAGCATAAAAGCTACAAGAATAACATTCAACAACGTTGAAAACTCGATGAGGTTAATGTTCCTTTCGCTCTTTCGCATCCACTCCTCTTCCTCGAGAGGATCTTTTTGTCCATAAAAGAGAGGTGGATTTAGCCTATGAAACTCAGGAATGAAATTATTTGGTCGATGAGATAGAAATTCTAGTGATGGGGAATCAACTAAAAACAGAATACAATCACCCATTCAAGAATAATGAGGGCACCTACTTAATAAGGAAGAACCAAGAACCTGATCAAGACCAATTTAATAATAGAAATCCTCATGAACAAAAACCACATATGTGACAATATTTGAATAGAAGAATTAAATACACTATAACATAAAAAAATTATTTTTGAAAACATCATTAATTTAAAACAATCTCATTGCTTTAAATACTCACCAATTTTTTTTATTAGAGTCTCACTCATATTCATGTTTCCATGCCACCCTGGGCATACATCCTCCAGGCCATAATAGGCATTAATCCACATTCCCAAATAAAACAATGCTTGTGAGAACCCATGAATACACCTATGTCTATAAAAACAACATCATTTTAAAACCAAACCATAAAACCCACATTAAAAATATTGTACCATCGAAAGTAACACTAACCACTCAATAAAAAAATAATTTTATAAAATTCAGCATGGTTGTATTTAAAAATTTGATAGCCATGTAGATTGAAACCCTTTTCAGAAAAACACCAATAGCTCTAAACCCATTCAAAAACAAAATAATCATATTTAAACACTTTTAAACATCAAAACATATCCTATTTACCACAAAATTTAAATTCACTTTAAAAGAATATATAATTTCCAAACACTTCATTTCAACAAAACATATGTTTAGATTAATGATTCTCAATCATGTTAAATCATTTCCCTTATATCCTTGATATTTGAATCAAAAACCCCAAAATTCAAAAACCATTATCATAAAAAATATTGAAATCCCATTTACCACTTTTCAACAACCAACCATTCATTTAAAAAACTTGTTCACAATTCTCACACAATGATTTCCAAAACAAACTTCTGAATTCGTGGAAAGACCAAGAGACCAACAATAGGGAACTACTGTCAGTGAGTGACTTTATTATATGGTTGGAGGCCACAAGTCAAACACAACACCAACATAGAGAGCCTTATTAGGACCATGTCCTAGATCCACATGGAATTCTAGGCCATGTGAGATCATGTAGACCATTAGTCCAACTCCACTTGTTGTATCCAAATACAAAAAAACCAACAATGACCAAAGACACTAATAAAACAAGACTTCCCAAGGACCCCCAAAGATCAGAATGGGAAAGAGTTCGCAACTCACTTCACAAGCCTTCCCCTCAAGTAAAAAAAATATAATCCATCTACGATGACGTCCCCAAATAAAAAATGGAACTCGAAAAATAATGTTCTTCTGGGAGACATCCTACCTCTGATACCATTTTGTCACAAACCAGTCTGGGATGAACCTGAACTGGTCAGCCAGGCCGCTTTGTGAAACGTCTTGAGAGGGATTATTGATCCCCCACTGGGATGAAGACATTCATTAATGGAATCAGTAAAGTAGAGAAGGGAACAATTTTTCCCAAATATAAATATTAAAACGAATAAGGAGAAGAAATGAACAGCCCAATACACATTTATAAAAATTCAACTGGTCATCATGAATATAACAATACCTGAAGTACAAATGAATGATACCACAAAAATGACCATATTTGAGGACCAAATAACTCCATGTGACCCTAATGGTCATTATCCAACATAACAATCACACGTCTCTTAAGTCGATCGAACCCAATCTGAAACCTTCACAAGGGATGAAAACAAGTGAACTATAGGTGTGAGTATTAAAACTCACTAGGATTTCATGATAATATATTCCCAATGCACTTTATGTAAAATAAAATAAACAAAAAATTAAAGTATAATATATAATATAAAAAATGAAGGTTTTCACCATGATTACTCAAAACAATGTACAACCCATTTCCCTAATTCATTTCCATAACTAGATTCATTTAACTAGTGTCCAATAGATTTTTCACGTGGAAAGTTATGTTTATATATTCGGATTTGTAAAATATGATAAAACAATTTTATTTAAAAACCATATTAATAATCCTTATGAAAAAAATACCACCCCATTCCAAGAAATACAATACAGAATAAGGAAAAATAGTAATTATACAACAAGGTAAATGTAACTGTACATACAAGCATCATATTCATCAATGCAAGGAACTGAAATCCAAATAGACGTTGGTGAACCTAGGGGATAAAGAATAATTTAGAAGATACAAATACATGATACATAATACCAATTTATTTGTCTCACATGATAAAATAAAGACACTAAATATGCTCATCCCCCCTTTATCAAGAATGCCGAGTGAAAATCATATAGCAACAAACCCAATATATCTACCTACTATGGGCTAGTGGTCAATACCACAACCTACCATTGAAAAAATAATTCTGAGAATACTCCCTCAATATGATAGGTTCCCATGTATCAATTATCCAATAGAGGTTATCTAACTGATCTCATTCGATCATCCAATCGAAACATATATATAATAATAATTCCCAATAAACATCGCTACGAGTCACTCCATGGACCGATCTCATGCCATTAATAAAAAAGAACATAAAGAGTCCAACATGAGGCACTTTAATAATGTATCAGATGGATTACATAGAAATTAAATCATATACATTATATACATATAGTAATTTCTTGAGAATCATCCATAGGATGTTTTCATAATAATCATTTTCAACATTTTTGATAGTGTTTCCAAACAGGCCTTTTAGCGTTTCTCAAAACTAAAATTTTCCAATGGTAGAAATTTAATTTTTAATAAAGATGTGTATAAAAACCAATTAAAACAGAGAACCACATTAATAAATCCCTTAAAAATTTCATGTTACACATCAAAATCAGAACAATTTTTATATGGATACCAAATGGGCCATTTTCTTGCAACTCAGGACAAAAGATGTTAAAAAAGAAAAACCATTTTTCTTGCAAAAGAAAATTACAATTGGAAAGCCATATAAGGACTAGAGAATTAAATTTTTCATAATTTCAATGCATTTATAAATCCAAAAAAATCATTTTATGTTACACATAACACCTAAAATCCAATCTAAAATCTACTAAACACTTGGTATGCAATTTTTATCAAAATAACAAATTTTAAGCACTTGAAAAGGGATAAAATAATATTTTCATGACATAAATATTTTAAATATACATAAAAATTTTCAAAATAGCCAAAAACAAGTTCTAAACGTCACATACTAGGTTTCAAAGATAATAGAACATTTAGAGAAACACTTGGTGTGCACTTTTATAACAAAAAATCAATACTTTTCAAAAAATAAGCCTTAAAAGCCATTTTGCGCCGCAAAAAAATTATCCAATGGCATAAAACTAATAAAAAACATATATATCAGGTGATATTAGTATGAAAATGATGAAACATAAATTATAAAGGCATTTCAACGGATATCCTCCTTTAAATCGATGGCGGAATGAATCTCACATTTAATATCACCATCTGAGGGTTTATTAACTATAATACTACGATGAACAGCCCTAAAAGAACAAATAAATCCTTCAAAAAATCATGTTATAATTGAACAAAAGTTTTATCATAACCATGGGATAATAGAAATAAATGATATACTGGAAGGAGGAGTATGAGGGATGAGAAAGGAGAAAGAATCTACCCTTGGAAACTAGAATACTCTTCATCTTCAATTATATACATAGCCTTTGACGAGATGGAATGACTTGAAAGTAATTAGAGAGGATTATTAGGTCTGTAACAATTTTTGGAAGAATATTTGCGTGTAAGAGAGTAAAAAGTTATTATTTATTAATCAGACTAATTTCCTTTGGAAAATCTGGACGATTTGATAAACATTGACCTATTTTCCAAAATCTGCAACTAAGATCATCTCCAAAGTGAGTATATGGAACATGTGGGTGTGGATATGGTTCTTTGTCTCTTGTGGTAGGTTTAAAAACTAGTATTAATTAAAAAATATTATATGATATTAAATAATCTATTTAGTTTTTTAAATCTAGAAATGGGGCCATGAGATGGCCCAATACTTGAATAAATATCTCAAATTCCCCATGATTATGAAAAATAAATGGGTAAGAAAGGATAATTTTGTTTGAATATATCAAGAGAGATCATGTGGGAAGGGGAATGGGTGAAATTTTTTGATGAAAATGTTGTTATAAATGAATCAAAATTTGTTTTTGATTATGAAAATGGGTCATAGTTTGGACCAAATCATGAAGTAACAACGATTTCTCTAAAAAGACCTAAACAATAAAAGGGGCACCAAATTTAGGATGGTAATAAATATATGGAACATTATAAAAATCATTCTTCTCACCCATTAACCAATAATAGAATCAGGATTTTTAATTAACTAGATCAAAACAAAGGCATGAGAAACCGGGTGTGAAAATAAATTTGTAGTAATAGGGATGATAAATTTTATTATGAGCCTTTGGAAATATCATATATATTAACTCCTTTGTATAGGAAAAGTATCATATAATGTAAAATAAATTCCTATATACACAAAACTAAAAGATAATTGTTTTTAAAAATTTCATGAGATGGATATCAAGCGACTAATATGTATAGGTTATGGACCTTAATGATTAGCTTTACCACCATGTAGTATGATGGTTCTCATACAATGAATGAAAATGAAAATGAGAGTATAAATACTTCTCCATGACATAATTCTTTAGGAATGACGTTGGAAAAAAAATATTGGATGGGTTATTATAAACTCATTTCTATCTAAATATGGACTACTCCAAATGAATAGTGACACTGTGAAATATAAAATGAAATATTCTTGAATTTTGTTGTATGTTACTTCAGGAGGAAATAATATAAAATAGTAAACGAATCCTCAAAATATATTATATGAATCATAAAGGAGGACTAATGTATGGTAAGAAGAAGAATAAAAATGGAATGAAACTAATCATATTTAATGATTCCTCTATATAAAATATGATTAGAAAGAAAGATTAGTGCCGATTTTTTGGAAAGCTGTAAATTTATAAAATGGTATAATATAACATTTATGGACATGGTTTATGGTATGTTAAGTAAATTTTCATTACCCTTTTCTTTATAGATGTATGTTTTAAATACATTCAAGTATTTATTGAATAGTTTTTATGGAAAAGTTGTTCTAAATAAATCATTTATAATTTAAACTTTCAGGGAACCAATTTTTGAGAAAAGTATATGGTTACAGTCATCAGTCAAAAATAAAATCATGTTTTCCATAAAAAATAAAAATAGATACAAGAACAATCATGTTATCTAAAAAATTAAAAGAGTTATATACTTTATTGTCTTAACATTATTATGACATGTATAGAAAAATAAATTATAAAAAAAATGGTGAATTTGGTGGGAGTGGGGTTCCATAAAAATTGGAAATTAGGGATGTTAGAATTTATGTTCCGTAAACATGAACTTCTAATTCACATGTTATTGATCCTTGATTTAATTCATCACAATACAATCATGAATGATAAGAATGTTTTTCAAAAATCCATATTAAATTTATAACATAAGAAAT
Source organism: Viscum album (assembly GCA_963277665.1). Lineage (NCBI taxonomy): Eukaryota > Viridiplantae > Streptophyta > Magnoliopsida > Santalales > Viscaceae > Viscum > Viscum album. The sequence continues at coordinate 1,667,565,599 of OY728119.1, forward strand.
ATTAGGAATAGTGTTATAAAGATCCCAAGGGGAAATAATTCCACCTATTTTTTTGGATTATGTGGTACATCTATATGAGAAAGAATGTGATTTTATCATTAAAATCACCATGTAAAATTTGTCACCCCATTAATTGAAATAAATTGAAAAAATTATTAGATTCCACGAAAAGGGAGATTATTTACATGAAATAAAATAAACTCTAGGATGTGGTGGAATTAAATAAATAATGATACAGAGTTTATTGAATATCGGTTTTCAAAAAATGATCATGACCTGCATGGAAAATTAGAATATCATAAATCCAAACATGTTTGAATGTAATTTCCTCAAAAAAGGACATAGACTATAAGGAAACATCACCAATATCTAAAAAATTTATATTTAGGGTTTATTATAGAATTGGTTTCTATTTTTTATTTATTTTTTCTGCAATTGGAATTTAAAGCAATATTTATAAAATTGAACATAGAGGTGGATGTGTATAAGTATCATCCAATGGGGTTTTCGATTAATGTAAAAGCACACATGATTAGTAAATTAAAGAATTCAATAAATGTATTTACGAAATATTTCCCAAAATGGAATATTTGGATCAATGATTCCATTATGTCCTTTATATTTAGGAAAAAAGTTATTGATAAATGTATTTAACAAAATTTTAGTGGGGTTAAGATTATATTATTCTTTGTGTATATTGGTGGAATATTTATTACTATAAATTATTATAGTATAATATGTTAAAATGGTAAATTATTCAAATAAAATTTAGAATTATTGGGTATAGGAGATGAAAAATATTTTTTTGGGATGGAAGTTATTTTTAATATATCAATTATGTTTTTGTAAATATCTCATAAAGTTTAAATTTTAAAAAAAATAAATAGCTTCATTATGAAAAAAGGATCAGCATAATAAATTACAATTGATAAAAGAGATAAATTTAATCTCAATGAATTTCTTAAAAATGATTTTCAATTTTAATAGCCATATGTAATTCTATATAAAAAGATGTAGAATGTTTAATGTGTTCTTCAGCGTGTAATAAATATATTTTAGATTTCAAGATGGTATGTTTGAGTGATACCAAATAAATCATGGATCATTGGTGAAAAAACATCATGTGATATCTACAAGTATGAAATGATCACATGGTCACTTATAAAAGTAATAATTATTTTGTGGTTCTTGGATACTCTGAATTATAATTTTCTAATTGTGACGATGCAAGACGGTGTAATATTTATTATGTCTATCTTCTAGAAAGAGTAGAAATGTCATGGATTAGTTTTAAATAGATATTTATTGATAATTCAACCATGGAATATGATTTTTAAATTATATTTGAGTATATGGTTCAAGGAACATGGTTTCATGAATTTATTTTAGGATTTATAATTTTTGGCATCATCTCCAAGACCTTGAAATTTTTTTGGGACTATACTAAAATTTAATTCATTTAAAAGAATGACTGGTTATATCATAGTGTTATACTAATGGAACTAAATTAATTTGATTTTAATAAACACTTCAAATACATTCTATATATAGAAATGTAATTTTAATTGAATTATTGTATAGGTGTAATAAGATGAAACGAAGATGGACAAGTATACTTGAGATGCCCCTTTCACTCTTACCCATTCCCCTAGACGAACTCCTAATAAATTTCATAATCTCACCCAATTTTTACAACGTCTCCCCACTCCTACATGGTCCCCCTAAAAAACATAATATTCCCTAGATCCACACCACACATAAAATAACCCCCATATATTAACATTTACCCATTTCTATAGTAAACCACCATGTTTTGATCTCTATCACTTATCACCTGTTAAAAAAATTCATTCCCTTAAGACTGGATAATATTAATTTGTCCCTCATTTTCATAGATATATTGCATGTCCCACTAAACTCCAACATGCATTACTCCATTTAAATTTTCTTCTAAGAACAACATTGAAAAATTAGGATCCACGCACTGATGCATGTGGCCAGAGGGAAGACCACACCAGAAATATAGGACCTTTCTCCATCTATCCACGAAATTTGAGGATTTCATGTACGGAATACCTTGCCTAATTTAGGTTTCCTCATAGAGAATAATGTTCCTAGTAGCCTCCAATTATCATAATGGTTGGATAATGGTCTCATTCTATAGTTATGTCTCGAACCGTTATGGTTTTCATGGCTCTTCTACAAATATGGTGCTAACATTTCATGACACTTGATCATATAATTGTTTCTCAGTTCCACTTGTGAATTCATAATTCTCATATAAAGATAATATAATCAGTGGTTGATAATTAAATGGGTTGTGAATACAATACCACCATCTAATTTTATCCGGCATACCCTATAAGAAATACCCAATGTATCATGGATGAGGTTGGTGTTGTTGCAAAGTTGAAATATATTTGAAGTGATCAATTTAATTCAGCCATATCCTCTTTGAACACCTCACAAGTAAATTATGTGTAAAACAGGTGGATAATTTTAAACAATTGAAGATAAATACATTAAACATTAAATATTTTCAAGGGGATATTTGTTTATTTCGAGGTCTATTTGATGTGAAAGTAGGTTTTGGATTGCATGATCCTGCTGTGTGGGTCTGTCTCATCAATCATGTGTCACCCAAAAATGGTCTGGTCATTAAAGTACTAGATAGAGGTACTCATACTTTTTTGTTTCACCCATGAGCCTTGATGGTTCTTGATGTGGTGGAAAGGCCTACTAGAAGGTAAAACATTAAGAAACATCCATTCTGGTCTGATTTTAATGATATATTGTCATTTTTAACCAAGTAGGACAATAAATATTTTTATAATCATGAGTAATTAATTTATGTGTTTTATGATCGGGGAATCAAAATGTCATATTTGTTCATCCATTGTGTCGAGTTGTGTTTGGTGGGTGGTGACACTGGTGATCAGAATTGTTTTATCAATAGATATTTTATTTCCCCATTTCATAGTGGTATCCTATTTCAAGATCATAACACTACACCATTAAAAATTATCATATCTCACTTACCATTGATTTTGATTAAAATAACCATTGTAAGCCTCCCCTGAATGTGTTCTAGGCATCTATTCCTCCATTGATCAAGATAGCTCAAGCAAATGGGAGTGAACAAGAATGGAAAGAATGATCAGCTAATACAGACCCAAAACACTACATATAAATAGAAAAGGAACTTGAATAGAATAACAAAAATGGTGGAACAAGGAGAATGAAAGAAGGGTAATCATACTCAAGATACCCCATGCACTCTCTTGAAAGACCCAAGTCGATCTCCAAATGTATTCTTTTCTACTAATAATCTACCCATAACCGTTACCATTACCCCTCCCTACTTCATCTGGGCTACCACCCAATTGACTATAACATTCCCTAGATCCCCCCGTAATAGACTACCCCTCATTTAGTAACTTTTAACCTTTGTTACATCAAACATGCTGTTTTGTATCTTTATCTTCCATTTTGTAGGAAGATCAAAAATATAACGTGTTAACTTAACATTATAACACCAATCCCAATATTGTTGATCCTTTGAAGAAAGGGTCACCATCAAAGAAATTTTTTGGACAATTTCAAATCACGAGAATCATTAGTGAGTAGTTTTTAGTTTATGTAATGATAACTATGTCTATTATAATTATCATTTTTAAATCGCTAATATTTTTTTTTGAGTTTCCTATATTCAATAAGTATGCATGATTGAAATAATGATGATAACAAGTATAGTATTAAATAAATAAATTATTATTTGAACACGTAGAATTATGCCATTTAAATAATTATATGGAAAATATTGATGCTATAGTACATAGAAGGAACTATTTTTGTTGATAATATATGATATTTGTTATTCATATTGATATTATCCATAACATCAATCCCCCTTACAATATAATATGATTTGACGAGTTTTAAAATATTGAAAAATAATGTATTGACTATGAAAATTTTAATTAAAATATAAATATAATACATGGAAAAAATTATATCATTAATTTTTTAATTGAAATTCAAACTGAGTTGGACACATGTCAAATAGATTATATTTTCATGCAATCACCACAAGTGTACAACAGTTTATGTTTTTTATTGTATAATTTTTTTTATAATTATCCCACATATATATTAAATATATCATATTATTAATTGAAATATAAATTATATCATGTCACTAATATTTTATATTTTATATTATCATTAAAATAATGTAATGATTATTTCACACAGATTTCATTTTATGGACAAATTGATATTGTTTAATTTTGTAATACACAAACTGAAATTTAAAATTATTTGTATGATTAAACGTAGATATATTGAAAATGGTATTTATTATCACATTTTAATAATTATGGGAAAAAATATTTTATACACATTTTAATACATATCAATATTACCATTAATTTTTATTAATTTAATATGTGATTCTAATTGAATTAATAATTTCTATATTATATAATTTTTAATCATATTTTATTGATTGTGTGTTTTTCTTGAATATTGATGGTAATATAGTAGGAAAAATTTATTTTTATTTTTAAGGAATAAAAATTTATATTGAACATTCAAGATGGATAATTCTATAATTCTACCCTTTTTAATGTATAACGATTAAAACAAGAATAAAAATGGTAATTACAATTATGATCGTTATATTAATTAATTAACGAATGAAATGTATCTAAATAAAATTCAATAAGTCAAATGGATGGTTATGAATAATTAATGAGTTTATGAACAACAAAATGAGTAAATTTGACCGATCATTATAATTTTAGATGGAGTATTTAAATTTAAATATTATGGGTGTTATAGTCAAAGGTGGAATAACTATGTAAATTAAATATATTTCATATGAAATAAAATAATGAAAATCCAAAAATACCAATTCCCCTTCAAAGTGATGTGAAATATTTTGAATTCCTATTTTCAGATTATCATGGTAATGTTAAATCATTACTCTTATATGAATGAAACCAGGGTATAGTGTTTGAAATGGAATTTTAACACTTATTAAATGCTTGAATATTAAGTTATAAAACACTGATATAAAGAAAATGTTTTCAAAAATTGATTTAATGGTCACAATAAAAGAATTAAAATTCAATCAATATTTTTTTCAAAGTAATTTTATCCTTGAATATCATTTACAAAACTAGGATAATCCAAACCATTAACACCTTTCAGTGAATCGTCACTCGGAAATTCATGTACAAATTCACATGTTAAAAAAATAAATAATAGATAAAACATAACATAAAATAACATTTAATGATGTAGTTTATGAAAATTTCAAAAAAAAATCCCCCATAGAACCTTTTTATTTTTATTTTAGATGTAAAATAGAATAATTCTATTTTATATCACATCCTATAAACTCTTTGCCTTTTATAATATATTATAATACTGAAATTTTGGAAAATCAATTAAATAATTTTTTTAAAAAGTATAACCATGGACTTTACTACTAAATATTTTATTAATTTTGGGGGTCTTTATATTGGTTTAAATGTAAAATAGGTCCATATATGTGGGTTAAAAGTGATATTTGACCTGATCAGAAGGGGTATCATCTAGGTTTTCTTATCTGATGTGAGATTCATATCACATATCAATATTAATTTTTGTAAGAATAAAGTGGAAAATTATATAATACCTTTTTATCCTTATCAGTAAATGTTTTCCGTATATAGGAATATAAAATCATCAAATGAATCAAATTTAAAAAATGATATTATATAGATTCATATACAAATAAAATTTTCTGACTCTATAGATATATTAATATATATTGAAACTATAGATAAACAAAGGTAATGTCAACGATATTATTCAAAGGAATGTAATACTTATTTCATAGTATGAAAGTGGCTATTGAATATGTAAAAAAATTTAAATTTGAAAGCTTAGTGTATACCATAAAAATTTATATTAATTACAAAGGTACTAATTTCATACAATAACTAATGATATTGATACAATTGAATGAAAAATAATGAATCATGATATTGTATGTTATTGTTATTTTTCCAATACATAATAGTATGCAAGAAAAAAAACGTTCTATATTACATTTTTTTTAAAAAGTATTATTAATAAATTATAAATCATACATTACGTTTTTTTTAATTTCATTATTAACGATATTTTGTGCAAATTCCAGAGACTAAAAACCACAACAATGGTGGTCTATACCAAGTTATGGCTCAAAACATGGCATCCATTATGATAAATACTTGATAATGAAATGTTATCAATATCCATGGATTAATGTAAATTAGTTTTCATGACATCTTGTATGAAATAAAGAGAGTGGATATAGACATGATTTTTGTGAATATATTTAGGATGATATTTTAGTCACTATACTATTTAAAATAGTTATATTCTTCTAAAATGAAATTCATATGTGATTTTCTAGTGTAAACATCCCAATATATGTAGATGTTGTTTATGTGACAACATTCGCATAAGAATAACAATATGTGTTTACATGATAGAAGCATACAAAAATTAGATACACATGAAAATAAAATAATGAAAATGTTTTTAGTGGACATTGAGTTATTTAGCTATTTTGAATACATGATATGTAATATATCATATTCTTTTTGAACCAAGGTAATAAAATAACCGAAAATTAAAAATGGATTAATAATTTCTAGATGATTGGTACATACTATAGATGCACTACCTAAAATAAAAAAACATCGATATTTTGAAACATTATTTTCTTTTTAATGTTTGAATATGATATTAGAAATTGAAATCCAATTCTTTATAATATCCCAAAATCCAAAAATTGTGGTACTATTTCAAGTTTTAGGGGCATGTTCGTTATAAAAAATTTTAAAAAAATTATTCTATAATATAAACCATGATGAATGATGAAACAAAATATTTTAAATTAAACCAGGTAAAACTATATTTAAATTTCATCATATATTTTAACATATTTTTTCTTCCTTATAATATTGTAATCTATATAGAATATATTGTAAAAATATATGGATTTTTTATATAATGTTGAATTTTAATTTATATTTAAATTTCATGTATATTATATAATGGTATTAGGGATTACCTATGATTATATTCTCTATTTTTGTTGTATATTATATGTTTCATACAATCAAATGTTAAGATTATTTAGAAACAAAAAAAATTCAAAATATAGTAGAAGAATGTAATGAAGTTGTTATACTGGAGGAAGATATGTCAATATTTTCTTCTACATCATCGTATATAATTAAAGATACATCATATTAAACATCATACATAAATAATTGAATAAATATACCTATAAAATAGTCAAAATTTAGTTCCATTATATATTATATAAATACATGTGTATACATGTCATTTTAGTAACATTGTGTTATAATTTGATCATTGAAAATATGAAATTTGATCATAGTCTTACAAAATAATTCAAATATTATACACGTTTGGTTTAGATGGATCATGATTATTTTTAATGATTCAATTAGTTAGTTATAAATCCATCATTATCGTTGTTGACTTCATTACACACAATTACAATGAGAAAATAAATTAACCATTATTATTTATTGAAAATAATGTAAATGTGTATTCTAGATTATTGAAAAATAAGATATAGCTGTAAAAATTAATTTATGTTTTTACATGAATCAATTTTTTTCGTAGATTAAATATAGTCGGTAATACCAATTTCCGAACATGTTTATTGAATCAAACCACTGAAATTGGTCAACTATAATATATGATATGTAGTTCTACTCTAAATGGAATGTATAAAGCATTCATATGAGAATTATACAATGAAATACATCATAAATAGTACAAAATATTGGAAATATTATACCATTTAATTAGATAAAAATCATGTAATAAATCCATATATTTATACCAAAAGGGATATATTTTACTTTTTATACTAGGGATTACCATTAGAGTTTTGAACCTTTTTCCTATGAGAGTTTCTTGACTCCTAAAATTGGCCAAAACTAAAAAAAGCATTATAGTCTTCAAATGTAATACATATATTGAAGTCTTTACATGTTATATATATTCGATTAAAAAATATTACAATCATTTTATATTAAAGGACATTATATTTAAATAAAATATATTTGAATTATCACAAATTAAAATTATGTATCTAGAAAAAATTTCATTATAATACCTCTATGATGGAATGACCATTGTGGTGGCTACCATGATAGGATTTCTCAAGGGTCATCATCAATGGTCTTTTTAGGGTTCGGTGGTGGTGCTTCTATCCTTAAGTCGTGTTTTATTAAATCCCACACTCAGTAGATTCTATATGATTTTTTGTGTGTTTTCTGGTGTAAATTTATATGGTTTTTATTCCACGGTTAATTTATTTGGGGCTTGTTTTTGTTTTTTGTTTTGTGTTTGGAGGTATTGGTTCTATTTATTATGTTCATGTTATAGTCTTTATTTGTGTTGTTGTTTCCATACAATTTTCCTTGATGTTTTAAGGAAGGAAATATTTAGGTTGGGATTCTTGGTTTACATGGTATGGATTGGCGGTTATAGTACATGGAATTTGGTTGAAATATCATTGATATGGTTCATTTTTTGAGAGCACGTAATGATGATAATATGTTATTTCTAGTATTATTGATTTTTTGTGATTAATTAAATACTTGAGTCCTCATTGTTGTCCAATTATGGTGTTGAAGGTGATGATAGTGGGATCATCTTCTTTTCAAAAGGGTAGTGTGGACAACACCGATTTAATGTTAAACTATGGTTGAGATTGTTTTGTAAGGAGTTTTATGATTAGTAAGATTATTTGTAGATGTGTTCTGGTTGATCTGTTGTGACTGTTTTACTGAGGTTAGTTTTTGTGCGAATTTAAATTGGTGTAGTGATGCTGTATGAAGATGATGACAACCTAACATGCATTTTTGGTCATTCCCTAGCATGTGTCTTGAGGCATAGATAGTGTGACATAGCTGATAGTCTATGGGTTTTTATTTTAATTCTAACTATTTTTTGGATTTTCAACATTCTATGAATGTGGTTATCTAGTTTTTGATCTATATTTGGTTCCACAAAACCCCAAAGTGGTTTCGTGAAAATAATAAAATAACAGATTAGTGGATATCCATTTCATTTAAAATAGTTAAAGAATATATTATTGATTGAAGATTTAATGACCATCTTGAATTTGAATGTATCATGTTGATCCTCATAATAATGAAGGTTGAATACAATTTGATCCACATAAAAAATGATATCATATATAATGATCTACCAAATTCATAAAAATTTAATATAAATCATTTCATTGTCTAAATAATTGATCTATATTTCTATGAAACATCAACACAAAATTAATTTTTTGTGTTATTTTATTGGGAGAAAAATCTGATATATTGATACTATTTTAATATACTATTATTCTTCTATACTATTTGGAATTTCCATATTGAAATTGGCCTTGAAAAATAAATTATAATTTTTGTTGACCTTATTTTACTGAAATAAAAATGAAAAAATTTAATTATTCGTCTCATCAATAAGATTATTATCTAGTGATAACACAGATAACATTTTCAAGTTTCGTAGACTCATAACTTTTTTAAGGAAAGTGGGGTAATAGTACTTGAGAGTTTAAAATACTAGATTATGATATAAGGTAATGAAATATTATTTTGGAATTTTTATTTAAACCTCACCATTATATTGTATAACAATTTTACCGTAACTAATTTTTACATTACAATCTGAAAAGGTCTTCATTCCATTAAAATTCTTAGTATTATTTTTAAAATACAAAAAAATATACTTCTCAAAGTCAGGACATTATAATTTTTCTGAATATAATATGATTTAATAATTTTGAATATTTTATCATCACTATTTCCACTTTGTATAATGGTTAATATCTCTTTAAATTTTCCTTAATAATAATTTATTTCCCTCAAAATGGAAAATTATAAGAATTTAAAATTCATTAAATCATTATGAATCAAGGTAAATTATTGAGTTCTTCCAAAAATATTTATGAATCATCGATTCCAGACCTTGTAAAGACCCAGAAATCATGTGGAATATTTTTTCATAAATAAAATGGAATTTCACTAGTCCGTTGTTTTTGAAGGCACCTGATTCCGAGACTCTGTGTGCCCGGAATTAATTCCTGAATTTTTGTTCGGGTACGTTCAGTAAACATACGTGCGGGTTTTTCTATCATTTTAACTGGTGTTCGGAATTTAAATACGAGGACCGAGATGAACTCGCAGCGCTGGTATTCTCTTAAGGACAACTTTATCGCATTTATGTTATATCGAGAGCGGAAGTTAATTTTTGGGAATTCATTATAAATTAAATAAAAATTATGTGTGACATAATTTTTATTTGGATGGAAGTTTAATCCTCCAAAGGGAAGTTGGAGGTGGGGCCCACCCCCACATAACCTCCCATGGGAGTATATTATTTGGTGGGGCCCACAAGATCTCAAACCCCTCATCTTCCCTTGAACCCCCTTTAACTATTGTACTTCCCATTAATGTGCCAACATGTAACACTCCATGATTTCATAGTACGTTATTTTTTCAAAGTAATGCAACAACTTGAACTACACACAACATAGAGTTCAAGCGCATCACGAATTACCGAAGTAGCCATTCCAAAGTGGTTATGAATAATATTAACAAAATTTTTAACATTATATAATTCTTGAATCCATATTATGAGTTTCATAGACATGATGTATGAAAAATTCATTTTTTCAAATAAAAGAAATATTTTTCAAAAAATGTAATTTTACCGCCTTTTAATGGAGAACCCTTTTAAAATCCAATATTTTAAACATTTATATAATAATTTTGAAAAAATAAACTTTTTCTTTAGAATCGGGATATAATAATTTAGTTTCAATATATTTTTGGTGTTTTTCTGATAACATTCCTATTTGTGTGAATATTAAAAAATACTATAGTTTAACTGAAAACATCTTTTTTAATTAAAGTAATTTATAGTGTTGAATTATACATTTTAATGTTTTGAAAGTATAATTAGATTATATTTTTACCCTTTAATCCAATTTCGGTCATTGGATATAATTTTACATTGAAAATATACATAAACAATTGTCAATTGTTTTTATAGTTATTGTTTCGTAAAAACACGCTATTTGTTTTGACAATGTGAATTAATTTTTAATTAATAAATGAAACTTATATGTTTTTAATTTGGTAAAATATACATCATTTTTAGATTTATAATATCAAAATTATCCTAGGGTTAATTTTTGGTATTTTTATGAAAGCGTTCAATTTTTGATGAATAGTGAAAAAACACTAAGTTATCGTTTAAAAAAAATTATTTATATAATTATTTATTTAATTTAAATTAATTATAGGTAAAAATAGATACATAATTTCTATATATGTTAAATTTATTTCATTGGATTCAATTAATAATAATTTTAGATATATAAAAAATTTATAGAACTTTTCACCGTCTTTTACCCATCTCCAATGAGAATTTGCGAATTCACATAAAACATAATTTTACCACTTTTTTGAGTGTAATTTCTAAAATCCTAGAGACACCGTTGATATCAGTACATAAAATTTGGTTCGATAAGATAAAAATATTTTTCGGTGAATAGTAACTGTGTACTTTTATTTACCACGGTTAAAAGTTAAGAGGGTAATTAAGGGTAAAAATGATATTATTATTAACCTAAAATATGTCATCATTCAATTGGATAAGTTTAATTCATCCAAAAAAATCTTTATTAATAAAATATTACCCTTGAGGTCCACTTGGATTAGATTATAAAATTTATTATTATTTTATTTAAAAAATAGTTAGAAGAGTTAAAATCAATGTTTAATAACTAAACCATTTTTAATAAAGGGATAAACATATGTTAAATTCAAATATTAATAATAATTATAAATCTTAAAATATTTCCTACATAATTTTTAATTTATTTATAATTTTTAGATATTAAATAATTAAATTTATTAATGACACAATTATGATGTCGTAATTACATTATTAATGAAAGAATCAAATAAATGGTATTATAAATATTTAAATAAATATAATTTCAATGTTTTTATGACATGAAATAATTTTATAGGTGAAAATAACATGTTAGAATTAATAAAATGTATTTTTTTAAGTAATCATGATGTTATTATTTTAACAAAAAAACAAATACATAATATTGTCAAAATTGACATAAAACAGTTTTTAAATAAAATATTATATTATTATTTGATATAATGGTTCTAAAAATATTAGGTTCGGCTAAAAGACCCATATAATAATATATATGATATTAATGAACCAATTGGGGTTCGATGGATAGAATATAGTGTGTTTATTAACCATATAATGTAAGAATACAAGAAGACACGGTAAAAGTTAAATTATTTAATTTAGAGTGAAATCTAAATGATAAGGTTGATATGGTAACCTAAACATGTCTAAAACCTATAGGGTGATAGGCTTTAGACCCATACCCACCCTAGCCTCGAAATAAGTCACATTAGAGCCATTATAAACTAAAAATGAATTTATAGTTATATTTTATGTTTTTCCAAAGGTGCCCCTCACCCCTCTTATAAAAGAGCACATCACCTTCTCTCAAATTCACACCTCCAAAGCCATTTGGCTCGGCCAATACCTGACCAAATATCCCCCCAACTTTCCTAAATTCATCCTAGAGGCCTTCCTTTGGTCATAAAGCCAACTAAGTAGCCCTTTTGATCAAATTAAAAGGAAGAACCAGAAGAAGAGATAATGATTTCACCACCCTCTTTCAAGTTCTATTATTCATTCAGTAACCCATTCTTTGTTGTATCAATTATAAAATAATAAATCCACTATCTTATATATACTGTGATGTTATTATTAATATGGACCAACTATATTCATTATTTTATCCAAATTATGAATGATAATGTCACCATGTGTGCGTACGTACGACTTACCGCTCCACGTCGTGGTGAATTTTTTATTCAACACTATGTCATTTGGATGGATATAATGATGAGTAATATGTTTGTAAATAATTATAATTACATTCTAATGTCTCTTTAAAATTAATATACCATCCAATTCAACACTTTTAACAAAATGATATTGTCGCTTGTGCGTACGTACAGAATAACGTCTCCACGACACGATTAAATTCATTTCAACGATCACCATTCATCGATGATTATAAAAATATATATTACTAATAAGTATGTAATATTTGACATAATAATGATACTAGATATATATATATATATATATATTTGTGTGTGTGTAGGTAGTTACATATATCTTATTCACTTAGTTCCATTCGATACGATATGAAAATGGAAACAACGTTTATGCATACGTACATACTACCGTCTCCGTAAACGGTGTTTTTCATTTCATATATATGTATATTATACATATTTATATTCTAAATATATATGATATATAAATCATGATTTATATTTTTTAAGTATTTAAATCTTGGTCTAAGTGATACAATCAAGAGTAACAAGTTAAAACACGTATGATAAAGAAAGAGATTATTACACAAACTATTAATTTTACTTGGAAATTATTATTAAATGGGTATTATAAATTCTTAAATGAATCATGTATGATATAATAAATATTAATATAGTTCTGGTAAAATTTAATAACATGGTAGAATCTACATACAAGAGGTTGAACATACCCTCGACTAACAGAAAGTTCAAGGTAAGGGTTATTTCCTCAATCTCATTATTATTTGAGATTGTTCATGTGTAAGTATTTTCAGGGACATACATATCATAGATACCCAAATTTCATAAAAATGTTTTCAAAAGGAATCTTTTAATGTTTTATTGGAGGGTCTATTTAACTAGATCATCATGATAAATGTTTTAGATATTTATCTTCCTAAACCCTTTTAATTAATGTCCATATTTTCAAAATGATTTTAAGGATTTATTTATATGGACAAGAATGTTATTAAATGATAAATATTTTCAAAATTTTCAAAGTGGTATGGGAAATTTTGATTCAAAAATCTCTTTTAAATGACTACCATTATAAATTGTGAGACTTACAAACAATTTAATGAAAAAGGGGTATTTCTCTCAAAGAGTTTTACGAATAATTTTCATCTATGTCAACATACTTTTATGGATTTTAAACTTGTTTGAAGTTGATTTATTATGATAAAAATATTCCATATTGTATCGATGGTTTTGTGATACGTTTGACTATGGATGTGTTATTTTTATAACATTCATGGTTTATGGGTAAATTATTGACCTTTCATATGTTTGTTTTAATATGAATGTTTATGTAATGTTTCAACCTTTTCATATGAGGAATGTATTGGACTTAGTATGTGACTGGTGGAGCCCGCTATAGATCCTTGATACATCTGTAGTTCTCTTGAGACAATTAGATGTGGAATTGGCCGAGGACATTCCCAATTTGATATATGGATTTGGCCGATGCCTTAAGCATTTTTAGGTATCTTGGATGAGGCCTTGACAAATTGTTTTAGAATGTCTGGCATTATACATTCCATCATTTTGAAAATAATATTGATGGGTCATGTGGTTATTCGACTAGTAGAATACCCATGACTGTGTTCTATTATGGTGTTATTTACTCAGTTCATATTTCTGCTATAAAGTGCTCATTATTTGTAAAGGTGCGTGTTTTAAATAATTCACCATTCATATTGTTTATATTATTTTCCGCTAAATTATTTACCCTTACTAAGAATCTGAGCTCACCCCTTTCATATGTTTTATTTTCCCAGGAATCCAAGAAGTTTATAATGATTGATATGCAGGGTTAAGCTAAAGGGAATAATGGTGTTCTCAAAGAACTTTTTTTGTATTGTATGTTAGAATGTGTAATGTAATGTTATTGTATGCAATATATTTTCCAATACTGCTAAATTGGTCTTTCTTTTGGGACATGATTCCTTGTAATCATGCCAATGTATTAAAATAATGCACTGACTCTGGGAATCTAGGGTCGGGGCGTTATACAACACACCCTTGGATTTAATTATTTTAGTCCCTTGAAATTCTTTCCAACTCATTACATTTAATTAAGTGACCCAACATAATTAATGAATTTGAGTGTTTGAATTCTTTTTAATTCATTATTCTAACATTAAAATAAGTGAAGATGAGCTTTGAATTTGGGTTGGAATAATCGTTGGAGAGATGGGGGAGAGATCCTGGAAGAACACGTTTTATCTCGACGAAGAACATTGTTTCCACTAAAGAAATACAACACATCTCCTTACTTTCCAACCGGGTAAAGAAATGGAAGACATCGCCGGCGAAGAACGTCTCCAACAACAATGACATTCCCTCCAATGTGGATGGATTGATGTCTGTCTTCTGCGACGTCCTCCTTCCGTGACTCTTCAACGTTCAATGATGAAATACGATGTAGGGGGATTTAATTAATTTTAATGTATAAATTATATCCTTGTTCGTCGACGTTTTTTTAGTTGATGGTGACCAAGTTGTTATCACCTAATGCAGAGGGAACATGACGAACAAACACAGCCTGATGTCCCTCTATTGTACATTGTTTGTGTTGACAATGGAGGTGGAGATGGTAAGGCACAGTGTCGTCGCACCGCACCGAAGGAAGGGGGACGCAGCCATGCGGGTCATGGAGAATGGAAGAGGCGCCAGTGACCAGAGGTGGAGGTGGAAGTGGAGGCCCCAAACCGGCCTTGTGGAGGGTCCGGAGGCCACTCGGGCTGCCTAGAGTGGTCGGCTGACCTGCTGGCCTGCTGGAGAAACTACAGCGCCCACAGGCACTGCACGGAGAAGACCATGGCCTGCTTCTGCGGGTCGCTCTACTAGGTGAACCAGCCGGCCTACTGATAGCCGGGATGGAAAACCACTATTACTGTAGGCACCGCGTGGGAAGAACAGTGGCACATTGTGCATGCCACATGTGCTAGCGAGAACTGTCTGGCTACGGTCGGTCGGGCAGCAAGGAGGCGGCAACGTTTGGCGCCCCTGGGAGAACCATAAAGGCCCGTAGTGGGGGTCAGGTCTGGAGGTGGGGCGTGCCCGCCGGGTCGCCCCCCCCCCCCCAGCCAGGTCAGACCCGCTGAGCCAGGCCTGGCCAACCCCCTTGCTGGGTCGGACCCACCAAGCCAGGTCGGGCCGCCCGCCAGCCCACTAGGCTTGATGGGCCCGTCCCGACTTCGGTTAAATGCGAATAACATTTGGACCACACGTCCCATCGATGTGCCATGTGTGGCACTAGGACCCTCGCGACAAGGCGGTCCATTTTCAATAATGATAGTGATATTTGAAAAATATGGAAAATGGTTGGGTTTGGATCATGCGTAAATCCAACTGGGCCCCTAGAACAGAAATGCCCATAACTCTCATATCGGGCGTCTGATTGACGTGTCGTCTGTCGCATTGGGTTCTTTTTGATGAGACGGAACTACAGGATACATAAACTCAAGACTTCATGACTTTTGATGTATCGACACATGACTTGAGAGGCAGACCCTCCCGGAATCGAGTGTATTGTGTGCGAGAAACCTAGAGCTGGCTGCGACGACTATTGTACGAGAATCCTACATGGGTTCGATAGCGATGTATACTGTACTGGAATCCTCGTTGGGTTCGACAACGATGACTATTGTACCAGAATCATTCATGGGTTCGACAATGATGACTACTAAACCGGGATCATATGTGGGTCTGATAGTACTGAATTCTGTTCATGTATCCTGTGTGGGTCTGACAGAATAGCTGGTCCTGTATCCTGTGTGGGTTCGACAGATTATCTTGTCTTGTATCCTGTGTGGGTCTAACAGAATAGATGAATCAGTGACTACAACAGATCATCTTTATCACTGTACGAAATATGTATACTTGTGTAAGCTGAGTCTTGTCTTTCAATCATTATCATCGATGTGATTGAATTTACTTCATGTGTGGACTGGGTTGTACTTGGGATCGAGAATTGTAGCTGAACTATGATTGGTAACTTAGGTATATATATGGGCATATACCTAAGTAGGGTTGGTTGATACGTCGTGATTGTATCTTTCTTCAGTGGTTTATACTTCGTGGATTCTGGGAGACTTGCGGGGGTATCGTGGTCCCTATTGAGTATCATTATACTCACCCCTGAATGGGCTATGCCTTCACTTCATTGTGTTGGTTGCAGATGACAGACAACACTAATCGAGGAAGAGAGTTGTAGAGTAGGATGGTACCCGGAGGAGGACCACATGGCGAGACGTACACGGAGCAGACGGACGGACCTCGGGTGATGAGGAGGCCATATGTACACACCCTTCATGTTGGATTCCTTAAGGATGACTCAGTAGTTCATGTTTTACCTTTCTGTAGTTCTACAAGCTTTTCAGTTGTGTTTACTTTACTGTTGGGCTTGTATTTCCATCCCCATTTCCTTTCAGCAAATTATTTTGTATACAACATTACATATTTTTTACTTCTAGTTGTGTACTCTATTGTTTTTATTTACATATTAATGGAAATTCCTTCCCTTTTTATCGAGATTATTCTTTTGGTGCTAGTCGCCAACTCCTGGCCTGTGGAAGGCGGGCTTGGGATAGTCACGACACGGGCCGCGAGGATGGGTCATGACAAATTCGTATTAGAGGATTCGGTTCTACCGCAGAACATGGACTCTGATTCATTTAACAGCAATATTGTTATGTGTTTTGGGTGTGGTTATCAGTTTAGTGAAATCGGTGATGGAGTTGATGCCGACATATCCAAACACTAGGACTCTAACTTCTGATCTCCGACTCAGTGCATGAAAACACTGATTTCATGTATGTTTCCTTTGAAAATTTTTTCTTCATGATTTCTTTTTGTCAGCTCACCATGTATACTATTTTAACCATGGTGCACCTATTTCTTTTCATGATAGCCCCACGAAGGTAGCCATCTAGGGTTCCGAGTTTCATACGAGATGATAGCCAAACGAGCGATGATGCCTCAGTGGAGGGCCCCATCACAATGGAGGTACCATGGGTACCACTACCCGCTAGGCTACCGATACCACCAACTCCATCAGTAGAGAGTGAATTCAATTTGAGTGCATTTCAAAAGTTCCAGTGCTAGAGGCTGACCAGGTTCCGGGAGGAGATGGACCCACAGGCAGTTGAGGATTCGATAGAGGCTATCGTGAGAGTTTTGAAATTGGTAGGGAAATTAGCAGACCTCCTGGTAATCCATACAGCAAGTTTCCTGCATGCAGCATCAGGAAGATGGTAGAGCCAGATTCATTACATGCATGACGAGACATCATTACTCAGGACAGACTTCGATAGTTTCATCTACTCAGAGTTTATTCTAGCCACCCTTCTTGTGGTGAGGATTAAGAAGTTACTTCATCTGCAGTAGGGCAGCAAGATAGTAGTTCAGTACTTAGCGAGGTTTCCCAACCTCTCGCACTAATCCACGGATATGGTACGAGACCCATTTTTTCGGGCCCGGTCCTTCGTACAGGGACTTAGAAATGAGATCAGGGCTTTGATGATTCCCCTCAGCATATCGACGCAGGCATGGGTGATGGAGCAAGCCCTTCTAGTGGAGAGTTTTCTCAATGAGCAGTCACCAGCAGTGAGACCCACCACAGGGCGACACATAGCTGAGTCTTCTATAGCCAGCAGTAGACAGCTGATTCATAGGTCCAAGAGGACTAGGCCATCAGTTGGGAGACCCTAGGATATAGCTTCGGTTGTGTGGGGCACACGAGACAAGGCCAGCTATACGAGGAGAAGGCAGTGCTATGCATGCGGCGGGTAGGGCCACATGGATCGTGACTACTCGACCCCCCATGCAGATGAGAAACAAACAATAGAGGGACCTCCTAGGTAGACGCATAGGTTTGACCATGGTGGTCCACCGGGTGCAGGAAAACGTGCCAGAGGAGCTGGATGAGTTGCGGGTGGTGGATGACATTTCGAGGATCTACCACCACCACCACCAAAAGGTCCACCCCGACCACAGGGAGATGGTGGACAGAGGAGGGCTCAGCATCAGGCAGTCGAGGCCTATGACCACGGTGCATCTGAGATGATTCAAGGTACTATCTGTGTCTACTCCACCCTTTCTACAGTACTTATAGACACAGGTGCGAGTCATTCTTTTATTGCCACTTCCCTTGTTTAGAGCTCAGAGATTCCGATGAGCTGTTGGCTCGATCCTTATGGCTAGAGACTCATAGGGGACAATACTCGATGATTACACAATGGTTTCGGTAGTGTGAGCTTACTCAAGGAGTCGAGAGATTTGGGTGGGTTCTTCTTGTAGCAGCGACGAGGACGTATGAAGTCATCTAGGGTATAGACTGGTTATCCATTGTTCATGCTCATATTGACTGTGTTAGGCACAAAGTGCATTGTATCCCCACAGATGGTACCAGGTTCACCTTCACCGGTGAGAAAGGATCCATTTCAGCAAAGGATGGAATTACATAGAGTAGGGGCATCCGATCAAACATTATTTGGCTAGTATCATCCTCAGAGTGGTTGATGTGCGATGTCCAGGTTTCCCTGTTGTGCTGGATCAGAACACATATGTTTTCCCTGATGACGTTCCAGGACTACATTTTCACAGAGTGGTAGACTTCTACATTTTCCTTTACCATGGGACGACATTGATATCTACTCTAGCATATCATATGGCTCACGCCGAGCATCGTGAGATGAGGGTATAGTTGGTGGACATTCAGAGGAAGGTATTTATCCGACCTAGTGTTTCACTCTGGTCATCTCTAATTTTGTTTGCCAAGAAGCTAGATGGGAGCTTGCGACTGTGTGTCGACTACCATCACCTGAATCAGGTGACCGTGAAGAACATGTACCCACTCTTGAGGATTGATGACATCTTTGATCAGCTCAAAGGAGCATGATGGTTCTCAAACATAGACATCAGGTTAGGCTATCACTAGCTCAAAGTTCAAGAAGAGGATGTTCAGAAGATGGACTTCAGGTGTCAGTATGACCACTAAGATTTCTTAGTTATTCCCTTCGGTGTAACCAATGCTCCATCAGTGTTCGTGAGTCTCATGAATATGATCTTCCATCCTTACCTCGATCACTTTGTTTTAGTCTTCATCAACGACATACTGATCTACTCGACTACTGAGGAGGATTATGCCTACCATTTGTGAGTAGTATTTGACACACTCCGAGATCACAATCATTCTAGTAAGCTCTCAAAGTGCCATTTCTGGATTTGAGAGGTTCACTTTCTGGGACACGTCATCTCAGAGGCTGGAATTGCAGTAGATCAAGTGAAGATCAAGGAAGTACAAGCTTGTGAGCCACCCAGGAGTGTGACGGAGGTGCAGAGTTTAATGGGACTTGCTGGTTACTATTGGAGATTTCTTCCATACTTCCCTAGAGTTGCAACACCGCTTTAAAAATTGATGAAGAAGGGGAAACCCATCATGTGGTCCGATAGATGCCAGCAGAGATTTCATATGTTGAGGCAGAGGTTGACCAGTGCACCCAACATGAGGCTACTAGAGGAGGGAATAGGGTATGTAGTTTACTGCGATGCATCCGGGACCGGACTCGGGTGTGTCCTGATGCAGGAGTAAGCAGTTATAGCATTTGGTTCACGGTAGTTGAGATATCACGTGCAGAACTAAGCTACCCATGACCTGGCGTTAGAAGCAGTGGGCTTTGCCTTGAAGATGTGGTGGCACTATATGATGGGAAAGAGTATTACAGTCTACTGTGACCACCAGAGTCTCAGGTAAATCTTCTCATAGAAGGAACTGAACCTGAGATAGCGGCGATGGCTTGGGTTCCTCCAGTACTATGACTTCGAGATAGTCTATAATCCTAGGAAGGGGAACATTGTATCATATTCTCTCACCATGACGCCAGGCATTCGACTACTAGGAGAGGTGACAAAGAAGCTCGCCACGTCACATATATCATTTTTGGATAGTGATGGAGCAGCATTTCTGCAGTCTCTCATAGTCAATACTCCACTTCTTCAGCGAGTTAGGGAGGCACAACGTGGGGACATTGACTGTAAGATGCGAGGAGCTCAGATATCCTCAGGGTAGGAACCTGATGGGTTTTATGAAGGTGGGGAGTACATCATATTCTTCAGATGACGTACCATGCTACCAGTTGCACTAGAGGAGGAGGAGTTGAGGGAATTCCACACATCCCCTCTAGAGGTACATCCAGGAGTGGTGAAGATGTATCAGGACCTTAGAGGACATCACTGGTGGCTAAGTATGAAGAAGGAGGTATCCGAGTTTGCCTCGCGATGCCTCACTTGTCAGCAAGTGAAGGTGGAGCACCAGGTCCCAACTGGATTTGTTCATCCCTTAAGGGTTCCAGAGTGGAAGTGGGACGAAATATCCATGGATTTCATGATAGGACTACCACATACATCTAGAGTACATGACTTCATTTGGGTGATTGTCGACCGACTCACCATGTCGGCCCATTTCTTACCAATCAGAGAGCATGGATCAGTAGAGATATTGGGATGCCTCACCATAAAGGAGAAAGTACGGCTTAATGGTGTTCCATCGACGATCGTTTCCAATCGAGATGCTCGTTTCACTTACTGGCTATGGAAGGGGCTGCAGGAGGATTTTGGGACGCATCTTCGCTTGAGCACTGCCTTCCATCCTCAGATGGATGGTCAGACGGAGAAGACCATTCAGACTCTCGAGGTCATGCTCTGTGCATGTGTCCTCGACTTTAGTCGTAGCGGGAAGGATCACATACCCTTAGTAGAGTTTATGTATTACAACATCTACCACTTCACCATCGGGATGACACCTTATGAGGAACTTTACGGCCGACCTTGCAGATCACAACTATTCTGGACTGACCCAGGGGAGTCAACACTTGTAGGACCAGAGAGGGTACATGCTACGATGGAGATGGTGCAAATCATCCAGGAGCAGATGAAGACTGCACAGAGCAGATAGAAGTCTTATGCGGAAATGAGACAAAGACCACTGGAGTTCAATGATGGCGACCACATCTTCCTACGGGTCTCACCATGACAAGGTCTACAGATATATGGCCGAGGCGGCAATTTATCTCTATGATTTGTCAGAACTTTTTATGTCCTCAGCAGAGTAGGCGAGGTGGCTTACCGCCAGGCCCTACAACCTCAGTTTCACCGAATGCACGACACCTTCCACATATCTCAGCTGAAGAGATACGTGCACGACCCATCACACATCATCAAACTTGTGGAGCTGGACATCGATGACTAGGAGACATTCACGGAGGTTCCAGTGGAGATTGAGGATTGATAAGATCAGATCCTATGTGGAAGGTTGATTCCTCTGGTGTGCATTCACTGGCAGCATAGGAACCTCCCGGAGAGCAAATGGGAGCGTGAGACTCAGATGCGTTCTCATTACCCACACATGTTCCCTTATTGTGTGTTGTAGCTTATGGGGATGTAAATCCTTGAGGTGGGGAGAATTTAATGTCCTAGAAATCCTGTGGAAATTTTTTTCTTAAATACATGGGAATTTTACAAGTCCGCGGTCTTTAACTACGCCTGATTCTGAGGCCCGGTGTGCCTGGAATCAATTGTTGACGTTTTTTTTATGTAGGTTCACTAAACATAAATTTCTGTTTTTCTATCTTTTGAACCAGTTCTCGAAATTTAAATCCGAGGACACCCGTGAACTCTCATCACTGATATTTTCTTAAGGAGACATTTACCGTAGTTGCGTTTTCTCGAGAGAGGATGTTATCATTTGGGAGTTGTTAATAAATTAAATAAAAATTATGTGTTCCATAATATCTATTTGAATGGAATTTTAATCCTCCCAAGGGAAGTGTAAGGTGGCGCCCACACCCACATAACCTCACATGGGAATATATTATGTGGTGGGGCCCACATGAGCTCAAACCTCTCATCTTCCCTTGTTCCCCCTTTAACTCTTGGACTTCCCATTAATGTGCCAACACACCCTTGTATTTAATTATTTGAGTCCCATGAAATTCCTTCCAACTCCATATATTTAATTAATTTACCCAAATAAATTAATGATTTTGTGTGTTTGAAATCATTTGAATTCATTATGCCAACATTAAAATAAGGGAAGTTGATTTTTTATTTGGGGTGGGAATAATCATTGGAGAGCAGGGGGAGAGAACTTGGAAGAAAACTTTTTCTCTCGATGAAGAATTCTGTTTCCACCAAAGAATGACTACATGTCTCCTTAATTTCCATCCAGGGAAAGAAATGGAAGACATCGTCCATGAAGAACATCACCAACGACAACAACATTCCCTCAAACGTTGGCAGAGTGATGTCCATATTTCGTAATGTCTTCCTTCCGTGACTCTCCAACATTCAACGACGAAATAAGAGGTATAGGGATATGATTAATTTTAATGTATGAATTATATCCTCATTCATCATCCTTTTTTAGTTGATGGTGTCTAGGTTGTTATCACCTAATACGGAGGGCGCATGCCGAACAAACACGGCCCGACGTCCATCCGTTGAACCTTGATTGTGTTGACGACGGAGGCTGAGGCGGTAGGGTGTAGTGTCGTCGCACTGCACTGAAGGAAATGGGGTCAGGGAAATGCAGGCTACGATGAATGGAAGAGGCGCAGGCGGCCGGAGGAGGCGGCAGCTGTGCTCCGGCCGCATGGATGGCCTGGCAGCCACTCGGGCTGCCCGGACCGCAGGACGACTGGCCAACCTGCGGAGAAACTACAGCACCCACAAGGCCCGCACGGAGAAGACAGCGGCCCGCATTCACAGGCCACTCTGCAGGGCGAACCGGCAGGCCTCCTGCCAGCTGGGATAGAAAACTGCAGCACCTGCATGTGCATCATGAACCGGGAAAAAACGGCTGGCTATGGCTGGACAGACAACAAGGAGGTGGTGCTGCTTGGTGTTGTCGGGCGAACCGGACCGACCCACAGCGCGGGCCAGGTCCACAGGTGGTTCATGCCCCACCAGGCCTGGCTGACCCCCCTATCGGTTCAGACCCGCCAAGCTAGGCCGGGCTGACCCCCCAGCCGGGTCGGACCCGCCAAGCTGGTTCAGGCCAACCCGCCAGCCCACTAGGCTTGATGGTTCGAGCCCGACTTTGCTTAAAGGTGAATAACTTTTAGACCGTGTGTCCGATCGATGCCCCGTCAGTGGAACTAGGACCCTCGTGATGAGGCAGTCCTTTTGCGATACTTTAACGATATTTGCAAAAATATGAAAAAAGGGTGGGTTTTCATCGTGCGTAAATCCAACTGGGCCCCTGGAACATAAATTCCAAAACTCATAGACCGGGCGTCTGATTGACACGCCTTCTGTCACGTTGGGTTCTTTTTTTATGATAATGAACTATGGGATACATCAACTTGAGACTTCATGATAGATTATATATAAAAACATGACTTGAGGAGAAGAACCTCCTAGAATCGAGCGTGCTGTTTGCGGGAACCCTAAAGATGGTTTTGAAGACTGTTATAACGGAATCCTATGTGGGTTCGACAATGGTGACAAGTGTACCTGAATCCTTTGTGGGTTCAACAACGATGGCTATTGTACCAGAATCCTCTTTGTGTTAGATAGAGTTGACTAATTAATCGGGATCTATCGTGGGTCCAACAGTACTGACTTCTGTTCTTGTATCCTGTGTGGGTCTGACAGAATAACTGGTACTATATCCTGTGTAGGTCTGACAGTTGAGCTGGTCATGTATCCTGTGTGGGTCCGACAGATTAGATGAATCAGTGACTACAACTAATCATCTCTATCATTCTACGAATGATGTATTCATATGTGAGATGAGCCTTGTATTTCAATCATTATCATCGATGTGATTGTCTTTACTTCTTGTGAGGACTAGGTTGTGCTTGGGCTCGAGAGTTGGAGCCGAACTGTGACTGGTATCTTAGGTATATGTATGGGAATATACCTAAGTAGGTTTGGTTGATACATTATGATTGTATCTTTCTTCTGTGGTTTATCTTTCATGGATTTTGGAAGACTTTCGGGGGTCTCAGGGTCCCTACTGATTATCGTTATACTCACCCCTGCATGGGTTATGCCCGCACTTCGTTGTGATGGTTGCAGATGACAGACAACACTGATCGGGGTTGAGAGTTGTAGAGCTGGATGGTACCCGGAGGTGTACCACTTAGCGAGATGTACACGGAGCGAACAGAAGGACTTGGGGTGCTGAGGAGTCTATATGTACCCTCCCTTCATGTGTGATTCCCGGAGGATGACTCAGTAGTTGTTTTATTACCTTTTAGAATTTGTACTATCTTTTCAGTTGTTTTTACTTTAGTGTTGGACTTGTATTTCTGGCCCCCTTTCCTTTTGGAAAATTCTTTTGTATACAGCTTTACATAGTGTTTACTTCCACTTGCTTACTCTGATGTTTTTTACTTATTAAAATCAATTCCTTCCCTTTTATCGGGATTACGCCTTTGGTTCTAGTCTCTAGCCGCTGGAGTATGGAAGGTGGGCTTGGGTTAGTCAAGGAACGGGCCCCGAGGACGGGTCGTGACACACCTCACATAAAATGTTTCAATCCTTATAATAGTTCAGACATTTCTTTTTTTGATATTGCAAATTATATATCAAGTGACACATGTTGCAATACAAAATCTAAAGTGAATTTTCCTCCCATTTGAATGTACTATAGAATCAGTTCCTCCTGACACAACAGAAATGAAAATATCACATTCTAATCATAGTGATTGAATTAATCATATTCATTAAAATGTTTTCCTATCCATTTATATATTTGAATGAAAAACACCTCTAAAAGGAGTGTAGGTTGATTATATAATAGAGTTCATTGCATGTTGGTGTTCATATATAAACATACTCCTTAAATATTTTAATTCTTATTTAATATAATATCATTAATAATCATGTTTTCATAAAAATAATATATACTAATTATTTATAGATAATTAATCTAAATCAAAAATTGATTGATAAAATTTTAATGATTGTTCATTAGATTGAAATATTTTTTCAATATGATGCAACACAGATATCTGAAATTGGTGATATGTGAGTGTTAAATATCTAATTAGAAAAAAGACACCATATATACACTATATTAAGTATTTTTTAAAACTTATTAGTAAGTTACTAATTATTCTATAAATTTAAATATAGTTATAATATTTATATTTCACATACATATTGAATTATATTAAATATAATAATAATTAATTGTTCAACATAATACCTTGTAGTGGGTGATCTACATGTTTTTCATGATAGGTGGTTATTTTCAATGTGTATTCTGATTAGGGAAATAGATAAACATCATTAAATTAGACAAAAAAAGTATGTATTGGGGTAAACAACAATAGAACCAATAATTAATTAATAAAATATGAATAACACAATATATATATTACACACACACACATATATATATATATATATACATCACATAATAATAAATACATTGTATTTATAAGTGATTTTTTAAAAAACTATATAAATTGCTAAATCATGTGAAAATTATATTACATTAGAGGTATATTCAATATATGTGGGATATTATATTAACTTACTTGAAATAATAATACATCCTACTTATTCAAGATAAATTCTGAAAAGATAGTTATTTAATAATTTGAAAATTTTTTGCAGGTTCGTCAATGAAATAAGAAGTTATAATAGTATCTGTGGATATGACATTTTATAAAATTAAATCAATTGATATTGATCATTCAATTAATAGCATAACACATGTAAAATATATAACATAATAAAAAAAATTAGTATTGGATATGAGAAAATATAAGACACAAATATGAAAAATTATTCTTATTATATAATGTTACATATATAATTATTATATTTTGTTATAAAATAGAGTATATAATAAATATATATAATAAACTATCTACCATATATTCAATAAATAAATAAGAATATATAATCATGATATATAGTAAATTAGAAATCATATTCAATAGACATGGGATAATCATATGATGACATATGTAGTTGACATAACATAAGTAGTTGACATTGAGGTAAATATAAGAAAAAATATGAATGGAATATAGTAAACCATTAGTAAAAAACAATATAAAAAGAATATTTAATATTGTTTAGTTGAATATAGTGATTTTTTAGTATATAATATCAAATAATTGAAAGATAATATGTAATTACATAAACAAAAATAAAATAAGTAATAGATAAAGAATATTAAAAATGTAATGAATGGAAAATAGTGTGAAATAAAATTTAAATGTGAGGAAATAATTATTTCATTCATAGTAATGTCTATAAAAGATAATATTATAATTCATAAACATCAATATATTTAGGGTTTAAAATATAGTTATATTAACTATAGGGGTTCAATTTATTTTTCATCTTATTCATTGGGAATAGAGAATATACTTTCAAATAAATTCCCATGTTTCAGTACAACCATGATATGGTTGGGAATCATATTATTGAATAGAATTTGGTAAAATAGTATATGAAATAAATATATTGTAACTGAAACAGAGACCTCATTAATAGCTTCAATAAATTAATCATCATAATAAATTGAACCTAAGATACTGTAAGATTATTTGTGTATATATATATATGAATTTTGGTATATTCAATGGTCAATATGTCTTCATAACATGTTGGCCCTTTAAACATAGTAACTAGTAATCATAAAAATTAATATTATTTATTCGTGGAGGTACATAATATATTTTTCCAATTAAAACCCCTCTCTTTTGTTGGATATTGATTTTTTTCACATTATTTACTGAAAAATGTATTTATATATTCTACATATAGTTGACAGAATTTAATAGAATATAGAAATATTAATTAAAAAAATAATGTAAACATTGTTTGGGAAACTATGTTCTTTACCAAAATTTCCTTAATGTTATCATCATTAGTATATGTAATTCTCTTTTCAACCAATAGATGAAAATGAAATACTTCATGTGGAGAACCTGGAATTGATATTAGGAATAAATATTCCCCATGATGCCTCATATTGTAGTTTATATTGAGATTCATTTTCTATTTTTTTATCATCAACATGATTATCATCTTTATGATTCATATCAATATCAGACAACACTATAGTCACAGGATCCTGGCCTTTTTTATAAACATGAAAAAATAATTGATTGAATAAGATTTATTATGAATATCTATAATAATAAAACATTGATATTTCATATTAAAATGGATTTAAGGTGGAAAATACATATTATAGTGTACCACATAATTATTCAACATATAATTTCTAGAATCTCTATTCCTATTGATAGAGAAAATATTTTCAATTAATTTATATTGAATATCATTTTTTTAAACCCAAAAAATGTTCTTCTAAGATTAATTGTTTCATTTTTTTTGATAATGGTGTTATTTTGGGCTAAATAGTAAAAATTGGCCATTTTGGATTTTTAACAGTTTTAAATTATTTCGGTAGATTGGCCATAACATTATATACACTGATCCAAATTACAAAATTCATTCTTTTCTAGATTCTACACATCCAGGGCTTAATTTAATATATTTGTACTAAAATCTGAATCGGCCATATGGAAGCTCAAAAGAAGCTCACAAGTTAGCTCAAGAAAACTGTTTTCAGTTATGCCTAGTTTTGATGTGGGATCCATAACTCATTCACTGTGGGCCCAAAGCTTGTGCAATGAGGTGGGTGGACGCGAAAGGAGTTTTGGAGCATCTTTTATGAAGGAATAACCGAGTGAATTGGCCGTTTATGGGGCCATTAAAGTACCCTAATCCGGAGGATTTCGTTTTGGAGAGTCTGACTGGACAGAATAAATGCTCATAGTAAAACGACCATAACTCTCGGAATACATTTCCAAATCTGCTGGAATTTTGAGGGGACACGGCCAAGGGAATTTGGAACAACATTAAAGAAGGGCTAAACGCGTGACGAGGTCATTTAATGGGGATAAAACGCGTTGACATTAGGGGGAAGCATTCTGGCTATAAAAGGAGGAGAGCTCCACCCTCTCAAAGCATCCAATTCTCCACCCCATTACTTCCGGGACACCAAGAAGGAGAACATTTCAGATTTATCTTTTATTTATTTTATTTTTAATAGTTTTTTAATGCCTTCTTCTTCCCCATTAAACTCTATTACCCTTACCATGGTGGGGTAAACTTTTGGAGTGATTGGGGAAGGGTTGGTTTTCTACATTATAATGCTTGAGTTATTGGACGCAATTGAATAAATTTCTTTCTTCTTCAAAGTTGTTTTCAATTTCATATAGTGGATTTTATAATCAAGTGCGATCGTTCTTGAATATTAATTACGTTATTTATTTTTGCCTTGGTAAAAGAATCAATATCTCCCTCCACTAATTTCTGGTTTATATACGATGGAATATACCAGGAATTAATGGTGAAGTACTCGACGATCATCAGTACGTGTAAAAGGTGTAGTGAATGTTCTTGATTGTTTGGGATAAACAAAACCCAATCGGGTATTTCCCATTTCAATTAAGGATTTTCAATACAACT
This sequence comes from Viscum album, assembly GCA_963277665.1. Taxonomy (NCBI): domain Eukaryota; kingdom Viridiplantae; phylum Streptophyta; class Magnoliopsida; order Santalales; family Viscaceae; genus Viscum; species Viscum album. Next base: position 1,667,595,142 of record OY728119.1, read on the forward strand.
ATTTTACACATGGAAAGAGAGTTGACCAAACCGAGATCTTGGTAAGGTTTTCTCTCCCAATAACAATTTCACCAAGGAAGTGAGAGGAAACGATTTTGGAAACTCACTTTAATCAACTAAGAAGAAGATGTTTGAATTAAATTGAACAAGGATAGAATTATAATTAGGAAAAAGACCCCGACCTAATCAACCTTTTAATTTCATAGTTTTTCAATCATTTGAATTTCAAATTTCCGTTCACAACATTTTTACCCCCGTTTTAAAGTGACAACCCATTTTGTGTGCACTAATCTTCGGGAGACATCCTAGGTCAACCACATTACTACATTTTAACATAGGAAAAAATTGTTTTGCCACGCCCTATGACAGGCGTGCGTCAAACTTGGCGCCGTTGCCGGGGAGGTAGTGCGACAATTTATTTGTAAAGATTTCACTTTTTCAAATTTAATTTTTATTAAAAAAATCTTTTACCATGTTGTTTTCAAATGATTATTTTTTTAATTCATGGAACAATTACCCACCACTTCAAGAGCCAATTATTAAATCACCTTGGTCTATAGAGTATAAAGTTTCTTTCTTGGCTAAACAAATTCGGGGAGCTCGAATCCAAATCGTAACCGAGGATGAATTCAAGGATCTCATTGAAAACCATAAAGAGAACCTCGAATACCCAGTGTTGGAGGGATTGTCCAGAGAATTAATTGAACTTCAGGAGTATTTTCTGGAATTTTATCAAGACATAATCAAAGTACAACACCAAGAATAAGAAGTTCACAAAGATATTGAATCCCAATTTGAAAGAATTAGTCAAACAGTTCAAAACCTAGAGGCCTCAATACAGTGGATTGTGGAACAAGTACATGCATCCCAGGATCAACAACAAATGGAGTCCGAACATGAACCAGAACCAGAAAAATCGATGGAAGAAGTATCCCCACAAATCCTTCAAGTTGAAGAACCCATGGAAGCATTGACGAAATTAAAAGAAGATCCATTGAACCCATCTCAATCAATGTTGGATGAGATTGATGAAGAAGATTTAGCAATTTAAATACATATGGGAGATCAAAAAGATCTAGATAACATCTGGAATGAGTGTGAGGAACTTCTTGAGCCAACTATTCCTCATAATGTAGATGATTCAACAACATTAAAGGAAGAAACCAACAAATCAGTGAAATTTGAAGAGAAGATAGAGGAATCTGACTGCCTACCTCTATCTAGGGAAATTCAACTTCAAGAAGCACCTCCCATTGAAGAACCAATTGAAGCCGAACAAGATCAGGGAGTCAATCTTTTTATAAACTCATTATCATTTGATTTTGTTGAAACTAAATTGAGTATTACCACCCCTTGTTTTAATTTTTCAGATTCATCCAACACTTGTATTTCCTTGGAGGGAGAATATGCACCTGAAGAGAAACATCTAGAGCTCCCCAAACCGGTTGAACATTTAATGGAGGGAGTACAAGAGAAGATCAAAGTGGATTTTCTGGTGGAAAATGAGACACAAGATACTTACTTTGAAAGGGAAGAATTTGATATTGATTCTTCATGCTTTAATTGTTTTCAAATAGAATTAAACTCTGACATTCCCTTTTATTTTTCCCCAGATGTATCATACCTTCATCAACCACTAGAGAGTAAATATGATGTTGTTCATGCGGAACCCAAGAAGGAGGAGGCTTTGTAATTCATCCTACCCCCACCATGCACTGTGTACCACATTGAGAAGGGTTTGGATCTGGTGTACTCTATCTATGGAGTCCTCCTCAACAAGAACAATGAAATGAAAGATGGGAAGAGCTACATGTGGTGGTTCAAATCAAAGAAACCTCATCCACCATCAGATTGGGGATAACCGATTAGAACTGCCCCTCTAGAGGCAGTCAAAACCCAGGGCCCACATGGGGGATTAATCCAAGTTTTATCCTTCTATTCTCATACTATTTCTATTTATATTTCTTTCAATAAATATCTTATGTTTTCTTTTGTTCTTGTATTTTGTAGGTTTTTAGAGTGCAACACTTGGAAGCTTAACTCAATGTTGCACTAAGAATAAATCAGGTTGTACCTATCTTTCACACTTTCTTGATGTTGTGATTAATTTGAAAATTGGATTACATGTTAAATACACATAAATGCATCGAGGACACTACATCATTTATGTGTGGGGGGGGGGGAACCTTTGTAGTATAGGATTTTTATTTGATGTTTGTTTTCAAAAATAAACAAAATATAAAAAAATGTGTGTTTTCAAATTTTTGTGTGTTTATTTTTAAATTTTTGATGTGTTTCTGAAACTTTTGAGCTGAAATGATTATCAATACCATTTTTCAAATCCATGTCAATGAGTGAACCAGTCTATTTCATGAAACTGATCTTAAATTAATGCTGAAATAACTTTGTATCAAGTTCAAATCTTTTGGAAATTCATGAAAAGTACACTGATTTTTGAATCTCATGCCATATTTCACTGTCTATATCTTTGAAATAACTTTCCTGTGAGTCTTCTGAACTATTTTTGTCATATTCTTTTCATTCACCTCATTTCTTGAGAGAACCAGACCATGCTTGCTTTAACCAGAATTTGATTTATTCCTTTCAAAACAAGAGTGTTAGGGTACATGTGTTTTAAATGACTGAGGCATTTATTTTGTTTGAAGCCCCCTTTTCAAAATAATCCTTTTCATTATGACCCACCTTTACATTTATCCTTCATTTTAGCCCCTAGTAGCCATGAATTGCCTGTTATGTTAGCCACATTACAAGCCAATTTTCCCTATCATACCTGCTCTTGAAGTAAAATTTCATGATCTAGTTGAACTTAAGTGTGGGGGAAGATGTCTTGTGGTGTACTACCTCATTTGGTTATACTTTGAGTGGAAAATAAATTATTGAAGAGATGTGTGTGATGCTGAAAAACTATTCTGTTGAAAACTGTTCCTTTTCTGGAGCTTTTATGACAAGAGAAGCTGTGCCTTTCTGGAGCTTACAATGTAAAAAGAAAGTTGTGCCTATCTGGAGCTTTAAAACAAATCATGTTTGAAAAGATTGAAATGTTTGCTTCTGAACTGATTGAATGATGATTGAGCCTATTTTCAACAAAGGGGAAGTGAAGGAAACCATATTTGAGTGAAAATTAGAATCGTGCAATTTTGCTTCAATAAGAGCCAAGCCTTCCTTTTTCGGCCTCAGAACTTTTAACATCTTAATACTACCAACTGGAAGCCACAGAACGACCCTAAAAAGTCCTCATGAGAAACACATGTCCTTGACTCACATTGGGTGGAGAAGTAGGATTTTTATCAAACCTATGGTGACTCTTGTATGCGTTTGGATGAGAAAAGCCTTGTTTAGCCTTTACATCTCTGATATGAGAGAAAATTCATGTGAGGTAGGTGTTTTGTGTGCATGGGATAAGAAATGAATTGGAAATATATTAAAATATTAAATGGAGAACTTGAAATAATATTTTTTTATGAGTCATGATATCTTTTTGTTTCTTGAAATTGATTTGATTGATCTCATTGATATGTGTTTTGGATTTGATTTGATTTGATTTTTACTTGTCCAGGAGTCCAAGTGCTAAGTGTGGGGGAATTGATAGAGAAAATATTTTCAATTAATTTATATTGAATATCATTGTTTTAAACCCACAAAATTGTTCTTCTATGATTAATTTTTTCATTTTTTTGATAATGGTGTTATTTTGAGCTGAATAGTAAAAATTGGCCATTTTGGATTTTTAACAGTTTTAAATTATTTAGGTAGTTTGGCCATAACATTATCTACACTGATCCAAATTGCAAAATTCTTTCTTTTCCATATTATAAACATCCATGGATTAATTTAATATATTTGGACTAAAATCTGAATCGGCCATATGGAAGCTCAAAAGAAGCTCACAATTTGGCTCAAGAGAACTGTTTTCAGTTATGCCTAGTTTTGATGTGGGATCCATAACTCGTCCACTGTGGGCCCAAATATTGTGAACTTCGTTGGGTGGACGCGCAAGGAGTTTTGGAGCACCTTTTATGAAGGAATCACCGAGTGAATTGGCCGTTTAGGGGGACATTAAAGCACCCTAATCCGGAGGATTTCGTTTTGGAGAGTCTGACTGGACAGAATAAATGCTCATAGTAAAACGGCCATAACTCTCGGAATACGTGTCCAAATCTGCTGGAAGTTTGAGGGGACACGGCCAAGGAAATTTGGAAAAACATTAAAGAAGGGCTCAATGCGTGAAGATGTCATTTAATGGGGATAAAATGCGTCGACATTCGGGGGAAGCATTCTGGCTATAAAAGGACGAGAGCTCCACCCTCTCAAAGCATTCAGTTCTCCACCCCATTCCTTCCAGGACACCAAGAAGGAGAACATTTCAGATTTCTCTTTTATTTATTTTCTTTTTCATAGTTTTTTAATGCCTTATTCTTCCCCATTCAACTCTATTACCCTTACCATGGTGGGGTAAACTTTTGGAGTGATTGGAGAAGGGTTGGTTTTCTACATTGTAATGCTCGAGTTCTTGGACGCAATTGAATAAATTTCGTTCTTCTTCAACGTTGTTTTCAATTTTATATAGCGGATTTTATAATCAAGTGCGACCGTTCTTGAATATTATTTACTTTATTGATTTTTTCCTTGGTAAAATAATCAATATCTCCCTCCACTAATTTCTGGTTTATATACGATGGAATAAACCAGGAATTAATGGTGAAGTACTCGACGATCGTCAGTACATGTAAAAAGTGTAGTGAATGTTCTTGATTGTTTGGGATAAACAAAACCCGATCGGGTATTGCCCATTTCAATTAAGGATATTCAATACAACTATTTTACACATGGAAGGAGAGTTGACCAAACTGAGATCTTGGTAAGGTTTTCTCTCACAATAACAATTTTACCAAGGAAGTGAGAGGAAACGATTTTGGAAACTCACTTTAATCAACTAAGAAAAAGAGGTTTGAATTAAATTGAACAAGGATAGAATTATAATTAGGAAAAAGACCCCGACCTAATCACCCTTTTAATTTCATATTTTTTCAATCATTTGAATTTAAAATTTCCATTCACAACATTTTTACCCCCGTTTTAAAGTGACAACCCATTTTGTGTGCACTCCTCTTCGGGAGTAATCCTAGGTCAACCACATTACTACATTTTATCTTAGGAAAAAATTGTTTTTCCATGCCCTACGACAGGCGTGTGTCAATCTTGTGCATCCACCCACCGAATTTCACAAGCTTTGGGCCCACAGTGGATGAGTTATGGATCCCGCATCAAAACTAGGCATAACTGAAAACAGTTTTCTTGAGCCAACTTGTGAGCTTCTTTTTAGCTTCCATATGGCCGATTCATATTTTAGTCCAAATATATTAAATTAAGCCCTGGATGTGTAGAATCTGTAAAAGAAATAATTTTTCAATTTGGATCAGTGTAGATAATGTTATGGCCAAACTACCGAAATAATTTAAAACTGTTAAAAATCCAAAATGGCCAATTTTTACTATTCAGCTCAAAATAACACCATTATCAAAAAAATGAAATAATTAATCTTAGAAGAACAATTTTATGGGTTTAAAACAATGATATTAAATATAAATTAATTGAAAATATTTTCTCTATCACCTATAAATATAAAATTCATCATCATCTGCACTTTTATTAGAAATACATTTTTTGGGGAAATACTTGGAACATATTCTAATTTTCATCCATGGATATCGAGGGTTTTTCCTTCAATGAGCACGATGGATTATGAACTTGTTTACTTCTTTATATTTCCACAAGAGATCATTTTTACATGGAATATCATGAGATTCAATTTTCCTAATATCCATTATTAGGGATGTTTTTTCTCATGCTTGATGAAAACATGAATATTAGCATGAAGAAAAACTTTTTTTGGAAATAAATTTTATAGAAAAATATGTCAAAGTGTGACTAATATTAACAAGAACATTAAACAAATAAATTCAATGATATATTTGGGTACAATTAATTAATATAAAAAAGTGTAAATAAAATACCATTTCAAAACATTCCAAAAAATAATTCATCTATTAAATTTGATATAAATTGATCAAACTTCATATTAAATACATTAGAATGCGTTTGAGGGAAATCATATGGCCATAGATGTGTTTTTTTAATGTTGATATATTTTATTTCAAAATGGTTTCATGTAAATATAATAATAAAAGCTTGAAATCATTCCCAACTGCAAATAGTAATTGGATCATGATATTTTATTATTATATACATTTAGCCACTTGTTCTAGAACAAGGGAAATTGAAATTATTTTTACATGATGGACCTTTACATTAAACATTGAGATAACAATCATCCAATCCATTATAAATCACAAATCTCTACTATTTATAATTAAAATGGATGAATGAAAATATTTTAGATTCAATCATTGTATATGTATTAATACAAATCTATTGAAGATGACATCCTAAAAATAAATTAATTTAAAAATGTTGTAGAATGAAACTATATAAGAAAATAAATGAAGTCCCCCATTGTAACATTTTTTTTTGTGGAAGATGAAATTATGGAGGTGAATCATTGAATGAGTTTGATAACATATCCATATTAACGAGTTGGAAATATTATAGTCCATTTCCATGGAATATATAGAATATTTAGTTTATTTATTTATTGAATTCCACTAGTTTTGAAATGTCTAATTATGTATCTATAATAATTAGTATAATTGATATAACCTATATCATGCATAACAATATCAGATATGGAAGGTGTGTTATAAAAATTTGAGCCTCTCCATCTTCATTTAATCAATAATAACATCATATTTGTATAGTCATGTGAATTTGGGAAATATATAGATAATATAAAATGATGAGGTAGTGGGATATTGTCATGAAAAATTAGGTGTAGGTATTCGATGATGTTTTAAATAAATACGAAGTTCAAATTATTCACTTAATAAATTCATGAGAAACCAATAGAAGATACATTCATGAATAATGTAAAAATTAGGTCTAAAAATAATAAGATAATATTGATTTCATAATAAAAAAATTATTTTAATATTGTAACATCTTGTACTTCATCCTATACTTCATTAGTAGTTTCATTATCATAAATCTATTCAAATTTTGGGTATTTCCCATCAATTGGTAATGACAAAAATACAGTGACATTTTTGAAAATTATGTCTACAAATATAATTAAAACCGCATATATTGTAATATATTACAGTTTTCCACCCATTAATGTGATATATATCATCAAATTACTAGTTTGAAACTTTTTTTGGAAAGTCTCTGCAACATACCAGTTCACACTACGTATGAGATTTATTATGAATGTATGTTTCCATGTGTAATCTCAAAATAAATCATACCCATTGAATGAAATTGTGAAATGTTTGAAATATATTTAAAACTAAATTCTCTAACTCTTTCATCAAACCATAATAATGTAGCACAATATATACAGAAATGGCTAGGGTCACTAATTTCTTCATTCCAAGTAAAAAATGAGATTAAATAATTAATTAATATATTAAAATAAATAAGTCCACACAGAGAAAAATTAAATATATAATTCTATTTGAAATATAAAAATATAAAACATCTACCTATATATAAATCAATTTAAAATGTTTTATCAACATTATAATTGATTGTTGTAAAAAATTAAGAATTCATAGAATCATTTATTTATTTAAATATACATGAAAATTAATATTAGAGGTAAATAATAAATAATGTGTTACATATGGATTTTATGTTTTTGAAATGAAATGAACCTTAGTGGGTACCTTTATATTTTTAAAACACCTCTATTTATAATTTTGATATTATATATCTTCCTCAAGCAATATGTGAGGTTGAATGAAGAATACCTGATGGTGATATAGAATCACAATAATCAATGATAGCTTATCCTAATGTCAAATAAAAATAAAACCTGTAATTTTCAGTTGTTTGAAATTTTGTGACATAAAATACCATACAAATAGAATAATGGTTATATTGAGAAACAAAAAAAATAATAATATAATTATTATTTATTTTATCACTCAATATAAATATCTTACATTTACGTGTGCTTAGTTTTATTAATATGTGAAATATCATGAAAACGTTTTTTTAATTTACTAATTTACCAAAAAAAGATATTTTAATTAAAATATTTTATTAAATAGGTGTTCAAATATTATAAATGTGAATGTGAATATTAACAGAACACATAACTTGGGAATTAATAAAATTAAATATATGAAAGATATTCCATAGAGACCATTTTCTATTATATATAAATGATTCAATAATGAATAAAAATTCATATGAATATATAATTGTAAGAATGTAACACAAATGATGGAATATGAGATACATAATTGAATAGTTATTAATAAATTATTTTCATTGGTATCATACATTTCTGGTGTTCCATTAATGATATATGGAATATTCAATAGAGATGATGGTTTTTAGACCCTAAAATAAGTAAATAGATAAGATGGTGTTCATTATGTGTATTTTTATTCTTAAATACCCCATCCTTAGTAACCGAGATTTGACAGTTACATTATTACATTTAAACTTAATATACATTTTTTATCCTAATGTACCAAATAGTTTTTTAGTTTTGGTAAACTTGATATTTGATTTAATATCACATTACATTTGATGAAATAAAATACCCCATAATATTTTCATTGAGGAAATCATTATTTTTCCCAGTATATCCATAAATATCATTTATAGTAAACATCCTTATATCTTATAGAAAGGGGACATAATAAAAGGGTATACTCAGATACTTAGGAAGGGATCACATGCAATGAAATCTATCATAGAAAAAATAATGAATGAATAATATTTAGGGAATAAATGATGATAAAATAATGTCATATAAATGGTGAAATTATCTTAATATTACTACATAGACATCAAAAAAAATTTAATAATAAAATATAAAACATTAATTGAGTTAATAATGATTTAATGTGTAATTCCAGAAATTTAAATCTTAATATTGTCGCCTCGTTCCAAGACATCGAACATATATCCAAATCCTCATTCTAAGATATATTTCATAAATTAGAAAGGCATAATCCATTTATCTCACATTTTTCTCTCATTAGAGTTATTGATCCACCTAGGGGATATATAGTTCAAAACCCCACAATACCTAATACAACCAATGCTTTATCATATGAATAAATAATACAACATAAAAGAAGAAATTATTCAATAGTTTTCTAATTTGTAAGAACTAAAATATGGATTTTCAAAACATTCCTCACATAAAGTGGTCATTACTAATCAACGCTAATATGTTTTTTTCTATAATTATATTATATTCTCAAAAAATTATAATATTCATCAATGTATCTTGACATAGATGAAAATACATTTAAAATATTATTGTATGATTCTTAATTAAAATAGTCTTTTCATTTTAAAATTAATTATTTAAAATTATAATACTAATAAAATATTATGGTAAATATTTACATTGAAAATATACATGGAAAGTATTATAATAATCTAGAAATAATTTAGTGCTCAAGACGGAGATAAATTATATCCATGTCGAGTTTGTTAAAAAATATTCCTTTAACAATTTTTTGAAAAAGTTGAAATTACTTTCTTTAAAAAATGATAAAATCATATCTTAAATACTTTTTATAGAAATTATAACATTGTAATAAAATCAATAAATAAATTTATAGTACTAAAATAATTCATGAATATATTTTGGGATAATATGGATATGGATGAAAGTGATTCCAAAATGAATAGAAAATGTAGTTGTGTTTTCATAAAAATATTTTTTCAATCTCTAGTGTAATTTAAGAGAGTAAAATGAATGAAAATGTTGTAATTTATATAAAATAAATATGATAACATATTCATTGGTATATAATATAATAATATCATTTAATCTCATCAATGAAAACTTTTACATAAATAACCTCGAATAAGGATGGAATTCTTAAATAAACCCTTACAACTCTAGTAACTTGGGACTCCTAACCCCCAAAAATTAAATAACCTCAAATGAATACTAAAATAAAATAAATATAACATTATTCATGGAATATATAATAAAATTAACATTATATACACCACATTATAGAAACATGATGAATATTAAAAATGACTCATAGAAACAAAAGTGAGATGAGAAATCTTTACCTCTGGTCCAACTAACATAATAAATATTAGAAAATCCTATATCTTAAATATATATTCATTATAAATAAACCATCTAACCATTATAATACATTTCGTACCATATATGTTTTACTTATAACATTGCATCACTCATTTTTGAGTGATTCATTATTAAAATCGTAGTTCTGAGTGATAACAGCTTCCTTTGTCATGTAAATATTGAATCAGTGGGTTAAATTTTATCATATCTATAATTAATAAATAATATAAATAATATTTATCATGACATAAATATCATATATATTGATTATATTTATAATTAAAATCATTCATTAATGATATAAATAATAAAATAGTCACATCTCTTCCTGGAGGTGGTAATCCACACATACACACGAGCGATAGTGTCATTTTTTAACAAGTGTATAGAAATGAAGTTAAATGATATATTACATTTATAGAGAAATAAATATATCATAAATACGTTATATATTCATTATTTCCATATTTATGACCATCCATGTAAAATGGTGATTAAAAAATATTCACACCGCTATGTCGATACGGTGTGTCGAATATAAGCAGAAAGGATATTTTTCACATTTAATGGGATGAAAATGATATTAAATATTTTTCACAGAATCATATTTATATATATATCATAATATTATTTATACTGGATTAATTTTTTTTATTGTTATAATAGGTTTATATAATGTATAAAAAGAATAAAATTGAATTTTCGCATTTAAGAGTTACACCTCTTCGTTGAGAATCCTATTTCATATTGCAACTTAATCATTTAATGAATGTTATTTTAGAAAGTTTAAACGATATATGTAATTATCTATAAATATAGTACGGTGTTATATCTAGGTTTTTCTGATCCATAAGGCTCAAACATTGTTAATAACGGAGGATAGGAGGTTCCCTTTAATATGTGGGGGAAATGAAACACATGGAATTACTAAAAAGATTAAATAATATATATGTATCATGATAATGTAAAGTGGAACTAAGGAACTATAAATTTAAATATAATATGTGATAGTGTATAAATAAACTAAATAAATAACATTTCTATCAATTTTTGATAGTTTTTAATCCTTATGTAATATTTTTTCATCTTTAAACCCATTTTAACCTTAATTGTTAAAAAAATATAGTTATATGATTACATAATTATATGAATAAAATTAAAGGATACCCAAAATACTATAAAATGATGAATTAAAATTTTATTTCCATTTTTTCAAGTTTAATTTACAATTTTTGAACACATTATATTTATTATTATAACACAAAACACAGGGAATATGTTTTTACAAAATAAATAATTCAAGTGTATAGAACATATTTCCTTGAAAGGGAGTAATAAATCTGGTTACATGAATTTTTTTGGTTAAAGATTAAAAAATAAAGTTTTTATAATTTTGGATAAATCTAAAACCAAGTTGAATCCTCCAATCATGACATTAAATGAAAAAAACCAAAACAATTGAACATATCTTCTCCAAATTTATGATTGGGATCCCAAATTCAACTATAACGTCCCGATTCTAGAATCCACACAATGGATGCTCCGAATCCGATGGGTCACATGACCTCAAGTGCATTTCCCAAAACTCAAGAGGCTACCAACTAGCAGTGAGGGTCGAAGACTCATAGTGGGGAAACTATGCCTTCATTTTTCAAAATGTAGTGCAGTGGAAAAGGATATTTAAAAATTCAACAGCAAAAGTAGTAAATAATAGAAATAGAAATGAACAACTGAAGTAAGAGAGATCTAATAGTTAAACATATAATGATGCAATCATGTCACTAATCCTGAAAAATCAGCTAAAATATATAAACTGCAATCAAATACAATATAGAACATGGTAAAAGTATAGCAATCAAAACTAAAGCAGAGAAAACAGAATGCAGTAGCATCGTAAGCCTAGGATCGACCTCATGCTCTCCTACTCCTATGCAATAATCATGTACCTGTGTAGGGACCCTTTCCATTATCAACACCTACAAGAATATAATCTATATGGGCTGATGACATGACCCAAATAGGGTGTGAGAAATAAATCCAAGTGGGCAACCACCAAAGGCCTATGCCCAACTGTTATTATAAATTTTAAATAAAAGTGTGCAATAATAAAATGTAGTAAACTATAATGTACTCAAAAGTAAACCTTCCAAACAGTTACATTTCCATTTTGATAATTATTTAACCATTCAATTTAACTGCATTCTGAGCTCATCAGAACCATGCCCTTAGGCTAATCAGAACCTCGCCCTCAGGATAACATAACCATGACCTCGGGCTAAATATAACCACACCCTCATTCTAATATAACCACACTCTCTAAAAAATATAACCGCTCCCATATGCTAATATAACCACGCCCTCAGGCTAATAAAACCATGCCCTCAGGCTAATACAACCACGCCCTCATGCTAATATAACCACACCCTTAGTCTAATATAACCACACACTAAGGCTAATATAACCACGCCATCAGACTAATATAACATTGCCCTCAAGATAATATTACCACACCCTCAAGATAATATATGACAAAAAAGTAACTAGGCCGAGGCCCAAGTATATGGGAGAAATATGTATACGTTTCTTTTGAAGAAAACTCAAAAACATGCTATTCTCACGGCATACCCTTGGGTATCTTGGCCAAACGGCTATATAGAGGAGCGCACCCATGTGGTGGCCCTAGATCAAGGCAGCGATCTCGCGAAACAATTTATAATTATTCAATGAAATACCATGAAATTCTAGGTATTCTAACAGTCAAGGCATCTGCCCTACAACAACCCAAACATGGGTTCGTAGCACTACAGTACACAAAAAATACTCAACATTTGAAGATAAACACCAGACCACCTACCTTGATCGCCCCTGATCGAAATACTTTGACGACACCATCCATATCAACCGAGAAGGATGTAGATCTGGAATAAAATTTTATACATTCAAACTCAAATAAAATCCCATTGAGGAAGAATTGGATGGAGAGGTTCAAGAAGAGAGATGAACTCAACTATGTGGTTCATACAAGATTGACGAGGAAGGAATCAAAGTCCATGTGCACAGTTGGGGGATCTTACAAGATATGGACTTCTCTCCCATAGATCTCAGGCGTTATATGCTTCCTCTGTCAAAAGAGGATCCTACTACTTGTTTTAACAAAAAAAAATTATTACACGGTGTGTACTTTCAGGTACACTGCGTGTACATTCATTTTTAACAGTTCCTTTGGCGGATGCTTTTCACCGCCCCATTGTTCATCTACCGACTGACATCACGGCGTGTATTACTATTTACACGTCAAGTAGTGAGTATTTACACCATTAACCACAAAAATGACTACACACCCTGCGTTCTCATCCCACACATCCAAAAGTACACGACGTGTATATGGGGTTAGATGGCTTGTAGTTTGTTTTTACCAACAAGCATACGCACCCTGCATTCGCATCCCACATTTCCATATACACGACATGTGTACAAAAAGTAAATGGCGTGTACCTATACAGTTTATATTATTCCCACATTTCCCTCATTTTAACAAAAAAACTAAAGGAAAATTGAAAAGAAAAGGCTCGTACCCCAAAAATAAGAACAGAGTTCTTACAAACATCCCCCCTTAAAAAATTCTTCCCTGAATTTCCCTTCCAAGGGAGGAAAAGATAAAGCTGTGAACAACTCTGGCCACTGAGCACGTACGTAGGTCTCCCACTCCCAAGTATCATCCTGCACTCTGCCATGCTTCCATAGCACCCGTACGATAGAAACTGACCAGCCTTGGAGAAAATTCATGCTCATATCAACAATACGAATCAGAAGCTCCTCAAAGGATGCATCAACATGAAGATCAAACTCCTCGGGCTGAAAGACTTGGGATGGGTCTAAATGATAACAGCACAGCTGAGATACATGGAAGATATCGTTCATGGATCGATACCTCTTGGGTAACTGCAATCGATAGGTAACCTACCCAACTCTCTCCATAATCTCAAACAACCATACATACCTCGGTAAAAGTTTACCCAATCTCCCAATCATCCTTTTTCCTAGCCTCGGTGAAACATGCAAGAAAACCTGATACTCGATGAAGAACTCCAAGGGTCATCTGTGGCAATCTGCATAATATTTCTGACAAGACTGTGTAGTATTTATCTACTTCTAAATCAACTGGACCTACTCTGAATACTCTTTCAAGTGTCGTGGTCCTAGTAAAGCGGCCTCCCCTGCCTCCATCCAGCACAAGGGTGATCGACATGTCCTACCGTATAATGCCTTATAATGTGTGATCTCAACAGTTTCCAAAAAACAATTATTGTATGAAAAATAGACTAGGGGTATATGCTTCTCCAAAGAGCCCCCAAAGTCCATGAAATATGCACGCAACATGTCCTCTAGCACCTGTATAGTATGCTCTGATAGGCCATCAATCTGATGGTGGTAAGCTGTGATCAGAAGCACCTGTGTACCCAGTGCCCTCTGAAAACTCTTCCAGAAACGATATGTAAATAGGGTGTCCCTATCTGAAATGATAGAACGCGGGTCCCAATGAAGACATACCACCTCTCAGATATACAACTTCTTGAGCTCCTCAACACCGAAGGTCTCCTTGATCAGCAAAAAGTGAGCCACCTTTGTAAGTCTGTCCACAACAACCCACACGGAATAATTCCCTTGAGGAGACCTCGACAACCCGGTCAAGAAGTCCATCGCGAAATCATCAAATTTACACTCCTGAATGGGTAACTGTTGTAACAGTTCGGTTGGCCTCGGATGCTCTTCCTTCACCTGCTGATAGGTGGAACATCTTACTATAAAACTAGCTAGTTCTTTTTTCATACCTGGCCACCATTACTGACGTCTCATGTCATAGTACATTTTTGTATCCTTCGGTTCCACTGCCAAAGCTGAAGCATGAAACTCCTGCATCAACTCCTCGCCTAAAACCCAAATAACCCACATTAATCCATGGAAACATAGTACCTCATCATCACCTATCGTAAAACTAGAAGAAGGGTCCTCACTTGCCACTGACTATCGTAGAACTATGTCATTGGAATCAGATATCTCTCTCATCCTCACTCTATCGAGGGTGGTAGAAGTCACAGGTAAAGATGAATGATAGGTTTGCCCCTGACTGTCATGCACCTCTAAATGAATCCCAGAGAACAAATCCATAAGCTTCCACTCACCACTGGCCTCTTTCACTTCCTATTTCTGAGTCTTCCTACTCAGTGCATCAGCTACAGTTTTACCCTTACCAAGTGTATAGGCTTGCTCAAAGTCGATGGACTGGAAGTACTCAACCCACCATCGCAGTCTCATATTCATTTCCTGCTGAGTGAATATGTATTTGAGACATTTTTGGTCGGTGAAGACCACATAGTGCCCACCCAATAGATAATGTCTCCAACATCGTAACGCATGAACAACTGCAGACACCTCATGGTCATACATCAGGTAATTACCCTCATGTGGGCTCGACTACCAAGAATGTACACAACATCTTGATAGCCTAGAATCAACATTACTCCTAGCCCAATAACTGTTGCATCACTATAAACTATATAGATATTCATTTTCTCATGAAGTATCAAGATTGATGCTGGTGTCAACCTTCCCTTCAGCTCCTTGAAGGTTGTCTTGCAGTCTTTTGATAAAACGAACTTCAAAAAATTCCAAGTCAAACTTGTCAATGACACTGCTATGAAGGAGAAGTGTTGTATAAAATTATTTTAGTGTCCATCCAACACCTAGAAACTAAGTATTTTAAACACATTCTTAGGATGCACCTAGGAAACTATTGCTCTAACTTAATCTGGGTCTACAGTAACTCATGCCTCTAAGATAATACGACCCAGTAGGTGAATCTGGTCAATATAAAAGTGTCACTATGATAGCATAGCATATATATGATGCTCTCTTAGTGTACTCAATATGATCGCATGATCAGTGGCATGGTCGTTCGAGTGTGAAAGTACAATAAGATTCCATCCAGAAAGACTACCACAGAAGAATCCAGATAAGGGTGGAATAAACTATTCATCAAATCCATGAACACTTCTGGTGCATTTTTGATTCCAAACTTCATGACCATGTACTCATATAGACAATATCTTCTCTGAATGGTTGTAAGCGGTATTTCTAATGGTCTCACGTGCAACTGATAATATCCGGATCTCAATTCACTCTTTAAGAAGACTCTTTATCTTAGATGTTAAAAAGGTCATCAATACTCAATAAGGGATATCAGGTCTTAACAGTTAGCTGGTTTTGTTTCTGATAATCCACATAGAGCCTGAGGGTACCATCTGCCTTCTTTGTAAAAAGGACCGGCGAATCCTTTGGAGAAGTACATGGTCAGATTGAACACTTTTCCTACAACTCCTCCATATGCCTCTTGAGCTTCTGTATCTCTGGTCTAGCCATCCTATAGGGAGGAATGAACACCGGTTCCACTCATGGAACAAGCTCAATGGATAATTCCACCTCACACTCCAGAGGTAGACTGGAAATGTCACCTGTGAAAACATCACTGAAATAATCAACCACTGGAGGGATATCTTTCTGACACGTTCCATGATCATACAGATATAAACTCGCAATATGGTCTGTCACAGAACCTCGCCCATGATGCTCTAGTATAGCTTGTGTCGCCTGGAAATTCCTTTCTACCATGTATAGAAACTCTCCACCCTCTCGTGATGTGAAAATCACCCTGCGACAATAGTAGTCTACAGAGTCTCGAAAGGGTACCAACCATTCCATCCCTAGAATGAAATATTATGCTATCATCTATAAGTCATAAAGGTCCCAATGAAAGTGACACCCACAAACATCAAGGATGTACTCCTTTCACTAAAACACAACTGTTGTTATTATCCCCAACTGAGTGTTTTAGCATCACGATAGAAGAAGAAGAAGAAATATAAAGTTCCTGGCTCTCCAAAACTGGAATAGATAAAAAGCTACGTGTAGCACCAATAACGAAAAGTGCATGAAATAAAACAGACATAACTAGAATAGTACGTCGGACAGTGGAAGGTCCGAGATCTTGCTCTTATTGGGTCTGGTGCACTGCATATTCTTGCCCATTGTTGTGGCCGTACTAAGCAACCTTCGTACCATGAGCTGACTCACCCTACTGTCTCTATGATCCTGGTTTCTGGCTACCATGGCCACGACCACCATCTCCTCCTGCACGCCCTGATGGATTCCAATTTCCAGACTGGTAAGAAGCTTCTGGTCTTTCTCCCGCATGCAGATTCAACACAGAACCCCTCACACTATCCACTGGTAGAAACTCCCTGTTGAAACGTTGTAGACGACCCATCATGCCGCAATCTTGACACTCCACTGGATCACATGGACACTGAGTTCTCTTGTACCCTTCTTTATCAAACTCGTAACACATTATCGGGCTACCAGAATAATTCCTCTGGCTCATAGTTCCACAGTGAGAGAAATCCATCATCCACATAATCTTGTCGGTAGAAATAGTACCAGAGACTGGTGCCAAACCACCTTGGTTCACACCACTAGCTTCCCACAGGTTCCGCTAAGTAATAAATTCCTGGATCACAATAGGATGCACTATAGGCAACCTGAAAACATTTACCAGAACTCAGATGTCATATCGAATACCATTCTAAAATATTCTAGCCCTCTGCATCTCATCAGCCACCAGAACATGTGCAAAACAATGTAAGTCGTTGAATCAGGAAGAATAATCCATCACTTATATAGCGCCCTTTTACGTTTTCATGAAATCTCTAGCTTGATCTGCCCTCAAAATCTCTGGAATGAAGAAGTCATAGAAGACTGCCTTGAAATCTTCCCATGCCATGTCTCAGTGATGCTCATACTGGGTGGTAACATCCGACCATCACTTAGTGGAATCACGCAGCATGTATGAAGCGAGGATGACCCTCCTCCCAGGAGGTGTCTACAGATTCTTGAATATCGTCTGCATAGAATCTAGCAATGAAATCCTAGCCTATGGTCTACCACACCCTGAAAAAATAAGGGGATGTTGCTGCTGGAATATATACATCAGATCTTCCATAGATTTGGCAACCAGCGGTGATCCTTGGAAGGTCTCCATGAACAGCATGAAGCCTTTACGGAACTGATCATCTTTGCTTACGTCCGGTGTAATAGCTAGTGAACCATATGGAAGTACTAGAGGATCAATCAGTATCCCATGTCCTTCCACCACTTGAGTATAATAATCTCCCCACTCTTTGTGAACAACTCGTGGTCGTCTCAGTGGCATGACTCTACACGGTAAAATGCATACCTTAGATCAAGCTAGTCAAATAACGAAATCCAGGAGACCAAGAAGGAAACAAAAGAAGAAAAGAAATCATTTTTTACAAAACATTAATACACAGCTTGTATAATGACTACACATCGTGTTCTATTATTTCATTCACATGGGCATGTACTTAAGCTAAACTAGTCATGTAACACCCCAAACACATGGCGTGTTGCCTTAACACATGGTGGGTAATTGAATCCTTTTTCTCTGACAGAGACCTTCTACATAGTTAATCCACACAGCTCTCCTAAGGCAAGACTACATAGTGTGTCCCACAGGTACACAAAGTGTACTTGAAAAGATTCACCAGCCCGTGTTGTTCGTGACATGGCTTGTGTACCCAGGTCACACTACACGACATGTTCTAGAAGGACACGACGTGTACTAAGAAGCCCCAGACTGACCCGTGTTGTTATCTACACACCTAACACTACACATCGTGTTCCAGAGGGACACGGCGTGTACCAGGATGGATTACACTGACCTGTGTTGTTCATGACATGGTCGGGTACCTGGGTGAGACCACACGGCGTGTTCAAGGTAGACAGAGCATGTATATATTAAGGTTTCTCCGTCCATGTGGTTAGTTGCATGGGTAGACTCCATGTCAACACTAAACGACTTGTACAACTAGAACATAGTGTGTTCCCCCCAAAAATCCCATACCATGTGTCTCTTCCCACACGGCCTTGGACACGGATAGAGACTACACGATGTGGACATGAGGTACACGACATGTACTTAATTATACTTTTTTCATTTCATCCCAAACAGATGAACACATGGCATGTAGTAAAAACTACACAGCATGTATTCTGGGTTTTTCCGGATAGTAAGACTTAGAAACTTCACGGGAGACCAGACAAACACTGAAACAAGCACCTATGTGCCAAATTCCAATATGTGATGGTCCATACTCCCCGCGAATAAATGAATGGCCTCTTTTACATGTTATAACAATGGAAACACGTCAATGATCCACAAAAATTCTGGTCATTGAGGGCTCATACTCTTCAAGAACGAAAGTTGTGCTTTCATTATATCAAAACCTCATGCAACATTACCTTATCAAATAGCAGGTATTTAATCAAATCATCTATCACAACAACATTATTTTTCTATCACATCAACTATCACGACAACATTAAATTTCTAATGCACCTATATGGCATGGAAGCTATGCATGACATGTGATTCTACCATGTGCCTAAATGATACATCAGATGATAAACCCTACTTTCATAGGGTTACAACTAAATAGAACACAAGTATAACATATAAATAGCACAACACAAGTGCGTCACCCAATGGTGAAAATCAAATCAACTCTAAAATTGAAAAACCAGTATTAATTGCATTAAATGAGGTATTTTGGCTTTTACCTATTCACCGGTTAGATACTACTGGGAACAACTTATTACCAACTACCATTTCCATCCTACCCCTGAATATAGGCTCAAAAGAGTAAGTCAACGAAAATAAACCTCCTTTGATACCACCTTGTAACATCCCAGTTCTGGAAGCCACACAACGGGTGCCCCGAATCCTGTTGGCCACATGACCTCAAGGGAATTTCCCCAAACACCAGAGGCTGATGGCTAGCAGCGAGGCCCAAGGAATGATAGTGGGGAAATTATGCCTTTATTTTTCAAAGTGTAGCACAACGGAAAATAATATTTAAACATTTAACAGTGGAAGCAGTGAACTATATAATCAGAAATGAACAACTGAAGTAAGAGAGAACAAACAGTTAAACACATAATGATGCAATCATGTCACTAATCCTGAGAAAGCATCCGAAACAGGCAACACAATAATCAAATACAATAAAACCCCATGTAAAAGTATAGAAAACAATTCCAAGCAGAGGAAACAGAACGTAGCAGCATTACAAGCCTAGGCTCTGTCCCATGCACGCCTACTCCTCTGCAATAATATTGTACCTATGTAGGGACCCATGCACTTATCGACACCTGTATAAATATAATTTTTTTGCCCGAAGACATGACCCAAATAGGGTGTGAGAGATAAATCCCAATAGGAAACCACCGAAGGCCCATGCCCAACTGTCAGTGTAAATGTGAAACAGTAGTGTGGAATAATAAAATGCAGTAAACTAGGAAGTACTCAAAACTAAACATTTCAACCAGTTAAATTTCCATTTAAATAACTATTTAACCATTCAATTTAATATCATTATGAGATCATTAGAACCATTCCCTCAGGCTAATCAGAACCTTTTTTAAGTCTAATATAACCATTCCCTCAAGCTAAATTTAGCCACGCCCTCAGGCTAATATAAACACACCCTAAGGCTAATATAACAACACCCTCAGGGAAATATAACCACCATCTTATGCTAATATAACCACGTCCTCATGCTAATATAACCATTCCCTCAGGATAATATAACCCTAACATCAGACTAATATAACCATTCCCTTAGGATAATATAACCCCAACCTCATGCTATTATAACCACCCCCACATGCTAATATAACCACTCCCTCCGACTAATAGCATAGAAAAAAGTAATCGGGACAAGCCCAAACCATAGGAGAGCAGTATGTATATGTTTCCTCTCATGGAAAATCAAAACATGCTATTTTCAAAGCATACCCCTGGGTATCATGGCCAAACGGTTAAACAGAGGAACACACCAATGGGGTGGCCCTAGATAAAGGCAGCGATCTCAAGCAACAGTTTATAATTATTCGATGAAATACTTATGCAATTATTGGTATTCTAATAGTCAAGGGATCATCCCTAAGACACCCCAAACATGTGTTCGTAGTACAATGGTACACAAAAACAACTCATTAGTTGAAGATAAACACTAGACCACCTACCTCGATCAGCCCTGATCGATATACGTGACTGATGCCTTCTGAGTCAACTAAGAAAGATGTAGATCTAGGAAAAACATATATCCATTCAAAATCAAATAACTTCCCCTTTGAGGATGAATTTTAAGGAGAGGTTCAAGAAGAGAGAAGAACTCACCAGTGCGGTTCAAACAGGATTGACGGTGAAGAAATCGGAGTCCCGATGTGCAGTTAGGGGATCATCTAAGATCTATCCTTCTCTCCCATAATGCTCGGGCATTCTAAGCTTCCTTTGTCAAAAGAGGAGGCTACTGCATGTTTTTAACGGAAAAAACATGATTACACGGCCTGTACTTTCAAATACACGGTGTGTACATTCCTTTTTAATTGTTCCTCTGGCAGCTGCTTTTCACCACCCCACTGTTCATATACCGACTGACTACATGGCGTGTAGTGAGTTTTTACACTTTTAACCATCGACATGACTACACACCCTGTGTTCTAATCCCACACAACCAAATGTACACGGCGTGTATATGGGAGTACACGGCGTGTAGTTTGTTTTACCAACAAGATTTCATGCCCTGCATTCTCATCCCACATTTTCGTATACACGGTGTGTGTACAATAAGTACATGTTGTGTACCCATATGTTTTATATTTTTCCCACATTTCCGTCGTTTTTTCAAAAACAATAACTAAAAACGGAAAAGAAGAAGCCTGTACATCAAAAATAAGAACCGGGTACATACATCAATGTTATGTTTTAAAAATATATCTATATCCTAATATATATTTTTTAGACATAATTCATCCAATTTCATAATGGTATCAATTTAGGTAATTTTAACCCCGATCTCTATAGTTTAACTCAGGATAAATCAATTTTAACCTTAAATATGGGAACAAATCTTTTTATTACTATTCATTATGAACATAATTTAAGTCGAACTAATTAAATAATATTGATTATGTAAAATCAATATATGGAATACATTTTATCAAATTCAATTAACAAAAGAAGAAAAATTCAATTTAACATTAAAACTGCAAAATATATTGAAAAACAATTATTCAGAAAAAAAAATTCGGATATAAAATATTTTTATATCAAATTCAAGGGTAATGTTGATTAAAATAAATTTAATTTTCTTGTTATTAATAAAAAAATATCTAAATAAAATTTAAATGTAAACTAAAATATAATGAACCTTTGTAAATTATTGAATTTAATATATAGTTTACGATGATAAATTGATTTATTTATTATTCACTGATAAACATAACACTCAAAAACATTTATAAATTCATCCTATGATTATTTCTACATGATGATTTAATAACTTATACCCTTATTTTCATACAAATTTTCCAGATGTTTTATAAATTAATTATAATATTCACTCACAATATGAAATAGAAACTATTTTGTGGATAACGTAATTTGGAAGAAGAAGATGAACTTACAGAAAATTGTGTAATTATTTATCAATAATTAATCAATGTGTTTGAATTATATAAAAAAATATTTTTTAATAATTTTTATATTATTCATAACACTAATTTAATTAATACTTTATAACAGTCATGATTAAATAAAAATATTCAAATAGAATATCCCAGTTTTTTTAAACTCGATGTTGTTTTTGACGCAAGCTATCAATGAAGTTAAATTTAAATAATGTTAAATATAACATAAAATTTTATATTGTTATGTCATACCCCATTAAATAAATTTTACCCAGAAAATATTATCTCAGTCATCAAAGGGTCAACATTTTGGAAATCTGACAGTATACATAGTGATAATGAAACTTATTCTGAAAAGGGAAAGACGTAAACACAAAGTTTACCCAAAATTACACATAATAAAGATCCTAGAAAATTAAAAAATTATCAATAAATAAAAATATGTAAACTATGTATCATGAATAATATCCAAGGAATAATATAGAGTGATATAGAACATGATCAAGAGAATGTTAATAAATATAGTACCATAAAATAGTAATGGATAATGGAGAACATCACTTTATCAGGAATGAATTTAAAAGGATTAAATTTTTATTCAAATTACATATTACAATAATATTTTATGAATACATCTTACAAAACTGAATGATCCCCAAATTGTGGATTATTTCAAAGACAAAAAAACTATAACAAAATTTCTTATAATTAGAGAATAACTGTTTATATTAAATGAAATTACTCAATATAATATATCCAAATTCTTATTGGGTTTCTTAATTGATATTTCATTCCTTGGATTTATATGTGATGATTTCATATCCTCTCAATATATAAAATAGTATGTAAATATGGAATCATATAATGAATGGTTTTACAATCAATGTACATATTTTCATAACATAAGGAATTTAAACATCAATTGTCTTAATTATATAGGTTTGACCTAACTCCATTATAAATTTCTAACGTAAAATCACTTAATGTTTGGGTAATTATTTGGTATAATTTCCCATATCCTTACTGTTGAATCACAAGATATTTTAATCATCTTCCAAGCCCTCAAAATCATGTTCCTAATTTACTTTTTCTCCACAATAGATGAAAACTCCCTTCCATTTAAAAAAATAAGCACCATGTTTCCTTTTATAGTTGTCACATGTGGGAAAATAAATATTTACCTCCTTTTCCTTCACCTTATTTTTTTCTTAGTTCTAATTAGTACTATTATTATTTTTATTTAAATTGAAAACTTACGACCTGTATAATTTGTTCTTCTTATTGATAAAACTTGATACCATATCATATTTCAAAAATATTTGAGTGACTAGTGACCGTAGTTGGATTTTATTACACCCCTAAAAATGGCCAATATTATATACTTGAATATGTTAATAGGCCACGATAATGCATTATAGTCATGTAATATTTTCCTTCTACAAATCAATAATTTCTTTTTCCTTCTTCCTTAGATTGAATAATGTCCGATATATATCAGCTAGTTTTTCCGAATTGTTATTAGAATAATATCTAGATAAAAAATATATGATTAAATTCTCTATATATCTTCCACCGCCTTTTACTTTTTTATAAATGAATACCATTTATAAGCATAAATGTTTAAATAATTCTCTATCAAAATAACCTTTTCCCTTTTAGTACATCACAAAACTAAAAATATATGTTGAGGGGGTTTTATCCACTTTCCATTTCTGAATGGATTTTTAGGTCTATTAAGTGATAGGTTGTATTAAATACGATGTAGTCCAAAATCGGCGAATCATGATGTGAATTAATAGGTTGTTCCATATGTTCAAGGCTATTGGTTATAAACATAATGAACTATTTAAATACCATCAAAATGTACTCAACTCGAACACTATTCATAGTAATTTTTTCATGAGGGGAATCCCTATAATTATTATGGATATTGATAAATTTTCTATAATTTATTATAGAAAACGTTTATAAACTATTTCATACACTATATAAGATAAAAACATAGTGAACCTTAATGAATAATTTTTAAACTGGTGAAACACCTAACATAAATTTAAATATTATGTACATTTAATATAAATATCATAATCATATTTCAATTAGAATATCACGAAAAAATAAAAAAATTTAAAATATATCAATATGGTTGATAAAAAAATGTGAATTATCCATATAATATTTTCTAGGAGTGTCAAGCCATGTGTGAAATAAGGTCCATATAACCATTTAACAGAATGATGGTCAAAATATACTCAACCAACAATTTTTTATGTATTTTCCCATAAATGCATATATGAAAAAATCACATCCACTTATAGAATCCATATATGTATTTATTTAAACGAAAAGAACATAATCTCTACCTTACCAATACATTGGGGTTTTGTCCTCTACATTGAATTATCCTCAAAATCAGTCATATGATTATGTTCTATAGTCAATGTTTCCCTGAATATACTTCCCACAATTTCTACTAAAATATATCAAATAGAAACTACATGAACCCCGACCCTAGTATCGATGAGTAGGTGGTTACTTTATTACATTGGTACTAAATGCAAGTGATTGCATCCCAAATAACTGAATATCTTATTAGTATTGGTAAAATAAATATATATATATATATATCTCATAGTACATTTAAAGAAATAAATTACACCATAATATTTTCGTTGAGAGCATAATTATTCTGTCCATAATATCCTTTCATATCATTCATAGTAAACATCAAGAAGTCATAGTGAATAGTCAAATAAGAATGTGGTGACTTCATATTCTCGGTATGTGAACACGTATAATAAAATATATCACAGAATGAATAAGTCATTAATAATATAACATGAAGAAATGATGACTAAATATTTTTATATAAATGATTATATGATCTTGAAACTCCTACATGAATATAAATTTTTTAATAAGAATCCCATAGACTTTATTAACTAATATCATTATGATGGAATGTATAATTCTATATATCTAAAAATTTTAATTGTGTATTGATGCCAAGTCAACTCACATATTGTCACGAAATCATGCCAAGGAATATTACATGAATGGGTATGGCCCCAACCAAATAATCAACATAATTTATCTCTAACAACCTACAAATGCATTGAGGTGATAAAGAATTTTGGTCTCACTCATCGTATAATATGTCTAATGAATTAATCATATGACTAAATAACTCAAATTAATCAATAAATAAACACAAAAAATATAGACAAATTTTATGGGTAGTAAAATTATATTATATCAACATTAAATAATAATATACATTAATTTTTCTTAAAATCGATAAAAATACATTTAAAATATCACTAGAATTTTTATTGACTAAAATATCCATTGCATTTAAAAATAACTTATTTAAAATCATTATGTTTAAAAAATATTAAGGAAAACATTTATATTTTAAAGAAACATTGTTACATGTAATTTAATCACCAAAAATCATGGAGTACTCAGGATTTCCAGAATTTTTTTTCAATTCCAGTATATTGAAACAAATTCTCCTTCCACGGATTTGATAAAAAAATAGTAACATTTTCTAAAAATGATAAAAGGATTCATTTGAATTTTTTTAATAGAAACTAAAAAATTTGTAATAATTAATTAAATAAATCACCATATGATATTAAAAACATTCTTAAAATAATTTCAAATATAATATGAACATTGAAGAAAATGATTCCCGATTGAATATAAAAAAATGTTAGGATTGCCTTGAAAATATTATTTTAAGATATTAATTAAATTGAGATTTTTAAATAAATGGAGAAAAATTAATTTATAAAAAATAATATATAAAAATTAATTATATGGGGATTAATATAAAAAAATATAATATCGTCAATGGAAACATACACATAAAAAATCTCAAATAAGGATCATATTGTTAAATAAACCCTAAATACTCTGTAAACATTTGAATCTTAACCCACATGAAAGAAATGACAAAAAAATAATATTTAAATACCATTAATAAAGTGAATAATGATATATCCTATAAATTGTTAGTATATACACCAAATTAAATAAACAATCAGTGAATATGGAATATTTCTCACCGAAACAAAAGTGAGGCAAGAAACCCTTACCTCCGGTCTGAATTACATCATAAATGTTCAACCCAACTATAAAATTAATATATAATATATATATATATATTATAACCATAATCATATATAAAATACCATATATTATTTATTTATATAATTTCAACCGTTTTTTATAAGCATTTCTTTGTTAAAATTACTAATCTGTGAGATAAAAACTTCAATTTTCATGAATTCTTTGGTTTGGTAGTTTATATACTTGAATATTTCTATTTCATTCAACATATATATAATTTTAATAATTAAAAAATTATCATATATATTCATTATATACATATTTTTAATCCTGAATGAATGATGGACATTAAATCTAAATAACAACACTTTGTGGAGGTGGTAGTCCACACATATGCGAAAGCAATGTTCTAATTTTGTATTTATTTGATGGGAAAGAAGTTAAATGGTATATTATATTTTAACATATATAATTATGTAATAAATATCATATATAGCTCTTATTTTCATCTTTAATACCATCTATGTAAAATTATGATGAAAAAAATTAATACACCGTTATATAGAGATAGTAAGTCCTACGTATGCATGTGCGATATTTTTCACTTTTCATAAGATAAAAAAGAGATGAAAAATTCATTGAAACTAAAAAATAATATTTTTATATATTTAAGAAACTATATTTGTGATATTAGTATGGATAATATTGGTTTAAAGAATATATAAGATGAATAAAACTGAATGGACTCAGTTAAGAGTTATATTTATTCACTGAGAAACCTATTTTGGGATACACGATAAGCCTTGGAAAATGATACTTTCAAAAGACAATAATATTTATAATTTAGTGAGGGAATTTATTATTGTATTGTATCATGTATTTTTGGATATTTAGGGCCCAAAAATTGTGAATAAGGGAGGATATAAGGTTCCATTTTATAAGTTAAGGAAATGATAGAATTGGAATTACTTAAAAGATTAAATAATATATATATATATATATATATATTATAATCATGTCAATTGAAACTGAGGAAAAAAATTAATATACATAATTTGATGTGGATTAAATAAACTTATCAAATCACAATTTTAAATTTTTTGGATATATTGTAAGCTTTATCTCATAGTTAAACCACATTAAATCCATTTTGACATTTACATTGATAACATAACTTTTTACCATGATAAAATAATCATATTACCATAAATAAAATGATACATGCTAGAAATTTTTAAACATTAATTTTTAAAAAATTAACCCATTTTATAAGGTTCAATTTCAAAATATATGATAAATGAATTTTATTATAAGAACACAAAACACTTGAAAAATGGTTTTTTGGAAAATATTTGAATTAATCCTAAAGAGACATTTAAATTGAAATAGAGATATAAATTTTCATAAATGATTTTTTGGTTAAATAATAGAAAATTATGTTTTTATAAGTATTTAGGAATCCAAAATTGAATGGAATATTCCAACAATCCAATAAAATAAAAACACTCAAAATAGTTTTTAATTTGTATAAAATGTAATATATCTTCTCAAATGTTAATCATAGGATATCAAATTAAAATTAATATTTTAAAATGAATTATTTATCTCCTTAAATATATATTTCACCAAAAACCAGTACTCCAATAATAAAAATATTTGTGATTATATGATTTTAACTCTTATCTCTTTAGTTTAACCCCCAATAAACATGTTTTAACCATATATTAGAAAAAATATTTTAATGTTTTTACTATTATTTATGACATAAAATTATATTGAACTTATTACATTATAAGATTATGTTTTTTCCAAATATTTAACGTAAAATTCAAAAAAATATAAATTTTATCTATTCATTTTAAATAAAACATTTCATAAAAGTAACAAAACATCAGCCTAAACTAATTTTGACATGATTATATCAGAAATGATATCCTTAAAATTAATAGAAATTAATTATAGTTTTTACTCCTAAAAATAAATAAAATCCATTTTTAAGAACATTGTTTTTATGCACAATGTGACATTACAAAAAATTCATTGATTATTTTTTATGAAATAATCAGTGAACTTGAATTAGATAAAAAATGTCTGTATATTTCTCATAATTTTGTGTTTACCATTCATACGATCAATATAATGAATAGGTTATGACAATCACGTTGAAATCATAATATTTTAATAATATATCAATGTTCGTTTATACACGGAATTTTTAGTAACACAAGTAATCAAGGAAATTACATTTATTTACATATAAATGTGAAATAAAATATAGAGATGTTGTGATATTGATTTCTAAATATAAAATATATGTAATTCAAGTAATTTCAAGGAACACACATTCAGAAACATTTTCTGAATGTGGCTATTAAATTACTGTATTTTTAGAATCTCTTTAAAAATTTATATTTTGAGATTTTTTATTGTCTAAAAATATATTCAAACAAGTAAATGATAAGTAAAATACATTCTCAATGGAATTAACAAGTACAAAATTAAAAACTAAAATGTTCTACCCATGTAATTTTATATGTGATATAGACTTGAATCTATATTTTTTAATTCAGTATTTGTACTTTATGTGAATGGAATATCTTTGGGAGAAATTGTTTTTGTAGAACCTAAACTAAATACCAAGATATGATTAAATTCATGATGTTTATTTTTAGTGATTTCTAAAAATAAAAAAATAGATTCATTAATTAGGTGGAACTTGATCTAAGAAACCTTTACTGATTGTGCACATTAAATTATATGTATATTGAGAGTTACTCGAAATATGTTGGAATTGAGATAGTTGAATATCCAAAAACAAATTGAAACTATTAAATGTTAGATAAAATAATTATTCAATTGAATTAATAAATATGAAAATTAAAATTAAAATACACTTACCATATAATGGAATATGTGATAATGGTATGCGTCTTCATTTTTTTAATTCATTTTTTGTACATTATATGGGTGGATATTTTATACGAGCAATTGGTTTTGTATAACATGAAATAAATTGGAATATATGATGAAATTTTTTGGGGTGTATTTGTATTGATTGGAAAATAAAAAACTGATTCAAGACATATAATTTGGTAAAATATTCATTCTAAATCCTTTAATGAATGTGATTGTTGAATTATATTTATTTTTAAAACCTCTTCGAATATGAGGATTTTTAGATTGTGGAGTGTCTAAACACAAATTTAAATTTTCAATTGTTAGATAACATAAGTAATCAATGGAATTAATATATTTAAAAAGGAAAATTAAAATTAATTTACCATGTAAGGATATATATTGCAAGGGAATTCCACTGGAATTTTGTAATTCACTATTTCTAGAGAATGGACTATCCACTGCAACATTGTTTGTTGAAATATTTTAATGTCAGTAACCTTACATCATATATATACCCTTTTTAAATATTAAAATTATGAAAATAAAGGATAATACATATAATATAATAGTATAAAAGTTATATATTATAAATTCTATGTCTTCCATCTATCTTTTTCAGCCTTATTAGTTTTCATTGGTATCTAGCCTTTTTAGAAGTCTCTGGGTAATTTCAATCCATATATGAAAAATCTGAGATTATGCTAAAAATATTCAAAACAACAGGCCTGGAATGAAAAAGTGTAGATTAATTTTTCTATGGGAGTATATTTATGAAAATTTGATAAAAAATAAATAAAAAATAATCATTATATGAGTTTTTTTTGAAATTGAATGCACCTATATGCATGAGATTACCTTATTGGAAAAAAATTCATTTTAAGAGATGGAGATAGGGTTATAACTTTAATGTAATATAAGATGATAGAAAACTAATTCATAGATTTCATAGCTATGTCTTATAGAATTTAGTGTTGTTAAGAGGTTCAATTCAAAAATTATATTCATAATGAATATTTATTTTTAATATCTTATATCATTAGAATGTTTAATTATTCGTTATTGGTAAAATTTCTTATTACATTAGAATGATTTAATGAAAAAATAGGGATAAATACAAAATAATAGTATTTTAACAGCACAAATTAAAGGCTACATTAGCACTAAGAAAATTCCAAATAATATAAGGGAAATTATAAGAAGGTCCCTTTTATCAGTTCTTAAATCAGCTTATAATAACCCATTTTATCAGTGCTAAAAAGCGAGCATAAAATTTTAAAAAATCATATAGATTGTTATCAGTGCCCCCCCCCCATTATAGTGTTATTCCCCTATTTTATCACAGCTTGACCCCCACCCATCACCCCACTCCATTAATTGCACTCAAATCCCCCCTAATAGCGCCAACTGTCCTCTTAATTTCCCTACCTCCAACATGTTTCGACCATGAGTCCTCCCATCACATATGAACAACTTCCCCACTCCTCTATATTTTTCTGTCATATATTTAATGATATATTTATCTATTTGTATATATTTGATCTCATTATTTTATACATATATTAATATATATATATATCTCTTTAATAATTCTTAAATACATAAATAAAATATTTTTTGATTAAGTGTGTGTGTGTTTATTAAAGTATACATACATACATATACAAACAAATATATTCACAGATATTTGTTTGTCTATAAATATAATGTTACATATTTATATTTTATTACATATATTATATCTTAATATTTATATACATATATTATATTATATATATTAGTATATATATTTTTGAATACACAAAAAACAATATTTATATATATATATAAACATTATATATATATATATATTATATAGTTATATAAATATTTATATTGTTTTACTTTAAATAATGTTGATATTATTAGAAATATTTATATTCATTATATATATATATATTGATATTTTATATGTAAATTTGATTCCATATTTATGTATAAAATTAATTTTTAATGTGTTATTATATACAAATATGTACCCAAGTGTATATAGTAATTTATAAATAATAGTGAAATATAGAAAATGGTAAAATTATAACATCATAATTTTAATATGTGTGTAACCGTTTAGAATAAATTTTGTATCCACCCAAAAATATTATGATACTCTTTAAATTTTGATAAAATTTGATTAAATTTTAAAAATGTGGGTACCCAAACTAGAAGAAATAGATTTCATGAAATTATAGGACTTTTATAACCCCAAAAAATGATGATGGGGTTCTCCTTGGGTAACCATGATGTTGATATTCTTACAAGATATGATTGTATAATGTTGTAGAGCTAAAGTGTACACCCATATAAAATTATAAGGTCAATTGATGTTCAAACCATGTTTTCAACTAATTTTAGAATCATGATTAATTTATTGATTTTTCCTATTTTCAAATTTTTTTTATATTTCTATTAATCAATAATATTTTCCAAATTTTATATTAATATTATTTTTTAATTCCTTGTAAATAAAATTTCAAATAAATATCTTATATATTACATTTGATTATATATCTCAGATTATATAAATAATTTTTTAAAAAATATAAACAATTTTTTTCAAAAAAAAATAATTTATATATTAATATAAAATTTTAATGATATATAAACTTGGTTAACATTTTTCAGCACTAAAAATAGAGGTTTTAGGATAATAAAATTAATACATTTATCAGCATAAAAAATCACTAATAAAATTACACATTCTCTATACTAAAAATTGTTTTTATAAAGTATTATTTTTATCAATGATAAAAAGTACTACTAATATGGGGTTACATTTATTAGTCCTTTTTATTACACAGATAGATATATTTATAAATTCATAAGTTTTTCTTGTCATATTCAATGGATGTGAAGTAAATCCCACAAAGATTACCACAATCGGAGGATCTCTAGTCCTTGAATCATTGAAATACTCTAATAAAAGGTGATACTGGTGGTGGGATGACAATGTTCGAAGAATGTGTTAAAAATCTATGAAAATTGAATTTTGGATAATTTCCCCAACCATAAATATCTACACTCATCATGGAATGATTAGTAATAGAAGTAGAAATATGAGGTGCGTAGGGGATAATATGTAACACCAAGAGATTTCTGTATCATCCCAGGTAAATAAAGAGGTAGGCATTTTAATTTGGGAATTAAATATGAATTTTACTTTAAAGGGTATATTATGTTCTATTGCGTACCCCATACGCAACAACGAGTTTCTTTCAAATCTTATGTAACACATAATGCTGAGTCATACTAAAAAATAATAATATAATATTATTATAAATGGTAGTCAATGCCTAGCCATTGAAATGATGGGAATGAATATAACTAATTTCAATATTATTATACATGTTTGTTAAATGATTTTACATTTATCCAATAAAAATTTATAGGCTTAAAATAAGAAAGAATTTGAATTTAAGCATAAATACTCTAATATTCATTAAAAGGTGGATTTACCAACATTCAATGGCGAACCCTCTTTAAATATAGTTATTTTTTAACTTTTATATGTTCTATTTGACAATATAAAATTCTTATTTATAATAAAGACATCAAAATTTACATTGGGTAAATTTTTGGTATTTTTCTGATAAAATTCATTTTTAATGAATATTGAAAAATACTATATTTTAAATCAAAAATACCTTTTAATCTAGTCTATTTATATGGTTAGATTATCTTTCTAATTAATTTTAACATTTAATTAGATTATATTATTATAATTTAAATAAATATTGGTCATTGGAAGTAATTTCACTTTGAAATTGGAGACAAACAAATGTCGATCATTTGATAGTTATTGTTTCTTAAAAACACACTATTTGTTTTGACAATAGGAATTAAATTGAAATTAATTAATCCAAATTTTAGGTTTTGAATTTTGTAATATAGAAATCATTTTTGAATTCATAATATCAAATATAACTTAGACTAAAATTTTGGTATTTTTCTGAAAACATTCAATTTTTTATGAATAGTGAAGAACACTACATTATTGTTTAAATCGAATTTTTATTTAAATAATTTTTTATGTTATTTAAATTATTTTAGGTCAAAATAGATACATAATACCTATTTAAGTTCAATGTAATTAATTGGAGTAATTTTATGATTTGTTTAGATATATAAAAATTTTATTGAACTTTTTACCGTCTTTTACCCACCTCCAATGAGAATTTACAAATTTGAATAAAATGTAATTTTACCACTTCTATGAATTGAATTTAGAAAATATAAGAGACACAGTTGATATCAGTATATAAAGTATGGTCCAATAAGTTGAAAATAATTTGTGCTAAATAGTAATTTTTGAAAATTATTTAACGTGGTTAAATGTAAATAAGTTATTTTAGGTTCATAATAATATTATAATGATATAAAATTACATTAATACTTGTCCTAACCTTATTGGATAAGTGATGGACGACCATGGGAATCCTTGGGTAGATTTTCAGACCCCATGAAGACACTTTAGAGTGATAATGACACATTATATTAATTAATTTAATGTAAAGACAAATATGAAAAAATACACATATTTTAGAAAACCAATTTTTACATGGGGTTATAAATTTTCACATTTAGACTATAAATATTCATTAAAAAGCTCAAATTATTTTCAAAAAAGGTTATTTTATATATAATTTCTAGACAAAAAAATTAAATATATTTTCGACACAATGATGATGAAGTAATTACCTTATTAATGAAAAATTAAAATAATTGATATTATAAATATCCAAATTAATTTATTTTGACACTTTTGATGAATTCCACTAATTTTATAGGTTAATATGACATGTTAGTGTTGATTAAAAAAACTTTTTAATTAATATTGTTATTATGAATTAAAAAAACAAAATACCAAATAGTGTCAAAATTGACATAAAATATTTTTTAAAACCAATATTATAAAATTAATTGATATAATATTCCTAAAATTTAAGGTTCATAAAAATGTCTTAGATAAGGTTATATATTAATAATGAACCACCTGGGGTTTCCATGGCCTATTATAGTATGTTTATTAACCATATAGTGTATTAATACAAAAATACATGGTATAAGGTAAACTACATAACCAAGAGTTAAATCTAAAATATAAGGTTAAAATGGTAAACTAAACTTGTCTAAATCATATTGGATGAGAGGATTTCAACCCATAACCACTTAAGTCTCAGTATAAATTCATATGGATCCATTATAAATAGAAAATCAATATATAAAAAAATAATACTTTCTATGTTTCCTGAAGTGCCCCCCCCCCATTATAAAAAGACCTCACCTATAACCCATTACTCACACCTCTCAAACCCATTGGATCATCCAAACTCTGCCCATATAAGCTCTCAAGATCTAGCCTTTCCACCTAGAAGCCTTACCTTAGGTGGAAATAACTTCAATAAATCCTTTTGGATCAAAAAAAAGTGAGTTACCCAATTTTAAGGAGATTAAAGAACGAACGGGTCATGTCAGACACAAGGTAAGGGTTAATTTATCAATATCATTATTATAAGATATTGTTATTGAGTATGTATTTAATGGGAAATATTTATCATAAATGTCCTTATTTGATAAAAATGTTTTCAAAATGAATATATTATGGTTTTTTTGAATGGAATATTTAACTAGATCATCATTTTAAATGTTATAAATATTTATTCGTATAAATCACTATCATTAATTTATATTATTTCAAAAAGTGATTTTAAAGATTTATTTATATAGAAATAAATATTATTAAAATGTTAATTACTTCCAAATGTTTCAAAGTGGTATGGGATACTTTTAATCAAAAAATCCTTTAAATTTATTCTTTTCATAATCGAGAAACATTTAAATGTTTTCATGAAAAAGAGATATTTTTCTCAAAGAGTTTTACAAAAAATATTCATCTATGTCAACATTATTTGATAGATTTTAATTTTTTTGATGAATATTTATGATGATATTAATATTACATATTGTATGAATTGTTTTGTGATATGTTTTATATGTGGATGTGTTATTTTTATACCATTCATGGTTTATGGATA
The DNA here is from genome assembly GCA_963277665.1 of Viscum album. Taxonomy (NCBI): domain Eukaryota; kingdom Viridiplantae; phylum Streptophyta; class Magnoliopsida; order Santalales; family Viscaceae; genus Viscum; species Viscum album. The sequence goes on from OY728119.1 coordinate 1,667,630,998, forward strand.
ATGTATTGACATTTCGTATGCTAGTTTTAATATAAATATTTATGTTATTTTTAAAAAATTTCTTATGAGGAATTCATTAGACATAGTAATTGATTGGTGGATCCCTCTATAGCTCCTCGATGCATCAGTAGGTATCAGGAGACAAACTATTGTCTTGGTACATGACCTTGATAAAATATTATTTGTAATCTTGGCACAAGGCCTTGACTATGTGATTATGATCTCTGGAATTATGCATTCCAACATTATAAAATTGTCTATGGATATTTCATGTGATTATTTGACTTGTAGAATATCCACAAGAATAAGTTAATGGAATTATTTGATTTATATTTTCCATATTATTATGATGTTAAAGTTTAAAAAGATGTTGTTTTATAATTATACATTGCCTTAAATGTTTATTATTGTTTATGAATGTTTCTGCTATATTTTTATCTTTACTGAGCCTCTAAGATCACCCTTTTCTATGTTTTAATTTTCTCAGGGTTCTAAGAAGTGTATTATGATTGATAATCAGGTTAAATCTAATGGATTAATGATGTTGTCAAAGGATCGTTTATATTATGTTTTATTTTCTAATGTGTAATGTTACGTTCATATATGTAATCTATTTTCAAAGACTGCTAAACTGATCAGTCTTTCGGGACATGATTCCTTGTAATCATTCAATTTTTTAAAATAATGCACTGACTCTGGGCTTCTGGGGTTGGGACATTATAGTTGGTATCATAGGAATTATAGCAACAACTTTTGAAATAGATTTATATAATCTCTTATTAGAGAACATTACCCTAATATAAGTTTTCATGGTTAATATAGAAGAGCCTTCTAAATTTTTTAATTTAGATATTTTGTGTATTTTCCATGAAATACATCCCTGTTTGGATACGAGTAGGCAGAGGTGGATCTGGAAAAAATGTACCTAGGAGATAAAACTCCGACAAGGAGTTTCGGGCTGGACCTAGGGTATCCTAATACACGATAATGGGCCTTGCTACACTCTTGGTTACAACCCTCCCGAGGGATATGCATAGGATAATTCACATTTTCATTACAAGTGATTATGAAAGATTAAGGAGTAAATACTTCTTCAAAGAAAACATTTTTTGTTTATAGATTATATGAATAATATTTTCAATTTACGTTAGGTATTTTACATGTTTGGAAAAATGCATTGTGATTCATAAACTATCCTAGTGTATTAAATTGTTTATAATTGGTTCCTAGAATATGGAATGATAATTCCATCAATATGCATGATCAAATGATTATGAAGGATCATATATTTTGTGGTATTAATACAGAAATTAAAAGGGAAGTAGTCTCCCACATATTCTTAACATATGATGAAATAGTATCATGTGTTTATATGACATGTAAGGAATTATATGAGTCTTACGTCTTTGTTGGGAAGCAAGAGAATAAAATTATAGAAGAGAGAAAGGTTGATAAATGGAATAGGAGAATATGGATTTTCCCATATGTGATAACTAGGGAAAAAATCACCTTGGTAAATTCTTGAAGGGACTGGGTGTTTTTTTATGAGTGTGGAGAGTGAGGACACCAAGTACGTGATTGAAAGTGTAAGAAAATGGTTTCAAATATATAATTCATTCTCTGCAAGGAGTTGGGATACTAAGAAAATCAATGTCCCAGTCATCAGAGTATAACACAAATGATGCTATTGGATAATAATAATGTTATGATACTACCACCAATGATGAGTAATGTCTAGTGTTCTTATATTTTTATTAATGAATTATGTCATTTTAGTGTTGTATGGATGATTTAATAGTTATATGAACTGTGGAAATGAATAAGAATTGTACTTCAAAACAATTTCATTGAGGATTTGTGATTTTATGCTTTTGAGACTAAGGTAGTGATTTTTTGGAATAATATATGATTGATTTGGATTCTATATTATTGGCTACAATGAAAAAAATTAGTTGTCTGTTTAATCAATTATTGTTGGACATTAGAACATTTTTTGGATATAATAATAATATCTAGTGTTATATAAGGAATAATGGATCATGAATGTAATCAATAATGTTTAATGGTAATTTCTGGCATTACCGTGTTTTAAAATAATACATGATGAAGTTATTTACATGTTTTTAAAAAAAGATCATCATTTTGTTTACCTTCCTTACAAATTTTGAATGGTGGGTTTGGAAAGAAGTATATTGGATTCATCTAAAGGGTGGAATGTATCAAGATTGAATTTGGATTCCATTGTAAAGTTTAAATACATTTTTTAAGATTATTTTTGGATTGTTGTAAAAAGGACAACCCGGAGGTCAGTAGACAACCTGTTGCGACCAGAAAGGTTGCGATACTTGAACCCACAACTGAAGGATGACAAGAGAGCATCACCTACCACTAGCCTACGTGATATCTTAGATTGTATAATGTTTTTTTTAAATATTCTGAAAAATGAATTATAAAATTCATTATTTATAGAACCCTATACGATTAGGATAAATATAATATTTTTGAATTATATTATATCTTGGAGTGAAAGATGAGTTTTTCCTAGGAATAAGTTGAAGGATGAAACAATACTATTAAAGTATATTCTTTTTCCCTCTTATTCTAGTAATTAATTAATTCTTAAACATTAGGGAAGGGATCTTAAAAAACCAATAAATATGTTACAATAATACCTTATGTTTTTTTTGAAAAAATGATATTTTAAATCATCAAAGATTGATGGCTTTGAGGCTGTAAATTTTACACTTGCTTGTGATTGGTGATCTCAATCACTCCCTATAAATATTTATATTTTTCATCCAATAGCATGTCTACAAGTGCCACCAATGTTGTCCTATTCGAAACCCTAATTTAGTGGTGTCCCTTTTATTTTCCATTACCTATTATAAAGAGTATATTTTGTTCACTATATTTCTGATGTGGGTTTTCTACAAAGGCATTTTTTATTTTAAGTATTTTATTTTCAAAGAAAAATTTAAAATTGCAAGGATGCAATTTATTGAAGGAGGGAAGAATGTAACACCCCGATATTTCTTTAACATCCTAGGTAAATAATATTAAGGCATTTTCATTTTTGAATCAAATATTAATTTCAATTTAAAAGGTATGTTATGTTCGATGGAATACTAGAAATGAAACAACGAGTTCCTTTTAAATCTTATGTAACACATAGTGCTGAGTCATACTGAAAATTATTAATATAATATTATTCTAAATGGTAGTTAATTCCTAACCGTTGAAATGGTGGTAATGAATGGAAATAACTACAATATGATTATACATGTTTTTTATATGTATCTACATTTATTAAATAAAAAATTTAGTAGATTAAAATAAGAAACAATATGATTTTAAGCATAAATACTCTAATATTCATTAGAAGAAGGATTTACAGCTTTTTAATGGTGAACCCTCTTCAAATGTAGTTTATTTTTCTTTTATATGATCTATTTGAAAAATAGAATTATATTTTAGAATCAAGATATAAAAATTTACTTTTGGTACTTTATAGGTATTTTTTTGATAAAATCTATTTTTAATGAATAGTGAAAAATAATGTATTTTAATTCAAAACTACCTTTAAATATAATATTTTTATATGGATAAATTATCTTTTTAATTGTTTTTAAGGTGTATTTAGATTATATGTTTACCATTTAAATCAATTTTGGTCATTGGATGTAATTTCACCTTTCAATTGGACATAAAGAAGTGTCGATATTTTGATAGTTATTATTTCTTAAAAACGCGCTATTTGTTTTCACAATGAGAATTATATTTAATTTAATTAATTTAACATCTATGTTTTGAATTTTGTAAAATAGGCATAATTTTTGAATTTGGAATATCAAATATATCTTAGGCTGATTTTTTTGTATTTTTCTGAAAACTTTCATTTTTTGATGAATAGTGTAAAACACTACGTTATTGTTTCAACTGAATTTTTATTTAAATAATTATTTATTTTATTTATATTTTTTTAGTCAAAATAGATACATAATTCATATATAATTTATATGTAATTAATTTGAGTAATTTTATAATATGTTTAAATATATTATAAATTTATTGAACCCTTTACCGTGTTTTACCCACCTCCTAGGAGCATTTGCAAATTTGCATAAAACCTAATTCTACCACTTCTATTAATTGAATTTAGAAATTCATAGAGACACAGTTAGTATCAGTAAGTAAACTTTTGTTCAATAAGATGAATATAATTTTTGGTGAATAGATACTTTTGACTTTTATTTACCGTGGTTAAAGATAAATAGGGTAATTCAATGTAATAAATATCTTATAATAATATAAAATTACCGTAACACATGTCATTACCATATTTTATGAGTAAGGGCCGACCATCGGTATCCGTGGGTAATTTTTGGGTCCCCAGGAAGCCACAAGAGAGTGATAATGACACTTTATATTAATAACCTTAATGTAAAGGAAAAAATGAAATAAACACATATATTTTAGTAAACCAATTTTTACACGGGGTTTTATAAGTTATGGTTTCAAATATAAATATTTATTAGAATGATAAAATTATTTCCTACATATTTTTATTTTATTTATAATTTTTACTTAATAATTATTTAAATTTATTTATGACACAATGATGCTGCAATAATTACCTTTTTAATGAAAATCTAAAATAATTGATATGATAAATATCTCAATAAATTCATAATGATACTTTTGAAGATTTCCACTAATTTTTTTAGGTTAATAATACATTTTATGGTGGATTAATGTAAATTTTTTCAATGTAATAATGCTATTATGAATTAAAAAACAAAATACCAAATAGTTTCAAAATTGATATCAATGAGTTTTTAAAACAAATATTATATTATTAATTTATATAATATTTTTAAAAATCTAATAATTGGATAAATGACTCAGATAAGGTTATATATATTAATTATGAACCACTTGGGGTTATAATGTCTTATTATTGTATGTTTATTAAGTATATAGTGTAACAATACAAAAAGACACGGTAAAAGTTAAACTATTTAACTAAGAGGTAAATCTAAAAGATAAGGTTGAAATGGTAACCTAAACCTGTCTAAAACCTATTGGTTGAGAGGATATCTACCCATAACCTCCTAAGGCTCTAAATAATTTCGTTTGGACACATTATAATCTGAAAATAATTATATAATAAAATAATATATTTAATGTTTCTTAAAGAGCCCATCCCCCCTTATAAAGAGCCCCCAACTCTAACCCATTACTCACACATATCAAGCCCCTTGGCTCATCCAAACTCATCCCAAATTAGTTCTACAGATCCCTCCATTCCTCTTAGAAGCCTTATCTTAAGTATAGTGAACATCAATAAATCCTTTTGGATCAAACCACATGGAGTTACCAAATTTTAAAGAGATTAAATAACGAACAGGTCAAGTCGAACACAAGGTAAGTGTTAATTCCTCAATATCATTATTATCTGAGATTGTTAATGGGTTTGTATTAAGTAGGTAATATTTATCATCAATGTCCATATTTCATAAAACATTTATCAAAAAAATCTTTTAAGGTGTTATGGAATAGAATATTTAAGTTGATCATAATTTTAATTGGTTTAAATATTTATTCTTAAAAATCATTCTGACTAATGTCTATATTTTCAAAAACAATTTTTAGGAATTTATTTATAGAGACATTATATTTTGAAAATTTTAATTCCTTTAAAGAGTTTCAAAGTCGTATGGGACACTTTGATTCAAAAAGAAATTTAATTGTATTCTTTTTTGAAATTGTGTAACTTTTAAATTTTTAAATGAAAAATATAATTTTCAATAAAAATCATTTACAAATAATTTTCATTTATGTCAACATTCATTGATGGATTTTAAACTTTTTTGAAGTTTATTTGTTATGGTAAAAATACTCCATATTGTATGTATGGTTTTGAGATATGTTTGATTGTGGATGTGTTATTTTTATTCCATTCTTGGTTTATGAATAATGTATTGACATTTCGTATGCTAGTATTAAAACAGATGTTTGTGTTATGTTTAAAAATTTTTATATGAAGAATTCATTGGACTTAGTAATTGAGTAGTGGAGCCCACTATAGATCCTTGATGAATAGTTAGGTCTCATGAAAGAAACTAGTGTCTTGGAACAAAACCATGACAAAATCTTATTTGTAATCTTCACACAAGGCCTTTACTATGCTGTTATGTAGTTTGGAATTATGCATTCCATCATTATGAAATTGACTATGGATATTTCATGTGATTATTAAACTTTTTGAATATCCATTTGAATATGTAAATGGTATTATTTGATTTATCTTTCTCATATTATGGTGATGTTTTTGTTTAAAAGGATTATGTTTTAGTCTTATACCTTTCCTTGAATGTTTATGGTTATTTATGAATGTTTCTGCTATATTGTTATCCTTACTGAGTATCTGAGCTCAACCCATTCTATGTTTTAAATTTACCCAGATTCCAATAAGTGTACAATGATTGATAAGTAGGGTTAAGCTAGTGTATTAATAAAATTGTCAAAGGATCATTTATGTTTTTGTAATTTTCTAATTTGTAATGTAACATTCAATTATGTAATCTATTTTCCAAGACTGCTAAACTGATTGGTTTTTCGGGACTTGATTCCTTGTAATCATGTCAATGTATTAATATAATGCACCGACTATGGGCTTCTAGGGTTGGAGCGTTACAGTTGGTATCATGGGCAGTTTAGCAACAACCATGGAAATAGATTTAGATAAACTCAAATTAGAGAACATTGCCCTATGAAAGACTTTGATGATTAGTATATAAGAATTTTCTATAATTTTGGAAATGTATAGATTTTTTGTATTTTCTATGAAATTCATCCCTATCTAGATATGAGCAGGTAGAGGTGGCTCGAGCACAGATGTTCTTTGGAGTGAAAGCTCCGAAAAAGAGTTTCTGGCTTGAGCTGAGGTATCCTGGTACATGCAACAGGTCTTTCTGCACTCTTGGTTATGACACTCTTGGGGGATATGCTTAAGATAAGTCACATTTTCATTACAAGCCATTATAAAGGATTTAGGGGTAAATACTTCTGCAAAGAAAACATTTTATCATTATAGATTATAAGAATAATATTTAAAATTTACGTTAGGTATTTTACATGTTTTGAATTATGCATTACGATTCATAAACTAACACTGTGTTTTCCATTGTTTAGAAATGGCACCTAGTAGAAGGAATGAGAATTCCATAAATACACATGATCCAAAAATTAATAAGGATCATATCTTTCATGGTATTAAGATAGAAATTCAATGGGAAATAGTCTCCCTTGTATTCTCAATAATGAAGAAATAGTATCATATGTTAATAAGACAAGTTATGAATTTTTTGAGACTTACGTCTGGGAAGGGAGGAAAGAGAAGAAAAAGACGGAAGAGGGAAATATGGATAAAGAGAATAGGGGAAAAATTATTTTTCCCATATGTGATAACTGTATAAATAAACAGCATGTTATGTTCTCAAAGATACTGTTAGTTTGTTATAAGTGTGGAGAAAAAGGACATCAGGTACTTGATTGCAAGGGTAAGAGACATGTTTCAAATGTAAAATACTTCATATACAAGCAGTAGGGACACTACGAGAATCAATGTCCTATTCATCAGAGTATAACATAAATGAGGATATACGATAATAATCATGTTATGATACTACCACAAATGAATAGGAATGTCTAGTGTTATTTTGTTGTTATTAAATAATTATGTCATTTCATTGTTGTATCGATGATGTACCAGTTATATGAATTGTGGAAATGAATACGGATTGTAATTTTGTGCTATTTCATTTAAAATTTGATGTTATATTCTTTTTATACTGAGGTAGTGATTTTGGAAAAAGATATAATTTATCTGGATTCTCTTTTCATGACTACCTTGAAATTATTTAGTTGTTTGGTTATACCATTACTGTTGGAGTTTACAAAAGTTTTTGGATATAAAGATTATGTCTAGTATTCTATAATAAATAAGGTATAATTAAAGTTATCAATAAGGTTATATGGTAATTTAGGGTGTTACCATGTTTTAAAAGAATACTTGATGAAGGTATTCACATGATTTTACAATAAAAGAATCTTCATTGTATTTACCTTCCATAAAAAATTTTGGACTGAGCTTGGAAAGAATTACTTTGGATAAGTTTAAAGGTTGGAATGGATTAGGTTTAAAATTGGATACTATTGTTATTGTTGAAGAATTTTTTACTATTATTTTAGGATTATTATAAAAAGGACAACCCAGAGGTTAGGTGGAAACTTGTCACGACTGGAAAGGACATGATACTTGAATCCACAACAGAAGGGCGAGAAGTGTGCATCACCTTCCACTAGCCTACCTGTTGTCCTGGTTTGTATAATGTTGTTTTTTTAAATATTCTAACAAATGAAATATAAAAGAAATTATTTTTGTCACCATATACGATTATGATAAATAGATTATTTTTTAATTATATTCTCTTTTGGAGTTAAAGATTATTTTGTGATAGGAATTAGTCGAAGGATGATACTATACATGTCAATTATATTTTTGCCCTCTTATTCTATGAATAAATTAATTCATAAACATTAGGGAATGTATCTTCAAACCCAAAAATGTGGTATCCTAATACCTTATGTTTTGATGAACTAGTGATATTTTAAATCATCATAGATTGATGCCTTTGAGGCCCTAAATTTTACACTTGTTTGTGATTGATGATCTCAATCACTCTATTTAAGTATTTACATTTTTCCTCCAATTATGTGTCTATAATTTCCACCAATGTTCTCCTATTTGAAACCCTAATTTGGAGGTGAATTTTTATTTCCCATTACCTATTATTAAGTCTAAATTTTATTAACCCTATTTCCAAAGTGGGTTTTCCAAAAAGGTATTATTTTTTAAACATTTTACTTTCAAAGAAAAATTTCAAATTGCGAGGATACAATTTATTGAAGTAGGGGAGAATATAACACTCTGAGATATCTATAACATCCTAGGTAAATGAAGAGTATGACATATTAATTTGTGAATTAAATAATAATTTTACATTAAAAGGTGTGTTATGTTCGATGAAGTACCTGATACACAATAATGGGTTTCTTTGAAATTTTATGTAAAAAATAATGTTGAGTCATACTAAAAAATAATAGTATAATATTATTTTAAATGTTAGTTAACTCCTCGCCATTGTAATGGTGGGAATTAATGAAACTAACTATAATATTAGTATTCATTCTTGTTAAAAGTTTCTACATTATTTCATTAAATATTTAGTGGCATAAAATAAGAATGAATCTGGTATTATGCATAAGTACTCTGATTTTCAATAAAAGGTGGGTATACCCCCTTTTAATGGAGAACCTTTTCAAATCTAGTTTTTTTTAACTTTTATAGGTTCTATTTGACAAAATTAAATTATTATTTAGAATCAAGACATCAAAATTTACATTGGCTAAATTTTTGTCACTTCTTTGATAAAATTCATTTTTAATTTATAGGGAAAATACTATATTTTAATTCAAAATTACCTTTTATTATAATCTATTTATATGGTCAAATTATCATTTTAATTGTTTTTAATGTGTAATTAAATTATATTTTTACCATTTAAATCAATTTTGGTCATTGGAAGTAATTTTACTTTGAAATTGGACATAAACACATGTTGATCTTTAGATAGTTGTTATTTCATAGAAACACGAAATTTGTTTGGAAAATAGAAAATAAATCTAAATTAAATAATCCAACTTCTATGTTTTGAATTTTGTAAAATATAAATCATTTTTTAATTCGAATATCAAATATATCTTCAATTGAATTTTTTGTATTTTTCTGAAAACATTAAATTTTTGATGAATAGTGATAAACACTACATTATTGTTTAATCTGAAGTTTTATTTAAATTATTATTTACATTATTTATGTTTTATTTTAGGGAAAAATAGATACATAATACCTTTATATGTTCAATTTAATTCATTAGAGTAAATTTATAATAAAGTTAGATATATAAAATTTTAATTGATCTTTTTTCCATCTTTTACCCATCTTTTAGAAGCATCTCCATATTTGCATAAAACAAAATATTATCACTTCTGTGAATTAAATTTCGAAAATACAAGGGATGTGGTTGATATTAGTAAGTAAAATTTGGTTTAATCAGATGAAAATAATTATTTGGGAATTGTAACATTGGACTTTTTTTTACCGTGGTTAAATGTAAATAGGGTAATTCAAGGTAATAAAAATATTATAATAATATAAAATTACCATAACACTGGTCTTAACCTTATTGGATGAGTAATGGTCATCCATTGGAATCCTTGGGTGTATTTCGGATCCCCATGAGGCCAATCGAGAGTGATAATGGCACTTTATATTAAGTAATTTAATGTGAAGAAAGAAATGACATAAACATATATCTTTTAGTAAACAAATTGTTAAATGATATTTTATAAGCTAACATTTCAAAATAAATATGTCTTAGAAAAATAAAATGATTTACTACATAATGGTATTTTATTTATAATTTTAAGACAATAAATAATTAAATTTATTTATGATACAATGATGATGCAATAATTACCTATTTAATGAAAAATTAAAATAATTGATATTATAAATATCCCAAAAAAATTATTTGGAGACTTTTGATGAATTCCAATAATTTTCAAGCTTAATAGGACAATTTTAGGGTTAATTAAAGGAATTTTTTTTGAGTAATAATGTTGTTATGAATTTAACAAAAATAAAATACCAAATAGTGTCAAAATTGACATAAATGTGTTTTTGAAAAAAATATTATTTTATTAATTGATATAATTTTCATAAAAATCTACAGTTTGGAAAAATGACTTAGATAAGGATATATATATATTAATAATGAACCACTTGGGTTTCTCTTGGATTGTTATAGTATGTTTATTAACCATATAGTGTAAGAATACAAAAAGACACTGTAAAAGTTAAATAATTTAACTAAGAGTTAAATCTAAAAGAAAAGGTTAAAATATTAACCTAAACTATTCGAAAACCTATTAGTTTAGTTTATTTCTACCCATAAACACATAAGGCTTGAAATTAATTCATTTGGTACCATTATTAACTGAAAACCATAATCTAATATAAAAAATTCAATGTTTCCTAAAGAGACCCTCCTCCCCCTTATAAAAACACTCAACTCAAACTCATTACTCAATCCCATTAGATTATCTATCCTCTTTCCAAAAAAGATCAAAATATCCCTCCCTCAAACTAAGAAGCCTTACCATAGTCATAATTCACTTCAATAAATCCTTTTGGATCAAACCAAAGATAGTTACCCAATTTTAAGGAGATTAAAGAACGGACGGGTCCAGTCGGACACATGGTAAGGGTTAATTCCTCAATCACATTATTATCTGAGATTATTAATGAGTAAGTATTCACTGGGAAATATTTATCATCAATTTCCATATTTCATAAAAATTTCAATAGGAATATTTTATGGTTTAATGGAAGGGAATATTTAACGAGATCATCATTTTAAATTGTTTAAATATTTATTCATCTAAATCAATCTCAATAATATCTATGTTTTCAAAATTGTTTTTATGGGTTTATTTATATAGACATTAATATTTTTATAATTTTAATTCATTTCAAAATATTCAAAATTTTATGGGAAACATTAATTAAAAAAATGTTTTTAAATGTCTTCTTTTCTAAACTGTGTAACTTTTAAATTTTTTTATGAAAAAGAGATATTTCTATCAAAGAGTTTTACATATAATTTTCATCTATGTCATCATTATTTGAAATATTTTAAATTGGTTTGAATTTGATTTGTTTTGATACAAATATCGAATATTGTATGAAAGGTTTTGTGATATGTTTTCCTGTGGATTTTTTATTTTTATAAAAATCAAGGTTTATGGATAAAGTATTGACATTTTGTATGCTAGTTTTAATACGAATGTTTATGTTATGTTTAAACCATATCATATAAGGAATTCATTGGACTTAGTATGTGACGGTTGTAGCCTATTATAGCTCCTTGAAGAATTGTTAGGACTCATAAGACAAAGTTCTGTCTTGGAACATGGCCTTGACAAAATATTATTTGTAGTAATGGAACAAGGCCTTGACTATGTGGTTATGATGTCTGGTATTATGAATTCCATCATTATGCAATTTATTATGGATATTTCATGTTATTATTTGACTAGTATAATATCCATGTTAATAAGTAAATGGAATTATTTGATTTACCATTTCCATATTATGCGGACGTTTAAATTTAAAAGGATTTTGGTTTATTCTTATACATTACCTTAAATGTTTATGCTTATTTATGAATGTTTCTGCTAAATTGGTATCCTTACTGAGCATCTCAGCTCACCCCTTTCTATGTTTTAATTTACAAAAAATTCCATGAAGTTTATTATGATTGATAAGCAAGGTTAAGATATGGAATTAATGTAGTTCTCAATGGATCGTTAATGTTGGGTTTTATTTCTCTAATTTGTAATGTAACGTTCGTGTATATAATCTATTTCACAAGACTGCTAAACTGATCGGTCATTCAGGACATGATTCTTTATAATCATGCCAATGTATTAAAATAATGCACCAACTCTGGGCTTCTGGTTTCATGGCATTATAGTTGGTATCAGAGGAATATTATCAATAACCATGGAAATATATTTAGATAAACACTGATTAGAGAACATTACCATAAGATTTACTTTGAGGAATAGTATAGAAAAACATTCTATAATTTTTTTAATGTAGAGATTTTTTGTATTTTCAACGAAACATATCCCTGTATGGATATGGTCAAGTAGAGGTGGCTCTGGGTGAGATGTACCTAGGAGTGAAAACTCCGATAAGGAGTTTCAGTCTTGACCTGGGGTATCCTAGTACATGAAAATGGGTCTTATAGCATTATTGGTTATGACACTCTCATGGAATATGATTTGGATAATTCACATTTTCTTTACAAGTCATTGTGAAGGATTTAGAAGTAAATAATTCAACAAAAGTAAATTTTATGTTTATAGATTATATAAATAATATATTCAATTAACATTAGGTATTTTAAAAGTTTGGAATTATGTATTGTGATTCATAAACTAATCTAGTGTATGAAATTGTTTAAAAATGCCACCTAGTACAAGGAATGATTTTTCCAGAAATACTCATGATCAAAATATTAAGAAGGATCATATCTTTAATGGTATTAAGTCATAATTTAAAATGGTAATAGTCTCCCATTTATTTTCATCATATGAAGAAATAATATCATGTGTTAATAAGACATGTAAAGAATTCTCTATGTCTTAAGGCTTGGAAGTAACGTAATAGAATAAAAACTATGGAAGAGAGAAATATATATAAAGTTAATACGGGATAGAAGGATTTTCCCATATGTGATAACTGTGGAATGAATCACTATGGTAAATAATTGAAGGGATTGGGAGTTTGTTATAAGTGTGGAGAAAAAGGACACCAACTTTGTGATTGCAAGGGTAAGAAAATGGTTTCAAATGTAAAATGAATCATCTGGAAGAAGTTGGAACTATACCAAAATTAATGTACCAGTCATAAAAGTATACAAAAAATGATTCTATTGGATAATAATGATGTTATGATACTACCACAGATGGAGAAGAATGACTAATGTTCTTATGTTTTTATTAAATAATTATGTCATTTCAGTTTTGTATCGATGATGTACCAGTTTTATGAATTATGGAAATGAATTAGGATTGTACTGTAAAGAACTGTAAATTTCAAGGAATTTTTTTTCTTTGGAATTTTACAAGAACACAGTTTCTGATGGCACCTGATTATGAGGCCCGGTGTGCCCAGAATCATTTTCCGATGTTTGGCTCGGGTACGTTCAGTGAACGGACGAGCGGGTTTTTCTAACTTTTGAACCGGTGCTCGGAATTGAATTCCAAGGGAACCAATGGAATTGCAGCACTGGTAAATGCTTAAAAACACCTCTTCCGGAGTTGCATTTGCTTGGGTGTGGTTTTTAATTTTTGGGCTTTATGTTAAGAAATAAAATAATGTGGTACGACAACCTTTATTTTATTTCACATAAATCCGCTTAAAGCCACTTAAAGCTGCTTGAGCTGAGTTGAAGCAGATATGGTAAAATTCAAAATATCCTACCCTCTTGGTAGGATATTTTTGAGGTGGGGCCCGCACGAGCCCCACCATTTCTTTCCACTAAGTAACGCACCCGCGAAAACCCTTTTTAAATGAATGTCAACTGGGGCGTTTCTTATACTTTTAAACCCTCCTATTAAATTGGGAAGTTAAGTTATACCATTAATTCATCAAATTAATGGTTCATTACTTAACTTAGAATTTTTCATTTGTTGGAATATAATAAAATAATACCAACACTTTTCTTCTTATGTGTTGTTCGTTGAGAGGTTTTGACAGAAACCTTATGTCCTTCATCCTCCTTCGCGAAGAAAGCGAAAAACGCGAAGAACGCGAAGAACACGAAGAATGCGAAGAACGCGAAGAATGCGATGAACGCCGGACTTCGATGAAAGGCAACGAAGAACACTGAGACCTCGAAGATTGACGATGCGACACCATGTACCGCGACGCTGATGATTCTTCTTCTGTGACGTTCTTCTGCGACGTTCCTTCATCCGCGACAAATCTTCGATCATCCGTTGAGGTAATAGATTGCGGTCCTTTAAAATCCTTTGTGGTTTTTATCCTGGACATGGATTTAATTAAATCCATGTGTTTCTTTAACCCTCGGAGATCGTCGACGCGACGCCCTTCCACGACGAAGCGACACCCTTCCACAACGCGACGCCCTTCCACGTCGTGACGATCACCTCCTACCGCGATGATCAATTCCACGTAGAACGACCGTCCGACGAATTCTACGAGGTAGGGATTTTATTTGAAAATAATATTTTTTTTCCGTAGTGATTTCCATATAAAACAAAGAGCCCGGGATCAAAGTGCAATTTTAAATTATTAAAATTGTATCTTGTTATGTTTTCATGTGTTGATCATTATATTCCCGTTTGATATCACCTAACGCGGAGGGTGTGGGACAAACAAACACGGCCCGACAACCCTCTGTAGTTCTTCGTTGATGTGCGACGACAGCCGACCGGACCCGCGGCCGCACGGGTCCGGTGACACACGGGACGAGGAAAAGCCGCGTCCGCTGACCAAGCGCGGCCCCACGCTGGGCCGTGACACCTCATCCCATGGGGGCAGCGCGCCCCACGGTTCATCCGCTCGACTGCTCGGGCGAGCCGAGCCGGGCCGACCTATCGGGCCGGGTCGCGCCCAGGCCGGGCCGGGCTGGACCGGGTAGCACCCAACCGGGTCGGGCCGGGTCGGCTGGGCCCAGACCCCCCCGTTTCCGGGCCTTTTTGGTCTTTTTCTCATAACATGAGCTACGGGCCTCCGAACGATGCTCCGTTAGGGGCGATGCGATCCTTGGATCGACACGGTCGTTTCGGTATATCACACTTAAGGTTTTAAAATAATTTGGGTTCGGCCGGTTTGGTTCGTACATGAAACCGACCGGGCCCTTGGAGCGGAAACACTCATATCTTGAGCATCAGACGTCCGTTTGACGTGACATCGACTTTGTTGTTTTCCTTCTTTTGGATTACTCCTCCTGAGGTTTGGACGCAGGTGGAGTACGGTCGGGTTGGGTTTTCCATAAAAACCAACCGAGCCCTTGGGATGAAAAAACCAATAACTCTCAGACCGGGCGTCTGATTGACGCACCGTCTGCGACGTTGAGTTCCTGTTGACGATACAGATCTTCTAGATATATCAACTCTGGACTATGTGTCAGTTGATGTATCAGCCTCTTAGCTCATGGAGGGGACCCTCCCGAACGAGCTTGCTATGTGCGGGAACCCTAGAGCTGGTTGTGACTTCTACTGTGACGACGACGACTGTACAAAGATCCTCAGAGGATTCGACGGCGACGACTACAGCACTCAGCGATCCTTTGTGGGTCAGTGGTACCGATCCTGTGTGGGTCCGATCCTGTGTGGGTCAGTGCTCAGCGGTCCTGTGTGGGCCAGTGCCTACAGGTCTTGTGTGGGCCCGATCCTGTGTGGGTCTTTGCAGGGGTTAGTTACCTATCGATCCTTTGTGGGTCAGATCCTTTGTGGGTCATTGTGGGGGTTAGTACCTATTGATCATTTGTGGGTCTGACAACTTAGATTGATCAGTGATCATCTCTTTCGTCATTCGAAGAAGTATACCTGTGTGAGCTGAAATCATGTTTTGCTTTCCTTTGTGGATTGTGTTGAGCTATCCTGTGTGGATTGACGTTTGCTTTCCTTTGTGGATTGTGTTGTGCTATCCTGTGTGGATTTACGTTTTTCTTTCCTGTGAGGACTGGGTTGTACTTGGGCTCGGATGTTGGAGCCGAACGGAAATTGATGACTTAGGTATATGTATGGGAATATACCTAAGAAGTGTCGGATGTTACATCGTGATTGTATCTTTCCTTTGTGGAATATCCTTTGTGGATTCTGGGAGACCTTCAGAGGTCTCGGGGTCCCTACTGAGTAGCTTATACTCACCCCTGCATGGGCTATTCCCGCACTACGTTGTTTTGGTTGCAGACGACAGACAACACTGATCGTGGTAGAGGATTGCGGAGCAGGAAGGTACCTGGAGGTGGACCACTGGGTGGGACGTACTCGGAGCGGTCGGCTGGACCCGAGGAGCAGTGGAGGCTTTCTGTACCCACCCTTTAGGTGGGATTTCTAGAGTACGGCTCGACGCTATGGCTTTTTCTTTCAGTTGCCATTTTTCCCCTTTCAGTTGTACTTTATAGTTGGGCTTGTATTTCCGGCCCCCTTTGCTTTTCCGCATTTACTGTTGTACCAGTTTTTATATAGTGTTTACTTATTCATCTTTCTTACTCTGTGGTTCTTGTTTACTTTACAAATGAAATTCCTTCCCTTTTTACCGAGATTTATGCCTTGGTGCTAGTCGCCATCCCCTGGCCTATGGAAGGCGGGCTTGGGGTAGTCACGACACGAGCCCCATGGACGGTTTGTGTCAAATTGGTATCAGAGGATTTCGGTTCTACCACAGAACTTTGGACTCTGATATTTTTCTATGTGAAGCAATAGTGTTAAGCGTATTGGGTGTGGTTATCAGTCCAGGGAGTCCAGTGTTGGTGCGGTGGCCGACGTATCCGTACACGAGGACCCTGACTTCTGATTTCTGACATAATGCATGAAAACATTGATTGCATGTGTGTTTCAAGTTTTCATTGTGATTACTTTATGTCATCTCACCAGGTATATTGTTTGATCATGGTGCACCTGTTTCCTTTTCAGGATGGCCCCACGACGGCAGCCAGCTAGGGTTTCGAGAGTTGAGCGTATCGAAAACCCGCCGAGCGACTATGCCTCGGTACATGGCCCTTTGACAGTTGAGGCACCAGCGGTACCTTTACCCGCCGATCCACCGATGCTTCCAGCCCTAGCTACTGACGATGCACGTCGTCTCAGTGCACTGCATGAGTTCCAGCACCTGCGACCACCCAGGTTCTGAGGGGAGATGGACCCCCAAGAAGTCGAGGACTGGATGGAGGCAGTTGTATGAGTTTTCAGGCTAGTGAGGACACCAGCAGACCTCATGGTGATCCTCGCAGCGAGCCTACTGCACGCCGTAGCGGGCCGATGGTGGAGCTTGATGCTCCAGGTGCACGATGAGGCATCTATTCTCTAGACGGACTTTGAGAGCCTCTTCCACACGGAGTTCGTCCCAACCACCCTCCGTGCGGTGCACATCCAGGAGCTTCTTCAGCTGCGGAAGTGCAGCTTGACAGTCGCTCAGTACTCGGTGAGATTTATCGATCTCTCTCGCTACTCGACAGACATGGTACGAGACCCGTTCTTCCGGGACCGGACCATTGAGCAGGGTTTCAGACACGAGATCAGGGCATCACTGATCTCCCTCAGCATCCCGACTCAGGCAGGAGTACTGGAGTGAGCCCTTTTGATCGAGAACTTTCTTGCTGAGACTCTCCAGCGGCGAGACCTACCGCGGGGCGGCACATAGCAGAGTCTACTACGGCAAGCAGTCGACATATGACTCAGGGGTCCAGGCAGACTAGACCCTCACGCAGACGACCTCAGGACACTGGCTCAGCAGTGCGGGGCACACAGCGTAGAGCCAGTCTTTCGAGAGGCAGGCAGTGCAACACATGCGACGAATAGGGTCCCATGGATCGTGACTGCCCGACCCACCGTGCCGAGGAGTAGCAGACAGTTGAGGGGCCACCCAGGCAGAGGCAGAGGGTCGACCGTGGAGGTCCGCAGGGAGGAGGCAGATGAGGCAGAGGAGCTAGCCGAGCAGCAGGTGGTGGGCGACGCTTTGAGGCTCTACCACCACCACCACCAGGAGGTCCACCCAGGCCACAGGGAGCTGGCGGGCAGAGACAGGAACATCTCCAGGAAGCGGAGGCCAATGACCACGGCGCACCCGAGATGATTTGAGGTACGCTCTTTGTTTATTCCACCCTTCCTGATGTTCTTATAGACACGAGAGAAAGTCACTCTTTCATAGCCACTGCCCTTGTTTGGAGCTCGAAGATTCCGACAGAGACGTTGGCTCGATCCTTACTGCTAGAGACTCCTACGGGAGCAGACTCGACGATTACGCACTGGTGTCAGCAGTGTGAGCTTACTCTATGAGGCGAGAGCTTTGGATGAGATCTTCTTGTAGCAGCGTCGAGGCCTTACGGCGTCATCCTAGTCATGGATTGGTTATCTACAGTCCATGCACAAATTGACTGTATTAGGTGCAAGGTGCGATGTGTACGCACCGACGAGAGCAGGTTCACCTTCATCGGTGAGAAGGGAGCCTTCACAGCACAGGATGGACTTCCACAGAGGAGAGGACAACCCATCAATCATTAGTTGGCTACCCTAATCCTTGGAGCAGTTGACGTGAGGAGTCCTAGTTTTCCTATAGTGGTGGATCAGTATGCAGACGTCTTTCCCGACGACGTTCCAGGGCTACCTCCTTGTAGAGAGGTAGACTTTTATATTGACCTGTACCCCGAGACAGCCCCGATATTGACTCTAGCATATCGGATGGCCCCCTCTGAGCTTCGAGGGCTACGTTTACAGTTGGAGGACTTGCAGGGCAAGGGATTCATCCGACCCAGTGTTTCACCCTAGGATTCCCCGATATTGTTCACCGAGAAGGCGGACGGGAGCTTGCGACTGTGTGTCGACTATCGTCGCTTGAACCAAGTGACAGTGAGGAACAAGTATCCACTACCGAGGATTGATGACCTCTTCGATCAGCTCAAGGGAGCATGGTGGTTCTCGAAGATAGACCTCAGGTCAGGCTATCATCAACTCAGAGTTCGAGACGAGGACGTGTAGAAGACAACCTTCAGATGTCGGTATGGCCACTATGAGTTTTTGGTTATGCCATTCGGCGTAGCCAATGCATCAGCAGTGTTCATGGGCCTCATGAACAGGATCATTTAGCCATAACTCGATCGATTTGTCGTAGTATTCATCGACGACATTTTGATATACTCGACGACTGAGGAGTAGCACGCCTACCACTTACGGGTTGTACTAGACACACTCCGAGAGCACCAGCTTTATGGTAAGATCTCAAAGTGCCAGTTCTGGATGCGTGAGGTCCACTTCTTGGGACACGTCATCTCTGATGCAGGAGTTGCATTGGATCTCGTGATGATCAAGGCAGTGCTATCTTGGGATCCACCCAGGAGCGTGATAGAGGTGCGGAGTTTCTTGGGAATAGATGGATACTATCGGAGATTTGTGCAAGACTTATCTAGAGTTGAAGCACCACTCTCAGCTTTGATGAAGAAGGGGAAACCCTTTGTGTGGTTAGTCAGATGTCAGCAGAGCTTCCAGGAGCTAAGAAAGAGATTGACCAGCGCACCTATCTTGAGGTTTCCTGAGGAGGGAGTAGGGTACATAGTCTACTGCGATGCATCAGGGACTGGACTCAGATGTGTCCTGATGCAAGAGCGGACTGTGATCGCCTATGGATCACGTCAGTTGAGGCCTCTTGAGCAGAACTACACTACCCATGACCTGGAGTTAGCAGTGGAGGTTTTCTCTCTGAAGACATGGCGACACTATCTGATGGGAGAGCGCCTTACAGTCCTTTCTGACCATGAGAGTCCCAGGTACATCTTCTCTCAGAAGGACCAGAACCTGAGATAGTGGCGATGGCTCGAGTTCCTCCAGGACTATGACTTTACGATAGTATAAACTCCTGGGAAGGGGAACGTGGTAGCCAATGCTCTCAGCAGGAGGACGGGCATTCAGCTACTTGAGGAGGCGACAGAGCAGCCAGCCGCTTTACAAATATCCTTCATGGATAGAGATGGAGCAGCTTTCCCTCAGTCTCTCACAGTCACCCCTCCACTACTACAACGGGTCAGAGAAGTACAGCGTGGGGATGCTGACTGTGAGACGCGGCGTGTACAGATGTCCTCAGGACACGCACCTGATGGATTCGCCTTTGTAGCAGAGCATGACATCCTTTTCAAAGGACATACATTGGCACTAGTTTTTTTACGGGAGGAGGTGCTGAGAGAGTTTCACACTTCTCATTGGCGGTACATCCTGGAGTGATGAAGATTTACTAGGACCTCAAATGACAGCACTAGTGGCCGGGCATGAAGAAGGTTGTGGCAGAGTTCGTTTCGCGATGCCTCACCTGACAACAGGTGAAGGCAGAGCATTAGGTACCAGTAGGCTTGGTACAGCCCTTGGAGGTCCCGGAGTGGAAGTGGGACGGGATATATTTGGAATTCGTGACTGGACTTCCACGAACATCCAGAGGTCACGACTCCATTTGGGTGATTGTCGACCGACACACCATGTCGGCTCACTTCTTACCCATTAGAGAGAAGGGATTAGTGGAGAGATTGGGGCGTCTCTACGTTCCGGATAGTTTACGGCTTCACGGAGGGCCATCATCTATCATCTCCGGTCGAGAAGCTCGCTTTACTTCTCGGTTTTGGAAGGGGTTGCAGGAGGCATTCGGGACGCAACTACGTCTGAGCACCGCCTTTCACCCTCAGACGGATGGTCAGACGGAGAGGACCATTCAGACTCTCGAGGACATGCTCCGCGCATGTGTTCTCGACTTTGGTCGCAGATGGGAGGACCACCTACCCGTGGTGGAGTTTTCGTGCAACAACAGCTACCACTCCACCATCGGGATGGCACCGTACAAGGCGTTGTACGTCATACCTTGCAGATCTCCTTGGTGCTGGACAGACCCTGGGGAGTCAGCACTTGTGGGCCAAGAGACGGTCCTGGCCATGACAGAGAAGGTCCAGGTCATCCAGGAGCGAATTAGGACAGCTCAGAGCCGGCATAAGTCTTATGCTGATAGGAGGCGGATGCCACTAGAGTTCGAGGATGGCGACCAGGTCTTCTTGCATGTCTTGCCTCAACCTTGATTACGGAAATTTGGCTGAGGCGGCAAGTTGCCTCCATGCTTAATCGGACCATTCCAGGTCCTCAGCAAGATTGGCGGGATGGATTATCCCCTTGCTCTACCACCTCAGTTGAACCGGGTGCACGACGTCTTCCACGTATCTCAGCTGAGGAGATACGTGCACGACCCAACGCACATCATTGACTATGGGGAGATGGACGTTGATGATGGGGTGACTTCTGCGGAGGTCCCGATGGAGATTGCGGATCGACAGGAGCGGGTCCTACGTGGATGGTCGATTCCTCTAGTGCGCATCAGATGGCTGCCCGGGAACCTCCAGGAGAGCACTTGGGAGCGGGAGGCTCAGATGCGTGCTAAGTACCCACATTGCTTTCCCTAGCTTATGATGTATCTTTATGGGGACGTAAATCCATGAGGTGGGAGTGATGTAATGTCCCGTAAATTTCAAAGAATTTTTTTTGGAATTCTACATGAACGCAGTTTCTGACGGCACCTGATTGTGAGGCCCGATGTGCCCGGAATCATTTTCCGAAGATTGGCTCGGGTACGTTCAGTGAACGGACGAGCGGGTTTTTGTAACTTTTGAACCGGTGCTCGGAATGGAATTTTGAGGGCACCGATGGAATCGCAGCGCCGGTAATTGCTTAGAAACACCTCTTTCAATGTTGCGATTGCTCAGGTGTGGTTTTTAATTTTTGGGCTTTAAGTTACGAAATAAAAAAATGTTGTACGAAAAACTTTATTTTATTTCACTTAAAGACGCTTAAATCCACTTAAAGCTGCTTAAGATGAGTTGAAGCGGATAGGGTGAAATTCAAAATATCCTACCCTCTTGGTAGGATATTTGTGAGGTGGGTCCCACACGAGCCCCACCGTTTCTTTCCGCTAAGTAACGCACCCACAAAAACCTTTTTTAAATGAAATTCAACAGGGGCGTTTCATAAACTTTTAAATGCTCCTATTAAATTGG
Organism: Viscum album; assembly: GCA_963277665.1. Taxonomy (NCBI): domain Eukaryota; kingdom Viridiplantae; phylum Streptophyta; class Magnoliopsida; order Santalales; family Viscaceae; genus Viscum; species Viscum album. The sequence goes on from OY728119.1 coordinate 1,667,653,464, forward strand.
TAAGTTACGTCATACCATTAATTCATCGAATTAATGGTTCGTTACTTAACTTAGTTTTTTTTTCATTTGTTGGCATGTAATAAAATAAAACCAACACTTTTCTTCTTAAGTGTTGTTCATTGAGAGATTTTGACAGAAACATTAAGTCCTTCATCCTCCTTCGCGAAAAACGCAAAGAACGCGAAGAATGTGAAGAACGCAAAGAGGGCGAAGAACGTCGGCCTTCGACGAAAGGCGACGAAGAACGCCGAGACCTCGGAGATCGACGACGCGACGCCAAGTACCGTGACACCGACGATTCTTCTTCCGCGGCGTTATTCTATGACGTTCCGTCATCTATGAAAAATATTCGATCATCCGTTGAGGTAAGAGATTGCGGTCTTTTAAATTCCTTTGTGGTTTTTATCCTCGACATGGATTTAATTAAATCTGGGTGTTTCTTTAACCCTCGGATATCGTCGACGCGACGCCCTTCCGCAACGACGCGACACCCTTCCACGACGCGACGCCCTTCCGCGACACGACGATCACCTCCGAACGCGATGATCAATTCCGCGTAGAACGCTCGTCCGACGAATTCGATGAGGTAGGTATTTTATTTGAAAATAATATTTTATTTTTGTAGTGGTTTCCTTCTAAAACAAAGATCCCGGGATCAAAGTGAAATTTAAATTTATTAAAATTGTATCTCGTTATGTTTTCATGTGTTGATCATTATTTTCTCGTTTGTTATCACATAACGTGGAGGGTGCGGGCCAAACAAACACGGCCCGACAACCCTCTGCAGTTCTTCGATAATGTGCGTAATGGAGGACGATGACAAAATGGGCTGCAGAGACGATTTGTTGATTCCGCAGTGAAGAACGGGACCCGGGAGGAGCTACGGCGTAGACGGAAATGGAATCGGACCACCGGAGCATCTCCGGTGGCCCGTAGAATCCACTAGCGGCCGGAGGCGGAGGCGCCACGACGCGCCGCCGGAAGGAGCCGCCACGGCGGCGGCGGCCGACCAGACCCGCGATCGCGCGGGTCCGGTGAAACACGGGACGCGGAAAAGCCGCATCCGCTGACCATGCGCGGCCCCATGCGGGGCCGCAACACCTCATCCCGCGGAGGCAGCGCGCCCCGCGGTTCCTCTGCTCGGCCTCTCGGCCGAGCCGAGACGCGCCGATCCGCCGGGCCTGGCCGGTTCACCCCCAACCGGGTCGGACCCGGTCCTGGGTCGGGTCGACCCGGTTCGGGCCGACCCGGGGGGGGGGGGGGTCGGTCCGGGACCAGACCCCATGTTTCCGGGCCTTTTGGATCTTTTGCTCATAACATGAGCTACATGCCTCTGAACGACGTGCCATCAGCGGCGATGCGATCCTTGGATCAAGACGGTCATTTAAGTATATCACACTCAAGGTTTCAGAAAACTTTGGGTTCGGCCGGGTTGGTTCGTACACGAAACCAACTGGGCCCTTGGAGGGGAAACGCTCATATCTTGAGCTTCGGACGTCTGTTTGACGTGCCGTCGACTTTGTTGTTTTCCTCTAAGTGAGACTGATCATTTGGCTTACTCCGCCCGAGGTTTGGACGTAGGTGGAGTATGGTCGGGTTCGTTTTTCCTTAAAAATCAACCGGGCCCCTCGAACGAAAACGCCAATAACTCTCAGACCGGGCGTCCGATTGACGCACCGTCTACGACGTTGAGTTCATGTTGACGATACGGAACTTTTGGATACATCAACTCTGGACTATGTGTCAGTTGATGTATCAGCCTCTCGGCTCGTGGAGCGGACCCTCCCTAAAGAGCTTGCTGTGTGCGGGAACCCTAGAGCTGGCTACCACTGCTACTGTGACGACGACGACTGTACATAGATCCTCAGTGGATTCGACAGCGACGTCTACAGCACTTAGAAATCCTTTGTGGGTCAGTACTACCGATCCTGTGTGGGCCCGATTCTGTGTGGGTCAGTGCTCAGCAGTCCTGTGTGGGCCAGCGCCTACAGGTCCTATGTGGGCCCGATCCTGTGTGGGTCTTTGCGTGGGTTAGTTACCTATTGATCCTTTGTGGGTTAGATCCTTTGTGGGTCATTGCAGGGTTTAGTACCTATTGATCCTTTGTGGGTCCGATGACTTAGATGGATCATGGATCTTCTCTATCGTCATTCAAAAAAGTATACCTGTGTGAGATGAAATCCTGTTTTTGCTTTCCTTTGTGGATTTTGTTGAGCTATCCTGTGTGGATTGACATTTTCTTTCCTTTTTGGATTGTGTTGTGCTATCCTGTGTGCATGTATGTTTTTCTTTCCTGTGTGGACTAGGTTGTAATTGGGCTCGGATGTTGGAGCCGAACGGAAATTGATGACTTAGGTATATGTATGGGCATATACCTAGGCAGTGTCGGATGTTACTTCGTGATTGTATCTTTCCTTTGTGGATTATCCTTTGTGGATTCTGGGAGACATTCGGGGGTCTCGGGGTCCCTACTGAGTAGCTTATACTCACCCATGCACGGGCTATGCCCGCACTACGTTGTGTTGGTTGCAAACGACGGACAACGCTGATCGTGGAGGAGGCTTTCGGAGAAGGATGGTACCTGGAGGTGGACCACTGGGTGGGACGTACTCAGAGCAGTCGGCTGGACCCGAGGAGCAGTGGAGGATTTCTCTACCCACCCTTCAGGTGGGATTTCCAGAGTACGGCTCGACGCTGTGGCTTTTTCTTTCAGTAGCTGTTTTCCCCTTTCAGTTGTACTTTACAGTTGGTCTTGTATTTCCGGCCCCCTTTACTTTCCGCATTTACTGTTGTACCCGTTTTTACTTAGTGTTTACTTCTTTCGCTTTCTTACTCTGTGGTGCTTGTTTAATTTACAATGGCAATGCCTTCCCTTTTTACCGGGATTTACGCCTTGGTGCTAGTTTCCAGCCCCTGACATATGGAAGGTAGGCTTGGGGTAGTCACGGCATGGGCCACGAGGATGGGTCGTGACATGTACTATAGTACTATTTCATTGTGGATTTGATATTATATGCTTCTGATACTGATGTATAGATTTTGGAATAAGATATGATTGATCTTGATTCGAAATTCTTGACTACCTTTAAACTAATTATTTGTTTTTTTATTCCATTTTTGTTGGAGTTTACCACACTTTTTGGATATAAGTAGTATATCCATTATTCTATAAGGAATAAGGGATAATGAAAGTAATCGATATGATTTTATGGTAATTATTGGAGTTACCATGTTTTAAAAGAATACATGATGAAGGTATTCACATGTTATTACAAAAAAAGATATACATTGTGTTTACCTTCTTTATAAATTTTGAACTGTTATTTTGGATAGAAGTATTTTGGATAATTCTAATGGTTGTAATGTATTTAGTTAGAACTTGGATATTATTTTTTTGGTTAAATAATTTTTTATGATTATTTTTGGATTGTTATAAAAATCATAACCTAGAGGTCAGGTGACAACCCATCGTGACCGGCAAGGCCACGAGACATGAACACACAACTGAAGGGAACCAAGGGTGCATCAACTACCACTGGCCTATTTGATGTCAAGTTTTTTGTAATTTAGTATTCTTTAAATAGTATAAAAAATGAATTTTAAAAGTCATTATTCTTGGAACTCTATATGATTAGGATAAATAGAATATTTTTGAATTATATTATCTTCTGGAGTCAAAGATGAGTTTTTAATAGGAATTAGTTGAAGGATGAAACTATAATTGTCATGTATATTTTTCCCCTCTTATTCAATGAAGAAATTAATTCATAAACATTAGGGAAGGTATCTTTAAACAAAAAAAAATATGTTTCCCTAATACATTATGTTTTGTTGAACCAATATTATTTTGAATCATCTAACATTGATGTATTTGAGGCCGTAAATTTTACACTTGTTTGTGATTAATGATCTCAATCACTACCTATAAATATTTACGTTTTCCTCCAATTATGTGTCTATAATTATCACCAATGTTCTCATTTTCGAAACCCTAATTTGGTGGAAACTTTTTCATTTCCATTTACATTTTATGAAGACTAAATTTTATTTACTCTGTTTTCAATGTGGGTTCTCCACAAATGTATTTTTTATTTTAAACATATTATTTTCAAAGAAAATTCTCAAATTGGGAGGATGAAATTTATTGAAGGAGGGGAGAATGTAACACCCCGAGAATTATGTATCATCCCAGGTAAATAAAGATTAATACATTTTACTTGGAGAATTAAATATTAATTTTACTTTAAAGGGGATGTTATGTTTGATGGCGTACCAGATACACAATAACAGGTTTCTTTGAAAACTTATGTAATACATAATGTTGAGTCATACTGGAAAATAATCATATAATATTATTTTAAATGGAAATTCATTACTATCCATTGTAATGGTACGAATGAATGAAACCAAAAACAATGTGATTATACATTTTTGTGAAATGTTTCTACATTTCTCCAATAAAATATTATAGGCTTAAGATAAGAAAGAATCTGATTTTAAGCATAAATGCTCTAATATTCATTAAAAGGTAGATATACCGCCTTTGAATGGTGAACCCTCTTCCAATATAGTTATTTCACTTTTATATGTTCTTTTTGAAAAAATAAAATTCTTCTTTAGAATCATGAAATCAAAATTTACTTTGGGTTATTTTTTGGTGTATTTCTGATAAAATTCATTTTTAATGAATAGTGAAAAATACAATATTTTAATTCAAAGCTGCGTTTTAATCTAATATATTTATAGGGATAGATTTTCTTTTTAGATGGTGTTATAGTTTAATACGATTATATTTTCACCATTTAAATCAATGTTGGTCATTGTATGTAATTTCACTTTGAAATTGGACAGGAACAAGTGTCGATATTTTGATAGTTATTGTTTCTTAAAAACACGCTATTTGTTTTGACAACGGGAATTAAGTTTAAATTAATTAATCCAAATTCTATGATTTTAATTTGAAAAAACAGAAATCAATTTTGAATTTGTAATATCAAATATATCTTAGGTTGATTTTTTTGGAAATTTTTTAAAACATTGAATATGTGAGGAATAATGAAAAACACTACGTTATTCTTTAAACCGAATTTCTATTTAAATAATTATTTATTTTATGTCAAAGTTTATACATAATTCCTATATATGTTCAATGTAATTAATTGGAGTCATTTTATATTATGTTTATAAATATATAAATTTTATTGATCTTTTTACTGTCTTTTACCCACCTCCTAAGAACATTTGCAAATTTGCATAAAAAATAATATTATCGCTTCTGTGAATTGAATTTAAAAACTGCGAGAGACGCGGTTTATATTAGTAATTAAAATTTCATTCAATAAGATGAATATAATTTTTGTTGAATAGTAACTTTTGACTTTTATTTACCATGGTTAAAGGTAAATAGGGTAATTCAAGGTAATAATATTATTAAAATAATATACAATTATCTTCACACTTTTACCAACATTATTAGATGTGTCATGGAATACCATGTTCAACCTCGGGTCTATTTTGGAACCCCATGAAGCCACTTGAGAGTGATAATTTCACTTTATATTAATTAATTTAAAGTAAAGACAAAAATGACAAAAAGACATAACTTTTAGTAAACCAATTTTTACACGGGGTTGTATAAGTGACAATTTAGACAATAAATATTCATTATAAATAAAAAAATATTTCCAACATTATTGTATTTTATTTATAATTTTTAGACAATAAATAATAAAATTTATTTAGACACAACGATGATCAAGTAAACACAATATTAATGAAAAATTCTAATAATCGATTTTATAAATATCCCAATAAATTTATTTTGAGACATTTGATGAATTCAAATAATTATATAGGATACTATGACATGTTAGAGTTTATTAAATGAATTTCTTTCGAATTAATAATGCTTTTATAAATTTAACAAAAACAAAATACCAAATAGTGTCAAAATTGACATAAAAGAGTTGTTAAAACAACTATTATATTATTAATTGATATAACACTCCTAAAAATCTAATGTTCCGCCAAATGACTTAGATAAGGTTATATATATTAATAATGAGCCAATTGGGGATCCCTTGCCTTGTTATAGTAAGTTTATTAACCATATAGTGTAAAAATACAAATAGACACGGTAAAAGTTAATCTATTTACCTAAGAGTTAAATTTAAACAATAAGGTTAAAATGTTAACATAAACTTCTCTACAAACTATTAGATTAGAGTATTTCGACCCATAACCACATAAGGCTTTATATAAATTCATTTGGATCCATTATAAACCAAGAATTATTATATAATAAAATAATATTTTCATTGTTTCCTAAAAAGCCCCTCCTCCACCTTATAAAAAGCCCTCACATCTAACTCATTACTCACACCACTCAAGCCCCTTGGCTCATCCAATCGCTGCCCAAATAAGTTCTCAAGATACCTCCCTTACACAAAGAAGCCTTACCTGAGGCAAAAGGTACTACAAATAATCGTTTTTATCAAACCAAAGAGAGTTACCCAATTTTATTGAGATTAAAGAATGAACGTGTCAAGTCAGATACAAGTTAAGGGTTAATTAATCAATCTCATTATTATCCGATATTGTTTATGAGTAAGTATTTACTGGGAAATATTTATTATCAATTTCTATATTTCATAACAAAAATTGAAAAGGATTCTTTTAAGGTTTTTTTGAAGGGAATATTTTACTAGATCAACACTTTAAATGGTTCCAATATTTACTCATCTAAATCATTCTCATTAATATCAATGTTTTCAAAATGGGGTTTTAAGGATTTGATTATATAGACATGAATATTTTTAAATTTTAAATTTCTTTCAAACGTTTTGAAGTTGTATGGGACACATTGATTAAAAATGTCTTAAAATGTATTCTTTTATAAATTGTCAAACTTTTATATATTGTCATGAAAAATTGATATTTCTCTCAGAGAGTTTTAAAAATACTTTTTATTGATATCAACATCCATTGCTGGATTTTGATCTTTTATGAAGTTGATTTATTATGATACAAATATTCCACATTGAATGAATTTTTTTTTGATATGTTTGATTGTGGATGTGTTATTTTTATACCATTCATGGTTTATGGATAATGTATTGACATTTTTTTATATTTTTAAATCCAATGTTTATGTCATGTTTAATCCTTTTCATATGAAGAATTCATTGGACTTAGTTTGTGATGGCTGGATCCTGCTATAGCTCCTCTATGCATCAGTGGGTCTCATGAGACAAATCAGTGTCTTTGGACAAGGCATTGAATAAAATCTTATTTGTAGGTTTTCCACAAATCCTTGAATAAGTGGTTATGATGTCTGGCATTATGTGTTCCATCATTATGAAATTGACTATGGATATTGCATCTGATTATTCCACTAGAAGAATATCCATTTGAATAAGTATATGGTATTATTTGATTTACCTTTTCCATATTATGTTGAAGTTTATGTCCAAAATGATTTTGTTTTAGTCTTATACATTAACCAAAATGTTTATGCTTATTTATGAAAGTTTAAACTATATTTTTATCATTACTTACCATCAGATCTCACCCCTTTCTATGTCTAAATTTTCCCAAGATTCCAAGAAGTGTATTATGATTGATAAGGTGGGTTATGCTAGGGGATTAATAGCATTCTCAAAGGATCATTTATGTTGTGTTTTATTTTTTAATTTGTAATGTAACGTTCATGTTTTTAATTTATTTTGAAGACTTCTAAACTTATCGGTCTTTCAAGACTTTATTCTTTGTAATCATCCCAGTGTATTAAAATAATTCACCGACTCTGGGATTCTGGGGTCGGTTCTTTACATAATAGATGGAAATTGAAGAATAATGCATCAAACATCAATATAATGAAGAATAAAATTTGATAATATTATATATTATATTTATTTTATATTTTATTAATATATATTTATAAAATCATTAATTTATTAAAGGAATATATAGAGATTTATGATTATTGTTTTTCAAGGTAAGTCTCACTTGCTGCTATCTACTTCAAAAGGCCATATTTGTTCGCTATTTTTTTGAAATGTAGAGGTAGAAATTGTGAGGAATTTATTTTCTAGTTAGGGTCCATCCAAAGCTGAAAAAAGGACCATGTTACGAATTAATAAGTTCCATATTTAGATTACCATGTTTCAAGATGTGGTCTATACTATACCTGGGTTTGTGAATGATTATGATTGGTAATCACTCATGCATTGTAGATCACCATATTCAAAAATTGAATAATTTTTTTATTCATGATTTTCTTATGATACACTCATAATAAAAAGTGATGATTATAAGAGGAACATCCTTTATTTTACTATGAAATAATTTTTCAGAATACACATCCACACATTTCTTTTTCTTACTCACAATGGTCTCAAGGCTCTCTTTATATAGAAGAAATATTTTTGATCAAATATGATGAATGAAAGAAACTCCTCAAGGACTCCATGAATTACCATGGTTATAGGTGTCATGTTTTAAACAACTGCCACCAATCCCCCACCTTCCATGGACTTATCCCATGGGGACTAAAGGAATAGGTATTGCGCATGTATAATGTGCATCCAGCATGATGGAAGTCATGGGTTAGTGAGGTAGGTTCACCAGCCACCTAAAATTATGATTGGAAATTTCATAAATTCTCCCCCTCCAACTAAAATATGATAGAATGTCTTCAAAATGTATACTATTTGGAGATAAACTAACTTTTCGACATACCCACTATGTTCTCCTTTATGTGGGTCTTCAAAAGTTTCAGATCCTATTGATCAATCACATCCCATGTCCAAAGATAGAGTCTATTTATATTCTTCTTGATATCATATTGGATCCACCTCATCAGTGAGAAATAGAAACTCTGAATCTAATGTTATTTCATGGGATCCTTCCTTTAGAATATCTTATACATGTGAAATGTTATGTTCAAGATGCTCAAAACCACATAGTTCCACTTAGAATAATGAAAATTCTTTTAAAGAGGATGAGTCTCAGCTACTCATTATACTCCACTACATCATTTTTTATTGATTATTAATATTTTTTCACCTCATCTTCATCATTGATAGTGGGTGCAGGTATATATTTTTGATCATGAATTGATCCCACGGTACATTCTCTTTGAAAAATTATATCATCGTCAATGGCCTTGATAGTCTAATTCAAGTGGAAGATAATAACTATACATCATATCACCTTCTTCTCCATCACACCCCAAATAATGTATCTGAACTCCTCATCTCCATTACCACTGAAAATATTTAGAGTGAATCTCACATATAGCTTCTACCTGATCTCCTTGGAAACACATGTAAATAAAAAACATCCAGTTACTTTTAAATGAGACTAATAGGTTTTTTACCAGACTATCACTTATGTGGAATGTAAAAATTAAGAATGACTGATGGATATATTTTGATGTGGCAGTAATAAATTTTATAATATTCCCCCCATAATTGATCATGTAGCATATCATTACTCAATATGGTTCTACCCTTCTCCACAATGGTTATTTCATCTTTTCGGAAACTCTGTTGTGTTGTGGGGTTCATGGGACTATCCATTTTTGTCGGATGAACAAACTCCCATAATGAGATCCAAATTCACAAGATGTATACTCTCCTCTATTGATTGAATGAATAAACAGAAGCTTCAATCTATTTATATTCTACAACATGGTGGGGAACATCTTGAATTAGTCTAGTACATTGTAGTTTTTCCACAAGAATAATGTCCAAACCATTTGATATGCATCATCAATAAGTATATGAATTTTTTTACCACCTAGTGGATCCACCTCCATAGGTCTTCATACATTAGAGTGCACTCTATCTAGAAACTCTGAAATCCTTAATGAAGTATTATTGAAAGATACTCTATGTTGATTTACAATAAATATGTATTTACAATGGTCAAGTTGCAAACCATTTTGTATATGGATGTACTAATTTATCTTTAGTGTAAATAAACCTCATTAACTCTTGTGTTCAAGTCTCCCAGGATTAATATTGTATTACATATCTATATCCAATGTGCAGATTTCTTCTTCACATATCATTACATGAATTTTATATAAAATACCACATATGTGTCCTTATGATAGGATGATGGATCCTTTCATTATATTCAATGCTTAATTACTGAATTTGATTCTATATCATTGTAAATAAAAAGTTACTCATGATAACAATTTAATCCATTGTCTTGGAATATTACAATCAACCTTCATGGTGATTTTTTATCTAACATTTGTCATGAGATGGATATCACACATTCCAAAAATAACATCTGAACGTCTATTTTCCAACATGTATACACTAAAGTCAACAACATGATATCTTAAGAAATAATTGTGATGTTGAGTAACCTGTTTTGATGTTTTTTAATTGAACAACAATTATGTGTCCGATAATTATAAATGAAATCAGGTTTCTTATTCATCTTTGGATAGAAGAAAAAAATCCTTCATTAACACTCACATTCTTATATCCATTTCTTCATTGATGGTTAGTACATTATCGTTTTTCTTGTTTCACCATTTTTTAGTTACACTTGGCATGTACCTCCATTACTAAGTGGTAAAACTTTTAATATGGTCTCATTTCATAAGTGGACATTTCTCTTCTCTTTCATTGGCCACTACTTTTTTCCAATTACCACCTCACTATTGTCTCCCACTCTTATATAGTAAAATATCTTGAATATGATTGTAAATAATGTAATTAAACCATGCATACTTGTGGAACAGTCACCACTTTAGCATTAACATGGAATGTTTTATTATATGCACCATGTTTCTGAGTGAGATGAAAATAATATTCCATATATCCAGAATTGTTCATAGTTTTCGGTTCAATAGATCTTCTTTGGTCAAAGTCTTACTTGCAGCCACTAATTGATTTACCATGAATTCAAACTCACTGGTGTGTTTAGATATAGATATTCCAATTTTTAGTCATATATTCTTTAACCACATTAAGAATGTGATATTTTTATGAGTGTTCTTTTATTGGTATATATTTTCGAAATTTATCCAAAGAATATATGCACTAGTCTCTTATGAAACATAGTGGTATACACTATGATCAATCCATTGGTGGGTTTATTTCATATTTAGATTATTCCACTCAACAACCTTGGTGGCATTAGGATTAAATCCAACATTTTCAATTGGGATAAAAAATCCTTAGCATCAAAGAAATCATCAATTTATGATTTCCAAAAAGGAGTAGTTCACATAAGTCAACATAATCATCCCTTCTATGGATGGTCCCTCCATTATATTTCAATTATGTAAAATATTGGTGTTGAATTTGTTAAATTGAAGCTCAAAATTGGCTTTAAAATAGTTGAAAATAGTAGAATCTACTACCGGATCACTGATATTGAAAACTAATTGTTCATGATATGACCAAAATTGTGTTAGCATAAAAGAATGAATGTTGACATGACAAAATTGAGGAGTGTTGTTATGGCTACATTAAATTCAATTGAAATGAAAATGATGCTATAAAATTACCTTCTTCATTGGAAAGTTGGTACTTTTGAACTAGAACATTGACCAAACATTGACAGGGACTAAGAATCTAATTTTGTCTCGAAATTTTATGCCTTTTATTCCATTATAATCTCCTCGACCAAAAATTTCAGAGTCATCCTTTAAAATAAGATTCCTGACAACTTCAATTTTTTTATCACTGGATTATCCCCATTGGTCACCACCATTTTATCACAAATGGTTCTAATACCATCTTTTCTGATTCACTAGTCATAAAGAAAGATTAATGGAAGGGGAAAAAATTATTTCACCAGAAAATATAGTTACAAAATTACCCAACACATTCTCTTTAATTCTCACATAAAGAGCCCTCAATTCTCTATTTGGATAGATGAGCTCTCTTTGATTGATTCTAATTAATTAATGATGCTCCCAAAGGAATCATTAAATTTACATGGTTAGAGTGTCATGTTGGACTCAACTCCAACAAATCTCCCACCTACCATTGTGGGTGGTGTTGGTGAGGTAGTTGTAATTGCCACATATAATATAGTTTGAAAAATCCAATTGATTCTTCGATATAGGTGAGATATGATGTTTGTGTCAAATAAAATCATATTTTTTGTGTTGAATTATTAATAAGTGATAAGCTAATTGGTTAATAATACATGAGACTAATGCTATTGAAAATGGGTGTTAGTCTACATAATTCAATTGTACATCATTATGAAGGAAGCAAGCTATGAAAACCTTAAACACTACTCATATTTGAAGAAATAGGAAGATGGTTTAGGCATACCATGATATACAATTTTGAAAATGCGAGGGGATTCAATTTTTTAATATAGATCCAGGGTCTTCATGTAATCATGTTCTTGGAGATTGATTAGTTCTCACCACTCAGTACTACTAAACTGAGATTATCCAACACTAGGGCTTTAATAGTGCTAGCTAAAATCATTGTTAAAGAACCCCATTGTCATCAGTTATAAAATTACACTGATAAATTCCCCCCATTTACAGGGCTTGTAAACATGTTCTAATAAAGGGGTCCCTATATCAGCACTGGTAAAAAATGTGTGGAAAAATCTATTACATTACACGCATTAGTAAAAATGCACTAATAAAGGTATATATTTCAAAAAACAAATATTAATATGTAAATATATTTATATTCATATAAGTTAAATATATATATATATATATTTATTTATGTTTTAGATACAACTAAAAATATATTCACATCTAATATATAAGATATTTAGTGAATGTGGTGTATACAATTATTTAAAAAATATTTCTAATTAACAATTTTCTAATAATTATATTTGAAATTTCATTTAACAACAATTAAAATTTAAAAAACCCCATAATATCTAAAATACATTGAAAACATTACTCCATCTACAAATGGAAATAACATTTGATCTAGGTTTTTTGGGCTATACCACATATCAAATTGAATCCTCTCAAAATCTGTACAACATAGTGTCGTGGGGGGAACTGCATGTCATGGTTTTTAATGCCAAAAAATTCCCTTCGATCATCCATAATAGAGTTTTTATTTGGGGTACACTGATTTTTTAACATATGATAGAATTTCAAAATATTCTAATTGGGTCTTTTTTCCAATTTCAATGGGGATTTATTTTATTCACATGTCTTCCATTTATATTGATATTTTTTTTATATTTTAATGTTTTTCATAATATAGTCTTATATATTATTAAATATATGTGTATTTTCTTATATTTACATATAAAAATTCACTTGTCAAATTCACATATCAATATATTACCGTGTAAATGTATTTTTCAAATATACAAATTAAATATTTATTAATAATTTTATTTAATGTAAACAATTATCTATTTTATCTGAAAAATAGAAATTAATTCATATGTATATATATAACTATAAAATTAATGCTTATATATATATATAATATCTATGTCAATAATTAACAAATATATCTGTTTTGGTATATTCTAATATATGTAAATAAGTACATATTCTAAAAATGTACATTAAATAATATCTAACTATTTATTACATTATAAAAATATACGTCTAATATTTGTATATACATATGTGCATGAATGAATAAATAGATATATATTTATATTATAGTATAGTATACGTAAATAAATATAATATATAATACATTTATAATAATATATGTATATATAGCACATACCCAAATATATTCAATAATGTATGGAAAAATAATTATATAAATATATGAATAAAAATATATATGTAAATATGTGTATCTAAATTAACTGAAATATCATTAAATATAAAACAATATAACATAATGCAGTTGTAATGGCATTCCATCTTCAAAGAAGAGGCACACAGTTCAAATTTATGTGGGTGCACATGAGAATGGAAATTCGAAAAGAATTAATAAAAGGGGTCATTGGGTGAAATGTCTTGACAAATGGGGAGGGTGGATCATTTTTAAAGAGGTTGTAGAACCACCAATAAAGGATATGAGGTTATAGTTTTCAAAATAAATTATAGTTGTACAATTATTAACAATCAGTTCATTAGAACAGTAAAAGGGGACCATTATGAGTACTAGAAAAGAACTGTTAATGTGGTCCTTGAATTTTACTATTAAAACTATCCTCTAAAAATGTTAAAAAAGAACTGATAAAGGAATGATTTACTAGCACATTTTTCAGAGATGATAATGGACACATTTATCATTTATTTTCTTTTGCTGACAAACGTATTGAGATTTTAACCATGTATCATTAGTTAGATCGTTTTAGCATTTGTAATGTCGTACAATTTCATTGTTAATGGTAATTTTTTAGTACGGATTCATTCAATGGAAAGCATGAAATATGGTAATCCATATAAAAGGAAGCCCATGCCACACTCATTAAGACCATATATACAATTTTGGACTCGTAATCCCACAGCCTACATCAACATGCATCCTATTGGCCTACCTTACAACCCACTAGACAATACAACTAACAAAATCTCAAGACCAAATGAAACATTATTGTATCCTAGAGATACAAATGATTAAATATTTTTAGAATTTTATTTATCATGGATGATGAAAGGGGAATTCCAATCAATTTTATCTTGAAAAAGGTAACTACTATCTTTTTCAAACTCTATCTATAAAATCTAGATAAAACCTCATTCTCAAGGGATTATTCCACCCTTATGGGAAGGCCTCCCTAGTCTATTTCCCAATTTTATTTTGATAAATTCATAATGTAGGCATTTATCATCATATGGTATTCTTTTTTTTATGTCTACTTCATATATTTCCTTGATAACACCAAACTATTTATTAAATTTCTGTCATATTTATCCCTTTCCCATATGGTGTTCTTCTTCACAATTATATTTGTAATATTTTTCTTCTATGTCTATCATGAAATCGTATTATTATAAGTATCAGTCAAACTTTTTTACATTGTTTCCATCTTATATGATATTCATTTACATTTTAGCAACAAAACAATAGCACTTATTCAAGGGAGGGAAGTTGTGAAATGTGTTTTATATTCATGTACCATTTATAATATTTAATTTTTTTGATTATTCTATCTATTTATTCAATGTATTGAGTGAGGTGACACACAATGAACTCCCCACTAATGATTTACTTCTTCATCATAATCATTTTTTTCCTTTCTTAATTTAAAACTTATCTCGATACTATGATTTTTGAAATAGTTAGGTGTTGTGGATGTTTATTGAAACACAATTAAGTCTCGACAACATTGTATAGAAGAGACCCCTTCTTGTTAGATGACACTTCAATGACGATATATTATAATTCCATAGAAGGAAGTTGGTTGACTGATGGAAGACATCACTCAATTCATTGAATAATATTAATAATTTTAATAATAATAAATTAAATATCAATGATAAAATGACATATCAATGTGATTCCTTATGACTATATTTTATCTGTCTAATTATATTCAATCCATTTTTCTGCATTATAGCAACTACATTGCTTCTCATTTCCATTTTTATGTTATTTTAATTTTATTATCCCATCTAATTTCTAGAATTATTTTTTATTATTCAATTATATTGAAATATAATATTAATAAATTTTATAATATATATGATATAACAAAATTTGTGAACATTTTTATTAAACAAAAGTCACCTCTCGAGAATGATTCCTAAGTCACCCCTTATTCTACCACTACATGATTATTAATTTCTAAAATTATTTATAGTCCTTCTACACGGTTAATTCCTACAAAATGTTTGTTTTATTAGACAAAATACAAGTGTTATACTTAAAATTGAATTTCCTATCTTTTCAGGATAAATGCCATGCAAGATGAATCCTTATATTAGAAATATTTTCTTAAAAAATATATGTGATATAATTTGAGAAGTAATGTATTTTTATTCTTGTTAAACAACTAAATATATTTGTATAATAAAAAATTCATTTTAATTTTTAAATTGAAAAATGCATTTTGATTTATTTTGTGTCGATTTTCCATAAAAAAATACATTTTTGGTAATATAAAAAATTCTCACTCATAATTAAATATGGCTGGATGCATAGATCAAATGTCACCAATTATCTCTATTATTAACCATATTTTTATTGAAAATATTTAGAACAATATCATTATGAATGATTTATTTTAGGTTCTATTAGGAATGTATTTTCTTTATTTAATAAGTTAATTTGAAATTAATTTTACACCGTTAAAATAAAAAACACTAAGAATTCTAAAAAAAATGTCAAAAACCATCATAATATCATCTCATCCATTTTCTCATCACTATAAGACACTTAATTGTTTTCTCAAACACATTCATTTCTAATATTACACATCTTAGTGATCTCACATGTCCATATTTAATGTTTCATTTATCTTACCTTTATTTTTTAATCATGATGTCATGTTAAAGGAAAACACCCACAACCATGATGAATAACTATTCAAATGAAATTATTATAAAGGTATGAATTCTATTTCAGAGAAATTAAAAAATCAAAATGAGTCCTATAATAATTTTCCCATATAAACAATCCAGTTTGAATCCAATGAGGGAAAATTGAATTTATATGTCTATCAAATTTCATGAATGATGCTACTGAAAAAAAAACAATAATATTTTCAAATAACATGGTATCAGAATATCACATATATATAATTACTTGAAAATCCTTATCTAAAAAAGAACTCCATGTATTTTTTATTATCCATATTATTACATGAACTATTTTATTTTAATGTAACTCTCCAATGATCAAACATTAAATTGATTGTCACATTGTATTCTATAATTAGAATCAAATCATCATAAAAACCGTTCAGTTGGGTATCTTATATTTAACATTACTTTTAAGTTTATATATGAAAAATAATAATATTTAATGGGATTAAAAAAACCATGATGGAGTCTAATCAAGATAGGGAAGTATGCAGTATCTAATACTACCATTTTAATTCAAGTCAAACTCACATTATACAAGTCCTTGATGAATTTGATATTTTATAGTTTCAGCCATTTTATTTTAAGATATTTCCATACAACACTCTATTAACTTTATCAGTTTAATTTTTCAAATCATGAAAAATATTATGAAACTCATAATCTGTTTCACTATAATACTCTATCAAAACTCTTATTAAATAAATAAATTT
This sequence comes from Viscum album, assembly GCA_963277665.1. Classification (NCBI taxonomy): domain Eukaryota; kingdom Viridiplantae; phylum Streptophyta; class Magnoliopsida; order Santalales; family Viscaceae; genus Viscum; species Viscum album. Next base: position 1,667,670,642 of record OY728119.1, read on the forward strand.
ATTCTTTGAAAACCCATGTTGTAATAGTGGGTTTTCTGGACCCAACTAAATAGTATTTTATTTATTTAAATTTCATGAATACATAGGGATATACATGTTTTACACTATCCATTATAGTATAGAATTTTATCATTCCACTATTATATGTTAATGTCCATAGATTAATTATCTTACCAAAAGGTTATAGAAGATTATAGTATATAATAATACCATTGAGATACTTGGAGAATAATCTTGATTAAATTTTCTATGGTCTATATACATCATACTAACTGAAAAATGTTGATGAAAACTATCTAGTATTGAGGGATTATATGCACTGAAAATTATTCTCAAGAAGTTCGTAGTTGGTGATGTTTTGTAGATGAGAAGAAGAAAATAACCCCTCTAATAAGAACAGTTGATGATTCAGGGGTCATTGGTTGTCCCGGTCTACCTGCATATACATTTATCTCATGATTAAAGATCATTATTAGGGTGTATGATTTGTTTCCATATATTGATTCAAGAAAAAAACCATAATATGGAAATCGTGTAGAGGTAGTCTATGTTGGGTGTGTCACTGGTGGTATGACATTATTTTAATGATAATGATATATTTTTTAACTGTTGAGTTGAGTTAGGGATATCTTAGACCTGTTCATATGGTTGGTAATACCTTTATAAATTTATTCCCATGGTAGTCGAGGGAAAATAAATCTAGTTAAAAAACAAATAATAAATCATGAAAGAATGATTTCAAAAGTGTGTGTCCTTACTTATGATAGATCACATGAAAAATATATTATATTACCTAAATATTTATTATAGGATGCTTATAGTTTCTATGACTATTCCTTGTATCATTAGTGGCCATCTTTAGTTGATATAATCCAACAATGATTTTTTAATACTATTCCCTAATATTGAGAAAAGGTACGAGAGGTTCATACATAGTACAATATTCGATATCCTTCCCTATTTAGGTGAATATACATATTTTACATGGTGGAGAACAGCTTAGGATCTGATAGTTTTCCAATCATTATAAATCACTGATAAATAAATGAATTCATTATTATTCTAGTTTTGAATAATTTTGTTTATTTTAATTATGAATTGTTCTTAAAAGTTTTTTAGTAATTACAAAATATAATATTATACCAATGAATATTATTTTAATATTCATGGTTCATTTTATATTAGTAGGAATTTTGAGTCGATTTATTGACATGGGTTTAAAATTCAATATATTAAATTTATATTAAAAGGTTGTGGTAATATATATATATATATATATATATATATATTTATATATGCATTATTTATGATTTACATAGTTTTTCATAATTATTTATTTATTTTTAAATTATTGTATCTAAAATAAATGGGGCCCAATATTTTTTCGATCATTATCGATCAACAATATTGAAATAAATTCATAATTATTTGATTTTTAAAAAAAATTGAATTTTTATATATAATTTATTTACATGTGTTTATGTAAATACAAGGAATAATATTATAGTAAGGAATATTATCTTAGAATTCATGGTTTTTTAATATTATTATGGATTTAGATTGAATTTAATGGCTTGGGTTTATCACATAATGTATATAATATAAATTACAAAAATGTTGTAAAATGTATATAATATTTATGGCATGGTTAGTTCGTCATAATTTTTTATTTATGTCTAATTTAGTGGAAATTAAAAAAACATGCTTCAGGGATCCCTTTCTGGGTATTTGAAGTATCCACTATAAATAGAAATGGATAAGATCAATCATATATATATTCTTTCATTTGTATGAGAGCTTATTTGTCCTACAACATTAAGGATAGATAATGTCTCCCACAAAATGAATGATGTCCGATAACCTACACATATTGAAGTCTCTGTGTTATGGTGATCAAAATGATGTAGAAGAGATTTTCAAATATATGCGATACCACCTAGAAATTTTGACTTTCAAGTGGATTCTAGAAGTGTCTGTGGATGATTTATAAGGTTTCGATAACATATAAACTGAGAAACGGTCACCAATGTTGAGTGATAGATGAGAATGATCCAATTAGAATGAGGTATTTTATTGGTTTTATTCTATATGTTTTGTTTAATTCATGTGAGATCATATGAAAGTACAAGGACTCAAATTGCTGGAGATGAGAAGTACCATCACTCCGATGATAATGAATTTTAAATACCCAACCCACTCGATTATACTACACTGCATGATACTATCAGTTGGTATCCAAATAGAGCTTATAGAGTTTTTAAGACAATAAAATAATTTTCCCATACAATTACGTAAAGGATTTGAAATTAATATCAATGGATCTAACAGCTCTATGACGCAATTTTTTATGGCCATGTTACAACCATCTGAAAAAATTATGGAAGAAAATAGTTTTTTTAGATATTAAAATTTTTACCTTAAAAATTATGATGAACATGAAACACACACACACACACACACACACACACACACATATATATATGATTTTTTAATTGTGATTAATATTGGTAACATTGTTCTATACCTTACAGGAATCAGTTGAAATCCTGCCATCGACGATCCTGTATTTGGGGCCCCAAAACTCCACCAGAGCTCCATTGTCCATCTACCTGCATCTTGGAGAATATTTTCTACCATCCCAAATTTGGACCATCTTTGATAGCTGAGTCTCATCCCTCTGTCTGCCATAATAAATGATTCCCCATTATATTCCCCCTATGAGATGCCAAAAATATATGTAACTCGATGCTTCATCCCCATCAGGTTTTTTTAGACTTGATCTATACATGAGTGCGTAAATATTGGTCAGCCTAACCCAAAATGGGTATCACGGGCTGCCCAAGCCAAAAAAATCCATGCACGAGATCAATCTAGCATGACACATGCCTGCAGTGTGATGGCCTGACCTACAATGTGACTAGACATGGTTTGGGGCCCAATTATTTGTTTAAAAAACTGTAAAATTAAATGATTTAATTTATTTAATTTTAATATTAAATTAATTTATTTGAAAATTAATTATTGGGTTAAAATTTTAAGATATAATATTTAAAAAAAGTATATAATTTAAATTTTGAATCAAATTAAAATAAATAAATATATATTTTTAGGAATAAAAAATAAATAATTGACTGCTCCCAATAAAAATACAATATACTAATATAATTTTTGAATTTAATTAGTCATATTAATTTATTTATTATTTCCTTTTTACATTAAATATATAACAATTAATTTTTATAACATTTTTATTGTGTATAAAAACCATTAATAAGAAATTGACATACCATGAATATCTATTTTATTTTATTTATTTATTTCATATATTTATGGGATTTTTGTAGGTAATTAATTTTTATGATTGTTTTTAATAATTTTTATTTTAATTATATATAAGGTCATGCACGAGCAATTTATGTGTATGTATTTTTCAATATTGAGACTTAGTATATTATGTGCTAGTATTGTTTCACATTTTATAATGATGTTTTAAGATGCATACCCCTCCAAGATGAGACGATACTATAGATGAAAATTGAACACACTATATGGGGAAGAGCTACATCAATAGTTTTGACAAGACCCATGCATGATTCCCCTAGGACATGTTTGATCAATTAAATTTAAATTGATCAACCTATGTTAGATGTTCAAAAAATTCTAGGTATATTATTTCGATTATCTATGTGTTATTTTTTATTCATTTCCATGACAATGAGAAACACATAAAATAATTAATAGTAAAATGATTACGGGAATGGTGAATATTTTTTCTATGACTTTTTAATTGTGACAATGACAATATAGAATTGATAAATTAACAGAAATGTATTTCATTGGTCAATAAATATAAAAACAATAAATAAAATATTAAATCTCATATTCCATCCATAATTTTAATATTAACAAAACCATATGTTCTGGGTTCTCTTCATATATATTTTAGGGTGCCTACTACAATTGGTATATTTTTTGGAGATTGATTCATTTACTTAACTAATGTTGTATGGAAATTAGTGGAAATAGCTATCAAATCATGCTAATGATTTTAGATTTTGATAATTCAGTCAACATATAAAGGAACCATGAGTTAATACCATTGGATAACAAATTACATACATTAAACTCTTCAAGTAATGGACTACAAATAGCATTCATACTATGAGGGTAGGTTCCAGGATCCATCCGCTAGAATACTCGAGAGATAGAGTATTCTGAATCTAGTACAAAGGGTTTCTAGAGTTCGATAAAATAGTGGGAGGCATTTAATGATTTAAAATATCTATAATGTCTAATTGGTAATCAAGAATAAAAGTACTAGTATGATACATTTTATATTTGTAAAAAATGGTACATATGACAATAATATATAGTGTTATAACTATTGGAAAAATTCAATGTCCTCATTCCCCAACATTTTTAATGAGTAGTTAAAGTGTTTTCACAAAGTACTACAAAAATAGAAATTCAAGGTGATGTTGTCCCCAATACCTATTAATCCACCATATGAAGTGAGGGTAATAAAAATTCATATAAGGGACTCTTGTAGGACATATTATGTCTCAAATTCCTTCCATCATTTGAATTTGAACAAAACTAGATGTTCTGGGTTCACTTAATCAAATGTTTAAAGAATCTCCTACTATTTGGATGTTCTTTTGAGATTGATTCATTGAAATAACTAATGTTGTATGAAAATTAGTGGCCATAAATATCATATTACAAATTTAGAGGAACTAATTTACTAAATCATGTTAATGAAATTATATGTTGATACTTAACTCAACATATTATTGAACCCTAATTTAATTCAGTTCGATAACCAATTACATATATTGAACTCTCCAAGTAGTAGAATAGTCATTTATTTTATACTATGAGGGTAGGTTCAAGGATTATTCCAAATGAATAATCAAGAGATATATTATTCTGAATCTAGTATGGTGGGGTTGTAGAGTTCGATAAAATAGTGGGGGAATGCTATTGATTTTAAAAAAGTTATAATGTCTAATGGGTAATCAATATAAAAGTACCAATATTCTATATTTTTTTAAACATGTTACATATTACGAGAATACATAGTGTGATAACCATAGTATATAAGTAGTGTCCTCATTGGCCCATGTTTACAATGAGTAGTTCTAGTGGTTCAACAACATTCTATGACATTAGAAATTGAAGGATATGTTGTCCCAAATACTCGTTGAGCTGCCTAAGGAAGTGATGGTGATAAAACTTCTTATAGGAGACTCTTGTATGACAAATATTATGGTTATTTCATTATTTGATCATCAGCATATGATGTATTTTGTGGATTATAAATTATTATATGATGATATTACATTTATTCTCATCATTCATAATCTTGCAAGGAGAATGTAAAATGAAATATGAATTAGGGATAATTACATTGGTTATATATAAATATTACAAGAGGATCATGAGCCATTCATATATCATTTTTCTACATTTAATCTAATATCATTTAATTTTTCAAAATGAATATATATTGTAGAATAATTCTTCATTTCATTTTGGGTATGGGTTTCCATTATATATTAACATTTAAGGAAGAATAATATTTAGTTTTAAAGGAGAAAAGGTTGAAGGGGAATAAAAAAAGGTCAATGTAAAGAGTGATGCCAATGAAACCTACAAAATTTCCATCAATGAAAATGATGTTAGTTATTAAAAATGATGTTATTTTCTACTCATATCATGAAATAAGTGTATGTAAGTGTAAAAAATATTGAAGAATAATGTAATCACTTGTTCTTCATGTGTATTCATAAATTGAAAGTAATGATTCTGTTATACCTCTAGGGTATTATATAAAATATTCTCATCACAAATGTGTTTCAAAATATTGTAACTATTTATGTGTAGAAATATAAATAGATGAATGGTGAACTCTCCACATTACTGAGAAAGGTAGGTTCCAATGTTAGCGGTGAGAATCTTATAACTTGTAATTTCCATTTTTAATGATTACAGTGGAAAATTTTATTGATCATTACATAACCATTTATCTACGTTATCCATTATTCACAAGGGTACATTATTCCAATTTATGAATGAATATTAATTCTTGAATTTCATACTTAATTAATAGTTTAGTGATACATGAATCATAGGCCACATGAGATGAATACAAAATGAATGACCCATATATCAAATTTTTGATGGACAATGGTGTTTAAAACAAACTATGTGTATTACAATGATTTAGATAGAATGATATTTATAATAATTGGTGTTATATACCATATTTATTGTTGAAATATTTATTTTTTGACAACGAAACCATTCGAGATACATGTACACCAATAATCTTTAAGAATTAGTTCGGCTTGGTAGAATGAACAATTCCAAGGGTAAGCTAAGGGTAAATGTAATTCATAATAATCCCATAAGTTCATAATAAATTAAAAGGCGATGTAAATTATATTCATTGTTAGAATATATGAGTTTATTCAAGATGAAATGTTGAATAATATATTGACCAATCATTCATCAATTTTTATAATATAATGTTCGGTAATTCTTAAATGCACATTAATTTGTCCACATCAACGTAATGATGCTGATAAGGAGGATCGATGACATGTTTTACATGTTAAAATTGTTCAATAAAAAGTACCATCGAGAAATTCTTAAACACACATTTCATTATACACATCAGAATCATGATGTATGTAATATGGGCGTTAATGTTGATAGTTATAAACATTGTTAAAAAATTATATTTCAATACATACATCGAAAATAATGGAATTATCATATAAAGACTTGCCCAATATATTGAAAAATTTGTATCATATAGGTTTTATAATGATATAAATCAATTATTATAATATATATGATTAAATGAAAATGTTGGTTGAGAACATAAACAAAATTGCATCAGGAAAAATAAAATGCACATATAATGTAACGAACCTAAATGTATCTTAGTATATTACATAAATCCCAATGATAGAAAATATATAGTCATGTTATAGATGTTATTTCTATGAATGGGGTTCTCATTTCTAATTGGTATAGTGGGTGTAGTCTTACTTGGGTTATTTCAATTAAATATATGTAAAAATAGTTAATATATGAATTAGTTCAACTAGAACAAGTGAAAAGATAATGATCCCGATACACATAATGTGTAGAAATTTTAAAACCACAGTTATTGATTTTTTTTCACTATTGATGGTGATATGTTATTCATTGAGAATAATATTTCCTAAAATTATGAAGTATATGACAAATAGTTAAAATAGAGATAATCAATTAAAATTTAATAACGGATTTCATGTATCATAGTAAAGGGGGATTGTTATTTTTTACTACTATTGAGGGTATTCAAGTCAAAATATACATTAATGGGAATAGATCCATTTCATTAAGTCTGTGTTGGTAATAAAAAATCATTATGCAAAAATAAATTATAATTTTACTTGTCATGGATAATATCTATGATCATTTTATTGAGAATTGAATGTAAAAACTACCATTCAAGGAAGGGACTTACAGGATGCAACCATAAAGGGTGCATGAAATCATAGAATGCCAATATGGTGGAATGTTACTGAAATATATTTTTTTTGAAGTAAGAAACAAAATCATAGAAAATTAATTTGAAATGAATATTATCAATTTGTCGAACAAAGGATAGTGTGAGTGTCATTGTTTTCCATGTAAAATGTGTTTGATAACATATTGAATTTTTTTGGCCTTCTAGTTTGTTAAGATTAGGATGAAAGTATCTCTCTAGAGATTGACATAATGTATGAACAGGTTTTTTAGGGGATGTTGTGTATGGAGGTAGATCGAACAAATTCATAGATTAACTAAATGTAAATATAATAACATTGTATTGAAAATACACCTTAGAACAGTTAGAGATATAAATTATAACAATTTCACATGTCTGAAATCATTCCAAATATATATACATGGGAATGTGACAATTATTTTGGGGTGAGTTTAATACATACTTTTTAGTGATGGATCAATCATGTATTCCATGATATGTACAAGTTTTTATATTTCCATCATATAAGTTATATTTGTAAAATATTGGTTATATCCAGGAGAAATACAAGGTATGTAGTTAGAACAATCTGATTGTACTTGATAAAGTAAGAATAGAAATTTACCAAGAATGTGGAGGGGAACATATACTAGTTATATGGGGATAGAAACTATATTTTCAATATGGTAAATATGATCTAATAACATAATTAAGAAAAATCAATGATCAAGATAATATCATATAATCTAGTAGTAGCCATATGGATAAATATCGTGTGTGTTACGGCTTCAGAGAAAGCTAAGAAACAATGTGGAACACACAAGAATTTTTTCTAGTTATTGGAATTTCACATAGTAAGTAAAGCATTGACATAATTTACATTATGATACTCTTACTAGGATAAATGTCATGATTTTATATTGGAAAAGAAGAATTAAACCTGTGGGATTTACAACTCGTTAACAGTTTTACTCAAGAGATGAGTTATAACATCTCATAATAGCTACACATCATAGATATGATATACCCAACAAATAGATCCATGAATTAGCATAAACATGATCCTAATGACATTAGAGATAAAAATTATGGGTAGAAAAATGGAACTATTGTAAGTGGGATTATTATAATAGCTAGTTCCTTATACCCATGATGAGAGATACACATGATGTACACTTACCATTATAGAGTAGACATTCCTATGTACTCTATATAATATTGATTTCCACAGATTAATAGATGTATCATCAGTTTATATCTGATCCTATGCTATAATGATAACATTGATATATTATGACACTAATTTTGAATAAATTTCATATTGTCATGATACATTATATTGACTAGACACATTTTATTTATGAATATTAGGTTCTATTGAATCATGGGGATTGGGACATATTTTCATTATATTTTCACTTTGTGATACCTGGTAGGTGAGACCATGAGGACACACCCTCTTATATGAACAAAACATCTTTTAGTTTTCATATTTTATTTCTATCTACGGACATGTGTATTTATCTCATTACTTTACCATCTTTAACAATATCTCATATTTGATTAATTAGTATGATGAAGAAATTAAAATATTATAATGAAATGGTGGTCAGATATCTTTTTTTGGGTTCATCATTGGTGGTATGAAATTAGTTGATTGGTAAATATATAATTTTTTTCTTCTGATTTGAGGATGTGATATATAGGGCCTAGTTGATCAGGATGATACTTCCATCTGAAAAACATGACCGTAGTAGTTGAAGGTAAATCTATACAGTTAGATCATTAAATAATATACTAAGACTTGACGATGGTAGAAGTATGCATCCACCAATATGAAATATCATTGTATAAAAATATTATATTATAGAGTGCATGTTTTATGATGATTTTTGTTTCTAGGACTATCTATTACATCTTTACTAACCTTAATCAGTTTCTAAACACCACTCTTGGTTGGTGAATACTATTCACTCCTATCTAGATAACATCATATATGGTCACAAAATAATACAATAATATTCTCAATTATGGTGAATATATATAGGAAATGTGGACCCCACCAGAGGGTTTGACAGTTATCTATGAATTATCAATCACCAATAAATAATGGTGTTCAGTATTATTCGAGATCAAAATAATTTGGAAATATTATTTATAAAATTTATTTACAAGTATTTCAGTAAATACACTGAGTAAAATTATACAAAAAGTATTATTTTAGTATTTAATGTTTGTTTCATATTAGTAGTAATTTAATGTTGAGTTAATTACTAATAATAATCATGTAATATTTTTCAAATATATTGGATATTTTTGGTAAAATATAAAACAATTATGATGTGGTTAGTTTGTAACAATTGTATATTTATTTTTAATTTAGTGGATGTTAAATATAAGTGGACAGAGTGTTTCCCAGGAATTATCGATAAAAAAACAAATAAATTAATTAATAAATTTATTGTTATTTAAATTTATAATAGTTGGGTTGAATTAACATTTTAAAAATATTTAAAATTGTTTATGTAAACACAACTAATAATTAAATACAAAATGTTTATAATTTTAATATTCATTGTTCATTTAATATTAGTGGGAATATCGAGTTGATTAAATTCCTAGAGTTTATCATTCAATATTTTTAATATATATTACATTTGTGTGATAATAAATAAATAGTATTTATGTTATAGTTAGTTCATCATAACTGTTTTTTTATTTAATTTATATTAAATATACAGGGGTCGGGGAACCCTTTCATGGTATTTAAATATTCAACTATGAATATTTGACTAGAAACTCATTCATATAACTATTCATTAATTGCAAATGAGATATTCTCTCTCTTACAACGTCATATAGTGTGAATGTGTATATCTAAGTGCAGTATCAAAGATAAACTTCCGGGAATGATTGATCATGATCATATTGATTGACACAAAATCAATGATCTCATATGTCCTATGTACTATAACCTGGAATTTGTTGAATTACATATACACAGATTCTTGAATCGTGTGTTGAATATCAATAGGGGTTTAGCTTCAAATCCATTGAGTAATGTTAACATGAGTTTGGTGATAGAAGAACATGGTTCAATATAGACCATGAATTTGATGAATTTTAATTGTTGTGATATATTATATTCACTTGAAATATTTTGACCATACAGGGGAATGGATCACTAGATATGACAAAAAATATTTTTCCATTGATAATTTTTGTAAAATTGTCGAACCATTGGATTACGCTATGCACCCGAGTACCATAATTCATATTAGAGGATAAAATATGATTATATATTCAAATAAAGTTATTTTTCATTAAATTTTAGTAGAGAGATTGAAATTATCCTTAAAATATTTGACTGTGCTTCAATCCAATATCTGATGACAATGTAACAGCCATCCCAAAAGATGTTATTGATTTAAACTGGTGTTTTTTCTAATATTAATATTTTTTGAATATTAATTTGCCTATAATGAGATATATATAAATATATGTAATCATGTTTTTTTATAATGAATATTGAGGTACATATTCTATTCCATCCATGAACTAGATGGAATCAGGCCACTGGGGCCCTTCTAGTGGGGGATAATAATATTCAACCGATTGTGAATGTTTTTCAAACAAAAAAAATACAAAAATCCTAAATGAATTATGAATTTCATAATAATATAAGGACTGTTAGATATTTTCAAAATAAATGAATATAATTTTTATGTATATTATAAAAGGGGGGATATTTTTTGAAAGTAGACCCTATATCATTATGGCAGTGCACTAGACAAAAATTCTATTGTTGTCTCACTCAAGGTAGGGCATTGGTATCTCTGCCAGACAAGACTATGACACTAGCCACCCTGTCCACTGCAAAGCTGACCACCTCCTTGCTTAGATCTTCTAGGGCCTTTGTAGATTCCACCTCATTTGGACCACAATGTTGTAGCAGCCACCAAGGACTGCCGCAACATGACAGGGAGACCATCTCGCCTCTCCCACTATGGCATCAATCCACCACCAATCCAAAACTCCCACATTCCACTACCACCATCTTGATGGTTGAGCCAGATTCACTTCATGTAACCAACATCCATTTATCCTCTTCCCTAACAGGATCCAACACCAAATCCTAATTCTATCAGTTCCCATCACCCCACTTTTACACCTTTTCCCTACCAAGACAAATCCATAGACATTATCAAGTGGTTTATATCCCTCCTAGTCAGGTACCAAGAGTAAAATCCCACTAGTCAGCCTGAGCTATCCCTCTCAACATTCACTAATACGACCTTCCCATGATATCTATAGAGCATCTGTCTCCTGATATAACCCTACCATATTACACAAAGAAATTATCCAGCATGCCACATCCACATTATTGACGATCCTCCGCCATTTTGATGTTGGACCATGTTCGGTCCGTGAGCCACCTACCTCCAGATGTCTCAATTAATGACTCCCATTATGAGTGTCCTGTGTGAATCCCAGTGGACATGTAACCATATTCTATGGCCTCATAAATTTTTGTTAGGCCGGATGAATCCTACAGTAGGTTGGGGAAATTCATCACCACTTAGAACGGGTTTTGGCAGGCTGTCCTAGACTTTAATAGCACTATATAAGCTGTGTCATTCCAAGAATAAGACTGTAGGGTGATGAATCGACCTATAATGGGCCATGGTGAGGTTTCTGGGAAGATTAGTTTTAATATATAACAGAAAAAAATCTTGATAATTTATTTATATTTAAATATAAATTAAATGAATAAAATATTATTTTTTATCAAAAAATTTAACATATTGATAATTTGGAAAAGAAATTATTTTTAATGTATTAATTTTATTTAATTACAATATTTATTTTTTTGATTAAAAAATAAATTAATTATCAGACCTATTAAAACTAAATATATGAATATATGTTTCTAATTTAATAAAAATATTAAATTAAATTAAATTTCAATCATACTTTAAATTTAAAAGAAATTAATTTTATCACATGTTTTTGTGTATAACGACAGATATTACGGAGTTGACCACCCTTCTAGGTCTAGTTTATTTTATTTAATTGGTTACTACATGAATGTGGTGTATGTAATATGTAGTTAATTTTTATGAGAGTCTACACATCATATTTTTTTAAACATGTATAAGGTAATGCATGTCCAATTTATTTTTACATATTGTTCACTCCTGAGAATACCTCGGTTGTGTGCAGGTATTTTTTTTACATTTGAAAATGTGTCTTTATGACATAAAACCTTCCAAGATTAAGTGTTACTCAAGATGAGAATTGAAGTTAGAATATGGGTACAAGGTGCATCATGAGTTAAGACATGACTCGAGTATGATTCCCCTAAGTTATAGTTGATCCATTAAATTTAAATGAATAAAAAATATTAGATTCTAAAGAAAATGAAGATATTTTTTTCTTTCATTATATTTCATTATTTTATGAATTTTTATAACCATGGAGAACACATAATGTAATAAATAATAAAATTAAACATGACACGATTAATTTTCTTTGTATTATTTCTTAGTTATGAGTGTGGAAATGTAGAATGAACACATTAGTAGAAATGTATTACATTTATCAAAAAATATAAAACCCCCCAAAAAAATATTTTCTCTCAAATATCTTACAAAATTTTAATTTGATCAAAACTAGGAGTTTACGGTTCTCATTAGCCGTAGTTGTGGTTGCCTCCTACATTAGGGCAGTTCTTATCAAATTCATCAAATGACTTAACTGATGTTGGATGAAAATAATTAGCTATGGATATAGTGTTTCATCTTTAGATCCACTCATTAAGTAAATTCAGTTTGTGATTTTAGATGTAGGGTCTCTACTCAATAGATTATGGAGTAAAATGTTATTATGGCCAGATAGTCAAAATCCTACCTTGAACACTCAGAGTAGTGTTGTGGCCATAGTTTTTAAATGATTAGGGAAGGATAAATAATCCTTTGTACTAGATTAATTTAGAGTCATTATATTCTAATTCCAATATATAGGGGTTTTAGAGATCAATAAAATAATTGGTTACATTTAAATATTTATATAATCTCTAATGTATAATAGTAAAATAAAATAAAATTACTAATCTGTAGGAATTTATTTTCATTTAAAATAGAATGCAACACCAAAAGACTTACATCAATAACTATTAGACAAATTCAATTTTCTAACTGGCATGAGTTTCTAAAGAGTATTAAATAATGTTTTAAAAATTAATACAACATTATAAATTCAAGGTGGTGGTGCCCCCAAAACCAATTGATCCACCAAAGGAAGCGAGGGTGATAAAAATGCTCACAAGATACTCTTGTATGATTCAAATAATAGTTCATTCATAATTTTATCATCAACATTCAATGTAATTTTTGATACAATATCAGAACATGGATGATATTACATGTAGTCTCATATCCAAGATTCTTGTGAGAAGAATTTAAATTGAGATATGAATTGGTGTTAATTACATAGGTTACATTAATATATTGATCTAGGATCACGATCCATTCAAATATAAATTTCACTAATATACTCTAGTTTTCATTAATATTAAAAAAATAATTGTTAATGTAAAATATGATTTATTAAATTTGGGAAATGGTTCTCCATGAAATAATTACTTTATGGAAATATAAAGCTTTAGTTCATATGGTGAACATGTTGAAACATAAGGAATGAAGGAAAATGGAATGTGATACACCAATGAAACCTCTGTACTGTACCACAAATAATATATGTTGATTATTAAATATAATGTTATTTGATTCTCATTACTGAAATAATTCCACGGATGGGTAAAAGAAATTGAAGATATATGTAATCCATTCATCGTTTGGTATATTCATCAATTTTATGTAATTTTTCTGTTATACATATTTATTATTAATTAATATATGCTTATCAAATATTTATATCTAAATAAAATAACCATGTAAGTAAATAAATGATAATATAAGTAAGGTGTATTCTCCCAACTCCAAAAAAATTGTGGTTCCTAAGTCAGTGGTGAGATGAACATGACTACTAATTTCAAATTTTAGTGATATCTATATAAATTTTATTTATTATAACCAAAACAATTATCATAGGTTTTCTTTAGACACACGGATTCATTATTATTGATTAGTAATGAATGTTATTTGTGATATTTTATACTCAATAAATAGATAAGTGATACTTGAATAAATGGATATAAAAGATGAGTAATAAATATGGGACCCATATACCCAGTAATGAAAAGATATTACATTTTCATGAAATAATATGTGGATGTTAAGGATATATCCAGTATGTTATTAATAATATTTTGATTTAAATATCTTTGTTGTTATTGATATATTTATTTCTTGAAAATGAAACCTTTTAAAATATATGTATGCCACAAATATTTAAGAATTACTTTGACTTGAGGGAACAAAATATTCTAAGGGTAAGATAGTGGTAAATATAATTAATAATATTTCATTATGTTCTTATGGAAGGTGAATGTGATGTAAGGTATATGAAAGGTCATAATATACAAGTTTCTTTGGGATGGTGTGTAAAAGAATATCTTGGAAAAGAATACAAAGATGATTATAATGTATCATGGAGTAATTCCTAAATTCACGTTACCTTATCCACATCAATGATATGATTCTAATAATGAGGATCAATGATGAGTCTTAAATGTTATAATTGAACAATAAAACATAACATGGAGCAATTCCTAAATTCCCATTTCCTTGTACAAATGAAAGTCGTGATGTAATTAAAATCACCATAAATATTATTGTTTATATGCATTGTAAAAAAATATATTTTGATATATATTTTGAAAATAATTATATTATCCCATAATAATATTACAAATATAATAAAAATTTTATATTAGATGACTTTTAGTATGATATAAATCCATTTTTATAAGAAAATTTGTTAATATGAAATGTAATAACCCAATGTTTTACCAATTTCAATTCCATTAATATAATTATGTCATATATTCTCATAAAATTAAAACACAATTAAATACTAAGTACTATGATAACTATAATCATAATATCATCACCTATGTGTTTTGAATTTAAAAAATCTAACATACACGGTTTCGATCAATAAGATGTTTGTAGTCTGTTATGAAAAAAATAATTCTTTGTGAATAGTAATAAGAACTTATGGATAAAATTATTACCCTTATGTATAGTAATATGACTATTATTAATTATAAAAAGATGAAAAGAATAGTAACCTCACCCATGAATGTATAAATAAAATTGAGGAATCTTCTAAGGGATAATATGGCTATATTAAAAGTATTGGTATTTTTGTTAGTCATGAAAAATTAATTACAATAAAATTATAAATTTAAAAGAAAATATTTTTCAGTAAATATTTTTCATTAATTAAAACTTTTATGTCTTCTGATTTTAAGATAATTTTATAATACATTATGTAATTTTTGAATGCATTTTGAAATCAGTTGTTGATTTAAAATCCTTATTTTTCAAGTGAATTATGATTTCAATTAATGATTAAATTACTCATATTTAGAATAGTATTTTTCATAAATTGATAACATTTATCTATTATAAATTTGAAAACATGGTTAGGGTGATTTTTTTTCTAAAATACAGGAATTTTTTATGAATAGTACATTATGATAATTTTTAGTAAATGATAAATAAATTAATTTTTGCATCATGCATGGGTCATGTATGGTGGAAATGGTCATTTAATAGAATTCACATGAATATATTATAGTTTTTTGTCACAAGAATAATTTCTATTTCTTATCTTATGGAAAAAATTGTAAACCAATAAATAAAATATTAATAAACCATCCCCCATTCTGCTATCAAAACCACAAAGACTCCCATGTTATCTTCACTCATCTGAATCCTTGTTCCTTCCTTAAATTCCCCACAAGATCCCTCTTCCTACATCGAGTAGCCTTAGGTATCGTCAAAAGTCCAAATCCTCTCCCATTAAAAGGATCTAAAGGAAAATTAAATCAGAAGGTAAACTCCTCTTTTATTTTCTCTCATTTTATTTTCCTCATCCTTTTTTCTCTCCTAAAAACTACACAACCAAATGGTATGAATAATAAAGTACCATAAATGTATTGGAATGTTTTTATGCTAATGGGATAATTAATTCTCATCTCTAATTTCCCATTATTTTATATAAAATAAATGAAACACCATCCACGATGTGTTAATTTATCACATTCAAGGATTTCGGGTTATCAATTTCATTTACAATATTCAATTCTGGTCATGAAATAACTTTTATGGTTTATTAAGAAAAATAAATTTTTTTTTATATTATTTGATATTCAATAATCATTTTTCACACAATATTTAAAATAATGATACAAAACAAGTTAGTTATGAAGAAAAATATCTATATTAATGCAAGTGTTTATCATTAATTCTTTAAATAATGATTCACATTCACTCCAAAGAGTTAAATTAATTTTATAACCATGTAATATTATAGATGATCACTATTTTCATATATCTTCAATTACGTACAACCATTCTCACAATACAGGCTTAACTGAACATGAATATGAGGGAACCAATCTTTAAAACCTAGGAAGAAAACGCTCTAAAACAATTAAATTCAACCTCTTAACTAATCAAAAGGATCTAGACCGATTTAATAAATCTATAATAAATCAATAACATGAAGTGTAGGTTCATGGATTATTAATTACTAATACTAATTTTATTATTGAGGTCATTAAGATCAATCTGATAACCCCATCAGACTTAATGTAAGGTATCCTCTATTTCTCAAATTTATTAAAGAATATCCCCTTTGATATTTCCTTTTATGTATAGTTCCTAATCATGGGGTATGATTTCACACATCCACCGTACATCCCTTGTGACGTATAAAATAAGATAAACCACTTTCTCTCTCATCAATCCCTCCTAATTACACCCGGTACCATGCCACTATTCGGTAAGGGATTTTACTCGAACCTCCAATATTCCTTCAGGTTATTCTTACTCCCACCTTTTAACAAAATTAAATCATGTATTATATTTATGTAAATCTTTAATGTGAATTTTATCTTTCCAAAATCAAGTAACTGTATCCATTATCCACTCTTTCTTGAAGATGTATCCAACACTTTTGTCACGGTGTGCACTATCGTGCTTCGACACGCTGGATGTTTCCCAAAATTCCCACTTTCCAAAGGCAGGAGACATCTGTCCCTTATTCAGATATCTTTTCTCATTGATCAAAAATAGATAATGGGATTTCAGTTCCTTGTTCCATGGATTCCTCCTATGAACTCATTGCCTATTCTGGGTCTCCCTCATAGATTTGATTCATGGTTTATGGCACTCTTCCTAGTGACATATCTCTGTGGATGCTGGTTAATTACATTTATTCTTCAAAGACATTCCCCAGGGTCATGTCAGGGAACAAACCTGTAGTCATCAGAGTAATCATGTTTTATATCACTGTTGTGTCTTGATGCTAATGCACTGGTACACCTAGATTTCACCCACTTATGAAACGACTTTTCGAGAGTGCGGAACCCCGAGGTATCCAATGTCGAGTGCATGGGAAGTATATGCCAGAATAATTTCCTTGAGGTTTTCCAATGCTTTCCATGTTTATTATGGGAATACCCAAGTTTAACATATAGCAGAGATAGATTGGACCGATCATAACAATGATGTGAGTGGATTATATGGGCACATCCCTAGGAGGGGTAACATGATGGGTTTATAGTATGGGTGGATTAAAAACACCAATAAGGATGGATCCAAAGATGCTTGGGTCCCTATAACAGGGACACCATGGTTTACCATTGGCTAGGATTAAACCTCGTGGAGGCCTCCTAGGTACACTAAATAGAGGTCATGGATCAAAAGGCATGTAGTTCAAGATGGTGATGAATCAGGGTGAACACAAAGGACAACAACCCGGAGACATGTTGGGGAATACACACTGTAAGCGGCTCGTCGCAAGAGGAAAACTCTTTGTTGGATGATTATGGATAGTGCAGGGATTAAGAATCATTATCTTCTCTGGTTGATTGCATGATCTTACTGGGATGTGACAGCCTGGGTAATAACCAGGATGGATTATGGGGGGTTGAATGAATCAGATGGAATATGATATGTAACCATTGTTAAGATAATAGTGACATTGGGATTGAACCTCGGAGAGGATTCCTAGGTTTCCCTGTGGTAGGGAATAAAATTCCACTAGTTCATTCGGGTGATGATTCACCCAATGAGGCTTCCTGTGAGAATGGATTCATGGATGGGACCCAAAGGATGTAGAACCTCTGTGTTGCGTAAGGACCTCCCAAAATTCAAAGTGTTAAGGGAGAGACCGGGATGGGACCAGAATGATGGGATTGAAATATTGGGAGTCTTCCTATGTATCCCCAAGGTATGGAATCAAAGTCCCCATAGTTCAATATGGGGTATTGAATCAGGGTTTACAAAAAGGAGTGAAACCCTATTACTTTTTAGGGATTACGAATGGTTAGAAACCCATATAAATAGGGACACTCTTGGTTGGAATAGGGTGAATTGAGTGTGGGGATTATGAATGGATAGCTACCCGAGATCCGGTCTAATACACGAAGGAATGCACCAAGGATGTGGGTCTTAACAAAGGGGACATCGACATTTTTCAGTGTTTGAGGTTGATCCATAGGTAGTTTTCCATTTTACCCTATCTAAAAGATGGGGACAAAGACCCACATTGTTATAAATCAGGAATTCTAACATCATGCAGGACAAGGGGAATACAATTTAATGTCATGAAGGATGACGGTGAACCAACGTGAAGTGGTCAGGACCAAAGTGTGGTGGGATTGGGCCTCATGGAGGTTTCCTATGTACCTTCCTTAGAATGGCACAAGGATAGAAATCCGCGTAGTTCGATTGGATGGGGGATGGGTCCTTCACACTATGGTTGACCAAAGGGGGTAACATGGTGGATTTGTACTCAAATCCCACATGAGTCATGCTCGGTGTGAGAAACAATAGGCAAAAAATACCTTATGGTAACATCATGAATGGTGCATCCATGATGGATGGAGAAGGTCTTATAGGTGATTTACAGCCCAAGGATATGGAGAATGGTACTTAATCCATGATAGAGTTCCCATGGGGATAAATCTAAAAGGGAAAGTGATGGGTTATTGAGAGTCCCCTATTCCCATATCCCCTCATGTTTTTTTGTGGTCGTTAGAGCTAAAGAGAACGAAGTGTGTTACTTTATATAAGAAAATATATGGGCTTAATCCAGGATGGTTTCCCTTCTCTGTGGGCAGATGTTATTCCATGCAATGAGTATCTCATTCCATGTGAGGATGATATCACACCAGTATGGATGAGTGGGCATGAAAATTGTATGTGGTGGGGCACCCTATTTACATCGTGTGGGGAAATTATAGTGTTTAACATCATGTGATGGGGATGATGATTATTGGTAGCTGAACATCTTGCAACTCAGATGAAAAGGATTCTCTCCTCATACCCTGGACATACATATCCAATGTTCTCTAAACCATATTGAAGGGAAGGAACCAAAAATGTCATGTTGAGACAGGGTTGTGGAGTGATCCATTAAGGGGATCACATTAGTGTGTCTATGTGAGAAATAAATATATGTTACAATACATATGTGAAGATGTAAGATGAAAAGCAACAAAACATGAAGCACTACCCCAAGGGAACTTGAAATCACATTGTACAATCCTAGAGGTCCGTACGAGATTAGTATGCATTGGACAGGTGTGTATTTCATAAGATGCAATTAGACATTTCCCAATAGTGTATCTACTACACATAATGCACATGAGTATAGATGTGTCCATAATTTATGGGGCGAGCTCAGGATGAGGAGTTGAGTGAGAGATTGGGAGGTTGTGATCTAAATGAGTAGGTGCATGAAAGGGGAGGCCCGGTGTATAAGATCGACACAATACACGGGAAAAATGCACTCAAGGGGTGTATTTTCATGAAAATGTCTTGTACGAATGGGAAATGAGCATGGATGAAGCCCTAATGGGCCCACCCAATAAAGAATCATTGAGAGACATATCACACAAGATCAGGTACCTTCAATACATTTCATTCGCGTGGTTTCAGAAGGGAGGTCTTTCATGCAACAGAGATTCGATTCATTTTTTGTAACCATCCCTTGAAGGGTGGGGTAAGTTTTTATCTATTGCCAGAAACAATGGTGGTAACACATAGTATGTAGTTCATGAAAGGTACAATTTGACACCACATTGGGAGAGGATGATCTTGCACACATAGGGTAATCTTTCGCAGAAATACCTCATCTTTAGTGCTACGAATAGGGTTGGTTTTCAGATGGTGGCTAAGGTAGAATCCATTTGACATTGTATTGGGCATGCAAGATCTTGTGAACTGTTATGCATCTTTTGTGCAACACATATATCTCATACTCACCTCCGTTGATAATACTGGAATTGTTCACTGATTCAAAATCACCCTTTGGATTTCTCAATAGTGTTTGCTCATGGAATTATCCAAAATTCAGCATAAAAAAATACCTCCCCTTAGAATAAGAGCTGAAGGGGGAAACGAATGAAATATTCCGAGAGCCTTTCCAAACACCAGATTACCTGAATGTCGGTGGGCACACAAATGGCCATTCGATGCCCAAACAACTTCCACACATGAAAAAGGGTCGGTATGTGCTTATAACTATGATGGAGGGGGGAGGTTCAATAAAATGAGTTTATAACATGATAGGCCATTTTCCCTCATGCGTAAAATATCTTATTTTATTAACCAAGTGACTTGGACCCATTTTGTATCTTGAACTCACCTATGAAATCATTCGTGACATGCCCATTATTGCGCGTGGTAGCTCCCAATACGTGGTGAAACACTGATATTCCCCAAAAATCACATTGGTATTTTTATGAATTGACATAAATAACCCATCAACTGAATGATGAAAATAGGGAAGTTACTAATGTTTCTAAGATGTCCCATATGATCACAAAACCTTATATTCTTCATGCAAGAAGAGTCATGTTCGATAATTAGATGCTTTTTGGTATTCTGACGTATGATCAGAAGGATTATAATCAGATTGATAGTCTACTAATATGGGATTATGAAATTTTACAAGAGGTTTTGATTCCAGCCATTGAGACAGATACGCCATAGTCTTTGATAACACGCGAGGATAGACTTCCACATTTAAACATTACATGATATGGTCACCCTGTTAGGGAAACCCAAGAAATTTCCATTTATGTCTTGAATATGAAGACCAGGGCTATTGTAGGGGTGATCGGGCTCTTGAGGAATCTCCAGCTCACTATGCAAGAACAATTAGAAGTAAAATTTCAAATGAGACAAATGGTTGGAAGGAATGATAAGTCAGGTCCAGGGGAAATTTCACGAGGGATTGGGAATGATAGTACTATGTACGGTAGGAATGCAAGGAGTATAGGGTATAGCTACGATCTGTCATTATTTTTCAAGCTTCTTGGACATCATAATTTCACATATACAGTCAGTAAGACTATGTAACAGCCCGAGATTTTATGAAAAATATTTTTTTTAATTTTATTAATGTCATGTGTTGTACGCTACACCAAAAGGAGCTTGCACAACACACATCATTGACTTGCCTTGCATTATACGCAATCACAACCTTCCTCGATAGCGTGTGTAGTACGCAATACTGAGTTTCACGAAACAACGATATGCTATTAAAATATTATTAAAACTAGCCGTTATGAATAGTAATAACCACTTTTTAAATTTTAGAAAATTTAGCTCTCAAAATGTTCTTCATTTTTGGATTCAGAGTATAGAATTTAGCCTAAGGTGAAATTTTGGTACTTTTCGGATAACTTTCATATTCTGATGAATAGTGAAAATTACTAAATTATAATTAAAAACAACTTTTTTAATCGAAATAATTAATAGTGATAAAATATTAATTTGAGTTGTTTTAAAGTATATTTAGAATATATTTTTACAATTTAATACAATGTTGGTCATTGGTTGTAATTTCACATTTCAACCAGACATAATCAAGTGTCAATCTTTTGATAGATATTGTTTCTTAAAAACACGCTATTTGTTTTAACAGCGGGATTTAATTATAAAATTAATTAATGAAACTTCTATGTTATGAATTTGGTAAAATAGACTTCATTTTTGAATTCGGAATATGAAATATAGCTTAGGATGAAATTTTGGCATTGTTCTGAAAAACATCAATTTTTGATGAATAGTGAAACTACTAAGTGGTAGTTAAAAAACTAAATTTTTCATAAAACTTAATTTTACCGATTCTGTGAATGTAATTTCAAAAATCCGAGAGACACGGTTGATTTCAGTAAGTAAAATGTGGTTCAATGAGATGAAAATAATTTTTGGTGAATAGTAACTTTTTCTTTTATTTACCACGGTTAAAAGTAAATAGGGTAATTAAGGGTAAAAATGATATTAATATTACCCTAACACATGTCCTAATCCTATTGGACAACATTATCTCGACCAAAATCAACCTTAAGTGTAAAATATTATCATTTAGGCCCACATGGATTAGATTAGGACATTTATTATTATTTAATTCAAAGAAGAGTTAAAAGAGTTAAAATCAAAGTTTATTTACTAAAACATTTTTAATATAGGGTTATACATAAGATAAATTCGATTGTAAATATTAATTAGAAATATAAAAAGATTTCCTATATAACGGTATTTTATTTGTAATTTTTAGACATTAAATAATTTTATTTATTTATGACACAATGATGATGCATTAATTATCTTATTAATGAAATATTGACATAATTGATGTTATAAACACTAAATTAAATGTAATTTGAGACTTTTTAGGAATTCTACTAATTTTCTAGGTTACTATAATATCTTAGTGGTGATTTAATCAACTTGGTTCGAACATATAACTCTGTTATGACTTTCACAAAAATCATATATCAAATAGTGTCAAAATTGACACAAAATAGTTTTTAAATCAAATATTATATTATTAATTGTTATTTTATTCCTAAAAATCTAAGGTTCGGCCAAATGACTTAGATAAGGATATATATATTAATAATAAACAATTTGGGGTTCGTTTGGCATGTTATAGTAAGTGTATTAACCATATGGTGTAAGAAAACAAAAAGACACGGTAAAAGTTAAATTATTTAACTTAGAGTTAAATCTAATTGATAAGGTTAAAATAATAACCTAAACTTGTCTAAATCCTATTGGATGATTGGATTTAGACCCATCCCCACTTTAGCTTCGAAATAAGACCCTTTGGAACCATTATAAACCTATTTTTACATTAATATAAAATAATATTTTGAGATATTCCTAAGGTGCCCCTCTCCTCCCTTATAAAAGGACACCTCCTCCCCCTCCTCCTCACACCAATTTGAGCACTCAACCTCGGCCAAACCCTGCAAAAAGCTCTTCTACACTTCCCTAGAAACATCCTAGAGGTTCAGGTCTTCCTCAAAGACCAATTTTAGTTCCCTAAGAGGAGGTCTCCAAAAGGCGCTTCAAAGAAGAGGTAATTACCGTTACCAATTCTTTCATCTTTATTTCTTCTTCCACTTCTTCTTCTTAGGTTGTTTCATTATGAAGTAATAACATCAGTATCACTCATATACTGATATGTTATTATAAGTATGAAACAACCCTATTTCACCATCTATCCATCCTACGGAAAAAGAAATCACCGTGCGTGCGTACGTACGGAATACCGTCTCCACGCTGTGGTGTAATCTATTTTCCACCACCACATTACATGGATGGGTATAATGGTGTAAAGAATAACTATACATAGTTATTACAACATCATATTGATTCTGATATATTGTATAATCCACTCCACTCCAATTCAATATTTATGGAAATGATATCATCGCTCTTGCGTACGTACGGACTACCGTCTCCACGACGCGATGAGATTCATTCTCCATGTTAACCATTTAAGAATGATTATAAAGTATATATAAGAAATAATAATGAAATATATGACATTATAAAGCTACTGTTTTTATGTATATATATATATATGTATGTCATCTACTTACTTCCATTCAAGACAATAAGGAAAGGAAAACAGCGTTCATGCGTACGTACGGACTACCGTCTCCATGAACGGTGTTTTTTTCATTTCATTTATCTATATATTATATATATATATATATTGAATATATATGATATATAAATCATATTTTATATTCTGGAAGTAAGTAAATCATGATATAAGTAATAGTAATGTCAAGAACAACAAGTCAAAACACCTACGATAAAAGAAACGATTTTACCCAAAATGCTTCTTTAACATGGAATTTACAAAAGAACGGGTAATATAATGTCATAAGTGAACCATATATGATATCATAAAAATGAATATGATTCTGTAATAAGTCAATGACATTATTTAAACCATTATACAGGATCTTCGGACACGTACAATGCAAATCGGACCTAAGGTAAGGGAAATATCACAATCTCATTTTTATCCGAGATTGTTATACTTTAGTATTTACTGGGGTGTATTTTATCATCCACATCCATGTTCCCTCAATATGTAATATTGTTTCCATCCACTTACACTATTTTAAATCCAATTTTACCATTCGGTATGTTTTTAGTAAAGAATATGAAAGGAATCTTTTGTCGTTTTTTTGTACGAGGTACTTTTTGACTTTTCCGACAAAAGTAAGAAGAATGTTTTTTTAACTTATACGGCATGAATGGATTTCTAAAACATTATTTCCAAGAAGCTTCCTTTACAAGTATTCATGTTTATTTTCAATCAACTTCTTTTAGTTTAAAATTGTATGACATGTTAAGAAAGGAAAAGTGTTTTTGAAGTAGAAAGGATATTTTCCTCAAGAATGAATTTCAAGTGTTTTATCAAAATTATTTTCCATATAAGATAATAAAAGGGTTCTGTTTTTATCCCTATTATTACATTGGTTTGATTATGTTATGATGGATATATTTTTATGAATTCCTTTATCTTATATGATTTGTTTTATGATGTCATGATGTTTCAAGAATCCCATTTTTGTTACATCTGTTATGCGATGATGTATGATTTATGATTATGTGGCACACATAAGAAAGGATTCATTATAAGATGGGTGGGACCTATATCTCCCTCCAATTCATTGGGTAAAGATTTTACATCTCATGAGATAGACATGGCTGAAATGGTAGGTTATACCGGTTCAGCAAAACAGGACTGAAACGAGGGTTACTCGATTCCGAAAGGGACTTTGTCCACTAAGATAGTCTTGGAAATGAGTCTTGACTAACAAGAAATGATTCTCTATGATTTTTTGTGTATGCCACAAAGTTTCATGTTTCAAGTTATGATTATTGGGATTTCATTTCACTACTAAGATTTATCCCATGTTATGAAATTATGCTCTCTTTTGCAGGTTAAGATTTCCAAAAGTTATGTTCTTATGAATATTATGTGATTGATTTTTCTTTTGTATACCCTTACTGAGCATTTGAGCTCACCCTTTTATTTTTTCTTTTCCCGAGGATATAAAGAAAGGTTTTAGGTAAAAAAAAGGGAAGATCTTTATGGGAGATATTGAAGATCTTTCACCATGATTAGAAGATTACGTTCCGAGTTTCCAAAGACACTAAACTATTACGATCCTTGTGTGTCTGTGTTTTTGTTATGTACTAAGTATTCCGCAAAAATAATGTAAAGTCTATGTACGTTAAGCTTCGGGTCTCTACAGTTGGTATCAGAGGAAAGGTTTAGTCAACCTTTGGAAACTAGGATGCGAGAACTTTAGTGAGATCCCTAGAGATATTTCTAAGGTATGTCTAGGGATGTCCCTAAGGATAAGTATACGTATAGGTTATAGTACTAGGATTACGCTAACGATCATAGAATTAAACCTAAGATGTTAGATATTTAATGTACTCCCCCTTTATTATGTTGTTTTCCCTAGCATGATTTTTGCCTCTCACACTATTCTTTTTGGGTTTTAGAAAATGGCTGGAAACAAGATGATTCACAATAATGGATGATATGATGGACAATGGAATGATATTCTTCATAATGAAATGGGATTTGGAAGTCCAAACATCATTATTATGCCGAATCAGCAATCTCATAATATGATCAATAAAGTAAAATTTGGTAAGTTTCCTGACTCGGCTAATAAGAGAAAGATGGAGTTTCATGATGATCATAGAGGAAAGAAAGTTCAATTTCCCCTATGTAAATCATGTGGGAAGAGGCATCAAGGAGAATGTTTCAAAGGAATTGGAAGATGCTTTGGGTGTGGAAAAGAAGGACACAAAGAAAGTAAGTGCAAAGGAAAAGGTTCAGTTAACACCATGGATGAGGGTAATGGTATTGCTACGACATCAACAATGGTTAAATGTTTTAAATGTGGAATGTGCGGGCATTATGCAAACCAATGCCCTAAGGGAAAGTCTCATGAAGATAATCAGTATGGTCGTATGGGAAGTATTTATGTGGATGATGATGAAGAGACTACAAATGATATGTGAGATGAAAGAATTGTTGAAGCTCGGTCAATGGTTTAAGAATGTAGTGGAATGATAACATGTTTATCATGTGTAATGTTGTATAAGTAATATCATGGTACTGTAGAATAAAGAGACATGTAAGGATTGTTACACTGTTGTCTGATTAATGTTACTAGTATCCATGAAAGGTTATTCAGATATTTTTGGAATGTAGATGATATGAGCATAATGAAGGGATAAGGAGAAAATTAAATTTTTGATAGTATTCATGATCTCATGATTGATATAAGGACTAAGTGATATCATGGTTTGAGTATATAGAATTTTGAGGATTTTGGTATGTGAAAAGTGTTAACTTTTAATAGAATTCATGTTTTCAATAAGGTTAAATGGGTATTCAAGAGAGTACAAGATTAAGGCCTTTGAATGTTTGGAATGTGACCAACAATATATATCTTATGATACATGGGGATCAACGATGGTATTAAATCTCTGGTAATCGTTTTCACTATGTTATGAGAGTGGAATGAAGTATTATGGATAAGCCTAAAGATTGGAATGGATTATGTTGGACATAAGTTAGTATTGTTTAAGGATAGAAGTTTTTTCGATATTATTGATGGGATGTTATAGTAATATAGTTTTAGAAAAAGGACAACCTGCAGGACGGGCGACAGCCCATCGCGTCGGACAAGGCTGTGGGAATTGAACCCACAATCGAAGTGCGACTGGCCTTTATCGCCTACCACTGGCCTACAGGAAGTCCCTGTTTAGTAGAAACTAGTTTTATTATATTAAGCAGTATGATATATAAAGTATAAGTCCATTTTAGGAACCATATATGATTAATCTCACTATAGATCGACTTATGTATATAAATTTTGCTAACCTTTTGAGACAGATGGAATGACCCGTCATTCTATCACATGATCTGCTAACACTTCACGAATAACAAATTCAACTTCATTTATTTAAGAGATGAAGTGGAAATTGTTAAAGGCACGAACAATAGTGAGGTTGTACCAAAATAAAGTAAGTATTTATTCTAATTCAAATTCTTTAACTTTAGGGAAACGATCTTGAAAACCAAAAATGTTTTCCTAGTGATCTTATATCTGATGAATCAGATGGTACCTTAGATCGTCACAAATTTATGGCTTTATGATTACTGGCTTTTCCATAGCCATGTTCTGTACCACTCTCCATCAGAACATGATGGTTAGATTTCTCTTCCATATCCATATTTTCACCTATGTGGAAACCCAGTGATTAGTTTATTTGGGTAACCGTTACGTTTCATACTTTTGTTTTTAAAGATTGGTTTTGATATTCATTTTTACAATGTGGGTTTCTATTAAAGAAACTTTCGAATAGTAAACCATTTATAACACCGACGAATTTCGAGGGCGAAATTCATTTTAAGGGGGGTAGAATGTAACAGCCCGAGATTTTATGAAAAATATTTTTTTTAATTTTATTAATGTCTTGTGTTGTACGCTACACCAAAAGGAGCTTGCACAACACGCATCTTAGACTTGCCTTGCATTACACGCAATCGCAACCTTCCTCGATAGCGTGTGTAGTACGCAATACTGAGTTTCACGAAACACCGATATGCTATTAAAATATTATTAAAACTAGCCGTTATGAATAGTAATAACCACTTTTTAAATTTTAGAAAATTTAGCTCTCAAAATGGACTTCATTTTTGGATTCAGAGTATCGAATTTAGCCTAAGGTGAAATTTTGGTACTATTCAGATAACTTTCATATTCTGATGAATAGTGAAAATTACTAAATTATAATTAAAAACAACTTTTTTAATCGAAATAATTAATAGTGATAAATTATTAATTTGAGTTGTTTTAAAGTATATTTAGAATATATTTTTACAATTTAATACAATGTTGGTCATTGGTTGTAATTTCACATTTAAACCAGACATAATCAAGTGTCAATCTTTTGATAGATATTGTTTCTTAAAAACACGCTATTTGTTTTAACAACGGGATTTAATTATAAAAATAATTAATGAAACTTATATGTTATGAATTTGGTAAAATAGACTTCATTTTTGAATTCGGAATATGAAATATAGCTTAGGATGAAATTTTGGCATTGTTCTAAAAAACATCAATTTTTGATGAATAGTGAAACTACTAAGTGGTAGTTAAAAAACTGAATTTTTCATAAAACTTAATTTTACCGCTTCTGTGAATGGAATTTCAAAAATCCGAGAGACATGGTTGATTTCAGTAAGTAAAATGTGGTTCAATGAGAAGAAAATAATTTTTTGGTGAATAGTAACTTTTTACTTTTATTTACCACGGTTAAAAGTAAATAGGGCAATTAAGGGTAAATATGATATTAATATTACCGTAACACATGTCCTAATCCTATTGGACAAGTTTATCTAGACCAAAAATAACCTTAAGTGTAAAATATTATCATTTAGGCCCACTTGGATTAGATTAGGACATTTATTATTATTTAATTCAAAGAAGAGTTAAAAGAGTTAAAATCAAATTTATTTACTAAAACATTTTTAATATAGGGTTATACATAAGATAAATTCGATTGTAAATATTCATTAGAAAACTAAAAAGTTTTCCTATATAATGGTATTTTATTTGTAATTTTTAGACCTTAAATAATTTTATTTATTTATGACACAATAATGATGCAGTAATTATCTTATTAATGAAATATTGACATAATTGATGTTATAAACACCAAATTAAATGTAATTTGAGACTTTTTATGAATTCCACTAATTTTATAGGTTACTCTGATATATTATTGTTGATTTAATCAACTTGTTTCGAACATATAATTCTGTTATGACTTTCACAAAAATCATATATCAAATATTGTCAAAATTGACACAAAATAGTTTTTAAATCAAATATTATATTATTAATTGTTATTTTATTCCTAAAAATATAAGGTTCGGCCAAATGACTTAGATAAGGATATATATATTAATAATAAACAATTTGGGGTTCGTTTGGCATGTTATAGTAAGTGTATTAACCATATGGTGTAAGAAAACAAAAAGACACGGTAAAAGATAAATTATTTAACTTAGAGTTAAATCTAATTGATAAGGTTAAAATAATAACCTAAACTTGTCTAAATCCTATTGGTTGATAGGATTTAGACCCATACCCACTTTATCTTCTAAATAAGACCCTTTGGAACCATTATAAACCGATTTTGACATTAATATAAAATAATATTTTGAGATATTCCTAAGGTGCCCCTCTCCTCCCTTATAAAAGGACACCTCCTCCCCCTCCTCTTCACGCCAATTTGAGCACTCAAGCTCGGCCAACCCCTGCAAAAATCTCTTCTCCACTTCCCTAGAAACAACCTAGAGGTTCTGGTCTTCCTCAAAGACCAATTTTAGTTCCCTAAGAGGAGGTCTCCAAAAGGCGCTTCAAAGAAGAGGTAATTACCGTTACCAATTCTTTCATCTTTATTTCTTCTTCCACTTCTTCTTCTTAGGTTGTTTCATTATGAAGTAATAACATCAGTATCACTCATATACCGATATGTTATTATATGTATGAAACAACCCTATTTCACCATCTATCCATCCTACGGAAAAAGAAATCACCGCGCGTGCGTACGTACGGAATACTCTCTCCACGCCGTGGTGTAATCTATTTTCCACCACCACCTTACATGGATGGGTATAATGGTGTAAAGAATAACTATACATAGTTATTACAACATCATATTGATTCTGATATGTTGTATAATCCACTCCATTTCAATTCAATATTTATGGAAATGATATCATCGCTCGTGCGTACGTACGGACTACCGTCTCCACGACGCGATGAGATTCATTCTCCATGTTAACCATTTAAGAATGATTATAAAGTATATATAAGAAATAATAATGAAATATATGACATTATAAAGCTACTGGATCTATGTATATATATATATTTATGTCATCTACTTACTTCCATTCAAGACAATAAGGAAAGGAAAACAACGTTCATGCGTACGTACGGACTACCGTCTCCATGAACGGTGTTTTTTTCATTTCATTTATCTATCTATTATATATATATATATTGAATATATATGATATATAAATAATATTTTTTATTCTGGAAGTAAGTAAATCATGATATAAGTAATAATAATGTCAAGAACAACAAGTCAAAACACCTACGATAAAAGAAACGATTTTACCCAAAACGCTTCTTTAACATGGAATTTACAAAAGAACGGGTAATATAATGTCATAAGTGAACCATATATGATATCATAAAAATGAATATGATTCTGTAATAAGTCAATGACATTATTTAAACCATTATACAGGAGCTTCGGACACGTACAAAGCAAATCGGACCTAAGGTAAAGGAAATATCACAATCTCATTTTTATCCGAGATTGTTATACTTTAGTATTTACTGGGGTTTATTTTATCATCCACATCCATGTTCCCTCAATATGTAATATTGTTTCCATCCACTTACACTAGTTTAAATCCAATTTTACCCTTCGGTGAGTTTTTAGTAAATAATATGAAAGGAATCTTTTGTCGTTTTTTGTACGAGTTAC
Source organism: Viscum album (assembly GCA_963277665.1). Taxonomy (NCBI): domain Eukaryota; kingdom Viridiplantae; phylum Streptophyta; class Magnoliopsida; order Santalales; family Viscaceae; genus Viscum; species Viscum album. The sequence continues at coordinate 1,667,702,292 of OY728119.1, forward strand.
TTTTTGACTTTTCCGACAAAAGTAAGAAGAATGTTTTTTTTAACTTATACGGCATGAATGGATTTCTAAAACATTATTTCCAAGAAGCTTCCTTTACAAGTATTCAAGTTTATTTTCAATCAACTTCTTTTAGTTTAAAATTGTATGACATGTTAAGAAAGGAAAAGTGTTTTTGAAGTAGAAAGGATATTTTCCTCAAGAATGAAGTTCAAGTGTTTTATCAAAATTATTTTCCATCTAAGATAATAAAAGGGTTCTGTTTTTATCCCTATTATTACATTGGTTTGATTATGTTGTGATGGAAATATTTTTATGAATTCCTTTATCTTATATGATTTGTTTTATGATGTCATGATGTTTCAAGAATCCCATTTTTGTTACATGTGTTATGCGATGATGTATGATTTATGATTATGTGGCACACATAAGAAATGATTCATTATAAGATGGGTGGGACCTATATCTCCCTCCAATGCATTGGGTAAAGATTTTACATCTCATGAGATAGACATGGCTGAAATGGTAGGTTATACTGGTTCAGCGAAACAGGACTGAAACGAGGGTTACTCGATTCAGAAAGGGACTTTGTCCACTAATATAGTCTTGGCAATGAGTCTTTACTAACAAGAAATGATGCTCTATGATTTTGTGTGTATGCCACAATGTTTCATGTTTTATGTTATGATTATTGGGATTTCATTTCACTACTATGATTTATCCCATGTTATGAAATTATGCTCTCTTTTGCAGGTTAAGATTTCCAAAAGTTATGTTCTTATGAATATTATGTGATTGATTTTTCTTTTGTATACCCTTACTGAGCATTTTAGCTCACCCTTTTATGTTTTCTTTTCCCCAGGATATAAAGAATGGTTTTAGGTAAAATAAGGGAAGATCTTTATGGGATATATTGAAGATCTTTCACCACGATTAGAAGATTACGTTCCGAGATTCCAAAGACACTAAACTATTACGATCCTTGTGTGTGTGTGTTTTTGTTATGTACTAAGTATTCCGCAAAAGTAATGTAAAGTCTATGAACGTTAAGCTTCGGGTCTCTACAGACTAGGTACCAGAGATGTTTTTTCTGGGGTATCCAAACACCAATACCTTCATCCTCCACTACGGGGAGGTAGGCATCATTCTGTGGGATATTCATTGAATCGGGAGAATTTCCCTAGAATGGTATTCATATGATGACATCCTTCACACATAGAATTTCTAGGGGGATATAAAATTCACCCCTATTATGCGATATAATCTGTTGGGCATGCTTAGGAGAAGATGAAAATCAAGTGTATCCTTGTTTCTTAGTTCCTTGAAAAGTGTGTTCTAGAATTATGAATCACTGCTTCTGGGAGGTTTCCATTGAATTTATTCATGGAACTGGAGACACTGAACAAATATTTATCTAAAAGGAAAATGCTTTACAACGGCATGTGTTCATTATGTTTGAACATTAAGATACATAAGAATGTGCATTGGTTGAAATGATGTGTTTTCGGACTCATCACACCATTTTGGGGCAATTATTGTGTACTACTTGACTCTGTTTATAAATTTTTGATATTTTAATAGAATCCTTATTAAATTACCAATTACAAAAAACTTTATTTTTGTATTTTCAATCACTTATTAATATTTGAAAAATTTATAATCATATGTATGTATTTTAGGTTCATAAATATTAGAGATATCCAGATGTATTCCTGGTTCTCCATTAATGGTATCCTCTCATATACTATTTAGACATTTTTTTAATCATATTTATGATGATACTGGTTTTTAAGCCACTCAGTTGGGCACTCTAGAATTTAATGTCATCCAGAGAGATGATGGTTTGTTTTTTATATTGGGATCATACCCATAAAATAGGCTACCGACATATCCTTGTGAATGGAATCAGAACCCTCATAGTTTGGTACCTCTTAATTGGACACATCGTACCTTTTATGGTCATTCGATAAGTACCAACATAAAAAGTTTAACGTAATGTGGTAAGGAAATAAAAGAGAAAGGTTCTTATTCAATGTTTGGTGGGGGACTTATGCCGAAACAGACCAAGGAACATGGAAAAAATATGGGTTTACAAGTTATATTAGACCATGTTGGGAATATATCCCAAGGAGAACATGTTTTGTTTGATGTGTTCGGTTTAAACATCAAGGATGCTTCATACATATCCCATGAAGATGTGAATCAAATCTTATGTAGGTCTACGAGTCTCATAATAGATTATAGTTATTGGAGAGAAATGAGTTTGGACATACTTGTTGAAATGGAGTCCATGGTGATTTGGGGTTTAATTTGGGGATTACTCTAAAAGAGGATGCCCAAATTAATGGAATTAGGGTTTGATTCTCGAATAGCATATCCAATGAGAACGTGCCCTAAAAAGGATTCCCACATATCTTGGTTTGAACAAGAATCATAGTTCTCGTAGTTCATGTTATTGTAAAAATTTAGTGTTCATGAAAAATCTATAATCCCACTTGAGTCATGCTCATTTTGAGAAACAAGAGGATTTAGAAGACTCATAAATGTACACCACGCATTTTCTCCACCTCTAGTGGAAGAGGGAGCACCTATGGAGGCCATGGTGGATGAGTTCGAGGTGACATGGGAAGAGGGAGAGGCTACAAGACCTCCATCTGTTCTATTTACATTGGTCAAAGAGTCTAATTAAAGGAGAGATGGATGGATTTTATGTTCTTACACTATAATGGATTCACAAAAATTTGTCCTAGTAGGGAGAGGGAGAATCTTACTTCACTTTAATGGAAAATAAAGTCTGAACTGTACATTCCCTACCTTAGACTGAGGTTCATGGTCTTAGAGACGAAAAGGGGTGGACAGATCCCAAACCCCAATCCTCTAAACTAGGAAATCCCCAACACTATTCCTGGGAGAATGTTCTATGTGACTATGGAAATACAAAACTAAATACACTACATGAATCCTAACCCAATTATGAATCAAATCTTGGAAAACTATAACTACGGATATAAAAACCCAAATAGTAGACACACTGATGTGCCTTTCCCAAAGGTTTAATAATTCAGTATGTTTTGGTGGATGTCTCGGAAGAATCCTTTTTAAACAGAGGAGTCAAAAAAAATAATCCATGGCATTAATGGAATTTAAGATGGATTAATGTCTTATAGACAAATTAGAACATTTGAATCAAAGTGGGGCACCAAATTTAGTACTGGCACACAAGTATGGGAACACAGGTAGGCTTCGTCGACCTGATGTTCACTTAGGCGACGAACAACCTGGATGATAATACATGGGAGATACTTGACTCAATCCGTCAAGAGTATTCAATGGTATTAAAAAAATTGGGATCTTATGTTCATGTGAAAGGAATAGGTGGCACGCAAGTGTTTTTAATTTATAGAGGTTGGGAACATTAGGCCTGAAAGTGTTATGGATTACAAACACCAAAAGAACTTATGTCCAATGATCATCCTTCAATACCTATGCATTATGTTTTAATGAAATACATTGAAATATTCATAAGAATTGGGCGAAGTAATAGGGGACCAATGAAGCAATTTGGATTCAAGGAATTTTGTCCATTCAAATGATGGCCTTGAGCTTGTATTTATATGAAAAAATAGGACCTTTGGTGAAATATGTATGGTTTCACAAGTGGGTTGTGCACCAGATAGGTGGAACTCAGGTATACTTGTGCACCATCATTGATTTTTCCTTATTAGTGTTCCGCATTGAGTACATAGCCAAAAATAATAACATCATTCAGCTCCATCATGGTGGCACGTAGGTGTTTTCACGTTTATATCATGGAATTTTCTTTAAGGACTTAGCCTAATTTATTGCTTCATACCATGGGAGCGCCCCCCCCCCCCCCACCATTGCTTCAGATTACTACCAGGCTTCATTTACTGCCCTTTGGGCCACTACCTACGCTTCTGTCACTTACCCCATGGAAAATGTAGGTTTTCACCAAATAAATTTCTAGCTCGGTTGTGGACCTTTGTGGAAAACATCATGAAAAACATTTCATGGTGTTTACACCCCCTAATAATTTGATTTGTTTATAATAAAATGAATCTTGTTATAAGGTAAATGTAGGGAACTTTGATGGATTCTAAAATAATTTGGTTAGATTTAAATCTACATCATGTTTGATAGGATGATCAAATTTTTTCCTAATACATGTGTCCCAATGAGAATAGTTCGAGTTTTAATAGGAATTTATAGAAAACCCCAAAAAAATTGTATCTTATGAATTTTTACTGCTCAATATTTACCAAAACATAGAAAATGTATGTTTAGTGAGCTATGACTCGATTTTGTTCAGATATCCCTTTGCGGGATCCAAACCTAGTGAGTTCCATGTCACTTGTTATTGCATGATTAGAGTCATGCATGTTGGAATATCAAGGGATAATGTATATGGTAAAACAACTTTGACCATAAATCTTGAAATTAAATCCCAACCAAGACTCAGTGGCTAAGAACTGATCTAATATTCTTTAAATATTTCCATGCGGAATCGAGAGTCACAATTTTTATAGTCACCAAATATAAAACTTCTATAAACATAATGTAATTATCTTTTAGGAACGAAGTTTCCATTTTTTTCAATCCTATTATGTGAGTTGTATTACGAAAGTCCCACTAGGCATATACTGCATAGCCAAATAGTGGTATCCTTTGACTGAAAGTCCTGGTATTTAGGCAAAATTCATGCAAGGCCACCTAGGGGTACATACAACATAGTCAGTCACAAGGGATCTCAGAGGTTTTACATTTTACTATTTATTGACAAGTTAAAATAATATTTGGGTGACTCAAGACCAAAATGGGTAGTTTTGCGCGAAATTTTTTTTTAGAATAAACGTTTTTTTATACCAACATATGTCATGAATATGAAAACCATTTCAATAAAAATTTCGTATATAATAAATGGATAAAAATTTATCAGAAATTAGAATTTCAAATATTATACTGTGTAGTTGTATGTCATGCAGTGATAAAATTATACTGTCCAGTTTTATGTTTTGTAGTGAGTACATTGTACTGTGCTGTTTTATTTAATAAAGTGATGATATTGTGTGGCATTAATTTAAGGTCATTAACATTTACCAAAAGTAGGATAATCTCCAAATTTAATTAAACTTTTTTTGAAACATATTATGATATTCAGTTATGGAATGGAAAATTGTTCATTGTGATTTGGGAAATTATGTATATGAAGAATGATATTGGAAAATAGCTAAAGGAATTAGAGGAAGTCTTTTCCCAGAACTATGTTAACATTAACAGAAAAACTCATTATGGAGGTTGTATTATACAAGGTGAACTTGGGAATATGCTGCATAGCCAAATAATTACATATTTTTAACAAAATTCCTTTTATGTATGAAAATTTTATACAAGGACACCTAGGGGAACATACTGCATAGTTAGGAAAAAGATCTCTCAGAAGTTTTACATTCAATTGGAAAAAGCTGAAGAATGTTTATGGAGATTCAAATTTTCCAATTCACTGAGTTTGGTTTATGATGAATGTTACCTAAATATAGAGAGGGTATTTCCAATTATGATATCCATGGAATATGAGGAATAAAATTTCTACGAAGTTCTGACACAAACATAGCAAGTATAATGTCTATAATTTTAGTTCAAACAACTATGACTATAAATTGAAATAATATGTGATATGTGGTCAAGTGATCGTAGTAAATTTTCATATTGATTTAAACACATGGATATAGAGATGTGTAAAACACGGTCTTGAATACTTTTAGATCAAGAGATATATAATTAGAAAAATATACCTGAATTAATGTTTTAAATTAAAGATTCTTGTATACTGCCATCAATGTTTGATGGGGAAAAAGACACTATATCTATGAATGAAATTACCATCATTTGAAAAAATTGTAATGGGTATGAATTGTGTAGGTCCAACTGGGACATATTATGTTTATCCAAATAGTGTCATCTTTAGACTGACAAGCCTGTTATATAGGAAACATATGCAAAGAAACCTAAGGGCACGCACTGCATAGATTGGAAAAAGTGTTCTCAGATATTAGAAACCCTAACACTAGAATCCATATAAAAGATTATGAAGATCTGAAAATTTTAAATATTATGTGTGTGATATAGTGAAGGTGTAATTCTCAATGCACATGAGAAATATTTAAATCAATATTTTCCATGAGTTTAATTTCCTTTACATTTCCCTATCTCACATGTAAAATGTAGACTCCCTTTATATACCCTTAATCAATATAATGCTATACAGTTTAGAGTCATGCTGTGAGGATATTGTAATGTGTTTCTTTAAGTCATGTAGTGAAGGCCATTGATATCCCCGTGTGAAATTGAGACTCCTAATTTACACATAGAAGCTTTTTTATGCAATTCCTAATCCCACGTGAACTATTCTCTGTGTGAGAAACAAGGAGAAGTAAATGCTTTATCTTTAAAAAAAATATGAGACAAGTGAATAATATGGGTATTATGATTATGTAATGGTTGATCCACGGTATAAGATCCAATCTTTCTACATATCACATTGTAGAAAAAATCAATCCAAACGTAGTTCGTGGATTTCCATGCAGTTTAACGTCACGCGATGAGGGAATAGATGAACTGATGTGAAATGTATGATATATCATAGCTAGGCTAAGGGAAGAAACCCCATGTGTCACTATATGTCTTTCTGGTGGAATCAATCAAGCCATATGAAGTTCTTTAAACATTCCCTATGCAGGTTTTGATTTTAATATAAGGAATAAAAAAGGGTTTTATTATCATGGATAGGCCCAGGAGTGGAGATTTGGGCATATCTACATATCTCATATAGATGAGAATCAAGACATATATTGTTATTGAATCATTCATTTCCCATACCAATTGAGTTTGACATGGGAGACATGAGATTTTAACACATTCTAGAATAATGATTATATTTAAGACACTAGATGGAATTAAAATAAAACCTTCTATCTTAAAATATCACATGGTATTGATATAGCCCATATATAGCAGAAGAAATATGATATAAAAATTTTGGTTTCTTGTGGCTATTCCAAAGATTGGATATCTTTTCATCTCTACATATCTTATATGAATGTGAATCAATCCACACATAGTTCATGAAATGAGGTCCTTATACAAAATTGACTCAGAAATTGGGAAAAAGGTAATCATGTGCCATTAAGGAGAAGTAATTATTTAAACGAGGCTTGCATATGGAATCTCCTAAAATCAAGTCTTGAAGACATCAGTTGTTCAATTTAATGTCTTGTAATGAGGAAAATGATTTCATGTAGTTTATCTTTGTGCGAAAAGAACACTATGCTACTCATTTTATCGTCATGCAGCATGGACACTTATAGTTGTTATACAGATTAACGTCTTGCAAATAGGCCCGTGTGCTATATAGTTTAGAGTCTTGATGTGAGAAAAATATGTGAAATTACACAATTTATTTCATCAATAATATTGCATTGGTTATAGTTGTAATATTCTTTCCATCCATTGAGATTAATTCATGATCTCTATTCGAGTAGACATTATGTATGGAATAATGCCCTTACCACCTTTTCTCAAGCTGTTGAGATTTCATTCTTTGTATCATTTGAATCATGAGGACCAATACCAATTCTCCTTGAATAAATGAACAGAGGTGAAACTTCTTATTAATTTATCATGTTATTATGTTTTGATATACTTCTAAATGATGCAAAGTATGAAATCATTTTTCATCTAATCATTCCAGCTCATGAAACTATTTCTAATACTTCTCATCTATAGACAACTGATCACAAATTGAAAATCTGAGTGAGGGAAATTTAATTTCAATAGGAAAACATATTTTGTTCCATACACCAATGAATAAGGGGTTTTCATGGTTGTAGTGATTGTAGTATTCTGATAAGACCATAAATCATGCAAATGTTTATCAGCGCAAGATTTATTATCATTATAAAATATATTCTAGAGAATATTTGATATGTTCATACTGAAAGCCTCTATCTATCCTCTTGCATCTTCATGATAGAAATATTAATGGTCAGATTTGATATTTTTCCGGGATATAACTTTTTAAACTCAGCAGAACAGAGAAATTGGTGAAATTTTCTGTCAATATAGTATGTTGGACACCAAATCAAGTGATGATGTTAGTTTTGAAAAAACTAAAAATTATTTTTACTCTGACTTCATTTAGAGGTATTTCCTCAACCCATTTAGAGAAGAAGTAAAAAATAATAAATATATACTTGAACTACTTTTTCATAGTTGGAGGATAAGTCCCTACTATATCAATTCCCCATGTGGAAAATAGACAGTATTGTTTAGATTAATGTAGCAACTCTTGGAGATGATGAATGAACTTTTAATGAACATGGAAGGGATGGAATTTCATGATAAAATCTAAGAAATCTGGTATCATTGAAGGCCATATGTATCCAAGCATTCAGATTTATCAGAAATCCTATTCCTAGACTTGTGAGCACCACAAGCTCCTTAATGTACATCCTTCATGAAAGTTGTCGTTTCTTCTCCATCAATACACCTATAGAGGGTTCCATCAAATCCTTATTTGTAGAGGATCTTGTAGTGATCCGGACTATCATAAAGAGTAAAATTTGATGCTTGTTGTTAGATATGTTCTTTTTTCAGGCCTATCTTTTCGAAGTACAACATTTTGAAGGAATTCCATGATGGGTGTTCTCCATCCCATGGTATGACCATATTGCTCAGAAATGTGGATAATTTAATTTATTTTTTCTATTAAATTTTTAACTAATTGTGAGACTACATGACTATGGGCTATACTGAGGATTTCTCATCCCGATTTTGATATTCCAAGGATGTATCTTCATTATCCAGTGTATCAACGTTGGAATTTTGTGGTCACGGAACAAAGGCAAATAGCGTCTCCGAGGGAAATTCATCCATTATTCCTCTAATATAATCACACAAAGGGATTAACTATTATTTTCTGATGAAATAATTCCCATTGATTTTTTTATTACTAACTCCAAATCAACATTTACTTTCAGGTGATTCAATTGAACCTCAAGTTCCATTTCCAATACTATGATGAGAGCTTGATATTCTACTTTATTGTGGGTACCAATTTCTGAAAACATGAAGGCATATGTAAACACTACCTTTTTGGGGGATATAAGTACAATTCTTAACCCAATATTAATTATTTTAGGGTTTTCCATTCTCTTCCCTATTGTAAAAACGGACGCACCATCAATGTACCCTTACCATGTTTGGGAAATAGCTTTAATAGAGAAGAATTGTTCTTATAGAAGTTCAGTATTTAGTGAGTTCTCTTTAGAAAAATGGTTTTAGGAAAGAATTAGTCATGAGAGTGGCCCTTTGTTGAATTCTGAGGTACAAACTGGATGTCAAACTATTGAAAAATAACTCCCCTCCCCATGCTAGACACCTAGTAAGCATAGAACGACAGAGTATAAATTTGAGTGGGATACTGTGAGACACCAATTGGACATCATGATATTGCAGATAGTGCCTCAATTATTGAACATTATGATTAATTCAAGGAAACACTTTACTATACATGAATAAAAAGTTTATGCATCAGACATTGTTCTACTGAGATAATAATGATTTTTTTAATCCTAGCATTTTTCTTTTGGACAAGGAAGGAACATAGTGATCGCTCTAAAGATGCAACATAGAGAATAAGTGGTCTTCCTTAAATAGGGGGCATTAATATAGCTGGACTCAAGAGATGTTTCTTGACGGTACCAAATTCCTATTGTATGTCTTCAATCCATTGATAAATGACTCCCTTCTTCATTTATCATGTGAAGGGTAAACACTTGTTTTCCAAATTGGTGATAAATCACATAATATATGACAAGTTTTATTTTGAGTCCTCTTAATTATTTCAATCCTCTTGGAGGTGACATTCCATGTATTGATTTTGTTTTCACAGGATCAACTATGATTCCATGATGGCCTACAATGAAGCCTAGGAACTTACAATAGGTTACCCCAAAAGCTCATTTCAAGGGGTTCATATTCAAATTATGTTTCCAAAGTTTTTGCAATATGGTGTCCTGATGATCCTAGTGATTGGAACATTGACGGAATATAACCAGAAAATTATCCACATAATATTTGAATGATTTCCATAAGAAGGGTTTGATGATACGATGCATTGCACATTGATATGCTCCACCATCTTTCTTTAAGACAATGGGTATTAACCTATATCAAAACACACCTTGAGGGGATATGAAGGCTTTTTATTCATCATCCCATGGGGACATGCATATTTTATTATAACCTTAGTAACCATCTATAGTGGAAAAAGCTCCATAGCCAAATGTTGCTTCAATTTATTCTTCTGTGATCAGAACTAGAAAATTATCTTTAGGAAAATGCCAGTTAAGATCTAAAAAATAAATGGAAACATTGAATTTACCATTATTCTTCATCATTGGGACAATGTTGGAAATTCATTTAGGATATTGAGCCTCCATGACAATGTTTTCCTTGCTAAAATTATCAACACCTGCATCAATTTTAGAGGCATGAGTTCGGTGTGTTCTTCATGCTACCTACTTGAATCCTCAATGTTTTTATGGAAAACCCAAATAAGGAGTATCTACATCGAGATTATGTTCAAGAATTTCTATATAATTCAAATCAAATATATCTCAATTTTTCTTTAGAAATGAAGTATACACTACATTTTCTTCAGGATTCGTGGACACACTAATTAGAGCGGGTCATGGATCTTATTCTATACCTAGATTTATTTCTATGAGCTCATCCACAATGGTAGAGTCACCTTTCTCAGATTCTGGAGGAGCATCCCTGTGATATTCTTCATCTAAATCCTCTTCATTACACATCACTACTTCTATTTCTTCTTGCATAATAGGTAATGAAGAAAAACATTCAGAGATATGAGAGGAGTCAATATTTGAGGAACATAAAGATGAGGATACCTTTTCTAACCCTACTGATGATTATTGTATTCTATGGTTAATAAAGTTTAAATGATGGATTTATAATCAACATACATATCTTCCACTAGTATTGCTACAACTTCTTCTAATATGATTAATGATGTATAGGCTTTCTGAGGTTCGGTGGGTGAAATGAATACAATCCAATTTAAGCATTCACCAATACATAGTGAATTGAAAATTTCTACCATTCTATCAGGATTTATTACCTCAATTGACATTATGAAACTTACTGGACAAATACTTGGATTTGGGTTTACACTTTTAATTTTATTGATAGTCAACACAAAATATATACTCAAATGTATAAATGTGTTTTTTTGGATCCTTTGTAAGACATACATAGCATTGATTCTGGTTAACTTATTTGTTATAGACCTTATGTCCTTCATGTGATAAAATTATGCCTCTATGTTTTTAGATTCACATACTTACAATGGAGCCTTATCACCATAAAATGTTTCGATTAGACCATTGAACCGATATTTGAGACTTTGGTTGTATGACGAAGGTATAAATGCATATTGATGTAGCCAAGGCCTACCAAGAAGAATGTTAAAGGGTGTGTCCTGATGAACAACAGTGAAATATGTATTAGAAAATAGATCCCAAAATTGTGTTCTTAGTGTAATCTTTCCCAGAGGTTCATGCTCATTTTTTCATATCCTCGCAACATAAAAGTGGAAAGGAGATAAGTCCTATTTAGTGAGGCATAATTGATGAAGTTTTTGAATATGAATGATTTTGACTCCCGAGCCATTATCAATGAAGGATAGTAAGAAGTCTATGACATTGACCTAGACGAATAGATATAGAGGCCTAATATTTCCATTTCAAACATCATCTTAATTTCTATCCATAAAATATATAACTTCATAAAATTCTATTGGATCATTCTCTATTTGGTAAAACTTAGTAGCAACGACCTCGGTTTCAAACTCCCGTGGACTTGAAAAATCCTCAATAAGTGCTTCTTGATGATCTTTTGATATATTCAAGGAATCCAAAATTCTCAACATTGACGGTACATGGTGTAGATGTTTCAAATCATCATACATTTGGTCGAGAGGTCTATGTTTCCTAGAATGGTGATGCGGTTTTCCAGGTACTCGTATGTTTATTCTCCTAATGTAGATGTACTCTGTGTCCGAGAAGATGTTGTAAATACTCCCATATTTGGTAGATTTTACTAACGAGGTATATAAACTTGCAGATAGTAAGATGGTGTGACCTATAACCATTTCTAAAAAATAATCATGTTAGGAATAAACCTGTCAAGCATACAGAATCCCCTTGTTCTCATTGATCCCGTTGATGGGCTCTCCCAAGAGTTTCCACTGCATATACAATTTGAGTAGGGGTATAGTTAAAATAGTGGATTCTAGAATACCCACATCTTCCCTGGCATCCTTGACCGTGGCATCTTCCTCTGGTTCCCCAATTATGTATAGGGGTCTTAGACTCATAAATGAAGATTCATCATGATATGTCAGTTCTGGTTATGTAGTTTGTTGGGGAGGTGGTCATGCTTTTGAAACAGATGGACTGAAGTTATCTAGACACAAATACAAATTTTGCTTTTCCAGGAGCTCATCTTCTTCTGGCTTCTATTTGTCCTTCTGATCATGCTTCTTCATTAAGGAATTACCTTCAAATGACTAATCCTTTGTTGATGGTGGTTTTGATGTGTGAGAAGTAGAAAACGACAAAATTGGATGATTGAACTGTGTTCGTAAAGTGTCATGTGTTTGGTTGATCGTTTTCTTGATCATCCAATCATCAAATTTTTTCATATTATTACATTTAACTTCGGGCCATTCATCGTCTTCCTCTGGATTAGAATGTGACATGAGAAAAGAGGGCATTCCAATTATGAAAATATCAAATATAGAATTATCTTCATAATGAAAAATACCACTATAGAGTAAAATTTCTCATAAAATTCCATCATGGGGAGGAAGACCATGGTTGGTAACAGTAAGGGATAAATCCTCTTTCTCTTTGGCCTTCTAGAAACACAAAGCATTTTCATGGATCTCATCCAGAGATATTCTATCTAGATTGAATGATTTTTTCTGAAGCAATCCATCATGATAATGTTTCTGATAGATAAAATTATATTTATTGATATTACTCCCATAATATCCTATTGAGAGTGTAGGATCCTGAGGCTAAATAGATAAATGTCTAAGAGATTTAAAAACTCCATAATTATGAGATGACAAATTGTAGCTTGACTATTGATTTTCCAACTATGTTTGGTGATATTTCATCATGGATTATATCTTAAATATAGCTGGGGACAATTGTTGGGGAATGTGGTTATCATGTGAAATTGTATGTTCCTGCATTAGAGTTGTCATCAAAACTGGATGATTACCTCCAATATGAATGCGTGTATATTCCTAATCAGGTTGTCCGTATGATATGGGTGAGTATGCCCCATGAACCTCCTGGACTGGAATAGAGGTATGTATCTACTCCTAGATGGCATGAAGATGTGTCTTCCTAGGCATGGGGATATATTTATGTGTATGTTCCCCTGGTATTTCTGATGTTTTTGTTATGATAACATGGCCTACTTCCATAATATGGGCATGAATTTGTGTCTGATCTTTCACCATTGATAAAAAAATTTGAGTCTTTTGCATCTGGGAGGGGAATATACATCCATTACGTATCTAAAGTAGGTGTATGAGCCTAGTCCTATAATATTATTCAAATCAATGGGAATTTAATGTACTCATGTATGGGGGCAGAGAGTTGAGTCTGCTTTGATTTGTTGCCAAAGATTTCTGACTGACTACTCTGAGTGTTCCCAAATTAAATTGTTGGAAGGATTGATGAAAATTTATAGGTGCATGTGCTCGTTGGTTGTTTTCCATCTAGAATGGTTGATTATCTTCCTTTAATACAGACTAATGAGACTACTGGAATAATTGTTGATTGTAAGGAGGTGTATTTTCTTGTTTACCAGTTTCCACCATATTTGATTAGAGGGCTTCTTTAAATTCAGTCATACGAGCATACTGAATAGATGATAATTTTTAAATAGATTTATGTTCCAGTTCACAGAAATCCACCAGATTTTCATGGTGAGAATGGTTGGGTGCTAAAATATGAGTCTATTGGGCAGTGGAATTAGGATGGACGAGTGTGAAGGAATGATTGTTTTCTCCATAAAGATAGGTTGATAGACTTCTCCGGTGGGGGGAGAGGTAAGAGCCTTCTCCCTATTGATGAAAATTTTTCCCCAATAGTTTTTCATGTGTTCCCAAGATTAAGAGACCTAGTCCGAACGTCTCGTGGGAACACCCATATCATGTTGGGGGTTCACCACAACACGATTCCACTGGTAGCAATTGTTGGTATGAGTCCTCAAGAATAACCATTGCATCTATGGATTGAGGCCCTAAGTAACCCCTTTATCAAGATCAATATAGTATATGAGGGACTAGTAGTTTTTTTCTTTGGATAAAGTCATTAAACTATTAAAAATGGTGTTTGGAACCATATTATTCATGACCATCAGTCTTCATTGGTCAGACGATCGAGGATTGTTATTGACCTAGAGAGACTGTCAGGATGCCTCCACAGTTGGGATCGTACCATGATGACGGTACTCCATTAATTGCACATTGGAGAAAAAACATTGAATATGATTATTGGGTGATGATTTCCTCCCAGTGGATGAGGATTCAGCTTGAGTAACGGTCAGTAAGTTCATTGCTGTTGTCGTGAAGAAAGCTATTTTGGACTGAATGGAGTTTGGTGAAAAAAAACATGAAAACAAAAATAACCTCTATTAAAGTAACATCTTGTAGAGGGATATATGTATGATTGATTACTTTTTCTACACTTCATTTATAAATTGATAGGGGCCTTACATGTGGGTAACATTATTAACTTGGATAAGGATTCATGCCAGGTTTTCCATTTTTGTTTCGTAGTCCCTTGAAACATGTGTTATGGTTTTATGAATCATTGCTTCCAAGAACTTTCCATTTGATTTGTTCGTGGAACTGTAATCACCCAACAGTTCTTTATCAAAAAGGGAATTTCTTTGCAATGGTAGGAATTCATTATGTTTGATAGTAACATGAATTGGTCGATAGGATGGGAGGTCCAACTCATTACACCTTTTTTGGGGGTAATTATTGTCTAATTCAAGACTCTCTATAAATCTAGGATTTTTTCCTAAATCCTTATTAATCTTGTTCATGTATAACATATATTTTCCTTGGAATTTGTAATTACTTATTAACATGTGTAAAATTTAAAATCATCTGAAAGTATTCGAGGTTCTTCATTAATGGAGATATCCATATGTATTCAAGGTTCTCCATTAATGGTATCCTATCATGTAATATTTAGCTACCTAAAAATCCATGTGAAAGAAATCATAACCTCTATATTTGGGTGCTGCATAATTGAACACATCATACCCTTTAAGTTCATGTGATAAATACCTTACTATACGATTTAACGTCATGAGGTAAGGAAATATATTCAAAAAGTGCTTAGTCAATGTTTTTTGTGGGACTTATACCGAAGCAGCCCAAGGAACTTGGGAAGTATATGAGTTTCCACGTAAGATTAGGCCTTATTGGGAATATAGCCCAAAGAGAACATGAATTATTTGAAGTATTGGGATTGAACCTCCTGGAGGCTTCATACATATCCAATGTGCATGGGAGTCAAATCCCGTATAGTTTGATGAGTCTCATAGTAGTGTATATTCTATTGAGAGAAATGAGTTTGGTCTTACTTTATGAAACTGATTCCTTGTTGATTTGGTGGTTTAATATGGGGTTAATTTAGATGGATGATGCATAGTAATGGAATTAGGGTTGGATTCATGAAGAGGATATCTAATGACCTCGGGCCCTGAAAGGACTTCCCAAATTTTTTAGTTTGAATAGAAATTAGAGTTCTCTTAGTTCAGGTAATTGTACAAATGTTGTGATCATGACAAATCGATATGCCCGTGTGAGTCATGTTCGGTGTGAGAAACAAGATGATTTCAAAGATTCAACTAAGTCACCAATATTTTTCTTCCTCCTCTGGTGGAAGAGGGCGCACCTACGACAGCCATGGTAGAAGAGGTTGAGGCAACCTGGGAAGAGGGGGAGGCGATGAGCCCCCCTCTATTGTTTTTTACATTGGACAAAGGGTCGAATGAAAGGAAGAAGGGATGATAGGTATGGGCTTACACAAGTTTGGAAGCCGAAAAATTGGTCCTGGTAAGTAACGAGAGACTTTTACTTCACATGATTGGAAAATCACGTGCCATCCATACCATCCCTACAAGAGACCTGAGGTTTTGGGACTTAGAGGTGAAAAGGGGAGGACAAATCCTAAACCCCTATCCTCTAAATAGAGAACTACCCAACAATGTTTCTAGGTGAAAGGTCCATGAGACTGTAGATATACAAACCCACAGAAACTCCATGAATCATAAACCCATTGTGAAAAATTAATGGGAAACCTTTGACTTTCGATATACAAACACAAATATGAGACATGCTAATGTGCCTTTTCTAATTTTCTGACAAGTCAGGAGGTTTTAGTGGATGTCTAGATAGAATCCCTTTCAAACAAGGGATCCAATGAAGAGGAATACTTTCCATGAATGTCTATGAATAGGGATTAATGGCTTATAGACTGAATAGAGTATGTGAATGGAAGAGGGGCTCCCACGTAAGTACCAATGATCAGGTATGGGAGCTCAAGTAGGATTGGATGACCAAATTTTAACTTAGGTGATGAAAAATATAGATGATAATACTTGGGTGAGACTTGACTCATGATTTCAAATATATTTATAGGTATTCCTAGAAGTGGGGTACTCAAGTTCCTATGAAATGAATACGATGCACACAAGTGTTTATGATTTATAGTGGTTGGGCACTTTAGCCGCACATGTGTTATGGATTTTAGAGACTACAAGGACTTAATTACTATGATACACATTCAATTCAACCTCTTTATGTGTTAAGGAACTACCTTGGATGATTCAAAAGCGATGTGTGAAGCACTAGGGTGTCTAGAGAAGTAATCAGGCTTTACTGAAATTTGTCTATACAAATGAAGGCCCAAATGGTGTATTTATAGGAAAAAATATGGTCCTGGAGAAAATATGTTTGGTCGTGCAAGTGGGATGCATGAAAAGTTTGTGGTGTGCATCTTACTGCGTGCAGAATTGTTGGCACCCACAAAGACATGCACACCCTCAGTGAATTTTCCTTACTAGGGTGACTCTTTGAGTACATAACCAAAAAAATAGCACCATTCAGTTCCAGCATAGTGGCATAGGGGTGTTTTCATGCATGTATCTTGGGTACTACATTGAGGACATAGAAATTTTTTTGGTCTATAGCCTTAGGGTTGCACCCCTGATCCCATACTTTGTATCAGTGTTGGGAATATGTCCTAGCACTTTGGGCCAGTTCCTTCTCTAATGTCACTGACCCCTGTAAAAATGTAGTGTCTCATATCAAACATTTCAATCATGATTGAGGATATTTGAGAAAAAGTGCATTGAACTCTTTTCAGGGTGTATTCAATCCTAATGGATATATCGTATTTGGGAAATTTCAATATATATGTATCACAATGGTAAAAATTCCATGCCAAGGGATGAATTTCCTGAACACATCATAGAGGGGGAAGACCGGATCATACTTTATGGTCCTAGAAGTAGGTGAGTACCGATTATGGGGCTTTGACATAAATGAATGTCTCACTACTAGAAAAATGTTTTTTAACGTCGCCAGTTTGATGTCGGTTTCTTATAAACCGACATAAATAATTTTTTCAGTGAATTTTTGGCGACATTATTTTTAAAAACCGACCCCAACAAGGGAAAAAAATTGGTTTGGTGCCGGTTCTTAAAAAAACTGACGCAAAAAACCAAAAAAAATTATATTGTGGCGTCGGTTATTATGAAAACCGACGCCATAAAAGTTTTAAAAAAAAATATTTGGTGTCTGTTTGTTAAAAAACTGACGCTAAAAATATAAAAAAACTACTTTTTGCATCGGTTTTTTTAGAAACCGACGCAAAAAAAAAAAATAATTTTCTTGGTGTCGATTTTTAATAAAAGTTACGTGAAAAGATAACATATATTTTTGGCATCGATTTTTATGAAAATTGACGCCAATAAATTAAAAACAAAATTGACAGTGTTTTAGATAATTTCTTAGTCTTTGATTTGACAAGTTGTGGAGCTAAAACGGAGTTACGGATTAAAAGTTATGTCCTTTGAAATTTGAACTTTTTTAAGACTTATTTTAGAGAATGTCAACTTCCGACATCCATAACTTTTAAACTGTAACTCCATTTTTGCTCCACGACCAGTCAAATCAAAGCATAGAGAAATATCTAAAACAATGTAAATTTGTTTATTAATTATTTGCAGTCAGTTTTCATAAAAACAGACGCCAAAAATATATTTTATCTTTTCACATCGATTTTTTTTAAAACCGCCGCCAAAAAAATTATTTTTTGTTTTTGGCGTCGGTTTTTAAAGAAACCGACGCAAAACGTTTTCTTTAAAAACGTTTAGCGTCTGTTTTTTAAAAAACCGACGCCAAATATTTTTTTTAACTTTTTGGCATCGGTTCGTAAATAACCCGACGTGAAATTTTTTTTTTTTTTACTTTTTAGCGTCGGTTTATTTAAAATCCGACACAAAAAATGATATTGATTGACATTTTTGGCATCGATTTTCTAAAAAACTGATGCCAAAAGACCAATGAAAATACTATTTTGCATCAGTTTCAAACAAAACCGACGCCAAAGAGTAATGTGGGATCAGAATTTCAATTTTTTTCAAAACGCTCGTTTAACTTTTTAAAACCCCGCATACATTTTCATACAACACAATTGAAAATATTTCCGTTTACTATATATATCTAGTTTCTCCTTCATTCATCATTTTCAACATCTTCGATTCAATAAAGATTCAAATTCAACTTCAATCGTTAATTTGAAAACTGTACATATTCTATTCATTTTTTTTCTTCATTTTTATTATCCATCATTTCTAAACAACTCGATTATCTTCCTTATAATGATGATTCATTCTAATTTCTAAATACAAGTTATACGATGATAAAAAACATATAGTTTCTATGGAAGCCCCTAAAACCATTGAAATATGTTTGATGTATTATGATTATTTTATTTCATTTGTTGTATATGATTTTAATTTATGTTTATTAGGTTTTCTTTGAAACGATTTGTATCAATCAAAACATTGATAGGTTCAACTTCTGACGGCGATACATTTTGATCCTTAACTCCGTATTTGGTCCACAACCTGTCAAATGAAAGAATAGGAAATGATCTAAAACATAGAATTTTTTTTCTTTTTGGCGTCGGTTTTAATAAAAACTGACGCCAATTTTGTTTCATTTATGGTGTCAGTTTTTTAAATAACCGACGCCAAAACTATTTTTTTTTATTTTTCGTGTCGGTTTTTATGAAAACCGACGCCAAAAATGATATGACATAGTTTTTTTGGCATCTGTTTTTTACAAAACCGATGCCAAAAAACAAATGTAATTCATTTTTCGCGTCGTTTTACAAAAACTGACGTAAAAATTCATATTTTTTACGTCGGCGACTTTGACGTCGGTTATAAACCGACTTCGAAAATAAAAAAACGATGTTAAAAAACATTTTTCTACTTGTGTCGGGAACTGAATGTACGATATGACGGGTTCGTTGCTACATTTATGATCTAGTGGATGCTTCCAGTGAGGGACACTAGGAGGGGGGTTTGCTCAAGAATTCTACGGAAGACTAGAATCATGGTGTCCAACCACATGTTTGTTAAGGTGGTGCCAATATTGGCTAGAATATATAGCATTCTAGGACTCATTTCAAATAGTATTTATCCCATGAGAATATGTCAACCATTATAGATTCTTCATGGATGGGTTGTAGCCAATTATTGTCGGTATGACTTCATGAATGCCATTTGACCTCCATGTGGTGGTCTATAACTATTTGTACTGAACATTTTTGTAATCTTCCCATTGACACTCAAATAGGAAGGACTCAATCATAATATTTGAAACCATAACATCTTAAGCATTTACATGTTTAGGACCCTAGTTGTCCAGATGTTATACTATTGGCGAGACCAATTGTATTAGAGGGAGTTCATGGAAAATATTAGGACTGTCATGCTGGTATCCCATATTGATGGAACATTTTCTGCGAATCGTATGTGACGATGAGATTTTCTAGGAAATTTGGGAGCATGCAGTAGATTCCCAAGAAATTTTATATAGATGTTCCGGAAGAGTGAAATCCATGCATCCTTCAAAAAATCTGGCTCATGTTCAAGACTGCAGGTTTTATGGAGTTCATTAACCTTCCCTTATCAATTTCAATGATTGGATTTCAATGGATTATGACACCTGTTTGATAGAAATGTACCCAATGGAAATTCTTCGGAAATTAATTCGTAAATTCCAGGTGTCCAAGGTGGAGTTGGGACTTGTTGGAAGTATACAAGCTACCACTGGGGAGTCTAGAAAAGGAATAATCTCGACCTTTGGAACTGTGATGGCTGGAACTTCATCGGTAGGTGCATCAGGAGGTGAGAATTCACATCCTCCTATTGAAGAGGGGTGGTCATGTGGGTGGTCTTGCAGGCCAACTAGGGAACTCACTAGGAAGAAACTAAGGCATCTCTTAAATCATATCGCCTATTCCATATTCCTATTTCTATGGTCTTCCTGGAGGACCCCACGGTAATCTATGTCCACCAAAGTGCTATGGCAGAGATTAGTGAGAAATGTTATTGACTTACATGGAATAGAGAACGTCCAAGTGGCCGATAAGGTTAACAATAATCACTGAAATGAATACCTGATATCCATGGATATGTTTTCATGCCAATGAGGGTGAAAAATACGTTACAATCATGGGTGATGATACTGCAAGGGTTGAACTTCAGTCCAGTGAGGGTGAGGTCACTAAAGAGGTAAGAGTGCTAGTAGAGGACCCTATAGCTGAACTCATAGATATTTTTCCTATGTATTTTCATGTACATCCCATGGAGATTGACAAATCGTATCCCAACATAGGTGAGGAGAGTCATATTATGTGACCCAAATCATGAATGTGCATAAAACACTTCCTCATCGAATCACAAGTAGAAAGATAGAGCCGAATGGGATCACATTGCACCTAGCTATTCCTTCTCTACAAAAGATGGGTGGATGCTCAAAGTATCCATATAATGATTCATTATTACATGGGTGAGAATATATGAGATAGTGTTTAGCACTCTAATATTACCAAGGGCCAAAAGGAATCAGATAACTATTAGATGTTCTTTAAAGATGATAAATAAGTCTGAAGCCTTTAAGATATAGAAAATAAATGATAATAATTTATCATGCACCATTCAATTCTCATTGAACATTTTAATGCCCAACTAGTGGATTCCTAGGAGTAATAGGTACAGGAAATCTACCAAATAATTGAGATCCAAGCTGAGTAGGCATGAGTGAAGACCAATGCTAATGAGTTCCTCACATCGTCTGCTAATGAAGAATGATATCTGAAGGATAAGGATGTATACCTAAATGATAAAAGACAAAATGTGGTATAAATCGAGTAATATATCAAAGGCACTAGTCCATAAGATGTATGTTTTGGCCGAATTCATAAAAATATCTCTATTTTTTATATTCATATTTTGAACTATGTGCATGGATTGATTATTTGTTTTCATTATTATTTTAGTGTATTCTAAACAAAATTGTGAATTAATTAGAAATACATCCCTATGATCATGTGGTTTATACCTTGTGTGAGAAATAATAGAAGACTATATAATGGTTCACACTATTTATGAGATCACCGACTATGCATTTGAAACCATGGGGCCCTAATGACCACCTAGAGTTTTTGAAATAGTAGAGGGTTCTCGACTAGGGAATTGGATCTTCATGAAATCCAAACCTTCTTTCCCACATGATCTAGTGCATGAGAGGGATGATATTAGGGGTGTCATAATAAATTCTAACAAATGTGAATGTAAAATATGAATTATGATACCCTAAATTCAGGATTCAGTGTGGATGGAATGGAGAAAGAGGATTGTTGTTGACTAAATTTAAAACACATCATTCATACCATGTTAGCATGAAATGGTTGGAAAATAAGGGCCAACCAGTGACCACATTCATAACATGGGGATAAACTAGAAGTGTCCTCCAATTTCTTCTGAAGCATTGGCCCTGGATGGTAGTTGACCATTATGCTTGAGCATCCTAAAAATTATGTGGGTTCCTTTAGACGTGAAAGGGAATGTGGATTTGAAATAAATAGAACACAATATGTGATGATGGAATGATATGATGTTTGGATGAAGTTTAATATTCTTGAAATTATTCAACAATGATGTAAGTTCATGGGGTGAGTGTATCGGCCTGAATCAAGATTAGGCATACATCCAAGAGCAATCAATCTAGTGAGGTAATAGGATTATAAACAGTTTTACATCATGTGGAGAGGATGATTGTGTCTTAGTTTAAGCTCATATGATAGGATCTAGGGGTCACACTGTCACATATATTGATACTACCACACCACAACCACTAATCCCATTCTATCAACGCTCAGTGTAGGAAACACAGGGCATTGTCGGGCCTTCCTCAGCTAATGAGAGAGTGAAATAGTAAAATGAAATAATGAGAGGGGAAATAGCATATGAACCTACATTCCTAATCGACGAGTGTGAATGCATGAAGATACAACACTAGTGGTGTCGAGGATCCATAAAATGGAATGGGCCATTGAACATGTAATTGACAACAATCGATATTTGGGATGTAGTGGGAATGACATAATGATGAATTATACTTGTTGACCATCTTCAAAAGACAACATCCTTTTCATGATATCGTAGAATGGGAACAAAAAAATTAGGGTTGACCCATGAATATATGTAAAACGTGAAACTTGTCTCATAATGTTGTTCAAATCCATTGGGATGTTGGCCCAATGTGGTAGGTGATCCATTGTTCCTAGAATCCATACCAAAATGGGTAAACATTGGATGTGAATGATAATGAAAAAAATGAAGGATTCTACAAAGCACAAACTTTACTCATGTTGATTAAGCATCATACATGAGGAAAACATGGGAGGACTGAAGAGGTCTTCAACAAAACACATACTTTTTTTGAGAGCCCACAATGGAAGGGGTTAGGGTGGGCGGAATTATTTGTGTCTGGACCATAGACAAGAAGTCTAGGCATCATTTCGTATCCCAAAAATATGGGAATCAAGAAGCACGTAGTTCACGGAGGTAGTACAGGATGCGACCAATACCAAAAGGGGAGATATCCTTATTTAATGTGTAATACCCTAATTGTTATTAAATTTAACATTGTACGAACATAGATAGTACAAATCATAGTATAAAGTCATAGAGCTCAGACCGTAAGGTTCCCTATTTAATGTCATCCATGTGTGACATGCTGGTACAATTTATTGTAATGCGGTAAAGACATAGAAATGGAGGAATCTCGATAGAGGTATGAGGTGTGGCAACTGCCAACCCAACATGAATGAGTACATAAGTCCACACCACACCACATTATCATGTGGACAAAGAACAAAATGGAACAATATGGTTCATTATGATGCGATTGGATGACATATAAAATTTTGGGTGTCACTACTTATCCCCTAAGGA
The DNA here is from genome assembly GCA_963277665.1 of Viscum album. NCBI lineage: Eukaryota > Viridiplantae > Streptophyta > Magnoliopsida > Santalales > Viscaceae > Viscum > Viscum album. The sequence continues at coordinate 1,667,726,028 of OY728119.1, forward strand.
TGTGAATAAATCCACACGTTGTTCATGAAGGTGTAATCTTATGATGCTAATATCAAAATGGGCAGCGTCTTGTCAAGTGAAGACATCGAATGGCTATGTAATTTATCATTACACAGTCTGGGTGTAGAAGATGTATTTTAGAACCACTTGATAAAGAGGTAAGAGATCTTAGTTAAGGTTCATCGAGCTTGGGCCAAACGTTGTGAAAATTCCCGAAGAATATATATGTGACGTGGTGCCACAATGAGACTTGACATGATTGGGGAAAAATTAGTCAGAACTGTACCACAAATTTCCATATAAACACACATAGTTTATTGTCATGATTCTCGGATTAATGAACTTAATCTCCTAGTATTATGTCATAGTGTTCAAAAAAAAGATGTCCAGTTGTTTAATGTATGCACAAACCATACACATGTCCATAATTCCAGGTGATCTATTCTCTATTTAGGAAACAATGTAGGAGAGGATCATTAAAACACATTGAATACATAGCTAGGGAAGATGGTGTGGGGTTAAAGATGACCATCACAACATTGTCTCACTACCGTCAACGTGCATGGATTCATGGAGGGATAACACCAAGTGTGTCAAAATTCGACATAAACATGATGGAATAAAAAGGGATGTGAATCACATGACCAATGTTATATGGATCAATGGGGGTGTCATAATGATGGAGGGTAACTATTGAATGTGTTTAAAACACAACATCCATATCACGTGACTTGTAATGGGAACAAAAAATGATAATTTCTTGCTAAACATATTCAAAACATGGGACATTTGTCAAATTGTCATTAAAAATCCGCATAGAAAATTTCCCATGATGGTAAGAGAGAACTAAGTCATAGAATCCATGTCATTTGGGGGTCCTTTTTGATGTGAATGATAATGGAAACCAAAATAACGGAAAAGATGATGCATGGAAATGAATGAAAGAATGTTCACATGGAATCCAACAATCTTGGTCCTAACCCACATTGCATCTGAGCACATTGGTGAGGCATATTAATGGTCAAGAATTACAGATGGGAATGGAAAAAATGGAATGAGGATCCTAGGCCTAGACTCGAAGATTAAATGCCTAGGTATTCAAATGTATCACATAAGGATGGGAGGAAATCCATACGTAGTTCTTGAAATGTCGCACAATTTATCTACCTGAGACAAGTATTTATGGGGAATAGAAGGAAGATCTATTTAAGAAAACATGTTGCATGGCTATTATAAACCGTATGTTAATTAGGACATGAGTCTACATACACCACACCACATGATTTCGATAGAGTTCGGGCTAAGGGGCTAGAAAGAAGGAATTATTTGTGGTACCTAGGCTAGATTCTTATAAAAAATGTCCGAACATTCCTAAATATCCCATGAGGATGGGAATCCATCCATATGTAACTTTGGAATGCGGCATGGTAGGGTACAAATTCCATGGGAACACCATCATGCAGGTCCATCCCTTGAAATAACGAAGCATCATTTGATAGATATTTTTTTAATTTATTGTGGATGTGAGTTTTTTTATGAAACAAACCCAGAATGGATAATCTGTGTGACACCACAAGAATCAAGCCATATTCAGGCCTTAAAAAATGACATGGTGATGAGTGATATGAAACATCTTGTACCCTAATGTGAGGCCACCAAAATTTGGTTGCGTTTATCGACGTGCATCCAGGACAATAATGTCACTGTTTAGGGTCATATTATAGGACTAACCCAGGCATTTGAACATCATCCAACAAAGACATGGCAATTTAAATTAATGAGGGACTGGGTTGTATAGTTTTACATCTTATTTCTTGGATGGAAAAATAATAACACGGTTCTATACAGAACACATGTGGCATGATATATCATATATGACCTGAATGTGGACATAGATTCCATACCACACCACATGAAATTATATGGGAGAAACCTTGAGAATTTGGGCTGGAAAAGGTTAAAGGTCATGGGGTTGTACTCAAAGATGAAATGATTGGTCATTACAATGTATCCAATATGGATGAGAATCGATCTATATGTAGATATTGGGATGTTTTCATTTTAACATCATGTGGTACTAATTAGGGGGGGGGGGGTTAGTTTAACGTCATAGAGATCGGACTGAAAGAGGTTAAATTTATATAATATGGTATAAACCATGACTAAGTCCCCAATCCCATGTGAGTTATTCTCAATGTGGGAAGTAATGGCAGTGAAGATCTTCACATCACAATGAATACATAAAATGTGGAATGAGGCAGAGTCAAGGATAATAGAATGATGTTAATTCATCCTTTTAATGTGAAAATGCGCTTGGAGGGATTAAACGAAGGATGTCAAAATTCACCATGAACATGATATAGTGTAAAGATATGTTAATCAAAATTCCAATATTTAAGGTTTAATGGGGGTGTCATAATGAAAATGGATTACTATTAACCTTGTTCAAAACACAACATCCATATCGTGTGACCTGAAATGGGAAAAAACAAATGAGCATCGACCACTAACAATATTATCAATGCAGGACTTGTGTCAAATTGTAATTCAAAATCCTCGGGGATGTTGACCGATTATGGTAAGAGAAAACTGTGGCATATAATTTATGTCATTCGGTGGTCCTTTAAATTATAGAGATTATGAAAACCCCACATTAAGGAAGACATGAATATTGGGGATGGATGAAAACATGTCTATGAAGAATCCCCCACTCTAGGTCCTAAACTATATTTCATTTGAGTACATCACTGAATTTCCAAAAAGGATCAAGGGGACCTATTGAGAGGAGTTGACTTGAGGATGTGAGTGGAGTAAAGGTGTAATATAGCTCTCATATGAGTGGTAAGTGGCGTGGATGTTTCAAAAATGATGTCAACGAGGCCATAAGCCCACACCAAACCACATACCCCCTCCCAGAGAATTTTCAACAAGGGGCGGACAGAAGTGAAGTGTTCTAAAAAACAGGGCTGGACTAGAATATGAAATGATCTGGAATTCCTAAGTATCCCATTAGGATTGGAATCATGAAACATGTAGTTATTGAGAGTCCATGAGGTTTAAAATCAGGAAGTAAGGACATAAAAAAGGATTATCATGAAGGGGAATGTATATGGCTTAGTGAACAACCCAACATGAATGAGGACATAATCCCACATATGCCACACCATTCATAATTCCATGAGAGAACATAGGTCAAGTGTATGTGAGAAATGATAGAAGAACCGAAGGTGGACCCAGAAACTAAATGCTCAGGCATTCCTAGATATCCCATAAGGATGGTAATGAAGCCATACACAGTTCATGATATATCATGTAGTTTAACGACTTGTGGAAAGGATGAATATGTGTGGTGTTATGGAAGGATGGGAACGTTATGGTTATGTTGTAAACACCATGTGAATGAGTATATAAGTCCACAGAACAACATATGAAATCCCTCGAAGATATAAAAACATGAGGGGGTGAATATATTTGATGGGATGAACTCATGGACAGAATTTATGTGTGATCCTATGTATCACATAAGGGTGGCTATCAATCCAAATGTAGTTCTCAAAATTCATGTAGTTTAACATGATGTAGTAAGGACTAAGAGGGGTTAGTATCTCAATGGGATGCTTATGGCATGGAAATGAGAAATTGCATGATTTGAATGAGGATGAAGAGTTCATACCACAGTGTAAAATCTTAAGAGCTAACTTCAAAAAAGGGCCCTAGTGGTCTAGGGACCGAAGGCTGGGCCATAGATGAAAGGTCTGGGCATTCCTACATATACCATAAACATAGGAATAAATATAAAAGTAGTTCTAGAAATTCCATTTAGTTTAACATCATGTGGCAAGGATGAGGAGATCTTAGTATAATTTCATAGATCTCGGACCACTTATAGTTTAATGTCTTTCCAAAAAATGGTGAGTATATTACCTTCAAATTGGATGGTAATGCAGTTTGACATCTTGAGGGATGAAAGGGGTATTAGTTTAAGGATGTAATACTCTAACTATTTTGCATTTTATCATTATACGGGTTGAGTACTGGGTAGTTTTACATCCTTTAACCCATACTGATCAAATATTTTAATGTTTTATGGTGAATATAGTGGTAGGTACTATTAATTGAAATATAGTATGGAAAATTTAAAATTGGTGGGAGGTGTAATACTCTCACCATCCATGGTGAAAGGGGAGTATGCAATAATTGGTTAAACCTTGTGAATTATATAATGTTCTACCTAGTTGGTATCCATCATTTGTGATTTACAAAAAGGGATCATTGGGGTTCAGAGGGCCAATACCATTCCACATAGATGGAAAGAATGAATACAATTTTTTTTTATTTAAATACATGGCCATATTGTTATGATGCCCATCATGATTGGGTAGGTCATGAAGTTTGATCTCATCAAGGGCCTCCAGATAAACCACGTGGATTTCAGTAATTTTTTTGGTTCCTACTAATCGCATAAAGTTGTGCATAATGAGGGTAGAATGTTCTCGATTGACTAGACTACCTCTCTTCTGTGCACCAGGGAATATAGAGTCACATTAGTGGAGTTACGAGTCATTGTGAAGTACACCCAGAGAGCTTTTGGGAGTTTTTCCGGACAAATCCTCTTGATCTGACCAACCATCTCCTACAAGATGTTAGAGAGGCTTTTGTTGAATTATTTAATCTTTCCATTTTCTTGTGCATCATAGCGAGAGGTATTATTTGAATGGATATTTTACTTGGATTACAAATTCTTTAGCTTGGCAGCTTGTATGTTGGTGATATTATCGATGAGAAAGACATGATGGACTCAAAATCAATGAATGATATTGGGAATCACAAAGTGAATGATGCATCTGGCCTTAACATCATGGAGTAGGACTTCCTCTTCCCACATAGAAATGAAATCATTAGTAGTCAGGATGAACCTACCAGGGAGAGCTATTACTGATGGATATAGTCCCAGGACATTGATTCCTTAGACTTCAAAGGGCCCGGAGTACTTGTTAGTGAGGAAAGGTTCTGGAGGTCAATGCAAAAAAATTAGCATTGATTTGTCTAGCTTGAAACCTCTTGGAAAAAATTATACGTTCATAGATCACAGTAGGACATAAATACCCCAATCTATGCATCTAATTATACATTTTCAGCCTTGTATGATTAGATGCATAGGATCCGGCATGATCATATTGCACGACCTACAAAATATCACCTCCTTGAATACAACTAAGGAGAATCCCATCAATCCCACATATTTTGAAGATTATCCATATACTAGGACTACTCTAGAGGGTGAACTAGACTTCTTGTCGTTGGATCCGATCATGCTCATCTCAGTATTCCTTTAGATTATCGTGCTATAGATACTCAATAAATGGAGTCATATTGTCAGGGATCACTTCCAACACCATGGAAGGGGTACCAGATGTTCATATGGAGACACACCATAGGTATGTTTGGTTATATGTGGGCTATCATCATCGTCTGCACTAACGAGATAGATTACTATTCGATGAGACACTTGGATAATTAAATCATCTTGGTTAGGCTCTACAAGATATGTGGCCAGGCTAGAAAAGGAATCTGATAAGTTGTTATGTGATCCAGGGACATGAGTAACATCAATCTGAGAATGGAACTGGGGAATCAGCTAGTGAATATACTGTAACAATGGTTTGAGCTCTGGATTGTTGATGAAGTAGTCACCACTGATCTTATTGATGACTAGTTCAGAGTCCCATTTTACATGAAGGTGGGGAATGCCTATCTCGAGGGACAACTCGAGAATAGTTAAGAGAGACTGATAGTCATCCTCATTGTATGTAAAAACTTCTAAAAATAGGAATTAATAGGGAAGACATCGTGTGAAGGCATGATAAAGACGATACCTAGGCCCACTCTGTTGAGTCTAGGTTCATTGAGTCTTTGACTAGTAGGACTTTGTGAAGAACCATAAATGTTATTTTTAGAACACATAATGTCAGGATCCTATGAGATGATAGCCTCATCTGGAAAATTCTGATCCATATATTTCTATGTGGGTGATGTATGGGCATCAAAAAATTATTCCAATGACCATCCCTTTATAACCATGTGTGGATAAAATTGTTGTTGAACTGTTGAAGGATCATCACCCACCGAGCTAGATAGCATATAAACATGGGGAGTTTCAGAATGTATCTCATCATATACACTTGAGAAATTAGATATACCTCATCATGATCAAATTAATGTCACTATTTAAGCACTGAAAACACTAGCTCAAGGTAGTTCTTTTCAATAGGGGAATATCGAGTCTCTGTATTGAGGAGTATGTGGTTCAGAATGTATACAATTTATCTATTCTCTCATTATTATTTTGGTTGAGAAGTGACCCGATGGACCATTAAAGAGAGGTCACATAGAGGACCAATGGCTTTTCAAAAATGGGAGGAATCAAAACTATAGGTTTTAGTAGGTACTAGTTGGTTTCTTCTAAAGGAGTATGGCAGTCTTCATCCCACTGATAATAGGAACCTTTATTACTGAGGTGGAAAACGGGATTACACTTCGTACCCAGTGTTATGATGAATCAACATATGTATACTATGTGACCATGAAAGCCTCAAATATCCTGAATGTTTCTCAATGGAGACATTCGGTTGATGGATGTGATCTTCTCTAGATCGAACTCAATGCATTTGTAGGTTACATCAAATCTAATAAAAAATTCAAGAGGTGACCCTAAAGGTACACTTTAATGGGTTTATATTCTAATGGTTGGAACGAAGGAAGCTGGAAACATTTTCATGATCTCTGAGGTGGTCCTAACGCTGGTGAGATTTTAACACCAGGTCATCAATGTAACATTCCATCAATGTACTAAGGATTGGCATGAAAATTTGGTTCATGGAATGTTGATAGGTGGAACTTGTAATCATTAGACCTAAGGTAATTACCTAGTAGAAAAAGGAACCTTGTGGTGAATTGAAGGAGGTATACTCTTCATCCTCAGGTTCCATTTAGATTTGGTTATATCCAAAATACTCATCCATGATGTAGGGATCCTAGAAGATAGGTGTGGGTTCAGTGAAGAGTTCGTTCATCGGAAGGGGAAATTCATCCTTTGGAGGGTGATGGTTGAGATCCCAAATGTCGATGCAGAATCTAATATTTTGGTTATTTTTATTGATGGGAAAAATATTATCTAACCATCTAGGGTACTGGAATTCCTTTATGAAATTAGACTTTATGAGATTATCAACCACAACCTCAACCAAGGCACAGTGAGAGAGGTGCATCATTATGGGAGGCTATTTGAACCCATGATTATTCACTAGAAGACTGAGATGGTGGATACTAAAATGAGTATCTATCCCTCGCATCACTTAATAACTACAAGTGAACACATCATTATGATACTTTAGGAAATCCATGTTTATCTATTTCTCTTCTATGGGAATAGTAGTGGTGATCATAATTGGTTTCAGATCTTTCTCGTTACTAAGGTCACCTATACCAATTCATCAACCATGGTGGAGATACCCACATCCAATGTGGGAGGGGCGTCTGCCATCTCCCCTTCTTCATCCACATTGAGGGGATCATCAGTAGGAGGAAACTCATTTGAGTTAATATGTCTTGATGGGACACGAGTTCCATCCTGAGCGGTACTGGAAAACACATTGGGGAAATTCTACAATGTTGAAACCACTAAGATGAAATATGACGACCTGGTCCCATATATCCATCAACCCAAGGGGACCTGGTTGATGATATAAACGTAATATTGTCATTTTGGCTTTATTTGGTTTATACCAGACCACTAAAACAAGAAAGTATAAAGTACTTCCATGTCTGTGGGACAAATATTTCAATACCTTATAAGAGTATGTGATTTGGGATAATTGGATATTTATTTGTTTAGGAATACTAGGTGATCACCTAAAGTTACATTGACATGGGATCATGCCTCCCCTTCACTCGAGAGATAAAAAAGCAGTACACCAAGTCTGATGTTGTGGCCTCTAATAAGTGAATCATTAAAATGTTGGTTAACTCCGGGTTTGTCCACAAGCCAGCCATAACCATAGCTTTTTCGACCTCATTATCCTTAATTTTCTTCTCCTTGGTCTTGGAATAGATAGCATCCATGTTACGGGTTTTCCAATAGGCAAAGGGAGACACATCACCATTGTATACACCTACTCGACCATTAAGGGAGTTCTTAAGGAATTGGGAATATTAGGAGGGGACTACTGAATTTAGGTGGATCCATGGTCAACCCGTTAACGTGTTGTAAGAAGTTTCTTTTGAGACAACCATGAACTGGATGTCATCCAATAGGCCACCGATTTTTGTATTCATATGAATATTTTCAAATTGTGTCTGTTCATTCCTATAATATCATTGATTTTTAAGGACATAGGTACTCGGATATACCTTGGACAGTACCGTCATTCAGAGTGTCTGTGTCAGAATATGGTTGATCCCAGAACCCATGTCGAAAAGACATTGGTGATCCTCCACACCATTGAAATGGATTGTGATGTATAATGGTGAAATATTACCATTTATAGGGGAACATTCATATAATCTATAGAAAGATTAAATGGAATAACATTCCTATGATTGAATTCCTCAGCATGGAAGGCTTATGCAGCTACTACCCTCATCACAAACATGAAGGGGCTACATAAATACTCCATAAGGGCTTCATTAATATCCATTGACAGGTGATAATAATCAAGGATGGATAGATTTATAGGAATGATAGAGAGATGGTTGAGGGACTCATAATTCCATGATAGCAGTACAGTTCTACTGACAGAAGGTAGCTTTGTTTTAAGATGTTTTAAGGGTGTGGCTGGTTGAACCGAAATATTCTGACCAGTGCTGGGAATGTCCCATTATTCACTAATCAAATATTGTAGAGTGACTACCAACTAAAGTCTAGATGAATGTGGTCCATCTGAAATGTAATGTGATTGATCATAGAATTGACGTGGGGGATATACCTGATAAAGTAGCATAAACGGTGGTATATGTGAATCTGATGAAACGCGATGAGAGGGATGCACGTGTTGAGATCTACTCTAGGCATGTTGTCTTGTTTAAGTGGCATGCATGGATCTTATGAATGTACAACCCAAGGAATTTTGGTGAATCAAATACCTATGTATATGTTGATGCTGGTTTCTTCGTGGAACTTTCCACCTGAAATTATTCATCATCGAGAACCATTTTGGGGTTTACCTTCTCCAAAACGTTGACCGAACCATTCCCTAGATCATCTGTTGAGGAATCATTCATTGTTTGGAAGATTTTGAGGGAAATAAGAATCTCTAGGGTTGATAATCTCTAATAGAATTGGATTACAATGGAATTAGTGGGAACATTTATTTTTTGTGCATCATCAATGGTTTCCCTTCTGGGAAGAGGAAGAATATGATGTTGAAAAAGAAGTAGTGACTATAATTAACAAGTCGGCTTTTGAAGGCTCATGTCAATTCAGGCTAGTGTGAATAATACCTTGGTATTGGGTGACCTCCTTGAGAGCTATCCATTCACTATATTTTAGATACCCAGGGTTATAAACTTACTACCTTTCTCTATCGTTGTCACTGTTAGGCTTTATGAACACACATGTCAACTATGCCTAGACTAAACCTGACCTGACTATGTTGTTATTGACCAGGACATGAATCCAGTACTTAAATACAATTTACATCTTGAGGGTTTTCCCAAGGAATTTTAAATATGGTTAGTAATTTGGGTGATCAATGAGATCTGCATTCCCGGGAATCTTGAAATCCAACAACCGTAGGAATCCCTAGTCCAAGGCACTTCAAAGATAAGTGTGGATTAATCCTCATTAAATGAGTAGTTATGTTTCATTATATTTGAAAAGTGGTATCTAAGAGACTATCCCTAGAGAGGGGCTAGTGGATCCTGACGAGGAGGAGGGACATGTTTCCATTCCTGGGTGGTGGTGGCTCTTTAGTCGGAGGCGCCTGCATATTCTGAGGTGGGCACTACTGGGATGAAAGTTGTGCCTGAGTTGGTGTACATTGACAAAGATGTTGAGTTGGATCTACCGGTAACAATTCCTGCTACATGAGGGCCTCTATTTGTGAAACCATTCCATTCTCGCCGTAATCAGCTCTTTTTGTTGGAACTACAGGAGGCAATGGACATTCCTTCATGGATTTCAGCAAGGAATATTCTAGAAGCTAGGATTTATCATTGAAATCCCCAAATACGCCTATATAGATCTAAGTGATGAGGGAATGGACCAACATCGTCTTCACTATTCTTACATACATCATCATAAGACTTTTTTGGGATAGTTTCATATCATGGGAATATCTGAGACCATTCCTCCAAGAGACAATGTCTGCAACCCCCTCTTCGGACCTCTTTTTTCACATGAAGAGGTCAACAATGCTTTTATTCAGGGATAGGGAACTGAATTTTTATATAAACTACTTATGAAGATACTCTCACCTATATATGTACCATATGGGTAGTTGGTTGTACCAGAAAAATGTGGGCCATTCCATAGACTGTAATTAACCCAAGTGTTTTGTGGCCTCAGGTTGTGTTGGAGTTCCCAACATGGGTCCACATTGTGACGTATAGTGGGACAAATGTTGCAGTGGGATTCATGTACCATTTTAGGGTGATAAAGTAGGATTTCAAAAACTTAGGGGTATGAGAATATCATCCAGCTATGCCAAATATGGCTTTCCATCAGGCATGATTTCTAATAGTCGAGTTTCCAAATCCTCAAGGTGGGCAGTGAGTGCTGTCGTTGGATCATCAGGATGTAGATTCCGATCATGACAAGGATATATTACCATCAGTGTGATCGAAGGTTCTTCAACATGATAAGCTTTCCCATCAGCATGTGGAGCTGTTGGTGGGATATATTTTGGGACTACTAGAGGAATGACATATAGAGCAATTGGGGGAAAATGAGCTAGGTCATGAGGATGGTTATTAGACAAATTAGGTGAATTTGGTGACATGTATCACTCTATATTGACATTAACTCCATCCTCTACTATATTTATATGATCATGATGGTCAATGTCACCGGGAGGCCACTCACATGGGGGGATATACCTACCCCTACTGCCCCGAGAGGTGATTTCTGTAACCCAGTCACCATTCCACATCACATTCAATAAGAATTTCATAGAACATATTATTATGTTCCATGAGTTATTAATGCAACACAACCATTTCAAGGTCATCATATGGATTTTTCATTGATCCGAATGAGTCAGAGGATTTGATGTTCCCATCATTCTCTTTACCCTTATTGGAGACCTTACCAAAGGATAATGACTTGGAAGGTGTCGAGCGGCCAAGTAGGTTTCTACACAAGTGAGTAACGCTACCCAAATGATACAATATGTTTCGCACCACTCTAGGTGTACGTTTACTTTGATGAGTCCTAGAATGGTTTCATCCACTGATAGCTTATCCCTATTAACAATGACTGTACCTGGAGGCATATCCTCAACATCACCTATAAAATTAGGCCGGCGCTGGATAAGACTGAAGTGAAGGGAACCATACTTCCCAAACCATATATCTAGATGTCGGGGGACAAGTCCTTAATAATTATGAGGATCACCATAATGCTTTGGATTCAACATTGTTGGAGGGGCCGATGGTGACCAGGTTACTTATGGTGCTAAGACACAAGGAGCGCAAACCAATTTGACCATGTCATATTATCATACGATGTCGTCGAAGTGTTATTTGATCTTCGAGTAATCCACCCATAGATAACAGAGATAGACGAGTGTTTCCAAGATAGTTTCATGAAATAACATGAAATCCTACTAGGTGAGAGAATCTAGAATACTGAGTCCTGATGCTACAATGGGCCATAAAATCATTGTGAATTGGTCCACTATAAGGATGTCCCAAAAACACATCGACTTAGACTCAGGATGTGGCCCTTGGTGGCCCCATTAATCGACTAGGGGCTGTTTAAAAACCAGTAAGGGCACATAAGAGGACCAGTATGATTGTAGACTAGCTAGTAGAGAGCAAAACATGTGAGCTGACATGTTTTTGTATCTTGGGATTTCATCTAAGGAATTCACAGCTTATGGAACCACATCCTTATACGATGGACTAACAACCATTTTTTCCAGCATTGTCGATGCAGTTGTTGGCTATGGGTCATGCTGTTTCTTTCCCAAAATTATTCCCTAGAAAAACTCTCCCTGGTTACTAGTTGAGGTAGAGAATGATTATGTTTATGATATGGAGGATTGTACGACTAGGTATTATAAAGGGGACAAACCCTTCTCCTATATGTATTTTCATAAGGATGCAGGGATTCGATCAACATCATGTTCTAGAAGGACGAGGCTTATACACATTGTTTCTACCCCATCACACAACACCCAATATAGAGGTGAGGTTTCAATAACCTAATCTTAATCCACCATAGAATCTGAAAATTAGGTGGGTTTGATTGAGGATTAAATATTTTTAGGATTCTTCTTCTGTTGGCACCCACCTGCCCTCTTTCCCCATGATGGTTCTTCGGGACATGGATTTTTTTTCATGGGGATGTCCATTGTGTAGATTAGTGATAGAGTGGGGAGGACCTCTACCTGCACTTGGTATGATATGTGGAGGGCCTTTATATCTATTGTTTTCACCAATGGGAGGACACTCGATCTGATGATCTGGGCTGCGAGGGGCACCTGGACATATGTCGAATCGATCACTGGGAGGACCTATATGTATGATAGTGCTATAGTGGGGAGAGACTCGACTAGATCTGGTAGACACATGGGGTGGGGGACCTCCATGGAGGTCGCCCATAGTGTGGGGAGAACCTTCATGTCTGCCAGACCAGGTAGCAACGGTATGAAGAAGTCCATTATACTTATTATAATGGACATAATAAGGGCCTCCATATTTTCCTTTATTGAATCGGGTAGGGCCTCTAATATTGTGGTTTTAGATATGGAGAGGACCTCCATTAGAATTGAAGAGCACATGGGGATGGCCTCCACACTTTCAGGTGACCGGGAATGGAATATCCTCTTGTTGAGAACCTGTTATGTGAAGGAAATTCTCATACCTGAGGATAAGAGAATGGGGAGGACCTGTTTGCTGAATTTTAATGAATCAGGGAGGGACTCCACCAAAGTTTATGATGGTAGCATGGTAATGACCTCCATAGTGATTAATGGAGTGGGGAGGACCACCCCTATTTAAGAAATTGGTACAAGGAGGACCTTCGTTCGGGGGGCTATAATGTCCTGATTCTGGGTGCTGCCCAAGGGTTCCCCGTATCAGGATGGTCACATGAACTTAAGTACATTTCTCCAAATTCCAAAGGCATCTGACTAGAAGTGAGGGACATAGTATGATAGTAAAGAATCTATTCCCTCATTTGAAGATTATACACAACTGAATAACAAATAGTTTGCAATAATGAAATTTTTAATACCAACAAAATAAATAAATTGAAGAAGAATGATAGGAATATAACCATTTGAGCATATATATATTATGAATGTCATGTGTATCTTGGAAAACATCCAAAAAAGTAACAATGCTGACAAACAATACTGAAACCAAAGTATGAAAAAATAAATGTAAACTCTAGAATCATCGCAAACCTCAGATTGGTCACATGCTCTCCATCTCCAACAACAATCAAGTACCTGATGGGGAAGGACGTTTGAAATTATCTATACAAGAAACCATATAATAACTTTCAATCCAGATGCTTGACCCAAATACTGTTTGAGACGAATCCCAATAAGAACTTACCAAAAGTTATGTGCCCAACTATTAGTGAATATATATTACATGATGTATGAAAAATGAAGGGGTAAACATGGAAATACTCAAAAGTAAACAAACCTAATGTTTTTAATTACAGTCATTTACATTTTTCCATTATTCAATCCATTGGATAAAGTTATCTCAAGATCTATCCTTAAATCTATATCCCCTTGTGTAATAGTAACAAATCAGATGTCATAGAAGAAAATCGACCCAATCATGTAAGAATGAGTATAAGTTTGTGCTTTGCCTTGGAAAATTCTCACAATAATTCAATTATCCACAAAACATTATCTGGGGAAGAACTCATGGTCTAACCCATATGGCTCCTCATATCATAGAGTAATGATAAAATAAATCTTTGGTAGCTCTCATGGTCAATACCCCTAGGTCTACAAGGCATCAATAAATTATAAATAACCTCTGGGTTGATTTCAATGTCAATACACCATGGGTCAACATATCATAAATAAATTTTAAAAATCGTCCTAGGTATCATTCATGATCAATATCCCTAGGTCAAATTCTACACTATCTCTCTCATGGTCCTATGTAAATAAACATGGATATCCCCATATTTTTTTAGTCTAAGGATGTCACAGTCCTTTAGAAAGACAATGCACATATCATAACAAGGTAGCACATTTAATCTGTAACTACTACATGGATAACATTCACAACCATAACACATACAATATATTTAATCACTAAAAATCCATCGTAGAAATTCATGGAATGGTAACAAGGTACTCTTCATAGAGAAACTAGGCCAAATGGCCACAAATATTCAAATGTGGGAAACACACCCATGGGGTGTCTTGTAAATAAGTCATATAACCTTATTCATATAAAAAATCCACTATTTAACAATATAATCCCTAGAAGTTAAATAATATTGTTAATTTTGAAATTAATAAATAAACTAAACATGGTTATGTGAAAATTTTAGCATATATAATCCAATGAATAACAAGAAAGGCATAAACCACCTGTCTTGATGTCGAATGATCAACACTATTGAACGTTGGCCCTTGAGTCAACCTAAAACGGTTTAGATCTAACGAATGGTGGAAACAGTTAAAATCAAGATAAATCACGAGAGAGGAGGAATTTGGAAGAGAGGATCTAAGAAAATTGAGAACTCACCACTGAGATTCTAACTCACCTGACGACATTTCAATTTAATCTTAGACAAACAATCATGAGGGGTTCAAATTTTACAGTCATTTCGTCGGTCTCCTATACAAACCGAGGAGATAAGAAATGATTTATGGATATGTGACACCATTATACATAGAATTATAAAATAAAAATAAAATTACATTGCGTGTTCTTTTATTGTACACACCATGTATTATCCTCATCCGGAGCCCACATTAGGGGGTCTGCCAAGCCACCTACATGGCCATGTACTCAACCATTACATGGCTAGTACACAGCTGTATGTGATACCTAGGTACAAAAAATGTACTCATAAGTACACAACATGTACATAGAAAATTTCACATTTCTTCATTTTTCCTCAATAAAAACCTAAAATAATTATACATACCTGAAAAGAAGATTTTAGTTCTTACAAACATGACCCCTTAAAGAAATTTGTCGAAGAATTTCCCATCAAAGGGTGGTGAAAAAGAATCTTCAAACATCTCTAGATATTGGGATTGTATGTCGGCATCACTCTCCCTAATATCCACTTTTTATCACAAGTGTTTCCATAGCACCCATACTAGAGGAATACACTAGCAACAGAGAACCATTGTGTTGCGACCCATAATCAGAATAGGGTTCTCCTTGAATGATTCATACACATCCAAATAAATGTTGTTGGGTTGAAAAACAAGATACCAGTCTTGAATGTAATTTCGTAGGTGAGAAACATGAAATATGTCATGTCTAGCCCAGTACCTATGAGGTAACAGTAACTCATAGGAAACTATACTAACTCTATCCAAATCCTCAAATGGTCTGACGTATCTTTGTGAATGATTCCCATATCTCATAATCTTCCTATGTCCCAACCCTAGTGGGACACATAATAAAACTTGATCTCCGACAATGAACTCCATAGGTCATCAACATCAATCAAAAAAATATTTTTGACAAGACTATGCACCATCCATCATCTTTTGAATCAAATCCAACTGATCAGTGGTCTCTTGGACAAGACGTGTTCCCAACATAGCAATATCTCATACCTCCACCCAATATAGGGTTGATCGGTAAAACCTTCCATAAAAACCTCATTAGGATCCTTATGAATCATTGCCTCAAATTGGATGTTGTAGTAAAACTCCACCAGGGGTATATGTCTCTCCAAAGAACCCCTGAAATCTAGGACGGATGCTCAAATCATGTTCTACAAAAACTGAATTGTGTGTTTGGACTGGCCATCAGGTTGGGGATGGAAATCTATAATCATAAGTGATTATATACCCAAATGCCTCTATAGTACCTTCCAAACATGATAAGGAAACTAGAAATCCATCTTTGAGATGATAGATAATGGAACTCAATGTAACCGTACAATATCATAGATGTACAAACTTCCATGATCATCATCACTTATAGTGTCCTTGATCAGAATGAAATGTGAAAAATCCATGATGGCATCATTCCACTTCCACTCGGGAATGGATAACCACTATAAAATCACTTCTAGTCACTGATGATTTTTCTTTTATATGTGGAAAAGTGGAACATATCATAACAAAACTAGACACATCTATATTAATACTTAGTAAAAAATACTAATGGAATAGATCTCGATACATCATGGTGACACCAGTATAAACTGCCCAAACTGAGGATTGAAAATATAGCAACAACACCTCACATATGTCTTCTAACACCCACACACGACCATTAAAATGAAAAACATCATCCTCATATATTGTAAATCTCAGATTAGGGTCCTTTCTTAACACACTCTCCCATATGACCAGGCCTTCAGAATCTGATACATGTTTCATTTGCACTCGATCCACTAGATTAGAGGTAATAAATATATAAGAAATAAAAACCTACCTCTTTCAATCCATCTACTCTTAATTTATGTTAGGGAACAAAGCCACAAGCTACCACTCACTACTGGCCTCCGGAACATCCTGTATTTGATTCCTCCTACTCAACGCATTAGCCACTACATTGACTTTCCTAGGAGTGTAGGCAAGATCAATGTCAAAAGACTGAAGTTACTCAACTCACCATTGTTATCTCAGATTTCGATCACATTGAGTAAATATATAATTGAGAATTTTATGGCCAGTTTTAACATAAAATATTCTCTCCCTAATGATAATGTCTACATAATTATAAATCATGAACAAATGTGGCTAACTTGATATTGTGTGTTGGGTAATTCCTCTAATGTAACCACAAATGATGAGACCCATATGAATCGACTCCCCCCCCCTACATAAGGACTTCTCCCAGCTCAATTCTGGATGCATCATAGTAAACCGTGTCACTCTTTCCATGATCTGAAAAAATCAGGGTCGATGTGGATGTCAATCTCCCATTAGGATCCTGAAAGGCCAAATCACAAGAATTTTTCCACAATTAATTTTCACCCTTCTTAGTTAGGCATGTTACAGGTGCTTCTAAGCCAAAAATGTTTTTCATGAAGCACCTTTAGTACCCAGCCAGCTCTACAAAACTCCGTACCTCAATGATGTTCTTCATTCGATATAAGGAAACTATTTCTCTCACTTTCTATGGGTCTGTTGATACACACATCTCTAAGATAACATGACCCAAGAAGTTAATATATTCAATCAAAAAGTTGAATTTTGAGAGTGTAGCATATAACTAATGCTCTGTCTATGTACTCAATAGGTTATTATGATGGGTATCATGGTCGTGTTGAATGTCAAAGTAAACCAAGATATCCTCCTTGATAAATACCACAAAAGAATACTTGTAAAGATGTAACACTTGGTTCATACATGTAATGAAAACTATCGGCATGTTCCTGGGACCGAACGGCATAACCAAATACTGGTATAGAACACACCTACTCTGAATGGATTTAAGAGGTATATATAATTGGAAAATGTGAAAATGATGATAAATAAGACTCAATTAAAAATTAGAGAACAACCACGATCCTCAAAGCTGAAAAAATTTATCATCAATTTAATGAAATGGATATCAGTTCTTGACAGTCAACTGGGTCAGCTTCTGATGATGCACACAATTTTTGACAAGACCATTCTCCTTCTTTTCAAAAAGGATATGCAAACATGAAGGAGAAGTACTAGGTCATATGAATCACATCTCTTGAAACTCCTCAAACCTTTTCTTGAGATCCTGTAACTCTAGTATAGCCATCCTATAATGAGTAATGGATATCAGTTCTAATATAAGCACAATATAAATAGATAAAATGATGAATCTCTCAAGAGGTAAACCAGAATTGTTGTTAGGAAAGAAATATTAGAAATTATTCACCAGTAGGGAAAGACCATTTTTCATGTCCCCTGGACATCCAGATATAAACCAGAAATATAGGCTGTAATTCCACCCAACCCATGATGCTCAAGTCCCACTCTGCTTGACTGGACAAAACCATTCTCCCCTGTATCAAAAAGACCAACCATGTGGTAATGTGAAACTCACCCAGGAGAGATTTCAATGAAAAATGACATTAAAATAGAGAATCCAGTACATTCCAAGAATGAAATTGAAGCCAATAATCTCTATGACATATATGTTCCATGTGAATTTACACCCGACCACCTAAATAGGGATCTTCGTTCAATTAAATACACTAGCCGTCATAATCCCCAACGAAGGGTCTAGCTTCATTACATTATCTGACATAACGATACAGACCCCGAGGCTCTTCAAAAAGGAAACAGATATAGTACTTTGGGAAGCCCCTTTATTGAAAATAGAAAAAGCTAAAACTGAGGAAACAAGAATTGTACATCTAACCATAGATGGTCTGTGAACCATATCCTGTTCGGTCTTCTCTATCGCAAATGTTTGGCATGTACCGCGGCCCTACAATCCTAACTAACTACATTGACATGATCCACAGTACTATCTCTGAAAATATGCCTTCTTGATACCATGGCCACGACCTCCTCCATTTCCGGAATGGCCTGAAAAACATCAGTTCCATGACTGAGGAGAAATTGGTGGTCCTCCTTCTAAACGTGGAATCAAAATAGATCCCCTCTCTCCAACCGATGGTGATAAAATCTTGAAAAAAATAGTAAAGATGATCGTATCTCCAACAGATCAAAAATCAACTAGGTCTCTAGGTCATGATGGTCTCATGTTCCCACTCTTCCAGCACTAGTATCACCTCACCTGGATACCTGGAGATACATCCCTTCTATAGGAATCGCTGTAGGAAGCCTACTTGAGGCGTTTCCTACTATCAAACGAAAGAGTACCAGCTCTAGACTGAAAACCGCCCATACTCGCCACTCCTAAATCCATCTAATTGTGCTCAGTAATCAATGCCTAATTAAATATAGTAGTCCCAAAATTATTCCTAAAAACATTAACCTACGAGTGGATATCATACCTGAGACCATCCTCAAAATGCCTAGATGGTGATAACTCATCACCTCCCATGAAAGTCGAGAAGCGCTGAATCTCTAGGAAAAAATATTCAAAATTCACCACTAAAAGAGAGTCATTCTCAAAATGTGAGAACTCCAAAGCACAGTAGGCCCTCAATGCCTCAGGATATAAGTAATCATAGAATTTCATTTGAAACTCATCCAAATCCATATCTCGATGTCATCTCACCTATGAGACAACATCCCAAAATCTCTTGTTGGAATCACATACCATGTACATTGTGAGCTTTACCCTCATCTCAGGGGTGTCTCGAAATGCATGAAGATAGAAAAAAATGGACTCTAACAATGAAACTACAACCTATAGTCCTCTATCCTCAGAAAAAGTGGGAGGATGCATCTTCTTGAACACTAACGTAAACTCTTCCATAGTTGGGGTATGATGTGGTTCTCCCTGGAAATTCTGCATTATCCTTATAAAGCCTTCACAGAACTGTGCATCATATCCTTCATCCAATATAATATCTAGTTCCAAGACTTGAATAGCGAGATGATCTGATGGTAGTCCTTAATGCTCCTTTTTGGTGTCTATTCATCGCCTGACACCTGGTGTAAGACTAGAGAATTTCATGGCGGCATGAATAGACATGGTCAATCATACACCTCAATTCATGATTATCAATGTCAATGACATATATGTGAAATAACAGAATGTAACACTCTAAGCTTCAATGGTACACTTCTCTCTGAATAATACGATAGCTTGTGTTGTACACAACTTTGACTTATAACACACCACATCCAATCAAACAAGACAATATGAATAGTAATACCCATGTTTTTAATTTTGATAAATTTTTCTTCAAATGTGGATTCATTTTTTGAATCAGAAAATTGAAATTATCTTAGGGTGAATTTTTTGTAATTTTTTGAAAACATTCAATTTTTTATGAATAGTAAAAACACTGCTTATTTTTTCAAAACCGAATTTTTATTTAAGTAATTATTTATATTATTTATATTTTTTATATGTTAAAATAGATACATAATACCTATATACATTAAATGTAATTAATTTGATTAATTTTATAATATGTTTAGATATATAAAATCATATTGATCTTTTTACCGTCTTTTACCCACCTCCTATGAGTATTTACAAATTTCCATAAAACATAACATTACCACTTCTGTGAATTGAATTTATAAAATCAGAGAGACACGGTTGATATTAGTAAGTAAAATTTGGTTCAATAAGATGAAATTTTTTTTGGTGAATAGTAAATTTTGACTTTCATTTACCATGGTTAAAAGTATATAGGGTAATTAAAGGTAAAAATGATATTATAATTATACTATCACATGTACTAATTCTATTGGATATGTTTTATTCGACCAAAAACAAACTTAGGAATAAAATATTATCCTTTTTCCCCACTTGGATTAGATGAAGACATTTATTATTATTTAATTTAAAGAAGAGTTAAAAGTGCTAAATTCATGTTTTCTCAGCTAAAAAATTTTGAATATAGGGTTATATATAATATAAATTAGACTATAAATATTAAGTAGAAACCAAAACGGATTTCCTACATAATTTTATTTTATTTCTAATTTTTATACAATATATAATTAAATTTATTTACGACATAGTGATTATGAAATAATTAGCCTATTAATGAAAAATTAAAATAATTGATATTATAAATATCCAAATAAATGTAGATTAGTACTTTTTATGAATTTCACAAATTTTTACGGTTAAAATGACATGATAGGGATGATTAAAATAATTTCTTGGAAGTATTAATTTTGTTAAGACTTCCAAAAAAATCAATTAATAAATAGTGACAAAATTGACATAAATGGGTTTTAAAACAAATATTATATTTTGAAATGATATAATATTACTAAAAATCTAGCTTTCATCCAACGGAAAAAAATGAAAATATAATTTTCATTAATGAACCAATTTGGGTCATATTAGAATTTTATTTTAAGTTTATTAACCATACAATATGAACATATAAATAGACATGGTTAATCTTAAACAATTTAACCAAGAATTATATCTAAACGATAAGGTTAGTACGGTAACATAAACTTGTCTAAAACTTATTGGTTGAGTTTATTTGGACCCATAACCACCATAGACTTGATGAAAATCCTTTTGGATACTTTATAAACTGAATTTGATTGTATATTAAAATAAAATATCATGTTTCATCTATGGTTCCCATTACACCTCTTATAAAAATTCACTTTCCCATCTCTCAAATTAACACATCCAAAGCCCCTGGTCTAAGCCAACCCCTACCCTATAATCCTCCCGAATTCCCAAAATTCACCCTAAAGGACATAGTTTGATCAGAAAGACATCCTAAGGATCACTTTTGAGGAACTCAAAAAGAATCACCTGAAGAAAAGGTAAATATTTCACCACCTTTTGAAGATATTTTCTACATCGACTCTATATTTCTATGTTGTTTCCATTCTAAAATAATAACTCTAGTATTTGCTATATACTTTTATGTTATTATAAAAACGGTACAACCATATTAAATATTCTATCCATTCTAATAATGACATGTCACCGTTCGTGCATAAGTACGACTAACCGTCTCCACATCACGATGTAGCTGTTATTCAATACATTATTATTTGGATTAATATAATAATGATGTATAATTTATATAAATAAAAAATATATCATGTTAATGATTCTTTATGTATTATATACCATCTATTTACATTAAATTTTAATATCAAAATAATTATATTGTCGCTCGTGTATACGTACGGATTACCATCCCCATGAACGCGATGAGATTCATTTTCCCATTATAACCATTCAAGAATATTTTCCATTTGATGATTAAAATTAATGTTTAAATAACTTAATATCAATATGTATTTAAATCAAATACATCCTATCCATAACAAACATGTGTTACATAACAAAACATATTAAGGTAAACGAATCAGTTAACACCTGAAATGACGATAATACTAAAATATTATTTACAAAGAAATATTAGAAGATCATATATGATATCATATTTCTGTATATGTTTATTTCATAATATAATAACAATGATTTATCTATTATAAAAGAAGTTAAAATATAATTGACCAATGAATATTACATGTAAGGGTAAATTCCCCGATCTCATTATTTTCCGATATTTTTTATGAGTATGTATTCAATATGACATATTTATCACCAATGTCAATATTTCATAAAAAAAATTTCAAAAGGAATCTATAATGTTTTTCATGAAGGGACTCTTTAAGTATTTCATCATTTTTAATGGTTTTAAAATTTATTCTTCTAAATAAATTTCATTAATTTCCATGTTTTCAAAATGGGTTTTAAGGTTCTGTTTATATGGAAACTAATGTTTTTAAAATGTTAATTCCATTCAAAAGATTCAAATTGGTATGGGCTACTTTGATTCAAAAATTTAATTAAATCTCCTCCTTTTTAAATAGTGTAATGTTTAAATGTTTTCATAAAAAAGGGATATTTCTATCAAAGAGTTTTACAAATCAATTTTATCGTTTTCAACATACTTTGATGTATTTTAAACTTGTTTGATGTTGATTTATTAGGATACAAATCATCAATATTGTATTGGATGTTTTTTGATATGTTTGACTGTGGATGTGTTGTTTTTATACCATCGATGGTTTATGGTTAATGTATTAATATTTTGTACGATAGTTTTAATATGAATATTTATGTTATGTTTAAACCTTTTCATATTAGGAATGCATTGGACTTAGTAAGAAACAAGTGTATCCTGGTATTTCACCTCGATGAATCGGTATGTGTCATGAGAAAAACTTGGGTCTTAGTACAATTCCTTGACAAAGTATTATTGTAGTCTTGACACATAGCCTTGACTATGTGATTGTAAGGTCTGGAATTATGCATTCCATCATTATGAATTTGGATATTGATATTGCATGCAATTATTCTACTTATAGATTATCCATGTGAATAAGTAAATGGAATTATTTTTATTTATATTTTCCTCATTATTATTATGTTTATGTTTAAAAGTATTTTTTAATTATTATACTTTGCCATAAATGTTTATTTTTATTTATGAATGTTTACACTATATTGTTATCCTTACTGAGAATCTGAGCTCACCCTTTTCTATGTGTTATTTTTTCCAAGATATGAAGCAGTATATTATGACTAACCTGCATGGATAGTCTATGGGATATGAATATATCCAATGGCGAAAATTTTATTTTTGTTTTTCATTTTATAATGTAATGTAAAACTTAAGCATGTATCAGGTACATCCAAGGCTACTAAACTAATCGGCCTATCCAGACATGATCTTTTATTATCATACCAATGTTATGTAATAACGCGCCACTCTGGGTAACTAAAGTCTGGGCGTTAAAGTTGGTATCAGATGAAGTTTAATACAAACCTTGGAACCTATATTTAGAAAAACATTTATTAAAGAAAATTACACTAAGAGAGAATTTGATGATTTGTATATAAGAACATCCTAGAATTTTGGTAATGTGGAGATTTTGTGTATTTTTTGAGCAATACATACCTGTTTGGATAGGAGAAGGTTGCGGCAGCTCTGGCACAGATGTACCTAGGAGTGAAAACTCCGACAAGGAGATTTGGGCTGGACCCGTGGTATCCTGGTACACAACAATGGGCTTTTCTGCACTCTAGATTATCACACTCCCAGGGGATATTCTTATGATAATTAATATTTTATTTATAAAAAATTATGAAATTTTTTTAAGTAGATACCTCCTCAAGGAAAACTATTTTACGATTATGGATTACATCCATAAACTGTTAAATTTATGTTATGTGTTTTAGAAGTTTGGATTTATTTATTGGAATTAATAATCTAAAATATTGTATGATGTTGTTTAGAAATGGGACCTAATGGAAGGAATAGAAACAGTGTCAACGTATGTAATCCATGTAGGTATTTCCCTCCTACTCCAGATAATTATTATGGAGTTGGAGATACAACTTGTACTGATCACCTTATCACCATATTGGGACATCTCACTCAGGTTATGGAAAATAAACATACCCTTATGGAGCACCCTGATCCAAACATGGAGGATAAATGTTAGACTTCTTAATAACAAAAAAAGAACTAGAATTCAATAGGACTACAAATACATTTGTAGCTGAACATTGAATATGTTCCAAAGAAAAAATATTTCATGTTCTGGGGAGTAATGAAAGTTAAAAAGTTTCGATGGCAGTTTATCGCCTCATGGGAGATGCAGATCAATAGTGGTCATTGATTCAAAACCCAAAATAAGATTAATAAGTATCAAATATGGAACAGACTGAGTTTAAAGAGCTCTTGTTATAAAAATACTTTCCTCATGACCATCTAGTGGATATAGAAATACAATTTATGAGTCCGAGGAAAAATGAGGATGAGAATGTCCCAAAGTATGAGGCTAACATTACATGGTTCGCAAGGAATGCAACGTATTTTATAAGTTACCCAATGATTACATTTGATTGATTATTTGATGGGTCGAAAGCATTTCTTCATCGATAATAAGAATCACAGTCCTTCCCATCATAGGAATATATTTTATCATTTGATATCATGATAGAAAAGGAATTATCTAAGTTTTACAACATTAATGAAAAGAAAGAGAAGAAGATATCTACTGAACACTCTTGAAATGGAAATAAAGGGAAAATGGAAAAGTTGAATATCCATCCTGTAGTAAACGTGGGATGAAAAACCATGGAACATGTCTGATGGGAATGAGAGTCTATTACATGTGTGGTGAAAAGGGCCACCAAGCATGTGATTGCAGGGGGAAGAAGAGGATGTCAATGTTGAATGCTACAATTGTAGATAAAGTGGGAATTATGAAAATGAATCCCATATGAGTCAGGGAAACATACCTCATAAAAGGAAAATGGAGAAGGTATAAGATTATGCGATCACTACTGTTGAGGTTGAAGCTCTGAATGACATGGTGGAAGATAATTTCATGGTTTCCAAAAGTTTATCCAATGCTTTATTTGATTCTTCATCATTTCATTTTTTAATATCTTCCCTATTCTTTAAAAACATTATATATTTCCAAATTGATTTAAAAAGGGAGGTTTCAGTTGAAACACTTAAAGGATGTATCATTGCAAAAAAATAATGTTAATGAGTCCCCATTAATGCATATAAATGTTAATTATATACTGATCTCATAGTCATAACCATTATTGAAATTGATATACTCCTTGGTATGGATTGGATTTTTGACCATGATGCGAAATATTTTTGTAAGATGATGGGGGTTACAATTTTTGAGGATGATTATAAAGAACACCTTATCTGTAGAGTAGAAACATCGCCATAATATTATTATCAAGATCCAACCAATGTAGATCTAATAAATTCAATTATTGGGGAGGTAGATAGTGAAATAAATATGGGTGAGGAATGTATTGTTAAAATAGAGGGTGTACATATTTTGCAAGAATATGTTGATTTATTTCCAATGGACTTACGTGGAAATCCTCCAGAATGAGAAATTGAGTTTTCCATTGATTTAATTCCTGGTTCAAGCACCATATTTATGACCCCATATAGAATTCCAATTGTGGAATTAGTGGAAATAAATAAACAACAAGAATAATTGATTAATAAGGGATTTATTTTCCATATTTTCACTCTATGGGGAGACACTATTCTGTTTGTTATGAAGAAATATAGTTCTATGTGGTTGTGCATTGACTACAGTGAGATCAATGATATAAAAATAATGAAAATGTATCCCTTACCTCACATTGATGATTTATTTGACCAAATTCATGTATCTCAATATTTTTCAATGACTGACCTTTGACCTGGATAAAATCAGTTGTGTGTGAAGATGGAAGATATTCCAAAAAAAGCATTTCCAACCTGGTACAGGCATTACGAGTTTTGTGTAATACCTTTTGAAATGACTAATGAACTCTCTATCATCATGGATCTAATGAATATATTATTCAATTAATAACTTGATTAAATTTTAGTATTATTTATTCATGATATCCTGGTATACTCCAAAATCTATGAAGATCATGAAAATCACTTGCGCATTATCCTAATGACTCCTAGAAGAAATGAATTATATGAGCTGTTTAGCATGTGTGAATTCTGGGTTAAATATATTTCTTTTCTTGGACATATTATCTCAAAGGATGGAATCTATGTTGATCCTTCAAAGACAATTCAAATCCATGTGTGGCCAGCACCACTTAGTATAACTGAGGTACGTAGTTTTATTGGATTAGCAAGTTATTATCGGGGCATCATCCAGATTGTTTTCAGATTTATTATCCCATTAACTAAGATCACATGTAAAGGGGATAAATTTATATTTAAAAAAGAGTGTGAATAATTTTTTGATGAATTAATGATATGATTAGTCAATGATCATATTTTTACTCTTCCATCAGGAAATGATGGGTTTGCTTTTTCTAGTGATGCTTCAATGAAAGGACTTGGTTGATTATTTATGCATAATGATAGAGTTATTGCCTATGCATCATGGCAGCTAATAATTCATGAAAAAAACTATCCCAATCATGATATTGAGTTTGCATCTATATGATTTTCTCTGAAGATGTGGAGACATTATCTCTATGGTAAAAAATGAGAGATTTATACTGATCACAAGATTTTGAATTATATTTTATCAAAAAATAACTCAACATGAGGCAAATTCAATGGATTGAACTACTCAAGGATATGATTAAACCATACACTACCACCCAAGGAAGGAAAATAAGGTGGAATATGCTTTGAGAAGAAAGGATCATGGTGTTTTGAACAAGATGAGAGTTGAAAGGGATCCTATGTTCATGGATCTAGTAAAAATTGATATGGAAATAATCACAGAAGGTGATACCTCAATACTTTTTTGAATGGTCCCTAAACCATCATTACATGAAAGGATAAAAAGTTCTCAGAAAAAATTATGAGGGGTATCAATGAAATTAATGTAGAGAATGAAGGGAGATTGAGTGACTTCATATATGAAGGTGGAATTTAGGAATTTGGGAATAGACATTGTGTTCTCGATATACATGATCTAAAAAGGGAATTGGGGGATTATTTTCATAGATCCAATTTCTTTATAAACCTTGGTAGAACTAGAATTTATAGAGATTTGAAGGAACATTTTTGGTGGGACAACATGAAGAGTGAGATTTCTGATTATGTGTCAAGATGTATGGTTTGCTAACAAGTGATAGCTAGAAGACAACATCCTAGATGATTCATGAAACCTCTTCTCATACTTGAGTGGAAAAGGGATGATATTAGAATGGACATTGTTAAGGGACTACCAATGTCTCCTAGAAGTAATGATGCAATATGGGTCATTGTTGATCATCTTACAAATTCAACAGATTTTCTTGCTATAAGAAAATATTTACCAATTGAAATCCTAGAAAGACTATATATTAATGAATGTATAATACTTCAGGGAGTACCCCAATCTATTATTTCTTTTTTGTGATCAACATTTTACATCATGATTTTGGAAAAGTCATCAGAAAACTCTTGATACTGAACTTCGTTTGAGCACTACCTACCACACCCAAACTGATGGAAAATTAGAACGGACTATTCAAGCCTTATAAAACATGATGATATCCTGATCACATGTCATTAAAGGTTTGTGGGATCAATAGTATTCAGATGTCAACATATGAAGCATTATATGGAAAGAGATATCGTAGACCAACTTGTGGGGATGATGTTTGTAAAAGAAATATTGTAGTCCCATATATTTTTGAGGAAACTATGTAAAAGGTGAAGGTTATCCAAACCCACATCAAAGCATCTCAAATTAGGAAAAAAGCTATGCCAATAACTGATGGAAGGATTTGGACTTTTAGGTAGGAGATCATGTTTTCTTGAAGGTATCTCTATGTAAAGGTGTTATACGTTTTGGTAAGAAGGGTAAATTATGTCTCAGGAACATAAAAAATTTCGTAAATCTAGAATGAATTGGGGTCTTATCTTAGAAATTGGCAATGCCTCCAAGTATCTCCTAAGATCAGGATGTGTTCCACATATCGCTCCTGAGAAAATACATGCCTGACCCAAAACATGTACACACCTATGAAGAAATTGAACTGAAACCCATTCTGTCTTATTGTAAAAAGCCTATCAAGATTATGGATATTAGATAACAAGTGTTGTGAAACCGGATGACTCATATGGTAAAAGTTCAATATAAACACCATAAGATGTAATAGAAGATGTGGGAACCCGATGAACATATGATGGAGAACCAGCTTAGTCATTTTATGTAGTGATATTCTAGAAATATTGAAGGCCAAATTACTTGAAAGAGGGGAGAGTGTAACACCTCATGCTTCCGCAATACGCTTCACTTTGAATAATGCAATAGCTTGTGTTGTACGCTACTTCAAGTTCTAACACACCACAACCAATCAAACTAGCTGTTATGAATAGTAATACCCACTTTTTCAAATTTTATATATTTTATCTTTAAAAATGGACTTCATTTTTCGATTTGGAATATCGAAATTATCTGAAGATGAATTTTTTGGTACTTTTCATAAAACATTCAATTATTTATGAATATTGGAAAACACTGAGTTATTATTTAAACCTGAAATTTTATTTTTAATAATTATTTATTTTATTTAAATTTATATTATTTCAAAATTTTTAAAAAATACCTATATAATTAAAATTTAATTCAATGAATTCATTTTATAATGATTATATATAAATATATATTATTTAATTGAACTTTTTACCGTCTTTTACCCACCTCCTAGGGGAATTTATAAATTTCAATAAAACATACTTTTACCATGTCTATGATTTGAATTTCGAAAAATAAGAGAGACACCGTTGATATCATTATGTAAAACGTGGTTCAATGAGATTAAAAAACAATTTTTGGTGAATAGTAACAATTAATTTTTATTTACCATGGTTAAAAGTAAATAGGGTAATTAAAGGTAAATATGAAATTATTATTACCCTAACACATGTCATAATTCTATTTTAAAATTTTAATTCGACCAAAATTAAACTTAGGAATAAAATATGATCCTTTGGTCCACTTGTATTAAATTATGAAATTTATTATTATTTAAATTAAAGAATAGTTAAAAGGGTTAAATTCATGGTTTCTTAACTAAAAATTTTTTAATATTTGTTTATAAATAAGATAAATTTGATAATAATTATTCAGTATAAAGATAAAAATATTTCCCAAATAATGCTTATTTATTTATAATTTTTATACAATAAGAAATTATATTTATTTGTGACAAAATAATGATACAGTAATTACTTTATTAATGAGAAATGAAAATAATTGATATTATATATATCCAAAAAATGTATTTTGAGACTTTTGATAAATTAAATTAATTTAATAGCTTACTATGACATGTTAGTGATGATTCAATGATTTTGGTTCTAAGTGATAATGTTGTTATGATTTCCAAAAAAATAAATTAACAAAAAGTGACAAAATCAACATAAATGAGTTTAAAAAAATATTAAATTAATACATGACATAATTGTCCTAAAAATATATGGTTTTGTAGGAGGACATAAAGAATAATATATATGTAATTAATTAACCACTTTGGGTTCTCTTGGTATTTTATAATATGTTTATTAACCATATAATATAATAATACAAGGATACATGGTAACTGTTAAACTATTTAACCAAGAGTTATATCTAAATGATAAGGTTAATATAGTAACCTAAACATGTATAAAACCTATTGGTTTATATTATTTTTATCTTTACCCACCATATCCTAGAATTAAATCATTTTGGTGCCTTTATAAACATAAAATGATAGTATATTAAAATAATATTTAATGTTTTACCTAAGGTGCGCCTCACACCACTTATAAAAATTCACTTCCCATTATCTCATATTAAAACCTACAATGCCATTTGGCTCTACCAAACCATGCCCAAATATCCTCCCAACTTCCCTTAATTTATCCAAGAGTTCGTAGTTTGATCATAAAGCCACCCTATGTATCCATTTTGATCAACTCAAAATGGATCACTTGAAAACGTGGTAAATATTTCATCACCACTATCATTATCTATTCATCTACCAGTTACTCTTTATTTGTTGTTTCCATACTAAAATTATATCTCTAGTATGTTGTAAATACATTTATGTTATTATAAAAATAGAACAACCATATTCATTATTCTATCCATCCTATGAATTACATGTCACCAAACGTGTGTACGTACGGATTACCGTCTCCACGTCATGCTATAGTTGTTATTCAATACATTATTACATGGATGGATCTAATAATGATTTATAATTTATAAAAATAATAAATATAACATGATAATGATTTTGTATATATTATATAATATCTATATAACTACAATTTTAATATCAAAATAATGAAATTTTCGCTAAGGAGTACGTATGGATTACCTAATCAACAAACTCGATGAGATTCATTTCCCCATCGTAACCATTAAAAAATAATTTTCATTTGATGATTAAAAATAATGATTAAAGAACATAATATCATTTTGTGAATTAATCAAATAAATCATATCCATAACAAACATGTCTTACGTAAGAAAACATATATAAAAATGAATCAGTTAACACATGAAATTTCAATAATACTAAAATATTATTAACAAAGAAATATTAGAATATAATATATGATATCATATTTATGAATATTGTTATTTTATAATTTAGTAACATTGATTTAACTATTATAAAAGAAGTTAACGTATCATCAAAAAAGGAAAAGTACAAGGTAAGGGTTAATTTCCCTATCTCATTGTTATCAAATATTGTTTATGGGTAAGTATTTACTGGGGAATGTTTATCATCATTGTCCATATTTAAAGAAAATAATTTCAAAAGAAATATTTTAAGGTTATATGGAAGGGAATATTTAACTATATCATCATATTAAATGGTTTAAATATTTATTCTTCTAAATCATTCTCATTAATGTCCATGTTTTCAAAATGAGTTTTAACAATTTTTTTATATGGACATAATTTTTTTGAAATTGTTAATTCCTTTTAAAAGATTCCATGTTGAATGGGACTCTATGAATCAAAAATGTCTTTAAATGTATTCCTTTCTAAATTGTTTGACTTTTAATCATTTTCATGATTTTTTTATTTCTCTAAAAGTGTTTTACAAATCAATTTCATTTATTTCAATGTCCTTTGATGGATTTTAAACTTGTTAGAAGTTGATTTATTATGATACAAATCTTCAATAATGTATTTAATGTTTTGTGATATGATTTATTGTGGATGTGTTATTTTTATACCATTCATGGATTATGGTTAATGTATTAACATTTTGTATTCTAGTTTTAATATGAATGTTTATGTTATGTTTTATCCTTTTTATATGAGGAATGCATTGGACCTAGTATGTGAATGGTGGAGCCCACTATAGCTCCTCGATGAATCGATATGTCTCAGGATATAAACTATTGTCTTGGCACAAGGCCTTGACAAAATCTTATTGTAGTATGGGAACAAGGCCTAGACTATGATTTTATGAGGATTTCCCTTATGCATTCCTTCATTATGAATTTGGCTATTGATATTTCAGGTGACTATTTGACAAGTATAATATTCATATGAACAAGTAAATGGAATTATTTTGATTTATATTTTCCATATTATGATGAAATTTATGATCAAAATTCTTTTGTTTTAGTCATATACATTAACTTAAATGTTTATACTTATTCATGAAAGATTACACTATATTGTTATCCTTACTAAGCATTTGTGCTCACCCCTTTCTATGTTTTAATTTTCTGAGGATTCAAAGAAGTATATTACGGCTGACCTACATGGATAGTCTAAGGGATATGAATGTATCCAATGGAGACAATTTTGTTTTATTTTTTCATTTTATAATGTACTGTAAAACTTATGCTTGTATCTTGTACTATCAAGGATGCTAAACTAATTGGTCTTTAGAGACATGATCATTTGCGATCATGACAGTGTTATTTAATAATGCACCAAATCTGGGTAACTAGGTTCTAGGCATTACACGGAACACCAAGAATAAAAATTCATGTTTTAAAAAACAAGGTTACATGATGTGTATAACATCCACATAGTGTTTTCCCAATAATCCTTAACATGGACATGTACCTCTTCCATGTCTGGTCATGTTAAACCCCTACATATGTTGTGTTCCTCCTATTACATAGTGTGTACTATATATTTCCCTCCTACCAAAGTACATCTAAATGACTAAAACACATGGTTATTCTAGTGTAATATTACACAACAAGTTCACCCTATAAACTGTGTTTACGAGTTATGTCGCAATTACCCTTGTTGTTGGTCACACAGATATATACACAGTTCATAACTACATGACATGCAAAAATGAGACACGAAGTGTACAACCTATGTTCCATCCAACCGTGTCATTGGTCACTCGGCTAGATACACAGTTCATTAAAACATAGAGTGTACATATAGTTCAAGTTGTGTTCTACAAAACATTTATCAACGGCATGTCTCTGCTAACACAATTAGTCACATGGTCAAATACTACATGGTGTGTACATATGGTACACAGTGTGTACTTTAGAATCCTTTTCCCCTCCAAAACAGAGGAACATATGGAATGTGTTTATAGAATAATATGTTATGATGTTAGGGTTTCTAGATAGTAGGCCTATTAATCTTCTTTAGAACCCATAAAAACATAATATTGCATCCAAGCCATGAAAAAATCTAACTTGTGGGAGCCCATACTCCATACGAATCAAATATTTTCATCCCTTTTCACATTATAACTTGAAAAAAACAATTAGAGTTAAAAAATGATCAACAAAATTCTGAACCAAGAGGGACTATAACTCTTCTGGGACCAAAGTTTGGCATCCATTGAAAGGAAATATATATATTCCAATAACCTACAGAAATAGATTGAATTTCTCCCAATACATCTATCACAACATCATGTATATCTTTCACCACATCTATCAAAACAACATGAAATCTATAAGGAATACTAAAAGGAATGACATGAATGAATGAAATGTGATCTCTAGAATGTTCATATATTATGGATGAGATAGAATTACCTCATCTAATTAGGTTTCAAATTTAATAAAACCACAATGATATAAATCATAATAGTACAAATCAAGTGAATCACCCAACATTGAAATCAAATCAACTGTACCAATTTCAAAACCATTAAAATTAAAATATTCAAGGTAATAGGGATTTTCCCTATACATGACTTAGGTACTCCTAGTAACATCTTATTTACAACTAACAATTCCTTCTTATCCCTGTCTATGGGATCCAAATAGTAAGGCAATGTAATAAATAACTCATTTGATACCACTTTGTAACGTCCCGGTTCTTGGAGCTACGCAAGGGTTCCCGATACCTAGTTGGACACATGACCTCAAGTGCATTACCCCAAATTCAAGAGTCTTAAGACTAGTAGATAGGGACATGGTTTGATATTGGGAAACTATTCCCTAATTAGTAGAGTATACATAGCACAATAAAAAATTGTGAGTTATAGTGGATGTAGTAATACCAACTAAAGAAGTAAACAATTAAAGACAAATAGAAATATAACTACTAGAAAATATATAAATGATTCATTATACATGTATCTAAGAAAGAATCCAAACAATTCACAATACTATAAAACAATAATAATACCAATGTACAAAAAAATTAAATTCTATGAGCATCTAATTCCACAACTTGGTCTCAATCTCTCCAGCTACAACAGTAATCAAATATGTGATGAACAAGGGAACGTTCCCTTATCTATAAATTGTACAATATAATATGTTTGGGTACAAAATTATGAACCAATAAGGGTGTGATATTAATCCCAATAGGCAACCACCAAAATATCTATGCCTAACTGCTAGTGAATATATATAGAAAGAAATATGAAAAATGAAATAGTAAACTAGGAAGTACTCAAAAGTATAAAATCGTACAGTTTTCAATAACATTCATTTACATTTTTTAATTATTGAATCCATTGTTTAATGTTATCTTGGGAACAAGACTACGTTCTATATCCCCTTGTGTAATATTTACAAAACTATTGTCTTATAAGACTATCTAGAAAATCATGTATGACAAAGTCCAGGCTTTTAATTTTTCTTGGAAACTCATCAGAATCATTCAATTATACACAAATGACCCTATGATAATTCTGTCAGAGTTAAACCCATGTGGTCCCACATATCCTATAGTAATGATCAGAGACTTGTTTTGTAGCTCTCTTGGTCAACAACCCTAAGTCTACATAGCATAAAAAATTTATAAACGACCTCAAGGTAGCTATCATAGTTAGTTCTCATTGTGTCAACATTTCCTAAATAAATCACAAATGACCTCCTCGGTGCTCTCAATGTTTATACCTCTTCATCAATGTCTACACCCAGTCTGTTACAGTATTATGTAAATAAACATGTAACCCCAATAGTTTTCTTTTCCTAAGGCTATACGGTTCATTGTAAAAAAAGTGCGCAAAACATCACCATGAAAGACATGTAATCTGTAACTACTACATGCCTAGCAATCACAAGAATTAAACATGAAATTTATATAATCAGTCAAACTCCATCATAAAAAATTGAAGGTATATATATAATGTAAAACACTAAGAAACCCATGAAAAATAGCCATACACATCCCAACTATGGAAAAACATCCATAGTGTGTCCAGTAAACAAGGAATCTTACCTTATGCATATAGAACAACCATTTTTAATTAAATAATTCATAATAGGTAAATACTAGGTTTAATTTACAAATAAAAAAATACCTCAAACCAGGATATATGACATTTTTTGGATATATAATCCAAAGAGAAACATGAAAGGAACAATCCACATAACTTGATGTCATATGATCTACACTCTTGAATGCCGACCTTTGAATTCACCGAAAAAATCATATATCTAAAAAATGTTTAAAATTGTTCACCCCAAGAGAACTCACGAGAGATAATGAATGTGGATGAGAGGATATATGGGAATTGAGAACTCACTAGTTGGATTCCAACACATCCAATGACGTCTCAATTTGATATCGGATGGATAATCATGAGGGGGTCAATGAATGCTGGCATTCTTCCTCTGTCTTATACAAACTAAGGGGGTGAAAAAATAGGTTCTCTATACAAGATGTGACCCACACTAATTTATCAAATAAAAATAAAAATACATGGAATGTTCATTTAATGTACACGCCATGTATTAGCATCAATCGGCCCATGATTTAGGCAGTCTTCCAGGTCACCAACACAGCCATGTACCCGACCATTACGCAGCCACTACATGGATATATGCAGTACCCAAGTACACGGTGGGAAATCATTATTACAGTACATGTACTGAGAAAATTTCTTATTTCATCATTTTCCCTAAAAAATAACCAAAAATAATGATCCTTTCCTAAAATGAATATACAGGATCTTATAGGGGCCATCATCACGGGTTGGACTGCGATAGCTTCTTCTTGCCTCGATAACTAGGAGAGCAAGCTCAACCTACTCATAGGGTAATAGGTGCTTCAATTTTGGTTGGGCATGGAAGTGCCCCTTCCACATATCTGGGATGTTCCACTTCACAAATATTACAATGGGTTGATAGCTCATGCGAATGATGGATCAAGTCATTTAAAACAAAGAAGATGATGCCTCTAGTGGGTATACTCATGAGCTTGCACCCTGCATTGATGGATGGTCAGCCCTACTATAGACAGTTGTACTGAGGTATGGACCCCCTGTTCTTCACTATGTTGGACCAAATGGTGATGATGACATGACCATGTGGGATACATTCTTGGCGTCTCCCTAGATGAAGTCTTGGTTTGGTGGAATCATACATGACTTACTTTGTCAGAATTCAGTAGTGAGTCATTAGAGTGCTCTAGGTATAGGCTCCAGAAGCTGTAGAAGGTCAGAGTGGGGTGAAGTGGCTTCTTGTACGTCCCTTGGAAGAGGCGGAATTGACGTGACACCAAGTGCTCCATGTATTGGTGGGCCATGTCCCCCATCAAGATGACCCCTTCTGGTTCATATCATTGAACAAGTGTATCAATAAATATTCTTTGAAAAAATTCATATTGTGAGAGGGGGAGGGAGTTCCTAGTAGCTACAGGAGTGTTATCCATCGCAGAGGAGATAAAGTTGTGGAGAATAACAGCATTCCTACATCCCCTACCTCTACATCCATGAGAGGGAGATGATCAGTTTCATATAGGTTGATCTTGGGTCCTGTAAATTAGGAAAATTCACTCATCATAACAAACCATAAGAAATATATTTTTAGTGCCTTTGTGTCATTCAGTCTCCTATGGTGGGATAGAATGATCCACACTGACTACATTTCTGGTCGGGATTCCCAATACCCAACTAACCTAGATTTGGTAAGTTTTATGCCAGACCAACTATTCGCATTGTAGGAACTAGTTTTTGATAGCTAGATCTAGTGACATGCTTGTCATCTGATGTCTTGAATAGTAATAATCTCCATATTGGAGAGAATAATTAACGTCAGGTTTAAAATTTCTATTTCTGATGCTTTCACCGGGGCACACACCATCATGCTGCGACGCACTGGATATTCCCCTGCATTCCCTCTTTCCAAAGGTGGGTGACATCCATAACATATTCAGTTATGTTTTATACATGACTTAAACGGGATGATGATATTTTGGTTCTTCTTTCCATGGATTCCTCCTCATAACTCATTGCATAGTCCATATCTACCTCATTAATGTGATTCATGGTTCGTGACACTCTTCCCGGTTCCATATATTTGTGTACATTGGTTAGTTACACTACTTCCATCTCTACATTCTAAGGGATCAAGTTAAGGAAGAAAAATTTGGTCAAGGGATTAGTCACGTTGGACATCAATAACATGTCTGGATGCTGAAACACAGGTACACCTAGATTTCATCTCCTTCTGATAGGGCTTATTGAGGGCGCATAAACACAAGTAATCCCATGTTTACTGCGGGAATTATATACCATACGAATGTCCCTAATGTTTTCTTCATCTTCCCTTGTTTAACAGATAGTATTTCGCAAGATTGACATCTAGAAAAGACATGTCAGGATGATCGTAACACTGATGGGAGAGGATCAGATGGGCACAACCCTAGGAGGGAGAACATAAGGGGATTAATGAATGGGTGAATCAAAACGTCCAATGAGGATGGATCCATGTATGCTTGTTTCCTTATAAAAGAGTAACCCATGTTTACTATTGGTTGAGATTGAACCTTGTGAAGGCCTCTTACATACCATGTATAGAGGAAATGGACCAAAACCCATGTAGTTCGAGATGTTGATGAATCAGGGTGAAAAAAAGTAAAGAAACCTTGAGACATATTGGGACATACACATGGTTAGCATCCCATCACAAGATGAACACTATTGGTTGGATGATTATGGATTTTGTGGGGCTTATGCATGGTTAGCTGCTTGGGTTGATGGCATGATCTTACCCAGATGTGGCGTCCCGGGTAAGATCCAGGATGAATGATGGGGGTTGAATGAATTGCATGGTGAATTATATGGAAACTTCGTGAAGATGATAGTGATGTTTGACTTAAACCACGGAGAGGTTTCTTACATATCCCTATTGTAGGGAATCAATGTCGACATAGTTCTGTAGGGAGACAAGTCACCTAATAAGGTGGCCTGTGAGAATTGATGCATGGATGGGACCTGAAAGAAGTAGAACCTTCGAGTTGGGTTATGACCTCCCAATACCACAAAGTGTCAAGAGAGATACAATGATAAGATATGAAATATGGTCTTGACACTCCGAGAGCCTTCCTACATAACACCGTGGGAGGGAATCAAAGTCCATGTAGTCAGGATGTGGTATAGAATCAGGGTGTACACAAAGGACCAAAACCCAATCACATGATGGGGATTATGCATGGTTAGTATCCCATAACTAGAGGGACACTCTTGGTTGAAGGAGCATGAATTGAGTGTGGGGATTATGCATGGTTAGGTTCCAGGGAGTTTGTCTAATGAAACTCAAGGATGGGAAATGTCGTGGGTCAAAAAAAAGAGGACTAAAAAATTTGTTAGGGTTTGTGGTTGGAAGTTTGGGAGGCTTCCTACATACCATATCTAGGTGATAAGATTCAAATCCCACGTAGTTAATAATCATGTAGTTTAACATTATGCGGGACGATCAGAAGAAAATTTATCTTAATGCGAGATGAGGGTGAACCGATGTGAAGTGGTCGGGATGATTGGTGATGGGATTGAACCTTGGGTAGGATTCCTATGTACCATTCTTAGCAAGGGGAAAGGATCAAAGTCCACATATTTTAATTGGATGGGGATCTGGCCTACACACTAAGGCATCCCAAAAGGTGTGTCATGGTTGATGCTTAATCTAAGACCATTTGAGCCATGGTGGGTGTGAGAAACAAGAGGAAATATAGTCCTGGAGATCACATTGCAAAGGGTGCACCCATGAGGAATGGAGTGGGGATACGTGTGGTTAGAAACCCAGGGAGATGGATATTGGTAATTAATTTAGGATGGAGGACCAATAGAGATAATACCCAAAGGTAGTGTGACGAGGCATTGAAGTTCCCCTGTGCCCAACTCCTATACTGGGTTTTTCACATGTTAGAGGCTATGATGATAAAGGGTGATACCTTCTATAATTAATTCTATGGTATTACACGATAATTGTAGAACTTTTCTGTGTGTAGGTGCTTTTCCATGAAAGGAGGATCTCATTACATTTGAGTAAGATCTCAATCCCTTAGCGATGAGTGGCCATGGGAAATGTCTGTGATGAGGCACCTCATGTATAATGTACAATGCGAGGTTATAAAATATCATCATGTGATAGGGATGATGATGCATTTTAGTTTAAAGTCTTGAAACATTGATGATAGATATTCTATGCTCATCCCTAGGACTTACATAATCATTGCGCATTAACCCTTGGTGAAGGGAAGGTACCATTAATCATATGTGGAGATAGGGGTTGTGGAGCTATCCATTTATGTGATCTCGTTATCATGGATTTGGGAAGAAGAAATGTACATTGGCATGCTTAAGCGAATAAGTATGAGGAAAAGAAAGGCAACACGAAGAACCACCCAAGGGACCTTGAAATCACTTCGTTCAAGCATGGTTGGTCGTATAGGATATATTTGTGTATGAAAAGGGTGTTGTACATTATATGGGCTCATACATGGTGCCTTAGCGTAAGGAAGATATGTGGAGTTCATGTGGAGGGATACACTCAAGATTGAAGGGGCACACACAAGATAATGGGTTGCACAGAAGATTGGGAGGTGGCACATAGAACAAGTGGGAGTGCATAAGGGGAGACCCAACAGAAAAAATCGACACAACAGAAGGGGAAAATTGCATGCATGGGGAATATTTTCACAAAAATTCCATAGAGTAAATGGAAATTGGTGAGGATCAAACCATAGTGGGCCCACCCAAAGGAGGAATATTGGGAGACCTATCGTTTAAGATTTGGTACAGTTAGGCCATGTCATTCATGTGGTCATGGAAGGGATACCATTCACGTAGCAAAGCATCAGTTCAGCTTCTATAATTTTCCCCTGAAGCAATGGGGTACGTTTCTATTTATAGACATAAACTTCAGTGGTGACGTGCAAGATGAGATTTACAGAAGCTGAAATTTGACATCGCCTTGGGCCTGGATGATTTTCTCTAGATAGGGGAATCTTCCGCATAGATCCATCTTCTTTCACACTACTATCATGGATGGTTTTTATATGGTCTCCATCGAATAATCCCTTTGACATCATGTTGGGTGCATATGATCTTTCATGCCATTTTCAATCTTGTATGAAACCCCTATTTCTTGAATGCACCTCCCTCAACAATTTTGCGATTTTCTGCTAATTAGAAATCTGACATAGGTTTGTTGAACAATATTTGTTCATGGACTTATTTTAAATTCGGCATTAATAGTGGGTATAAATGCTTTATGTGATTCCATCCTTAATATATCCTGATTAGAAAACTTGTTTTAAGGGAACATTCGGAATTAACACCAAATTTCAAGTGTATAATACTCTATGTTTTAATCCATCATTGTTTTTATAAAACCAATGTTTTAATTTTGAAATCCTTCTTGGATCACTTCTGAATTTACATAAATGATTATTTACTTTTCTATTTTAAATGATCATTATTATTTTCCTTAAAACTGCACTAAAATGATTTCATGATAAAATTTCATAATTACTATTCTTACATGTTTTCAATTCTGTTTGAAATCAATTTCTATGATATATAATTATTTTACCTTATGAATGTCCATGTATGTTTTAATTCTTTTCTTTAATGTAAACTTGTATGATACACTAATTAATTATGATCAATGACATGATTATGATATCCATTTCATTAAATGAATACCCTTATGGTTATGTATAATTGATTATGTATAATTCTAAATGTGGAAAACATATTCATGTACATGATATGATGGGTGTACGATGATAGAACTCTAATGAATTGGGTAGATTTTTGTATTATGATACATTATGTTCAACGGTCTTAGTGGTTAGCCTTGACTCGTGCTACTATGTGAAACAGTCTTGGTAGTTAACCTTGACTTATACCCACTATGTATAATGAGTCATGACATGTGCTAAAGCCTTGTTTTATGTTTCGTCCACATTTCAATGATTATATTATTATATGATTCCATGTTTATATGTTATTATTCTATTTTTCCTTTTATATCGTTATGTCATGATCTCTAACCCATGTGCTAAACCCTTATTCTTATTATTAATCCCTTACCAGGCTTATAGGTCATTCCTTCTTTCATGTGATTCTCAGGGTACCCTATGCATATGTAATATCTCAAAAGAATTTTGGGAATCTTTATGATGATTAAATAATAAAGTGTCTATTTTTAGTCCAATGTTTTATGTTTTATGTACCTAGTCTACCAAGAAACAAGACATTATGATCCTTGGATTGTAATATGTTGTTCTATTATGATTAAAATCATGTAATGTTATATATAAAAGTATATGGTCTCTGTTGATGGCATCATAGTATGGTCTAGTTATTTTGGGAGATTTTGAATAGAGCACATTAGTATGAATATTAATAATTATACTATTTATAAGAATACACCCCACAATTTTGGTAAGTATAGAGTATGCGGTTTATCATGAAAATACATCCCTGTTTGGATAAAAATATGTAGAGATGGATCTAGAACAAATGTATATAATGTTAATACCCAAAACACCACTTTGATATAGACTTGAACCTGAATTTTTGCACGACAATGGGACTTGCTGCACTCTTGGTTTGAAACTTCCAGGTGAAATTATTTGGTAAATTAATGAGATTTGTAAAAACAAATATTAATGGAATAATGAAATCAAGAAATAATATATGTTAAAAAATAGATTAAGGATAACCTAGATTTAAACCTTTTAATCACATTATAGGATATACTTCTCCTTTACACGTTAATCCATTTGTGTTAAAAGTTTCATTTTTATTCTTAATAGAAAATTATTCAATAATTCTAAATCAACTTTATTTATTTAGTTAATGGATGGAAATAGAAGAACACATTCCAAAAATCAATGTGGTAGGGAATGTAAATATTTCTCTAATGATATTAATAATATGAAGGGAAGGGGTGCTCAAAAAACCATGATGGTACTTGCTCATTTGGATCACGTTATCAATAATGTCTTTAATCCTGTGGAACCCCTTATCTACCAAGGAAATATAATGTTGCAGTTGAATCATTCATATATAAAATGCATCCCATGTTTAGTGTATCTTTTGATTCCCCCCACTGAATAGTTGATTAACTCCAACGAAAAGATAT
The DNA here is from genome assembly GCA_963277665.1 of Viscum album. Lineage (NCBI taxonomy): Eukaryota > Viridiplantae > Streptophyta > Magnoliopsida > Santalales > Viscaceae > Viscum > Viscum album. The sequence goes on from OY728119.1 coordinate 1,667,768,317, forward strand.
TCACTCTCCTCTAGTGATTAGAAGAAGATAATGTCATATTGGCCGTCTACCAATTTGATCGGGAAGTTGGTTAGTGGTGGTCACTGATCATGAATATGAATCCCTAGGAGGAAATTGATTTTATGGATTTGGAGGAATTCATGTGAATGTTTTCCAATAAATATTTTCCTCGAACCCATTTCTCCAGATGGAAAGTGAGTTCCTCTAACTAAATAAGAAATATGACATTTCAAATGGGGTTATGAAAAAAACATTACAAGGCATGTAAGGTATGACTTTGGATTTTTCATGAACACTAATAACAAAGTGGATCACTTGTTTAGTTGACTAAAGCACAGTCTATAAAAATCCATGGTGATTCAAGACATCAACAACCATGAAGAGACTGTCAATTGTGCCTCTAAGGTTGAAATAGTGATCGAAGACTCTCAATGGTATCATTGACCCATCAAAAAAAAGATTAAAATGGAATCTAATGTGGGATGTTCTGCTAATTAATTCCATGATGGAATGAAGCTCGACAATTCCACATGTTAAAATTGTGGAAAGAAAGATTCTCAGAAATGTCTAATGGGAACCAAGAATTTTTTCATATGTGGAATGATGGGAAATCATTCTAAAAACTAACGATGATATATGAGGAATCCCACTAATGTGGATGAAGAAAGAATGGATCAGATAAATTCTCATATAATGTTTTGTAGTGTTAAAAAAGCAAGGAACATGAGCATTATGTGAACAATTTCTCTATGCTTAGGGTTGTGAGTGGCACTCAACAACAACTGCCATGGTATCATGGAAGGGACTATGTTATCACTACTAATAGGGTGTATCTTGAAACTGATGTGGTGATAGGTAAAGTAGTTATTCATTAAATAATAGAGAACATACTATTTGAATCAATTTTTACACATTCTTACATATCATTCATGTTTAGTAGAACTATTCAAGCACCACCACAAAATTTTGCAGATATGATATCTGGGAGAATCAGGAATGATGTAATTATTGATTGCAATGATTATAACTCCTCCTTGGTAAATTTTCTTGTACTGAACCTCCCAAAAAAACTTTTCATACTTACCTTAGTGGAGTTCTATGTTATCCTAGGAATGGATTGGCTATCTTTATAAAAAGAAAACATCACCTGTTTGGAAAAGGGAGATCACTATTCACATCATTAATCACCGTCAAATTTTTTACATGTATATGTAGGTAGATGAATCTCCATTATAATCATTGACTCAAAAGTGGATATTAATTTTGTAGGAGATAGTATGTCTAGCTTATATGATTGAGATGAAGAAGAGAATATCACTCAAATTTATTCCCATCATGAGGGATTACCTAGATGTATTTATATTAGAGTTACATAGCCTTTATCCTGACTGAGAGGTTGAGTTCTTAGTTTAAATTATTCATGGATATTTTCCTTTATCAAAGTAACCTTATAGAATTGACATCATAGATCTAGAATATCTAAAGAAGCAGTTACAAGAGAATCTGGAAGAGGGTTCTATATGTCAGAGTGTTTAACTATGGGGGTGCTCTAGTCCTATTTAACTAGAAGAAGGTTAAATAAATGATCCTATGAATTTATTATCACGAGGTCAAAAAAATCAAGATAAAGAACAAATATACCCTTCCTAAAATAGAGTACTCATTCGATCAGCTTTGTGGGGACAATTATTTCTCTAAGGCGGACCGTTGGAGGGGATATCACCAATTAAAGGTGAGAAAGAGAGATATTCCCAAGATAGCCTTTCGAAATAGGTATGGACACTATGAGTCCATAGTGATTCCCATTGGACTCCATAATAGTCAATCAATTTTCATGGATTTAATGAATAGAGTCTCTAGAGATTACCTCAATAAAATTTTGGTAGTATTAAGTGATGAAATTATGATATACACAATGTGCAATGAGGTACATGTGGAGCATTTAAATACTATGATAAAGACATTATAAAGGGATAATATGTATGAAAATCTTAGTAAATTATTGTTATAGATGGATAAAATATCATTCTCGGTGTATGTTATCACCAGAGAAAGGATATCTATGGACCCATCCAAGACAAAGGCAATTAATGAGTGGCCCTGGCAAACATCTGTAACAGAGATCTGGATCATTGTTGGTTGAGGCAGGTATTTTTGACAATTTTTGAAGAACTCTATATGAGTGTTAAAACCAATTACTAAGGTGGCATAGAAGGGAATAATGTTTTTATGGACTCAGGAATGTGAATACTTATTTTATTAGTTGAAAAAAGGCTTCTCAATGTGCCAATACTCACACTCCAAAAAAGTGGAGAACCCTTTGTGGTGTGTAGCAATTCTTCAAATAAGGGCGTAGGTTGTGTGATAATTAAAAATGATAAATTGATATCTTACGCCCCTAGGATAATGAAAATCCATGATAAAAACATAACTACACATGTTATAGAGTTGGATACTATGATCATTGAATTAACAATATGGAAACATTGTCTCTATAGAAAGAAGTATGATTTTTATAATGATCACAAGAGTCTCAAATATATATTCAAACAAAAATATCTTAATGTGTGATATAAAATATGGATACTGCTCATCAAGGATTATAACCGCTCAATCCACTACCTTATTGGTAAAGAAAATATGGTTTCATATACTCAAAGTAGAATGAATCCTTTATATTTATCAATGATGAGAATTGAAAAGGATCCAGTCTGCTTAGATTTTTAGATGATGGACATGGAATGAATTAAGGGAGGAAAATCCTCAATCCTTTCTAGAATGATTTCTCCACCATATCACTTCACGAAAATAAACGATGAACAATGAAAATTTTTGGAAATTAAAAAAATGGTGGGAGCCAGTTGAAATTGGAAATCATCAGAGATTATGTTTGATGAGGAAGGAGTTATAAGATATTGGTCACAATTATGTGTACCATCTGATGTAGTGATAATGAATGTGATTTTGAATGAGAGAGATAGCTTATTATTTTTTATTCACCTTTGGAGCTCAAACATGATTCAAAATATCAAAGAGATATTTTGGTGGGAAAATATGAAGAAGAAGACTATTGAGTATATATCAAAGTTCCAGGTAAGTCCGCAAGTGAAGGATAAATGGAAAATTTCAATGGGTATGATGCAACCACTACCCATAACAACATGGAAGTTGGAGAACATCACCATTGACATTGTCAGTGGACTTCCGAGAACATCTAGAAGATACATTTCTATATGAGTCATGGTGGATCATCTTTCAAAGACAACTCACTTTATCTAAATTTGATAGGTCATCTAAGATGATCAAGTTGCACAGATATATATCAAAAAAAATTAGTCTTAATGGAGTTTCACTATCTATTGTATCTGATAGAGAACTGATATTTACCTAGTTGTTCTGGAAAAGTATCCAACATGCTTTATGAACTAAAATTAACATAAGTATGGGCTATCATCATCCAAAAGTTGGAATATTGTAGTGAAATATTCAATCATTGGAACATATTTTTAGATTATGTTCTATGGTCTTCCAAAGAGAATGGGACCAATATCTTACACTGGTTAAATTCTCCTACAATACAATTTTCCACTCAAGCATCCAAATGACAACATACAAAGCCCTTTATGGGAAAACATGTAGAACACCAGCGTGTTGGGATGATGTCGGTGATCTTAAGATTCTAGTACTTAAAATGGTCAATGAAATGGAGGAGAAGGTGAAAAATATTCAGAATCACATCAAGTGTAACACCACAAGCTTCCACGACATGCTTCTTTCTAATAATTGAATAGCTTGCACCATGACCATTAGAACTAGACATTTAAACAGAGTTTATGAATAGTAATAAAAAAAATTTATATTTTATATATATCGCATATAATTTTAACATTCATCTTTTATGATTCTCAGACATAATATAAGGACAAATTCAATGTCTCAGGTAAAGAAGTATATAAAAAAAAGTAGTTTCTCTTCTGTTTAAAGAAGAACCCATTTTAAATCTGAAATATTATTATTTTATATATTCGATTTTGTTTTAAAAAATTAAATTATACTATAGAGGGGGGAAATTTTTTTGTTTTGATGAATTTTTGTTACTTTTCTGATAACATTCTTATTTTGATGAATAATTAAGGGAAAAAAATTTTAATTGAAAACATGTTATTAATAGAAATATTTTTGGGTGATAAATTATATATTTTAGTGGGTTTGAAGTCTAATTATATTTTAAATTAATTAATTAATCTAATTTAGGTCATTGATGTAATTTCACATTAAAACTGGACATAAACACATTTCAATTTTATAATAGTTTTCATTCTTAAAAACTCGCTCTCCTATTTTGACCATAGGAAATAATTTAAAATTAACTTCTTCCAATTATGTGTTTTGAATATGATAAAATGTAATACATATTAGATATGATATGGTCTAAATTGTGAAAATATATATCTTTTATTTTCGGACATTATGAATAGTAACTTCAGTAATTGTTATTAGTTACCATGGATAAAGGGTAAATCTGATAAATAAGGGTAAAAAATAATATTATAATAATATTAATCTACCATAACACATTTCTTAATAATATTTTATGATATATTTATGACCACTGGAATCCTTGAGATGAGTTTTTCACCCCATCGGACCACTTGGGTGTGATAATGATATGTTACAAGAATTAATTGATAGTAAAGGTAAATATAACACAAACATGTATCTTTTACTAAATTAATTTTATTATAGGGTTATATAACTGATACCTATGTATATAAATTTTCATTATAAATCTAAAAATATTTCCTACTTCATGGTATTTTATTTATAATTTTTATACATTAGATATATATATTTATTTATTACACAATTATGATGCAGGGATTACCTCATTAATGAACGATTCAAATAAATGAATTTATAAATATTAAAATTAATGTAATTTAAAAAATTTGATGCAATAATTTTTTTTTCTAGAGTTCATTGACATATGAGTGATGAGTTATTTATTTTTTATCTAAGGAATAAAGTTGTTATGATTTTATCAAAAATCAATTACTAAATAGTTTCAAAATTGATATAAATGATATTATAAAATAAATAATATATTATTAAATGATTTATAAATCCTAATAATTTAAATATCTGAATAATAAAATTTATAGTGAATCAAATTTCATGAGTGATCCAAGTTAGATATCATTGGATTTTTATAGTTTATTTGTTAACCATGTATTATAAAAATAGAAGAAGGCATGGTAAGAGTTAACTTATTTCACATAGGGTTAAATCTAAATGATAATCTAATTTTAATGATATTAAAATGTATAAAACATATTGGTTAAGATTATGTCAGACCATAATCATCTTATTGCCCAAATAAAGCAATTTTTAGTTATTAAAATCTAAAAATCATTTTATAATTAATTAATATTTCCGGAGTTTTCTAAAAGTTCCCCTCACCTCTCTTATAAAAGGGAACCTCCCTTTCTCTTTAACACTCACCTCTATAGACTTTTACTTCATCCAAAACCTTTCCATTACTCCTACCAACATCCCTAAAATAATCCTAGAGGCATAACATTGGACATAAGTCATTCTTAAGAATCACTCAGGTTCAAATCAAAAGGAAACACCTGATGAAGAGGTAATCATTTTTTCCCTTATTTCAATGTTCATTTCATCTTATAACTATAATTTATATATTATTTAAAGAACAAATTAATAAATATAGTATCACCCATACACTAAGATGTTAATATAATCATGGGTAAACTATATTCATTATTTTATCTATCCTACGAATAATAATATCACCATCTGTGCGTATGTACAACTTACCATCCCAACGTAGTGGTGTAATTAGTTATTCGACATTACATTATTTGGATGGGTATAATGATGAGTATAATAGAAATAAATAATGAATATTAAAGGATTATTATTCTTTATAATAAATATATCATCCTGTTCCATATCATTTAACCATTAAAGTAATGATATCATCGCACGTGCATACGTACGACTTACCAACTCCACGACGCGATGAGATTTACTCTCCACTTTAACCATCAGTGAATGATTATAAAAAAAATATATTATTCATAATTATGAAATAAATTTCCTAATAAGACTAATGGAATTATATATATATATGTGTGTGTTTGTACATACATAAATTTCCTTCACATACCTACATTCAATAAGAAAAGAAATGGAAACAACGTTTATCTGTGCGTATGTACAACCGTCTCCATGATCAGAGTATTTTATTTTATATATCAATATATTATTTATATTATGAATATACAATATATATAAATGATATTAAACTTTTTTTATTTAATTAAATCATGATATATGTAAATGATAAAGAATTACAAGTCAATACACATACAATAATCACATGGATATTACCCGAAATGTTCCATTAACAAGTTATTTTTAAAAAATCTGTAATATAAAGTCATAAAGTTATAATATTTGATATCAAAAATATTAGTATTATTCTGAAATATGTTAATAATTTGTTTAAAAACATTATATAGTATTTTCAGACATGTACAAGTATCATATCTAGGGTAAGGTTAAATTTCTCAATCTCACTATTATCCGAGATTGGATATGTGAATGTTTTTAGTGGGATATATTAATAATCCATGTCCATGTTTCATTAAAATGTTTTAAAAAGAAGTATATTAAGGTTTTTTGAAAGGTACTCTTTAAATATATCATCATTTTAAATGTTTTGATGATTTATTTTTCTAAGTCTTTTTAATTATTGTCTATGTTTTCAAAATGATTTTTAGGATTTACTTATATGGACAAGATTGTTTTAAAATTATAAATAAATTCAAATGATTCAAGGTGGTATGGGAGATTTTGATTCAAAAATCTCTTTTAAATGATATCTTTTATATATTTTCTAACTTTTAAATGATTTCATAAAAAATGGATATTTCTCTCTAAGTGTATTAATTATTATTTTAATCTATACCAACATCTATTATTGGATATTATTCTTGACCGAGGTTCATTTATTATAATAAAATATTCATTATTATATTGAATGTGAAATGATATTTTTGTGTGTGGATGTGATATTTTTATACAATTCATTGTTTATGGTAAACGTATGGGTATTTCATATGTTAGTTTTAATACAAATGTATATGTTACATTTAATCCTTTTTATATGTGGAATGCATTGTACTTAGTAAGTGACGGACGAGGCACACTATATCCCCTCGATGCATTGGACGTTCTCATGAGATAAAATAGTGTCATTGAAATATGCCTCAATAGAATATTGGTGTATTGTCTTGGAACACAGTCTTGATTTAGTTGGTAAGATTCTTGGAATTATGAATTCCCTCATTATAAGATTAGTGATTGATTTTACATGTGGTTATTTGACTACTATAATATCTATTTGAATGTTTAAAAGAAATTATTTGATTTATTATTTCCAAATTATATTGATGATTATGTTTTAAAAGGCTTTTTCTAGTTTTGTACCTTTCCTTAAAAGTTTATGATTATTTATGATACCATACATTATATTGTTTATCCTTATGGGCAACAAAGCTAACTCTTTTCTTATGATTTATATTCCAGATGCAATGAAGTGTTTTATGATTGATATGTAGGGTTATGAAAGGAGAATAATGATGTTATAAAATTATTATCAATGGTGTGTTTTATGTTAGAAATAATAATGTAATGTTAATGTATGTAATTAATTTTAAAAGACAACTTAATTGATCGGTCCTATGGGACATGATTCCATATATCATGATAATGTATTAAAATAATGTACTGAATCCTATCATTGGGTCAGGGTATTACAGTTGGTATCATAGGATGTTTCTCAACAAACTTGGAAATAGACTTAGAAAACAATGATTAGGGATCATAACCCTATAATTGAATTTGAGGATATGTATAGAAAAATCCCATAAAAGTTTTGTAATAGTCATTGATAACCACAGATTAAACCTAGAATGTTATAGATTTAGAGTACCTTCTATTGATTATATGGAATTTTTTAATGAGGTGTGATTATCACCATGTTTTTTCAGGTTTTAGTTATTATTGGAAAGTAGAATAAATTTGATTATCATTGATTTTGATGGAGAATATAATGATTTTGAGTAGAAAAATTTGATAATGAATGGATTGAAAGATATTGTGATTATGGAGAATCTATTATCATGATATATGATAAATAATGTTATTTTTTATGACATTACTAACATATTTTGTAAAAAGGATGATGAACATTTATTAATGTTCAATTTTTATGAAGCATAACGGAATTAAGACTCAGTTTCCTACATGTCAAGAAGAAGGGAAGAAGAACCTTAAGGAATATATCAAATGGAGGGGAATATGTTATCTCTAGATGAAAATGAGGCATACAGTTAATAGTTGTTATGGAGTTAAATTTATCATATGTGGAAATCATGGTAATTACCCAACCCAATGACCAGACATAGGAATATACCATTAACAAAGGAATTACTTATTCCATGACAACCATTAAATTGGAAGGATTGAAGTATTTATATATTTTAATCTATGAATCATGAATAGTTTATTATATGATGAGTATTTAATTTATGTTTTTCACTATGTATTTTCAATAATATTTTGAATAGTTTCATTGGACATGAAAATTTATTTAAGGGTAAGATTACATTTGGAGAACATTTGATTTAGGAAACCCTAATCCTTGATATGTTCCTTATGTTAAGATAAAGATGTTTGGATAAAGATATGTTGGATTGGAATAAGTAAATTGGATTATTCTAGTTTTTTTATAACTAATTATGGATTTTTCGACATGTGGGCTGTTCTATCCTGGATGAAGTGTACAAATTTTTCAGACTTAAGGAATATTTCACTATTTTTCAGATTTATGAAACATGCATATTTTCAATAAGGATATATGATAATTTAGGTTGTTAACAAGAATCAAGAGAATACATGATTAACGTGTTCACATGTTTTGAATATGACAACCAAGAACATCCCTATGAGATATGAGATATAAATGTTAGGATGATTTGGTTCACCTCTTTCTAATGATGTAGATACTTCTTTTCATGGAAGGATTGTATAATTTCCCCTTTTGGATCATATAAGTTAATCACTAGTTGATATTTTTTTGATTAATTTATTATCTCACTATAGGTGGACTTATTCATATATTATAACCTATGCTAATGTTTTTTGATAGATCGAAGGATCTATCATTCTATTTTGGGATCACATGATATTCCAACACTACATAAATGAAAAATTCAAAATCAATTCCTATAATAAAATATAAAGAAGAAATTGTTCATAGAATGTCCAATTATGAGATTACATTGAAATAAAGTAATAATTTATTCTCTTTTTCTTCAATATTAAGGAAAAGATCTTGAAAGGAAAAAATGTTTTCCCATTACGTTCTTTTTCGATGAATCAAATGGTCCCTTGGATAATAATATATTTATGGATTTTCAATTGTAAACTTAATCGTAATAATATTATCCTTCACTTTCCATAAGAACCCGATGGTTAGTTTTCTCTTCCATATCCATGTTTCCTATATGGAATAGTAGTATCTGTTATTTCTTGTAACCAACATACATACATTTATTTATTTTAAAAAAGAGGAATCATTAATCTATTTTACAATGTTTGATTTCATCAAAGATATTTTCAAATTTCAAACCCCTAGTTTTCAATTTTCAGTTTATATTATGAGGATGTAATTTATTGAATTATGGGAAAATGTAACAGCGCAAGCTTCTATGGTATGGTTCTTCTTAAAAGTTCATTAGCTTGCGCTACAGGAAACACCGAGTTCGATTGCACCATGACCTATCAAACTAGCCATTTTAATTTTTTTTATGAATAGAATTAAACTAGATTCTTGTTTTATATATATTCCATTTAATTTTATCAATAATCTTATGTATTTCTTAGAAATAATATATGGACACATTTTATTTTTCAGATAAAAGAAATATTTCTCAAAAAAACTATTTTCCCCCTCTTAAAAGAAAACCATTTTCAAATATTATATTTGACAAATTTATATATTCAATTTCAGAAAATTAATTTATTCTTTAGTATCAGGATATAAAAATTTAGTTTGGATGAATTTATTGTCCTTTTCTGATAACTGCCATATTTTGATGAATAGTAAAAAATACTAAATTTTAATAGAAAACAACATTTTCAATCAAAATAATTTTGTTTTAAATTATAAATTTGAGTGGTTTTTAAGCTTAATTAGATAATATTTTTACTATTAAATATAATTAATTTATTGGAATTAATTTCTCATTTAAATTGGACATAAACACATGTCAATCTTTTGAAAGCTTTTACTTCTTAGAAACTCCCTATCTTATTTTGACAACATGAATTAATTTTAAATTAATTTATTCCAGTTATTGTTTGTGAATTTGGAAGAATAGATCCTATATTTTTAATTAAATTGTCTAGATTGTGTAAATAGGCACCTATTATTTTTGGACATTATGAATAGTAAATTCAGTAATTATTATCATTTACCATGGTTAAATGGTAAATACGGTAAATAAGGGTAAAAAATAATATTATAATAACATTTAAATACCCTAAAACATGTCTTAATCATAGTTTATGAGATATTTCAGACCATGGGAATAATTATGATGATTTTAGGACCCCGTGGGACAACTTTGGTGTGATAATGACATGTTATAAGAATTAATTTAAATTAAAGATAAATATAACATAAACATGTATATTTTACTTAATCAATTTTAGTATATTCATATGTAACTAATATCTATGTTTATAACTAGTCATTAGAAATATAAAAAAATATTTCCTAAATCAAGCTATTTTATTTATAATTTTTAGACATCAGATAAATATATTTATTTATAACACAATTATGATGTAGTGATTACCTAATTAATGGAAGATTCAAATAAATGAATTTATAAATATTAAAATAAATTTTATTTGAAATTTTTCTTCCATAAAATAATTTTATGGATGACATTGAAATAAAAGGGATGATTTATGCCTTTTTTCGAAGGAATAAATTTTTTATGACGTTAACAAAAATTAATTACTAAATAGTGTCACAATTCACATAAATGTGATTTTAAAATAAATACTAATTTATTAAATGATATAAAAATACAGAAAATATAACATTCTCAAAAATAATTTTATTAATTATAAAAATGTCATAAATGTTCAAATTTAGGTTCTATTGGCATTTTATAGTAATGATATTAACCATGTAGTATAAAAATACCAAAGGTCATTGAATGAGATAACTTAGTTTACAAATGGATAAATCTTAAAGATACGGTTAATTTTATGACATAAACATGACTAAAAACTATTTTTTGTGAGGATTTAGAAAAATAATAATCTTTTACTCCAAATTAATCAATTTATAGCTTATATTAACCAAAAATAGTTATATAATAAATTAATATTTCCTGATTTTTCTTAAAGTTCCCCTGCCTCTCTTTTTAAAGGGAACCTCCCTTTCTCTTTAAGTCACACCTATAAAATATTTTGGATCTGCCAAGCCCTATATATTTATCCCAGAAAAGTATATCAATTCATTATATAGGCCTATGGTTTGTTATAATTTCATCCTAATGAGCCTTTTTGTTCAAATAGAAACGAAACACCCGGAGAAGATGTAACTGCTTTATTCCTCCTTTTAAAGTTATTTTCTTATTATACATCATCATTCAATATTATTTCCACAAAAAAGTAATAAATCCAATATCTTTCAGGTACTGAGATTCAAATATAATCATGTGACAACTATATTCATCATTTTATCCATCCTATAAATAATTATATTACCATGCATGCGTACGTACGACTTACCATCTCCACGAAGTGGTGAAATTTTTTATTCCACATTAATTTATTTCGATGGGTACAATGATGTTTATAATGGAAATTAATAATGAATATTACATGAATATTATTATTTATAATTAAAATACCATCCAGGTTATATATAATTTAGTGATTAAATGCATAATTTCATTGCTCATGCATACGTACGGCTTACCGTCTCCACGATGCGGTGAGATTCATTCTCCACTTTACCCATCCAAGAATGATTATAAAAAACTTATATATTATTCATAATTATTATATATATGAAATAATAATTCTACTAGAATGATAAATATATATATAAGTTTATTTACATATATTTCATTCACATACTTCCTTTCAATACGATAAGAAAATGGAAACATCGTTCATGCGTATGTACAACCTATTATCTCCATGAACAGTGTATTCAATGTTATATATCATTATATTATTTATATTATGATTATATTTGTTATATAAATAATATTATACATTATTTATGTAATTAAATCATGATATATGAAATATAATAAAGAATAACAGGTCAAACACGTATAACAAACAAATCTATATTTCCCAAAATGTTGCATTAACATGGAAATGTTAAAAAACAAGAAATATAAAGTCAAAAAGTATCATATATGATATGATAAATATTATTATGATTCATATATAAGTTAATAACATGTTTAAAATCATTAAACATGTGTTTCAAACACGTAAAGAGAGTATCAGATTTAAGGTGGGGGTTAATATCACAATCTCAATACTATCTATGATTTGTTATATGTAAATTTTTCCATCGAAATATTTATCATCCATGTAAATTTTTCATTAAAATTATTTCCAAAGTAATATTTTATGGCATTATTTATATTTCTATTTAACTAGATCATCATTTTTAATTTTTAATGATTTATATTTCAAAATCATCTTAATTAAGGTCTGTGTTCTCCAAATTATTTTAATGATTTATTTATATGGACATGATTATTTTAAATTGCTAATTCTTATAAAAAGTCTCAATGTGTTATGGGAATATTTTATTCAAAAATATCTTCAAAATTTCTTCCTCTATAAAATATGTAACATTTGAATGATTTCATTAAAATGGAATATTTCCCACAGAGAGTATTACTTATTATTTTAATCTATTCCAACATCCTTTATTGGATATTATTCATGATTGAGGTTGATTTATTATAATATTGTCTTCTGTATTGTGTTGAATGAGATATGATATTTTTGACTTTGTATCTACTATGGTCATACCATTCATGGTTTATGGTTAATGTATAATCATTTCATAAGAAAGTTTTAATATTATTGATTAGGTCATGTTTCACCCTCTTCATAAGAGGAATACATTGGAATTAGTAAGTAATTTGTGGGGCCCTACATAGCCCCTTGATGTGTAAGTAGGTCTCATGACACATAATTGTTTCTTGGGACATGTCTATGATATATTATTTTTCTATGGTCTTAGCACAAGTCCTTGACATAATTTTTATGATGTTTCGAAATATGCATTCCATCATTTTGAGATTTCTATTGATTTATCATGTGTCTATTAAACCAGTAAAATATCCATGAGAATGTTTAAATGACATTATTTGATAAATTCTTACCATATTATTCTCAATATAATGTTTTAAAAGGATTGTATTTAAGTTTTTTCGTTTCCTTAAAAGATTTTGATTATTTATGATAGCTTCCACTATATTGTTTATCATTAATGATCATTTGAGCTCACCCAATTCTTTTGTTTTATTTTCCTAGGAAGCCAAGAGGCATTTTATGGTTGATGTAATGTGTTAATCAAGGGGAATAATGGTGTTTTGGAAGGATTATATATGTTTTTTATGTTATTAATTGTAATGTAATGTTCATGTATGTAATCAATTTTCCATGACAACAAAACTAGCTAGTCCTTCAGGAAACAGTTCCTTATAACATGCCAATATCATAAAATAATGCACAGAATACATGATTCTAGGATCTGGGATTAGATCAAGGAAACCCAAATTCAAAAAAAGAGTTATGTAGACAATCATCGATGAGAAACTTATGTTCCATGTTGGATACATGTAATTTTTAAACATATCTCTAGGGAAGATGGTCAAGAGGTTTGGGAAAAAAAATAAAAGCCATGTCCCAGGTACATGAGACCCTTCAAGAATATTTATCATGTTTGGGATGTGTCCTATAGACTAGAAAATCAACCTACTATGGACAAAGTACATGATATCTTTAATTTCTCCCTCTTAAGGATTTACATACCAGAACCATCACATGAACTCTTTTCAGAGGTTGTACAATTAAAAAATGTTCATTCATATGAGGAACATGTAGTGAAGATCATAGATCATATGGATAAGGTTCTACATGACGAGAATACTCACCTAGTCACAATACTATGGATGATCCATTAGTATGAAGAGGCAACATAGGAACTGGAGGAGGTGATGAAGGAAAATTACCCACACCTAATTATGTCTTAGAATATAAAACAAAATTTCTAGGGGGGAATTACATAAGGGGGAATAATGTATCATTGCAATGTTTTATCAATGGAAACTACTTTATAATAAATATTTTATACAATCACAAGATATTACAACACAATGAACTACTATGTACTATGTGACCTGAGTAATAAGGAAGGGAATGAGGATGGGAACTCTCGATCTGTGCTCCAATTGGCGACTCCAAACACTAGCTTTCGTCGCTGATTCTCCTTGAGCTTTCGGATGGCCGGATTCGATCTGTAGTGGGAACTTGGCTCCCCTCTTGTTCTTTCTTCTACAGATTCTGATTCATCAAAAATCGAAGTAAGAATCTTTCAAATTCATCTTCTCTCTCTTCATTTCTCCTTCCGTGATGCACTAAAAGTTACTGACATTAGTAGCATGAAGGAATGCAAGAAACCTCTCTACAGAAAGCTATATGATGGTGGTTTCTTAGTCGATGCTGATCCGGAAACCCTAAAGCAATGGGAACAACTGTGCAAGTACTCTGTCCATGGACGAGTTCCATACAACACAGGGGACATACCCTAACCTCTTTTTGAGTTAAAGAACAAGATTTCTCACTGCTGGAATTTTTCAAAATGGAAGATGGTTCCCCTTTGTAAAGGCTACTATGACATCCTCTTCAGCTCTCAAGGTAAGCTCGATCAGGTATGAAAGCTTGGTAATCTTCATATTCAGCCTAGATTTCATAGAATTTTGGATTGGGATCCTGCTTTTAACCCATACACACACAAAAATTATATGGCACACAAATGCGTTAGAATCCATGGGCTTATTTGGTTTTATTAGAATCTGAATATTTTAAATGAAATTGCTTCTTGCATAGTATCCCCTATTAAAATATATCATAGAACATTGAATGGATATCTTGTCCTATATGCTAGAGTTATGGTTTAGGTAAACTTATCTAGCGAATTACCATTTAACATAGTATTTAATGCCCCTGATCATAGATTGGAGCTCAACATTGAGTATGAAAACAAGCCACCCTTTTGTGAAGTGTGCAAACTGATTGGTCACAATTTTTCTAATTGTAGGGTAGTTAAGAAACAAATGGACCCTCTTGTTAATAATGATTTTCAAGAGGTAAAGCACATTAATAAATGGAATAATGTCATAGATAAATCTGAGCCCCCTCTAATAAAGAAAAGTATCTAGGTTAAAAAAATCCAGCAAACATTCATCCCTAGAAGGAAAATCATGGGGTGACTTGGTTACGGAAGAAGAGGCCTTACAAAACAATGATAATCCAAATGGTTTTGAAAAAATAGTTTTTGAAGGTAATAGAGGTAGTTCAGACAAGAGAAACCTTTTTTCTATTTCCAATCCTGCTAATAATCCCTCTTTCTCTAGTACTTCATGTTTAAATGATAATCATTGTAGGGACATAGAGGCCTCACTACCTTCCATTCTCATGGAGAATACTGTAACTTCTAACAAGTCACAAGGTAAGAATGAAAACATTGCACATCCAGGTAACTCTGTTTGTTTTAATACTAATGTTAAATCTGTTACTACTGTTTCTGATGATCCTGTAATAGAGACTCAATATGCTAATCTTGCCTCTCTTGGAATTACCACTACTCACAACTCATCACAGACACTTTTCTATTCCTTCATAGAACCTACTTCGGTCAAAAAGGAGGTGTCTAATACTCTGGTGGACATGTAGATTTCAGCTCTGTTGCAGCATCAGTCTGATAATTCTACTCATGTATCTATTGAAAATACTGTTAGTACTGCTAATGAATTTTTCATACATGCTGATAATGTTGATCCTGGTATTATTCATTTGGCACACAACATGTCACACACTACGCTGCCTGTTGTTGTTTCATATACTTAAACTTTTCACACACCTGCTTCATGTTCAGTTAACAGGATGGTGCCCAACCCTCCGGTTCACAAGCAGGTTGCTATTTTTAATTTTGGTTGTGTATCAGACCCCTTGAAACCTGCAGAGTCTGAAACTGTCCAGACTGAGACTGAAGCTCATTCTCATCCTTACCAACCTTCTGCTCAGGATGCTGATTTAGCGATCATCCAGACAAGTCCTATTCTCCCCCCATGTCTCCTCAAAAATTTCACCCTCTGATCCGTCTAACCCACCTCATATCTCACCAGATAATAAGATCACTCTTGTTAGAGATGATAAACCGTTTCCATTTGAATAGGCCAATGATCATGTAGGTGAAAAAAATCACACAGTGGATAATACTGACCCTATGAGTACTACAGTTTTTTCCCCCAATCAAAATGCAGATATGAAATCTGATTCCTCTCAAAATTCAGAAACTTGTGAGAGTAAACAAAATTATACTTCTTCCTCAATGGTTACAAGATCCCAAAAGAAGGAGGGATATGGTAAATCTAAATAATAAGAAGGGTTCTAACCTAAACCGCAAATAGAAATGAATATCCTTTATTGGAACTGTCAAGGTGTGGATAACAATGACACCTACACAACACTTAAGAGGGTTTTAAACACTCATAAACCCCAACTATTTTCCATTGCGGAACCTAAATTCAATTTTAAAAAGAACATCATGAGATTTGGCTCTCTCAACTATAGTTTTCTAGGTTCTTATAAAAATGTTCCTCAAATTGACTCTATGTGGATCTTATTCCTCAATACTTTAAAAAATGTCAACATTTTTCGAATTTCTGAACAGATAATTACCTGTAAATTCTTATGGAATTTTTATCATATATATTTCACTATGATTTATGGCATGAATATATATCAGGATCGGAGTGTTTTATGGCATAAACTTCTTGATATAGCTAAACACATTCAAGAATCTTGGGTTGTTTTGGGAGACTTCAATGTCATTCTTACTCTTTCTGAAAAAAATGGACCCTCACACCTTTCTATATCCTCCAAGGAATTTAAATCTACTATTGAGTATTCTAACCACTTTGAAATCACTTTTATTGGCGCAAAATACACTTGGTACTGGAAACATTACAACAAAAATGTTGCTAGTAATCTTGACAGGGATTTTGTCAACAGGAAGGCTCTTGATAACTGGGACAAAATATCCAGTGTAAATCTTATGAGACTCAACTCTGATCATCATACTATCCTTTTCAGCATTCTTATGAATGATTGAAATCATTTCCTTCCTTTTAAATTTAATAATGCTTGCTCTATGAATCGTGATTGTGTCACCTTTATCTACAAAACCTGGAATTCTAGGAATCATCATAAAGATTATTTTGCTTGTCCTCTCAAATTGAAAATTCTCAAGCAGGCTCTAAAAGTATGGTGTAAAAATACAAATTCTCAAATAGATCATGATATCTCCTATCTTGAAGATGAACTCAGTCATATACAAACTCAGAACAGTAATTCAGATTTTAATATGGATCCACAATTGGAAGCTAATATCTCTTCTAAAATTAATTCCTTACACACATTTAAGGACAATATTCATAAACAAATGTTCAGGAAAAAATGGCATACAGATGGTGATCGCAATACCAAATTCTATTATTTTCTTTAAAGAATTAAAAAGACCAACTGTCCTCTTACTATGCTCATTAATAATGAATTAATCATTGATTCTAAACAAGCCATTATGGATCATGTCACATAGTATTTTTATAACATCTTTAATGGTCCTGATATAAATATTGATCATAAACATGATATTATTCCTTTAATGGTGGATGAAAGAGACAATGAGTCACTTTTATGTACTCAACTTGATCATGAAATTAATGACACAGTCTTTCGTCTCAATCCAGATAGTGCTCCTGGTTCGGATGGATTCAATAATGGTTTTTTCGAAAAACATTGGGATATAATACACAATGATGTTTGTATCCTAGTTAGGATCTTCTTCACTCATTGAGCACTACCTCATGGAATCAATGCTCAATTTTTATCATTAATACCTAAGGTTGAAAATGCTTCTGAGATCCATCAATTCAGACCAACTGCATTGATTAACACAATCTATAAAATCATTACCAAAATTATTGCAAATAGACTTTCTCCTATCTGCAATAGAATTGCCTTATGGAACCAATTTGGATTTATTAAAGGAAGGTCCATCCAAGACTGTATTTGTCTTCCTTTTGAATGTACCATTCGTTTAAATAAAAACACAAGAGGGGGTTTTGTGGCCATCAAACTGGACATCAGAAAGGCTTTTGACACCATAGACTGGAATTTTATTTTCAAAGTTCTAAAAAACATTGGCTTTAATGATTACATCATTGGTAGAATTAAGACTTTATTTTGCTCATCCTTCATCTCTATCATGATTAATGGTACCCCTAGAGGTTTATTTAATTTCTCAAAAGGTGTCAGGCAGTGTGACCCACTTTCTTCCATCCTTTTCGTTATTGCTGAGGATTACCTAAGTAGACTTATTAACAATCTGGTTGATCAAAATATGCTTAAACCTATTCAAGTTTCCCGGAATTTAAATGCACCTACTCACCTTTTATATACTTTTGATATTATTTTATTCATAAAAGGGGATCAAAAAAATCTTCATGTTCTGAAGAAAGCTATTTCTCACTATGAGGAAATCTCAGGTAAAGCAATTTCTTAGAAAAAATCGTATATCTTTTTTGGAAAGAATTTCCCTGTAAGAAGGAAAGCCAATATCACCACTTATCTCGGTATTAAAGAGGTTCTTTTAACTTTCACTTATTTGGGTGTTCCAATATTTGGGGTTGGCCCAAAGTAACCTATTTTTCTAACATCATTGATCAAATCACAAATCAACTCTCTAGCTGGAAAGGGAAATCCCTCTCCATTGTTTCTAAAATGGTATATTCCCATATGGTCTACATATGGCATTTTGACATTTTTAAAAAAATTATTACATTTAATAAAAGAATCATTTGGTCTAGAAGCATTTTTAAAAAGAAACTCGTTACAATACCTTGGAAATCATACTGTAAACCCATTGCTAGTTGTGGAATTGGCATTAAAAATTTAAAGTTGTTCAATGATGCTCTCCAGGACCGCCTTACTTGGAAAATTATTAATTCCACTTCTAAAGATACTAATTTTCTGAACCATAGATTCCTCTTGAAGATTTTAAAATGGAATTTTAATTTCATCAACTCATCCATCTGGCCTTCTATCCGGGACTCTTATCACAATATCATCCAAAATTCTATATGGAGAGTCAGTGCTGATTCCTCCGTAAACTTTTGGTGTGAAAAATGTGGTGGTAACCCTCTGATATCATTGTATCCCCATAATAATCTCCCTGAAGATACTAATATGACTATAAAGGAGGTCTTACAATCTCATCAATATGATCTCCCTGAAAATATTGCGCAAATTATTGATAATCATCTATTTTCTTCTGATTGTGATTTCCTTGTTTGGGAACCGTCTACAAATGGAATTCTAGATTCTAAAAACTAATATAAGGATAATTTCTCTAAAAATGACTTTAGGTTTCGATGGGTGAATCATTTTAACAAACCCTTGATCAAACTGTCTAGGATCACCCTTATTTGGCGCATTTCCCATAATATATTACCAACAGAAACTGGTCTTCAAACTGTTGGTGTTCAACTCTGTTCTAAATGTCACCTATGTAATCAGCATAGGGAGGATGCCAATCATCTTTTTCTCTCTTGTGCGAAGGCATCTGCCCTAAGGAATTATATTTTTTTAATTACTTAATTGCAGATGGTTCTTTACTGACTCAATTTCATTGTTATTAAAAAATTGAACTAGACATGAATTTTATCTGAAGGTTAAAAATCATTTCCTTGCGATAGTGGCTGAACTCTTGCATGAGATATGGTATGTTAGAAATGATCTCATTCACAATAATCACGCTCTCAATCATAATATAGGGAAATCTCGGATTCTTCTAGAGATTCATGAAGCTTCCTCAATTAAAAAAGACAATATTAACAACTCGGTTGGTGACTTTGAGATCCTTTGTCATCTCCGTGTTCCTGGAATCTACCCAAATCCCAAAAACTTCTTTGAAGTGTTCTGGAAATCACCAATGCCAGGATGGATAAAAGTGAACGTTGGTGGTGCTTCCAAAGGCAACCAAAGCTATGCCAGTTGTGGAGCTATCTTCAGAGACTCAGCTGGCCCGTGTCAGGGCTGTTTCTATGTTGGATGTGGTCACTCTTCATCAATGGAGGCAGAAATGCTTGGGGTCATCCATGCTGTTTATTTTGTGCTTCAAATAGGTTGGAGAAAGTTGTGGATTGAAAGTGATTCAAACACTATCATTCATGCCATCTGGAATGGAAACATCCATCTGGCATGGACACTTACCACTCGTTGAATGAATTGTCTAAACTTGATCCATGGGATCGATTATATACCTACTCATGCCTACCGTGATGCGAATTCTATTTCTGATTCTCTTGCCTACAACAGAGTTCATCAGAGCATGACTTGGCTGGACTCTATTCCTTCTGATTTACTACACCTTTTTGATATAGATTGTAAAAAAATCCCATATTTCACATCTTTTAATCCCTTTTGGTTTATCAATAAATTGTGTTTTGGTCTTTTACCAAAGCATTACCTTTAAAAAAAAGTACTATGTGACCTATACAAATAATACTGTCACATATTTGTTTTGAATGTCAAAAATATAACATACACAGTTGTGATATGTATGATGTTTGCAGTCTGATAAGACAAAATTAATTTTTTTTAAAATAGTAACTAAACCTTATGAATAGTAATGTTACCCTTATAAATAGTAATATGACCCATATGAATATTAAATCTTCCAGAATAATAGTAATCTCACCGATGAATGTATAATGAAAATTTAAGCATCTAATCAGTAATAATATGACAATAGTAAAAGTATTGGAATTTTTTTAATTCGTAAAAAATTAATTACAATTAAATTATTAATTTAAAATAAAATGACTTTCCCTAAATGGTGTTAATAAATAAATAGTTTTATGTCTTTTGGTTTTATGATAATTTTATAAGACCTAATATAAATTTTGAATGCATTATAAAATTATTAAGAGTTTTGAAAATCCATATTTTCCAGGAAATAATGATTTTAACTAAAAATTAAACTAATAAAATTTATAAAAGTATTTCTGAACAATTAATCTACTATTTTTATTCTATACGAAGAAAAATGGTTAAGGTTTTTTTTTATTTTTCTAAAATATTTGAAATTTGTATGAATAGTAAAATATGATAATTCATGATAAATGATAAATAAATCAATTTCTGCATCATGCTTGAGTCATGGATAGTGTAAATGGTCATCTATTCAACCAAATATGCGTATATTATTTATTTTGGCCAAGAGAATCATTACAATTTCTTGTATTATGAAAAAATAATAATGATTAAAATATTAATAAACCATCCTCCCCTCTGCTATATAAACCACCAACACTCTCCTCTTATCTTCACTCCTCTCAAGCATTGTACCTTCCTTATATATTTCCTTGATTTCTTCCCAATATCCCTCTGACATCTAGATGAATTTTTTCTCCTCAAAAGACAAAATCCTCTTCCCTTAAAAGGCACTCGAGGAAGAATAAATCAATAACTAAACACCACTTTTCATTTCTTTCATTTTGATTTCATGATCCTTTGTTATCTCCTAAACTCTCCTCATCCAAATGGTATGAAAAATATAGTACCACAAATTTATTGGAATATATTTATCCTAATGTGATAATTCATTATCATCTTTAATTTCTCATTCTTTTATATAAATTTAATGAAAACACGGTCCGAGTTGTTTTAATTTATCACATTCAAGGATGAAAGGTTATAAATTTGTTTTACCATCATTAATTATAGCCCAAAAACCATTTTTATGGTTCAATCAGACTATTAAATATGTATTTTATCTTATGTGATGTTTTGGAATCCTTTTACAAACATAATGTAAAATAATATTACAAAACAAGTAAATTATGAGTGAAATATCCATATTAATCAAAGTTTTTATCATTAATGATTTGTAGAATTATTCACCTCCAATATAAATAAAAAAATTAATTTCATAACCATACAATCTTCTGTATGGTCACTAATTTCATACAACATTAATTCTGGAAAACTATCCTCATAATTCTTGTTTATCTGAACATTAATATGAGTGAACCGATCATTAAAACCACGTAAGCAACCGCTCCCAAAAAATCGAAATTAAACTTCTTAACTCATCAAAAACTAAATGGATAATCTTAATAATTAATAATAAATAAATAAAATGTGGTAGAGGTTATGGAATTATTCATTAATGATCCTAATTTTGTTATTCCTATCATTAAGATCTAATAAAGAACACCATTAGACTTAAGGTAAGAGATCCTCTCTTTTTCACATTTATTTAGGAATATTTTATTTGTTATATACATTTATTAGTATTTCCTAATGATGCGGTATTATCTAACATATCTCCCTTACATCCACCATGATTTATAAAAGAATAGAAACCCCTTTCACTATCATTAATCGCTGCCAATAACACCCAGTACCATTCTGATATTTTGTAAGGGATTCTACTCGAACCACCAATATTTGTAACATTTTTACCCAAATGAAATCCTATTTTATATTTATATAAATATTAAAATTTATTTTTATATGTCCAAAATCATGTATCAATATCCATTATCCATTATATTTTACGGATATACATGCTTTTAGTTGATTCCCTCCTCAATACTTCATGATAAACAAACCTGTTTTAAGGGAACATTCCAAATTCGTACCCAACTAAACGTAAAAGCTTTTATATGTTTTAAGAAACCATATTATTTAGAAAACAAGTTTTGTTAACATGAAAAACTTATTGGATAGCTTCTTGTCTTATATAAAATATTATTATTTCATATATTTTAAATTTTCGTAAGTATTTTCCTAAAAAACACACTAAAATGAATTAATGATAATTTTTGTTAAATATTATTCTTACATGTTGTCAATTATATTTTAAATGACTTAATATGATATATTATTATTTTACAATATGAATTTCCGTGTATGTTTTAATTCCTATCTTTCATGGACACTTGTGTGATATACCCATTAATTATGATCTCTGACATGATTTTGACACCCATTTCTTTCAGTGTCTACCCTTATGTATATGTATGAATGATTATGTATGATCTTATTTGTGGAAAACATATTCATGGACATTTTAATATGCATGAGAAAAAATATTTATCTAATTAATTGAAGAAATTTTAGACTTAAGGGGCGTTATGGGAAATAGTTTTCGCAGATTTCCTTGAATCATTCTACTATGTGCCACAGTTACTGTAGTTAACCTTGGATAGTGATCCTCTATGTGAAATGAGTCATGAAACGTTCTAAAGCCTTTTTTTATGTATCTTAAAAATTTATATCATTATATATTTATATTATCCCATGTTTATATGTTATTATTCTATATGTAATTTTATATCAGTGTGTCATGATCTCTAACACATGCGCTGAATCCTTATTCTCTTGTTTATTTCCATACTGGGATTTTAACTCATCCATTCATTCATGTGATCCCCAGTGTACACTATCAAGATTTAATGTCTCAAAGGAATTTATTATATCTTAATGAAGATTAAATAAAGAATATTCTTAGTCCCGTGTTTAATGTTTTATGTAGCTAGTATTCCAAGGAAGTAGACTTTATGATCCCTGGCTTGTATTATGATGCTTTATTATAAATAAAATCATGTATTTTTATATGTAAAAGGCTAGGGTCTCTATATAAAAAATCATTTTTAAGGATATAAAAAAAATTAAATCAACAACAATAAAATGTTCATTTTTGTAATGATTTTATAAGGTTATTATGAGATTATATAAATCCATATAATAGAAAATTTAAAGTTATGTTGTTGTAGATATTTCTCTAAAATTATCCAAATATATATTTGACATAGCAGGATTATGATTGAATTGGGTTTAGTATATTAAATAGATTAAAAAACATTTGACATAAGATACATTTCCACAAGATTTTTTCTAATGAGAATGTTCCAAATACCCATACTACATATTATGGATAACAAATAGTGATGGTTTTATATCCACCTCATCTGGTGATTCATTTTAAATTAACAATAATAATTCCTAAAAGTTTGTGATATATGGAAGTTTTATTAAATTGAAAATATCAATTAAAATTTAATAATTAATTACATGTATCATAATAAAGTGGTGTTAATAATTATAAATAACATTGTGGGTATTCATGTGAGACTAAAGCAGGATGGTCAAAGAGTCACACCAATAAGGCTCAGTTTTTAATACCAGGTTGTTATGCATAATGACATATAATTTTAAATGAAAATAATAATATATATGATTAATGGATGTCAAGACCCTCAATCAGGGTAGTTTCCTATACAATGTAACCAGAAAGGGATGGTGACATCATATAATTCTAACAAGGGGTCATGTAATTGAAATCCACATTAAAAATAAAGTAAGAAAAAATATCATAGATCCTTAATTTAGAATGAATCTTTGACATGTGTCTACTAGAGTTTAGTGTTACATTAATTGTTTTCCATGTAATATATATTTATAACATAGTAAAAATAAATTGTTTGTATAATGTTTAGTAAAGGTTAGGATGAATGAATCTCATTATAGATTTACATAAATTAGTATCCTCCATTTTAGGAAATGTAATATAAAGATGTCGATATAATGGTAGGTTATATAATTTCAATGTATATGTAATTACAAGGTATTAAAATTTACATGTTGTAAAATTTTGAGAGGGAATTGTTACTAAGACCTCATGACATAAATCTCTCCAAGAGGATATGAATGTCCATACAAAGAGATTATTGTACGGAGTTGAATTCATACACCAGTCCAATTTATTAATCATATATTAGAGGATATTTAAATGGGTTTATATTTCATTTATATACTTTATTGTATTAATATAGAATATATATGTATTATAACTATAATGTACAATGTCAAAACTATCTAAATTTACATGATAAATTTACAAAAATATTTACATAGTATGTCGAGGATAAGGGATACTAGTTATAAGGTGACATAAACTATTTTATATAAATGTAAAATATGATGTAATATCATAGATCATCTATGTCAATAGGAAATACATTCAATTTTTAGCTTTTATTAACAATTTCTACAAATACCTTGTGCATTGTAGCTTCTGAGGAGGCTAATAAGTAGTGTAAAATTCAAAATGATTATTTTCAGTTCTTGTAATAATACCCAATAAGTGATGTATAATCATAATGAATATTATGAATCTTACAAGCCAAGTTTACATGTTGTGGTAGTGGAAAAAATAAAATACACATAGGGTTTTACATCTCTAGAAGAGTTTTACTCAAGTATATGTGGTCAAAAATATAAGAATAGCCATACAGAGGAATCTTGGATGCCACAAAAACAAATTTTGAAACTGAGCAAAAACATTATATTTATCACATGGGAGAATATGTTGGTTGTAAATTTGGATCTAGTATAAGTGTTAGTGTTGTAATAGTGGGTTCCCAAATCCAAAAAAACTATTTGTTTTTTAACCATTTCATGCATATAGAGATATATGAAAAATGTACATGTAACAATATAGTGAAAATGATTCCATTTTCAAAATTCAATGGTAATTTCCATAGATTAATTTTCATATAACATTTTTATAGAAGATACCATACTACAATTAGAATCACAATGTACTATGATATTTATGTCAAATAATTTTCATATGGTCTAAATATATCATACTAACTTGACAAAGTTTTAATTATTACTATTCTGTTCTAGGGGCTCGAAATCCTTGACTCTTCTCTTTAGGATGTTCAAACATGGAGACATATTATTAGAGATACCATGAGGACAATCCCTCTAATAGAAACACAACATGTTTCATGTGTTATTGTTTTTTCATATCTACAGAAATGTGTATTGGTCTCCCAAAATGAGATCATTATTAGATTATTCCATTTTAGCATGTAGTAATTATTTTTGGAAAAACCAATGATAATGAAATCATTGTGATGTAGCTTGTGTTGTGTTAAGCATTGGTGGTAGGACAATAGATGAATAATAAAAATGGAATTATAATCATCCCAGGTTTATCAGGATGGTAGTACCTTCATAAATCCATTACCATGGTAACTGGTGGTAAATAGATCCAGTAAGATCAAAACATCAAAAATCAAACAAGGATGATTAAATAAGTGTGCATAGTACTTTATGAGACATCATAAGACATATATTCATATTACATAGTTCCTTTTTTTATGATTGTAGTCCATGTTATAACTATTCATAATATCATTAGGTTCCTTTATGCGTTTCTAGGATCCTCTATTTATTTATGAATACTATAGAGTACTATTGATACATGGTCTTATAGGGTCACCCATGATAGTTTAATCAATAATCTATCCAATTTTGGTGAATAAGTATATTCTAAAGGTGGGCCCAACCATGGTGTCATAGTGTTTTCTATGAATTATCAATGACCACTAAATAAATAAACTCATTATTATTTGATTTATAAATAATTTGATTTAATTTATTTATTAAGTTTATTCATATGTGTTTATGTAAATTAATGAAATAATATTATAATAATGAATATTATTTTAATTTTCAATTTTATTATATTAACATGATTTTATGGTTGAATTAATGAATTGAGTGTATCACACAATATATATAATATATATTAAAAATATGTGGTAAAATAAAAATAATATTTATGATGAATTTATCTATCAAAATTATTTATTTATTTCTGTTTTAATGAACATTAAATATACATTTTATGATGGTTTTCCAATAATTACCAATCACCTAATAAGTAAAGAAATTTATTATTATACGAGATACCAATAAATAGTTTGAATTTATTAATTAAAAGTATATTAAAAATGTTATATATATACATGGAATAATATTATACAAATGAATATTGTCTTAATATTCATGGTTCATTTAATATTAGTGGGAATTGATATTAGAGTTGATGACTCAAGATTATCAATTAATATATTTATAATATATTACAAGTATATTGTAAAATATAAGTAATATTTATAATATAGTTTGATCATGATAATTATTTTTTTATTACTAG
This sequence comes from Viscum album, assembly GCA_963277665.1. Lineage (NCBI taxonomy): Eukaryota > Viridiplantae > Streptophyta > Magnoliopsida > Santalales > Viscaceae > Viscum > Viscum album. The sequence goes on from OY728119.1 coordinate 1,667,795,834, forward strand.
TATAGTTGACTATAATTATACAGGGTCTATGTAATCCTTTCTGTGTAATTAAAGATTCCACTATAAACAGTAGAGGCACATCTCATTACTCTATCTATTCATTCATTCAGAATGAGTGATTATCTCTCTACCCACATTCTAGAGATATAAAGTCACTCTAGAACTTGGAATTTGATTAATGACATGAGTGTGGATTTGTTAGGCTGCTGTGGATGGTCAAGAGGGGTTTGGATTTGGATACTTTGAGAAATTGTTTCTTGCATCGAGATATAGACACCATTGTTTTAATTTAATGATGATATCTTTTTATTTTAATTTCCATAATCTCATTAATTCATGTTATATCCTCCAACTGTATCGAGGTTTGGAACACCGAATAAGACATGTTCCCCCTCTTAGGATAATATTTTTTAAATCCCCACCACACAAGTTTCCACAACGCACCCCAGTACCAAAGCCCATGCATAAAATCTTATTTATTATCTAAAATCATTTTTTACATTGAATTATTAATTCAATAAATCTCTTTCATATATTTATAGTATTAAATAGATTATTTTTTTTATTTTTATGATTTTCTAGAAAAATGAATTTGTTTTGTAATATATTTTTTTTAAACTAATTTTGTTGTGTTTTTCCATGGAATATTATTTTGAATTTAAATTTGAAATCATTTTTCTTGATTTTTTAAATCTTTATATTTATAATCACTAACATAACTAAATAATTTTAAAAATTTAGGTACAAGATGTTGGAATTCCATCTTTATAATTTAGTCTATTTTTTTAAATCATTGTACGTTGGTATGAATAAATAAATCATATAAATTATTATTTCCCTAAAAATATAAATTTCTTATTTTTATGCTAAAATTTATAGATAAATAAATAAATATGATGATGGGTTGAATCCCACATATACAGACTAATTAATTATGTATTAGGCTAGCTGGGTCAGTCCACATGATATAGTATTTAAGAACTAAAAAAAGTCTAAATATTTACAAGGGTTTGTTGTTGGTTTATTTCTATATATTTATTTTTCATGATAGATTATGTTGTATTACTACTTGATGTGTTGGGATGGATAATTATTAGCCTTACATTACAGTGAGAATTACAAAAGAAGATTTTTTTATGGAAAATTTACAATAATTTGGAAACCACCAAATAAATATGGGAAATAAACCACATGAAAAAACGTTCTCATAATGGGTAAAATAATTGCACAAACCCTCCCACTACTACATGGTTCCTACTTTTATTACTGTTTCTCTTGAATAATTGAGAAAAAATACCTCATAAATTCCACATAAAAAATTTATAAAAGGGGATGATTTATGATTTTTATTAATGATGAAATTAGAGGAATCCTTTGACTTCTATAGGAAGTCACACCACCTCTTACTTCTATCCTGCACTAGGGGTTGGAGGGGATGCTCACCCACCTAATGATTTATGTCTTCCCCCCATAGAATATCAAGTATGAGATAACTTCCTTAAAAGTTATTTTCGACATACCTCATGCTTGGAAATTTGATTAAGTACCAATAAAATATCCACACACAAATTTTATGTACCTAACTCGTTGCATAAATCAATACATGGATGTTAGTGGATCTAAACTATATGAATGAATTATATTCAATCTCTTTCATTATGAAATTTGTAATATTTTCCTTATTGTAGTTTTTCTTGCATGTCTAAACATTATTCCTCCACTAATTCTTTTCCAAAATTATATTGTATCCAAAAATCATCATCCTGAATTGAAAATTTAGAATCATAAAAATGGTCTATTTTTTCTGAATATCACAAAACATTGATGTTTACTCCTGTATTTTCCATGATCCTCTAATAGCCTTCCTATAAAAATTTCTTTTCTGAAAGTGTTTTTACGTGTCATGTACTCCACCTAGGGAAAAGATGATTTCACAAAAAACATTAACCCTGAAATCCAACATAAAAATCCCTCAAAAATTGTACACACCCAACTAGTATTGAATTTTTCACATTCATAATCTATTATAAAAACAAAATCAACATAGATTAATACATAGAAATATGGAACTTTGTTACCAAATGCAGCATGCAAGGTATCTTTGAAGTATCTCAGGACACTCTTTATTATGTTATAATTCTATCATCCTAAATTCTTTGTCTACTGATGAACTACAACCATTTTATTTACAATATCTAGTCAATTAAAAACTATAGCATACATCATAATCCCCAATTCTAATGCATATGTTACACAATACATTTTCATCCTCTTCACATGTTTTCTAGGATTATTCATTGCAGATAACATGAAATTAACACGAAGTGGGGTTGATATTATCATACACTCTTGTATGTTGAATCATTTCGAAACACCACTTACCAAAATAATAGAAGATAGACAAACATTAAAATTATTTAAATATGAGTAAATTTTCATCATAATCATCTTGTTTTTCTCGAAGTCCTTTATATCAAAGTTCGTAGCCTATTATATCATTTCATCATGAAGAATATCATTTTTGGGGTGTAAAACTGACATGTATTCCACAAGAAATAGAATAATGATAAAATCAATTCCTTTTGAACAAATAAAATATGCACCATGATCTGAATATAGTATGTTGTATCCAAGACTCATGATATATGAATCAATTCTCACGTACCGACACCTCAATGCATTCTTATGATGGTATAGTGATTTTTCAACCTGAAACCCATTTTTTATTTTCCTTATTATTAAAAATAATCTAGTTGGAGAATATATATTTTTTCATCAAGGTCAGTATAAAGAATATTTTCTTTCACATCTAGATGATCTAAATGAAAACTTTATGTTACACACATCATTAAAACTATTTTAATAGTAACCAATATAGAAATTAGTAACAAAATTATATTTTTGAAATAATTACCTTCCTTTTAAAAATATACATTGATCATTGGTCTCACATGATTTCTTTCCCCTTGTTTTTTATATCCCCAATAATTTTAATAACCAAATTATTTTTAATTACTTTAATTCCATGGGGTAATTGAATATGATCCCATGTTTTGTTCTTGTTGTGGGAATTTGGTTTCTCCTACATTACAACCATCCATGAGGAAATTTATAGACGTGAGGTATCCTTGAAAATAGAATATAAATCTCCATCTATTTTTAGTATGAAAAATATAATATATCCTTATGGGTCATAGTTTGAGTTCTATATTGGTGATCCCTTCTATTGAGTTTACCATTATGGTCTAGAAATTCTAAAACATTAATATCTTGTTTGGTTAATTCCTCCATGGAAACATGCTCTTCTCTTGATTCATCTACATAATCCATTATTTAAGTAATCTATTCTTTCTTTCCACATCCATCATTCATTAATTTTAACCCTATATTTTATAAAAAATCCCTACTAATGATATTTATATCTGATATGGGGTCCCAAAAAACAACATCCCATCACACCATGAGAATATACCAAGAAGATATATTTCCTAAATTTCAAATTCATCATCAATCATTCTCACTAATTATAAAAGTAATCTATGGAAAATCAAAATGTATGTAATTGAGATAAGAAGATGGTCTACCATTCAATATCTCTACCTATTAATTTAGATAAATCTACACCAAAGGATATTTATTGATCCCATATTATACAGTATTCACTAATTATGTGATGAAAATATTATATAATCATAATTTTTTTTAATTTCCATTTTTTATCCAGTATAGTTCTATTCATCTTATAGATAAATCTATTATACAAAGGATTGTATGACATTGTCAAAATCCACATGATTCCTTCATATTGAAAAAAGTATAAAACTACTATCCTTTATATTCCCCATCATTTAAAATCCATAAATACAAGATCTTCTTTCAACAGATAATCTCTTTCCACACATTAGATGTTTTTAATTAGTTAATAATATTTCCATTCCTTTTAATTTGTTAAAAACAGATTCTCATGGAATAATCATAAATGAATGAAACAAAGTAAAATTTTTTACTCAGGGATGTAACCGATATTTTAAAAATATTAGATTCGATCAACAATGTTTTCATTTCCTCTCACCATTGTTGTCTTGAACTTTAATCCATGTGGTATTATGAAAACAAAATTCTCACAAAAGGCATAAGATTCTGTTTTAACCGCATGAAACAACTTTCCATAATCAATAATATTAATTAATAATTTGAATATATGACCAAGATTCGGATTACAGTATTTCATCAATATTTTTTCTACGGTATTTGATAGGACATGTATATTCATTTACTTTTAAATTCAACCCATAATCATGTACATTTTTATTTATATCATCTCTACCTTGATCACTATTGGTTCTCCCTTCACTTTTCTAATCACTTCATTCTCATGGGGAGTCATTCGCCCATTGTCATAAAATTTTCCTAAATAAAAGATTTTCATCTTCATAACCATCACATAATGGACCCCTTGGATGGTTTAAACTATAACAATATGTATATTTAGTTTTATGGTACCAGAATCTACCAATATTTATGGTGCGATCATCCCCGATGTCGACAAATCCATCCATGATTTGTTCATTATGATCAAAAAAATTTCTATGATATCATGTACCATGTCCCCCCCACCCCACCAAGTCAATTATCCATGAATTTTTGACATTTTTCCCATTTCATGTAGTGACAACCACAATAGTAACAACAATGTCTCTGATTCAAGAAACATTCATCACATTTCCATGAGAGTAATTTTTCTAAATAAGTATTAAAAAGTCAATTTTTGTCTAAATTAAATATAGGTTTTCCATAACATTTCCCTCATGTAATTTCATTTTTCATCTATCAAAAAATTTGATCTTTTACTATAAGGCCCTAGCCTTAAACATTACTTAAAATTGAATTAAATGAATAATTCACATTGAGGATCTTTTCAGGTCTAGAGTTTTAGAGAATTGGGACATAACTATTACATCTCAAAAGATTACAAAGTAGTCTCTTCTACTAAATTTCCATAAAATAAAAACTCTTAAAAAGAAACACGTCTAGTTTCATGTTTTAGGTAGAATGACTTTCCCTTGATCCCATCCTTGACCCTATTCCACGCTAAGTCCTGTGAAAAACATTTCAAAAACTTTGGATGAGCATAAAAACTCAGTAAGGGATACACAAAAAACTATTAGTTTATCAAAAAAAAGTAAACCATTAATACTTTATCAAGGTAATACTTTTCACCTTTATGAAGTAGTAAAAACCCTTCACTGAATAAAATATCATTACTTACCTTTTTGTAACCAAAGGATTACCATAAAAACCATATAAAGAACACATAACATATATAAAGGTAACTTGGGACAAAAACATACTTAAGTGGAATAACCATATGGTCAACTCCCACACATATCACTTAATGGAATAGCCATACAACCAATTTCCATACATACTAAATGGAATAGCCATACGGCCGACTTCCATACCCAATGCATTGGAGGTTACAACGTAACCACCCGTCCTGGTATTCATGGCACCACTCGTCATATGGTTTATAACGTAACCACCCGTTAAAATGTCCATGTACCAATATAAAATCATAAAACATAAAACCAATATAAAGGAATGATAAAATTTCCACATTTCAATCACAATATATCATAAATATATTGACATAATAAATTTTTTTATCAAACCCATTTTCAATACAAAAATACATAAAAGAGTATATGGTATTTATTTTATTTTAAAAACATTACGGCTTTTTGAGGAAGCCAAAGACCAAATAATATTCGCAGCGGCGAAATAGGTCTTTGTCACCACGTACGTTAAAAGAAAAATTCTTTTTTTTCGTTTTGTAAAACGCTTCATAGAAAAACATTCCTTTGTATAAAAGTAAAAGTCAAAGGGGTGTATACACCGTATAAAAGAAAGTTCTGTATAAAACGAAATATGCCTCAATGGAAGTAGATTGAGACGAAGTCTCTAACAAAGACGGTATCCTTGGTTAAGGATAAATCAATTACATAATTATGTGTCACAAACTAATACACCAAATATAAGTGGATATTAAGTGTAATATAATCAAATGTCATTCACACATATTCAAAGGATGACATATTCAATAACTACATGTTGAACCCAAAGAAATCGAAATTGGGTTCAGAAGTTCCCTTGACGGCGTCACATCAAAATGAGTTGATGAGAGATAAAAAGTGTATCTCATCACTTGGACATAAAAGTTACATCAATAAGGATATATGAGAACATATCCCAACAAAACAATATGTAAATTAAAAGACCCAACAAAATAAGTCTTTTAACAAGAGGAGGGTGAAAGGTTCCCTTACCGACAAGGGTATCTTTCGAAACATACGCCCCGTGAAAGAAGGACAATAAAACATTGGTGTAAATACTCATAAATGAAAGAATATTACACAATGAGTAAAATAATGGTCATTACATACACCACTCAAAGGAAATTGTGGAAAATGTATCATAAGTCTCACGGGAATAGAAGTGAGATGAAAAATCCTTTACGAAAACTCGGCAGCCTAACGACGCCACATAAAACTTGAAAAAATGGATTGATGAGATCAAATAGGGCATCTCATCATATTAAAATAATGTTTATAGAAATATGAATATAAAATAACATCCCCCATCATAACAAAGAGGAGCTTAAACGAAGGGACATAAAGGAGAGTACTTAAAGAGAAAGAGAGAGGTTAGATCTCCTACGAAAATTCGACAGCCTAACGGCGCCACTCAAAACATCCAAAATGGATTGATGAGAGAGAATAGGGTCTCTCATCATATGATCATAAAAATTACAGTATGAGTAATATAAAATAACATCCCAATCACAAGAAATATGAGCTTAAAAGGAATGTCATAAAAGAGTGAACTTAAAAAGAAAGAGCGGAGTAGGATCCCTTACCTGAGGTCCGACTTGACTCGATCGTTCTTTAATCTCCTGAATAATAAACTTGAGTTAATTTATACTTCCTTAAGAACCTTTTTCAAGTTAATTATTCCTTTTATATCACTTATTACCATGTCATAGACATTATGTAATCATTTAAGTTAATAATATTTTTTTTGCCGATATTTGGTTCTTAAGTCGAAAGTGGACTTCTTACAATTACATGTTGTTCGTGTGGCCAAATGATTATTATATCCCGAATTGTATTCATGATGTAGATATCATATATGTCATATATATCCAGTACATTCATGCATTTATAACATTACATAATCATTTAGAGGTAAGAAATGAAATGCACCGTTCATGTAGACGGTAAGCCGTACGTACGCATGAACGCTACTTTCATTTATATTTCGTATTTTATAGAATGGAATAATAATGATATAAAGGTATATTATAATTACAGTATAATATCATATATAATATCATAGTTCCATCCTTTATACGTCCCACATATGGTATTTAACGGATCAAATCACTTTGAGGGGGCGGTAGTCCGCACTTCCTTAAATGAAGATATCGCGTTTACCCATAATGGAAACCATAAGGGTATGACCAAAATGAAAAAAACAGAGGCTTAAGGAAAACATAAACATATTATATATCATATTTAAAAATAGTTACATCATAATGGCCACCTTTTAAGGTGTTAAATGAGTATTGAACAATCATCGTTTCGGGAGGGAGAATTTCGCCATCCACGGAAACCGTATGTTCTTTAACCATTTGATGTAGTTGTGTGAGAGTGTACCTCTGATAAATCTTATAAAAACATCCTAGTATATTTAATATACTGTTTTTGTTACAAAATAAGTAAATAAAAAGAGTTTAGGGGGTTGTAGAAGCAAAATAAAACAAATGAACACGAGAGAATGAATTACCTTTAAAAGTGTAACTCCTTTTGATTTGACCCTAAAGATTTCTTTTGAAAGGATTATTCCCCAAGGGAATACTCTAGGATGAGGATAGGGATGTGGAGAGAGTAAATGGGCAGAGGTTGGCCGAGCCAATGGCTTTAGGAGTGTGTTAAATGAGGTAGAGGTGGGGGCCTTTTATAAGAGGAGAGGAGGGGCACTTTTGGAAAGTAAAGAAATATTACTTTATTTGAAAATGTGTTTCGGTTTTAAAAGGTCCCAAATTGATATAATTCATGGATAAGGAGATAAGGGTTCTATATACACCCATAAAATAAGTTTTGGACATTTTTAGTTCATAGATTTTACATTATCATTCCATTTTATTTAAATGGTCAAATAATGATGTCATCGTTGCATCATTATTATGTCATAAATAATTTAATTTATATAATGTCTAAAAATTATAACAAAATTACTATGATGTAGGAAATCTTTTTATCTTTCCAATTAATATTTATAATAAAACCCTTGACTTGTATAACCCCATTAAAAAATTGTTTTAGTAAAACATATCATGTTTGTGCCATTTTTAACATTAACATTAAATAAAAGGTATTTATGTCATTTTCCAACCAATGTGGCTCCATGGGGTCCCCAAGTTGACCCATGGCTTTTCGTGGTCGGCCATGACACATCCAATGAGGGTAGGACATGTTTCTAGGTCATATCATATTATTAAAATATTATTTTTACCTTAAACTACACTAATTACCACTAATCGCGATTAAAAACTTAATAAGTTACTATTCACCAAAAAATTATTTTTATCCCATTGAACCACATTTTACTTCTTAATGAAAACCATGTATGTCGGATTTTTGAAATTAAAAACACAAATATGGCAAAATTTTCATTTAAACGGAAAAATCAGTTTATATAAGTACCACTTAGTGGTGTCACTATTCATCAAAAATGGATGTTTTTCAGAAAAATCCCAAAAATTCACCCTGTGCTATATTTGATATTCCGAATTCAAAAATGAAGTCTATTTTAAAAAATTCAAAACATATATGTCACATTAATTAATTTAATAATTAATTCGCGCTGTCAGAGCAAATATCGTGTTTTTATGAAACAATAAGTATCAAAAGATTGACACTGGTTTAAGTCTGATTTCAAAGTGAAATTAATTCCAACGACCACTATTGGATTTAATGGTAAAAATATATTCTAATTTAACTTTAAAACCAACTCAAAAGATAATCTAATCATATAAATAAATTAGATTAAAAAGAGGTTTTGAATTAAAATACAACATTTTACACTATTCATTAAAAAAATGAACTTTATCGGAAAGATACCAAAAATTTACACAAAGTAAATTTGGATGTCCCGGTTCTTAAGAAGAGTTTTATTTGGTCCAATGTAATTTTTATGAGTGAAAAAAACTATATTTAATGACGGTTTGCCATCAAAAGATGATAAGTGAACCTTTAGTGAAAACTAGGGCATATACGCCTAAAATTGAATTCTTTCCGTATTTTAAGTCTTTATCTTTTATTGGATAAATGTAAAAACATTTAAAAACATATATAATCATATTTTAGTTATTTCTATCCATTCCCTCCATTATAACTGCTACATATTAACTACCATTTAAAAAATATTATTTTATTATTAGAGAGCAACGTAAGATTCCCAAGAAACTCGTTGTTGCATGTTGGGTACGCCATTGATCATAGCGTCCCCTTTAAAGTCATATTAATATTTCATTCAAAAATATGGATAAAAATAAAAATGTCATATTCTTTATTTACCTGGGGTGTTACATCCTTCCCCCCTTTTGGGAATTGCGTCCTCGCAATTTTAAAATTGGGCTTGGAAACATCCTTGAAAGTCCCACATCGGAGAAGAGTCGGTAAAACAATCACTTTAAAATGAAGAAAGATAAGTACAAAGGTCACCCGAGATAACCCATACTAGGATTCCAAGTATGAAAACATGGACATTTAGGAGAAAACATAGGGTCATGTTCTGATAGAGAGTGATAGAAATCATGTTTAAGAGAAAGTTAACCATGAGAAAATCAAAAACTTGTGATGGGTTAAACGTTATTCGATTCCCCGGATGGAAAAGTTAATAGACAACACTTTTGTTTTAAGATACTTTTTATTGGGGAATTTATTCATGAGGAAACATAATCACTTATCATGTTGACTTTCAACTTTTTTAGATTCCTTACACAAACTCATATTTTCTCCAAAAGGCGAGTATTTAAGAAGACTTGTTCACATTAAGAGTACTATAATCAACATTTAGAAAATCACCTAATCCACAAAAGAGAACTATATAATTCTCATGTCTTTATACTTTAACCAAAACCAAAACCAAAATGTCTAGTACAAGATCAGATAATCCAGAAAAGGATAACCCTTTATAAAAAAGAAAATATATTCTTAACCTCCAAAATTTGTCCAACAAAACCCAAAGATCAACGAGAACCATTCTATAATCAATTTGTCTATAAAATTATTCAATGTAAACCAATCTCAGATTGAAACCCAAATATTTGAAGGATTTAGTCACATAGTCTTCCAAGTTTAATCGTAACATTTATCTCCAAACAACATCAGTTGCTCCTAAAGTCTCGTATTGAAAAGTAATTAACCTAATCACATATCCTCCATGATAGGTTAATCATTTTCATAAATAACCCAAAATCAACTTACTATTAATTAATAAAATCATATAACCAAAAAGAATTAGTCAAACTAACCAGGTACTTCACGTAGTCTAGTGGTAGGCGATAAATACCAGTCGCACCTTGGGTTGTGGGTTCGATTCCCGTAGCTTTGTCCGACGCGACGGGTAGTCACACGGTCTACGTGTTGTCCTTCTTCCAAAACTATATAATTCTCAAATCATTCCCCAAAAAGGGATAAAATCATCAAAAATAATCATAACATATATTAACCTCAATTTTATCTCATTCCTTTCATTTTCCAGCATATCATATAATAACCCATAATTACCTCAAAAGTAAGGATCATATAAACTCTAATGGTTACCTTTATAATTATTACCTGAATTTCCTCATCGAGTTGTCCATCTCGTACATGATGCATTAGAGAACTCACCAAGGTTGAATTAGTTGATCATGACTCCTTCATAGTTGGTTTAGAACAACTATGAGATTCCACATTGAATCCCCCATCTCATCCAGTATCTTAATCAGAGAACCACCACAGTTTCCTTCAAACCCATTGTCACTTTGGTGCCTACTAGATCCAGCCATTTACTAAAAACAGAAAGGTCAGTGTGAGTATATCAATATAACCATCATGTACTAATGTGGAAGATAAACACTTAGATATACTTACTCATTCACCTTATCTAAAACTAGCACTCTTTCTGAAATCCTAACCATTATGGTAATGTCACTTATGCTTAAAGAATACCCTATCCTCTAAAGTTATCTAAACCGACCTTTGATACCAACTATAAGGCCCCAGCCTTAAACCTTACTTAAAATTGAATTAAATGAATAATTCACATTGAGGATCTTTTCAGGTTTATATTTTTAGAGAATTAGGACATAACTATTACATCTCAAAAGATTACAAAGTTGTCTGTTCTACTAAATTTCCATAAAATAAAAACTCTTAAAAAGAAACATGTCTAGTTTCATGTTTTAGGTAGCATGACTTTCCCTTGATCCCATCCTTGACCCTATTCCACACTAAGTCCTGTGAAAAGCATTTCAAAAACTTGGGATGAGCATAAAAACTCAGTAAGGGATACACAAAAAACTGTTAGTTTATCAAAACAAAAAGTAAACCATGTATACTTTATCAAGGTAATACTTTTCACATTTATGAAGTAGTAAAAACTCTTCACTAAATAAAATATCATTACTTTCCATTTTGTAACCAAAGGATTACCATAAAACCCATATAAAGAACACAAAACATATATAAAGGTAACTTGAGACATAAACATACTTATGTGGAATAACCATACGGGCGACTCCCACACATATCACTTAATGGAATAGCCATACTGCCAATTTCCATACATACTAAATGGAATATCCATACGTCGACTTCCATACCCAATGAATTGGAGGTTATAACGTAACCACCTGTCCTGGTATTCACGGCACCACCCGTCATATGGTTTATAATGTAACCACCCGATGGAATGTCCAAGAACCAATATAAAATCATAAAACATAAAACCAATATAAAGGAATGATAACATTTCCACATTTCAATCACAATATATCATAAATATATTGACAAAATAATTTTTTTTATCAAAACCATTTTCAATAACAAAATACATAAAAGAGTGTATGTTATTTATTTTATTTTAAAAACATTACGGCTTGTTGAGGAATCGAAAGACCAAATAATACTCGCGACGACGGATAAGGTCGTTGTCACCACGTACGTTAAAAGAAACATTCCTTTTTGTCGTTTTGTAAAACGCTTAGTAGAAAAATATTCCTTTTGTATAAAAGTAAAAGTCAAAGGGGTTTATACACCGTATAAAATAACGTTGTGTATAAAATGAAATATGCCTCAATGAAAGGAGATTGAGACGAAGTCCCTTACAAAGACAGTATCCTTGGTTAAGGATAAATCTATTACATAATTTTGTGTCACAAAATAATACACCAAATATAAGTGGATATTAAGTGTAAAATAATCAAATGTCATTCACACATATTCAAAGGATGACATATTCAATAACTACATGTTGAACCCAAACAAATTGAAATTGGGTTAAGAAGTTCCCTTGACGGCGTCACATCAAAATGAGTTGATGAGAGATAAAAAGTGTATCTCATCACGTGGACATAAAAGTTACATAAATAAGAATATATGAGAACATATCCCAACCTTACAATATGTAAATTAAAATACCCAACAAAAGAAGTCTTTTATAAAGAGGAGGGTGAATGGTTCCCGTACCGACATGGGTATCTTTCAAAACATACACCCCATGAAAGAAGGACAATACAAGATTGGTGTAAATACTCATAAATGAAATAATATTACACAATGATTAAAATAATGGTCAGTAAATACACCAATGAAAGAAAATTTTGGAAAATGTAGCATAAGTCTCACGGGAATAAAAGTGAGATGAAAAATCCCTTACGAAAACTCAGCAGCCTAACAACGCCTCATAAAACGTACAAAAATGGATTGATGAGATCAAATAGGGTATCTCATCATATTAACATAATGTTTATAGAAAGATGAATATAAAATAAAATCCCCCAACATAACAAAGTGGAGCTTAAAAGAAGTGACATAAAGGAAAGTACTTAAAGAGAAAGAGGGAGGTTAGATCTCCTATGAAAATTCGGCAGCCAAACGGTGCCACTCAAAACTTCCAAAATGGATTGATGAGAGAGAATAGGTTCTCTCATAATATGAGCATAAAAATTACATTATGAGTAATATAAAATAACATCCCAATCACAAGAAATATGAGCTTAAAAAGATTGTCATAAAAGAGTGTACTTAAAAAGAAAGAGCGGAGTAGGATCCCTTACCTCGGGTCCGACTTGACTCGATCGTTCTTTAATATCCGGAATAATAAACTTGAGTTAATTTATACTTCCTTAAGAACCTTTTTCATGTTCATTATTCCTTTTATATCACTTATTACCATGTAATACACATTATGTAATCATTTAAGTTAATAATATTTGTTTTGCCGATATTTGGTTCTTAAGTCGAAAGTGGACTTCTTACAATTACATGTTGTTAGTGTGGAAAAATGTTTATTATATCCAGAATTTTATTCATGATGTAGATATCATATATGTAATATATATCCAGTACATTCATGAATTTATAACATTACATAATCATTTAGAGGTAAGAAATGAAATGCACCGTTCATGGAGACGGTAAGCTGTACGTACGCATGAACGCTACTTTCATTTCTATTTCGTATTTTATAAAATGGAATAATAATGATATAAAGGTATATTATAATTACATTATAATATCATATATAATATTATAGTTCCATCCTTTATACGTCCCACATATGGTATTTAACAAATCAAATCACTTTGAGGGGGCGGTAGTCCGCACTTCCTTAAATGAAGATATCACGTTTACCCATAATGGAAACCATAATGGTATGCCCAAAATGAAAAAAAACAGCAGCTCAAGGAAAACATAAACATATTATATAACATATATAAAAATAGTGACATCATAATGGCCACCTTTGAAGGTGTTAAATGAGTATTGAACAATCATCGTTTCGGGAGGCAGAATTTCACCATCCACAGAAACCGTAAGTTCTTTAACCATTTGATGTAGTTGTGTGAGAGTGTAGATCGGATAAATATTATAACAACATCATAGTATATTAAAGATACTGGTGTTGTTACAAAATAAGTAAATAAAAAGAGTTTAGGGGGTTGGAGAAGAAAAATAAAACAAATGAACATAAGAGAATGAATTATCATTAAAAGTGTAACTTCTTTTGATTTGAGCCTAAAGGCTTCCTTTGAAAGGATTCTTCCCAAAGGGAATCCTCTAGGATGAGGAGAGGGATTTGGAGAGAATAAATGGGCAGGGTTTGGCCGATCCAAAGGCTTTAGGAGGGTGTGAAATGAGGTAGAGGTGGGGGCCTTTTATAAGAGGTGAGGAGGGCCACTTTAGGAAAGTAAAGAAATATTACATTATTTGAAAATGTGTTTCTGTTTTAAAAGGTCCCAAATTGATATAATTCATGGATACGGTGATAAGGGTTCTAAATACACCCATCCAATAAGTTTTTGACATGTGTAGTTCATAGATTTTACATTATCTTTCCATTTTATTTAAATCGTCAAATAATGATGTCATAGCTGCATCATTATTATGTCATATATAATATAATCTATTTAATGTCTAAAAATTATAAAACAATTACTATGATGTAGGAAATATTTTTATCTTTCCAATTAATATTTATAATGAACAATCTGACTTGTATAACCCCACTAAAAAATTGTTTTATTAAAACATATCATGTTTGTGCCATTTTTTACATTAACAATAAATAAAAGGTATTTATGTCATTTTCCAACCAAAGTGGCTCCATGGGGTCCCCAAGTTGACCCATGGCTTGTCTTGGTCGGCCATGACACATCCAATTAGGGTAGGACATGTGTCTAGGTCATCTCATATTATTAAAATATTATTTTTACCTTAAACTACACTAATTACCACTAATCGCGATTAAAAACTTAATAAGTTACTATTCACCAAAAAATTATTTTTATCCCATTGAACCACATTTTACTTCTTAATGAAAACCATTTATGTCGGATTTTTGAAATTCAAAACACAACGATTACAAAATTTCATTTAAACGGAAAAATCAGTTTTTATAAGTACCACTTAGTGGTGTAACTATTCATCAAAAATTGATGTTTTTCAGAAAAATCCCAAAAATTTACCCTGAGCTATATTTGATATTCCGAATTCAAAAATGAAGTCTATTTTACCAAATTCAAAACATATAAGTCACATTAATTAATTTAATAATTAATTCCCGCTGTCAGAGAAAATAGCGTGTTTTTATGAAATAATAAGTATCAAAAGATTGACACTGGTTTAAGTTTGATTTCAAAGTGAAATTAATTCCAACGACCACTATTGGATTTAATGGTAATAATATATTCTAATTTCACTTTAAAACCAATTCAAAAGATAATATAATCATATAAATAAATTAGATTAAAAAGAGGTTTTGAATTAAAATACAACATTTTACACTATTCATTAAAAAATGAACTTTATCGAAAAGATACCAATAATTTACACAAAGTAAATTTGGATGTCCCGATTCTTAATAAGAGTTTTATATGGTCCAATAGAATGTTTAAGAGTGAACAAAACTATATTTAATGACGGTTCGTCATCAAAAGGCAATAAGTGAACCTTTACTGAAAACTAGGGCATATACGCCTAAAATTGAATTCTTTCCGTATTTTAAGTCTTTATCTTTTATTGGATAAATGTAAAAACATTTAAAAACATATATAATCATATTTTATTTATTTCTATCCATTCCCGCCATTATAACGACTACATGTTAACTACCATTTAAAAAAAATATTATTTTATTATTAGAGTGCAACGTAAGATTCCCAAGAAACTCGTTGTTGCGTATTGGGTACGCCATTGAGCATATCGTCCCCTTTAAAGTCATATTAATATTTCATTCAAAAATATGGATAAAAATAAAAATGTCATATTCTTTATTTACCTGGGGTGTTACATTTACAATCTCTAGTAAAAAACTACCGTTATGAAACACCACATGAATCTTAATTTTAAAAAATTGAAAATTATTCTTGTGCAATAATTTGATCTCAAAGTTCACCACCATCGAGACATGATGTTAGTCTAGAACTCCATTTTGTTAATAATGTTTCATTTAGTAATCTCAATATTTTATTTATGTGAAAGATCATCAACAATCATAATCAAAGAGAATATAAAATTTTATAAGGATTGTTAATACCAAAAAAATTAAAACATTAGCCTAGAACCATTCAGTGATACCATGAAATGGAAAAACATTTTTAGAACTCTAGTGACCAGATAACCGAGGGATTAACATTTTTTTTATAAAAAATCATTAACAATTGAAATTTTTTGTAACAAGGAAAATATAAAGTCCACAACTTTATAAATGATATTTTTTTAACGTCAATTATTTTTTATTATAAAGAATTTAACACATATTACACATAGAGAAACCAATGACACATTATTTAATTAATTTATATCATTAAATTAGTTTTAAACTAAAACCATATAAATAATAAATATAGACGGATAAAATTTGGGTCATTCTACTTTTCTATAATCATATCCCAAAAAACAACACCATAGAAAATATTCAGAATATTAGGAAACTAATAAATGGTTTCGAGAAAGTAAGATATATTAATAAGGGAGTAATTTAATTGAATATTGAATAAAATAATAAATACATACTAATATGAGGTTATTTGATCATTATAATATTACTGTTATAATTTTTAATGGTAACATACCCTTTGAGAATAGTAATATGACTGTTGGGAATAGTAACATGACTGTTGGAATGGTAATTTCACATAAAAATAATAAATTATTTTATAAATAATATTTATCATGAGTAATTTAAAAAAATATAAACATTATTATTCTATAAATAATATCAATACTAAAATGTAAATTAAAATGTACACACATTTTTAATCAATAGAATTTTAATGTATTTTTATAAAAAATCATACTTTTTAACTTAAAAATGAAATTTAGCCTGGTAATAATTTTATGGGTAAATTGAATTAAATTTTTAGAATCAGAACATCAAAACTATCTAAGCATGATATTTTTAGTAATTTTGTGAAATACATTAATTTTTATGTGAATAATAAAATTAACATACTTTATAGCCATTGTATTTTAAATTTGATCATTTATGATCCAATAATGACCTAATAAATTGTTTAAATGTTAGAGGAACCAAAAACATAATAAATTTTACAAATGGATAATTTATATTACATGAAATAGTTTTGTAAACCTAAAAACTATTTCAATATTCTAAAGTCTATAATATTCGATTGAAATATTAATTTTTAATATTTATATAGAACCATTCAATTTAACTAAAAAATCCAGATTACAAATTGTTTCAAAGTATTAATATCATATAATATATTTTATTATATAAAAAGTATTATATATAATTGTTTAACTTAGTTATAATATTTTATTAAATATTATAACTCAAAATACCCCTCTATTTATGTATAAATATCCCCTCACCACTCTTTTGGAAAACCACTTCACATAAACACACTAAAGACAATGTTCATGCCAAATACCATATGTTATTCACTTCATAATCTCGAGGGGTGTTATGGAGTAATAAAACTCCCTATTTTTAGGTAGTAAATTTCTATATAAAATCATCTAGTTCACAATATAGGTAATGTCATTTTCCCCTTTATTTCATTTTCTAATTCTAATTTCATACCCTCAATTTTTTTTCTAATATGAAAATTATTATAAAAAATTAAATAGTATGTTAACATGAACAAGATAAATCAATATTCTTATAAAATTGTTTATTATATATTCATATAACATATATATTGCACCATATCATTGGAAAATATCCTGTTAACTATTGGTAAACTGCAAATGAGGATTCTTACAATACTTTTCTTTTCTTCACCTTTATGGTTAAATATAATAAATTATTTCTGAAATATAAATGTATAAATATATTTATTGTGTGATTATGGAATTAATTATATTTCTATTGAAATATCCTTGAAAAAAATGTAAAATTGTAACAAGACATAATATTTTAAAGGATAACATGATATCAAAACATTTCAAATTTAACAAAGGGAATTAGAGCATTGAATAAAATTGTTACAATTTATTTAGAGTTAAAAAAAGAAAATAATTCAATCATGGTTACATGTTATTATTAAGATATTTTATTATTTATGTGTTGTAAAAGTGGTGGAATAATTCAAGATTAAAATTTATGATATTCTCAAATCCAAACTCTTTATTTTTGGGTTCTCTCCTCTTTTACAATTATTTACGGATTACCATCTAATGTACATAATATTTACATCCACTATTGTTTCCCCTTTTAATGTATAATCTTGTTTCTCCCTTGATATAATGATTTATAATTCATATATAATGTTTTATAAAAAAATGTTTTATTTTTCAGAAACACATCTTTGACTCCCCTTTAGTTATTTTTTCTTCGATGACAAATCATATTTTATTCCAAATTATTTTCTCCATAATTTATTTTGGAACACCAATGTTTATTCAATGATTTATTACATCTGAAATAATTTCTGAATCTCATTCCTTTTCTTTATTTTATCTCCTAACTATAATTCATTTATGTATGATGTGACATTCATGAATATGATCATTTTATGGTTTGATAGGGGGTTATAATTATATATCCCTACAATGAATTTTGGTAACGTGATATATCTAATTATATTAAATTTCTTATGAATTAACATGATTCTGTATTTGTTTATAATTATTATGTCCAAATTTATTCACATATTTTATGTGTGAACATGATGATATCTCTGTTCTAATAAATGTGTGGTTTTTTACCATAATGTTGTAATGTTTCATTATTATGCATATTCTACATTCCATTAGTCTTTCAAAATTTCCCACATTATTATGATGATGACCCTAATATTATGATATGATATTTATTATACACAAGATTCATGTACCTTATTCATCCCATTATTTGGATTTTATATCACATTTTTAATATATGTACAACCTCATGTGATTACATTTACTAAGTATAATGTGAGATGTTTTAAGAGAATATGTTAAATGTATTTAAATAGTGGTAGTTTTTATGATTTACAATTTATTAATATCCCAATATGATAATGATAATTATCCTTTGGATCTTTTATAATCTAACCCCATGTATATTAGCTTAAAATGGAATAAACTAATTTTACAAAAAGTTTCTTCCCTACCTAAAACTCCATATATAATTAGGGGTGTCGAACTGTGAAAAAATAAGGATATTTGTAGGTTAAATGATGTTATAGAAACTCTCAATTTCAATGATATTTCCCTTATAGTTGTATCCTTTGAAGAATGGACATAAAAAATCATAAATACCTCCTAAAAATATTAAAAATAGTAGAATATTATTGATGCTTGTTAATGATAAAATTACAGAAGGCTAATTAATTGAATATAAAAGTGATCCCACACCATATATTTTACACCTTCAGCGGTTGGTGGGGTTGGCTAGTGGCCACTCACCTCATGAGTTGTGCTTGCCCCTTTGGAAAAATTATGCTGAATCATTATTCAAGTTAATATCAACTAACATGAGTCTATACATTCCACTTAAAGGGATTTAATATCGAATATAGTTACTTCCACTAATGGGTGTACTTGTATGTGTTATAGATGGAAAATCAGGGTAATGACGAAAATAATGTTATAGCTCATACACAGAGGGATTTTGGTACTAACATTGAGTGTTACAATTGTATTTATAGTATACAATAGAGGTTATTATTTTATAGGATTTCTGACACTGTTGGAATATGGTGTCTTGGATTAAGAATATGATATTATGGAGTTCATGCTCAAGGGATTAATCATTGGTGTGGGTTTCTGCTCATGTAATCATCGATCTCCTTGCATCAACTACATATGGATGACTCAATAAGACTTAGACCCCATGTGAGGTGATTCCCCAAGGTAATATAATGTCAAAACATAGAGAAGAATAGTATTTTTAGAAATTAATATGTTCAATCACTATTGCATATTGAATTTTAAGGATTATATTTGAGGTGCATTTATGAATTTCAATTGGAAGTCATTTTAGGGGGTTTAGATGTTTTTTATAACAATGTGTGTTTCATAGAGAGATGAATTTAATTTTAATTTGGGATTTCTAGGATTCAATTTATACTATTGAGGATTAATGGTTTGGTGTCTTGTTGTTACTTAGATTGGTGGTTCTTTCACTATATAATCTATTTTTAGGGTTGAGATGTGGATCTTGAAATTGCTATGTGATTGTTGATGACAGTTCATTCTGTCATTGTCTAAGCTCAGTTGGAGGCTAATTGTATTAGTTCACTGGTTACATACTATTATTGATACCATTGATGTTGTATATTCATCTATATTAATATTCAAAATTTCCCCTATTTTATATTGGAGTTCAGCTATTGTAATCAGTCTCAATGGTATATGTTTCTCATATCAGATCTATGTTTCCCAAGGATTGTTTTTTTACTATCAATTTTCTGAAATTAAATTCATGAATTAGACTAGGGGAAACCACCATTCTAGTCTATAAATCATCTATCCAAAAAACCATTAAATTCTAAACCACACTATCCCACCACCAAGATTTAATACCATGAATTTCAACACATTATTATTCCATCCTACCTAATGAGTCCAAACTAGAAAAAACAATTAAATCCCACCATACAAAATTTCAAATACGGAAACCATAAAACACTTTTATATAAAAGAAATTCCAAAATAACCCTTTAATGGACCACTCTTCATTTCCAAATAAAGACTGTAGGTTCTAGGTTTTGTTGAAGCATGATAGGGTCATTACCTAACATTATTTTTTTCTATATTAAATGGTCAAGCTGTAATTTATACACCGATTAATGTCAGTATCCATGGAAATAAATCATGTACATAGTCACATGAATTGAATTCCAGAAATAAGAGAGATGATCATAAATTTTTATATATAATTATTTTTATTAACTTATATAATTACCTCCTTGATTATTATTTATTAATTTATGTATTTGGCCACAGATCTGTATGTGTACCATTATTGCATTGTAGAGGTCAAGAGTATTTATCCTCCAACGGTGATTCGCATTTTATCCATCTATCTTCGTATGTTCTCATAGGAGTCTTAGGGTGCTAACACGGATGATCCTTGGGCTTGAGATATCGTCAATTGATCTCCTTGGGAAACACTTCCAAATATTAATCTGTGATCTGGTGGAGGAGGATCACTCTCCTTCTTGAGAACATTTATGGATAAGAAATAACACTCTAGGATTGAGTTATTTTCTCTATTTTTTTGGACAATACAATCTGTGTCACTCAGCTAGCACTGTAGTAATAAGAGAATAATATAAATGGATATTTAATTCAATAGCGTAATAATAAATTTTTTTCAAAAGTCTCTTAATTATTTTATTAATCCTAGAGAAACCCCTATGTCATATAATAAGATAAACATTTTATTACATGACATGTACATATCACGAAATTTAAAATTAAATTATTATGTAATAAATAATATTAATTATTATTATTTCTCAATGGACCATTAAAACAGTCCTCGAATACTCCACCATATTTTTTGAACCACGAATAATGATAAGATATTTATTAAATAAATATCATTTCATTATTCGCCAGTAAATATATAAATATTATATTCACTAAATTGAAAATAAATATTTATTGATTATTACTCCCACATTATATTCCCTCAAAAAAATAGAGTAGAAATAAATGTAACTAGGATAAAATGAATAATTATTATTCTATAAATTGGAATAATATATTTTAAAAATTTCGGACAAAAAGAATATATTATTTAACTGAGATACTAGATACATATAGTATGTGTCCATCTAGGACTCTTATATAGTTCATTAGGTAGAGAATCCTAAATTACACATTTAGCATCTAGAAATACACCAATACACCCATTGATAAATATGTTTTTGACACAACCACATTCCAACTCATACAAATTCAAACCATGTAATTTAACCACTTTATCTCGATATCTTTGATTAATTGGGTTACATGCAAGTGACATCAACCCATGAGATCAATTTCTAATTACCCGACTTCATAGAAATTGAAGATTCCTATAGAAAACAATGTCCATGGATTAATTATGTCAATATCATTTCCATAAAAGGGACACATATATCAACTTTCATTATGGTACATAAGGGAAAATCCTATCTCAATTTATTCATTACTATTGTATTACTCTTGATGCACCAAAATATCATACTTCACCTTAAATACATGTCATCAATGTTTTTGAATATAAATAGAACTTTGTGGGTCATAATACCCATTAATAATAATCTTAATGTCTACGGACCGATACACACGTCTACATATAAGAACATCTAATGAGACTTATAAATATGTATTTCCTACTGGCTAGTCTCATTCTCATAATATCATCCTGGACATTACCAAGGGAGTAAATGATGAGAAGGTGACTCAAAGTCCTATGAATCTCCACACAGAATGACTTGCACCATTTTTTTTCCATCAAATTATATTATCTAAAAATATAACATAGGTTTAATAATATTTTCAGGGAACTTTCGGATTCTCATTATAGGAGGGATCTGGTATGAGCATTTAGTGTGACACCTACTCATAAAAAATTATCACATACAATGTAATTCATAAGAAATATCATGATGTCGTAATGAGTTTATTAATATCCATTAAATGAATATATGTTTATCATAATGTAAAAAGAAGTTGGTTATAGGGAACCAACTCCAATAGACTCCCACTTTCACTATACCCAACTGCTAACAATCTCTAGTCTTCTAGCTCACACATGATATTCATTCTTCTGATGAGATAGGTCTTTTGTCAAGGGGTCTACGAACATTTATTCCATGGATAATATTCTTAATAAAACATCACCCCTTAGATAGAAATACCTAAAAATGTGATACTTTTAGAGTATGTGCTTTGTCTGTTAATTTGACCTTGGCTCTCTTTCAAGATCCATCGCTGTAGTATTCTAATAGTACATTGCTATAGGGTCCAGTCATCATGGTAACACATCAAGATCCTGGACAATGATACAAATACCTAGGGATGACATGGATACATCAAAAAAATCAATATACTAAAAATACAATGTATAATCAGTGAAAATTGACTAATTTGAACTCTTTCAGCTCACATTTCCTCTATTTGGAAGGAAAACAAATCACGATTGTGACTTCAGATAATTCTGATTAGTCGGAAAACTAGCTTCACCATACCCTTGGATGACAATCTCTTCATCTCCTCCAGACATTAGGTACATATCCTTAGTCTTTCTTAGATACATATTTATATTCTTTAACATAATTCTAATGTTGTTCTACTAGATCCAATAGATATATTCATATGATACTCAGTGCATAGGCAACACCATATCTAATATATATATTTTCATACATGTTAGAACGTATATATGTAGTGTGTATGATATTACACATTATATCTTTCGATTTTTATGTATGTGGACATATTTCATACAGAGATTTAAGCCATGTGACACTATAAAAAATCCTATATTTGATTATTCCACACAAAATCTCTTTTGAATCTAGTATATATTTGTATGTTGAATTAATCTAAGAATCCTCATGTACCTATCACGAATGATCTTAATCCATAGAATGTAGGCTACTTTTCCTATGTCCTTCATGGTTAGCACTTGTTTAACAAGTGTGTAACATATTGTAAAAATAGTAAGTTATTTAAAATAAGTAATATTTCATCAACATACACTACTATTATAATGAACAAATTCCCATTGAAATTTTTGTAAACATACAACTCTCATTCATTTTCATTGAAACCAAATTATTATATGGATTCATCAAATAAAATTTTCCATGTACTAGATTAATTCTTTAATCAATAAATGGATTTATGCAACATCAAAATTCTATTATAATCACCTGGTGTCATAAACCCTCTATTTGTGTCATATAGTATTCTTATTGAATGCTCCTATTATGGAATGTATCTTTCATGTGGATATTCCAAATCATATAATTATGTTAAGCTACTTTGAAAAATATTATTCTAATGGATTTAAACATGGAAAGTAGAGAAAAGGTTAAATATTATTAAATTCCATGATAATGATTATACCCTTTATCTAATATCCTTTATTTATAGGTTCTTAGTTTACCTTCATTTTTTTAGTTTCCTCTTGAATACTCATTTACACCCACCAGGCTTTATAACAACTGGAAAATTGACTAGAATCCAAAACATGTTATGATACATGGAATCCATATTAGAATTCATATCCATCTTATATCTTCTGATCTACATAATGACTTATTATAAGATATGAGATCGCCATTTTCCAACAATAATGATTCACCATCTCCAGTGACTATAAAAATGGATCTCTCTATTTCACTTACCTTTCTTACATGCCTATATAGTACTTGTGTTTCAGGAAACAATCCTTCCATGAGGACCTTTGTAAGTTGTTCCTATACCAACTCCTGTTTATCTTGAGCATCAAATTCATTTATGACAATATTTCTCCCACTATTGTTTTTTAGTATGTGCTGCCTCTCAAGAAAGAAAGCCTATCTGGACAATTTAACATTCATTTTTGAGGTGTTTTATAGGTAGTATACATTTGTTTCCATTGTATAACTTATAAATATAAACATTGTTCCCTATTTGTCTATTTTTTACCTGATAAATCTTCCTCAAATACCTATAGACATGTATGCGGTAAATTGGGTTTATTTACACTCCATAACTCAAAGGAAGTTATATTTTCCTCCTTAATTGTTACGCGATTTTATTTGAATGCCGTAGTTTGGAATTCACATCCCTAGAAGGAAAATTAATGATATGCATGAATCATAATCGACCTTACCATGTCCAATAAGTTACATTTCCACCTTTCACTGATACCATTCCACTGTGGTGTATAAGGTGGAGTGAGTTGAGAAAGAATCCCAATCTCCCACAGAATGTTGATGAAATCTTGGATATGTTATCCTCCACCTAAATCCGATCAAAGCTTCATTTTATTCTTAACATGATCATTATCTAGATTATCTTTTTAATCCCTTGAATTTATTAAAGGACTCGAAATTATACCTTATCATGTTAATATAGAAATGTCTACTCAAGTCATTAGCAAACGTTATCAAGTTATTATATCCCTCTATAGGTTATACTAGAAATGGTACAAACACATGAGTGTGTACAAATATTAGAAGATATGTATCCCTTTTACACTGTAACAAAAATGGTGGTTTAGCCTTTTTACCTTGTATACAAGCCATACATCTTTAATTGGTATTTACCTTAGAAGAATCTAAATAAAAATCTAGTCACATCATTGTAAGATGTTTCTTGTTTACATGATCGAGATGGTGTTTCCACAAATGGTGTTATATGAGTCTTGTGAACTTGATTCGTTATCAATTTCTAACACATGGTTTTCATAACTTAATATATACAGACCATTATTTAAATATTCCATACCATAATATATATAGTCCTTATAGATGAAAAAAATTGTATTTCCCAACATGAAAATAAACCCATCTATACCAAAACATGAAACATAAATTATGTTTTTGGTAACAATAGGTACATAATATCATCCATGAAAAACCAAAATAATTCTCATTGGTAATTTGATGTGTTAGTCACCAATGGAAAGAGAAAACAACCTCACACCATTGGCAGCTCGCAGATCCACCACTCCTCTTGAAATATTTCGAAACCTAATTAGTTCATTAATATGAATACAAATGTGAGAATCACAAGATTCCTCTATTAGAAAATGTGTAAAAATGGAATGATTGAACTCGGTAGTGAATGAACCATTCGATTCCCCTTTCCACTTGGTTTAATTCCTCTTCTAGTGGCCTGACTTTTGACATGAAAAACACACTTACCCCTTTTCCTTGCCATAGGTTTCAATATTTTTCTTCTTGTTCAGATGATTCTCATGAGATTTAGTATATTTATAGGTATTAAAACCCCTTTACATTTCCTTCATCTTCCTATTTAATATTAGGAATATGGATTTTTCGTGCCCCATTTCCTTACATACATGGCGAATCAGATACAAGTGTTCCAATAGAACATTCTCATTATTTCTCATATTATAATTCAAAATAAGAAAAGATATGTTCTTGAGGAGTGGTTATAGTATGAGGTCTATCTGAAACTCAACAATTAATTTAATCCTATGATGTCTAGACTCTAAATGTAGAAAAATGTTTTTACTAAATGTGATCCATTTAGCACAAACTTTCCAAGCATAGTGTTGAAGAACGCATTGGATATCTCATACCTCTCTTGTATCACCTTCTCTTTATAGAGAGCCCAAAGGCGAGATGTCATTATATAATAACCATTTTCATTATGTTTCATTAATTGATCATTGGTCATGTATGTCATCATGAGGCATTGAACATAAATATCATCATTAATATGTTTTTCATATACATAGATTTCATCACCACTCACCTCATTTCCAGTTGAAACTAGTAATGGTTATTCAAGCACATATTGTTTCCTTTCATGGAGAAGGATTTCTAAAAGGCTCCTTTTCCACTACTATAAATTATTTCTAGTTTTATGGGTTTCCATCTCAAGTATAGATCACAATGAAAAGTTTGATTACATTTTTATTGTTGTTTCATCAAGTAAGATAAACAATGTTTTAGTACATACTCTTAAAAAATTAATGAAAATAAACAAATAAATATTCATTAGTCCCCCACTATTAAATTGAATCCCAATGGCTCCCACAATTTGGTTCTGAATATCCATTTTCTGGGACATTCTATAATCAATGATCCATATTTCCTTTATCATTACTCTAACATTGACTAGTTATGAAATTTGAATAGTTTTAGGTAGGCATTCAAAATTCCAACTAGATGAAATTGTAGCTCCATGATCCATTGAGTGGACTCCCAATACTAAAATCCTCAATTTTGGATATATTAAACCTTTTCCCCTATATTACACCAAGTCCATATTTGTCTCTCAATCATTGATGTAAATTATGTCAAGAAAACACAAAAACGACAAATTAGAATTCCCTAGTAATTGAATGCACCAAAAATTTGGATGGCCAAGAACTTTTAACTATGATTCTATTATATCTGAAGTAATGCAAGTCTATATATACCTAATATTTTATTGAGGGATTTTATCCTTCATGCATAAATTACCATTTATTATCATTTCACATGATTGTTAATATTATATGGGATATCCTTTTGTGATTAACAATATATTATATAATATTTACCCATAAGATAGTTTATTTGACATCAAGGTGGAATTTTTATTAATTTATTTAATATGTGATTGAGAAAAACCGTCCATAACAAATAACCATAAAATGGAAGGAAATAAAATAAAGGCTTTTATCAAGAGCTTATTCTAATTGTTGTTATATCTAGAGTTTGATAAAAGAACTACTGACCTATAAGAGAAATAGGTCGAACCACATTGGTTCATGTTTACAAATTTCCACCTATTTTACTTTGTATATCTATGGATATGTTTCACCCAAAATCCTAACTTTAACAACATCCACTAGCATGGGAGCTCCGTCGATGACATATTATTTTACTCACATGCTGGTGAAGGGTGAAACAAGGTTTATATTAAATAAACTATGGAAACACAGACCCTACATATTAATGAGGGGATGTGGCATGCAGACTAACAATTTAGTTTAATAATATATTAAATGGAAACTAATAAAATACAATGGTTTTTCCTATATCATTATCATTCACATGAATGAAACGAAATATGAATTTAAAAAAACAAAAATTAAACTATTTATTCTATACTATTTTAGATAAAATGTTTTAAAATCGATTAATTATTATCTTTAATTAATCAATCTTTTTAACATAATAAATATTCTGAATTTCCTTGAGATTCCCATCAATTAAAATTTTAAACAATTTTATAAATTCAATTAAAATTAAAATTGTTTGTAACATTAACATTGGAGTTCAACCGGTGAATACCAATCCAAAACTACCCAACATGTATTATATTTGAATAAACATTATTCTTTTGACATATATCATTTACATAGAAGAATAAATCCTAAATAACTATAAGATGATGTGAAGATCCTAAATATTAGGAAGCTGTTAATAAAACGCACACACACACATATATATATATACATATATATGTGTGTGTGTGTGTGTATATATATATATATTAAAGCCTATCACATGGTGTGTCCTAGCTTTACTCCCACATGCAAGTACATCTCTAAAGGGTTATATTATATAATAAAATTTAAATCTTCTTACATAGAAAAAGTACATGAGGTTTAGATCTAATCTAAAAAATATGTATATTACTCACAGTGTATCTGATGTGCGCGCCTAGGGACTCGGCGTGTGAGATGTTATTTTTAAACCCCGGAGTACACGGCATGTCCATTGGTCCACACACCATGTTGAATTCATGTTACATTTTCACTAGTCGGTTTGTCCATGTCTGGAATACACGACACACACATGACAAGAAAATGACTACATGCCATGTACAGTGTACCACACAGTGTGTAGTCTGAGATACTATGAACCAATATTTCTTGTTCAAAGCCATATGTGTGAATTAACTACACCACATATCATTAATGTATAGGGGTTGAGTAATTTTATAACTACAAATAATGAATTGAACACAACTACATGGCATGTAGAATGGACTACATGGCCTGTACAACTTTGGTACTTGGACAGAACCATTTTCACCTTTTCATCAGTTCCTCTATTTAATTTTAATAAAAAAAATATTTATTATTTGATCTGTGAGAAACGATAGAGGAAGAAACATATCTCTTTATGAAAATTAAATGAAATGATTAAAAATGAATTTTAAAAATAAATTATTAATTCATAATTCACCAAAATTTATTAAATAATTATAATTAATAACATTCCCCCTTAGATACATCTATTAGGATGGGGGAATAGTTAAATCATAATAGGATCGTTGCCCAAATTTTATCATTTCAATATTAAATGAACAATCCTAGATCAATATGATGAGGAATTCCACTATCCACTGAATTGAATTAACAGTTTAGACAATGGATTAAAAACCCAGAACCATGAGATAACATCATTATATATTGTTTATAATTATTTTATTTAAATTATACTATTACCCCAAATGTGAATTTCACAATGTTGATTCATTCAGCCATATATGTATAGGTATATCATGGTTTCATCGTAAATATCAAGAGTAGAAATCCTCTAGTGGCGATCAAAATGTGTTCCGCATATCTCTGAACATCACCAATGTAGTCTTCAGGTGCTATAATGGTAGATCATTTCACTTGCATTTTCCACCATAAATTTCGTTTAAAGCTTCTTCCAAACTATTCTCATGGATCAGTTAGAAGTGGCTCACTCTCGTTCTTGGGAGCATTGTTAGAGAAGAAACAACTCTATATGCTTCATAGATTTTCTCTAATTTTTTGTACATAATATAATCAGCATCACTCGGCTAGTGTCTGGATAATAATATAATATTATACCGTGGTATTTGATTAATTGGGGTAATAGTAAATAATTTACACAATTATCTTAATTATTTTTTTAATCCTGAAGAAAATCCCATTTAAAATATCAAATGAGACATTATTATTTTCTCACATGCTCTTATATTGATAGTTGTAATTAAATTATTATTTAATTAATAAATATTAAGTGTTTTTATTTCTCACTAGATCATTAATATGGTATTCGAATACTCCACCATATTTATGGAACATTTAATAATGAGTATTTTTTTATTAAATAGATATCAATTCGTTATTCCCCAATAAAGATATAAATAGTATATTAATAGAAGAGATAATAAATATTTATTAAGTATTCTACCCACATTATATCCTCAAGAATAACTACTTTCATAATAAACTCATTCATGAATCCATGAGTAATTATTAATCCAGAATCATGAATAAACTTTATTCCACTATATAAATAATAAATTATTTATTATTAAAATGAGATAGTTTATACACATAACTAGTGACACTCTGGGTCTCTTTTATAGTAGGAATTGACGGACCATACTTAATTCCATGGTTACCATCTAGAAAAATCCCAATGAACCAATAAAAAAAGGATGTTGATGGCATAATGACATGTAAACTCATATGAATAAATACAATGTAATATAATACCATTATATCAATATCTCCAATCAATCGGGATTCATGCATGTGACATTGACCTATGTGCTCGATTTCTCATTCTTTGACTTCTCAGATGTAGATCTTGCCTATAGAACACTATGAACATCGATTTATTTAGGCTATATCATTTACATTAATGGGCATAAGATTCTGTCTTCTTTTATAGAATAGAAGGGAAAAATCTATTCTCACATTATTCATTAATGCAGTATTTATTGTGATGCACCCAACATATCCTAATTCACTGCAAACCTATTTCATCACAGTTTTCACCAATAAATGTTTGGGTTCCATTTCTAATAACAATTAATAAAAATATTAAATTCCATTTACCAATACACATGAATTCATATAATATCATATAATGAAAATTATAAATGTTTATTTCCAACTGTTGAGTCACGTTCTCATTGCATCCTCTTGGAAATTACTAAGGGTGTACACCATGACCGGTTTCCTTGATGTCCTATGAGTCTCCACTCCTGATATCCTGTATCATTTTTGTCCCATAAAATGTTGTCATCCAACAATAAAACAAATTTTTAAGAATGTTGTCATCACACTTCTGAGTTATTATCATAGAAGGGATCTACCATGCCCTTTTAGTGTGACATCTACTCTTAGGACATTATAAAATATACTACCATGAAGAATAAAAATCATGATGGGATAATGAATTTTTTAATATATATCCAATGAATATATGTTTATCATAAGGTTAAAATAAGTTGGTTATATGGAACTAAATCTAATAAATACCACTAATGTAAGGCCCATATCAACATACCAACCATATAGGATAGGTGGACTCCTTTGGTAGATTGGAAAATACAATGGAGAAATTTTTTTATGTATTTTTTGTGTTTGTTAATAGATATAGTTCGTGATTGCATATACACATATAGTCATCCAAATATGTACTCATTTATAAAGTATACACATTACCTTCACCAATATTACTCCCCCTTTTGGGGAATCTTTTGATTTTGATACATTATACTCTTCTTAAATAAGATTACATAGAAATGAAAAAAGTGAAAATATGATGCACTTGTAAAATAATAACAAGATAATTTTGAAATTTATAAACCCTTATGGAAAACCTATTGAATGAACTCAATGATACTTCTCTCATGATTTCGTAGTGAAAATCCATGATATTAATAATGGTGAAGATCCTAAACATGGAAGATATTTGGTTATTAGTTGTTGTATTTCATATTTATTGGTCATGGGAGTGGTTTTCTCTTAGGAGGACAATATGAGTTTATGTAAAATGTCTATACTACTACATTCACAAGAGGTTGATCTGGAATTGTATAAATCACTATAATTATCCATTCTAATTATATATTCTATTTCGAAACACAAATAAATAGATTCATTAATTTGTTGATAAACATGATTGTTGGTTTTGATTTTTTTCCTTTGAGATAATATTTTTGTGGGTATTTCCAAAATCCATATCATAGTTCAGACATATATAGAATGCAATTTATATGGAGAACATGGTAGTTATTAATTATAAAAATATGAAAAATTTGGAGACATTATTAAGAGTGGTAAAATATTAAATATGGTAAATGGATGCGATAAACAATCAATTTACAAGTTGCATATATAGATTTATTGTCATATGGAAATTTGGGATAAGTTATCTATTTTAGATGAAGGATAGAGAAGAAAAATGGTTGATAAAGGAGAATGATTATAGAAGAACACAAAAATAGTGGTATATAGGGAAAAATTTTATACAGAGGATGAAGGAAAGCTCCCATTCACCAAATAGGTGGAAATGACATGATTTTATAGAGAGGATTTGGTTACATGGATCATTCAATCTTATTATTATTTTCTAATTCACCAGCATTGGGAGGAGTTGATAGTGTCACTCGAACAATTGTACAATATGTGAATGTTCCAATATTGGGTCACCTCATTGAACCCTATTAATTTTACTATAAATGGACAGAACATAAGGAAGACTTTATTGAAATGGATTTCATTGTAAATTAAGATGATTCATATTTTTTTGAAAGGATTGTGGAGAATATGAATGGTTAACAGCTATATATGTGAGTATTTTATGGAACCCTAATGCACATCATATTTATCTGAAAAATATGAAATGAACCTATTTATAGAAGGTATTAATTATAAAATTTTTAGTGTATTAATGACTCATAAACAACAATATATTGTGATATTGTTTTGGTATAGGTTGGTGTGTTAATAATTACATATATTGAGGTTTTGAGCAGGAGTAATGTACTATGTTGGAAAGGATGAAGTTTTAATAAAAAAACATTAAATATCATTCCAACAAGAGATATCTATAAGTATCATGATATGTTGGGAAATTATTCATGATTTAGTATAGTGACGAACCTATATAGGGATTATTTTGAGGAATGGAAGTTGAATTGGATATATTACTCATGTGGATAGATGTTCAATAAAAAAAATCATTTTTTAGAAATGGGATACAAGATAATAGTGTGGTATATTATTGAGTTATAATATATATAAGTCATGGTATCCTAAATATATAATATATAGAAAGGAGTGATGGAATTTTTGGAAATGGAAATATTGATAATGAAAGATTTTAAATATGGGATGACTGGGGAAAAAAGTTCTATAACAATTTTAAGAGAGGGGAGTGTTGATGGTATCCAACTAATGGTATTAATAGATAATTGGTCAATTCATATTCCCATTTAGAAGAATATAATGATAAATCTTTCAGCACACAATTCCAAGTCCATGAAAATGAGAATTCGCCTAGGTGATGCTGACTATGTCACATATTAAGGACAATGCATGTCTTAAATAGTTGAGCTACAAATAGTTGAATTTTTTGTTAATGTTTATTTGGTAAACATGTTTGGTCTTTATTGGTCATGGTAAAATATTCTATAATGTCCTTGGGTTAGGTTAAAACTCATTATATTGAAATAAAAATGGAATTTATCTAGGTGTGTAGAAAATTTGGATCTTTCCAATCTATTAGAATCATATCCTCCATTAATAGCCCTATATAAAAGAATAAGTATATTCGTAAACTAATTTAATTTTTATAATTATTAAAATATATTAACTTTGGAGGAAATTTATTAAATTTTTAACAAAATAATGAATTCGTATTTATAGGGCGTAACATGATTTTTATAATAGTGATGTGACCATTGGAATTGTAACATTACCATTAAAAAAAGTAACCTGACCACTGGTAATAGTAACCCGACTATTAGTATAGTAATTTCACCTAATAATAACATAATGTAAAATAAATGATACTTATCCTGAATAATTTAATAAAATATTATGTTAATAAATCTATACAAAAGAATTCAAGATTAAAAAATCATAGAGCATATACACATCTTTATAATAAACTATATTTAGATGTATTTGGTAAAAAACATAAATATTTATATTAAAATTATATATTTACAATATTATAAAATTATATTGATAAAATGAATATCATTTTTACAAAAATGTCATTGATTTTCTAATAGTGATTTTTATTGGTAATTTTATGAAATACTTTAATTTTAGGTTAATAGTAAAAAATAATGTTTTATCCTGAACATTTCAGTTTGAATTTCATCATTCCTAATATAATAACTGCCTTATCAATTATATGATTGTTTTATACCAAAAACAATTATATGAATGATTCATTTGAATACCTAAAAATATTTTCTAAACTGAAAAAGTATCTTTTAATGTTTAATGTATAAAGTATTCCATTATTATTATATACTTTAGTTTTTCAACCTTAATTTTTTCATAAATAATAAATAAGAATTATAAAGTGTTGTAAAGTATTAATATAATGTTACTTATTTTACTGTATAAAAAATATTACTATTTATGGTTTACCTTAGGAATAATATTTTATTAAATATTATAAATCAAAATTAAAAATCTCCTCATCTATAAATATCCCCTTACTAGTCTTTTCGAAGACCACTTCACATATAGATACAAAATCCAATGTTCTTCCCAAATAACATCTCTTATGACACTTTAAATACTAATGGGCATAATAAAATAATCAAACCACCAGAATTCATGATGTTAATGGTCATAGAAAAAGGAATTACTTCATCAAATGGGTAATGTGATTTCTTAATTTCATTTTTTGTTCCTTATATAATTTCATATACTCATTTTATATTACAATCAAAAAATTCAAAAAAAGATTATATAGTATGTTAATATATTATTTATAATTCATATTTCATATAAAATATAAACTCTTAAAATAATAACATTATATATATATATATATATCACATATTCTTTGAACAATGTCCCATTAACCATCGGAAAACATCAAATGGGAATGTTTCTAATGAATTTCATATCAAAATCCTTGTGGATGGCTAAAATATAATATTTTTTATTTAAATATATAAATATATTTATATTATGATACTGGAATAAATTATAAATATTTATAAATGAACATGAACAAAAATAAAAAAATCAAAACAAAATGCTATATTTTTAAAGAAAACATGATATCAAATAATTTCAAATTTCACAATGAGAATTATGGAATAAATTCCAGTTATTATATTTTATTAATAATTAATAAATGAACAAAATTAAAATCTTCATCCATGTTTTAATAAATTTGGGGTTATTATTCAGGTGGTGGAAATGTGATAAAATAATGGAGGATTTAAGTTAATTGGATTCTCAATATAGAAATCATTCATTTTATGTTATATCATTTATCACATTAATTTTTAATATGGATGTTTTTATATTTTCCATGAAACATTATTCCACTATTACTTCCCATTTAAATTGATATACATGTATTTACCATTCTATAATTATTTATTATCCAAAATGAACGATTTATCAAAAAGTATTTTCTTTCAAACGACACATTTGACTCCTCTTTAGTTTTAATTTTTTAGAGAACAATGATATTTTATGAAAATGTATGATATCCCGCATTAATATGGGAATGACAAATTTTATTCTATGAATTATTATACATGTAATCATTTATAGGACATAATCCATTTCATGATTTTATTTGATAACTTGGATTGTATTACATTCAATGTGGCATGTATGATTATGATTATTTTATAATGTGACCTATGGGATATATATTATGTTTCCAAAAAATTAATTTTTAAATTTGATATATCTCATTATATTATGTTTTATATGCATGAAATTTTTCATAACTATGATGTTATAATTTATGCACATATGTTACACAGGAACATGATGATTGCTTTGTTCACAATAATGTGTTGTATTCGACCACTATGTTACGATTTTTGATTATTATACAAGTTCCATGTTCCATATTCCATTCCTTTTATTAAATGTTCCCTCATTATTGATATTATGACCATATTCTTATGATATCATGTAACTTATGTAAACCCATTTTTTATTGCTTCATAATCCTTATCCCTCCCTTTAGTAGGCTTTTAGATCACCCGATTTGTTGATGTAAAACCTTGTGTTATTATATTTACTAAGGATAATTTATGAGACTTAATTAGGGTAAAGAATAATAATTTTAATAATGTTTAGTTTTTATTATGTATAATAAATTCATGAGCATAGTTTTCCTATTATACTAAACATTTGAATATTGTAAAATATAACTTTATGTAGCTTATATTTCAAAAAATTTAATTGTCAGGTAACAAAATTATGGTTCACTATATAAAACACCCCAAATAAATAGGTGTAAGAAACATTGTGTTAAAATAAGTATCATACTATGGGTATAATTATTGTATAGAAACTCAATATTATAAGAAGACTACCCTTATAATTATATATCATGAATAATGGAGAAAAAACTACCAAAAGTCGTTAGAAAAATATTCAAAATATGAATATATGATTGATGATTAAGGATGATAAAATTAATGTACTCGTATTAATTTTATAGGAAAGGTAACCCCTCATTATCATTTCTACAATTGGGGGTAGTGCGGATTTTCTTGTGGATATCGACAACATGAGATGTTCCTCCCCCATCGAATAATGTAGGGGAAACACCAAATAGAAAATACTCTAATGAAACTAATATATACATTCTATTATAAGGGACATCACTTCAAAGCTAGTTGGTTCCACTATTGGTGGTTTCTTTGTGTTTTACAGATGGAAAATTATTTTATTAAAGGAAATAACATTCTAGGTTATACTTTGAGGTTTAGTGAGATTACCATGGACTATTATAACAATATATATAGTTTGAACTAGCAGTAATACATATATAGGATATCCAACATTATTTTGATATGAGATTTGGGATGATGAATTGGCTATTATGGTGTTCACACAAGAGGGATCGATCATTAATGTTGAATTATAATCAAGGACTTCTAAAACTTCTAAAATATACAAAAAAAAGGGTTTATTGTGGATTAGATATCATGTGAGTTTCTTCTATGGGGTTTTCTATGATAAAAATATAGATATGATTGGATGTTTAGAAATTTTGTATTTTAATCAAAACTACATGATAAATATTTGGTCTACAATAGGAGGATCATAGAAGATGCTTAATTAGAAGACAGTTCAAGTATTATAATATTTCTTAATGTTATGGGGATTTGGAGAAATATAGTAATTCCACTGTAATTTTTGGTTTTATTGGAGTAAATTTATGCAGGGGGGTGGGAGCTACATGGGATGGTGTCGAGCTGTTATTCTGACTGGGTTTTCAATCACTGTGGGATCTATATTGAAGTCAGATATGCGGTTAGTGCAATTGTAGGGTTACTGTTGATCTAGGGTTATTCTACCACTATAGGAGATATTTTGGTGGCTCATGAGATCTGTTCTTTGGCGTTTAAATATTTTTGATACCTTTTAATCCAAATATTCATGTATCTCATTGTTCTTAACATCCCCTATTATAGATGGGAGTTCAACTACTATGATTGATCTCAATGGTAGATGTTTCTCATGTTAAATAAACGTATCCTATGGATTATTTTTCAACATCCTTCTACTAAAATTAAAATGAATAATTATAACAATATTACCACCATTCAACTTCCTTACACTTCCAACCAGTAAACCATTCATTACCAAATCACAATGACCCACATCCACCCTTTAACACCGAGACATCTAACACATTTCAAGTCCGTCTTAACTAATGATTATAAATTAGTATCCAACGAATAAATATCACCTAAAAAAATTTCAATTAATGGAAACCATAAAAACCCATTAAATCAATTAAAAGACAAAATAGTTCATTGATCATCCAAATCATCAATCCCATATCATTACAACAAAAATTAGACCCCTTTCAATATCCCAACCACCCAGAATGGGTGTTATCCCCTGAGAGAAAGCGAAATATCAAATAGAAACATAATTATGTCATGTTGGGGGTGTTTCTAAGGGATATAGTATGGGATTCCATGAGAACATAGATGTATACCACTATATGAAAAATTTAAAAATTTATAATGCCTTTTATAAGTAATCCTCACCCTTTGGGATAACATTGGTTTCTCATACATTCTTATCATTGTATGTAATATTACATAAAAATTACACGAAAAGTAAAATAATTATGACATTATAAAAAAAGACTTGATAATTCTGAAATATATAATCACTGTAGGCTATCTTAATGGTTATCCTTAGGAATAATTATCTCAAGGTCACTTGGTTAAAATCTCTAATCAGAATACCAGTGAGAACCATGGTCATGTCTAGCTAAGACCTCTTATTTTATTTACAATCAAGTGAAATGGAGTTTTTAAAAAAGGGGATATGAAATTAATACGTGATTCCAAGTTTAGTGTGGTAATTAGGATATAAGTTGAACATTAAGAGTTGTTAAATCAGGAATAAAAGAATAAATTTTGGGGAAATTTTGGTTTTTAGAAATGAGAAGGCATATTTCCAAGTACTGATATAGAACATCTCTAAGTAGGATCATCCATGATTTTCTATAAAATCTTTAATGATGTATGTGTATGATTTGGATCATGAATGGTATAATTATAACTCTCTCTCTCCTTTATAATCCTATCTTCTGTTTTAAATCATCACGTATTTGATTCTTTTAATGGGATATCAAAATGAATGTTGGTTGTGTTCTTTTTTTATATGAAAATATTGAAGTAGTTATTTCTGTAGTAAATCACATATGTCATCCATATATGGATGTAAAAGTACATTAAAACCATAGTAGATAGTGTAGGTAATTATATTAATATTTTAGATATTTTAGTATCAAATTTAATAGTATCAATGTGGAAGATGAATGTGATGGTGACTCAATTGTACTAGGAGCAAGTGGAGAGTATGTAATAGGATGAATGTAAAGAGAAATTGGATATTTCAGTGGTAGGATAGAGCACGAAAATTAAAAAGTAGTAAAAAGATTATGAAAACAAAAAAACTCTAAAATATATATTGAAACAAATCCTTAGAGGTTGAATTCATGTTTTTAAACACCAAATATATGGGGATGTAAACATTTTCTAGAGATTATTTGGAGACATTGATTGCAAGAACTGATACAAATTTTGGATTCCTTGGACATGGGACGAAGTCAAGAAGAATATAGCACAATTTCACATTGATGGAATGGTTTAATATTATATCATTCAACTGAAGAAAATTAAGGTTCCGATTACATGGTTACAAATTAACGATGAATTCGTCGAATGGTATGAAATTGTTAAAGAACATGATTTAGTTATTTTTTGGATAGGCTTTCAGAAAATGGGTTTGCCTTACTACTATAAAGATGATTTTTAGCAAGTATCCTATATCATATAATATTTTATTCAGAATTATTACATGAACCTATTCATAGGAGAAGAAAAATCTAAAATTAGTAGTGTGGTAATGATTCAAGAACCACCAAGTAAGGAATGGATTGTAACACATTATAGGGTAATGGAGAGGAAGTTATTGGTGTAATGAATAATTAAATGTATAGAGTTACATCGATGGAGTTATATGCTATGTGGATGTTTTTTAGATTAAATTAAGGCATAATGGAAATCATTATGACATGATAAATCAGTCAATAGGACAAAAAGTAAGGAAATTGACCAGAATGGAGGTGAGTGATTATCTTGTTTTAAGATGTGTCTAAGGAACACCAGTTGTATTAATCAAGCAGAAAGAAGTACAATTAAAAAAATATTTTTCCTATGAGGGTATACAAAAAAATATAGCGGGAATGTATTGTGTTAGAAGAGACAAAACACTTGTATTCATAAATCATTAGACAAAGGAAGGAGGATATAGGGATATTTTGGAAATAAAAATATTGATAATGGGAGATTATTAATAGGAGAATATTATAGAAAATAGTGACACGTCAATTTTAATAGAGAGGATCATTGATGTGATCCCACCCCTAGTTTGGATTGACATTGGTGAAATGCATAAATTTATTTATTAAAATTTTATTGGAAATTTTTCTGTACAAGTTACTGACACTATTTCATTTATAATTATCATAGGTGATTTACACTATAAAAAATATCATAAGATAAGAAATTTAATTATTTGTTAGATGAGAATAGTGAAATCTAAGGTTAATGCATATATGTTTGAAATAACCCATTTGGATTTGGTCGTTGAAATATCATATCTATAGGCACTGGGTTATATTATAACTTATTTTAGGGATTGGATAGTGGAATTAGTTTGGGAGGGTTGAAATGTGGTACTACAGGGGTATGGATCCCACAAAAATAGTCCAGGGTAATTAAAATAATATTTATATTATGGGAATAAATATATTTAGGTAATTCAAAGGAAAATTACCTAGAGGGTAGATATAATGGATATGGATATGAAATCCATCCAATCTGATCAGTTTTAGGATGTGTTAAAGAGATATAATTTGGTTTTTGATTTTATTATATGATTTTTAGTTAAAATACACATAGACTACATCATTAACCATAAGAAATGGGTCTAACCTATGAACATTAGGCCTTAAAAACATTATTACTAAATGTGAAATGAGATTGAAAAGAAATTTTAGGAGCTTTTATTATGTAAGGGTAAATAATAGAAACAACACTCCATTTAATCAATAAAAGTATAATGAAATTAATCTAGAGAAAGAATCATAGAGATAAATATCAAAGATAATAATAATAAAATTATTCTTAATGAAGGAATTTCATAATTATTTGATATCATGATATTGGGTATCCTAGTACCTCCAATTTCTAGACAATTCACAAGAAATTTCTAAAATACTCAGTAAAACCCCATCTGATGTGGCTAAATGATGTTTCTCATGAGAACTATCTTTGTATAAATGGGATATATATAACTAGTCTACCATATAACGACAATTATAAAGAATTTTTCATATATTGATTAATTGGTTTAATTAATTAATCATTATTTATTATCATTATGTATTTTTATTGAGTAAAAGATACATATTTATAAATATTTTTCTCGTTAATCACATAACTTTATAACTAAATATTTTATATAAAAGTGGTATATGGATTAGCCAATAATCATATCCATGATATAGATAATATGTCTATTTAGGAAATATTTAATTAATGCTGAAAGATAATGACATGAATGTGATTGTTTCAATATAATGTTAACAATCAAAAATGAATGTTTGAATGTAAACTAATTTGTACTCATTTAGTATGATTAAAATTATAGATTATTGAATAATCAATAAGAAATGAAACATTAATAATAATTAATTATATTTATTCAGGCAAAATACATCATAGGTACAATATATACACGACATAAAATTGAATAGGTTCATATTTATAGATATGTCTCTTTGAAGTGTAAATTTCGATGAAATACCATACATCGCACATCTTTTTGGATGAATTTGATTTAACCTATAATATAATGGCATTTAGAATCATATTATTTTATAATATAACTATAATAATATTTATAATATGATATATGATCCCATCATAACATTTTAACACAATTTTGCCAATAATATTTCATTATTTTAATTATTTCAGTTGTTAATTGCCTTGTTTTCTCTTACATGTTTTATCAGGAATGTTCATGTTCTTATATATATTATATTGTAACATAATATACATAATTATATAATAGTCGTAAATATAATATTTATGCATTATATACATTTTATAATCAATATTTACAATTGTACATGGTAAATGAATAACATTTCATTTTGGATACGACATGTCGTAGGTACGCATGTGCGACAATATCATTAAATGTATATGCGAAAGGATAAAAAATAAGGTGATATATTATTCATAAATAATAGATATCATTTCATATATAAGACATATATTCATTAATAGTTTCCTTATTACCTTCCACCGCATTGTATGTGAAAAGCGGATCACATCACATTAAGAGGCGATAGTACACTTTACACAAGAATGATGTTATCATGTTTTAAATATAATAGAAAGTAAGAATAAATATGTGATATTATAATTAAATAAGTATAATTATATCATCATTATTATATAAATGATTTAAATCCTACATTATATCTATACATCAAAGGTTTTTATTGAAAATGAATTATATCAGTCCGCAAGGCGATAATCCTCCATACACATGATCAATGGTTTTGATTCAGATTTTACAGAAGATGATGTAGATATAGGTTATGAAATTAATATAATAATATCTCATTATTTGAAATATACTTTTATTATTATAATAGTATTGTTAAATTATAATTTATCTTGGTATAAGTATACATAAATTAAAAATGTATGTTTAAGATCATTACCTCTTTTTTAGGGAACTTCCTTTGGTTTGAACAAAAATCATTGATAAGATCGATTTATGATCAAAAAATAGATCTAGGTTATTATAAGGGGTGTAAGGAATTTATTTTTACTTGTATTTTGTGGTCCCAGTTTCATTTATTTATGAACAGTGGATGAGATGGGATATCATTTTATAAGTGGGTTGAGAAAAAAATACATATTGTTTTTTAAAAGAATCAGTTAAAATGTTGTTTTTATAATGTAAAATGACTCAAAAGATATATATTAAAGACCCTTATTGGTGATATGTTATAAATATGTATATCCAATGTGTTTTGGAAAATTTTTTATGACATTTTATGTATCATTTCCTTAGTTTATCCCCCGGGTAAATTATATTTTACCTTAACATCAGTAATTAAATTTTGCCTACTTTTACTATTCATAC
Source organism: Viscum album (assembly GCA_963277665.1). Lineage (NCBI taxonomy): Eukaryota > Viridiplantae > Streptophyta > Magnoliopsida > Santalales > Viscaceae > Viscum > Viscum album. The sequence goes on from OY728119.1 coordinate 1,667,838,491, forward strand.
TATTCAAAAAATAAGTTAGACATATTATATAATTGAAATTATATTGAATTAAAATATGTTATCTAATTTTCTAAATTCAATTCATATATATTGAAGAATCCAATTTAATACTATACCTACATATTTGATTCAAAAGTGGGGTTTTCGAATAGAAAATTCTCATAAGTATGGATTTTTTAATATCAAAATTCAATATAAGATATTCCTAAATGAACCAAATTCAATTTTATTTCATATTGTTGATATAATTTTGCATTATAAAAATTAAAAAAATCATATTTTTTTAATAATTTACTGTAAAATATAGTTAAAAAAGTTATATTTATTACTATTCAATGAAGAATGAAACTATTCATAAATCATCCTAAAAATCGCCTCAAGATAATTTTAATATGATGATTTAAAAATTGAATTAAATATTGAAATTTTTTTATAAATTATTGAAAAATAGTTTTGTTAAAAGTTCGCAAGATGTAATTAAAATATTGTCTTAGAAAAACAATATTTTTGAAAAAAAAATTTCTGTTTAAAAGTATTCTTATTCTAAAATAAAATAAATAGATACCCATTGAATTTATTTTAAACATGTAAAAACCATAAAATCCTCATAATATAGTAATTAATATTCATACTATAGATATAATGAGTAGGTTATAATGGACATGTTTAAATAATATTTTAATAGATTATTTTTATTTATATCTGGTGTTGTGTGCATCGTATGTTATCGAAGATATTGAATTTAATTAAAATGAAATAAATACTAAATTATCATGGTTTTATTTTTTCCCTCATATTAAAATTTAATCATCAAAATTTCATTGGAATTTCCTTCTAAATAGATGTGGGAAGTCCATGTTCATAACATCACAGGGTTCCCACATTGCTTCCCCTATATTGGGATTTATCCAAATCACCTTAACCTATAGATATATCTAATTCCTCAGCACTATAAATAAAATATCAGAAATATAGTTGGTTTTTTAAAATTATCATAGACCATTTTACCATTCCATTTTTTCACAGATGAGAAAACGCGTTTGTTTTGTCATGTACATCATTTATAATGACACACAAAGCAAATCATGTACTTTTTAGAGACTTGGACGAATTGAAAATTGGAATGCAATTAGAAAAATTCTTGCAAAGACTAAAATGGTTCTAATGCACCAAGGTATCAGATTTCATATATTATAAAACCTTATATTACACTTCAATGGATATACTCTCAACATGACATGGTTTTCCACATAGAATTCCAAATCCTTCATATAATTATTGAAAAAAATATTAGTCATACTTTGAGATGATTTATAAAGAACCTCAAGACCCCATTCATATGTTCTCGTATATTTAAAACAAATTCAGACCTTCTTGTTTCCTTTCAAAAATTACATCCTAAAAAGTTGGATTATGACATATCTTTTCATACAATTCTTCATAAACCGCAATTAAAATACTTGAATGGTAAACATTATTATATTAAAACTCTACCGAAGAAAATAAACGATTATAGATTCCTTGAATGTCAAGTGTGCATAATGTCAACTTGTATTCCATTGATTGAGTAGTTCTTTTTTGCAATCCGTCAATTCAAGGATGGAAGTCACTGCTCAAATAATCCTCAGTATCAATATCCTTCACAAGTTATTTCTATAGTATTGATATAATACATGATCATGATCATACATGATCGAAAAATGTTCTATATAAAGTGATAAAACACCATTAATATAAATCATTTCAAGGTGTTCAATAGGTAAATATTCTCTTATAGTGAGAAAATGTGTAAATTTGGTTAGACATTCAATAATAAATCGTATAAATTTATTCTATCTTGGATTATTTTGTTCTGCTATTAGGACTGAAATAGTAATGTCATCCCATTTCCATATAAGAATAAGGATAGGTTTCATGACTCTTATAACATGTTGTATAATAGATTATACATGTTGAAAACTTAAAAAATTTAAACACATATTCTACAACTTTTGGATTCATCTTATCTCACAAAAACTATTACATCAAATCCCTATAAATCATTATATTACATGGTAGTATACAGAACATCAAGAAATGTGCATTATCTAAAAATTTTCTTTTCAGACTAGTTATTGATTAAATACATTATATTTCTATATTTCAACAAAAAATCTTCAAAAATAAATTATTTTAATTTATAATCATTAATTAATATAACATTCTCTTAAATGTTTTAATCGTCTGAATTCTAAAATTTTATCTTATCATATAAATATGGGTTTTCAACCATTTGAAAAATGAGTGATGTCTACCCATAAATAATAATAACCATATATATCATTAATATATCAATGAATATATGATCTATCTCAATCCTAATATGGGTTATAAGTCCATCAATTTCCCTACTAAATTCATATGAAACCTTATTTTCTATTTCTATGTGGTAGTGTATTAAGAAATTATAATCATTAATTATCTTATGCAATATCTTATGTCTCAGATTGAGATATTTATGTGAGAAAATGTATTTTAGACTTTTTTGATAAATATATTTCTCACATATTTCACCATATAGATAATGTCTCTATATCTTCAAGTAAATATATTCAGCTGCCAAATCATGATCATAGGTTGGGTAATTCTGTTCATGAGTCATCAATTTCATTGATGCATAAGGAATAACATTATTATTTATCATTTAGACAAAATGTATCCACTTTTTCTATGAGTCACTATATATTTTAATCCCATCGTTTACTGATAGCAGATTCCTATGTAGAGAATTGACCAATCTCAACTTTAATTCATCAAAACATTATTCACATTCCTTATCCAAGAAACAAAAACACTTTACATTTATTATTTCTTATAGTGATATACAATAGGTATAAATTTGAGAAAAAAATCCTATTATAAACTTCTAATCCAATGAAACAATATACCTCACGTATGATCATTGGTGTAGGACATTATATTACTACCATTTTCTTTATAGGGTCAACTGAGATTTTATCATGGGGGAAATTATTTCGATGAAAAGAATGTTATTTGCGCCAAAAAATATCACATACTAAATATTAAATATAAATAATTCTTTGTAAGAGTCCTAAGTGTGATATGTAAGTTATTCTCATGGTTTTTATATCTTTTCGAATACACCATGAAATCCTTAATGAATTCCAATACATAATAATCATAATATTCTTTAAATATTCAATTAATTAGATATATAACCGCTACATCTAATTAAGCATCCCACACTATTTCCCATATAAATGATCATTGGAAATAAATTAAAAGTAGACGTGGTGATGAGGAGTCTCTCACGACCATCAGTTTCTAGGATCTAGATTGAAGTTAATGTTTCTCCGAATATGACTTCTCAAATATAAATTTAGAATGGATAGTTTGGATTCTTTTAGGAGGTTGTTTATGAGAGACTATTAAAATACTGTCATTTATGACTCAATATATGACATGCTATGAAGGATTTTGGACATAAGACAACACACCATGAGGCCAAATCTATTTGGGTTGTGAATGAATAGAAAGATTAGAGTAATGCCAGACAAATGGTTAATGCTGGCCAACCTGTGCAACAACATTTTAAAAAAACTCATTTTTCCAATCTGGTAAATTTTGAACTGATTTAGGAAGATAATGGAAGTTCAGAACCCTTACATGCTTTATGTACCACCTCAGACCCACCTCCTTTGATGGAGGAGCATGGAAAACAAATCCAATTACATGATAAATGAGCCAATGAGCAAGGTCAACTCTCAAATTCTAGTGAGCAGTCACAAGGAAATAATGATCATCCTTATAAAATTGGAGAAAGCTATTTAAACTCAATGCCCGAGAAAGGGAAACAAATATTGTGGATACCGAATGATTCATTACTCTAAATCGTAGAAAAATAATAAAAAATGCAAATATTGCTCTCACCTTGAATGAACAATTATTACACACTACTTAGATGCCTCTAAGAAAGAATTAACCGGACCCTCTAAATCCAAAACCATGATGAATCACTCAACTGACGAGGATAAATCCTAGTCAAATGAAAAGGTGAATAAATATCTAGAAATTCAAAATTGAAGAATGATATGAAATTGCCTACTGAAGACTCAAAAATGGATAAATTTCTATAGATAGATGCCTTAATGTTAGATGCATAATATTTAATAAGAGGTTGGTGGAAGAGCGTAAACAAACACCCTGATTTTATATGATTAGTCTACATTGTTTTTTTGTCTGAGTTCATAGTGTTCCTTGATTTTGTTATCATTTGATTCTCAGAAATATCTAAATAGAGACATGTTGAACTTTGGTCAATGCCTAGTACTATTCCATTCTTAGACATTCTTCTTGCTACATCATGCGCACAGTAAAAGTGTTTCATGGAAACTATTTTGAAATATCTTTTATCAAGTATGATTATTTTAATATTTTATTTTTGACAGCTGTTTGAATATTGTATTTGAGGAAGCATGTCATTTGGGTCCTGTAGTAATCATTGATCTCTCTTTGCTGTATTTTTGCATTACTACATATGATTTTTTTGGAAGATGATATTGTAATACTGGTCGACACACCAACTGATTTTTGATCCAACTTTTTGTTGTTTTCTATTCTTAATGATGGATTCAGTGTGTCAATGACTTTATCAGGTTTAAATTTATCCCTTAGTTATAACTATATAGCAGCTTGAGAGAAGAGGATCATATTGATAAATAAGAAAAGTTGTGCAACATTTCGGATGTACAGCTCCAACCAGACTCATGGTGAGCTTCAAATTCGAATGCTTTAGAACTATCTGATGTTCTTTGTGGCCTTTTTTATGATCTAAAGTCTGATAAAGTGTAGTTTTTCTCCCCCTCTGACCAGATGGATTAATGGAGTTCCCTTTGGGTAGTGCTTCTCATGAATTTGCTGGATTTTACTCAGTTTTTCTTGGTTTGTAATTCCCAAAACCCCAGCTAATGTAAATTCATTGAACATCATGATTGTAATTCTTTTTTGTCAATAAATTCTATTAGGAAATAATTGGTTGAAAAATTAATTTCACTACTTTATTAAAAAAAATATCTAGAAACATGGTGTTCATTAGTCAATCCAAATGGAATTATTGTTAAATTTTAATGTCCATACGTAATTTAGAATGTTTTTTTGGAATTTCCTCCTTTTTACTCACAATTGATGATAACCTAATCAGAGGACAATATTTTTAAAAATATTAATACCCATGAAGTATATTGAATAATTCATCAATATCATTATTCCTATAACATTTCTTCATTAATTTTTTTTTCTTATAATCAATGAAAACAATCATATATCCATCTTTCTTATTAATGAAGAGAAGAGGGGCTCCCCATTGAGATATACTTTATTGAATATATTTGTAAATAAAAAACACTTCTAGTTGTTTATTCAGCTACATTAATTCAATAGTGTCCATTTTATAGATATTCATTGATATTGGTCTTGTATTAAGGATTAAATCAATGGAGAACTATACATTAAGCTAGGAGGATGTCCATGTAATTCCTAGAGAAATACATCAATGTATTCTAGTATAATAACTACATAATTTATTTGAATATTACCATCTCTATCACAAGATTCTGTTTAATATTGTTCTACTTGAATTTCATTTAGTAATTTTAGTAGTGTGGATCTAGAAATTTCTTAGATGATTATTTCTTTTCTAAAAATATAATGAATTCTATATAATAATTTCCAATCATGGTTATATTATTCGTAAAATAAAGGATTGTATCATATTTAGAATCCCTTTCCAGGACAAAGATTATATTTACATTAACTATAAATATGATAATATAACCAGCAAATTAATAATTATTATGTGTCATAATGGATACAACATCACATATCCTCATTTTGGAGATACTTTCACTATGGATTTTGACTGAAATATCCATTCTTAATTTCTGAGAGAAATATATTATTTTTTGAGAAGAAATTTATGATATAAAAGAATATGATGTTATAAAATCAAATATGAAAATAGATAAATTTGAAGACAATATTAATTACATGCCACCACATCATTGGGTACATCCACCTCATATATAGTGACTACTTATTCAGGGAATTCTCCCCTTGGAAGAATATATAATAGATTCCATATATTCATTGGACATTTGATTACATAGTTCCCAATTCCCCAATAATTTAAACCCTAAAAATAGTTTTTTATTTATTCCAATTGAATTCTTTATCCAAATGACCCTTATCTCCATTATTATAACAAACTTCCAAATCACATTATGTAATTCCCTGGGTGATTAATTCCACAATTCCAAAAATGTGTAAATTTATTCATTATATTCTTCTTATTTGAAAAATCCCCTTTTTGTTGGTACACATTTTCCCTCTTATTTTTTTATTTTCCTTAATCATATAGGATTTGGATAATTCACAATCCATTTTTATGGAACATAAATCTATTTTGTCAAACGATGAAAAGTATTTAGAGACACAACTAATCCCTTAAAATTACAGTATAATCAATAACTTTGTTACACCTCACCCCTACCTCATTGGCTTGAGGAGGCGGTGAGGGAAACTTGGCCTTATGTGACATTCCCAAGATGCCAAAGGCTGGAATTAAATACTGAGGGCTCCAAGACCAAATTGGGGAACAATTTTCCCTTATGACAAAACCAACCAAACCATCCATTAACTGGCACTATATAATGCAGTTCAATAAAGAATTCAAGCATGCATTCCCAAAAGACAACCAAGTTATACCACAATACACCCCAACAAAAAGACAACCATACATGACTACACCACATTAGAGTACACTGCATATACTAAAAAATCAAACACCACACAATCCATGACCCCACCATAGCTCCATACCAAGATCCACGCTCCATGATCCACCAAGGGATCACAATGCACCACTAAAATAGGGAGATTCCTTACCTTTTCCCATGTCACAATTAACAACATCTGTAAAGACACCAACATGCCAAAGCATGGTGTGAGTACTAAAACTTAGTAGGTTTTCCCTAAAGGACTTCTATACACACGCCACTAGGATAAAACCCTTAGCAGAATTATATAAAATTGTTTACATAAAATAATCACAAGTGCAACCATATCCATAAGCCAAAAATGCCCTTACAAAGCCATAACACCCAATCCAAGCAACCAAGGGAAAGCCAACATGACATGCCACATTCCATTTCATCATTTACACCCTAGCACAACAAGTTCCAATATGCAATTAAATTCACAACAAACAACCAAATGGTGGGACTTCTGCCCAACCCGTTCACCCATTCACAACTAGAGGTACTATAAAGAACCATAAATTTCAAGTAATTTTTTTTCATAAATTCTTTGGAATGTTACGAGTACGTAGTTTCTGACGGAACCTGATTCTGAGGCCTGGTGTGCCCAAAATATTTTTCTGAAGTTTTGTTAAGCTTAAATTAAGGCGAGTAAGCAGTTTTCCTGAAAAAATGGAATGACTCTTAAACGATTACTCAGATCAGAAATCCAAGGACATCGTTGTGTTAAGGATGGAATGTTTACCCTAGGCGTGACTTAAGTTTAGTCGGTTCAGGCCTCCTGTGAGAAATCCTGAAAATGGCATAACTGTAAATAAAATTATTAAATAAAGTTATTTTATTTTTGAAATTCTTATAACTCACAAATGCTAACTCGGATTAGAAATCTGATACCATCGCTAAACTCATGAGGGTATGCTTCCTTTATGCAGATACTAACATTGGCCAACGCGAGCCTCCTGAGAATGTTAGTTTTTGGTCGTAAATAAAATAATTAAGTGCAATTATTTTATTGTAAATTTCATAACATCTAAACGGTAACTCGAATTGAAAATCCAAGAGAACCGTTGAGTTCATTGAGGCGTTTTTCTCCTAGGCAGAGCCTAACCTTGACCGCAGTGGGTCGAGGGTGACTGATAATAATTTTCCAAACTTTTTTTCGCGTACATTCATTAAACGTACGATCAGTGTTTTATAACCTTTGAACAGGTGCTCGGAATCAAATTCTGAGGGCACCGTTGAACTCGCAGTGATGATATTCGTTTAAGAAGACTTTCACCTCAACATCGGATGATCGGGTATGAAAGTTTATTATTGGGTTTTACGTGGGTTAAAAAAATAAAATACATGAATTATTTATTTTATTTTGTCAAATACATGTAGTGCGGATAATGTGGTTAGAAGCTCCACATGGGAGTTGGTGGTAGAACCGCCACACCTTATCCTCCAATTTAATGGGGAGGGAGAGGAAACCTCTCAAACCCCCCATCAATTAATTTTATATGTCGACGTAAAATTAATTGCTCTCAATTAATTTTATGAGTGGACTAAAAATAAATTGTTTTCAGTTAATTTTATGGGTTGACGTAAAAATTAATTGTTGTGATTTAATTTTATGTGTCGACGAGAAATTATTTTCTATCAATTAATTTTATGTGTCAAAATAAAATTGATTCCTGTCATATGTTTTGACGCATGCTATGTGGGGGAAAAATCTTGTAATCCTTCACTCTTAAGTGGTGTCAACGCACCTCTTAAATTGTGCCAACTCAATTTAATTCGCCCGACCCCCTTTTTAAATTAAGTAACCGCATCATTGTAATTTAGGAAGGTTCCAAATAAATGAACCATAATAAATTCCCCGATGGTTAAATACCTCTCCCCCTCTCAAATATATAGGGAGCATGGGATATGGTTTTCCGATGGTTTCACCATGTGACGAAGCGCTGGTAAAGTATTGGGACGCCCAACACTTGGGGAAATCATATCCTCTCCAACGAAGAACGTGAAGAGCGCCAACGCCACCCTCAGATTCATCCTTCACGATGTTGAAATAATGACGCACGTCTATCGTGACACAGTCTACCGCAACACCTATGAGCGCCTTCTTCGAGGTAGGGGTTTGATTTTATGTTCGTGAATATTTTAGAGTTCATCGTTAATCTTATAGCCGCTTGCTGTCGATTAACAGGAGGGGGTCGGACCGCACAAACACGACCGACCCTCCTCCATTTTTAATGTTGTCTTTCATTGTGGATTGGAACAGAGACAGCACGGTGCCATCGCACTTTGCGGAAACAAGGGAACCACAGAAAAGGAGCGTGGTGCCGTCGCACCATGCCATTAAGGCCGAAAGTGGTCGCAGCCGGAGCAGGGGCCGCGACGGAGGGGTGCGGCCCCGACGCGCCGCGTTGGTCGAAGAAGGGTCTCATACTAAGGCCACGGCAGTCACCAACAAGGGGAATCCAGACTCCCAGGCCGCTGGAGCATAAGAGTCATGGCCCATTGGCCGTGGCGGAAGACCTGGAGGTGGCCGGACAAAATCGGCCACCGACGATTGGAGGGTGGGAACGCAGGGTCCTGTGGCGGCGGCACCGGCCGGCCAACCGGGCCAGTCGTTCAGAATTCCGAGGGTCATAACCCCTGGTGGTGGATAGGCGGTACCCCCACCAGGGGCCACCGTTACATGGTGAGGGCGCATCCCCCCCCCCCTCGCGTGCCGCTCGATCACAAACAGAGCGCCCAACGGAGTCGGGCCGCTCGCGCTGGGCCGGGCCGCCCGCTGTGCCCGACCGCCCACTGGGCCACGCCGCGCCACTGGGCTAGGATGCGCCCAAGGGGGCCGGACCCAGACCCGGGTCGGGTCGCCCAGTTCGAGCCGACCCAGGGGGTCTTGGGCCGGGTCGGTCTAGGCCCAAACCCCCCTAAAAGCGGGCAGATTCATTCCAACGCTCCTAACAATGGATATGGTCCTCCGATTGGTGCACCGCCAGTGGAGAAACGATCCATGGATGGAGAAGGTGGTTTCAGTATATTACACTCAAGGTTTATGAGAACTTTGGGTACGGATGGGTTGGTTCGAATATGAAACCTACCGGGTCCTCGGAGCGGAAACTCCTATAACTTGAGCTCTGGACATCCGATTAACGTTCTGTCAACTTTGTTGGATTCATCTCAGTGAGAAAGAAAATTTGTCTTACTCCGGTCGAGATTTGGATGTAGTTGGAGTATGGCCGGGTTGGAATGTACCCGAAATTCAACCGGGCCCCTGGAACGGAAAAGCTGATAACTTTCAGACCGGACGTCCGTTTGACGAACCATCACTGGAATTGGTAATCACATCGAGAAACGGTCCCTATGAGTATACCCTATGTGAGTTCGGGGTACAGTTGAGATATGGACGGGTTTGTTCGTACATGAATGCAACCGGGCCCTGGGGACGAAAAGGCCAATAACTCACAGACCGGGAATCTGAATGACGCGTCGTCTATTGCGTTGAGGCCCCTAGGACGAGGTGGTCCTTTGAGATACTTCATCGTAGGACTTTGTGATACTTGGAGTATCGACCTGTTGCTCGTGGAGTGGACCATCTCGAAGATGAGCGTATGGAGTACGGAGACCGTGTAGCTGGCTGAGACCTGATGACTGCTTGTCCCATTCTATTTAGAGTGACTTTCATATCCCAGTGGGGAGCACTACTTTGTGAGGAGGCAGACCCATGGCGGAGGAGCACTACTTTGTGAGGTGGTAGACCCGCAGTACTCGACAGGAGGAGTACCTCTGTAGGCTGTGAGGGGGAGCACTACTGTGTGAGGTGGCAGACCCAGGGCGGAGGAGCACTACTTAGTAAGGTGGCAGACCTGCGGTACTCGACAGGAGCAGTACCTCAGCTGTCATAGGTTATTGAGCAATACCTCGAAGTCGTGACAGGATCACTGTACTCATTAGAGACGGAGTTCTTCAGCATTTACAGTTTCGATAATGAAAATCCTGGTTTGAACTGAGTCATTGACCTTTGTGTATTCCTCATGATTGAGATGGGTTATTAGATAACTTATGTATATGTATAGGAATATACCAAAGTATTGGTTATCAGTCGACTTCATATCTGTGTGACACCTCATGGTTGAGATGGGTTACTAGATAACTTACGTATATGTATGGGCATATACCTAAGTAATGGTTATCCGTCGACTTCATATCTATGTGACACCTCATGGCTGAGATGGGTTACTTGGTAACTTAGGTATAAGTATGAGATTATACCTAAGTAAGGGTTTATCTGTTGAGAACTCTCTTTGTGATTATCCTTGTTTCATTTAGTGAGACCTTGAGGGTCTCGGGGTCCCTGATGAGTATCGTATACTCACCCCTGCATGGGATTTTCCCGCACCTCGTTGTGTTGGATGCAGATGATGGACATCACTGATCGTGGTTGAGGCTTTTAGAGCTGGACGGTACCTAAAGGTGGATCTCACAACGAGTCGGTACCCAGAGGTGGATCTCACGATGAGTCGGTACCATGAGGTGGATCTCACGACGATTCGATACCCAGAGGAGACGGACAGATGTGGAGTGCTGAGGAGGACATCTGTACCTACCCTTCAGGAAGGAGCCCAGAGGACGATCCAGGGGCTACTTGTCAACTTTTAGCTATTGTCCTTTGAGTTGTACTTTACTTTTAGTTGTAGCTGTATATTTCTTTTTGGCTTGTATTTCCGGCCCCTCGTACTTTCAGCATGTTTGTTATAATGCTTTACTTAGTGTAGCTTCTACTTGTAATATGTTTGTGTGTTCTTTCATTTCGTAAAGTCAATGCCTTCCCTTTTGATTGGGATTTACGCCTTTGGTTCTAGTCACCAAGCCCTGGCCTATGGAAGTCGGGCTTGGGTTAGTCACGGTACGGGCCCCGAGGACGGGTCGTGACAGGTACTTCCCAACCACTACCCACATGGTGGTTCTTCCGACCACTATCCATCACCTTTTATGGTGAGACTTTCCGCCGACTTCCACCTGAAATTTCAACCAATCACAACCAAGCATACAACCCACCAATTTCACAACAAAATGCAATCAACCAATTCCATTTCACACCAATACACTTCAACAAATCATCCATTTATTGGAAAATATTTTCCATTCCAAACCACATTTCAATAAAAGAAAAATAATTATTGAAAACCATTTTTCATCAACCATTTTCCCAAATCAATCTCAATAACCCATTTAAAAATACCTATTTTGAAATCCACATCAATATTATTGAACCATGAAACCCCATTTTTCCCCAAAATCCCCAAATTGATGTCCAACCAATTTCGCATAACAAATAACTATTAATTTTTAGCACAAAAATTAATTGTCACATGCAACCACTAGTTCTAACCAAGTGGAGTCGAGAGGGAATCCACATACCATTAGGGTTCTTGAGGAATCGACCCACGAACAACCATGCCTCAAATCCAGTGAACGCACCACCGAAACCTCTCTAGATCCCTTTCCCTATCATCCACAAGCATTAATATTAAAATCCAAGACAACAAAAACCATAGTTCTACACAAAAAAAGTTTATATCAAGAAAACCATGAAAGAGATGGATGTGTATCTAGAGGAAAACACAAGGAAACCAAGATGAGAGACATACCCAGGTGAAACAACCTTCAAACCGACAAAAAACCACTTCAAAATCCATTCAAACCGAGTGGGAGAGCCCCTCCAAACTCTGATAACCTGAAATCCTGAGTGAGGCTCGAGTGGGAGGATGATTTGGGTGTTTTAGGTCTAGCCCAAGGGATACCAAACTTAAAAACACTAACTTTAATTTTTCGCACGATTAGTCTGCATGGTTGGGCAAACCTTGCGCTAATCGTGCACATGCTACTGCCTAGAGAGCAAGGGTCATCACAATTGACTCTCATGGTTTGGAAAACCATGATCTGCCCGTGCGAAGACTACTGTCTCCTCCTCCACGGTTTCTTATAACATCTCCATGGTTTCCATTAACCGTGATCAAATTGTGCACCCATTTAAAATCCTCCAAAATCATACAAAACCATTGAAAACACTCCCAATCTGTTCTTAACTCATCCCTTGCACTTTAGACACACAGAAAATGCGTAAACAAATGATTCATACCTCAAACCGAGGGGGGGTACTACATTCTCCCCACCATTGGACATTCTATCCTCAGAAAGTATTGAACCAGCCCTTTGCTGAAGGAGCTCAGGCCATTGCTAGATCATATCTTTCTCCAGCTCCAATGTCTCCTCTTGAATCCGACCATGTTTCCTCAAAACATGAACTAAACTGATTCTTTTACCACGCAAGACTTTCTCTTGCCTATCCAAAACCCGCACTAGCACATGCACCAATGAAGCATCCAGTTCAGGCTCAACATGATCCCATCGAATTACATGCTCATGATCTGATTGATACTTTTTCAACTACGAAACATGAAACACATTGTGCACCGCACTGGACCTAGGTTGCAAAGACAAATGATAAGATACCTCACCAACCCACTCAAGAATTTCAAAAGGCCCAATATACCTCAGAGAGAGCGTTCCATGCTTCCCATCTCGATGATTTCCCAAAATAGGTGATATCCTCAAGAAAACAAGATCACTCACCTCGAACGACAACTTCTGTCGACGATGATCCGCATAAGCTTTCTAACGACTCTGAACTATCTCAATTCTCTTCCTGATCATATCTCCGTAGTCTCCTTGACAAGGCTTGGTCCAAGCATCGAGGACTCACCCATTTCAACCTAACATAGTGGCAAACGATACGGTTGCCCATACAATGCTTCAAACGGTGCCATATGAATGGATTCCTGACAACTTTTATTGTAAGAAAACTCAACCAATGATAATTTTTCCTCCCACGAGCCACAAAAAATCCATGACACATGCCCCCAACATTTTATCCAATGTTTGTATCATCCTCTCGGATTGACAATCCATCTGAGGGTGATATTCCATACTCATGGTTAACTTAGTTCTATGGTCTTGATGTAAGGATTTTGAAAAAAGAGATTTAAACCATCGATCTCTATCAGATATGATCAAAAATGGAACAACATGCCACTTTACCACCACCCAGATTTATATTTTGGACTGATCATCCATGATATGAGATTCACGAATCTGGATGAAATGGGCCGACTTCATTAGTTGATCCACTATATCACAAATGACATCATGCTTTCTGACAGTTCTTAGGAGACCTGTGACAAAATCTATCACTATTTGTTCTTACATCCAAACAAGGATTCGTAAAGACTGCAACATTCCTTCTGGCATCTGATGTTCTTCCTTGACCTACTTATAAGGAAAGAATCTCGAAACAAACTCATCCACTCTTCTTTTCATACCAGCCCACCAGAACAGCACTTTCAATGCTTTGTATATTTTCTAAATTCCAGGATGAACATCCCACCTAGAATGATGATATTCCTTGAGAAGATCCTCCTAAAAGACACTGGTACAACCATCCGAGTCCAAAAACACAAAACTAAATATCTATTCTGTTTCCAACCCCCATGGTCTCCCCACCATTGAGTCTTGACCCCACGGTCACACACTCAGAATCAGATATATGTGCCTCTCTAACCCGGCCAAAAAAGTCTGGAATCAACAAAACCAGAAATAATACCTCTCTATCACCCTGGTCCTCACATTCCAACCACATATTAGCTATAACAGATATCATCTTCCACTGGTCCGATGCATGTTTCACCTTATGAGCATATGATTTTCCACTTAATGCATCTGCCACAAAACTTCCCTTACAAGATCTGTACATTAAGTCAAAATCAAACATTTGGAGATATTCCATACATCTCCTTTTCCTCAAATTGAAATCCATTTGTGAGAAAATATTCTAAAAGATCTTATTATCTGTATATACTATGAATTTTTCACTAAAGAGATAATGACGCCACACTTTCAATGCATGGAAAATTGCTGCCAACTCCAAATCATGAGTTGGGTAGTTATTCTCGTGCACCCTCAACTGTCGTGATCCATCTGTAACCACATGATTCTGTTGCATGAGAACACACTCCAACCCTAATCTTGATGCATCTCAGTACACCACGTACCATTTTCCTAGTTCTGGTAAAACCAAGATTGGGGAATGATGTCAGATGTCTCTTTAGCTTTTTGAAACACTGCTGACACTATTCGTTCCATAGGAATGGAACATTCTTCCTCATCAAATATGTCATCGGTTAAGACAAACGTGAAAAATTACGAACAAACCATTGATAATACCCAGCTTGACCAAAAAAACTCTATATCTGAAACACATTCTTTGGTGGTTTCCATGAAATAACAACCCTTATCTTTTCCAGATCAACTGAAACACCCCTTTCAGAAATCACATGGCCATGTAATCAAACTTCTTGTATCCAAAAGACACACTTTGACAATTTGGCATACAACTGATGATCCCTCAAGAGCCCCAGAACTATCGACATGTGTTCCTCATGTTCCACCCTTGTCTTTGAATACAATAGAATATCATCTACAAACCCCACCACAAATGAATCCAGATATCTCTAAAGTAATTGATCTATCAATGCCATGAACACCGATGGTACCTTAGTTAGACAAAAGTGCATAACCACATATTCATATTGGCCATATCTACTTCTGAAATCTATTTTAGAAATATTATCCTTCCTCACCTGCAATTGTTGATATCCCGACCACATTTTGATCATGGAGAACCACTAGTCTACCCGTAACTGGTCGAAAAAATCATCAATTCGTGGAAGTGAATATATGTTCTTTATCATGACTTGGTTAAGTCTATGATAATTAACACATAGCCTCAAAGTTCAATCCACCTTTTTCACAAACAACACCAGCTCTGCCCACAGAGACGTGCTAGGCCAGATAACTCCATTTTTTTCTAACTATTCCACTTGTACTTTTAATTCCTACAATTAAGTAGGTGCAAAATAGTATGACAGAAGTGAGATAGGACTGGTCCCTAGAAAGAGATCAATCGTAAACTCCACTTACATATGGGAGGTAACCCAGAGAATTCTTTAGGAAAAACATCCATGAACTGACCTACAAATGCTAGAATAACACTCTGCTCAACACCCTCTACTGATTACAATGTCAACACGGCCAACTGATACGATAACGTGCCCACTACCGGTTCCAACCAGCCTATTGCACCCTACCATTCATGCTTCTCTCCTCTAAAGAGATGTCTAACTCCATCGTGTGTCATAAAAGCCATTTTTCGCGCATCACAATCAATGTGGGCCTTAAATGACACCATCCAATCTATTCGTTTGATTACATCATACCTATCCATCTCAAGCATTGAGAAATTCCACACTAGCTCCACATCACCCACAACGATACAAAATTCTCAACACAGGAAGGCTCGACACACTCTTTGACTCAGAGGAGTTTGATGTTTGAAAACCGAGGGCATAATTTATACCCTTGAACCCAGCAAATTAATCACACATGCATCAATAAAAGAGTGTGAATCACTTGTATCAAACAGAACTTGCACCAAGGTAGAATTTAAAACAATAGTACCTCGCACTGTGGATGGTCCCAAATGATCATCCACCACAAACTTCTCAGCTCTAAACACATGTTTTCTTGCCACGCTTTGCTCTTTATTTCCATGCTGGGGCATTTTGGTATTCTGAGAATCACCATGACCTGCTTTACTCTTCTGAAAAGGGGTATGTTGATGCCCCTATCCCGTCGAAGCATACGACGTCTGCAATCCCTGAAATGTATCATGCGCACCCAACCTCAGAGGATTCTGACAATAACATTGGAAATTCCCCATCGGCTTAAAATTATGAAATGGTTGAGGTTGTGCCGTACAATATCACCTGATGTGGCTCGTCGAACCACACTGAAAACATCCCGGCTCGCTCTGGGGCTTCGGAGAATGATTCACCGATCCTGCCGTCAGATTATATGTCATACTCCCACCCTAAGAATAAGTTTCCCCCCTATGCCCGAACCCAAAATTAGAGTTCCCACTATTCCCCATGGGTACCACCATACTTCCTCAACCCGGAGATCCCAACAGATCTCGTTCAGCCACTGAGGCTGTATTTACCATGTCTGTGTAATCATCTATACATAGCACTACTATCTTTGAACGGATTTCATTCCATAACCCCACTTTAAATATCCTTTCCTTCAATGACGTGATAACTGCCACCTCCGGTGCCAACCTCACTATGATCATACACTTAGTTGCATACTCTGTCACAGACATATGCACTTGCTTCAATAGGAAGAAATCAGTCGTGCACTGAATTCTGATCGTATGTGGGTAGAATTGTTTATTAAACAATTTTTCAAAGCCTTCCCACATCATACCCTGGTCTTTCGCCACTTTGACAACCAACTACCATCACTGAAGGGAAAGATCTTCCAACATATACATGGCCATATTCACTTTTAACTATACTGATGTTCCCATGAACTTGAAGATCTTGTTCATTCTATTCAACCATGCTTATTCCCTCTCCTACTCTGAATCACCCCTGAAGTTGGGTGGATTCTTCTTTTGACGCTGAACTACATGATCTACATGCCTTGGTTCATCCATTTTATTTCCACTTTCCACATCATGGAATGATTGCCCTATGATTTTCAATAGCTATTTGTTCACCTGAGGCCCAGGTGCTACCACACTCACAGCAGCCTCCTCTGGTTGGTCTCTACGATGCCTACCAAGTGCCATTTCTATAAACAGAAAACAAGAATCCATGAGTCTTGCTTCCGCAGACATCACGAAATACCATTTCAAATAACATTACACAACAATGTTTCCCACCTTTTCCACATGTGCCATGTTTTACCATTTTTATGACCAAACCATTTTAAAAATACCAATTTATTCAATGTACAATTTCACACATTCATATCACATAATAAATCATTATACCTCTCTGAAATATGTATCCTAGTTGGAGGTCATTTCAACTATGCATGTCATGCTCATCTCATTGGCTACACCAACGACAATGAGATATCCAATGCCTATACGTGTCTCTAAAACAATTATGTACTCAACTACCTGGTAACTTGAATTTCAGCATAAAAGGGTTAGTTCCGTCCTTTTATGCTATACATTCCATGTTCTAACAATCCTATGCCTTGATAATATCCCAACTCAAGGAATATATCACAAAAAATGTCAACTCCAAAACCAAGGCGCCAAAGTGACTGAACAACTGCTCTCACTTGAAATCTATGGACCGAAAAATCTGATACCAGTTGTAACACCACACCCCTAACTCATTGTCTTGAGGAGGTGGTGTGGGCTACTTGTCCTTAAGTGATGTTCCCATGACGCAAAAGGTAGGAAATAAATGCCGAGGGCTCCAAGACTAAATTGGGGAATTATTTTCCCTTAAGAAAAAACCAACCAAACCATCCATTAACTAGCACTATATAATGCAGGTCAATAAAAAATTCAAGCATGCATTCCCAAAAGACTACCAAGTTGTATCACAATACAACCCAACAAAAATTCAACCAGACATGTCTACACCACATCAGAGTACACTGTGGAAATTAACAACCAACCACAACACAAGCCATGACACCACCACAACTCCACACCAAGCTCCACGCTCCATGCTCCAGCAAGGGATCACAAAGCTCCACTAAAGGAGGGAGATGCCTTACCTTTGCCCACGTCATGATAAACAACATCTACAATGATATCAACATGATAATGCAGGGGGTGAGTACTAAAACACCATAGGTTTTCCCCAAATGACATCCCTACACACGCCACTAAGATAAAACCATTAGCACATTTATATTAAATAGTTTATATAAATTTATAACGAGTGAAACCATTACCATTGGGAAAAAATTCCATTTCTAAGCCATCACACCCAAACTATGAAACCAAGGGAAATCCAACCAAACATGCCACAAGACATTTCATCATTTACACACTAGCACAACATGTTCCAAATTGAAAATAAATGCACAACAAAAAACCAAACGGTGGGACTTCCAACCAACCCATTCACCCATTCACACCAAAACAACCAAAACGGTTGGACTTCTTCCCAACATGTTCACCCATTCACAACTAGCAGTACTTCCCGACCACTACTCACATGGTGGTTCTTCGGACCACTATCAATCACATTTTGTAGTGAGACTTCTCGCCCACTTCGACACAATATTTCAACCAATCACAACCAAGCATATAACCCACCTATGTCACAACAACATGCAATCAACCAATTCCTTGCATACACATCCACTTCAATAAATCATCAATTTATTGAAAACAATTTTCCATGCCAAACCACATTTCAATAAAAGAAACTTCTTTATTGAAAACCATTTTTCATCAACCATTTTTCCAAATCAATCTCAACAACCCATTTTAATATATCTATTTTAAAATCCACAACAATAGCATTTCACTATGAAACCCCCCTTATCCCAAAAATCCACAAATGGATTTCCAACCGATTTCGCATAACAAATCACAATTATTTTTCACCACAACAATTAATTGTAACATGGAACAACTGGTTCTATCCAAGTGGAGTCGAGAGAGAAGCCACCTACCTTTAGGGTTCCCAAGAAATTGATCCACAAAAAACTGTGCCTCGAATCTGGAGAACGCACCACTGAAACCTTCCTAGAACCCGTTCCCTAACATCCACAAGCCTTAATATTAACATCCAAGACAACCACAACACTAGATCTACCCAATACAAGGGTATATCTAGAAAACCAAAAAAGAGAGGGATATAGATCTAGTGTAAAACACAAGGAAACCAATAAGAGAGACATACCCGGGAGAAACCACCTTCATACCGACATGAATCCTCTTCAAAATCCCTCAAAACCGAGTTGGAGAGCCCCTCCAACCTCTGAGATCCCGAAATCCTATGTGAGGCTTTATTGGGAGGAAGAGTATAGTGGTTTTGGTCATGTCCGAGGGAGTCCAAAGGTAAAAACACCAACTTTATGTGGCCGCATGGTTAGCCCGCATGGTTTGGAAAACCATGCGCTAACCATTTTCATGCTACTCCCTAGATAGAAAGGGTCTGCACGGTTGCCTCGCACGGTTTGGATAACTGTGTGCAGGCCGTGCGAAGCCTACTGTCTCCTCCTGCACGGTTTCCTTTAACATTTTCATGGTTTCCCTTAACCATGCTCAATCCGTTCACCCATTTAAAAGCCTCCAAACTCATCCAAAAACATTCCAAAATCTCCCAATCTCTTCACAACTCGTCCCATGCACTTTAAAACCCAAAAAATGCACAAGGGCTATATACCTCAAATCGGGGGTACTAAAAACATAATATATCATATGCAATGATTACAATACCATGATAACCATGTAAAGGTAGACTCGTATTGAACAACACATTATTCTTCCTTTTACATTTGGATGATAAATTTTCTCTTACTTACAGTTTTCATCTTAGGATGAAAATATTTTTTGATGAATGTATCCATAAAATCATTCAATTCCATAAATTCTTTTACATCTTCCTCCCTATTATTCTGGATCAATGGCCACCATATACCAACATTTCCATTGAGATGATAACGTTAAAGGGCAACTTGTTTCATTTCATTTCATCCAATGTCCATAAATATCATCTCAATAGAGGTACTCGATCACTCTTCTTCCATTATATTAGTAGTGACACCAAATTATTTAGGCTTATATCACAAGAAGAGATCTATCATTTAAGAATATTCTCATGGAATAGATTACTCCATATGGTGAAGGTTATTTTTCATAACCGAATTAAGTGGTCCTAATATAGCCATGATATATTATATTCCAATACCATATGTGTTGTATTTTTTCATAGGAATATGTTTACATTATATATGATTGTTTTCCCTTATTCCTTCTAGATTAAATTTATATATAAGGAAACATAGAATATTTTCTCATAATATTAAATATTTTTAATCATAATGTATAATTCTATATATGGTGTAACACATATCATATATTTTAAAAAATATATTCATTTTTAATCTCAGAATCAACTATTTGGTTTCATTGGGAATATCTTTATATTATAATACATCATAATAGGTTGTATAAAAAATCAGATTTATCTTAATAATATCCCCATGTGTGTCAAACCATGTGCATAGTAATTAATGTTTTCATGAAGAGGGGATGATGATGCAATGACTAATTTTCCCTTTATAGTGATATTTCTATATGTAATAATAGTCTATATCGATGTGCACTTCCTATATAGAGACCTGGATGTATTTCTAGTGAAAACCTATTATTTATTTCTTACCAAAACATTATGAATCTATGCAATATTATCCTCATATTTTAATATGTAATTATTCTACCCAATCAATTTTTTCATTAATCTAGTTCCCTTGTTTTTTAATAAAATTCATTTGGTAAAAATTAAAATTACATCAAATCTAGTAACCTAGTACCGATGCGTACTTTATTACATTTTCATATATACAAGGGGTCCAATAACGATGGAATTATCAGTTTATAAGTTATAAATATTTATATACAAACACGATACCAATTTTAAGGAGGGAAAATACAAGTAATTTTAATGGAAAAATTTTCTATCCTTGAACTCATTCCATGACTTCTTTTTCATATTCTAAGGAAAGAAAACAAAATAAAGTTGAGCTCAAATTTTTTTAAGGGTTACATATATTGAAATATATCATGAATAAATAAATCCTATTCAATACAAAAATTTAAATTACTAAAAACACATGATATTAATTTAATAATAAGACTATCATAATTGGATAATCGATAATCAATATGGAATAGAATATAACTGTAAACACATACCATTTAATTAATAAACTATGAGTGAAATAAAACCTAAGGAAATATCATAGTGAAAACCTCATGGATAATAATAATAATTTAATTATAAATGATATAAATGAATAATTATAAGACACTATGATCTCAGGATACCCTCCGATTAATTATGGGGAAATCTATAACCAATACCCACCCATAAAATCAAGTAAAAATAATTAATCTCTTATTTAATGATCTATTTAAATCATTAATCATTGTACTTTATCATAAAATATCCATTTTGAATAATGGATACAAATTTATTAATATTTCCCCAATCTAGTAACATATATTTAAAAGTAAACAATATTTGTAAAAATGGTCTATAGTTTATAAAATAATCATATCCATGATAAAAATAATTTTTATAGTTAAGATTAATTTAATGGACAATGAAAAATGACCCTAATAAAGTGATCATTTCATGATAATGTAAAAAATCACAAAATAATGTGAGAAATTAGAATAATTTTTACCTCCCTGGTATATTTTCAATTTTACTCCCACATGAATAAAAATGAAAAAAAATGTTATTAATCATTACTAAATAGGAATTAATTTTAATTACATCAATGATTATATATATATTCAATAGAATTGTTTATAGGTGTATATTGGAAAAATATTATCAATGAAATGGGAATTGAGATGAAATCCCTTAACATAAGATTCCTTTGGGTTGGAAATTTTCTAAACTCAGGTATAATCAATTTGAGAATTTATTAAATTTATATATAAACTATTTTAATATTTTAAACATTATATATTATCCCTTTATAACATTTTATGACCAGTTCTTCAATAATATTTCATTTTTTTATTATTTCGGGTGTTAATTTCTTTATTTTCCCTTACCTATTTTTAATGAATGTTCTAGTTAATGAGTATATTATAATATCCCATATTCAATATAATAATATTAATGTTATAAATATAATATTGACTAATTATAAAATTTTTTATAATCAATATTGAAGGTGGACAAGGAATAATATTCACATATCTAAATAGAGATCGTCAGTCATAATTATGCATGACTGACGACATCATTCACCGACTGAGAGAAAGGTTAAGGAAGTGGGTGATATATTAATCTCATTTTTTATATTAGTTTATATATATCATATATATTTATTAAAATTATTCTTATTTACCTATCTTGTAAATTATACGTGAAAAATGAATTACATCACTTCGTGAGGTGGTAGTCCTCCATTCACAGAAGTAACATCATCATGTTCTAAAAAGAATAGAATGTAAAAATAAATATATGTTATATTAAAATTTAAAATTATATTAATCTCATAAATATCACAAACATGTGTTATTTCTATAATTATATCAATTCTTGTATGGTTGTTATGAAAAAATGAATTATATCGGTTTGTGAGGCGGTAGTCCTCCACACAGATGATTGATTGTTTCGTTTCTGATTTTTTGGAAGAGGATATGGATATGAGTTATTAAAATATAATTATATTATCTTAATATATATGATATAATTTATTAATAAATTATCATGTTTAAATAATATTTTAGTGTGGTGGAAGAAGAAGTAGATTGAAAATTCAATATTAAGAACATTTTGTCATCATCGAGGATCGTCTATTGGTTTTCAAAACAATAATTTTCTAATATTGATTAACGATCTGAAAAATGGATTAAGGATGTTTTTATGGGTTTCAATAAGTGATTTGGTAAGGTCTTGTCCAATAAAAATGTTCTTCCATGTGTGGAGAGGTGAGAATAGAGGATAACCTTTTATAAGTGGGTAGAGGAAAAACATTATGTTTTTAAAATAATAAATTATATAGATGTTTAATTAAGTAAAAATATTTCAAAATGTATTATTAAAGATTATTATAATTGATAAGGTCTACATATGGTCATAAAATGACTTTTAGACAACTTAGTAGTTCATTTTTAACCCTAATATTCTTAGTTTAAACCCAAGTAAATAAGTTTGTACATTAACCACAATAATCAATATTTATTTATATGATAGATAATATTGTTAAGAAATTTATATTTCCTAATTAGAAAGAATAAATTATTCTGATTATAGATATGGAATAAATATTCCCATATTCAATTCCCATAATTGGACGAATGCAATTTAATTTTATACTCAGAGATTGGATGAAATTGTTGGATTTAAAAGAGACAATTCTCATAAGTATGGAATGCATGAATATAAAAATTCAATATGAAAATCATTAAGATGACCTAAAATGTATTTATTGTTATGGAAATGCGAAAATTATAATTTAAAACAAATCTCAATTATTATTT
Source organism: Viscum album (assembly GCA_963277665.1). Taxonomy (NCBI): domain Eukaryota; kingdom Viridiplantae; phylum Streptophyta; class Magnoliopsida; order Santalales; family Viscaceae; genus Viscum; species Viscum album. The sequence goes on from OY728119.1 coordinate 1,667,862,464, forward strand.
TTCTCTATAAATAACATAAAAGAAATGTATGTATGATGAAAAATACTATTTCACAATATTCATCTAGAAATAAATAATTTTATGAAAACTAAGAATAAAATTACCATAAAATAAATATTATATGCTAACTTACAAAATTAATTTCATTTTACAAAAAAAAAAATCTAATATTAGTCATTATTATTCTTTTCAAAAGAGTGTAAGTAGTGACAAAACTCTTTTGTTTGATTTTTTTAAAAAAACATTCTATAAAATGTTTCTTATTTTAATTATAATAAATAAAATAAAATTTATTTTATTTTATACATGTCGAAAACATATAATTTTTAAAATTTAGTAACTAATTTTCATACTCACAAAATTAATGGCTATTATATAATTTACATGTTTAAATAATATTTTAATTGATTATTTTTAATTAAAATCGGGGTTTCATGCATCGCAGGAAATCAAAGTGATTGAAATATATTGAATGTAAGTATATCAAAATTTCATAGGGCATTACAAATTATGAATATATTGTAATGTTATTTGGATTGAATAAAATTATTGATACATTACAAGTAATGATGAACACTATTTTCCAATCAATGTTTAGATAATATTTGTATTTTTAAATGATATTCTATTTAAATAGTGTATCCTAATCAATTGGAGGAAGTTGGGTGGAAATCTTGTAACCAAGATTATATAACAAATCAAATTCTCTCATAGTGAATACTTTTTAATGAGATATGATACATTAGATGATAATAGGATGAATACATGTGGCCCAACCTTTCAAAGGACTACAACTCATATAGTATGTCCTCTAAATTGATGTTTCTAGGGGTTACAAGAGGTAATGTGTCCCAGTAAAGGGTTTTGAGGGTCAAATGTCCCCAAACTATATTGTTGGAATGGTAGAAACTTAAACTAGACAAAAGTAGAGATGACTGGATACACCAAAATTTTAGCAAACATACATTATATACATTGATATTACATCAGAATTGAATTATATTCATAAAAAAATTTAAAAATACCATGATATTACCGTATAGGTATAATGTCTTTAAAAACTAGGAATCATAAGCAATTATTCCATAAAACATTTACAATGTCTCTCATTTATTTCATAATAACTAAAAGACATTTTGTCATATCATACATAATACTCTTATTCATTCCCTAGAGAAAAGAAACATATGAAAGGTAATGATCAAATTCTCAATAAGGGTAAACAAAAGAATAAACAATCATATCATATTCATAAGAACATAATATTTGAAAATCGTATCTTGTATATAAAATATCATAATATCATGTCCTGGGATAAATCATAAAATTGAAATTTAATCACAATAGTTTTAAAATAAGACAATAAATATTATTTCATTCACAAATAAGCATATAAAATTATTTCATATTAATCAAGGATAATTTCCCTTACTATCCTAGTGGATAAAGTCCATTACTAAGTCGATTTTACTCATAATTCCATCCCATTATTACTGATGTAGATTTACATTCCATTCCATTAATGTATATCTTCTGATATATAAATCATTACCCAATGAATTTTATGGATATATAGGTCCCACCCATCTCATAATGAAACAATTATTACATGTGACACAAATCCATAAATAAATTTTCCATAACATAACCCATGAAATAAAATGTTTTTCTTAAACATATTTCCATCATAATTGATATAAAAAAATGGATTTAATAAATTATATTCCATCATAAAAAAATTCAAATAATAGTAATAATAGGGATAGAAATATGACCATATGTAAAGAGTTTTATCTTAGATGAAAAATAATTTTGATAAAATAGTAGAAATTAATTCCTGAAGAAAATATATTTTCTTCTTCAATTTTTTTTTCTTTCTTCATAATACAATAAAATTTTATAAGTAATAATTTTATGTGTAAATAACCTTGTAATATTATATGTTAAGATTAATTAAAATAAATCATTATGAAGGCGTTAATGAATGATCATACCATACAAGTAAAAAAACATTCTTCTCATACTTTTTACAAAAATATAAAAAAGTACCACATATAGAATGCGTCAAAAGATTCCATTAAAATATATTAGTAAAACTAATCATGGGTAAAACTAAATTTTAAAAAAATATTTATGGACATAAAAAATATTTTTAAATATATATTTAGGAAACGTGGATTTGGATGATAAATAACCCAAATTAAATACAGAATAATAAACAATCTCGAAAAAATGGTATTTGAAAACATATCTCTTACCTTAGGTCCGATATTATTCGTATGTATCTGAATCTAATATATAATGAAATAAATATTGTTAATTATTTATTCTAATATCAAAATATTTTTTTATCATAAAAGTTATGATCATATATATATCAGTTTGTTCTTAATATTTCATTGTTACTCGTTATTCACATATTAACTTCTTTGTGTTCATATGAATGTTTTTTTGAATATTTTATTTTTTTTATTTTTATGTTATAGATATATCATTTATATAATAGTAGTAGTACTATATATATATATGTATTATTTACTCATTAAATTTATTTATATTTTCATTTTTAATTGATGATTATGAAGAACAAATCACATCACACCGTGGAGACGAGAAGTCATATGTACACACGAGTGATGATGTCGTTCCCATTATTTATGAATGGTATTGAAGTGGATGGTGTAAAATATCTCAGAATTAGTAAAATTTTATATTAATAATATATTGTTATTATTTAAACCAATATACCCATCCATGTAATGTGGTGGCAAAAAAGATATTACACCATAGCATGGAGATGGTAAGCCATACGTACGTACGCACATTGAATTTTTTTCGTATGATGGATAGAAGGTGAACTATAGTTGTTTCATATTTATAATAACATATCATTATATGGATTATAATTATGTTATAACTTTATAATGAAACAACTTTTGAAGAGGATGTATAAGAAGAAAAAAATTAGAAACAATCAGTAGAAGTGATTACATCTTCCTTGACATGATTCCTTTAAATTTCCTAAAAAAGCACTAGAGTGTGTATTTGAAGAAGACTAGAACCTCTAGATTGAAAATAGGTAATATGATAAGGAAACATGACAAGGGTTTATGACCTTTAAAGATCAATATAATGTGAATATGTGAAGGGGGAGGTTCCCTTTTATATTTTAGGTCAGGGGAAATTTTGGAATCCTCTACAATATTAATTTATAATAAAATCAAACAAACATAAAATAAAACAAAATGTCCTAATTTATGAGTTAACAAGATCTAGGTTTGTAATATCATCAATTAATAAATTTTAGACATGTTTTTGTCTAAATATAATCATTACCATTTTAATTAAAATATTTGTATTATATTTAATTTTAATTGTTGTAATAACAATATAAATATTTAATTGTTATAAATATTTACATATATAGTGTTAATATAAAATAAATTTATATTTAATGAATTTTTAGACCTTATAATTATCAATTTTTAATTTTGAAATATTTTTATTATTTGAATGAAATTTAATAAATGGATATTTTTATAAAATGTCAATACTTTCATATTTGACACTATTTATTTATTTGATTTTAAATAAAATTCACAGAGAAGATAAATTAAAAAAAATTAATACACTCTTAAATTATCATTTTCACCTAAAAAATTGGTGGAGTCCTTTAATTTGTAAATATGATATTTCTATTAATATTTTTTAAAACCATTTATTTGTTACTTATATTAATAAAATAATTTTTATATCATTATTGTGTCATCCTTAATGATAATTACGTAATACTTAAAAAATATAAACACATTTCTATTATGTATGTAATTATTTATATTTCCAAATAATATCTATAGTCGATATTATCTCATAATTATCCATATATTAAAGTTAATATACTTATGTAAAATGGGATTGCAACATTTTTTTCACATTCATTAATTGTTTTTAAATTCATGTCATATTCATAGGTAAGTGGAATTAAGGGATTATATTTAAAAAATATAATATAAGGGTTTAATTTAGTCATCAAATAGGATTTGAATTGTTTTTAAGGTAATTTTATAATATTATTTTTACCCTTAATTACAAAATTTACCATTATCGTTGGTTAAAAAAATAATTACCAATGTTACTATTTGTAATGCACAAAAATTAATGTTTATAATAAACATAATTGGGACTTAGTCATTAAAAATATGGAATCCATTTTTAAAATTTCAAATACCAGAAGTTGCAATAATTAATTTAAAATCAATCCCGCTGTCAGAATGGGAGAACAAGTTTTTTAAAGTTAAAACATTACAAAAGATTGAAATTTTTGTAAAATTGAATTCAATGTGAAATTAAAACCAATTAACTTAATTACATTAAATCGTAAAATTATATTATTTTAAAATTTTAAAACCATTTACAAATATAATTTAACCATATAAATTTCATTGATTAAAATGGTTTTTTAATTATAGTTTATCATATGTTTACTATTTAACAAAACATGAAATTTATCAGAAAAATATCAAAAATTAATCAAATGTAAATTTTTATATCTCACTCCAAAATAAAATTTTTATGTTTTCATATAAATTTTATTTATGTGTCAAATTCTAAATTTAAAATGTGTTCACCATTAAATGGTTTAAAATTAACCTAAAAAAATATTTTTATACATCAAATAGTGTTTACTCATTCCTTATGACTAAAAGATAAAATTTATGAATATCTAAAAAATTATGAACTATATAACACATATGTTTGTCATTATTATTATTACCAACAATATTTCACTCAAAAATTGAAATATCTAATTGATTTATATTTTTTATAAATAATGGATAGCCAATGTATTTATAATGCATTTTCATAATTTAATTATCATTATTCTGGATTACCTATCTGTTTTGATATAATAGTAATTTTATAATAAGGGAATATCATGGTTTATATAACTCATGAATGTGTGAAAATCATGCTACATTTGAAAAAAACTATTTAATGAAAATATTTCATAATATCATCTGGGGGCTACAATCTACCCCCCTTGAACTGAATTTCTCCCAAAAAATTCATCACATGGAAGCAAACTGATGAGGATAACTCTCCATCTTCATATCCTCAAGTTCACATGTATATTAATCAAATAGTTGGTTATTCTATAAAAAAATAACCATGTGAGTGGTCTGGTTTCATAGAACCTTTTCACTAAGACCTAGAATTTCAATCAATCATTCTTCTTTAAAAAATATATCGCTCTAGTGGTATGACATCTGAGATAAGTACATGTGAAGGATCATGTATGTACTTTCTAAAGAGAGATATATGAAACATATCATGAACATTAGATAGATTTTGTGGAAGTTCCAATCATTACGCTGCATTTCCAACATGGTCTATAATATCAAAAGGACCGATATTCTCAAGGATCAACTTTACCATATTTTTAAATCTCATTACTTTCTTCGAGGAAGATATTCATATGAACACCATATATCCCAATTCAAACTCTATTTATTTTCATCAATTTCCAAAAAAAAAGTTTTGTCTACTTTGATCCACTCTTTTCTGTTGCTGAATAGATTTGACCCTTTATGCCATTTCCACAACACTATTAGTTCCTATTATCTTTCTTTCTCAAAATTCATTCCAGCAAGTTGGAGTTCGACACATAATTTCATAGAGGTATTCATTAGAACCAATCTTAATACTGGTGTGAAAGATATTTTTGTAAGAAAATTACACCAATGGAAGGTGTTTATACTAACCACATTTTAAATGCATAAAGCATGTTTTAAACATGAATTCCATAGTTTGAATTGTCCTCTCAGACTGACTGTCTATATGATTATGATAATAAGGTGTGAAACTTAACTCTGTATCAGGATCATGGTGAAAAATTTTCTAGAACATCGAGGTAAACCTCAGATCCAATTTAGATATAAGGAAAAGTGGTACTACGTGAAATATTACCACTTCCATTACATATATCATGGAAAAGTAATCAAGGGAGAAATACTCTCTAATATATATGAACTGTTTTTACTTCGTAAGATGATCTAATATAACACAGATAGAATTATTTCCTTTAGATTCTTTGGGACGTCTGATAACAAATTTTATAGTGTTGTTTTCTAATTTCCATTCTAGTATGGGTAATTGTGGTAACATCCCCTTATACTTCTATCTATAATCCCTAACTTGCTGGAAAACTAATCATTGGGAGAAAAATTCGGCAACATCACTTTTCATGCCATCCCAATAGTAGTACTCATTTATATCCATGTATATGATTGTGCTTCTAAGGTGAATAGAGAATGAAAAACTATGAACCTCATCCAAAAGATCCTTCTTTAATTTCAGTATGAGTTGAATAAAAAAATAGTTCACAGGCCCTATAATTTCATCATAATCAAGGTTTAATTTAGGATCATTTCCCACATTCTTTGGTTGTTATATAGCTATCATATGCACCTCCTTAATATTCCCTTGTATAGATGGTTAAACATTCATTGGAGGAAGATAATTTTTCTCCCTATCTATTAAAATTTCAAGATCCATCCTTTGATAATCGGTAAATGTTGGATCATTCATGATCCTTATTATGGATAATCTAGTATGGTCTTTTCGACTCAAAGCATCTATAAACTTGTTATGATTCCCATGGTGGTAATGTATTGAGAATTTGAAATATTTAATCAACTCAAACCATCTTATTTGGTGAATATTCAACTTTATTTCTGAGAAAATATACTTTAAACTTATATAATAAGTATAAATATCACACGATAATCCATAAATATAACATATCCATATATTTAATGCGAATAATACTGAAACTAACTCCAAATATAGATTAGGGTAATTTTTATTGTGGATTTTCAACTGTCATGAGTTATAATCTATCACCATATCATTTTCTATGAGAACACATCCATGTACATTCTTGGATCCATAAATATTTTTCAAAAACCTTTCTCCACTACAAGGCGGTGTGAGCACAGGTTCACCGACTAACATTGTTTTTATCTCTCGAAAATTCTCTTTATAATCCTCCATCCAAATGAACACGACTCTTATTCAAGTCATTTTAGTGAGTGGATTAGATTATTATGAAAAATATTTCACAAAAAATCGATAATATCCTTCCAATCCAAGAAAACATCAGTTCTTAGTTACTATTCTTGGTCTCATCCATCTTTCAATAACATCCATTTTTGCACGATTCAAAGATATCCCCTCTATTGAGATTATGTGACCAAAAAACGAATCTTTCTGAATAATAAATTCACACATGGTAAATTGGGCAAAAATATTATTCTTCATTAGAATCCTAAGTATAATTCTAAGGCGATCTTCATGTCCATCCTTTGTATTTGAATATAAAAGAATAATGTCTCTAAAGACAACCACAAACTGATCAAGTTAGTATCTAAAGAATATAATCATTAGATCCATGAAGTTAGAGGGGTAATTAGTACGAGAAAAAAGAAATCATTATAAAATTATAGATTCAATAATTTTTTTGGAATGTCATATTTTGTTATATCATCTTTTTTATCCTTAATTGTCGATATCATAAATCAAGATAAATATTGGAAAATTATTGAGCTCAACATAGTTGGACAAAAAAGTAATTAATGTGTGGAGGATGATATTTTTTCTTGATAGTGATCCATTTATGTTCTCAATAATCAATGCATAGTTTCATTGATAGATCTATCTTTGTAACAAATAGAATAGGTTCTCTCCAAGGTGACACAATAAGTTTTATGAATCCTTTATCAAGATTCTATTTGAGTTACTTCTTCAACTATTATAACATAATTGGGGGAATTTTTTAAAGTGACTTTTAAATAATCATAGCACCCAGTATGTGTTCTATTGAAAACTCAACAACATGATTTTGTGGAAGAACTAAAAATTCATCTGGAAATAAATCGTTAAACATACATAAAATTTTTGTATTTGTAATCCTGAGTTTCTCTCCAACCATTTGAAATAAATAACCTTCATTTATTGGAATCTAGACCCATAGTTGGATGAATTTTCTATCAGAAATTTCTATTCAACCATTCATTGATAGATGATCATATATTGATCTCGAATATGAAATGTGATTTCTTGTTCCTAGAAATTGATATTAGATCCATTTATAGAAAGCCAATCCATGAAAATAATCAGATCAAATTCCACTATTTTAAGGATCCCAATATTTGATGGAATCACATTCCCAATACCTTAAACAAGAGAAGAATTATAAACTTTTGATGTGATTGTTATTACATTATGAGTTTTCATTGATAACTAAAAATCTATTTTTTGGGTTAATACATAGATACCATTAAAAAATTCTTCATAAAAAATAGAGTTGGTGGATCTAGAATCAAATAATACATTTTCTACTTTAGACTGAATGGTATGTGTACTATTCACCACATCGTGATTGTACTCCACGTCACTGATAGTGATTGCATGTTACATTAATTTTATTTTTCCTTAAGAGTTGGTTGACAAATATCATCATCAATAACCCTAGAATTAGGGTATCGATTGGTATAATTCCCCATTTCCTTGCACTTGTAACATTTATGTTTTAGAGGTGAATTCTATGTAGTCCTATAGTTTTTCACATCATTCGACATATTTTTCCCATCACTTCAACATTCAATTTTCTGATGATTGTCTTTTCAAAACATAAAACATTTACTATTCCCTTTAAGACAATTCTCTAAATGATTATTTCCACAGATTTAGCATAAGAGAAAAATCATCTTCTTTTCTGTGTGGTCTTAAATTTTCCATTGAATTCCATTTTTCACATCTTATAAAACAATTTTTAATAGGGGTACTCTAATATACATCTCAACCATGAGAGAACATTGAAAAATTTCCTTGTAGCTATTTAAGTCCACTATGGATAATTCCCATCGATGATTTGGTTTTAAGCCACCAATGAATCGATCAATGTTGCTCATAGGCTGGATAATAATTCCAGAAGTGTATATTTCATGTCTTTTAAAATTTACTTTCAGGTACCAAAAAATTCATTATCCATTTTCTTAATTTCAAGGAATACATTCTCCATCTTTGTTCAAAGAATACGTGTAATGTAATTATTTAAAAACATTTTCTTGAAATCATCCCATTCCATGGAGTGAATTTAATATATTTGCCTCATATTATTGATAAGTTTCCACCATGGATCAACTTCACATTCCAAATTATATTTGAATAATATGAATTTATCACGTTTAGAACATTTTAGAACCCAAAATAAAATTTTAGTGGTACTAATCCATTGTTCAACCACTAATAGAACAAAATACCTGCATAATGAAGTTGTATGCTGACTCATAAAATATTAATTATAATTTTTCTCCCTACCTAACAAATTTGGAAGTACAAAATGATTCATTACATGAAAAAGTTGGGCGAGAATGGATATAAGACTTTTCATTCTATCTACCATATTATTTGGTTTCGCTGGGGAACAATTATTGCATTTCCTGTCGCATTATGCATTACAATGGTTCCTTCGAGTTACAATCATTGACTACAACTAATAAGCATTGTGTAAGGAACACTAATAAAAAAAGAAATACCACATAATCAAGAATAAAATTTCATTTTATGACACTTTAGTTTTCATCCTAGGTTATTAATGGTTATTTCAAAAACGCCAAGATTTTTTCATGTATATAGACATTTCTTTATGGTTTTTACTAAGGATTCCTCATCACAGCTTCCAATGGTTAACTATACTATTCCTATGATACCATCTATAGAGACCCTTACATTACATACATTTATATTATGTTATTATTCATATATATTTATTACAACATATAAAAAACCATGGCATGAGAATATAAGTATATTTTCTTTAGAAATGGGTAATCTTATACAACAGGTACATAAAAAATATACATCATATCTCATTTAATTCATCATAACTAAAATCATTTTTGGAATATCACCCTTAATACCATTTTTCATGACCTATCATAAATAATCCTATGATAGGTTGAGCTAAAATGCTCAGTCAGGGTAAATATGAGAAAAAAAATCATATCATATCCATAAGAATATAAACTTTGAAATTCTTATCATTCATATAAAAGATCAAAATATCATGTCGTGGGATAAATCATAAATTGAAATGTAATCCCAATTTTCCTAACATAAGGCCTGAAATGGTTTGTCATACACACATATTCATAGAAACATTATTTCATATTTTTCAACTCTCATTTCAAATTCCACCATAGTGGAAATTATCAATTACTAAACAGAGTTCCCCCCCTTCTTCCACCCCTGTATTACTGAACTGGATTTACTTATCGTTCCAATCATGTCTATATCATGAAATATAAATCTTTACTCAATGAATTGGATGAATATAATGGTTCCATCAATCTCATTATAAATCCATTCTTAAATTTTCCACAAAAAATAAAATAAATTTACTATAGCATAACCCACGTTATAAAATGGGTTTTTAAACATCATTTCATAAAAATTGATATAATAGAAATGGATTTCTTTAATAAAATTAGGTTATAAATAAAATTAATAAAAGGGAAAGAAATATAACCCAATTTAAATATTTTACTTTTAGATGGAATATAATTTTTACAAAACACTTGAAATTAATTTCTGAGGAAAATAACATTTCTTCATCAAAAGAAATTTCCTTCCTCAAAATAATACAAAATTTTAGAAGAAATTATTTTATTTTTAAATAAAATTGTACTATTATATGGGATTCATCAACAAAATAAGTAATTATAAATATGTAAAAAGATATTGATGTCGTACAAGTAAATAAACCTTCTTCTCGTACTTTTTCTGAAAAAATTAAAAAATACCTCGTAATGAAAATGAAAACATATTACATTCATAAAATTAAAAAAAATATATAACAATGGGAAAAAATGAATTAATAAAAATATTGGAGGATATAAATAATATTTTAAAATTCATATTTTGGAAACATGAATGTTGATGATAAATAACCCCCGGTAAACTCTTATGAATAATCAATCTCGGATAAAAATGTGATTTGAAAATTTATTGCTTACCTTAGGTCTGATATGACTCGTATGTATCTGAACCTTATGTATAATGATTTGAATAATGTTAATGAATAACTCCCTAATAATATTAATTTTTATGAAAACATTTATGATCATATTTATATCTGTTTGTTAGTAATATTTCATTGTAACTCATTATTCTGGAATTAACTACGTTATATAATTATTCATGTTTTTGTTAGAAAGGTTCATATTATTATTTTTAGATTATAGTTATATCAGTTAAATAATACAATTAGTATAATATATATCATATTTATTAATTAAATTAATTTATATAATCAGGATTAAATGATGATTATGTAGAATGAATCACATGGCACTATGGAGACCATTAGTCATATGTACGCACGAGAGATGATATCATTCCCATAATTGTTAACTAATATAGATATGGATGGTATATAATATTCCAGAATTAGTTACCTGTTGTAATAATCAGATATAGTAATTATTTCCACCATTATAACAATCTATATAAGGTGGTGATGAAAAACATATCACACCGCAGTGTGGAGACGGTATGTCGTACGTATACACGCGATGTGATTTTGTTTTTCATATTATGGATAGATGTTGAAATAAGGATGCTTCATATTTATAATAAAATATTCTTATATGATTTATACTGATGTTATTCTGTTTTATATAAACAAATAATGAATGGAATGTAGAAGAAGAATGAAATTTGAATCAAACAGTAGAAGATATTATCTCTTCCTTGACGTGCCTCCTTTAAATTTCATCTTAGGTTACTATATTTGGTATTTAAAGAATAAAAAACCTATATAATAAAATATGTATGTTTAGAAGGAATAATTTCAAGAGGTATCTAAGATTTAATGCTGAAATTGATGTGAAGCGGTGGGGGAGGATGTTCCCTTTTATAATTTAGGTGAGGGGATCTTTTTGAAACCTCAACAATATTAATTTATAAAACAATCAAACCCCACATAAAATCCACCATATTTTCTCAATCTAGAATATTATATAATATAATGTTGTAGTATCACAAAACAATAAATTTATACATGTGTTTATTTCAATTTTAGCATTATAATTTTATTTAATATTTAGTTATTAAATTTAATTTTAATTATGGTAATAACATTTTGAAATTTTAATGGTTATAAATATTTACTTATATGATATTATTATACTATAAAGTGATCTTTATGAACTTTTAGACATTATTATTATAAATTTTAGTTTCAAAATATTTTTATATTTTTTCAATAATTTAAAAAATGTTATTTTTATAAAATCTCAACAGTGTCAAATTTGATACCATTAATCCATTTGACTTTTAAAAAAATAATCATAGAATGTTAATTAATAACAAAATATTTAATAGACTCCTAAAATGTCATATTCACCTATAAAATTCTTGGATAACTTTAATTATTTCATATAATATTTATTTTAATATTTTTAAAACCATTTATTTGTTATTTCTATTAATAAAATAATTTTTACATCACTATTGGTTTATAATTATTAGTAATTATTTAGTCTCTAAAAATAATAAATAAATAACTATGATATAGGAAATTCATTTAGATTTAGAGAAACTATATATGATAAATATTATCTGATAGTTATCTATCTATTAGAATTAATAAAATTATATTTAATGGGATTGTGACATTTTGTCACATTCATTAGTTTTTATTACATTCATGTCATATTCATAGGTAAGTAGACATTAACTGATTAAATTTGGAACAATAGATGACATGGGTAGAAATTTTTCATCCAATAGAGTTTTTATAGGTTTTAAGGTACGTTTATATTATTATTTTTACCCTTAATCACTATATTTACCAATAACCATGATAATATAGACAATTACCAAAGTTACTATTCATAATGCCAAAAAATAAATTTATTATATTAGCATAATATTTAACTTTAAAATTCAAAATATTGAATCCATTTTTAATATTTCAATACACAAATGTTTCAGTATCTAATTTAAAATCAATTCCATTGTCAAAATAAGAGAATGGGTTTTTAAAAAATAAAAAATAGAAATTTATTTGAAATGTGTTTACATATAAATTAAATTTAAAATTTATTCCAATAATCATCATTATATTAAATGGTAAAAATATATTTTATGTAATATTTATAACCATTGAATATTATAATTTAGAAAATATATATTATCTTTATGAAAAAGTAGTTTTTAATTATTATTTTTCTAATTTTTTCTTTTCATTAATACATGAAAGTTATCCAAAAATTTCATAAATTCTTCCAATGAAAATTTTTATATTCATATTTGATATAAAATGTTTCTATTGTCATATAAAAATTATTGATGCGCCAAATTTTTAATTTAACATGGGCTCTCCATTCAATAGTGTAAAATTAGCCTTTTGAAAATATATTTTTATACATATAATAGTCTTTTATTCATATTCTTTGACTAAAATATCCTTTGGATGAATGAAAATATTATTTTATTAACTATATAACACAAATATATCTCATTAATTTCATTACCAAAAATAATTCAATCAAAAATAAAATCATCTTATTGATTTATATTTTTCATTAATAATTGAATGCTAATGATTTCGTAATGCATTTTGATAAATTATTTATAAATATATATGTTAACCTAACAACTAGGCTATACAAATAATTTTATAAAAATTGAATGACATGATTCGTTTAACCTCACAATTGCATGGAAGGAAACCTACAAATGAAATAAAATTATATAATTACAATATATCATATAAAAAGAAGGGTATTAAAAACACGACACTATATTAGTGCGGACATACTATTGCATCATGTCACTTGACACTGTTGTAGGGTGGAATCCTACATCAAAATATAAAATAATTTGAATGGTGACATAGATATTTCAATATATGTCGAATTACTTGAACACATTGGTTTGTGTAGCATATTGGAATTATTTTATTGTTCCTGACATAGTTTCATCATCTTATTTAAGAGTTCATTCAAGAAAAAGTTTTATGTTCTCTAAAAATCTATATGTAATTATAATCATAAATTCGTGTAGTGATTTGGCCTCTATATAGATGTAGGTATTATTCACAAACCATACAATTCCTTAAGTTCATCATCATCCTATTTTTATTTTATAACACTTTTTTAATCTTCTTTTTTGTAATAGAATTTTTCTTGTTGATCATAGTGCTTCCAAAAATTCTTCTACCAGATCTCATGTTCAGAAGATCAATTTTTGTTTTCATTAATTGAATGATATCCATGGAGGAAGAAATTATGACGATCGATCACTATAATGGGACAGATATTATTGATTTGATGATGCATTTCAAAGTGTATAATTATTATAAAAAGTTTTACTATACATTTCTAGGTGAAAGCTAATAGATATTATGATGTCAATGTGGGAGATATATGATTTAATAGTTCTGGTTGTTTTTTACTTAATTTGGAAAAAACCATAATGACCTATAATGACCTAGATTTCTTCAACCCTTCCTATTTAATTTTTATATTTCTGGTATTTAGGGTGTGGATTCATAAAATTTAAAGTTTTTTAAATGATTTTATAATCTTTAATAAATTTTTATTTTTTTATAAAAAATCATGGAATTAATTTCTTTTTATAGATATTTATTTAAAACATAATTTAAAATTTATTAAATGATTATATAAAATTTTTATTTTTCTAAATATTATAAGTAATAATAAAATATTTTATTAATTGTTTTTTAGTTTTTAAAAATATAAATTTAATTTTATATTGGGGTTTTCACTTAAATTTGAATATCCTTTATTGTAAGGGTAACAGACGTTTTTAAAAATGTTTGTAAGTGTACTAGTTTTTTTAGTGTTTTGCAATAGTATAAGTTGTTTTTAATTAATTTTGTAAAGGACTTCTTCTTTTCATTATTTGAATAATGGTATACTAGTTTTAAACATACTACATGAGGATAATATGGTGTCTATATATAATATGTAAAGGTAAGTCCTCCTTTGGAACTTTTGATTAAATGTATGATTTGTTTTTATAGGATACATAAGTGTATCTTAACTACTGTGTAATGGGTATCGAAGATTTTCCTATACATTTGAAAAGTAGTTCTGTAATGATGTACGGTTATCTATTAGAATGTGAAAGGTTATGATCGCCTATAATGGTCCTCCATAATCTATGAAATGTTTAATCGATTATTCCAAACCCTATATAAGGGTAACATTGATTTTTTAAATCCCATATGAAAGTATCCCTGTATATAATGGTAAAACCTTATTGCCCCAATGTATTTTTTATATGTTTCATATGGGTAAGATATGTTTTATACAGTGTATGTTTAAAATATGTTACCCTAACATAAGACAATGTTTTCATGAATGTGTAACTTACTTAGAAATAATTTAGGGGTTTTCTCCATCCCTCGAATCTATATAATATGTAAACTAATTTTAAATGATATTCAAATCCAAAAATAATGTAATTAAATTATTTTAACATGCATAAAACTAAATCTTATATTTTAATAATATTTTATTCCCTTATCCATCCTTTGTTTTTTATAAAATTGACTTAAATTGTTATTTTAATTAATGTTTATTCATTCTGTGTGTATGTTCAACATTTAAATATCAAATAATTATTCTTCATACTTCATTTTAATTACTCCTTTGTGAAAACACCAATGTTTCTACCAATGTGTTTTGAAATAACTTACTATTTGGACAAATCATTACTCTTAGGGATTTGAAATTTTACTCCAATCTCCATACAATTACATTGTGTACAAGAACATTATAAGAAATAATTAATACCATGATGGAGATATTAAGACTTATCATATATACTTTTAAATTAATAGTTTTTTAATATAGTTAATGTTATTCTAATTATTATTTCCTTATTCTATGGGGTGTTTTTCAAAATGGTAAATGGACGGATTATAAGAACAACATAAAGAGTAGTAATCGATTAGTGATATGGATAAATCAGTTAAAAAGAAATTAGATTGTATAATGGGGTGTTTGTGAGTAATTTATATTATTATACTATTTAAATATTTTGAACCTTATCAATTATTGTTAGTGTTTTGATTATTTTCATAATAATTTACTAATATTTAATTATTAGTTCACTATAATTGAAAATGGACAATAGTACCCCCATAATGGAAAAACACTTAATAAAGGAAACAATATTGGGAAACTCCATTTTATTAAATATAAAAAATGTTACTAATTTTTTTTCTATATATTATGTTTATTGTTTTTTTTTGTTAATTTGAAATGGTGGTGTGGTAGTGTTTATATTTATTAGTAATTACCTGAATTTGGAAAAATATTATTTGAGAAATGGAAATGGGAATCACTAATGAGAATTCAAAAAGATAATGGGGTTATGAATGAATGGTTTCTACATGTAATAAATATACATACCTAGAATAAACATAATTAATATTTAATTGATTGATCACAAATGGGATATATAATGTTCAAATTTTGTTTATAGATAAAAGTATAAATTACATACTAAACATGACTGGAAACTCATGACTAATGGGAAAAATGAAATTGTTTTGGGAACATGTTTTTTAGTCCACTAATTTTAATGATATTAGTTTATTTATTGTTTTGATACAATATTTTTACTTTTTGTATGATTTTTTTGTATATGGTTGTGGTTGGAAATTTTAGAAGTTTTTTTAAATAAGGGGAGTTGCGAATGAAATTTATATGGGATATAATGTCTTGTGGCTAGTATATAAACATGTGATTTGATGGAATAAAGTCCAAAAGTGCATGGATATTGAAATATACCTATGGATAGAGTGGTAAATAATGTGTTTTAAATTTTTTATTCTTGTATTAGGTTGAGAGATTGGGTAAAAATTATGTCACGCCCCGACCCCAGTTATCCAGAGTCGGTGCATTATTACATAACATTGGCATGATCACAAACAATCAAGTCTGGAAAGACCGATTAGTTTAGTAGATTTGGAATCACTAGATACAATCATAAAGTTTTCATTACATCATAAAATGAAAAACTACAACAACATCTTATCTCCATAGACCACACTCATATCCCCTCATACTATCCATGCAGTTCATTCATAAAAAACTTCTTCACATCCTGGAAAAAATAAAACATAGAAAAGGGTTAGCTGAGATGCCTAGTAAGGAAACCGATATAGCTGAAACTTTCATAAATATGCATAAACATTTAAGGCAATGTATAACTAATTTTTTTTTTATAAATTTGAACTTCAGAATAATATGGCAGAAGTAAAATGAAATAATACCATTTACATATTCACATTGATATTCTACTAATCGAAAAATCACATGCAATATCAATAACCACTTTCATAATGATGGAATGCATAATGCCAGAATATCATAACCACATAGTCAATTCCCTATTCCAAGACTACAAATAATATTTTTTCACGGCCTTGTGCCAAGAAACTAGTTTGTCTCATGAGACCTACCGATGTATTGAGGAGGTATAGTGGGCTCCACCTGTAACTTACTAAGTCCAATGCATTCCTCACAAGAACTGGTTTAAACATAACATAATCATTCGTATTAAAAATAGTGTACGAAAAGTCAATACATTATCCATAAACCCTTAATGGTATAAAAATAAAAAATCCACCGTCAATCATATCATTAAACCTTAAATACCATATATATTTCTTTTATCATAATAAATCAACTTCAAATAATCTTAAAATCCATCAAAG
The DNA here is from genome assembly GCA_963277665.1 of Viscum album. Classification (NCBI taxonomy): domain Eukaryota; kingdom Viridiplantae; phylum Streptophyta; class Magnoliopsida; order Santalales; family Viscaceae; genus Viscum; species Viscum album. Next base: position 1,667,880,285 of record OY728119.1, read on the forward strand.
GATTTTGACATAGACGAAATCCAAACTATTTGAAAGAAATATCTCTTTTTTTTTAAATCATTTAAAAGTCACATAATTATAAAATAAAACATTTACTATGAAAATATTCTTATAATATTATAAGGGATGATTCAGTGAAATTATAATGGCGGAAAATAGGTGCACATTACGTATAAGTTAAAAAAGACTTTCTTACCATAATTTTGATGAAAAGGTTAAAAAAGACCTTGTTTGGAATACTACAGAATTATACCATTCAAACCATTTTATAAAAAGTAAAAGAAGGTTATAAATGACATTAACACATTGTCTAGTAAATAGTAAAAATGTTTTGAAATACATTTTATGAAACAAGGATGTAGATGATAAAGAGATCCCAGTAGATAATTACGTATAAACAACCTCAGATAATAAAGAAATTGTGAAATTAACCCTTACCTTCTACATTTTCATTGTCGATGGTATTTTAGCCTATTTTATAAGGGTGAAATTTTTTTATTAAATTATAAAAGAATAATATATATTATTATGATATAATATATGATCTCTTAACATTTATTTGTTAATAATATCTTAGTATTGTCGTCATTTCAGGTGTTAACTTACTTATTTTTTTTTTGTTATATAAGATTTTTTTTTGTTATGGATAGGTTTTATCTTATTCATATAAATAATGATATAAATTTCTTAAAGATTATTTTTAATCATCTAATGAGAATTAGACTTGAATGGATACGATGGTTAATGAATCTAATCGCATTCGTGGAGAAGGTAGTCTGTACGAACGCACGCACGAAAATATCATTGTTTTGATATTAAAATAATATATAATTGGATGTTATATCATATATACAGAATCATTATAATGTTATATTTATTATTTACATCAATTACACATCATTATCACACCCATCCAAATAATAATGTTTTGAATAACAATTACACCACGTCGTGGAGATGGTAAGACGTACGTTCGCACGTATGGTGACTTGTCATTCAAAGGATGAATATAATACTGAATATGGTTATAAGATATTTATAATAACATCACAGTATATATATGATAATGAAGTTATAATTTTATAATGGAAATAATCAAGAATGAAGAAGTGGAAGAAGAAAGGAACTTGAATGGGGGTGGTGAAAACATTACCTCTTCTCCAGGTTCTTCCTTTTGATTTGACCAAAAGGGCTCCATAGGATGGGTTTATGATCAAAATAAGGCCTCTAGGTTAAATCGATTAATGTTTAGAGAATATTTGGGCTGGGTTTGGCTGAGAAAAAAGGCATTGAAGGTGGGAATTAGAGAGAATGGGAAGTTCCCTTTTATAATAGGGGTTGAGGGGCACCTTTGGAAAAGCAAGAAATATTATTTTATAAAAAATTAATATTCAGTTTCTAATGGCTCCATAGTGGATTATATAAAGTTTAAGATGGGGATAAGTGTAAAACCATTCAACCAACAGGTTTTAGACTGGTTTGGGTCACTATATTAACATTATCATTTTGATTTAACTCTTAGCTAAATATTTGGACATTTATAATGTCTCATGGACTTTTTATATTATATAGTTACTAAACGTACTATAAACTTCCAAGAGACCCCCATGTGTTCCATTAATGATAGAAATATTTTTATATAAGTACATTGGCCAACCTTATATTTTTATGAATAGAATATGAGTTAATAATATAATATTTGTTTTAAAAACTCCTTTATGTAAATTTTTACAATATTAAATAATTTAATTTTGTTAATTTCATAAAATATTATTTCTAAATAAATTAATTTACGTAATAATAACATGTCATATTAACCAATAATTTTTTTTATGTCATAAAAACTTTCAAATTATATTTATTTTAACATTTATAATACCATTTATTTGATTCTATGATTAATAAAGAAAATACTGCATCATTATTGTGTCATATATAAATTTTAATATTCAATATCTAAATATTATAAATAAAATATCATTATGTAGGAAATCGTTTTAGATTTATAATGAATATTTATAGTCGAAAATATAACATATATAACACTATGAAGAAATTGTTTTTCTAAAAGATATATGCTTATGTCATTTTTGTATTTACATTAACTTAATTAATATAAAGTGTCATTATCACTTATAAGTGTCTATATGGGGTACGAATATTGACCCAAATATGCCAATGGTCGGACATGTATCAACCAATAAGGTTAGGACTCATTTTCGGGTAATTTGATATTATTATAATATTATATTTTTACCCTTATTTACCGGATTTACCCTTTCTCCAAGGTAAATAAAATATTTACCGAAGTAATTATTCGAAATGTCTAAAAATAAAAGTTACCTATTTACACAAATTGGAACTCATAATTATTAATATGGAATCCATTTTAATAAATTTAAAGCATAGAAGTCCCAGAAATTAATTTAAAATTAATATCAATTGTCAAAACAAATATCATGTTTTTAACACATAAAAACTGTCAAAAGATTGACACTTTCTTATGTCCAGTTTAATGTGAAATTATGTAAAATGACTAATATTGGATTAAAATGTAAAAATATAAACGAATTATATTTTAAAACCACTAAAATTCACAATTTATCATTATTAATTATTTTGATTAAAATAGTTGTTTTTAATTAAAATTTAGCAATTTTCACTATTCATCAATAAATAAATGTTATCGGAAAAGTACAAAAATTTACCCTAATCTAATATTGATATTAAGAATCCAAAAATGAAGTCCAATTTGAATTATAAAATTTATAAAATTTAAAAAACTGTGTATTACTATTCATAACAGCTACTTTGATTGGTTGTGGTGTGTGTTAGAACTCGAAGATGCGTACAACACATGCTACTGTTTTATTCAAAGAGAAGTGTACCATAGAAGCTTGGGTTGTTACATTCTACCCTCATTAAAATAATTTTGTCCTCGAATTTTCTAATATACTACTGCATTAAAAAACTTGAGTGGTTCTTCATCATAAGTTCCTCGGGTTCCTACGTTTCCTCTTCCATCTTATGGTTTCTCCATCAATCATTTACTAGACGAGTCGTCCGGTTTCTCAGCACATGTTCTCTAGTATTAAGAATCCTATTGGGATATTATCAATAAGACAGATCATGTTCCAGTTCTACTTCCTCATAGGTGAGTACATGCGTAGGGTCAGGAATGTATTTTATCAACAGTGATACATTGAACTCATCATGATCTTTGGAGAGACTTGGAGGCATTGCCAAATGGTATGCTACAACCCCAATTCATTCTAGAATTTCAAAAGGTCATATGTACATGTGACTCAATTTACCCTTCTTACTGAAACTTATATCACCCTTCCATTGAGATACATTCAAGAAAACATGATCTCTTACCTGAAATTGAAAATCCTTCCTTCAGTTATCATCATAGATCTTCTACCTACATTGAGCTGCTTTGTTGTGGGTTTGGATTACGTTTACCTTTTCTATTGTTTCCTTAACAAGTTGTGCCTACAAGTTTTATTTCACCAAAATCATCCCAACATGTTGGTGTGCGACATCTCTTTCTATATGACTCTTCATATAGTGCAATCTGAATACTTGAATGGAAGCAATTATTATAGGAAAATTCCACCAGAGCTAAATATTGATCCCACATACCCTGAAAGTCATGTGAGAATGATCTCAAAATGTATTCTATGGTTTGAATAGTCTGTTTTTTTTCATTAGTTTGGGGGTGGTAGGTAGTGGTCAAACGAAGTTTAGTATCCATGGATTTCGGAAGACTTTTCCAAAATCATGAAGTAAAATGGGGATCACGATAAGAAACTATCTATAGGGGTACACAATGAAGTCTCACAACTTCATTAATATATAGTCTTGCTAGACATTCAAGTTTTAGATCTTCTCCTATAGCATGAAAACATGCTGACTTGGTAAGACGATCAACAATGTCCCATATTGCATCATTCCTTCTAATAGTCTTTGGAATCCCCATGACAAAGTCCATCGTAATATTATCCCATTTTTCACTCAGGTAAGGGAAGAGGTTGCATGTCCCTTCCAGGTTGTTTCCTTCCAACTTTCACTTGCTGACAAACCATAAATCAGGACACAAAATCAGAAGTCTCCCTCTTCATGTTGTCCCACTAAATTTTTTCCATCAAATCTCTATATTTTTTGCTACTACGAGGGTGTATAGAGAAATTGGAACAATGAGCATCACCCAAAAATTCCATTTTTAGATTAGGAATATCGATAACACAATGTATCTTCCCAAATTTCAAAATTCCTTCTTCATACACAAATTCACTAAATCTCCCACCATTCACAGCTTTAATCTTCATTTGAAATTCATCATCATCAGTCTGAGAACTCTTAATCCTTTCTAGTAAAGATGGTTTGGCAAAGATTTTAAAACGTATCGATTTTTCTACTTCCATGGTTATTACCATATCCAACTTTACTAGATGCCTGAAAATTGGATCCGTTTTAACTCATATTTTTTTCAAAACCCCATGATCTTTTCTGATCAATGAATCTCCCACCTTATTTTCCTTCCCCATGTGGTAGTGTATCATGCAATCATAATCCTTGAGTAGTTGAAGCCATCACCTTTGCCTCATGTAGAGTTCTTTCTATAATAAAATATACTTAAAACTCTTGTTATTGGAATATATCTCACATTGTTAACCATAGAGATAATGTCCCCATATACTCAAAGAAAATATTGCAACCGCTAACTCAATGTCATGAGTATGATAGTTTTTCTCATTAATTTTCAGCTGTCGTGATGCATAGGTAAGAACCCTATCATTCTGCATAAGAAACAACCACGTCCTTTCATTGAAGCATCACTATAAATAACAAACCCAACATTCCATGATGGTAGTGTCAATATATGATAATTGACTAATATTCTTTTAAGATTTTCATAAAATTATACAAAATCTTTTGTCCAAATAAATTTAACCCCTTTACGTGTGAGCTTACTTAATGGGTTAGCCAGTCAGGCAAAATTCTGGTTGAAATACCGATAATAACCAGCTAAACCAATAAATCTGCATACCTCAGTTATACTTGTCGGTGCTGGCCATTATCGGATTGCCTTGGTTGTAGAAGGATCAACAAAATTCCATCCATAGAGAAAATATGGACAAGAAAAGAAATCTCATGAAGCTAAAATTCCCACATTCTAAACTTCTGATATAATTCATTTCTTCTAAGAGTATTTAGGATAATGCATAAGTGATTGTCATGATCTTGGTATCATTTGGGGTATACCATGATATCATCAATAAATATAACTACAAAATTATTGTGTTATTTCTTGAAAACTCTGTTCATTAGATCCATGAATACATAGGGTGCACTAGCAAATCCAAAAGGCATTACTCTAATCTTGTAATGCTCGTACCTAGATCGAAATTCTTTCTTAGGAATGTATTTATTCTTCACACACAAATGATGGTATCTAGATCGAAGCTCAATCTTTGAAAAATATTGAGCTCCATGGTGTTGGTCAAATAAATCATCAATGTGAGGTAGGGGATACTTGTTCTTTATTGTTATAGCATTGATTTCCCTCTAGTCGATACATAACCACATAGATCAATCTTTCATCTAAACAAAAATGACAGGGGATCCCCATGGAGAAACACTAGGGTGAATAAATCCCTTATTACTCAATTCCTCTAGTTTTATATTTTATTCAACTAATTCCATAGTGGCCATTCTATATGGGGTCTTCGATATAGGCCTAGAACCAGGAATAAAATCAGTGGAAAACTCAATTTTTCATTCTAGATGATGCCCATGTAAATCTTCTGGAGACACATATAAATATTCATTAACAATAGGTACATCCTCTATTTTAACATTCCTTTCCACACCAAAAATTATTTCATTATCTTCCTCCCTGATAATAGAATTTAGTTGTGCTATTGGGGGTAGATCTAGATAAGAATCAGGTGGTGATGATTTTTCTGTAAAGATAAGATGTTCTTTATCATCATCATCATAAATCATAACCTCCTTCTTCATACAATAAATATTCACATCATGGTCCGAAATCCAATCCACACAAGGGATTATATCAAATTCAATCATGGGTATGACGATGAGATCAGCAGATAAAGAAAATTTATGTGCTCTAATGGGGACTGATTGACAAAACATTATTTCAATGATACGTCCCTTATGAGTTTTGACTGACAAATCCCTTGTAAAATAAAATTGTAAATATTTAATTTTCATAGAAAACATAGATGATATGAAACAATGCGATGATCCAAAATCAAATAAAGCATTTGATAAACTTGAGGAAACCATTAAATTTCATGCCACCATGTCTTTCGGAGATTCTACCTCAGCAGTAGTGATAGCATAGTTTTGGCCTTGATCCCTTGGCATTTTACGAGTTAAGTTCCCTTGATGCTTAGGACATTCAATATCATAATGTCCCATATCCCTAGAATTGTAGAACTGAACATCAATAGCTTCTTTCTTCCCCTTGCAATCACGAGCATGGTGGACTTTTTCACCACACTAGTAACAGACTCTCATTCCCTTAAAGCAAGTACCAGGGTGTTTCTTCCCACATTTAATATAGGATGGATATTCAACTTTTCTCTTCTTCCCCTTATATCCATTTCTAGAGTCACATTCCCTTAAAGAAAGTACCAGGGTGTTTCTTCCCACATTTAATATAGGATGGATATTCAACTTTTCCCTTCTTCCCCTTATATCTATTCCCAGAGTGATCAGTAGATCTCTTCATCACTTTCTTTTCTTTAAAGTCATAAGACTTATAGAATCCTTTTTCTGTCTTGATAGCACATGAGACAATATCTTCATATGACGAGAAGGATTGTGAGACTAATGGTCGACGAGGAAATGGTTTTAACCCATCAATGAAATGATCAATCTTACTCCTTGGGTTATGTATATAATCCGTTGCGTGCCTCGCTAACATTGAATAGTTAGCCTCATACTTTGCGACATTATCAACCTCCATTTGTCTCAGACTCCAAAATTTCCATTCCATATCTGCTCGATGGTCATGAGGAAAGTATTTTTCTAAGAAACTCTCTTTTAACTCCCTGTATTTCATATATAAAACTTCATCATCCTCCTTTGTCTTTTGAATCAATGACCACCATTGGTCAGCATCTCCAGTGATGTGGTAAACTACCATGATAACATTTTCCCTTTCACTACTCCCTAAGGCATGGAATATTTTCTCTATGGAATTTATCCATTACTCAGTTACTAATGGATTTTTACTCCCATTGAATATTGGTGGTTGTTTCCTCATGAAGCGATCTAACATTGAACATCCATGCTGTGGATCTGGGTGATCTATATGGGTAAGGTTATTATTCATAACTAGAGTGAGTAATCCCAGTATGGTGATTAGCTGATCATCACTAGTTGAATCACCAACTCCACTATATTATCTTGAGCAGGAGGGAAATCCCTACATGGATTGTGTGCATTGATACGGTTTCCATTTCTTCCACGAGTCACCATTTCTAAACAATGGCATACACTAGATTAGTTTATGAATCAAAATACATAAATCCAAACTTGTAAAACACTTATCATAAATTAAAGACTCTATGGATATAATCCATAATCATAAAAATGATTTTTTTGAGGAAGTATATACTCATAAACCCTTCATAATGGTTTATAAAGAAAATGATAATTATCCTATGCATATCCCCGGGGTGTGTCATAACCAAGAGTGCAGCAAGACCCATTGTCATGCACCAGTTCCAGTTTGTGTCTAGATCAAAGTGGTGTTTTTGGGATTTAACCCTAGGTACATCTGTTCCAGAGATTCCTCTACCTGCTCATATCTAGATAGAGATTTATTTCTCAAAAAACTCACAAAATCTCTACAATACCAAATTTCTAAGAAGTTCTTCTATACTAATCATCAAATTCAATCTTAGGTATGCATGCTCTAATCAGAGTTTATCTAAATCTAGATTCCAAGGTTTGTACTAAACTTCTATGATACCAACTGTAATTCCCCGACCCCAGTTTCCCATATTTGGTGCATTATTACATAATATTGTCATGATCACAAAAGATCATGTCTCAATAGACCAATTAGTTTAGTAGACTTGGAATCACTAGATACATTCATAATGTTTACATTTCATCATAAAATGGAAAACTACAATAACCTCTTGTCTCCATAGACCACACTCATATCCCCACAGACTATCCCTATAGGTCATTCATAAAATACATCTTCACATCTCGGGATAAATAAAACATTGAAATGAGTGAGCTCAGATGCCTAGTAAGGATAATAATATAGCAGAAACTTTTATAAATAAGCATAAACATTTAATGCAATGTATAACTAAAACAAAATCCTTTTAAACATTAACTTCAACATAATAAGGTACAAATAAAATGAAAAAATGCCATTTAGTTGTTCAAATGGATATTATACTAATTGAATAATCACATGAAATATGAATAACCACTTTCATAATGATGGAATGCATAATGCCAGACTATCATGACCACATAGTCAAGGCCTTATGCCCAGAATACAAATAATATTTTTTCAAGGCCTTGTGCCAAGACACTAGTTTGTCTCGTGAGACCTACCGATGCTTCAAGGAGATATAGTGGGCTCCACCTGTCAATTATTTAGTCCAATGCATTCCTCATGTGAACATGTTTTAACATAACATACACATTCATATTAAAACTAGCATATAAAATGTCAATAATTTATCCATAAACCATGAATGGAATAAAAATAACACATCCACAGTCAAGAATATCACAAATCCTTCAATGCAATATTGTTGTTTTGTATCATAATAAATAAACATCAAATAATCTTAAATTCCATCAAAGGATGTTGACATAGTTGAAATCAACACTATTTGAAAGCAATATATATTTACTTGAAATCATTTAAAAATCACATATATATAAAATAAAAAATTTACATTGTAAATATTCTTATATAAATGTGAGGGAAGCATCAATGATATTATAATGATGGAAAATAGCCGCACCCGTTGTATATGTTAAAAAAATACATTCTAACCTTAATTTTGTCGAAAAGGTTAAAAAGGACCTTGTTTGGAAAATAACAGAAATATTATTTTCAAAACATTTTTAAAAAGTCAAAAAAGAGTATAAATGAATTTAACCCATAGTCTAGTAAATATTAAATTTTTTTGAAATAAATTTTTAAGAAACATGGATGTGGATGATAAAGAGATCCCCGTAGATAATTACGTATAAACAACCTCGGATAATAAAGAGATTGTGAAATTAACCCTTAAGTTGTACTTTTCCTTGGTATATGGTAGTGTAACCTCCTGTATAATGGTGAAATAATTGTTATTAAATTATACCAGAATCATATACATTAATATGATATCATATATGAACTTTTAACATTCCTTTGTTAATAATATCATAATATTATCGTCATTTCGGGTGTTAACTTACTAGTTTTATTTTTTATGTTTTGTAACATAAGCCATGTTTTTTATGGATTGGATTTATCTTATTTATATCCATAATTATATCAAGTCATTAAAAATTATTTATAATCATCAAATGAGAATTATACTTGAATGGATACGACGGGGAATGAATATTGTCACATTCATGGAGATGATAGTTCGTAAGTACGCGTGAGCAACAATATCATTCTTTTGATACTAAAATAATATATAATTTTATGGTATATAATATATACAAAATAATTTTAATGTTATATTAATTATTTACTTCAATTACAGATCATTATCATACCCATCCAAATTATAATTATTTGAATAACAATTACACCACGATGTGGAGATGGTAATTCATACGTACACATGTATGGTGACATGTCATTCAAAGGATTGATAGAATACTGAATATGGTTGTACCATATTTATAATTAAATCATAGTATATAGAAGATACTGGAGTTATAATTTTACAAAGGAAATAACAAAGAAAGAAGAGGTGGAAGAAGAAATGAACTTGAAAGAGGGTGGTGAAAACATTACCTCTTATTCGGGTTCTTCCTTTTGATTTGATCAAAATGGCTCTTTATGATAGTTTTATGACAAAAAATAAGGCCTCTAGGTTGAAGTGTGGGAAGTTGAGCGAATATTTGCTCTGGGTTTGGCCGATCCAAAAGGATTTGATTGTGTGAATTAGAGAGATGGGGGAGTGCCCTTTTATAAGAGGGGTGAGGGGTACATTTGGAAAAGCTAAACATATAATTTTATAATAAATTTATATTCGGTTTATAAATTCTCCAAAGTGTGGTATTTAAACGTTAAGGAGGGTATAGCTTGAAAAAAACTCTACCAAGAGGTTTTAGATAGGTTTGGGTCACTATATTAACTTTATCATTAGGATTTAACTCTTATTTAAATAGTTTGACATTTACCATGTCTCTTTGTATTTTTATATAATATAGTTAATAAACACACTATGTACTTCAAAGTGACCCTAAAGTGGTAAAATAATGATACAACTATAATTTTATAAGTCCTTTGGCGAAACCATGGATTTTTAGAAATAGAATATCTATTAATAATTTAATATTTGTTTTAAAAACTCCATTATGTCAATTTTGACAATATTTAATAATTTTTTTAAGTAATAAAAACATTATTAATTCGAAAAAAAATCATTTAAGTAATAAAAACATTTCATATTTACCAATAAAATTTGTGTGTGTCATCAAAACTTTCAAATTATATTTATTTTAACATTTATAATACAAATTATTTGATTCATTCATTAATAATTAAAATACTACATCAATATTGGGTCATAACTAAATTTAATTATTAAATGTATGAAAATTATCAATAAAATCCCATTATGTAGGAAATATCTTTAGTTTTCTAATGAATATTTATATTCTAAAATATAACATATAAAACCCTATGTAAAAAGTGCTTTTCTAAAAGATATATACTTAGGTCAATTTTTTATTTACTTTAACTTAATTAATATAAAGTGTCATGATCACTTATAAGTTTCTCCATGAGGTTGCAAAATCGACCCAAAGATACCCATGGTCGGACATGTATTAACCAATAGGGTTATTATATGTTTTAAGGTCATTTAATATTATTATAATATTAATTTCTTAACCTTATTTACTAGATTTACCCTTTAACCATGGTAAATAATATATTTACCGATGTAATTAGTCAAAATGTCCAAAAATATAAGTTACCTATTTACACAAATTGGATCTCTTGACTCTAAATGTGGAATCAATTTTTTGAAATTTAAAACAATTAAGTGGCAGAAATTAATTTAAAATTAATTCTCATTGTCAAAACAAAAAGCGTTTTTTTAACAAATAATAACAATCCAAAGATTGACACTTTCTTTTGTCTAGTTTAAATGTTAAATTATGTCCAATTACCAAAATTCGATTAAACGGTAAAAATATAATCTAATTATACTTTAAAACCACTCCAATTCATAATTTATCACTATTAATTATTTTGATCAAAAAAGATGTTTTTAATTAAAATTTAGTAATTTTCACTATTCCTCAAAATATTAAAGTTATAAGAAAAGTACCAAAAATTCACCCTAAGCTAATCTCGATATTACGAATCCAAAAATAATGTCCAATATGAATAATAAAATTTATAAAATTTCAAAAATTAGGTATTACTATTCATAACGACTACTTTGATTGGTTGTGGTGTTCGTTAGAACTTGAAGTTGCGTACAACACACGCTACTGTATTATTAAAAGCGAATAGTACCTTGGAAGCATGGTGTGTTACAAAATATACTGAGGAATAGGTGAGGTTTCATGGTTTTGGTAGGTAAGTGGTGGTAATTAATCTTATCATGAGATATAGACTAAGGATATCAACTATGAAAATGATATTTCATCACCCACTATGATCTAATGCAAGTAATATGAAAAAATTATTAAATGGTCTATTGAATTTAATACTATTGTTGGGTAGAAACTGTAAATAGGTAAATTCATCATGATCATTAGTTCCAGTGAATATTTAGTACATAATATGTTCATTTGACTCTTATTATGTCCTATAGTTGTTAGAAACATTCTATTATATAAAAATGGAATTGATAACAATACAATAAAAAATTGAGATGACAATAAATTAGAAAATATTTTTTACTTGAACAACATATTTTTAATTTAATTTTTTTTACCATTCTTAGAATAATATGTTTTTTTAAATTGAATTCAAAGATTAAATTCATAATATGTAGGCTTTTTTTTAATCTGTAGAGTATTTATCCAGACTTGGATAATTTTTTTGAATAGTTACTGAATTTTGAGAATCCTTATAAAAAATTTATACTTTTGTTGATATGTAACATGAATCTTAAAATGATTTTTTTTGAAACCATGCTTCCAGTGAGAAAAATTATTTTAAATATTAAATACCATGTGTTTTTTCCCTTTCACAATGAATTATGGGAATGATGTTGTGGCTGATGGTGAAATATTGTTTTAGTATTTTAAATTATAGAGACCTTGGAAGTGACTACCATGTTTTTTTTAATAATTTACTAAAATTTGACAACATAACGTTAAATAATTTATCATTTATCTTTCATGAAAACAGTTTTAAATAAGTTATTCAATTTTATGTTACATGATAGATGTAGAAATTCCTAGAAATGATGTAGTTTTTAGAAAAATGGAGATTAATTCTTATTGATAACCACTAAAAATTTGATTGTTTTCTAAATTAATACATCTATGTAATTTTACCTAGAAATTTTAAAATATTTTTTGATTATATTATTTATTATACTGAACACCTAAATGTGAATTAAATAAAATGTGTTACTATATAACAATGTTAATTTTTAAAATCATAGAAGTTGATAACCATTCTTTGATGTAACATTTAAAGATATGAAACTGTTATGACACATTAACATTATCCTTATAAGATTGATGAAATTTATTATTCTTGAAAAATTATTTCGTGAATTTTAAATCATAGTTACCATTACATTGATTGTTATTGAAAATTAGGGAATCATTTTATAGAATTTAGATTGGTAAGAATATCTACATGTTTCAAAAAAATTTGGGGATTGTTATATATATGAAATCAGGAAAATTTTGAGCACGCTAATTGTTTACTATATAGTATTTGGAATATTAAATCATGTCTACTTTAATATTTTTATTTTAAATATGCAATATGAATCATATTTTCTTTATTGTGAAGTGTATTCATGTTTTTTTAATGAAATATTTAATTATTTTTTTGTTTGTGTAGGTTGTGAATGATATATAGTGATGAAATATGAGAAGTTTAATTCTTGTGGTATATAATCATATTTTATTTTTCATATTATGATTTAATGTTCTATTTTTTTATATCTGAAATCATTTACCAAATAGAAAAAATGGGTATTAAATGGTTATTTTGAATATGGATTTCATGATTTTTGAAATTTAGTATTAGAAGTTTTTTTGTTGATGAGTGTCCCCATTGAAATAAAAATATTATATTAATTTTACAATAAGGATCATTATTATAATGTACATGTATTATTTTTATTTAACATGGAATAATGATAGATATATTTAAATTTAGTGCAAGATGATTCACCTAAAATGAATTAAGATATTTTGATTATTGTTGTAATTAGTCTTTTTAATTTATCCAATGAAGTACTTATATAACATGAATTTAATATTGTTCTAAATTATTAAATTATGTTTCAATGGTTCTTTAAGAATTGAATGTTCTAAAGTGAAGATTCTTCAAGGAACCCATTATATTTACTATCAATATAATGGTGTGATCATATAATGATGATGTATTTTGTTGTTTTGAAAAAAAACACTACATTGATTGTGTGGTCTGTTAAGGTTTTATTAATGTAATCACCCGATTTACAATTGATTTGGGTGGGGTAATCACATAATTGATTTCATATAAATTTTATTTTTAGAATCGTGAAATTTTATCAACATAAATTTTCAATCCATAATTAATATTTTAAAAATGAGATTATTACATATATCTATTTTTTTGGATTGATATGATTTTTCTCATTATGGTATTTTGTGTAATGAATTCATGTATATTAAGAGAGAAAAACCCATTTCCAATCAAAACACATTCATTACGAAACATTTAAAAAAATAACATGTTTCAGTGTCACTTAAAGTAGACAATATCTTAAGGATTTTACTAGGTCGCTTGGAATCAAGTTACTACACTACAGATAGTTTAGATTTCTTGTTTCGGAAGAGTTGTAGTTGTCTTGTTATTGTGTTGTTTTTTTTGTCATTTTATATGTGGATATTGAAATGGTGGGGTAGATTTTTGTTTGGAAAATAGGTTTCCTATATATGATTTCGAATGGTGTGGTAGTGTGCCTGATTGAGAATAATTATGTGGTTTTTGGGAGATTTTTATAGGGAGTCGACTGGAATTGATATTCAACTTATTGTTTACTGATATATCTTGTTTATTGGATTTCATTCTTGTGATGTTTGATCAAATATTTCTCTACCCTTGATTAAATATAATATATCAAAATGCCATTGAGCTATGGGGAATGTGATGGTGGAAGACATTCATGAAAAAGTGACATGTTTATATTATTTAGGTAAGAAGTTATTAAGTTATTTGTTGGAATTTATCTCCCTAAAAATGGTTATTACTTGGAAGAGTTTGAGTTATAATTTTTTAAAGTGAATACCACAAATAAATTATATGTTTCTCTCTCTATTGGCTTGTTTTAGAAAGCGTATCTATAGTGGTGGGACAAAAAGTGTGATGATATGATAGATATTAATGTGAGTATATTTATTAAGATATTAAAATAATGTCTCCTTTATAGGGTACAAGTTTATGATATTTTTAAGGGGATTCAAGAGCATATAATGGGAAGTGAGAAACTACAAAAATTTGGGGTCTACATTATAGACCCAATTCGTTAGTTCCCATATTTTTTGTCATGGGAGAGTGGGTGGGTGAATCATTTTTAATCCTTTCGGTGGATGAATACACAATGATATGTTTTACACTTCATTCTTCCATCTTGGTAAACATAGTGAGGCCATAAAGAGATCATTGTTAAATGAGAGTTTATGAAGGATGGTTTTAGTGAATATCTATCTCAAGTGGTCGAAGAAGTAGAGTTGACTTCTATGTGTTTCTTGGTTCATAGTTATTGATAGAAGATTGTGAGGAAATTTGTTAAGTATAGTATTTTACTTGGAACTCTGGTGTTGAGTGGTGAGATGTTTCCTCTATATAGAAAGTTAATTAGTTTCAACTATAATTCTATGGGGAACATAAAGTATTACTATCTAGAGGATACTCAAGATGCATAATTTTTTTTAGAGTGATTATTATACAGATTTATATTTGAGCCTTACTCATTTCACTGAATAATTTTTTTTTGATTTTTTTGGATTTCTCGGAGAAGTGTTTTGGATGGTTTTGAATCTTTATGTGTAATTTTTATAAAATAAATTCCATATCATAATTTGTCATTATCGAAGGGAATATTTTTAATTATGATAATGAAATTGGTTTCCAAATGGTGGAGCTCAAAAAAATCCTAGTCAACATAGAAGTTATTAGGAAGATTTATTATTGAGTGAGAAAAATGATTATAATTTAAAATATTATTTGAAAGCCCTACTGGAAAAAATCCAAATGTGTGGTGTGTGAATGGTGTATTCATTCCAATCCTCCATCAATAGTGCAAAATTGTAGCAGTAGTGATTGAGTAAAAAAGCATGAATATAATGATATAAAATTCAATGTGGGCAAATAGAAACACACATAGTGGTATATCATTTAAAATAAACTCACATGTTTACCACCATCTGATCATGGTTGTCTGGACAGTTCGATTAAAGAAAGGATCATCATCTACATCTTTTCTTCAAGCGGTTTTTTCAGCACAAATATTCCCCCATTGATGAGAAACAAAACACATGGCCACACATACATGAATCACACATGATTATTCATCTATCTTATATGATCTAGATGAGTCTCATATACATATTTCTCATGGTTTCCATTTACAATGATGTTAATGAGCTAGAGTTCCCAATAAATGTGGTCAACTAATGAAGTAGATCCAATAAATGAAGTAAATGTCAGGATTATCATAGATGATTGATCAAAATTATAAACTCGTGCAACTAAAAATGTATTAATCAAATTAATAATAATGGAAAATCTTGAATCATCAAGAATTTTTAACTTATATGATGAAAACATGATGGGACCCATGGGTTTGGCACATTTTGAATGTTTTTGATGAACTATTATTCGGGTATTCTATAATTATTACACCATGTGAAAGGAAAACTGAGACATCATAAGTATTATGGAGTATGATGTTTCTTGTTTTTTAGGCATGAAAAAGGCAAAGAATGGGTGTTTTTAATCCACATGAAATAAATAGTTTCATGTTATTATATATAAAAATTAATGAATAAATGTTGAGATATGTAGATGAAAAAAATGAATGAAACTCAATTATTTCAATTTATTCAGTATGTTTTTTTATAGTGCGATGAAATTAAGATACCCAAACACATCAGGTCATTGATTTCACTTTTGTATAATGATATACCTAACAATATCATTTATGTTTCTAAAATATGAAGGTAATAATATTATCTATAGTAATTGGGGTATTTAAAATGATTAATTTTAATTCCCACATCAATTTATTGTTAATAGTTGATGAATGAAGAAAATTAAATGTGTTTATTTATAAAAATATTTAATTGGGGATTTAAATTTAGAATTTGATTCATGAATGAGAACCCACACACATAGTTTGGTTTAAACATATGAATTAATTTAATGGGAAATACAAAAATTTCAATATCATTTTAAAATCCTAAAAACCATATTATATCTATGAGTTATGGAGTCAAATAAAATTAATTATATATGAAGTTGATCACAAGAACTCGATCATTTGAAGACGATTCTAAATATTGGTATACTGATGTTCTTGAGAACATTCACATGGAAGAAGATATTATCTTTTTTGTGGTGGAATACCACTAAAGAACTGCGGGTTTCATGTACAAACAACTTGATATTTTTTTGAGACCATTAAACTAGAGAGATCAAGTATAAATAAAATTAGGTAGAAGTCAACCTGAAATTCCCAAAAACATATGAACCAAAACAACCATAATTGAGTAGATTTTACAAGGGTTTTTATTTTTTGGAGAGTTTCAATGCATGTAATCACTTATCTTTTCTAGAGGATATTCATTGTAAGGAAATCTACCCACCATGGAAAATAGTATTTAATTTTACTAAACATTTTAGATTTTTGTATTATATTCTATTTTTATATATAATTATATTTTGATAGGTTTAGTAACATAAGGAGTGTTGATTAAGGCCTTAATAGAACACAATTGTTAAATTGAAATGTAAATTTTTATTTAAAAAAATGTATCACGGTATCACCCACTCACCAACCCAGTGATTCCCCATTGCTCCATAAAATCATCGGGTTTCAAAGGTATGTTTAATTATAAATGATCCAATATTTACTGAATAATAATGATGGAGAGTTTGATTTCATTCAAAAATAGAGGAGTTTCATTATTTGATGTTACTAAATTTTATGGATATATAACATGAATGGCTGTATAACTTCTTAAATATGGACTTGATGTTAGTGATGTTTTAAAATTTCATTTTATTTCACCTGGTATAGAATCTCCCATAATATATGTTGATCATTATAAAAAAACTGAATTATATGCAAAATTGAATGTTTCTATTTTGTCATCATTTTCAGATAAAATGTCGAGTAAGTTTAATGGACTAAAAAATTCCAAGGATATATGTGATAGACATGAGAATATATACAAAGGTAATAATAAGATCAAAGAAAAAAATGGAGATCAATGATTGAATATACTTGAATGGCCGATGATGGTATTGAAGATTACTAGTTCACCAGGGTAAATGAGATAGTGATTCATATTATGCATTTGGAAATTCATTAAAGATTCATCTTTTTTTAGGAAACTAATATATAACATTCAAGAGAGAATTAATTGAAATATCTATTCACTATGTGAAGTTAGATACCTATCTCTTTATTAGTTTCATAAAACACTTCTCAATTAGGAGATGATAAAAGTACATATGTTCCCAAAAAACTAATGAGGAAATTACATTCAATGAAATGAAAAATCTAAAGCTCAAGTAAAATAATGAAGAAAAACTCTCAGATTCTAAGGAGGATGAGGTATGTGATAAATGTTATAAATGATTCATATCCATTATATACAGAATGGTCATTAGATGAATGGAAAATATAATGGTTTTGTTCCATTAAAATGTTTTTAACATCGGTAAAATTGGACATTTTTCAATTGACTAGCCAAATAAAGAATCTGGTGATTATGAGGGTGATAATAAAGAAGAATAATACACTTGAAATTGATCTAAAAACTAGAAAATGTGATTAGATAAAGAAGATCACCTTTTCAAGGATGTTCCATATAAATATGACGAGTGTAAAAGTAGATGAAGACACTTTAAAATGGTGTGATTCGGAGGATGAAGTCTCTTTAAAATGGTGACTACAATGAAATTGGACGGTATACTAATTATTTTTTTATAATTTAGAAGAATTAGGGGAGAATAAATGAATTTCATTATTGTTATCTTACATAAGAAATAACCTTCACCTCTATTTGTTTATAATGGGCTCTTTGGTAAAACATGAAACTATAAAACCCACAGGATTGAAGTTATTTCAAAGGGTAACTACTCAATAAGAGTAAAATGTCCTTATTTTTGTTAAAAAATATTCCAATATCCGAAAACCACTAGAAAAAAATCCTTTAGTTGTCATAGAAATAAGGAATTGTTAATAAATTTCGTAACACTATATTATTTTAATATTTCATGAGTTACTCACACAGGAAATATGATATAAAATTTTTTGTAACAAAAAACCGAAACTTCACCTAAATGATTCAACAATCCCACTATGATGATTATGATTTATTCAAAGTTTATTTTTAAAATTTTCTTATTATTATAAATAAATTTCATTCATAGTAATAAGAAGGAACTTCATAATCAACTACATAATCTCGACCTATTAATCTAGATCTCTCTATCTAACACACTCAGTCAATTTTTCTCACGCCAATATACTTTTTTTATAATTTGACTAATTCCAAAAATTTACATATTCATCTGATAGTATATTCACTATATTAATTCAATACCACATGATAATAAGTCTCTTTATGGTATCACATCATTTGGTACAACAGTATACAATTCCACGACATGTGATCAATCATGCTCTTAAGTTGATACCTTACTTCTTGAATAATGAACACAAGAGAAACATTATCTATAACATTTTTCCCAATTCAGTTTATCCACATTATATTGGAATAGATTATACAAAAACATTTGGTTTATCATGAGACATAGGATAAAATCACCCACATTAACTTTTAAAATACATCTCAAATATTTTATCATTTAATTTCAGTCAAACATCCTAAAAGGAAAGATCAAAAAAACATCATAATAATATCTCTGTAAAACTAATCATCAATAATATCATTAATCCTCCCATCATATAAACTATAATAATGATTTATCTTTCATTATTACTGAATATTTGAGAATCAAGATGATCATTTTCACAATTAATGACATTATAAAAACACTATAAATTCTCAAAAAATGCAACAATTTCATCTTCATTGGAATATATACTCCATGTAACATCATAATATTCTTATATACCTAGTCACCATCTATATGAAAACCCATATATATTTATTTTTCTAACCCTATTTAATGTCTATGATCAGAACACTTTTCCCAATGCCTCCGTATACACTCTCCATCTAGTGAAATCTATCAATGAAGTCATTTTCCAAGGGACTCATCAGGGATAATATGTCTACTAACTTAAATTATTTATATATTTATGAATAATTTTACATTTATAAATTATCCAGATCATACTTAGTGACTGATCAACCCAATTATCATCACATGTTTCATTCATTTGATGATTTTTAAGGAAACCAATGTCTGATAATCTGAAACCCCTTTCTGATATAGTATATCAAATAAGGATTGTTTAATTACTATAAAATATCTTATGTGATGGTCTTCATTAAACATGGTCTGATGATTTTGTATAGTTCATTTGGTATGATTCATATATCTCTCTATTCGATCTAACTTTATCAATATCTTGTATATATCTTCTATAATTTATTATTATAAATCATTCATTATTTAATCAAATTAATCTCAAATCATAAATTTATTTTTATAATCATGGATTTAAGGAATTTTTAAAATATGAAAAGAATAAAATAGTATTTGTTTCAAAATTATATGTATGATAAATTTATTAATTGTACTAGATAAACATTTAGTGACATATTTCATCTAATCACATTTGTCTATGGAACTCTATTGGTTGGATTCACATATCTTAGTCTGAAAGAATATATATAAATGCATAATAACAATTGTATAGAAACATCATGTTATTTATATATGAAAACTAAATACCATAAACAATCAATTATTATTTTTAATCCAAAAAACATATTGATAATTAAACAATACCTCAGAACCGATTGGTCTATAAAATATCTCCTTTAGATTTTCATCAACCAAGAAACATAAATAACTAAATCATTTAAACTCAATAAGTTTATTATTATCTAATAAGTAAAATACCATGTGAGAGGACTAAGTATAGGAAACAAGAATCATTGAAAATAAATACAATAAATTCTAGACCACAGTGATTAAGAAACTCGTTGTACCAAATCCTTCATTCAAAATAACATCATGAAAACCATCTTCAACCGATAAAAGAATAACTACCTTCATCCACTTCAAATAATTATTATAATAGTCTACACATGTTGAAATCACAAAACCCCCTTTCTGAATACACCACAAAATAAATTCTATCCCAAAATAGGAAAACCACATTCCAATGGATAGATTTATGTTATATTTTTTATCGCCTATTGAAAATACTATATGAATTAAAGATGATATAGGGGGTATGAAATCACAAACCATATCCTTCAATAGGATGAGGTTGTAATCCCTTAATTAACCTCAATTTATAATATTTTTTCATTATAAATGGATTAGTGAATATATCAAGAATTATCTCCAATATAAGAAAAAACTCTCTCTTTAGTTTATTTCATTCCATCTAAACATTTATGGCGTGATATTTAATATCAATGTGTATATAATGAGAATCTGTAATATAATTTTTTGTGATATTTATAAAAATTTTATTATCAAAACCCAAGAGAAGGTAAAACATAACATCAAGGAATATATCATTCCATTGTGTATTTATCCATATTAATTAGGTTTTAGATGTAGTTGTAGATACATATTCATATTCTATAATTCAATGGATATCTTATTTTTTTACATTTTTATTTCAAGTCATACAACTTTCTCATAGGAAAATTATATACAAGGTGTTGATAATATTTCAGCAACACAATCTACACAATATGCATATGTGTAACAAATAAAACTAATTTTTTATATGATATTATAATTTAATATATTATTATCTATGATTTTATTATATCTAATAAATATTTTTATATCCATGTATGAGATTCATTTGGTGAAATTTGACACCTATAACAAAGAATTATAACATAAACTATATCAGGACATGATGTTGTTAAATATATCAAGATTCAAAAACAATTAATCAATTCTTTAAAATCACATTCCATTCATTTGATTTCTCATGAAAAATTCATTCCCAATGAAATTGATTTTGAAAAAACATTTTAATCATCCATTCTAAATTAATTCAGGAGTTCCATAACACGATATTCTTACTAAAAGTAAATGTAAGTTTGCTTTTGTGATATTTTCATTACATAGAAATATTATATTCCCCATAAAAATAAAATTTACTATTAATTATATATATCCTATAAAATATATTACACATTTCTATATCATTCCCTAGGAATCTAATATAATCAATATAAATAATTAAAATTAGGAAATACTCCTAATTTTATTTTATATAGATCTCACTATAAAATATTTATTTTAAAAAATTCAACTTAGGAAATTAGAAATTTTAGAATACCAATCTATCAGAGCACACTTAATAACATAAAAAATACTCTACAAAATGAACATATAACATTAAACATGAATAATAATGAGGCCTTATTGTTTTTTAATATAAAATTATTCTTTAAGACCTGTATTTAGAAAATATTACATGACATCTATCTAAAAAATCATTTATTTGAATTAAGAATAAATGGAAATTACTTTTAAAATGGCCTTCTATCTAGAAAAATGTTAAAGACACTGATAATAATCAATTATTTTAACCATTGTGTTCCCTTTATAATCTATTCATTCCTTGTTTCTTATGACATTACAATATTTATTAATTTTTTTTCAAAGAACCTATATTGTTCCAATAAAATTATTGTTCATTGGTTTGGTTTTAAGTTTCATTGTCACAATATTCTCAACATGATTCAATTATATATTCATGGAATTTATATAATCTTGATTATATAATGATTCATAAATGTCTCTTTTCTCAACTTGTGAATACTACATCTTATATGATACAATCCCTAATGTTTTTCTAGTCTAAACCTTGGGAACATAATAATAAATTATATTGTTAACATCCAACCATTTCATTATCCAATTATATAATGAATGATATTATACCCCATCACATAAAATTACTAAACAGAAATTTTCATAATATTTAGTTTCTACATCATTTCTCATTTCTGAATACTTTTTATGGATTATAATAATAACAATTTTTTCTTTACTTCCTATCATATATGCACATGACTGTGAAAATATTCTATTATAATGCTCATGAATTTTTACACATATAGAGTCAAAAAAACATTCATGTTTCCAAATTATAATACCTTTATTATCTACCATTAGGAGGGTAGGTAAGAAATATACCATAAATAACACTATAATCAATTATCCCTTGATTCTCACTCTTTAATTAGATAATGTAATGTTTTCAATAACCCTTAGGGATTTAAAAATAGTTGTTTCATTGTAATATATATAATTTTTTTATAACCATTTTTATATAGAAACAATTATACAACATGTAAATTACTTCTCCAATACACCACCTCTAAAAGAATGGTAAAGCATTATGTCTAATCAACATTATTACAACTATACCAACAAAACCTATAACTCTTCGTTCAGTAAAACAATTATGTTGTTGTTTATATGGTGAACTATGAGCATGATAGATTCAATTATTTTAAATATAAACATTAAACATCCCATTTTAGTTTTTTTCACCAATGTATGCTTACATTTTCTTCAATGAATATCCACATTAATTTTCACCACATCCCATGAAAATCCAAAATATTTTGATAGGAATTAATTTATGATTCAATAATATAATACATTTTACAAGATAAAAAAAATAATGAAATAATTTATTTATCTTTATACGTTTATTTATTTCACATGGGACCACTTATTTTTTAATGTATAACCTTAGAGTAATGGGTGGAATATATCTCTACCATTCTATGAATGTTGTTTGTGATATTCTCTTTCTTCCATATGGAACCACATGAATTATATATTATTATAAAGTTAGGAATAAAAGAAATAATTTATCTCATTTTTACATTTTCATAATCCTATTATATTTATGTGTAACGTTTTTATTCAATAACTATTTTTTTCCATCATTCCTAAATTACATGAACCTTGTATATCTGTGTCATTAAACAAGTTTCCCTATGATTGTTTTCCTATTTTAATAACATTACTATATTAATGAATCAAACAAGTGAACCATATATTCGGAATACAAAATTATTTCCATCATCATAGAGAGGTGAAATACTTAAAAATATTCATTTCATTCCACCAGATGACCAAGAACTTTTGGTTTTTGAATTTAATTTTCCAATGTTAGTAGATTCAATGACATTATTTTCAAGGGAATCATTTTGTAACAAACATTTTTGTCACTTAAAAATATTCTTTCACATTCTTCAACATATTCAACTACTTGGTTATATGTGAGGAACACACACTATCTAATATCTAGGGTCATTATCCTTTTATTTCTTTGTATGATATTTCAACTACTAAGGCCTTCCATTTTTATTTAACATCATTAAGATGATGTTTTTGGGATTTTTTGTAGAATATTTATTAAGATGGTATCATATAAGTACCTCCTTTGGATATATGTTTAGTCTTACCACATCTCTCAAAAAAATTTCCCGAGGTTGAAATATGTTTTAAATCACCAAAGAAAAAATTTTAGGTTATATTCTTTGAGGGGGTTTCCTCACCCTCAAACACTTCCTACAGAACCTCTTGAATTAATTTAGTTCATATGATTGAACCATATCATGTTATCTGTATATAAAAAACTCCATAGTAAAAATAATATCTAGAGAAATCATATTTTACTCCATAACATAAAAGTTTTCAGAACTATGTACCTAATGATTATCATCTTTCGAACTATCACCATTGGCTCCTAATTTTAATCCATTTCATCAGTTTCCATATAAAATCACCTTATTAATATTTGGTATTATCTTATAATTAACAACATCTCATGTTGTTGTTGTTTGTTCTTCAAAAATTGTTTCTTTATGAATTATAGATTTTATGAATTCACCTCTCTTGTTTATAGAAACCATCTTGTAAACATTATTATTATTTTGTCCATTTTATACCATGTGTTTACATCTGAGGATGGTATTTCATGGTTATTCATAGGTTTAGACTTTTTTTAACTCTTAGATACATATAAATGAATGTTATTAATTTTTTCCCCTTCTATTTTTAGGATGTTTTTGTTGAACAAGATAAAATTAAATCTATTTAACATGTATCATTTCCTCTATCTTGATGTTTAGTCTTTTCAATACATCAAGAATAATTTATATATCATCCAAAAAAAATAAAAAAATGGAATTCCCTTTGTGATTTAATTTATTATTTTTATATACTAATCTACTTTCATAAGGTTATCGTTCACTCCTTTATGTCTGACAATATTTGAGTGAAATTATATATACTCTATTTTAAGAATAAAATCTATCTGATTATCCAAATATTTTTTATCAGACCTAATAATTTAATGACATGTAATGTTATCATAATTCACATTTTCAATGATCAAATTTTTAGCAACACTATCCCATGGGGTTTAAACATTCACTTCACCATCGTAATAATCATCTCACATAATTTTTTTCCCTTTCATACTTATAAAACATCTTATCCATTAAATTTGAATAATACTTAATATTCTCATTATCTTTATTTAAGGGTATTCTAGATTTAATGTCTTCTTCATCAGTATCATAATTTTTTTTTAATATTGTAAAATATTCAACAATATAGACATTTCCTATACAATGAATGAACATTAATAGTGAAATTTATTTTTACTTTGCAATGATAATTTTCACAGATTTATAAATAAAAGAAATCAGTTAATCAATTTTTTAATATACTCAATTTTTTAGAGTAACTAACTTCTTCCTAGTTAAATTTCTTATACATTCCTTGATTCTTAGATTTCAAAGAAATCCCCTATATAAAATTTTCAATATTCTTGATATCCTTTTCTATTATTCCTTTATATGTTATGATAGTTCTATATAAATGCTTAGGAGTGATATTTTTAGGATCTATATCATATAAAGATGATACATTGATATCAAATATACTAGTGAAAATTCATAAGATATTTGAAAAAATAATCAATTCATCAAACTTCTCTTACAAACACCTATGATGCTTATAATTTCATAAACTCTAGTAATGATGTCACTAAATTATGAATCATCATCCATTCAACATATTCACAATATAAAATGTGAATACGTAGTATTTATTTCTTCACATTATTATTTATTTTATAAATGTTCTTCATCGTGACCTAAATGATTTTAGTAGTTATAATAACATTAACCCTCATTAATTCACTATTATTGAGTGAGGAATATATTTCATTTTTGGATCCCCCATCATTATCCAAATTTTTCTCATCAACATATAATAAAGGATTACCCCTAACAAGAGGAGGGTATCCATTTATAGAAATATAAATAACATCATTTCTAATATATATATATATATATATATATGTTTGTGTGTGTGTGTGATAAGGTAACATTTTATCCTTTTAATCATGATAGTTATTTCCATAGAATTAGAATAATCCTTTTCATATTTATTGAGCTGATAACACCAATCAGAACATTCTTTATCATCAATCATATTTTATGATTCAACAAATAACCTTTAGTCTAATAGTAATTAAATGTAAAAATTATGATACATGTTATTATTGATAGGGGTATGAGTGAATAAATGATCTTATTTTTTTACTACATAATAAAAATACTTCAACACAAGTTAATTGGATTTCACTCTTTTATAAAACATATATCAAGAACAGTCATATGAACACATGAATTTAAAAGGATCACTACTCAATAATAGTAGATAGATCTAAAAATGGTTTATAAAGAAAAAAACACCACAAAATAACTTGAATAAAAATCCTTTTGGATGGTAAAATTTTTAAGTAATATCCATTACATAAATAACACTATATTCCATTTAAATTTCATGTTATACATGCATTGATTATATGATAAAAAAATATTTGAAGATTCAAATGAACCTTCACAAACAATCTTGAACATTTCCAATATGAATCATGAATAGTCTTTATACTTGAATTGGTTCATGTTCTGCTTCTTCCTCTTAATATTCTTTTACAATACTGAGAATGTGATTTAGTATCAATATATTCATCCTGACATATTCTTTTAACGATTTATTTCTAGTACACATGGTCTATTTTCCATGGCCTGATATATGATTTGTTAATATATTATATCACAACCTCACACATTCAATAATAAGGAAAAAAGAAACAACAAAAATCTTATGGATATTTTCACATTTATATATCATAAATTCCCCAAAAAAATTATAAATTTATAGATATAAATGTCAATATTTCCCATTGATGTTTAAATATATTTCTATGAACTTTCAATTCTTGAATACCTTCAATTATTCATAATAAAGCAATTATACAATTCTTCATATGAATATTTCATTAAATTTTGGTTTGGATGATATGTTCAATGTTACCAAATTCTTTTTTAGAATCATGAATTCAGCTACATGATTATTTAATCATTGAAAATTTACCTCAACGTCATCATAATTATTGAATTTTAAAAAATACATTATAAACACTCAGAAAATTTTTTTGAGACATCATTTTGTGCATGAATCCACCTAGTAACCTCAAAAGGCTGTTAATTATATTGTCACTATCTATCATGAAAACATTATATGACTCTTCTACATGGATATATTTACTGAAATATTTTAATGTTATATAATAATAATATATTTTTTAATGAAATATAAGGCCCTAGACTTAAACCTTACTTAATCTTGAGTTATTACAAGATTACACATTGAGGATCTTTTCGGGTTTAGAGTTTTAGAGAATTAGATAATAAAACATTCATTACATTCCACATATAAACAAATTGGTTACATAATGATAGTATTCTTATTTACCATCAATGGAAACATATTTAAAATAAAACATGGATTCTTTCTTGACAATTCCTTGACACTATCATCATATCATGTACCTTTCCCTTGACCTGTGAAAAAAATTTCAAAAAACATGGGATGAGCATAAAAAGCTCAGTATGGGATATAAAAATATGGAAAGGAAACATGGGTACATATATACATAAGAATGAAATCATACTTTACCCATAAAACATAAGCACTTCAACATATCTAATCAAATCATGGATAAATCATAGAAATCATAAGACATAAACGTAACCTGAGGAATTCATAACATTCTTACGCAGGGAGTAACCCTCTTGGTTACGTTTGGAATACACATCATAGTATATTCCCTAAATCTCTTCGGAGAAACCTTAATGTTACACTCCTTCACGTTACCCAATTCATTGGAGAGCTATATCGGGCTCACCCGCCCTTAGTTTATCACGAAACCACCCGTCTTCCTAATAATGCCCAAGAACGTCAACATAATCGTATCACATAAAACATGCATAAAGGAAATATAACATTTCCACATTTCAATCACCAGATATCAATACAACACATTGGTATAAAATCATTATGAAAACCATTTTCAATACCAAAATAAAACAAAATTAAAACATGGTATTTATTTTTCTTTTAAAAAAAAGTATGGCTTTTAGAGGAAGCCGAAACTCAAATAATGGTCACGGTGGCGGAGAAGTCATTGTCGCCGCATACGTACGACAAAAACATTCACTTTTTTAGTTTTGTAAAACTCTTCATATAAAAAAGATTCCTTTTCGATAAACGTAAAAGTCAAAGGGGTATATAAACTGTATAAAAGAAGGTTCTGTATAAAACAAAATATGCCTCAATGAAAGGAGATTGAGACGAAGTCCCATACCTCGGGTCCGACTTGACTCGATCATTCTTTAATGTCCTGAATAATAAACTTGAGTTCATTTCTACTTGTTTAAGAACCTTTTTCAAGTTCATTATTCATTTTATATCACTTATTTCCATGTCATGAACACTATGTAATTATTTAAGTTAATAACGTTCGTTTTAACGATCATTTGTACTTGAGTCAAAAATAAACCCTTTATAATTACAAGTTGTTCGTGTATCCATTATATCCAGAATTATAATAATTATGTAAATATCGTATATATCCAGTATATACATGCATTTATAATATTACATAATCATTTAGAGGTAAGAAATGAAATGCACCGTTCATGGAGACGGTAAGCTGTATGTACGCATTAACGCTACTTTCATTTATATTTCGTATTTTATAGAATGGAATCATAATGATATAGAGGTATATTATAATTACAGTATAATATCATATTTAATATCATATTTACATCCTTTATACGTCCCACATATGATATTTAACGAATCAAATCAATTTGAGGGGGCGGTAGTCCGCACTTCCTTAAATGAAGATATCGCGTTTACCCATAATGGAAACCATAAAGGTATGAACAAAATGAAAAATACAAAATATTAAGGAATAAATAATCATCTTATATATTATATATAAATATAGTTACATCTTAATGGCCACCTTGTAAGGTGTTAAAAGAATGTTGAACAATCATTGTTTTGGGAGGCATAAATTCACCATCCACGGAAACAGTATGTCCTTTAACCATTAGATGTAGGTGTGTGTTAGTACAGCTAAAATAAATCTTATAAAAACATCCTAGTATATTGAGGATACTAGAGTTGTTACAAAAGAAAAGAATAAAAAGGGTTTAGGGGGTTGGAGATGCAAAATCAAACAAAAGGACTCAAAAGAAGACATAACCTTAAAATCGGGTAACTCTCTTAGATTTGAGCTCAAAGGCTTCCTTGGGAAGACTTATGCCCAAAGTGAGGCTTCAAGGAGTAATAGAGGGATGTGGAGAGCCATAATGGGCAGGGGTTGGCCGAGCCAAAGGCTTTGGGAGTGTGGGTAAGGTGGAAGAAGTGGGGGCCTTTTATAAGAGGAGAGGAGGGGCACTCTTGGAATGTAAAGAAATATTACTTTATTTTAAAATGGAATTCGGATTTAAGAGGTCCAAAATTTATGTGTTTCGAGGATAAGGTGATAAGGGTTAGAAATCCACCCATCCAATAGGTTTTTTCCATGTGTAGGTCTTTGATTTTACATTAACATTCCATTTTATTTAAATCGTTAAATAATGAGGTCATTGCTGCATCATCATGATGTCATACATAATTTAATTTATTTAAAGTCTAAAAATTATTAAAAAAATACTATTATATAGGAAATCGTTTTATCTTTCCAATTACTATTTATAATCAAAAATCTGATCTTTATATCCCCATGTAAAAATTGTTTTAGTAAAACATCTCATGTTTGTGTCATTTTTACTTTAACATTAAATAAAAAGTTATTTATGTGATTTCCCAACCAAAGTGGCTCCATGGGGTCCCCAAGTTGACCCATGGATTCTTTTGGTAGGCCATGACACATAAAAGGAGGGTAGGACATGTGTCAAGATCATCTCATTTTATTAAAGAATTATTTTTACCTTAAACTACACTAATTACCTCTAATCGCGATTAAGAACTTAAGAGTTACTATTCACCAAAAAATTATTTTAATCTCATTGAACCACATTTTACTTCTTAATGACAACCATTTAAGTCGGATTTTTGAAATTCAAAACACATAAGTGGTAAAATTTCATTTAAACGAAAAATCAGTTTTTATATGTACCACTTAGTGGTTTCACTATTAATCAAAAAATAAAGTTTTTCAGAAAAATACCAAAAATTCACCCTAAGCTATATTTGATATTACGAATTCTAAAATGATTTCTATTTTACAAAATTCAAATCATATATGTTACATTAATTAATTTAATAATTAATTCCCACTACCATTACAAATAGTGTGTTTTTATGAAACAATAAGTATCAAAAGATTGACACCAGTTTAAGTCCAATTTCAAAGTGAAATTTATTCCAATGACCACAATTGGATTAAATGGTAAAAATATATTCTAATTTTACTTAAAAACCAATTCAAAAGATAATCTAATCATATAAATAAATTATATTAAAAAGAGGTTTTGAATTAAAATACAACATTTTCACTATTCATTAAAAAATGAACTTTATCGGAAAAATACCAAAAATTCACCCAAAGACAAATTTTGATGTCCCAATAATAAATAATAAGTTTATTTTGACAAACATAACTTATAAAATTTTCCAAAGATAGATTTAAAAATGTTTTTCCATCAAAAGGCAGTAAAACAATCTTTTAAAAATATTAGTGTATTCCATGCTTAAGATTGGATTTATTTTCATTTTAAGCCTCTAAAAATCCATATAATTCATTAATAGACATAGATAAAAATATCTATTATTCATTACTTACTTGGGATGTTACATCCTTCCCCTCTTTAGAAAATTGCGTCCCTGCAATTTATTTACTTATCGAATAAATGGGGGTACTTATCCCTCATTGCATTTTCAGATTCCTATGTTGCCTATTCCATCATGTGGTTTTTTCAAAAAACCTTTACCTGATTAATCACCTTATTCCGTAACACTTGCTCCCTGTGGTCAAGAATCTGGACCGGTTGTTCCTCATAAGATAGGTTCTCTTCCAGCTGATCTACCTCTGGACTCAAAACATGAGATGGATCTGGCATATACTTTCTCAACATCGAAACATGAAAAACATTGTGTACCTGAGACAAACTCGGAGGTAAAGCCACCTGGTATGCAACTGATCCAACTCCCTCCATAATTTCATATGGTCCAATAAACCTTGGACTCAGCTTTCCTTTCTTACCAACTCTAATCACACTTTTCCAAGGAGAAACCTTGAGGAAAACATGATCACCTACCTCAAAAGATAGATCCTTCCTCTGGTTATCCGCATAACTCTTCTGCCTGCTCTGAGCTGTTCTCATGTGCTTCTGAATCGGCTGAACTTTTTCTGCCATCTCTTCTACCAATTTTGGTCCCATCAACTTCCTTTCACCCACTTCATCCCAGAAAGCTGGAGTTCGACACCGCTTCCCATATAATGCCTGAAATGGTGCCATCTGTATACTGGAATGAAAACTGTTATTATATGAAAATTCAACCAAAGAAAGATGTTGGTCCCAAATTCCCTGATAATCCATAGAGCAAGAACATAGCATATCCTCCAATGTCTGAATTGTTCGTTCTGACTACCAATCTGATTGAGGATGAAAAGCTGTACTAAAATTTAATTCAGTACCCAACGACTTCTAAAGGCCTTTCCAAAAGTTAGAAGTGAACCTGGGATCACGATCAGATACAATGGAGAGGGGAACTCCATGTAACCTAACTATATCTTAAAGATTCAAACGGGAAAGTTGATCTAGGGAAAAAGTATCTCGTATAGCAAGGAAATGAGAAGATTTAGTCAAGCGGTCAACAATAACCCAGATTTCATTATTACCTCGAGATGTCTTCGGTATTCCCACAACAAAGCCATGGATATATTCTCCCATTTCCACTCTGGAACTGGTAAAGGATGATGCATCCCTTTCGGTAACTGCCTCTCTGCTTTAACCTGTTGACATGTCAAACAGTTCACAGTAAAATCAGCAATATCTCTTTACATTCCATCCCACCAGTAATACTCCCGCAGATCTCTGTACATCTTAGTACTGCCAGGATGAACTGAAAATGGAGAACTATGAGCTTCACATAACAACTCTCTCTTCAACTGTGAATCACAAGGCACACACAATCTCTTCCCAAATTTCAAAATGCAATCATTATCAATGCTGATTTCAGGAAACTTACCTTTCTGAACCAGCTCTACCTTTTTCTGCAACTCACTGTCTTGCTTCTGTGCTTTCTTGATTCTATATGATAGAGATGATCTCACTGATACCTAAAACAAAACAGAAGAACTTCCTGCACCAACAACTTCTATTCCAAATTTCATCAAATCCTTAACCAAAGGATCACATTCCAAATGCAACATTGCTAATGAAGCATTACTTTTTCGACTCAAAGCATCAGCCACATTATTTGCTTTTCCCGGATGGCAATGAATTGTACAATCATAATCCTTGATTAATTCCAGAAATCTCCTCTGTCTCATGTTTAACTCTTTCTAAGTGAATATATACTTTAAACTTTTGTGATCAGTATATATTTCACACTTTACTCTATACAAATGATGCCTCCAAATTTTTAAAGCGAAAACAACAGCAGCTAATTCTAAATCATGTGTAGGGTAATTTACCTCATGAGTTTTCAACTGTCCTGAAGCATAAGAAATTACTTGATCATTCTGCATTAGGACGCATCCAAGTCCATTCAATGAAGCATCACTGTATATAACAAACTCACCATTCTTGGAAGGTAGTTCCAAAAATGGAGCATTCACCAATCTTCTTTTCAATTCCTGAAAACAATCATCACATTCTTTTGTCCAGATAAACTTAACACCCTTCCAAGTTAGCTTAGTCATTGGACTAGATAACCGTGAAAAATTTCTAACAAACCTTCGGTAATAGCCTTCCAAACCAAGGACGCTACGAATCTCAGTTACATTTGTGGGTCTTGGCCATTCTTCAACAAACTTTGTTTTTGCAGGATCAACAGTTATCCCATATTTAGAAATAATATGACCTAGGAAAGAAATTTGTTGCAACCAAAACTCACACTTGCTGAATTTTCCATAAAATTTCTTTTCTTTTAAGGTTTGCAAGATAAACCATAAATTTATTTCATGCTCCTCTTTACTTTTAGAAAACACCAAAATATCATCAATGAAAACCACCACAAACTTATCCAACAACTCATGGAAAATTCTATTCATTAAGACCATGAATACAGCAGGTGCATTGGTTATCCCAAAAGGCATTACTACAAATTCATAATGGCCATATCTTCTACGGAACGCGGTCTTCGGAACATCTTCTTCCTTTACCTTCAGATGATGGTACCCCGAACTCAAGTCAATCTTTGAAAAATAATGAGCTCCCTAGAGCTGATCAAACAAATCATCGATATGAGGCCAATGATATTTGTTCTTAACAGTGATGTTATTCAAGGCTCTATAATCAATGAAAAGTCTCATTGAACCATCTTTCTATTTAACAAATAAAACAAGAGCACCCCATGGTGATGTTCTAGGTCGAATGAAACCTTTCTCTAATAAATCTTGCAATTCCTCCTTCAACTCTAAAAGTTCAATTTGAGCCATTCGATAAGGGGGTTTTGAAATTGGCTTAGCATCATTAACTAAGACAACAGTAAACTCAACTTCATGGTCTGGTATTATTTCAGGCAACTCATCAGTAAAAACATCAGGATACTCATTTACCACTGGCACATCATTAATCTGAACAGTTCCTTTATTTTCAACGATGTGTGCAAGGTACCATTCATTTCCATCTTTTACAAGTTTCATGGCCTCTTGATAAGTTATCAATAGCAAGGGTTCATTCTTGTACACAAACTGAATGTCTTTATGAAAAAAAAACTTCTTTAGATCTACAGTCAATCTTGGCATGGTAAATAGAGATCCAATCCATACCCAAGATAACATCAAACTCTACTAGAGGTAGAACAATAAGGTTTGAAAGTAGGTTCTTTCCACAGATAAGGATAGGAAGATTCTTATAAATTCTTTTTGCTTCAACATTTCCCCCATGTGTTTTTACCAAAAGATCATGAGTCATTTCTTGAGATGGTATTCCCATTTCACTAGAAAATGTTTCAGAGATGAAAGAATGTGTAGACCCCGAATCAAACAACACACTGGCCTAATCTGAAAAAAAAACAAAGTACCTGATACAACTTCATTTGATGGCCCAACATTTTCTGAGGTAGTTGCAAAGAATTTCACCACCCATTTCTTCTTATAGTCTAACTGATTCCCATCACCCAAGATCTTTGTCGGACACTCGATTGTATATTGACCCATCTCATTGCACTTATAACATTTCACTAACTGTAAATCAAATTTGGTTTTACCATCACCCTGATCTTTTCCAGTGAAATCACGAGCCTTATGTCCCATCTTACCACATCGGTAGCACTTTCCAGAATTCAGAAGACATTCCCCAGCATGCCTTTTCCCACATTTATCACAAACTGGAAACATTGTTTTCTTACCGTCAGACTTTTCTGAATAATTCTTACCTTTCTCCTTCCACCTCAGTCTCTTCTAATGATGGTTGTTATAGAACACTTGATCATAATCAAACTCCATTTCCACCTTCTCAGCACATCAAACAAGATTTTCATAACTTTTAAACTCACGAGAAGCTAATGCCCTTCGATATTTTGGCTTTAATCATGAGTAAAAACGATTGATTTTACTATCAGGGTCCCAGATAAAATTTGGAGCATACCTTGCCAATCGAGCGAACCTTTCTTCACAGTCACCCACTGAGTCTTCCTCTTGCCTCAATTCCAAGAATTGATTTTCCATCCTAAGTCGAAAAGCCTTAGGAAAATACTTCTCAAGAAACATACCTTTGAATTTATCCCAGTCGAGAGCATCAATCTCATCAGTGTCCCTGATATTTTTATCCATCGACCACCACTGATCTGCTTCACCCTCCAAACGATAAATAGCAAGACTAACCTTTTGATTGTCCGAACACCCCATGACATCAAAAATCTTCTCTAGTGCTTTAATCCACCCTTCAGCTAGCACAAGGTCAGATGATCCTCTAAATGATGGGGGATGTTGCCTCATGAAATGTTCAACCACTAACATGTTCCTCTGCGGTTGATCTGGCTGATCTCATGTATGGATACCACCACCATTTATCGCTTGAGTCAACTGAGCCATTACTACAACAAACAGTTCAGTTACAATTCTGACCATCTTAGGTTGCTGATTCGGAAGGTTATTTCCTTCTGCAGGCCTTCCTAGCAATGCTTCCCTGTTTCCTCTGTGGAAAACCATTCTGAACAAACATGTCTTACATGAAGCAACATGGTAATCTTAAAATACTATATCACTTCAATTTGATCATAAAAAAAAATATTTTTGGATAATAATTTAATATAATTCTAACTCCTAAAGTTATATAAACCGACCTCTGATACCAACTATAAGGCCACAGCCTTAAACCATACTTAATCTTGAGTTATTACATGATTACACATTGAGGATCTTTTCAGGTTTAGAGTTTTAGAGAATTGGATCATAAAACATTCATTACATTCCACATATAAACAAATTGGTTACATAAAGATAGTATTATTCTTTCCCATCAATGGAAACATATTTAAAATAAAACATGGATTCTTTCTTGACAATTCCTTGACACTATCATCATATCATGTACCTTTCCTTTGACCTGTGAAAAACATTACAAAAAAACTTGGGATGAGCATAAAAAGCTCAGTAATGGATATAAAAATATGGAAAGGAAGCATGGGTACATATATACATAAGAATGAAATCATACTTTACCCATAAAACATAAGCACTTCAACATTCCTCATAAAATCATGAATAAATCATAGAAATCATAAGACATAAATGTAACTTGAGGCATTCATAACATTCTTATGTAGGGAGTAACCCTCTTCGTTACGTTTGGAATACCCATCACAGTATATTCCCTAAATATCTTCGGAGAAACCTTAATGTTACACTCATTCGCATTACCCAATGCATTGGAGAGCTATATCAGGCTCACCCGCCCTTAGTTTATCACAGAACCACCCGTCTTCATAATAATGCCCAAAAACCTCAACATAATCGTATCACATAAAACATGCATAAAGGAAACATAACATTTCCACCTTTCAATCACAAGATATCAATACAACACATTGATATAAAAACATTATGAAAACCATTTTCAATACCAAAATAAAAGAAAAGTAAAACATGGTATTTATTTTCATTTTAAAAAAAGTATGGCCTATAGAGGAAGCCGAAACTCAAACAATGGTCACGGCGGCGGAGAAGTCATTGTCGCCGCATACGTATGACAAAAACATTCCATTTTGACATCCAGTAAAATTCATCGTATAAAAAAGATTCCTTTTGGATAAACGTAAAAGTCAAAGGGGTTTATACACCATATAAAAGAAGGTTGTGTATAAAACAAAATATGCCTCACTGAAAGTAGATTGAGACGAAGTCTGACACCTCGGGTCCGAGTTGACTCGATCTTTCTTTAATGTCCTGAATAATAAACTTGAGTTAATTTCTACTTGTTTAAGAACCTTTTTCAAGTTCATTATTCATTTTATATCACTTATTTCCATATCATGAATACTATGTAATTATTTAAGTTAATAACGGTTGTTTTAACGATCATTGGTACTTGGGTCAAAAATAAACCCTTTATAATTACAAGTTGTTCATGTATCCATTATAGCCAGAATTATAATCATGATTTATATATCATATATATCTAGTATATACATGAATTTATAATATTACATAATCATTTAGAGGTAAGAAATGAAATGCACCGTTCATGGAGACGGTAAGCTGTACGTACGTATGAACGCTACTTTCATTTCTATTCCGTATTTTATATAATGGAATCATAATGATATAAAGGTATATTATAATTACAGTATAATATCATATATAATATCATAGTTCCATCCTATATATGTCCCAAATATGGTATTTAACTAATCAAATCACTTTGAGGGTGTGGTAGTCCGCACTTCCTTAAATGAAGATATCGCGTTTACCCATAATGGAAACCATAAAGGTATGCCCAAAATGAAAAATACATAAGCCTAAGGAAGACATAAAAATATTATATATCATATATAAATATAGTGACATCTTAATGGCCACCTTTGAACGTGTTAAAAGAATGTTGAACAATCATCGTTTCGGGAGGCATAAATTCACCATCCACGGAAACAGTATGTCCTTGAACCGTTAGATGTAGGTGTGTGTAAGAGTAGCTCGAATCCTTCATATAAAAACATCATAGTATATTTAGGATACTGGATTTTTTACAAAAGAAAAGAATAAAAAGAGTTTATGGGGTTGGAGAAGCAAAATCAAACAAAAGGACTCAAAAAAAGACATTACGTTAAAATCGGGTAACTCTCTTAGATTTGAGCTCAAAGGCTTCCTTGGGAAGACTTCTGCCAAAAGTGAGGCTTCAAGGAGTAATATAGGGATGTGGATAGCCAAAATGGGCATAGTTTGGCCGATACAAAAGCTTTGGGAGTGTGGGTAAGGAGGTAGAGGTGGGGGCCTTTTATAAGAGGAGATGAGGGGCACTCTTGGAAAGTAAAGAAATGTTACTTTATTTTAAAATGGTATTCGGATTTAAGAGGTCCCAAATTGATGTGTTTCGAGGATATGGTGAAAAGGGATATAAATACACCCATAAAATAGGTTTTTTCCATGTGTAGGTCTTAGAGTTTACATTATCGTTCCATTTTATTTAAATCGTTAAATAATGAGGTCATCACTGCATCATCATGATGTCATAAATAATTTAATTTATTTGAAGTATAAAAATTATAAAAAAATACTATGATGTAGGAAATATTTTTATCCTTCCAATGACTATTTATAATAAAAAATCTGATCTATATAACCCCATGTAATAATTGTATTAGTAAAACATCTCATGTTTGTGTCATTTTTACTTTAACATTAAATAAAAAGTTATTTATGTCATTTCCCAACCAAAGTGGCTCCATGGGGTCCCTAAGTTGACCCATTTATTTTCTTGGTCGGCCATGACACATAAAATGAGGTTAGGACATGTGTCAAGCTCATCTCATTTTATTAAAGCATTATTTTTACCTTAAACTACACTAATTACCTCTAATCGCGATTAAGAACGTGAGAGTTACTATTCACAAAAAAAATTGTTTTAATCTCATTGAACCGCATTTTACTTCTTAATGACAACCATGTATGTTGGATTTTTGAAATTCAAAACACAGAAGTGGTAAAATTTCATTTAAACGAAAAATCAGTTTTTATAAGTACCACTTAGTGGTCTCACTATTCATCAAAAATTAAAAATTTTCAGAAAAATTCCAAAAATTCACCCTAAGAAATATTTGATATTCCGAATTCAAAAATGATTTCTATTTTAAAAAATTCAATTCACATAAGTTACATTAATTAATTTAATAATTAATTCCCGGTGTCATGACAAATAGCATGTTTTTATGAAACAATAAGTATCAAAACATTGACACCAGTTTAAGTCCAATTTCAAAGTGAAATTGATTCAAATGACCACCATTGGATTAAATGGTAAAAATATATTCTAATTTAACATCAAAACCAATTCAATAGATAATCTAATCATATAAATAAATTAGATTAAAATGAGTTTTTGAATTAAAATACCACATTTTCACTATTCATTAAAAAAATGAACTTTATCGGAAAAATACCAAAAATTCACAGAAAGTAAATTTTTATGTCCCAATAATAAATAATAAGTTTATTTTGACAAAATTACCTTATAAAATTGTCAAAATATTGATTTAAAAATGGTTTTCCATCAAAAAGCAGTAAAACTATCTTTTAAAAATATTAGTGTATTCCATGCTTAAGATTGGATTTATTTTCATTTTAAGCCTCTAAAACACTATCTAATTCATTAATAGACATTGATAAAAATATCTATTATTCATTACTTACTTGGGATGTTACATGAAACCCCACACTCTCAATGTCTTGTGAAATATGGCTGGAAGACTCTTTCTAATGGGAATATTTAGAATAATTATGTTGTTACATTCACTTGGTAACATCTTTTTCATTCTTCTTAAATATTTTATTACATATCAATCATCTTCAATAAATTATCTATGAAATTATCTTAATATTGTTCATTTTTTCAATGATTTTTTTGGAAATCTATATCAAATAAATCAAAACCATCTATCTGACAATGTCTATCCAATGACTCTATGATTTAATGACTGATGAATTTCATAAAAATATTTAAAATAGGCTTGAAATGCTCATTAGGTTGAATTCTCTCTACTCTACAAATGATAAAAAAAATTCAATAGCTTTCACAACTCTTCTATCCTTTACTCATATATATCCTTCTTCATTTTAATATATATATATAGAATTTTGAATATAATTGTATAAATGTTTATTTAGATCCCCTATATAGTAGACCATAATATTCTTATTCCTTTATTTAATATATATCAACAATAAAACAACTAAAAAATCACATAATTATTTACTGACACACTCTATCTGATCACTATAGTGCACGGAACTCTGTAAATTGGGCTCTTATATATATTTCCAAATAAATCATTCAAAGTACATTATAGGAAAGAGTTTTGATTTCCATGTGATTTATATTTGATAATAAAAAACTTTCAATAATATATTCTTATTTCTTCTCTAACAGTTTCTTCATAAAAAAACCACATAACCTATTAGTCTAAATAGATGTATCTAAATGGATGATTATTTTTATTCTAGGGATGAATCCAGAGGGATTTCATGAATTTAAAAATGAAAATGAACACAAAATTGGATAAATATATTCAATATATGATATTATAGAGTTTTAGGGATTATTTTATTTTACATGAAGTGATATATAATCAACCCTTGATTCAGATAATACACTAGAAGCTAAAAGTGAATTTTCCGAATATTGTTAGGATATGAATGATATAGTTATATAATATTTTGTACAAATGTAAAATAAGATTGATCTAATAGAAATGAGCTCCATGAATGATAAATTTTATGTTTTCATGATTAGGTATTTCTTGGGTGATCTTGAGGATATCTCTCATTCCTTATATATATAGGATGAAACTATTGTTAACTGTTTGGGTTAAATATTTGTATACATATATATTTTTTTGATGGAAATTACTCATAATCATGATCTCTAAAATTAATGTTGTTTTCTATCCATATTGGAGAATGTTGATAAAAAATATAAATTTAATTTTGTTTTCAAGAACTTTCCAGTTTTAAAATTTAATTTCTGAAACAAAATTAATACATTGTGTAACCCAAATAAAGATTCCACCATCCAATGATAAAACATCACATATTGAGCTCAATACCTTTTAGGAAAACAAAAACAGTAAATAGTTATTGATAAATCATCACTCCGTGTTATTATATAATATATTATTGATGAAATTTTGGATGAAAGTCCATTGAATATATTAGTATGTTTAAACATTTCATTTGTTGGTCCATATTAGATAAAAATCAAATTATTACCTTATAATAATTAAGCCCAAAACAAAATAATTGGTTGTCGAGTAAGTTGTTAGATTATATAATGAAAGAATTTTCTATCTGAATCCTATATCCCATGGTCCTGTCATGTTTTGGTGTTAATAAAAATTTATGGATTTTCGATTTTGTTAAATGATAATAAAGATATATTTCATGTTAAAATAAAAATAAATAGGGTTTATGTAGTTCTTAAAGTAATAATAATATAACTACTAGGAAATACCATTTCAGAATGTCATTTATTGATCATATTCATGAGAGGTTGACTAGTAATGATAATTTTTCCATTCTTAATTCTTATTTTAGTAACATCCATATTTCAATATATTATATGGATTAGGATAACCCAATTTCAATTTTTAATTTTGGGAATTTTTCTATTGTGAATTCCCATTGTATTTTTTGGTTTCTAGACAATTTTCAAAGATGCATTTAGTTGTTTTATATGATGCTATTACGAAGATAATTGACGTTTTTAGGGATGATTTCATGATATTTTGAAGTTATTTTGAAAATTATTTACAGAATCTTAAATATATTTTGGAATGATATGAAGAATAAATTAGGGTCAGAAAATATCTAATTTATGGTTACTGATGAAATTTTATTAGTAAAAAAGGGTTTTTGGAATGGAATATATGTTTATAATTCCGAAATTGACTTTATCTTAAATTTACCACCCCATGAAATTGTCCAGGGAATTAAAATATTTTTCGCAAAAACTAAGTTCAACATAATATTAGTCAAGGAAATTTCTAAGATCACTAATACATCGTAATAATTTCTTATAATGTATAAATCCTTTCTGTTTAATGAAAAATTCATAGATTAATTTTACTTGAAGAAAGAAAAAATTTCAACCCTGCAAATTATCAATGCACTAAATAGGAATCTTCTTTTGGTGGTTATTTGTGATTCTAATGATGTTTATGAATGTGTTTTTTGGGGTAAATAAAGGGTAAATGTATACATGTATCCAATTATGATTGTATTTTATTTTATGAGGATGAAAAAAATAATCTATAGTTAGAATAGAGCATGGTTATATTATTTTCCCTCAGGATTTGTTTATGAAATATTTGATTGGTACTAATTACATCATTTTCCCAAACCACCCAAATGTTATGTATTTGATAGCTAATAATGAATCTAATCTAATGGTTATGAGATATAAAATTCAGTACTAGTAATTTCAACAAGAAAAAAGGATAATAATAGTGTTGAATATGGTGTTTTGTACTGCTTTTCTAGGTTACCCTACACTAGAAACAAGTAACTAAATGAAATCAACAATTCATCCCCAAATGAGAAAATGTTTTCATACATAATTATAAAATCTTAATAGATAGATGACATATGTGATGTTCATGTTACAGGATTAATGACTTATTATAATTTATATAATCAACGAGATAAATCTATTTCTGAGCTGATATGCAATTTCATGGATGAAAGTATTCTTTTTATGATACGCACTGATGAAATTTTAAGGGGACATGTGGTTAATATAAGGCCCAGCCATAAACCTTACATAAACTTGAGTTATTATAATATTACACATTGAGGATCTTTTCAGGTTTAGAGTTTTATAGAATTATATCATGAAACTTGCATTACATTCCACATTTAGAAAAAGTGGTTACATAAAAGACAGTTTTCATTCTTCCCATCAATGGAAACATATTTAAAATAAAACATGGATTCATTCTTGACACATCCTTGACACTATAATCACATCATGTACCCTTCCCTTGACCTGTGAAAAACATTTCAAAAACTTGGGATGAGCATAAAAAGCTCAGTAAGGGATAT
The DNA here is from genome assembly GCA_963277665.1 of Viscum album. NCBI lineage: Eukaryota > Viridiplantae > Streptophyta > Magnoliopsida > Santalales > Viscaceae > Viscum > Viscum album. The sequence goes on from OY728119.1 coordinate 1,667,922,998, forward strand.
AAAAATATGGAAAGGAAACATGAGTACATGTATACATAAGAATGAAATCATAGTTTACCCATAAAACATAAGCACTTTAACATACCTCATAAAATCATAGAAATCATATGACATAAAGGTAACTTGAGGAATTCATAACATTCTTACGTAGGGAGTAACCCTCTTGGTTACGGTTAGAATACCCATCACAGTATATTCCCTAAATCTCTTCGGAGAAACCTTAACGTTTCACTCCTTCGCGTTACCCAATGCATTGGAGAGCTATATCGGGCTCACCCGCCCAAAGTCTATCACGGAACCACCCATCTTCATAATAATTCCCAATAACCTCAACATAATTGTATCACATAAAACATTAATAAATGAAACATAACATTTCCACATTTCAATCACAAGATAATATTTTAGGATATTGAAATAATGAATCCATTAAAAACCATTTTCAAAACCATTTAAAACATTTAATAAAGAGATTTTTGAATCAAAGTGTCCCATACCACCTTGAAGATTTTAACATTTAAACCATTAGTATCCATATAAATAAATCTGTAAAACCATTTTGAAGACATGGATATTAATAAGAACAAATAATTAAAACATTTAAAGTGATATTTTGGTTAAAGGGGTTTTACCAAAATTAGTTACACTTGAATACAATAATTGAGGAATAACATTTAATCAGAACTTTATAATATCATGAGAATAAATGGATTCATGATATAATATTCCAAAGGACAGTATATAAACCATATATTAGTGAATTGGTGCATAACAACAATGAAGTCTCAATAGAGATGTAAAATGTGATGAAATCCCATATAAAGAAGGTATCCTTAAATTAAGGATAAATCAATCTCAAAATTATGTGTGACAAATATAAATACACCCAATATAATTGGATATTAAGTGTAAAACATTAAAAGGTCATTCACACATTTTCAAAGGATTACATATTCAATAACTACTTGTTGAACCCAAAGAAATCGAAATTGGGTTAAAAAGTTCCCTTAGTAAAATTCGACAGCCTAACGGCGTCACTTCAAGAATTTTGAAAATGAGTTGATGAAAGATAAAAAGGGAATCCCATCACTTGGTAATAAAATTTACATCAATCAGGATATGGAAGAATATATCCCAACATAATATAATGTGAATTAAAAGACATAACAAATAAAGTCTTTTAAAAAGAGGAGGGTGAAAGGTTCCCTTACCGACTTGGGTAACTTTCGAAAAGTACACCCCATCGAAGAAGTGTCATAAAATGAATATGTAAATACCCATAAATGGAATTATATTACATAGGGGGATTAATAATGGTCAGTACATAAACCACCCAAAGGAAATTGTGGAAAATTTAGCAAAATTCTCATGGGAATAAAAGTGAGATGAAAAATCTATTTCGAAAACTCGTCAGCCTAACGGCGCCACTTAAAACTTCCAAAATGGGTTGATGAGAGGAAATAGGGTCTCTCATCACATGAACATAAAAATTACAGTTAATATAAAATAATATCCCAATAACAAGAAATATGAGCTTTAAAAGGAATGACATAAAAGAGTGTACTTAAAAAGAAAGAGTGGAGTAAGATCCCTTACCTCGGGTTCGACTTGACTCGATCGTTCTTTAACGTCCTTAATAATAAACATGAGTTAATTTCTACTTTCTTAAGAACATTTTTCAATTTCATTATTCCTTTTATATAAATTATTGACATGTTATAAACATTATGTAATAATTTAAGTTAATAATGTTTGTTTTGTCGATATTTGGTTCTTAAGTCAAAAGTGGACTTCTTACAATTACATGTTGTTCGTGTGGTCAATGGTTCATTATATCTATAATGATATTCATGATTTGGATATCATATATATCATATATATACAGCATATACATGTATTTATAATATTACATAATCATTTAGAGGTAAGAAATGAAATGCATCGTTCATGGAGAGGTAAGTCGTACGTACACATGAACGCTACTTCCATTTCTTTGTCATATTAATGGAATTAAAACTAAATGATAGGTATGTATATTTTAATTCCAGAATTATATTCATAATTTATATGTATAATTCATCATATATATCCATTATATACATGTACTTATAATAGTACATTACATTTGGGGATAAGAAATGAAATGCACCGTTCATGGAGACGGTAAGCCGTACGTACGCATGAATGCTACTTTCATTTCAATCTCATACTTTAATGGAAAGAAATAATAATGATATATAGGTATATTATAATTCCAGTATAACATCATATATAATAACATTATATCCATCCTTTATACATCCCACGTATGGCATTAACGAATCAAATCACTTTGAGGGGGCGGTAGTCTGCACTTCCTAAAATGAAGATATCGCGTATACCCATAATGGAATTCATAAAGGTAAGCCAAAAATGAAAAATACAGAAGATTAAGTAAAACATAAACATATTATATATCATATATAAATATAGTGACATCTTAATGGGCACCTTTGAAGGTGTTATATGAGTGTTGAACAATCATCGTTTCGTGAGGCAAAAATTCGCCATCCACGGAAACAGTATGTTTTTTAACCATTAGATGTTGGTGTGTGTAAGTGTAGCTTGAATCCTTCTTATAACAACATCCTAGTATATTTAAAATACTCTAGTTGTTACAAAAGAAATTAATAAAAAGATTTTAGGGGGTTGGAGTGGAAAAATAAAACAAAAGGACTCAAGTGAAGACATTACCTTAAAATCGGGTATATCCCTTTGGTTTGAGCTCAAAGGCTTCCTTGGGAAGACTTCTGCCCATATTGAGGCTTCAAGGAGTAAGATAGGGAAGTTTAGAGACAAAATGGGAAGAGGTTGGCCGAGCCAAAGGCTTTGGTAGTGTGGGTAAGGAGGTAGAGGTGGGGGCCTTTTATAAGAGGAGAGGAGGGGCACTCTTGTAAAGATACAAAATGTTACATTATTTTCTAATGACTTTCGGATTTTAAAGGTCCCACATTAACGTATTTCTAGGATAAGGTGATAAGGGTTCTAAATCCACTCATCCAATAGGTGTTGGACATTTTTAGGTCTTAGATTTTACATTATCTTTCCATTTTATTTAAATTGTTAAATAATGAGGTCATCGCTGCATCATCATGATGTCATAAATAATTTAATTTATTTAATGTCTAAAAATTATAAAAAAACTACTATGATTTAGGAAATCTCTTTATCTTTCCAATGACTATTTATAGTCAAAAACATGACTTGTATAACCCCATTTAAAAATTCTTTTAGCAAAACATCTCATGTTTGTGTAATTTTTACTTTAACATTAAATAAAAAGATATTTATGTCATTTCCCAACCAAAGTGGCTCCATGGGGTCCCCAAGTTGACCCATGGATTGTATTGGTCGGCCATGACACATTCAATGTGGGTAGGACATGTGTCTAGGTCATTTCATTTTATTAAAACATTATTCTTACCATAAACTACACTAATTACCTCTAATCGCGATTAAAAACTTAATAAGTTACTATTCACCAAAAAAACTTTTATCCTATTGAACCACATTTTACTTCTTAATGAAAACCATGTATGTCTTATTTTTGAAATTCAAAACGCAAAGATGGAAAAAATTCATTTAAACGGAAAAATTAGTTTTTATAAGTACCACTTAGTGGTTTCACTATTCATCAAAAATTGAAGTTTTTTAGAAAAATCCCAAAAATTCACCCTAAGAAATATTTGATATTGTGAATTCAAAAATGAAGTCTATTTTAAAAAATTCGAAACGTATAAGTCACATTAATTAATTTAATAATTAATTCCCGTTGTCCGAGCAAATAGCGTGTTTTTATGAAACAATAAGTATCAAAAGATTGACACTAGTTTATGTCTGATTTCAAAGTGAAATTAATTCCAAAGGCCACTATTGGATTTAATGGTAAAAATATATTCTAATTTCACTTTAAACCCAATTCAAAAGATAATCTAATCATATAAATAAATTATATTAAAAAGAGGTTTTGAATTAAAATACAACATTTTACACTATTCATTAAAAAAATGAACTTTATCGGAAAGATACCAAAAATTTACACAAAGTAAATTTTGATGTCCCAATTCTTAAGAAGAGTTTTATTTGGTCCAATAGAATGTATAATAGTGAACAAAACTATATTTAATGATGGTTCGCCATCAAAAGGCGATAAGTGAACCTTTAGTGAAAACTAGGGCATATATGCCTAAAATTGAATTCTTTCCGTATTTTAAGCCTTTATATTTTATTGGATAAATGTAAAAACATTTAAAAACATATATAATAATATTTTAGTTATTTCTATCCATTCCCGCCAATACAACGGGTACATGTTAACTGCCATTTAAAATAATATTATTTTATTATTAGAGTGCAACGTAAGATTCCCAAGAAACTTGTTGTTGCGTGTTGGGTACGCCATCGAGCATAGCGTCCCCTTTAAAGTAATATTAATATTTAATTCACAAATATGGATAAATATGAAAAAGTCATATTCTTTATTTACCTGGGGTGTTACATCCTTCCCCCCTTTTGGGAATTGCATCCTCGCAATTTTAAAATTGGGCTTGGAAACATCCATGAACATCCCACATCGGAAGAAGAGTCGGTAAAACAATCACTTTAAAATAAAGAAAGATAAGTACAAAGGTCACCCGAGTTAATGCATACTAGGATTCCAAGTATGAAAACATGGACATGGTGGAGAAAAATAGGGTCATGTTATGATGAAGAGTGATAAAACACATGTTTATGAGAAAGTTAACCATGAGAAAATCACAAACTTGTGATGGGTTAAACGGTATTCGATTCCCCAGTAGGAAACACTAATAGACAAAATTTTTGTTTTAAGATACTTTTTATTGGGGAATTTATTCATAAGGAAACATAATCACTTATCATGTTGACTTTCAACTTTTATTAGATTCCTTACAGAAACTCATATTTTCTCCAAAAGGCGAGTATTTTGGAAGACTTGTTCACATTAAGAGTACTATAATCAACTTTTAGAGAATCACCTAATCCACAAAAGAGAACTATATACTTCCCATGACTTTAGACATTAAACAAACCAAAACCATAAAGGCTAGTATAAGATCAGATAATCCAGAAAAGGATAACCCTTTATAAAAAGAAAATCTATTCTTAACCTCCAAAATTTGTCCAACAAAACCCAAATTTCAACGAGGACCATTAGATAAACAATTTGTCCATAAAATTCTTCAAAGTAAACCAATATAATATTGAAACCCAAATATTTGAAGGATTTAGTCACATAGTCTTCCAAGTTAAATCGTAACATTTAACTCTAAACAACATCAGTTTCTCCTAAAGTCTCGTATTGAAAAGTAATTAACCTAATCACATATCCCCCATGATAGGTTAATCATTTTCATAAATAACCCAAAATAAACTTACTATTAATTCATAAAATCATATAACTAGAAAGAATCAGTCAAACTAACCAGGGACTTCATGTAGTCCAGTGGTAGGCGATAAATACCAGTCGCACTTTGGTTGTGGGTTCGATTCCCGCAGCATTGTCCGACGCGACGGGTTGTCACACGGTCTGCGTGTTGTCCTTTTTCCAAAGTAATATAATTCTCAAAACATTTCCCAAAACGAGATAAAATCATCAAAAATAATCATAACATATTTTAACCTCAAGTTTATCTCATGACTTTCATTTTCCATCATAACATAAAATAACCCATAAATACCTCAAAAGTAAGGATCATATAAACCCTAATGGTTACCTTTTTAATTATTACATGAACTTCCACAGTGATTGGTCATCTCGTACATGATTCATTATAGAACATACCAAGGTTCACGTGGTTTATCATGAATCCTTTATTGTTTGATTAGAACAACAACGAGTTTCCTCATTGAATACCCCATTTCATCGAGTCTCTTAATCAGAGAACCACCACAGTTTCCTTCAAACCAATTGTCACTTTGGTGCCTGCGAGATCCAGCCATTCACTAAAAACAGAAATGTCAGTGTGAGTATATCAACAAAACCATCATGTACTAATGAGGAAGGTAAACACTAAGATATACTTACTCATTTACTTTATCTAAAACTAGGACTCTTTCTGAAATCCTAACCATTACGGTAATGTCAATTATGCTTAAAGAATACCCTAACCTCTAAAGTTATCTAAACCGACCTTTGATACCAACTATAAGGCCCCAGCCTTAAACCTTACTTAATCTTGATTTATTACTAGATTACACATAGAGGATCTTTTTAGGTTTAGAGTTTTAGAGAATTATATCATGAAACTTGCATTACATTCCACATTTAGACAAAGTGGTTACATAAAAGACAGTATTCATTCTTCCCATCAACGAAAACATATTTAAAATAAAACATATATTATTTATTGACACATCCTTGACACTATCATCACATCATGTACACTTCCCCTGACCTGTGAAAAACATTTCAAAAACTTGGGATGAGCATAAAAATCTAAGTAAGGGATATAAAAATATGGAAAGGAAACATGAGTACATGTATACATAAGAATGAAATCATAGTTTACCCATAAAACATAAGCACTTTAACATACCTCATAAAATCATAGAAATCATATGACATAAAGGTAACTTGAGGAATTCATAACATTCTTACGTAGGGAGTAACCCTCTTGGTTACGTTTAGAATACCCATCACAGTATATTCCCTAAATATCTTCATAGAAACCTTAAAGTTTCACTCCTTCGCGTTACCCAATGCATTGGAGAGCTATGTCGGGCTCACCCGCCCTTAGTCTATCACAGAACCACCCATCTTCATTATAATGCTCAGGAACCTCAACATAATCGTATCACATAAAACATCAATAAATGAAACATAACATTTACACATTTCAATCACAATATTACATTTTAGGATATTGAAATAATGAATCCATTAAAAAACCATTTTTCAAAACCATTTAAAACATTTAATAAAGAGATTTTTTAATCAAAAGTGTCCCATACCACCTTGAAGATTTTAACATTTGAAACCATTAACATCCATATAAATAAATCCTTAAAACCATTTTGAAAACATTTATATTAATAAGAACAAATAATTAAAACATTTAAAGTGATATTTTGGTTAAAGGGGTTTTACCAAAATTAGTGACACTTGAATACAATAATTGAGGAATAACATTTAATCAGAACTTTATAATATCATGAGAATAAATGGATTCATGATATAATATTCCAAAGGACAGTATATAGACCATATATGAGTGAATTGGTGCATAACAACAATGAAGTCTCAATAGAGATGTAAAATGTGATGAAATCCCTTATAAAGAAGGTATCCTTAAATTAAGGATAAATCAATCTCAAAATTATGTGTGACAAATATAAATACACACAATATAATGGGATATTAAGTGTAAAACAATAAAAGTTAATTCACACATATTCAAAGTATGACATATTCAATAACTACATGTTGAACCCAAACAAATCGAAATTGGGATAAAAAGTTCCCTTAGTAAAATTCGACAGCCTAACGGCGTCACTTCATGAATTCAGAAAATGAGTTGATGAGAGATAAAAAGGTAATCTCATCACTTGGAAATAAAATTTACATCAATCAGGATATAGAAGAACATATCCCAACATAATAGTATGTGAATTAAAAGACATAACAAATGAAGTCTTTTAAAAAGAGGAGGGTGAAAGGATCCCTTACCGACTTGGGTAACTTTCGAAAAGTACACCACATCGAAGAAGTGTCATACAATTAATATCTAAATACCCATAAATGGAATTATATTACAAAGGAGTGTAATAATGGTCAGTACATAAACCACTCAAATGAAATTGTGGAAAATTTATCATAAATCTCATGGGAATAAAAGTGAGATGAAAAATCTCTTACGAAAACTCGGCAGCCTAATGGTGCCACTTAAAACATCCAAAATGTATTGATGAGAGGAAATAGGGTCTCACATCACATGAACATAAAAATTATAGACAATATAAAAGAATATCCCAATAACAAGAAATATGAGCTTTAAAAGGAATGACATAAAAGAGTGTACTTAAAAAGAAAGAGTGGAGTAAGATCCCTTACCTCGGGTCCGACTTGACTCGATCGTTCTTTAACATCCTGAATAATAAACATGAGTTAATTTATACTTTCTTAAGAACCTTTTTCAAGTTAATTATTCCTTTTATATCAATTATTGACGTGTTATAAACATTATGTAATCATTTTAGTTAATAATTTTTGTTTTGTCGATATTTGGTTCTTAAGTCAAAAGTGGACTTCTTACAATTACATGTTGTTCGTGTGGTCAATGGTTCATTATATCCAGAATGATATTCATGATTTGAATATCATATATATCATATATATCCAGAATATGCATGTATTTATAATATTACATAATCATTTAGTGGTAAGAAATGAAATGCACCGTTCATGGAGACGGTAAGCCGTACGTATGCATGAACGCTACTTCCATTTCATTGTCATATTAATGGAATTAAAACTAAATGAGAGGTATGTATATTTTAATTCCAGAATTATATTCGTAGTTTAGATGTATCATTCATCATATATGTCCATTATATACATGTACTTACAATAGTACATTACATTTGGGGATAAGAAATGAAATGCACCGTTCATGAAGACGGTAAGCCGTACGTACGCATGAACGCTACTTTCATTTCTATCTCATACTTTAATGGAAAGAAATAATAATGATATATAGGTATATTATAATTCCAGTATAACATCATATATAATAACATTAAATCCATCCTTTATACGTCCCACACATGGAATTAACGAATCACATCACTTTGAGGGGGTGGTAGTCCGCACTTCCTAAAATGAAGATATCGCGTATACCCATAATGGAAGCCATAAAGGTAAGCCACAAATGAAAAATACAGAAGCTTAAGTAAAACATAAACATATTATATATCATATATAAATATAGTGTCATCTTAATGGCCACCTTTGAAGGTGTTATATGAGTGTTGAACAATCATTGTTTCGTGAGGCAAAAATTCGCCATCCACGAAAATAGAATTTTCTTTAACCATTAGATGTAGGTGTGTGTAAGTGTAGCTCGAATAATACTTATAAAAACAACCTTGTATATTGAAGATACTGGAGTTTTTACAAAAGAAATTAATAAAAAGCGTTTAGAGGGTTGGAGAGGTAAAATAAAACAAAAGGACTCAAGTGAAGACATTACCTTAAAATCGGGTAACTCCCTTTGGTTTTAGCTCAATGGCTTCCGTGGGAAGACTTCTGCACAAATTGAGGCTTCAAGGAGTAAGAGAGGGAAGTGGAGAGAAAAAATGGGAGAGGTTGGCCGAGCCAAAGGCTTTGGTAGTGTGGGTAAGGAGGTAGAGGTGGGGGCCTTTTATAAGAGGAGAGGAGGGGCACTCTTGTAAAGTTACAAAATGTTACTTTATTTTCAAAAGAGTTTCGGATTTTAAAGTTCCCACATTGATGTATTTCGAAGATAAGGTGATAAGGGTTCGAAATACACTCATCCAATAGGTTTTGGACATGTGTAGGTCTTAGATATTACATTATCTTTCCATTTTATTTAAATCGTTAAATAATGAGGTCATCGCTACATCATCATGATGTCATAAATAATTTAATTTATTTAATGTCTAAAAATTATAAAAAAAAATACTATGATGTAGGAAATATTTTTAGATTTCCAATGACTTTTTATAGTCAAAACCATGACTTGTATAAACCCATGTAAAAATTCTTTTAGTAAAACATCTAATGTTTGTGTCTTTTTTACTTTAACATTAAATAAAAAGATATTTATGTCATTTCCCAACCAAAGTGGCTCCATGGGGTCCCCAAGTTTACCCATGGATTGCCTTGGTCGGCCATGAAACATTCAATGTGGGTAGGACATGTTTCTAGGTAATTTTGTTTTATTAAAACATTATTCTTAACATAAACTACACTAATTACCTCTAATCGTGATTAAAAACTTAATGAGTTACTATTACAAAAAAAAATATTTTTATCCTATTGAACCGCATTTTACTTCTTAATGACAACCATGTATGTCGGATTTTTGGAATTCAAAACACAATGATGGAAAATTTTCATTTAAACGGAAAAATCAGTATTTATAAGTACCACTTAGTGGTTTCACTATTCATCAAAAATTGAAGTTTTTCATAAAAATCCCAATAATTCACCCTAAGATATATGTGATATTCCAAATTAAAAAATGAAGTCTATTTTACACAATTCAAAACATATAAGTCAAATTAATTAATTTAATAATTAATTCCCGTTGTCAGAACAAATAGTGTGTTTTTATGAAACAATAAGTATCAAAAGATTGACACTAGTTTAAGTCTGATTTCAAAGTGAAATTAATTCCAAAGGCCACTATTGGATTTAATGGTAAAAATATATTTTAATTTCACTTTAAAACCAATTCAAAAGATAATATAATCATATAAATAAATTAGATTAAAAATGTTTTTTGAATTAAAATACAACATTTTAAACTATTCATTAAAAAAATGAACTTTATCGGAAAGATACCAAAAATTTACCCAAAGTAAATTTTGATTTCCCAATTCGTAAGAAGAGATTTATTTGGTCCAATAGAATTTATAAGAGTGAAAAAACTACATTTAATGACGGTTCGCCATCAAAAGGCGATAAGTGAACCTTTATTGAAAACTAGGGCATATATGCCTAAAATTGAATTCATTCCGTATTTTAAGCCTTTATATTTTATTGGATAAATGTAAAAACATTTAAAAACATATATAATCATATTTTAGTTATTTCTATCCATTCCCACCAATAAAAAAGGTACATGTTAACTGCCATTTAAAATAATATTATTTTTTATTAGAGTGCAACGTAAGATTCCCCAGAAACTCGTTGTTGCGTGTTGGGTACGCCATCGAGAATAGCGTCCCCTTTAAAGTAATATTAATATTTTATTCACAAATATGGATAAATATGAAAATGTCATATTCTTTATTTACCTGGGGTGTTACAGTTAAGGAGGGTATTTTTCCCATTTATGGATTGTATCAGTCATCACCATGAGTTGGAAATCATGGTGGATAATGAACTACTAATAAGGTCTTGTAGGCTCGTTTCTAATAGAAAACATTGTGTTAGGATGCTTAGAGTCTGGTCAACAGTGCTAAATATTTTCAGAGATGGGAAATATTAGTAGAAATAATGAGTTACCATAAAAAAGGAATAATAGAGGTCAAATTTTCTAATATATAGTGATTATAGTCTATTGGACTGTTTCCTTCATCTTATAAGATTTATTATATACATTTTAGTTTTTAACTATTTGCTTAAGTGGGGTTAAGAAGGGGCTTTTTCAAATAATATTTCTTATAAAATTTTCATATTCATTTAAATGAATATAATTAATAGTTTCCTATTTCTCAAGGAATTCAACATAGTTAATAGAACATATTTCAATTATTATAATTTCTATAATTTCAACGATATATTTTCGTGTGATCAAATAACTATAACTACCAATCACGCATTGTCTAGTGCTCAACGATATATTTCTAATTTAGTAGTCGAAAAAAATTAAAAAACGATGATGTCTAGACCTTGTAAGTATTTTTTAATTAAGATGGATGAATAATTTCAGGAATACAACATTACTTGAAATACCTATATAATGATGTATCCTTCTGGGATACACTTTTGAAAAACATTTTATCTCTATTTATAATAGAATATTATTATTTTAGGGATATTTAAGGAGATTATACAGAAAGAAAGTATTTAGAAATGAGTATAAAAGTAAAATAAGGATGCAATATTATGAGATTGAACATATATATAACGATATAAAAAAATAATTCCATGATATATCATTCAGTATAAAGTCATCAACGATGGAAAATGGTCTTATTATTTATATATATAAAGGATATTTTTTCATGAAAAATTGAAACCATGCCATATAAAACATTCAGTATTATGAGAGTTCTTATCAATTTGTTTATTTAACTTATTGGGAGAGAATAATCATATATTTCTAGTTAATAATCAATAAATAAAACTATATTTTTAGTTGAAATCAAATGGATTGAAAGACATCTATTATCCTAAAAGAAAATTCGTTCAATGAATCTAATTAATGAATATAAAATTGGTGTTCATGAAAACTAACCTAGGGTGATGTTGTTGATTTATTTTAATTTTTATTAAAATAATGCATAATCCATTTTTATGTGTTTTTATCTGGGCTATCAACCATGTGATGAAACTAAAATTTCTCCCAATGTTTGGAGCAACCAGAATGTGGATTTGAATCCTGGAGGTTTCAATATTTTTATTCCAAAACTAAAACATTGTTTACTATTAATTATGAGATTTCATCATTTGAGATATTAATTTTATCCTATATATAATATGTCAGTACATATATATATAAATAATAGGTACTTATTAATTGTATATGTTATAATACATTTGTGTTCTACTGAATTGCATACAACTTCGACATTCAGGTGAGTACTGTTTTTTTAATTTATCTCTTTTGTATATTTGTGTTGAGAATCATGTGTGGGGGTATCAAGCAACTATATATTTCCCAATTTATGGAATTTTTATTTCATTAATTTGTTTTTTAAATAAAATATTATATAGATTTTAAAATCATTCATTGAATCAAATTTTTAACATATGTAGAACACTTTAAAAAACTATTAGAATCAAAAATTTCATCATCACATAATTTTCATCATGTTACATTTTAAACCAACATTGATATTAATTTTTCAATTATTAATCTAAAAATTAAGAAATGTTGAAAATATGAATTTCAATTTTTGATTAATGAGGGAATCTATTTTAATGATTTTCATACCCCTTCAATGATACTATGAATTATTAATTCCTCAACAGGTCTGAATAGAAATGTTCCCCGCCCAAAGGATTCATAATTACAGAAAAAAAATTATTATTTTGTGTAGGGAAGGTTGGTCTTGCAATATAATAATCAATTGTTCAATGTCTATACACATTATTATCCCATTATTTTTTTTAAAAATATTTAATTTAATTTAAAATTATTCAAAATTTGAGGATTCTGGGGTTACTTATTTCAATGTAATACATTTCTATCCTTTTTATAATTTAATTACTGAAGCCACAGATAACATTTACTTTAATATAAATAGACTTTAATTATTTCCATGTGATTTTACATTTGTTTTTTAGAAAATTATGCTTATGAATGAAGAACGATAGGGTGATATGATAGATCTTGTCTAAACCAGCAAATGAGATTAATGAAACTAGATTTTTTAACTGAATCCTAATAGATTCATCCTCATTAAAGAAGACAAATCCTGGAAAAAACCCAATTATAATTATAAATTTCAATCAAGACGGGAGTAAAATGGATAATCGGTATCCCCTGGTGAATATGTGTGGTAATAGGTACTTTTTGTTTGTGTAAATAAATAAAATACATTTTTAGATATACAATGTTATTTTCATAGTGTTTTACCCAACTACCTGGATGGGAAATATTTAATAATGTTTACAGTTTTAAACAATGTTTTTAATATGGTGTGGGAAATATTGGACATAAATGAAGATGGTGTAAATTGATATATATGTTAAACTATTGATTTGTATTCATGTTGTGAAAAACATAGCATTGAATTTTGGAACCTAGGGGCAGAGTGATAACTGAAGGTACCTATCATTACGGTATTAATTCCATGTAAATATCACCCATAATCAATGTTAAATTATGAATTAGAATTTTAATTAAAGTAAGGTAGAGAATGATATTCATATAGAAGGACTGACATTATCAATAAAGATTGAATTTGTGCTAATGTAAATTATAGTGTGTATTTTAATATTGGAATTAATTTTCATAATTATTATTTTAATATTTTCATCCATCTATATTTTTTTTTCCTATGAAAATAAATGTTTCAAATTGCATCATTTTTATATACTCTATGAAATTTTGTTTTCTATTTACAAATTTAATTAATTGATTTTCTATAGATTAATAATTTATAATTATGATGGAATTTGTTCTGGTATTTATTCAATAAATTCTTTAACAATATTATTGTGTTTTTAATTAGGTATTAATGGATGGAATATGCAAATATTGGTAAATTATATAAATCTTTTATATTTTATATTTAATTTTTTATTCATCGAGTACTCATTATAATTTTATTTTTTGATGTTTATGTGATGAATTGTTGTTGGGTTAGATTTGTAAGATTAAATGGAATTTTTTAATAATTTTTAATTAATCATAAAATATAGTGTATTTAATTGTTGAATTAATTTTCTTAGTTATATTATTTAATTTTAAAAAATTATTTGATTTCAATTTTGATTTTTAAATTAATAATGATTGATTATTATCTGTTGAATGCATTTTTTTTTGGTATGAATGTATGATTTAAAAAGAATAAAAATATTTTTTTAAAATATTCTTCTATGAATGATGGTGTTTCAAAATTTCTAGAAATTTGGAAATATATTGGAGATATGGTGTCTATATTCAATTTGGATCATTTAAAAAATAAAATTTGTCACATGTCATACACAATTTCATCTTTTCATTTCAAATTTAAAAAATACATGTATCAACCAGAAGAATAAATGTGCATATAACATGAATTAAAATCTAAATATACTAGATGAGATAAGTCTCTATCCATGGAAAACTAAACTAACCATTGATTTGGGAAGGAGAGACCATAATTTAACAATTGAGGCCATCATATTTTAAAATTTTACATACTCTCTAATAATTTACAAAAAACATAAGATTCAGTACATGCACATGAAAATTGCAAATTGATTCAATAGACCACTTTCTGAATATAAATGAGAATCCTTTATTTCCATTCTACCACATGGTAGAGAATAATATACGACATTATCATTGGAGAGAACTCTTGTTTATGTTTATTTTTGAAGAGGATTTATAGAATATGAACTCAGAATAAAAGGGAGGTAATCTCAACTATGGAAAAAATAATCTGAATCCTAAAGGGGTGAACTGATTAAAGTATTATCTTCTTAAATAATCTTAATCACAGAGGATTATCAAGATGATGGAAGATAAAATTCCACCACAAATCATTTTTTATCAATGAGATGGTTGAATAATCAAATCTTGTCTCCGGTTCGCTGCTATCTAATCTTACCCACACTTGAATATAATTGAATATAATTCCAGTGAGATGATATTAAGAAACGAGGGATTGGAATTTAATAATTATGAAAATCTGAATAATAGTTTTTAGGTATAGCCTATGATAAATATAGATTTAGTGAATATTTCCAACCCCTCTATATTAGTATTTCAGTGAAAACTAACCTCTACCAAATGAATTATCCATCCATGAATGAAAACACTAAAGCATAGGTTTATGCATGTGATATTCAACTATGATTGATCAATTTATGAAATTGTTCCATCATGGCAGTGTGTATTTATTGAATAATGTCGAACTCCTAAAACTCAGATATATGGGATGATAAGTTATTGTCATGTTGTGTTATAGATGATTCCGATATTGAATTTTGAATGAAGAAATCAAGAAAATGAATACAATGGTGAATTTTGAATCTCTCTAATTGTTCCATGTGCTCATTTGAAGACAAGAATATTCCATCATTACTCTCACATTTTTTAGGATTTTTACTGGTGGTCACTCCATGTGTTATATTTTATTCATTAGGGTGTGTAATTGGACTACAATATTGTATTTATAGAGGGGAGTGTTCTTAAATGTGGGTGAAATGTAGGTTCCCCTTGATCGAGCATGGAGAAATATTTCACAATATGAAATGATGGATTGTAAGGTGAGATAATTAAGGTATTGGATTAAATTTCATTAATGGGATAACAATTTGAACCAAGTAAAATAATAATGAAATCATGTTGATGGGATGATAAAAAAAGGTACTATAAGGTATAGAGTTTTCATCTGATTCAACATTTTGATCAGTTATGAAATACAGTTATAAAATGGAGAATATGAGGATCTTGTGACTAATATGGTCTAGCATGAGTCCAAATAAATAGGATAAATTATTCAAGGCCATCAGTCGATTATGGATGTTATGTTAATTTAATTTTAGATATTATGGAATAAATCTATTATTTCTATGTGAACTTTAAATCATGAGATACAATCCATCGTGCCGATAAAATATATTTGCATGGGATATTCCAATTAGATATTAATGTAATATTGAATTATTATTGCATGGGTCACACTAATAATATGTTTTAAAATAAAAATAGGATAATTTGTACATGATGGTGTGATACTAAAAGAATCTATTTTTTTTTGGAAATTTTCCAGATTCAGTGATTAATATTTTATTTTCACGTGGAATTGAAGGCATGACGTTTCATGAAAATATTTTCTAAAATTCTAGAAGAACGGAGAAATTACCACATATATATGTGGACAATATGTTAGTTGGGGGTTCTTAGAATAAACTATGTGGATGATGTATAGTTATTGGTGTTACACATAAAATAGAAGGAGATACTATCAGATATATTATTCTTATATAAAAGAAAGGATTATCAAGAAAATTGAATATTAATAGATGATGGAGAATCTATAGGTTGGGATAATGATCGGTGATAGTCAATGTATATAACAAATAATAAGAAATATGTTCAAATAGAGTGTAAAATATACCAGAATAACTGGGGAATAGAGAATAGTATGTAGGAAGGAGGAATCAATGATACTCGATAGAGAATATCTTCATCCTTTCTTCTTATTATTTTTCATTGTTTAAAAAATTCATCAAGAATGAATATTTTGAACATTTATTTTTAAAAATGATTAGATATATTTATAATGGGTAATTTAATTTCATAGCAAAATATCATTAATTTATTCATACTAATTTTCATGATGTTTCACATTCAATCATTTTACCATTGAACAAATTTTACAAAAACATATGGAGTCATTAAATGTTTTCATCGATATACATTTTTGAAATATACCTTTTATACACTAATATCAATCTTCAGGGGTCCCCAATATGATAAATAAAAATTTTGATTTAGTAATTGATTATTCAAAATTTTTTGATTGATTTTGTTCTACATTTTAATAGCTTTAGGATTTTCTAATTCATAGGTTGACCATCCATCAATGTTTTATAACTATTTATAATGAGTAGAAAAATCATAATTTATATGAGTGAATGAAGGAAAATATATTTAAAAATATATAATAATAATTATACAATATATCATTTTATTGATTTTTTTTAATCTGGTTCCTTTTTTCAATGTTCTACAAACATCCTTGCATTCACACTCTCCCATGACCACCCACACATTCACTCCCACATATATATCCCCAATTTAAAATTTTTCAATCCCCACTAAATTATTTCAATTTTATTGAGAACTATTTTATCTTCATGTCCACATAAACATTGTTCACTCCTTCTTTATAGATCACCCCCTGATCAAAATTAAACTATTCTAATTTATGATTATAAATAATTAATCTGGCCATATCATAATCAATGGACATGCTTTGGGGGGTCAATGTATCACCGAATTTGAAAAATATTCTCCATATAGAATGTTAAATAACAATTATTTAAATACCTTTCATCTTTGAGATTTTTATTCATGAATTTTTGAAAGAATATTTGGGATGTATCTATTTATAACTACTTCAATTATATATTAAACCCACTTCATAAAGAAAATACATTATAGGATAGATTTCTGGTAGTAGATTTATCGATAAAAAATCATTGGATGTGAATTCATCATATATATCTGGAAAAAATCTATAACACAGTAATATTGTAGAATTATTTAATAAAAATTTGGAATATAATATTCAAACACAAAACTATATAATTGATTAACTAATTGTGATAAAAATATAAATTATCCATCTATAATTGAGGTAGTATATAACAAATATAAGTTGTAAGATATAATAAAACATAACTAGAATGAATACAAAATTAAAACCACACAATAGGGGTAACATGAAATGGATGAATAACATCTGATGAAAAATACATAAAAAGGTTATACAAATGTAAAACAAAATATTAATAATTGAATAATATATAAAAATTGAAGAAAATATAATAGATTGAAGTGGAATATTACATAATCACAATTAATCATCTTGAATATGGAATAGAATTATAAGTAATATAAAATATTGAAAACATGATGAACATGGGAACATTATTCTCATACTATTTGAAATTTCAATCTATATCATGATGTTCGTGAGTAGATTCCCTAGAGTTGATGGAAATAAATTATTCCAAAAAACATTTTAAAATTAAAAACAATTATTTTCAAGATAAATATTATTTTTTTAACATGAATTTTAATTTTTTATCATCATAAATAAATTTCATTGGAAAATACTTAAATTTTATGAATTTTTCAACCATAGAGCACAAAATTTGTGGAAAAATTTCTTTATTTCTATAAGTCATGCTAAAAAACTAAATGAGTATTAATTATAGTTTTCACATGTAATAGTGATTTAGGTCCCAAATTTCCAAATGCACCCCTTTTCATATTGATGAGTCATGATGGTGCTGAGATATAAGGATTATAGGTTTTATGAATTATAGGATAGAGTTTTGGTTTTTTAAAGGGTCAACATGCTATACTAATAGGTGTAGTGATGGCCATTTTTAGGTTTTATTAAAGTATTCAGTGTGGGAACGGCAATTTTCCCTTCTAAATTTAATGTTTTTCCGTGATGTTAGTCGTTTTGTTTTGGGTTGCACTATAGATATTGACATGACAAAGATGGTTATTTTAGAGGGTGTTTCATGTGGGGTGAAACCTTTTTTTAATGTTTAGTTGAAAATATGATGAAGATTTCATTATATTTTTGGTTCACTTGGATGGTTACGCTCTGATAAATCAAAAATTCAGTGACTACCATGTTATTGGTACTTTTATTATGTGGAGAAATAAACCAAGAATATGGATCTACACTAAACTGGTTGGTCACAAAGGGCATTCAGATTCAAAATAAATTTTACCACATTGTGGAATTCAAAAACAATTGATGTGAATTTTAAAATGTTGAATAATTAATACTTAGATCAGTTTTATTTTATTTTTTTACATGGATCAAAAAAATTTATATTTTATGGACCCCCACACAATGGTGAAGGATTTCTGATCATGCTCGTTAAAATGAGGCATCATAACTTCTTATGTTCAGTTGACTTCTTCCCTCAAGCCATAGTCAAACTCTTTACCCCTATTCAGCCTTATCTCAACTCAATGGGGTATGAACTCCTTGGTTCATCCCAATCAATGTCTAAAAATTTAAGGTACATTCTTGTACCCTCATTTACATGTTATTATCATTATTTTTCATTTTGGAGGATTATTTTGTAATGGATCCTTTTTTTAATGGTTGGAAATCAAGAAATATTAGATTATATCTTTCAGTTAATAGGTTCTGGCGATGTTTCCTTTAGTGGTGGATAATTTTAATCATTCATTCTTTCCTGGAGAACATTGAAGTTCTTATTGCTATATAGAATCTTCATTATATCCTATTTATGTGGATATGTGGGAATTTCAGGATTTTTCATCCTATTCGTGAATAGAAAATTTCAACATAAAAAGATAAATAACTTGATAAATTAAAAATTTAAAGTTATTGGAGTCATCCAATTTGTTGACTTGGTTTTTCTGTTTTTTTCCAACAAGGTTGATCCTGATTGTTGTTCTTGCTGAAGAATGACCTTATTTTAGAGTCAATTTTGTTTTTTTGTTCATTATCACTTGTTATCCTTATTATATTCAATGTTTTTTTATCTTCATTAATAAATGTATGATTACTTATATATGACTAGTTAATTATTTTCCGATATAAAAGTTCATTTTAGTTATAATAAACGTGAAAACAATTTGTAATGATGTAAACATCACTATATTAAGTTTAATAAATTATAAAATAACAAATCATTATTATGAATATTCACATACCTTTTGTATTTACTTTTTTTTGTGGGGATATTAGAGGGTTCTTATTGCGATGGTGGTGTCTTGATTGAATGTGGATAATGGTGGGAATAGAGGAAATGTTTTTTTATGAATGGATTATTATGAGGGATAATGTGTAGTGATTTAATAATGATAAGTATTTTGATGAGATAGTTTATTCATGGTGATGAATGCAATGTGTTAATGTTTCATTTTTATATAGATATTAGGGATGTTTTGGGGGTATGTATCAAATAGTATCTCACTCTTTGTGGAATTAAATATTAACATTGCAATTAAAATGGAATGGGATGACAATAATATGTTTGTAGGATAGAATAAAACTTTGGAAATTGAATTAATAATTATAATAAGTATTGAATTCAAAATAATTATATCTGAAAGATGGTAGATAACTAGTTAATCAGGAAATTGATTACCTTGTGAATAGAAGATGAAATATTTCTTATGTTAAATCATTTGTATGATATGTTCCATTTTTTTTTGTTAATTAGTTATTGATATCCACAGATGTTGTGGGGGTACTATGAGATGTTTTAGAATTTTTTAATGGGAACCCATTTGTTGATATTGTGTGAGGATAATGATCTTTTATTATAATTTTATTTATAAATACACCCTCCATAGTTGGATAACGTTACCAATGACCATTTTTTTGGTTTTTCATGTTTTCCATGATATCAAGGTTGGTAGTGAAATGGAATTATTGGTTATACCCCCATACAAGATCTTACACCAATTATAATCTTACTGTGGGACTTTTTTACACATGTCTGTTGATGTTGATGGATATTGGTAGGGATTCCAACTGATGATGACTATTGGTGATCCCCGAGTTATAATGTGAATGTGATATGTGGTGGGGTCATGCATGTTAAAAACAGACCAAGATGTTGATTTTATTAAAATTAATGATACCAAAATGACTTTATTACAATATTATGATGTATTTTGGATATTGAATGATGATATAATGGGATTCTATTCATTTTGAGGATGACTGGGTAGGGATATTTAATGAATCACATCTGATATGGATGGATATTCCACATGATGACATGGTAGGAATGAGAGCAGATGATATCAGTAATTTGTACATGATAATGTATAATTAGTGGGGAAGTGGTTATAGGGTGAATTTTCTAGATGATATATTATTATATATGAATTCAATATTTATTGAGTGTTACATTTTGAATTTGGGATGGGTAACTTTCCTTTTTGGTGGTTGTTGGTTATTTTATTAATTCAGTGATGAATTACTATGTTATGTATAATTTGATACAAGATGACTTGGGTAATATACTACAATGTATATATGTTCTGATAACCACACACAGCCACACACTCATATATATATATATATATATATATACATTTTTTCGTATTATAAGAGGATTTTGAGGACTAATATGGGCATGAAGAGATTAGTTAGTTGATATATTTAAGAGTGGATACCAAACTCTTAATATTTTTTAATAAAATGTTATATTTGAGAGATATGATGAAGATTGTGGTTAGGAATTATTGAAGATCACTATGGTTTTTAGAGAAATGGTAATAGAAGAGAATGGTTCATGAAATAAAATAGGGAAACTAGGTGGGGCGTGGTGTTTCAGGGCCCCCTAATCCGATCTAAGTAAACATTTCCTATAAAAATGACCAACTAATGTGTTGTTTCTTTCTCTGTAGACACACCATATAGTTAAATCAATAATGTTCTAACGTTCTTGTGATTTAATGGGGTGATTTTGAGAATAAATTTATTTCATTAAATGAATCATTTAAATTCTATACCAAAAGGCTTTAAAATTTCTAGGTGTTTTCATGAATTACTCTTACTTGTCATATTTTTTAAATTTAGAATGTAGATTATAAATAAAATAATACATTAGATCATCATAGGATTGATTTTAATGATAGGGAATATGTATGGTAGGGGTCATTTTTCTTTTTAGTGGTAAATCAAAACAAAATATGAATAGAATGTATATGATATAGATACAAAAAATGGTTAGAGGATATTGAGATTATTTTTGATATGCATTTAGCTCGAGAACAGTTTTGGGTCTTCTTGGATGTCATCCAAATGATAGGTTTTTTCACCTTTGTAGTGGATTTTTTTATCATATATATTTAAGGGAGGTGGATACTTCTGTGTATGAATTCTAGAAGGTGATTCATTTGGTGTTATTATTATAAATGTTGAAGGTAAAAAGTGGAGGAGGTTATCTTACATCAATAACGGGGGATGATCAGGATATAGCTTGGTATTATGTTTAATGAAATATTCGGTTTCACTCCCAAAATAATTTTATATGAGTATTATAGAAAACTACATCATGAGAGGGAACTACATCCAGTGATCAGATATATAGTCACCCATTTTCCACTACATATAAAATGAGGGATGTAGAAGAATTAATGTGTTATGGATTATATTAATTATAGGGAGGATATACATTAGAGGAAGGACATCAAGGACCTAAAGGAGAAAAAACATTTAGTGGTTCATGGATATTAATATAGTTGAGGTTCTCACTAGAATGGATCCAACCTCAGCCATCCTTCTCAAGCTACTTTGGTGATGGGTATTCCAATGTTTCTATCATGATATTTTAGTTTTTGTTCTATATATTTTGGGGCTTAAGTCACCATGATGCTCAGTTCCCAACCAATCAGGGTGGAAATAAGGTAATGGATGATCATTCCCATTAATAATGGAATCATCTGTTACCTATAATGTAGTATTAATATTTGGGGCTTCCATTTTTTTTCAACAGTTGGGTCAACATACTTATTCTCAAACAAGGGGGACGAAGATAGTAGAGGTTATCCACATGATGGTATTAATCCTGAGGGACCCATACCTGATCATTGATGTAGAGGAAATCAATATTTTTTTAGAGGACATGGGCATTAAAATATCCATAATTTGGATGCACCAGTGCTATTTGGTCTAAATGTTTTCCTAGGTATTATCGGTTTACCATCCAGCCCAATTTTTCCTTATTTTATTCCTTATCTTCACACACAAAAATTACTCCCCCTTTGGTACATGAAATAGGATTTAATGGTTACTATCTTAAATTTCCAATTGATTTATCCATTACAATTAGATATAAGGATATATTTATATTTTATTCATGGAATTCAATTGATTATGTGGAAATGTTTGTCGGTGTGAGATTTCATTGTGCTGTAGATACATACCTTTGATGTATTCTATAGAATGAATCAGATATATTTTTTACAAGTAGTTAGGGATTTATCTGTAGGATAATCAGGTTATTTTACATGGATGGATAGGTAGTGAAGTTTGTAAGATATAAGAGCTATAAAATGGGTGAAAAGAGTGTATAACTTCATTTAAAATAGTTAGAAGAGTTTTCCATGAAATCCTAGGAGTAATAGGTCTCTATGGTCATTGATGAGTATTTGGATAACTTCCATTATTTTATTATGGCATGACCGCATTAGAATGATGTTGAGTTTTGGATTAAGATACAACATAATGTGTCTTAAATTTAAATGGATCATTATCATATGAACCCCATGGAGTTATTATAGATAAGGCCCCATATTGATGATCTAATGTACATGAGTTTCATTTAGCCTAATGTGTCTATTAGGGGTGATTCTATGTTTTTTTAGAAGATATATATTATAAAGAGGTTTCTTTATAAACAACCAGTTGTTTAATCATGTAACTATTATGTATAATTACATTATTCCATGTATAAATGATCAATTTAACCATCTGAATGGATCAAATTGGATATCAAATATTTATCTATAGTCTCCATAATTTCATTTGAGTGTTAAAGATAAGGATATCTTGATGATTGTCTTCTGATGAAAAATTGTTCACTTTGAATATGTGGTTATTCATCTCAATTTCATCAATCAACTAGTCGTATTTATTAGGATCTTGAACTACATGTTCAATGATTTCATATACCAGTGTATAGTTGTGTTTATCGATGACTTCCTTATATACTATAAGAAACTGGAGGATCTTGTCTAGCATCTTTAAGTAAAACTAAAGGTTATTCTACACCAAAATTTAAATGGAAATATATCTAATAGTTTTTTTGATACATTTATGTGTATTTAGTTAGTAACTTTGTGTCTTAGTTTGATTATTCTATTGAATCATCAGACATTAAAGAAATTTATTATTCTGTAGTACAAAGTATAATGGAATAGGATTGCGGTATATTTCATATTATGGTCCAATATAGAATTTTGTGATTTATTTCTCCCATATTATACTCCAAATAACCACCTATACTTGGAAGTACTAGTAATTCACCAATAATGATCAATGTTATGAAGCACTAGAATCCGGTATGGATAGTTTTATCAGTTGATAATTTTCAAATATATAGAGGATGGGGTGATGTTCATGATCTTTTTTGATGAATCCCATTTGGGTTGGGGAATGTCTTGGTACAACAAAGGGTGGTAACATGATATGGGTTTAGAATGTTATGTCAAAATGAGTGTAAAAATTCCACCCATGATCATGAGAAAACATTTATATTTTCTTCCTTGAATATGTGGTCTAATTACCTTAACAGTGAGTTTTTTTATTCATAGATAACAAGTGTCCAAGGAATTATTATTTAGAGGGATCTAAATATAATAAAATGAATGGGGATTGATTTTAATTAATAGTATGTTATTGATATATAATAAACCTCGATAATGGAATCTTTATGGATTTTTCATTGAATATGAATTAATGAGGAACCATTGTATTAGTGATTTATGTTTCATAAAGGGGAAATGAAGAGATCATAGTAATGAATTTTGATTCTGAAATGCACACCGGTTGAGTTCAAATCTATTAGAAGAAAATTTAATCATATATAAATTAATAGGAGGAGGATTAATTTTGGAGATAATCATAGCATTGGGTGATTCAACACCATGTTTTTCATGGTGATTCTCTAGAGTGGTAGTCATTGAATCCTTATAATCAGATTTTGTTCTATAGAAATCTATCAGTTTCAATGGTAATGTGTGAGGGATTCCTTCATGACATACATGAGTCATGTTTAATGATATATCTGGTTATCTATAAGATGTATCATGCCATGATGTCAAATATTTGGTGGCCTCAAAGGTTTCTAGTTTTTCCATAGGTGAAAGCCGAGAGAATTCTTCCAAAATGATTTTTGTATACATATGATGTAATTGAATTGAAGTGGGAGGATATCTTAGTGAAATTAATCACTGGGTTGTCCAATACCCAAGATGTATTTTATTTAGTATGGGTGATCATGGACTATCCGAACATACCTTTTCATTTTATTGACATCTAGAAGTCATGTATAATGATTTTCTTGTGAGCCAGTATGCTGAAAATGATTGCTGACATATTTGATGTTAAATACCATAATTTTACATTTGGATACATGTCTTATATCATTATTTCGATGGTCATTGAAACACAATTTTGTGTCTATGTTCCTCATTTTAGCTACCATTCATCCCAATATGGAATGACATGTGGAGAACACCATTGGAATAATGGAGGATATTTGTTTTTGACCTTTTTATTAGATTATAGTATATCATCAGTACAATACATAAACATGGTTGCATTTTTAAATTCCAATATGCATCAATCATCTAGTAGAATGGCTCTATTTAAGGCAGTGTATGTATGACCATTTCATTCTTTATTTTGATGGATCAGGCATTTGGAATCATTAACCCTCGGTTTCAATGATTTGAAAAGAATAAGAAAGGGGATCTAAATTTTTGATGATTCGATTAATATTGCCCAAGATATATATATGGCCTATAATAATTCTTGCAAGATATATAAATTTTTTTATGTTGGAGGATATTTATTCTTGATGGATTTCCCTCATTGAGGGAAGTGGAGTTTGGGATAGTATATGAATCTATCTCCATGGTCCATAGGGCCTTTTGAGGTGTTTTATAACATTGGAAAGATAACATATTTATTTTTTCTCTATAAATATATTGAAAACATTTAGTGCATATTCCATGTGTATGAGGTTTTTCAGGGTCGTCGTGATGGGTATCATGTCATTGATTGGGGAGAGTTGTAAAATTGAGGATGACATGATGTTTTTTAAATGGATAGTTGAGAACTAGAATTATCGAATAGTAGTTTTCCTAAGCGACTTATTATTTTGGTATGATTATATTGTATATATAGTAGATACGAGGAATTTAGTTGTTATTATGAGACACAAATATAGGTTTAGTATCCTGAGTTTTTTTATCTTTGGTTTTGTTTTATTCCTTGGGTAATGTAAAATTTAATTTTTTGTTGATTTATGAATTGTTCATTTTCTTATTGATAGTAATCATTGATACATTTTCACATTTAGGATATAATGATATTTAGTAAGGGTATCTCATGGATGGTTATTCAGACCCTTCCCTCTCCCAATTCAATTGTGCATTTTTTATTCATGATGATAATAATTTTTTGAGTAATATATCATGTGAGGGACCTTATTTATAAAACCCATACCTTTACGTGTTTTGGTTCCTTTTACTTCTAAGAGTTATATATTTTACTCATATTTTAGAAACTGTAAAATATTTTCTGATATTCATAGGGTCAATAAACCATGTCTATGTGTGTGGGGTTGTCCATTTGAATATTCTATTTTAGGTTGAGGATGGGGTAGACTATATTGGACGTGGGATTTTATAAATTTTCCATGGATTTAGACATTTGGGGATAAGGTGGACCACTATGTGTGATATGGTATAACTATCTATTTCAAATGGAATTATACATAGGTTTTCTACATGTGTGAAATTGAAAATTGATATGGAATGGTGATATTATAATTGTGGGTATGGAACTATGATGGTCACCAGGAGTGGAATAGGAAGTTTGGAGTCCACTATTCAATAGGGTTTTTTATGGTGAGGAGAAAATGACCATGTAATTGGTGGTACCCATTGTTGCTGGTTGTGGTTGGAATCAAGGGTCAAATTTCCTTACAATGTTGTGTCCATGACCACGGTGGAGGTAAAAATGGGTTAATGTAACATTTTAAATTTCCATGAATCATGATTTAAAATGCTTAAATTCTAGATTTTATCTTTTACCAGAGTCACCACATGAACATTGAGGAACCCATGAAACATTGAAGGATTTCTGAGATACCTCGATAAAATGTGGATTGTCAAATTACATGGTTCAATTTCCCATTCTTCACTCAATATCTAGACAGCCACATGAACCCCATCACCCCTAACTGCACATCGTGTACATTTTGACATCTTGATTCATTTTGATTGATGTCTCAGAAATTGAGGTATTCCAATTCCCATATCTCAAACATTATATTTTGCTTATTCATATTCCATATATTGGGTTGGTTTAGTTGATATGATTTTTTCAGTTGAAAATAAGTAAATGATTTAGTGAACCGTGTCTGTTATTTGGTTTCAGTGGAATTTCTTTTGGTGGTAGTTGATTCATGATTGCCCATTCATTCTTGGAGAATTTGGAACTTCCAATTATGGTAGGGGATCATTTTTATCACCTTTTTATATGTATATGTGTAAATTTTTTGTTTTTTTCATCATTTTGGGTGATAGAAAAGGTCGAATGATTATCAAATAAAATTCAATAAAATTATTTTTTATAATATATAATTCTCTTGTTTTTATTATTCTGTAACACTATTTTTAGTTCATTTGATAATTTAAACATTATTAGACATTATGATTTTAATTCTTCCTTAAATGCCAATGTTACATGTTACATTTTGAGACACATTGTAAATCACCCATTGGTCATTATTTTAATTTTATATTTCATTACCAATATTCCAATTCGGTTGGGAATAATATATTTTTCATCTTGAGAACTTGGAGATTCATAACAGAGAACCATCATTTGGTACATTCAACCAAAAACATTATGGGTGTGGTGAACCCAAAAACAACCAAACAATATTAAAATATCATCCATGATTCAAGAACATTGACTCTGAAATTTTAACATGATATATTAGACAAATTTTTTAACACTTCATTAATTCATATGACCTTAGAATTATTATTTTTAAGGGGTGATCCCTGCATCCCATGTGGAACATGAAATTTGATGCTAGATTCTATAGCCCAGAATAACGACCCACCATTTTATCATAACTCCTCATATCTCTTTTCAAATTGGATGAAAATTTTACATTTTTATAATTGACGAATAAATTCGTTTTATTATTCAGTGTATCAAAAAATTTCATACATATCTATGATAATTTTTCCACCTCATTTCGGTCGATGAAAACTGGCTTTATTTTTCATCAAGGGTAGAAAATAATAGTCTCCCTTAACATTACACCCAAAAAAGACCTACAATAATTAATCTAAAAGACAAGTACAATTGGGTATTAACCCAATAATTTAAAAATTCATATTCAATTAATTTGGGTAGGATTATTTTGTATGAGGTATAAATTTATTCCATTGTAATGTTATTCTTCCTTCCTTTACTTATAACATTTTTTTTTCAAAAGTGTGTTGTTCAAATTCACATTGGTTTCTTAATAAAAACAATTATTATTATTTTATGTTTTTT
Organism: Viscum album; assembly: GCA_963277665.1. NCBI lineage: Eukaryota > Viridiplantae > Streptophyta > Magnoliopsida > Santalales > Viscaceae > Viscum > Viscum album. The sequence continues at coordinate 1,667,951,675 of OY728119.1, forward strand.
TAATATGTTGATAATGTTACATGAATTTTAGAATTTATTCACCAAAATAGTTAATTCCTTCACACAATAGTGGATTATTTGTTATTTCATTCTATTTATATTTTTAATTCTATCATCATGAACGATACTATCATCTTCTATTAAAATAATTCCATAAATGGATGTATAACCCCCTGATTAGTCGACATAAGGTATTTTAAATTTGATGGATTTCTAGTAATTGATCACCATTTTAATTTTAAATCATTTCATTTACTTTTTTATTCATTCAAGTATTTAATTTCATACACATCATTACTAAATTTAATTTCAACAGTTTTCATCTTCTAATAATATTTTTTACCTAGGAGTTCTCATGAAAATTATAACCCAAGTATGTAGGTGATTTTTATTTTTATGTTATGGTGATAAACCAGCATGCTATGAAGATATAATGATTTCATTGAATTGATTATTATCTATATAATGAAATTGATATAATTTAAAATAATTTCATCTAATTCATTTCATATATTAACCTATGTTCAACCCCTTTCTCAAAAATTAAATTTACACAGATCATTTTGATACATATTAATCGAACAAAATAAAACCACAAAGTATTAATTTTTATAGGAAAAATACCCATAAAATATGACTGTCTCAAGGATAATTCTTCAGAATCTATAAAGTCGACCCCTACTTGTAATATAATGACCACTACAACTTAGACGGAAAAGTATAGTGAGGAAAAAATTTATCTCTATTTTTAGCGACTATAGTAAGACAAACTTGAAACATACCCTCCACTAACACACCATATCCCATATTCTCAAACCCATTTGTCATATATTTTCTTCTTTCTATTTGTGTATTTATTGAAATCTTCAATCATAGTTTCACTAACATCCAATGGAGGATATTTCACATTAACGCATCATAAAAACTTGTAGGAATCAAATGAGAAATCAATATTGGGAAGCCCCTAACATGTATATTTTCATTTATCATACCTTGAAGTATAACAACACATTTGATGTGATGTACATTCATTGGGATGATGAATGTCTAAAGGATATGTTTTCATCACTCTCATGTATTATTGAAGAGATAAATCATTTTGATGTCGATGATGTTGTACCACATACAAAATCTATTACCTAGAAACAACATTAAAAATTGTTTAATCAGATGGATATAGTTAATTATGACATTTTAACATTGATATTAGATCTAAAAATCCTTAATAGATGTGAGTCACCCATCCCTACACTAATTATACCTTCCAAAACCTTATTTGTGTTGTTTATTTTGCAACAATACTCTTATGAAAAAATTAAAAACCAACATTTTTATTTGAGATATCTAAATTATATCAAATAATATTTAATTGAGATGGAGTGGTGCAAAAATTATTAAATGAATTATTTAATGTTGTTATTTTGTATGTTGATGGTCTAAATCAAGCTACTGTTATAATTTATTTAATCCATATTTTTTAACACCCAGTCATTCTAGAGTACCTTTGATTATCCCAAACATGATCATAGTGCCTTTAAATCCTCCCAAATGTTTTTAATTAGGGATACACAAAACCATATTAATGCATTTGATTCTTCTCTTGGTACCAAAAAAGGTGTGATGATCCTTGATATCACATGAACGAACATATAAGTAATTATATTAAAAACATTATATATTCCATGGATTTACACATTCATCATAGAATATATATTTGTACATGAGAATTGTAATAGACAAAAAATCAATGTTAATTGAGATGGAGTGGTGCAAAAATTATTACATGAATTATTTAATGTTGTTATTTGGTATGTTGATGGTCTAAATCAAGCTACTGATATTAAACTATTCACTTTTCGAGAGGAAACCCAACATCTGAGTTGATTTCATATTATTTTTTCACAACTTTTTGGTTTTTATATGAAGGAGTCCCCATTTGGCATTTAAATGTGATATAATGTTTAATGTTTTTGATATTTATCCATTGAAGCAGTTTTGGTTTTTCTAAATGAATCACATTACTTTTATAATACCAACATAACCTTAAACAATCTCTTATGTGTATACATGTGAAATTATTCCATAGTGATAAGAAAATGATTAAAACATTAATGTGTTTGAAATAAATTGTAATATATCCTCTTTCTACACCATTATATAAAACCATGATGGGGTTATCCTTCAATTAATGAAATGATTTCAATGGAAAATTGGGATATATTTATGAGGATATAATTTAAGAAGTAAAAATAAATAAATAATGAACAATCCACTATTGTGTTAAAGATTTATCTGTGACCTATGTGAATAGATTCACATCATAACAAAATAGTTTCAATGTTTTAAAAAAGTAACCTAAAATGAGAATAATTATTACTTTTAATAAGAATATATAATTAATTGTAACAACTTACATGTAGAGGATAAATGTTACAAAGACAATGGAGAAATATAATATTGAAATGGTAACATGAACAACATCCTCTTAAACCCACCAAAAAACTACGTTAAATAATTTTTTGAAAGAATTGTGTAGATATCCCAATAGTAAAAATATTCCAATTAAATTCGTTTAGACATTGTTTAGTTGAATGTAAATGGAGAGTAAAATTTTCTATCCATGAACGAAATGAATCTATCTTGAAATTTTCCTATAGAGGTTCATATAGATAGTTCAATATTCATTTTACATTAAAGATTAAATGAATCTATGTATTACCTATAAATTTTTGAATATTCCACTCCATTTTGAATAATATATGAGGAGTCATGATAATAAGCTGGGATATTATTCATGGCCACCGAATCGGGCACAAAAATTCGTTATACACTTGGTTCACCTGGGTGACCAAATAAACCAATAAATTTTCTCTGACCACAGTTAAATCAAATGTTATCCATGTATTTATATTTCTCTAGTTAATATTTATGATTCATTGGGATTGATTCATGACTAATACATTAATATTAATTTTCTTCTGTCGAGTTCAATTCTTCCATAATTTTTTGGGTTAAAATTTGAAATGGTGGTCTTCAAACGTGAATCTAAATGTGCTCGTAAAGGAGGATTTTTTTTAACAATTGAATGGAAAAACAGATATTGAAATATAAATTTCAAATAAATACCAATTGTTGATTTAAAATGTGTTTCTAAATGAATTAATTAACAGTGAAATTTGTGAAAAAATTACAATAATAATGTAAAATATTGTTCATTTTGTAAAATCCATGAAAAATTGATTCTATGATAGATTGAGAACATGAAAATTATATATTATATAACTAAATGTCATCCTATATTAATATGTAAAAAGACCCAAAAAAATTACTTTTTAAGTCCAATATAAATTGTGTTACATAATATTTTTAAAATAGATTTAAATTTTACATTGTCATTTTAATATTAATTGAATACAAAATAACTCATATTATAAAATTATGAAAATAATAAAAATAATTTTATACAATATAGGATCACAATAACATTCTAATAAAATTTATATTAATTTATTAAAATTCATCATCACTTTTTATCAAATATCAATTCCCCCATGAAGATATGTTTTACATCATAATAAGTGTAATCATTAATTTTTATTCCAAAGGGAAGAGTTATAAGTTTTATATGGATTCAGATTTTACCCATAAAAGAACTATTCATGATTTTTTTTGTTTTTTTGTTTTTGTTATTTTATGATGGGAATTAAAATTATTCTCAATTAAGTCAATCCATGTCGAATGCCTTTTCTTATGACTCCCAATCATTGAGACCATATAGAACTATATCCCACTAAAATACAAAGGAATCATCTGATGTTGAAACTATAAAAAATGAAATTAACTATAATATTGTCCAAATTTAAAACTCTTGTCTAGAAAACAATGTTTCCAGGATCCCTAATTACAGAATGCCACACAATAGGTCAATTCGATGCCCTATGATAAAATTTATGATTTTTTATATACATTTTTTTCATATTTTTTAACATACTAATGTAATAAACAAAATCATCACCATAACTTTGACAATAATTATAGCACCCCAGTAACTTAATCGAATACACCAATGTACAAAGGATTCGTAGTGAATTTTTTTATACAAAGTATTAAAATGAAAATGATGAAAAATATTAATTAGAATAAATAAATAAATAAAAAGATTATGAATAGAAAATTGCATTGAAATTAGAGTCAACACACAAAGAATTATTTTAAATAATTCTGTATAAATCGGCTATACTAGATGTTATTTCTCACTCTTTAGATGATTAATAATTTATTTTATTTGTTTTTTTCAATTAAGTATTTTCATTCATCCTCTTCCTTATTGAAATTTATCTCTACAATTTTCATGTTCCAATAATATCCTTTACCTTTCAGTCCCCAAGAAAATAAACTTATAATAGTTGATTTGATTAGCATGTGTATGAAAAGGTTTTAAACATTTTTGAGATGTGGTTAAATTGATTTCATTGAATAAATCCTTCTAATATTAATGAATTTTAAATAATTTAAAAGGAATATCACTCAATAAATACCTTTTAATAAGCAAGGGTAAACCATTTTTGCTCCATTTAATTCACTTATTTATTATATATATATAGTAATACAACAAAAAAACTCAATAGTTGGACATATAATATAAAATCTAAAACAAATATCAATTTCTGACAGTTACATCTTCAGTACTTATGGATTAAATCCCTAATAAAACATCAATGATCACTTCAACCTATAAGGAAAAATTGGGTGGGACCATCAAATTAATAAAATAAATAAATCGCTTTAATTGAAATTTAATGGGATTAGAGAAGTATCTACTATTTATTTTTTTATTTTTTTATTTTTTATTGGAGATTGTACATGCTTGTTTTTTATGACAATGAATCGCTTTGATGTAGTCCCCATGTATTTTTTAGACATTGTAATTTGTGATCCTTGTTGTGTTGAACATTTTTTCTCATTATTTATAGAAGGATAATTTCTAATATATAGGTAATGAATAAATTGCCCATATATATATGGATTAATGTGATAGTAAACAGGATAAAAAATAATTAATAATATAAATATATATATATGAAATTGAAATAATTTCGGATGATGATATAAATATTATAAATATTGATGTTATGGGGGAATTTAACTATGGTTTATCAGGTTATCTCATGGAAATTATATAGTGATTGTGATAAACATTTTAGAAATATTGGGTTTTTTCTGTGATGTTATTCCTGTGTTGGAATAGTCTATAGAAGGGTTTGATATCTATTTTTCATATTATGGTAATTTTTGTGGTGAAATAGTTTGGTTTAGAGTTGTTTTTCAAGTATTAAAGTGTTTATTTGTATAGGTATATGTGATTTTGTTTTGTTTTAATGGTAGTATTCCAGGAATAGAGGATTGGAATAGTAATTTTATAATAGGATTCTTATTTAATAGTAATTAAATAATGTTGGATGGAATTAGAAAGTTGTAATTTAGTTAAAAATCCCAATTATTATGGAATAAAATAAATTAATAAGTGTATATTCTTCAATAACTAGAATCTATAGAAATAGGTTAACATGTAGTGGAATGATGAAATAAGTCTTCTTTTTTACTCATTTATGAATTATATTTTATTTTGTATTGGTATAAATTAGTGTCAAATTCTGTGAGATGTTTTGGCTGTGTTTCTTGATTTCATAGTTGTGTTTCATGTGAACCTATATGTTGAGATTTTGTTAGACTCTATATCTTATAATGCCATGTAATTTAAAAATCCACCCCACCTGAGTTGAATAACTTTTTGACAACAACAAAACGTTATGTATTTTATATGTTTTCCCATATTATTGGCTTGTGGGTAAATGGATGGTTAGATATCTCCACTTACCTATAGTATCTTCCACTATGGAAATGGTAATGGTTAATATTGGAACTATCAAGTGGAGATGACGAGTACTTTTGGAGAATCCTAATGATGATGACTACGGGTGCCAGAGATTACATTTTATGAAAATGATATGACATATGATGGTGGTCATGCTTGATAGGATGAAGTAATGATGTTATATTCATTCACATTTATGACATCTTATATACCTATTTACATTATGTGGTTGTTATGTGATTTTTTACTAATTCTAGTGTGGGATTTTATACCTAATGTGGTTGGGGTAGGTTGGGATGGTTGTTGAACCATATGATATATGTATAGACATGATATATAAAAAAATAATATTAATTGTAGAATATGAATATTGACATTGTGGAGTGATATTGGAGAATCATTGGGTAATAAGTTGGACATTGGTTGTTCCTATTATTTTCCATTTGATGATATATTATGATACATAGATTCATTTTTGTGTGTGTCTGTGATATGGTGAAGATATGACATATTTGTGACCTATATAGGTTCTTTCCAGAACTTCTTTTTTATTATTTGGTGCATTAGTATACTCATTTAAAATTTTAAAGTGATTAATTTGGTGGAATCCTTCTGAGAGTAAAAGTTACGATCACTATATGGGTATATAAACTATTTATTTGGTTTCTAATAAATTTTCATGTAATCCTGATAAGAATTAATTTCCCTTTAATTAGAGATTCTTTTGAGAGGTTTCATAGGTTTTTCTTTTGGTACTTACTTGGAGAGTTTATATGTATTAGTTTGGGGATATTCATGAATTATTGGGTGGTTTGGTTTCACCCATTCTCATAGTTTTTTAGTTCCTTGAAACATGTTTCCTAGTTAAAAATAACTGCATCGAGGTAGTTTCCATTGGATTTATTCATGTTACCAGAAATATCAAACAGTTATTTTTCCAAAATGGACCTACATTCCAAATCATGAGTTTGTTAGGATTTTACTTTATGATACATAGGAACATGATTTATACAATAGGATGTTAGGTTGGACTCCTCATACCATTTTGTGGGTTATTATTGTCTACTCAAAGACTCTATAAATTTATGATATTTTTATGATTCCTTATTAATTCACCATGTATAACATATATTTCCCTTGGAATTTTCATTAACTTATTAATACATATAAAAATTACAATCATCTGTAGGTTTTCAATGTTCTTAATTAATAAATATATCTATATGTATTTGAGGTTATCTATAAATGGTATCCTTTTATATATTATTTACATATTATTTTTACCATCGTTATGATGATACTGGTTTCAAGCCACTCAGTGGGGCACTCTAGAATTTATTATCATCTAGGGAGATGAATGTTTGTATTGATATTGGGATCATACCCATTAAATGGGTTACCTACATATCATTGTGAATGGAATCAAAACCATTGTAGTTTGGTGCCTCTTAATGGAATACATAATACCTTTTACGATCATGTGATATGGACCTAATAGTATAGTTTAATGTCATGTATTTTGGAGATCTATGCGAAAGGATATTAGTCAGAGTGTGGTGTGAGACATATGCTAAAAAATCCCAATGAAAATTGAATATATATGGTTTTCCAAATAATATTAAACATTGTTTGTAATATGACCCAATGATAATAGGGTTAATTTCAAATGTTGGGTTTGAACCGCACGGAGGATTTAAACATATCCTATGTGGATTGGAATCAAATCCCACGTTGTTCGATGATTCTCATAGGAGATTATAGTCCTTTGAGAGAAATGAGTTTGGGATTAGTTCTTGAAAAGTATGCCTTGGTTATTTGGGGGTTTAATTTGTAGCTTATTCATAAATAGGATGTCCAAATTTGGGAAATTAGGTCTTGATTCCAAAATAGGATATCCAATGAGGTCGGTCCACAGAAAGGCTTACTACGTAACTGGGATTGAACGGGAATCAGAGTTCTCATAGTTCATTCCCATGGATATTTTTGTTAATGTTCTAATTAACATGAATCTTTAAGACCAAGTGAGTCATGCTCAGTGTGAGCAACAAGAGGATGCGAAGGATCCAACAATGGAAAAAACAACCCTCCTCCGCTGGTGGAAGAGGGTGCACCTACAATGACAATTGTAGATGAGGGTAGGGTGACTCGGGAAGAGGGTGAGGCGGCGAGCCTTCCCCTTATTCACATTAAATTTGAAAAGCGTCCAATGAAAGGTGGAATGGATTAATCTTACAGGCTAACACTTTGACGGATGCACTATTTGAGATTGGATGGGACTTACTCCTAAAAAGGATGTCCATTTTAGGTTTGGTTCTTTCTTACTTCTAAGGAAGGTGCCCATTTTAGTCTTGTTTGGAACTTCATCTTATAAGTGATGCCCGTTTCTGATAGTTTGGGGATTAATCTAAACGAGGATTCCCATTTTAGATTGGTTGGGGATTACATTAATGGAGGATTCCCATTTCAGATAGGTTTGGGCTTAATACTAAGGAAAATAACCATTTGAGATTGGTTGGGGCTTACTCCTAAAGAGGATTCCCAACTGAGATTTAACCTGACATAGAAGTCTGGGGATGAGGATTTTGGAGTATCCTAAAGACTATATCATCTTAGTTACCAATGGAATCTATAAGGAGTGTCCAATCACATAACATGTTAATGTAACCAAGAGTAGTAATTCAAATAAATTCACTACATTGAGTGTGGTGGAGAGTCTCAAATCAAGGTATTCCAAGGCTGGATGTTGGACCACATAAAGGGAACAATAGAAAATGTTTTCAACCAAATGTGAAATGTTCATGATGAGACTCTCTATTTTTCATGGGGGTTAGTAATGGAAGCAAAGGGGCAGGCCCATAGGGCTAGGGCCGCAGCACGGTAGTGATCCAATGAAGTGATGTAGGGGCACAGCCTCCATGGTATGGACGAGTGGGGTTACACAGGTTCTCCACCAAGGTGCCTCGCATAGGTGCTCCTCATATCACCCCATGTGTAGGTGCTCCACATAGGTGCTCTACCATGGTAAATCACACATGTGCTTCGCACTGGTACTCAGCACAGGCCCTTGATGCATGTACTTGGAAGAACTCCAAATATTATAGAGCTTTATGGAGCTTTAAACCACTTTTCCTCATTTGATTCTATCGTTTCTAATGTTATATAGATCTACATCTCATTATTTTGGGGATTTGGGAGAATGTGCTATGCAATGAAATCTTTAAGAATTCATCTAACATTTTCCACCTTTGAAATGGGGAGCCTAATTGACTTATTTATAGGCATGGAGGGGACCTGGTCAAAGGGAAGTTGATCACATAGGTCCTCCATAGAGTTACTACCTGTAGATCTTCCGTGTCAGAGTGTAGAAATTATTATTCCACGTAGGTACTTCATGTAGGTCCCCCGCGTAGGTCCCTTTTTGAAATTTATGCATCTTCTGTGTGCCATAACTGTTTCTTCGTAAGTCTATTTGGGCTTTGCGACTAGTCAAATAAAAGGTCTTTGCGAGATATATAATTCTTGAGATTGTAAATACAAATTGTATTCTTGGAATAAACTTGTAAATTGAAATTTAATCAATCAACAGATTTTCATCATCAATCCTTGATATCTACTACCTACTTCTAGATTGGGGAATCATTCCTCTAATCCATCGGTATAGAGTAGTATTTTGGTTCATCAAAATCTATCCGACATCTTCTTCCTTCATGGTGAAAATATATTTACCCAAACAAGAAATTTTTTGTCTATGTGACAATGATATATTAACTCTCTAGAAAAGTGCACAGAACACATTTCTTGGTGTCAAAAAAACCCCCACCATAGAATTTTATTTGTTCAGATCAAAAAAATCGTGTTCTCAAGAAACAAGTATGGCACTTTAACGCATTAAAATTTAATTTTGTTAGAGTTAGAGAAATTTACTTTTTGGAATTATGAAATAATTTTTACCTAAGATGAGGGGCCTAGTGAGCATAGTTTTATTTTTACAAGGGTTTTGTGGAAAACCCCACCAACATTGTGTCTTTTGAATTTTTATTTCTCAAAATTACCTAAATCATAAAAAATGTACATTTATTGAGTTGGGACTCAACGTTTGTTTATAGTTCCCTTTTGGGGTCTCAATCTGGTGAGTACTATGTCTTTTGATATTGTTTTTTAAGAGTCATGCATGTTGGACTATAAAGGGATAATGTTTAATGTTGAAATATACTTGACCATAAATTTTTAAATTATATCCCAAACAGGACTCAGTGGCCAAGAATTGCTTAAATCTATTTTACATATTTCAATGGGGAATCTTGAGCCGTTAGTTTTATGGTAACCAAATATAAAAATTATATCAACATAAGGGGATTCACTTCCAAGAATTATTTTACCATTATTTGAGAAACCCATTATGGGAGTTCTGTTATGAAGGGACAGTTAGGGCATATGCTACATAGTCAAATAGTACCATCTATTTACTAATTGGACTATTATATATTCAATATATGAAAGGCCACCTAAGGGAATTTAATTCATAGTGAATTAAAAGAGATATTATGAATTTACCATTTTTTGCTGATAGAAAAAGGAAAAAAAGAACTGGATGACTGAAGACCACAATGGGTGGTTTTTCCAAGAACATAATTTTGTGAATGAAAGAGATATTTTATGCTGAAATATTTCGTATATAGGAAAACCATTTCTACTAAAATCTGGTACATGAGGAATGGATAATAGTTTTCAGAAATAGGAATTTTTTATATCATATTGTGAAGTATTAATTCATGCAGTGAGGAAATGGTATTGTGCAGTTTTATATCATGCAGTGAGGACATTGTACGATGTAGCTTTATGTCATGCGGTGAGGACATTGTACTATGCATTTTAATGTCATGCAGTGTGGAAAATGCACTATGAAATACTATGTCATGCAGTGAGGACAGTGTGGAACTTTATTTCAAGATCATTATTTTTGACCAAAGGTATAAGATTCTACCAACTTATGGATAATTTGACTATGAACATACTACTATATTTCAGTTATGGGAGGGAAAATTGTAAACTGCTTTTGTGGGAGTTTCCATATCTGAAAAACGAAATGTGGATAAGGTATAAAGGAATTAAAGGATGTCATTTCCAAGAATGAAGATACCATTATTTGAGAAATCAGTTTTGGGGATGTATTACATAGGAGGTATGGGGTCTGTAGTTTTAGGGCATATGACAAGGTCCAGAAACGGAAACAATATATTATATGTGGTTATGTGATCTAAGGTTATTTCATATTACTTTGACAACATGAAGAGAGAGATGTGTAAAACATGGTCATAAAGTCATTTATATTGAGAGAAAGATAATGGGACAAATAAACCTAAAATACTGTTTTAAAATACATATTCATGTATATTTCAATCAATGTTTGAAGGGGAAAAATACATTATAACCAATAATGAAATTACATTCATTTGAAAAATATGTTATTGGGGATATATTATGAATTTCCAACTAGGGCATATATTGTATAGCCATGTAATGGAATCTTTTGAATGACATGGCCATTATATAGGAAACTTATGCAAGGCCACCTAAGGGCATATGACAACCCTGCTTTTTATTACAACTTAAACATGCTTTATTACATAAAACCTCACTTGATCCAACAAAGAAGATCGATAGGTTTAGTGTATTTGGGACTTAGGATCATTACATAAAAACTTTAAACTTGAAATACAACATCTTTATTGAAAAATTCCTTTACATGACCACTACATTCCTTCGTACTTAGCATTGCATGGGATAACCTGAGGACATGCATAAGAAAAGGGTGAGCTATAAAGCCCAGTAAGGGAGTAAACAATGAATAACATGAGGAGTGAAATACATGTTAAGAAATAGGCATATCAATAGATCATAAGAGAAACATGAACATAAATTCATGATAAAACATGATAATCATAACATGGAAATGTGGCAACAACACTTAACATTGAATTAGCATGAGCCAAGGCTCATTGCACATGGAGCATGAGTAAACCCTCATTGCACTTGAAGCACGAGTAAACCCTCGTTGCACTTGAATTAGCATGAGTAAACACTCATTGCACATGACGTATCATGATACTATACTTTACCCAATGCATTGGAGCGCTATAAAGGGTGCACCCTTCTTAAACATTTCATTTCATGAATAAGTGTGCCACATGGATCATAAAACATGGACGATAAAGGAAAGTGGAATTCATACATGAAACTTTATAATCAATATGTAAATGTGCATAAAGGTGAATACCCTTGATGGAGAAATGGGCATGGTATTCACTACACAAAGACATTGGCTTAGAAAATCGGTGCGATTTCGGCAGCGTAACGGTGTGACATAAGAATACATAAAAAAGGTTAATGAGAGAGAAAGGGGTTCTTCATCATATTTACATGTAATGTACAGTAAGGAGATCATATATATACATGTCCCAACAATAGAAATGGAATTTAGATTCATGATACAAAAGTATTGCTTGAATGTAAAAGAAGAGAGAGAAGTTCCTTTCAGAATTTCGGCATAGTAACGGGTGTACATGGGAGGAATTTAATGAGAGAGAAAGGGTTCTCCCATCATTCAAACAATAAGAGGGAAGTATGGGGGAGGTGAGAAACCATACCCCAACATTCATAATTGAAATAAAAAGGGAAATACAACTTAATGAAAATTAACAAAAAAATGAGAAAGGAAGAAAACCCCTTACATGGAAGTGTGCTTCCAAAGGCTAGAGAGAGGCTTGTGAGAGGCTTCTTGGGAGCTTGGGGAACCTTGAGAGGAATATAGAGAGAGTAGGGCAGAGGTTGGATGAAAATCAAGGGCTTTGAGTGAGGAGGAAGTGGGAGCTTGGGTGGGTTTATATAGGAAAGGTGAGAGAATTATTTATTATTTAGGTTTGGGACCCCTTATATTAAAATAATCCAAACCATAAACCATCCCATGGTATTTGCCCATGGATTCTGAAAAAGGAAAGAGGAAAACAATATTTTACAAGTCCAAGGTCCGAACTTATTAAAAAATTAGGGTTTCTTATGTGGAGGTGAGTCACACTCTCATGGAAATTAATTTAAAAAGGCAAAGTGTTGAATAAGTCTTGAGGGCTCCATTAATGCTTTGAAAAGTAAGTCAAACAAACCCAAAACCTCATTATTTTAAAAATAAAACACATATTGGCCGAACATAAGGATTATTTTATTTTATTACATCACCATTGGGTCATTATGATGTCATAAAACACATTATATATTTAAATGGTATTTAATTTTTACCCAAAAATTTGACTGTCTCAGAAAATTATGAAAAATTCACCGTTGGATAATTTCGACGTCCTGATTCCAAAAATAATATTTATTTTATCTAAGTAATTTTCAAAATATGTGAATTTTCACTTTTAAAATAAAAACCGACATTTATAAAAAATTCACGGGTTTTGACAGAAATGGCTTTCAAACCTTAATAAAAATTTTAATTGCATTAATAAAATTATAAGATCACTTATATTTAATAAAAATTAATTTAATATTGATAATAATATTTTATTAAAATATTATTTAATTCAAAAATCCTTTAATTTAATTAAATATAATTCTTAATTAAATAATAACTAAAAACACCATTTGTACTTTAAAAACTAATTACAATGTATCAAAAAAAATTATATTCATTATTATATACAAAAAATAATTTACATGAACATGGTGCTACTTATTTGTTACATAACCCCTTAAAATAGCCGCATAAGTCCTAAGGGTAAGGTGTGCGATGGTGACAGACTCTTGGGGTTGCTCGGATAACATCGCTCGAGTGGTAATCTCTATCAACTTCCATTTTTCTCGTAGACGATCACGTTCGAGCTTGACTTGATGAAGCTCAGCTTTGGCTTGGTCAAGGGCAAAGTCCAAAGACGCCACCTCTTTTCCGAGCTCCGAAAAATGGGTTTCGTAAGGGGCAATTCTACTAGATGAGGCCATCGCTTCCTTTGTCTGAGTAGAAAGGGTTTCGTTAAAGCCTTATATTTATACTACTCAGATGATCACTGTTCAACGGCTATAAAAGTAACAGTCACAAATCTTAACATAAGACTAAAGAAGTTGACATCTTATAAAAAAAAATTTCATAAAGAAACATTTAACTGGATCAAGAGGAATTTTCCATTAATGAAACTTTGGGTCGTTACAACATTCCCCCTTAAGAAATTTCTCCCTCGAAATTTTCCTTTTCCCACACTAAAACAAATATGGGTAACTTAGCTTCATCATATCCTCCGACTCCCAATTTACTTCTTCAAACATGTGGTTTGTCCACAACACCTTGACGAGGGGAATTGTCTTATTTCGTAGAACTTTTGCTCTACGATATAAGATCTTCAATGGTTTCTCCTCATAAGAAAGATCGTCTTCTAATTGTACCACCTCGGAAGAGAGTACATGTGAAGGGTCTGGTATGTACTTCCTTAAGAGGGATACATGGAAGACATCATGCACCATGGCCATAGTAGGTGGGAGTGCTAGTCGATAGGCCACATCCCCAACACGATCAAGAATCTCGAAGGGGCCGATGTACCATGGACTTAACTTCCCTTTCTTTCCAAACCTCATGACCTTCTTCCACGAAGATATGCGTAAAAACACCATGTCTCCGACTTTAAACTCAAGGTCTTGTCGACGATTATCTGCATAACTCTTCCGTCGACTCTGGTCTGCCTTGATATGCTGCTGAATGGTTTTCACCTTCTCCACCATTTCTTCGACCATTTCTGGTCCAAGGAGCTTATGTTCACCGACCTCATCCCAACATGCCGGTGTTCTACACCTTTTCCCATACAGGACATCATATGGTGCCATTTGGATGCTCGAGTGGAAACTATTATTATAAGAGAACTCAAGTAGAGGAAGATGTTAATCCCATCCTCCTTTAAAGTCCATTGAGCACGCTCTCTACATATCCTCAAGTGTTTGGATAGTCCGCTCGGATTAGCCATCAGTTTGAGGATGATAGGTCATACTGAAGTTCAGTTCAGTATTCAGAGCATGTTGAAGACTCTTCCAAAACTTAGAGGTAAATCATGGATCTCGGTCAGACACAACAGATAGTGGTACTCCATGCAACCATACCACTTCCCTGATATATATCTGTGCCAGTTGATCCAAAGAGAAATCCTCTCGAATAGCAATGAAGTGTGCAGTCTTTGTAAGACAATCCACAACAACCCAGATTGCATTGTTGCCTTTGGATGTCCTTGGAAGTCCAGTGACGAAGTCCATGGTGATGTTCTCCCATTTCCATTCTGGTTTGGGCAATGGTTGCATCATCCCCTTAGACTTCTTCCTCTCTGCCTTCACTTGCTGACACACCAGGCACATTGATGTATATTCAGCGATCTCCTTCTTCATATTATCCCACCAAAAGTTTTCTCGGAGATCTCAATACATCTTTGTTCTCCCTGGGTGAATAGAGAAATTTGAACTATGTGCATCATCCAAAAGTTCCTTCTTTAGCTCCGAACTTGATGGAACACATAGTCTTTTCCCAAACTGCACAATTCCTTCTTCATTAACATTAAACTCTGAGGATTTTCCCTTTTTGATAGCTTCCACTTTTTTTTGGATTCCTGCATCATCCTTTTGAGCATCCTTTAACCTTTCCAAAAGAGATGGTTGAGCAATCATTTGTGAAAGGATTGATGATGTTCCCTTCTTTATGATTCCCACGTCCATCTTCATCAAGTCTAAGAAAATTGGATCCTTCTCAATTCTCATCATTGATAGAATTGCTGGATCCTTTCTACTTAGGGCATCCGCCACCTTGTTCGCCTTCCCAGGGTGGTAATGTATTGAACAGTCATAATCCTTGATGAGCTCTATCCATCTTCTCTGGAGCATATTAAGCTATTTCTATGTGAATATATATTTAAGACTCTTGTGGTCAGTATATATCTCACATTTCTCTCCATAGAGATAATGCCGTCAGATTTTCAAGGCAAAGATCACCGCCGCCAACTCCAGATCATGCGTTGGATAGTTTCTCTCATGGATTTTCAACTGCCTTGAGGCATAGGATATCACTTTATCATTCTGAATCAGCACACATCCTAAGCCCTTCTTCAAAGCATCACTGAATACCACAAAAAGCTCCCCACTTGTGGGTAAAGTGAGCACGGGTGCAGTGATAAGCCTCCTTTTCAACTCCTTGAAGCTTTCTTCGCATTCATCACTCCAAGAAAACATTACTCCATTTCGAGTTAGCTTGGTAAGAGGGTTGGACAATCGTGAGAAATTTCTCACAAATCATCGATGATATCCAGCTAACCCCAAGAAGCTACGGATATCAGTTACCGATGTTGGCCTCGGCCATCCCTCAATTGCATCTGTTTTGGAGGGGTCCACAGATATCCAATTGCTTGTGATGATATGACCCATGAATGAGACTTCCTTCAACCGAAACTCACACTTGCTGTACTTTGCATAGAGCTTCTCCTTGCGCAAAGTCTCTAGTACAGTTTTTAAATGCTCCTCATGGTCCTCCTTGGTTTTGGAGTATATTAGAATATCATCTATAAAGACTACCAAAAATTTGTCTAGGTAATCTCTAAAGACTCTATTCATCAAGTCCATGAATATTGCTGGAGCATTGGTGAGTCCGAAATTCATTACTATGAATTCATAGTGCTCGTACCTTGTACGAAAAGCAGTCTTGGGGATATCTTCCTTCTTCACCCTTACTTGATAATATCCCAACCGCAAGTCGACCTTGGAGAAGTATTGTGCTCCACGCAGTTGATCAAACAAGTCATCGATTCTTGGGAGAGGATACTTGTTCTTTATCGTGATTTTGTTATGTTCACGATAATCGATGCAAAGTCGCATTGACCCATCCTTCTTCTTGACGAAGAGGACTGGTGCACCCCATGGTGATGCACTTGGGCGTATAAACCCTTTATCCAGATTCTCCTGTAGTTGTTTCTTCAGCTCTTCAAGCTCAACAACAGCCATTCTGTATGGAGTCTTGGATATTGGTAGTGCCCCAGGTATAAGTTCAATTGAGAACTCAACATCTCTTCTTGGAGGAAGACCAGGAAGTTCCTCGGGAAATACTTCAGCGAATTCCCTCACAATAGGCATTTCTTCAAGGGTGGTTTCTTCCTTGGACTTAATCATCTGAGCTAGATATGCGTGCTCATAAGGTAGTAATATCCATGCTTGAGATGATGGAGCTAAAGGAGATTCATCTTCCTCCTGACACTTGTAAAGAATCGGGGGTTGATTCTCCATATGGAGTGTGATTTCCCTCTCCCGACAATTTATGTTGGCTCTATATAAGGAAAGCCAATCCATGCCAAGAATTGCATCAAATTCCACCAAAGGGAGTATGATGAGGTTCTCCGGGAAATTCAATCCACATATTATAACAGGGGAGGACTTATACTCATGGGATGCAATGATTGCCCCATTTGCCGTACTCACCGACATCTTTACTTCCATGATTTGTGGTGGTGTAGGGATTATTCTACTAAACTTTTGAGATATAAAAGAATGCGTAGAACCTGAATCAAAAAGTACGTTCACTATTCTTGAATGAATAACTAGAATAGCTGTCACCACTTCGTTGTCGGGGTTCACTTCGGCAGAAGTGATGGAAAAAGCTCTTCCTTGCTATCTTGGAGGTTGTTGATTGCCTCCGATAACCCTTGGATTAGGGCACTGATTCGCAAAATGACCCGGTTCTTTGCATTTGAAGCATTGAACAATGCGTTGAGGTTCGAACGGAGCGTTCCTATCCTCTGTCGCAGCCGCGGGTCCTTCTTGCTGACAGTTAACAGCTAGGTGCCCTTCTCTTCCACAATTGAAGCATTTTCTTGTCCCCCTAAGGCAATTTTCAGGGTGCTTCTTTCCACACTTTTGGCAAGTGGGGTGCTGGAATTTCTTATCTCCGTTGGATTTATCCATCGGACCACCAGCATTGAAGTACACCTTACGCTTATTGTCCCCATGACACCCCTGTGATTCTCCGATCTCCATTTCAACCTTGAGGGCACATCAGACAATTTCATCATAGCTGTCGAAGTCACGGATCGCTAATGCTTTCCGCAAGCTAGGCTTCAGCCCACCAAAGAAACGGTCAACCTTTCATTTGGGGGTAACGACAAAGCCAGAAGCGTATCGTGCAAGCCTTGTGAAGTTTGCCTCGTACGCTCCCACAGATTCTTCATCTTTCTGTTTGAGGGAAAGAAGTCCATTTCATCTTAAGATGGAGGGTGCGTGGAAAATATTTATCGAAAAACATCTTCCGGAATACCTTCCATTCCAAAGCCTCGATCTCCTCCTCAGGCTTCGTATTTTTGATCAATGTCCACCATTGATCAGCTTCACCCTCCATACGATAAGCCGCCAGGAGAACTTCTCTTTTTCATAGCATTGGAGGATGGAGAATATCTTTTCAATGGAGTTGATCCATTGTTCAGAAATCGTGGGATCAGATGATCCACTAAAAGTAGGAGGCCTTTGTCTCATGAAGCTTTCAATAGCGACTTGTTCTTTCTTAGGGGGGGTTTGAACGTTCCTCTTGACCAGTGTTTCTATTCAAAACTTGAGTTAGCTGAGAGAGAAGCGTGACAAAGTTCGCGATTCCTGCTCCCATTGGATTGGGCATCTCATAAGTACAATCATCACACTGATCATCACAAACGGTTGTTAGCCTGAGTTCTCCTATTACCGGCCATTGGCTGGAATAAAAGAAAAGATAGGGGTAACACATAAAGGGTAATCCAAAGACAAAAGTTGATGACTTATAAATAAACTTTAATCTCTTTAACTCATGAGTCTATATGATTCAATCCAGGCTTTTCATGATCTTCCTTATAACAAATATTCATAGGGGCATTTTTCCCTTAATAAGGGTTCATACTAAGATTGTGAATTTATCAAAACATATCCCCCGGGAGTGTCGTAACCAATAGTGCAGCAAGGCCCGTTGTCGTGCACCAGTTCCCATTCGAGTCTAGCTCAAAGCGGTTTTTTCGGGTTTTACCCCTAGGATACATCTATGCCAGAGCCGCCTCTACCTGCTCGTATCCAGACAGGGATGTATTTGTTTGATAAACTACTTACTTAGTATTTAACAAAACGTAGGGATGTTTTTATTATGCTTTAGTCTTGTATCTATGGCTTTACTAGGGTTTCCTAATCCCAAAAATAACTAATCCTACCCTCTGATACCAACTATGACAACCCTGCTTTTTATTACAACTTAAACATGCTTTATTACATAAAACTTCACTTGATCCGACAAAGAAGATCGAGAGGTTTAGTGTCTTTGGGGCTTAGGATCATTACATAAAAACTTTAAACTCTAAATACAACATCTTTATTGAAAACATCCTTTACATGACCACTACATTCCCTCGTAATTAGCATTGCATGGGATAACCTAAGGACATGCATAAAAAAAAGGGTGAGCTATAAAGCCCAGTAAGGGAGTAAACAATGAATAACATGAGGAGTGAAATACATGTTAGGCAATAGGCATATCAATAGAGCATAAGAGAAACATGAACATAAAGGCATGATAAAGCATGATAATCATAACATGGAAATGTGGCAACAACACTTAACATTGAATTAGCATGAGCTAAGGCTCATTGCACATGGAGCATGAGTAAACACTCATTGCACTTGAAGCACGAGTAAGGCCTCGTTGCACTTGAATTAGCATGAGTAAACACTCATTGCACATGACGTATCATGATACTATACTTTACCCAATGCATTGGGGAGCTATAAAGGGCGCACCCTTTTTAAACATTTCATTTCATGCATAAGTGTGCCACATGGATCATAAAAGATGGATTCATAAAACATAATAATTTCTTCCACGATAATGTAAAGTGGAATTCATACATGAAACTTTATAATAAATATGTAAATGTGCATAAAGGTGAATACCCTTGATGGAGAAATGGGCATGGTATTCACTACACAAAGACATTGGATTAGAAAATCGGTGCGATTTCGGCAGCGTAACGACGTGACATAAGAATTCATAAAAAAGGTTGATGAGAGAGAAAGGGGTTCCTCATCATATTTACATGTAATTTAAAGTAAGGAGATCATATATATACATGTCCCAACAATAGAAATGGAATTTAGATTCATGATACAAAAGTATTTCTTGAATGTAAAAGAAGAGAGAGAAGTTCCTTTCGGAATTTCGGCATAGTAACGGGTGTACATGGGAGGCATTTAATGAGAGAGAAAGGGTTATCCCATCATTCAAACAATAAGAGGGCAGTATGGGGGTGGTGCGAAACCATACCCCAACATTCATAATTGAAATAAAAAGGGAAATACAACTTAAAGAAAATTGACAAAAAATGAGAAAGGAAGAAAACCCCTTACTTTGAAGTGTGCTTCCAAAGGCTAGAGAGAGGCTTGTGAGAGGCTTCTTGGGAGCTTGGGGCACCTTGAGAGGATTCTAGAGAGAGTAGGGAAGAGGTTGGACGACCTTCAAGGGATTTGAGTGAGGAGGAAGTGGGAGATTGGGTGGGTTTATATTGGAAAGGTGAGAGAATTCTTTATTATTTAGGTCTGGGACCCCTTATATTAAAATAATCCAAACCACAAACCATCCCATGGTATTTGCCCATGGTTTCTGAAAAAGGAAAGTGGAAAAAAATATTTTACAAGTCCAAGGTCCGAACTTATTAAAAAATTAGGGTTGCTTATGTGGAGGTGAGTCACACTCCCATGGAAATTAATTTAAACAGGCAAAGTGTTGAATAAGTTTTGAGGGCTCCATTAATGCTTTGAAAAGTAATTCAAACAAACCCAAAACATCATTATTTTAATGATAAAACACATGTTGTCCGAACATAAGGATTATGGTATTTTATTACATCACCATTGGGTCATTATGATGTCATAAAACACATTATATATTTAAATGGTATTTAATTTTTACCCAAAAATTTGACTGTTTCAGAAAATTATGAAAAATTCACCATTGGATAATTTCGACGTCCTGATTCCAAAAATAATATTTATTTTATCTAAATAATTTTCTAAATATGTGAATTTTCACTTTTAAAATAAAAACTGACATTTATAAAAAATTCACGGGTTTTGACAGAAATGGCTTTCAAACCTTAATAAAATTTTTAATTGCATTCATAAAATTATAAGATCGTTTAGATTTAATAAAATTTAATTTAATATTAATAATAATATTTTATTAAAATATTATTTAATTCAAAAATACTTTAATTTAATAAAATATAATTCTTAATTAAATAATAACTAAAAACACCATTTGTACTTTAAAAACTAATTACGATGTATCAAAAAAATTATATTCATTATTATATACAAAAAATAATGTACATGAACATGGTGCTACTTATTTGTTACAAAACCCCTTAAAATAGCCGCATAAGACCTAAGGGTATGGTGTGCGATGGTGACAGACTCTTGGGGTTGCTCGGATAACATCACTCGAGTGGTAATCTCTATCAACTTCCATTTTTCCCGTAGACGATCACGTTCGAGCTTGACTTGATGAAGCTCAGCTTGGGCTTGGTCAAGGTCAAAGCCCAAAGACGCCACCTCTTTTCCGATCTCCGACAAATGGGCTTCATAAGGGGAAATTCTACTGGATGAGGCCATCGATTCCTTTGTCTGAGTAGAAAGGGTTTCGTTAAAGCCTTATATTTATACTAATCAGATGTTCACTGTTCAATGGCTATAAAAGTAAAGGTCACAGATCTTAATATAAAACTAAAGAAGTTGACATCTTATAAAAACATTTTTTTCATAAAGAAACATTTTACTGGATGAAGAGGGATTTTCCATTAATGAAACTTTGGGTCGTTACAGGGCACATACTACATAGACAGACAAAAGAGTTCTCATGTATTAGAAACTATGTCGCCTGCAAACATAAGAAAGATTATGATGATCAAGAAATATTCAATATTAAGAGTTTCAAATATGTAAGGGGGTTATGATCAATGCACTAGAGAATTATTTGAATCAATATTGGCCATGATTTTGACATCTTTTACATAGATTTAACTTGTATATAAAATTTATACATTGATTGTTTCCTTCAAATTAATACTGTGATGTGCAGTTTTATGTCATTCAGTAAGGACATTATATTGTGCAGTTTTAAGTCATGCAGTGAGGAGATTATATAGTGCAGTTTTAAGTAATGCAGTGAGGAAATGGTACCCCCATAAGAAATTGATAAACACTATTTATATAGATAAGCATTTTAACAAATTCCTAAGCAAATGTGGGCTATGCTTGCTGTGAGAAACAATGAGTAGTAAGGGTTTCTTCTATAAAAAAAAGTGACACAAGTAATGAATATGGGTGTTATTTTGTCACACCGTTTAACGTCATGGGTTAAGGATTAAGGTGAACCAATATGAAAAGAAAGACATATTATAACAGGACTATGAGATAAAACTCAAGTGTCACTATGTGTCTTCCTAGGGGAATGAAGAAAGTCATACATAGTTATTTAAACAATTCATATGCAAGTTTTATATTTATATATGAAATTAATGGGTGGGGTTTATATCATGGCTAGGCCCAATAATGGAGATCCATTCATCTCTACATATCTCAAATAAATGAGAATCAAGTCATACATATTTCTTTAGACATTCATTTTTCTCACTAATCGAGTTGGACATGGGATACAGGGGAATAAACTCATTATAGAAGAGTGATTAACTCTAAGACACAAGATGGTATGAATAGAAAATCATGTATAAGACCCCGGTTCTATGTTTTGAGGTATGAGATTCTTCTTTTATCTTTTCCTTAAGTGTTTTTCAGAAAATATGGAACATGGGAATAAATCCTAAATTTTTAGAAGTACACGCTGTGTACTTTTTCCCGTTTGGGATGAGTACACAGGGCATGTGGCCATATCGGTGATGAAGGGTGTAAAACCAAACTACATGCCATGTAGTGGTCCTTTACACGCCGTGTAGTCGTATGGAAGGTGGATAGTAAGGTGGTGGCCACCTGTGTGACCGAACACGCCGTGTACCCAAGAAGACACGTTGTGTAGTCTTGTCGGTAGATGAACAGTGCCACACTGGTGGGAAACTGCCAGAGGAACAGTTAAAAAAATCGGAAGTACATGCCGTGTACTTTGAAATATACACCTTGTACTTTTTTTGTGCTCAAAATGGGCAGTAGCCACCCTTTTTCATAGGGAAGTCTTAGAACCAGAAGAAAGAGCAGGAGAGGAGGCTAGAGCATTTGAGATTGGCCATGCACATGTCGGAAATCCGTTTTTTGCACTGTCGATCTTCCTGGAACCGCACAGGTGAGTTCTCCCATCTCCTGGAGTATTTCATACCAATTTTTCCACTAAGGGAATTTATTTGGGTTTGAATGAGTTTTCCTTCACCTCAGATATACCTTGTTCTTGGATGATTTGTGGAACGTTGTTCGAGTATACTGATCAGGGGCGTTTAAATTAGGTGGCTTGGTGTTTAGTTTCCAAATATTGTGTGTTTTCCTGTATCGTTGTTCCACGAACCCATGTTGGGGTATCGTGTGGCTGAGGCAATAGCTATTTTAAATACCTTGAGTTGAAAAGTTAATTAATTGTGATAATAAAACTGATGTTTGGGATCATTTCTTGGATCCAGGACCACCTTGGAGGTGCGTTCCTCTGTTTAGCCGCTTGGCCAAGATAACCGAGGGTATGCCTTTAATGTAATGATTGTATAATTTCCTTGTGTGTAATTTCTTATTACTTCTTCTTTACATGTTGGGCTTGTCCCGTTTACCTATTTAGCCTGAGGGCAGAGTGGTGATTAGCATGTGGGAACTGTACTTTGTAGCCTATTGGCAACTTCTTCCGTTCCTGTGGGCAGCTGATTTTGTGTCTGTGGGAGACACTTCTTACCCCCATGGGAAATATCCGTATGCTTGTGGTTAGATTCTTGTGGTTGGATTCTCTTTACCTAATGGTAGGGGTTTATTTGTCTGAGGACATTGGCTGATTACTCAGAATATTCACAGTGGTGATATTTTATAATAAATTATTAAATTGAAATATAAATGGCAATATAACTGGTTATGTTAGTTACTTTTCAGTATTTCTTACTTTATTGCATTTTACTACTGCACACTGTTGTTGTAAGATTTCAGACAGTTGGGAAGGGGCCTTTGGTGGGTGCCTAGTGGGAATTATTTCTCACACCCTATTTGGGTCATGCTTTTCGGCCCAAACAAATTATGTTTCTGCATGTTTGGATACGGGAAAGGGTCCCGATACAGGTACTTGATTACTGCTGAGGAGTAGGGGAGCATGGGACCGGGCTTAGGCTCGTGATGCTACCTGTTGATTTGTTCTATTTGGTTGCACTCTGTATTGTATTTCACTGCTATGTAACATGTTTTGGCTGTTTTCTTAGAACTTGAGACATGTTTTACCATATCTATATAACTATTTTTTTATCTTTTACTGTAGTTGTTATATTAAATGTGTATGGTTTATTTCTTCCACTGGTGTTGTATCCATTTTATTTTATTCCGCTGTGCTACAATTTGAGAAATGAGGGCATAGTTTCCCCAATATCAGACATGGGAATTCGTTGCTAGTCGGTAGACTCTGGCATTTGGAGAAATGTGCTTGAGGTCATGTGGCGAACCGGGTTCGGGGAACCCGTTGAGTGGCTCCCGGAACCAGGACGTTACAAAGTGGTGTCAAAGGAGTTCTTTTCATTGACTTACTATTTGGAGACTTAGTCAGGGGTAGGATGGACATGGTAATTGGTAATATGTTGTGCCCAGAAGTAGCAATACTGTGTATAGGGAAAATCCAATTTACCTGATATTTCAATTTTACTGATTTTCCAATTATACGGATGATTTGATTTCACTGTTGGATGACAAACTTCTGATTCTTCTGTTTATATTTTAACTATGGGATCTATTTAGTTTCATCCCGATGATATGAGGGTATTATTTCTCATGAATCATTTAGGCACATGCTTGGAATCACATGTCATTCATAGTTTCCATGCCATGTAGGTGCATTAGGAATTGCAGGATGTTGTGATCGTTGTTGTGCTAGAAAAGCATGTTTTTTTGATAGCTTCTTGATAAATACCTGATATGTGATAGGGTATTGTTTTATAAGCTTATTAAAATAATGGATTCCAAACATTGGTTTTGGGGAGTATGGGCCCTCATTTACAGGAATTTCGTGGATCATTACCTGTTTATTTTTTCAAAAAACATTTAAGATGTAAAACATTGATTCAAGGGGAGTATGTGTCCTCACAGGTCAGAATTTGACACTTAGGTGTTGTTTTCAGTATTTTCTGGGTTCCAGGGAAGTTTCTGATGTATACTTTATATAAAACCCAATATACATGTCGTGTCTTACATTAAACACACCGTGTATGGTCTCCTATTCGGGAAGAAAAGAAAACATTTTAAGTACACGTTGTGTACCATAAGTACACGCTATGTAGTAGCTTCCCATGTAAAAGACCGTGTTGGCGGAGACACGGGGAAGGGAAATGCTTGGGGCGAACACGTCGTGTACCAGATGTACATGTCATGTAGTGTTGACCCGAAGTATGCTCGTGTAACTAACAACATGGATGGAGGAGTCCTTAGGGCATAAACGCTGTGTCCACTATCGAACACAATGTGTAGTCTGACCTGGGATCCAGCTATGTAACTAATAACATGGGTCAGTGTGATCCTTTCGTGTACATGTTGTTTCCACCTGGAACATGCCATGTAGTGTGAGCCGTGTATCCATCCATGTAACTAACAACACGGGTTGAAGAATCTCATCTAGAACATGTCGGGTACCTGTGGGACATGCTGTGTAGTCTTTATCGTGGGCAGACCATGTGGATGTAGCCGTGTGGCTGGAAATGGTGTAGTGTACACGCCTTGTGCGGGTGTAACACGCCGTGTAGTATCAAGACGAGTATTCGGCCACGTCACAAATGAAACGGGCAGTTGGAAATGACACCATACACGCCATGTAGATGATACACACACTGTGTAGTTTTGTTCAGAAGACAGCCATACGGCATAGCCGTGTAGAAGGAGTTGGGCAAGGGAAGAGAAGTTAGGTACATGTCGTGTAGTCAGTATACATGACGTGTAGTCTTGTTTTTGAAATCATGATCACATTATTCCTCCTATTCCCCTTTTGGTTCCATCGTTTTCATACTATGAAAATCATGATCAAAGGTGTGCGTTGACCTTCTAGTGTCATGCCGCTGATTAGTTCACGCGTTGTTTTCCAGGACAGTGGAAACGAGTTTACTCTAGAAATGGAGGGCCATGGGCTACCAGTGGATCCTCCAATAGAGCTAGATGTGGCACCAACTGTTATACCGGACACAGGCGCAGATGCGCAATTCCGTGAAGGCTTCATGCGGTTCCTGCAGACCTTTCAGGGAGCCCCGCCGACGGCCACATCTATGGCCGATATGACTCGTATCTTTCAGAAGCAACATATGCCTATGTTTTCAGGGGATAGTGGACCACAGGATTAGGATTCATGGTTGGGGTCTATGAAAACTATCTTCATTAATCTTGAGACGCCTCTAGGGAAGAGGGTCAAGCTCACGATGTATATGTTTCATGATTTTGTCAAGAGGTGGTACGATGTTACCACCTAGTCACAGCATCACAGAGAAATGGCGAGGGAGGATTTTCATGCAGCCTTCTATGACATCATCTTCCCAGAGACGGTGAGGGCATATCGAGCTCGAGAGTTCATGAATCGACACCAGTGCGCTGTGTCAGTGATGGATTATTCTTCTCGTTTCACGGAGATTCAGCATTTTTCACCCGTTATGATGGGTGATGAGACGTTGAGGGCTAGGAACTTTGAGGATGGCCTCTGATATGACATCTGAGCACTTCTGAATGTTTTCATGTTTCCTTCAGTACATGCTATTGTGAAAAAGGAACTGATTACATAGAGGAACCTGTGGGAAGCTAGTGGTATGGGCCAGGGCAGTTCAACAATAGTTTCTGGTACTATTTCTACTGTTAAGAGGAAAAGACATATGGAATTATCTTAGGGTGATAGTGCCAGCCAGAAGAATGTGTCAGGTGGCTAGGTCATGTTCTACCAGTGTGGTATGGATGGGTGCAAGAGACTGCAGTGTCCACGAGACCTAGTAGAGTGTCGAGATTGCAGCAGGATGGGTCATCTGCAGTGCTTTTGCAGGGTGTTTCCACCAGTGGCTAGTGAGAGGGGTTATGTGCAGACTCTGTATGCGGGATTAGGACTAGCAGCTTCTTAGCAGTCGGGGAACTAGAATACATCAGAGCGTGTAGGTAGAGATGGTGGTCATGGCCTTGGTAGATAGACACCAGGATCTCAGAGGCAGCGGGGTGGGATAGCTCAGGTTATCCAGGCTATGTCGCAGGGCCACGACACTGGGTAGGCATATGCAGTGCAACAGACCCAGTAGGAGAAGGATCATAGACCTTCTACTGTCAGAGGTACTATTCTAGTAGCTTATGTTTTATCATCAGTACTTTTTAATATGGTTTCTACACATAGTTTCATATCTATACCCATTATGGAGAGCCTTGGGTTCGGTGTTTCTTCTTCTTCTGATTTCATGACGCTAGAGACTCCGTTGGGGACTAGAACGGCTAGTATACGTCAGTGTAAGGAGTGCCCACTAGAGGTTGGTGGGTTTCACTTCCTATTGGATATCTATTTCATAGAGATGACGAGCTATGACGTAATTCTTGGGATGGACTGGTTGGTTACCTTTCGAGCCTTTGTAGACTGCTATCGTCACATGGTGCATTTCACATCACTAGAGGGCGGAGAGTTTATATACAAGGGAGAATGGGATGTTTAGGCAAGTCGAGCTGGACCAGAGCATCATGGGTGAGGTGGAATCACAACCTAGATTGTGAGTTTATATTGAGACAACCAGGGTACTTTTTAGGAAGATTTCCCTCCAGTGGTATATCGTTTTATGGATGTATTCCCGGACGACTTTTCAGGTCTTCCTCCGGATCGTGAGGTGGATTTCTCTATTCATATTGTTCAAGGAGTATCACTAGTGTCCATTCCTCCTTATAGTATGGCCACGCCCGAGTTGTAGGTGCTCAAGAGGCAGTTAGAGGTGTTACAGGAAAAGGGTTTCATTTGACCCAGTACTTCTCAATGGGGTTCACCAATTCTCCTTGCGAAGAAGGCAGACGTTCCCCTCATACTCTGTGTGGATTATCACAAGATGAACCAGTTGATGGTTGAGAACCAATATCCCATTCCAAGGATTGATGGTATTTTTTATCAACTCCGTGGATCACGAGTGTTCTCAAAGATTGACTTGAGATTAGGATACCATCACCTGCGTGTTAAACCATATTATATACCTATCATAGCTGTCAGGAGATGGTATGTTCTATAAGAGTATACGTTTATGTCGTTCAGACTCACGAACATGCCTAAAGTTTTCATGGCTCTGATGAATCGTGTGTTCCATCCTTATCTGGACCCTTTTGTGGTAGTATTCATGGACGATATATTGGTGTACTATCACACTCAACTCGACCATGCCACCCATCATGACATCATATTGATTACACTGAGAGAGAATCTACTATACACTAATATCTCAAATTTCCACTTTTGGATGGACCAGATTCACTTCCTAGGTCATATCATCTCAGAGTCAGGAGTTATAGTAGACCTAGAGAAGGTGAGAGCAGTAGTTTCCTTGGATCAGAAAAAGAAAGTGTTTGAGATACGGAGTTTATTGGGGTTGGCTGGTTACTACAGATGCTTCATACAGAACTTCTCCCGCTTAGAAACACCGTTGACAGGTTTGAATAAGAAGGGGGTGAAGTTCGCTTGGTCAGAATCTTGCGAGACAGACATCTAGGAGCTTAAGGAAAGGTTGACATCGGCACTAATCCTAATACTCCAAGAGCAGGGGAAGAGCTATACAGTTTACTATGATGCATCAGGGATTGGGATGGGAGTTGTGTCGATGGAGGGTGATCGAGTAGTTGCGTACGTGTCTCGGTGGTTGAGGCCACATGAGAGAAATTACCCGACGCATGATCTCATGTTGTCTGCAGTTGTGCATGCGTTGTGTTGTTAGAGACATTATCTCTTGGGAGAACATTTTGTGGTTTTCACTGACCACAATAGTCTAAAGTATAACATTACTCAATGTGACTTGAATCTGAGGCAGCGAAAGTGGGTCGAATACCATCAGTCCTTCGATTTTGAGCTTGCATATACACCTAGTAAAGTTAATGCAGTAGCTGATGCACTGAGCAGGAAGACTCAGATACAGGCAGTGCATGAAGCTAGTGGTGGGTGCCAGCTTATTTCTTTGTTCTCTGAGATGCATTAAGAGGTGCATGATAGTGAAGGGAAGACTTATCATTACTCTTTAGCAGTGACTTCTACCCTCCTGGATAGAGTTAGGATGAGACAACTCTTTGA
This sequence comes from Viscum album, assembly GCA_963277665.1. NCBI lineage: Eukaryota > Viridiplantae > Streptophyta > Magnoliopsida > Santalales > Viscaceae > Viscum > Viscum album. Next base: position 1,667,981,059 of record OY728119.1, read on the forward strand.
TCTATGAGGCCTAGTTCTACGAGAGTCGGTGGCAAGTGAGGACCCTCCTCCTGGTTGGATGATAAATGGTGATGAAGTATTGCACTTCCACGGACGAGTATGGGTTCCAGGGGATACACTCAAGGAGATTATGCGAGAGTTTCATGCCTCAGCTTGGGCAGTTCATCCCGGAGTTACCAAGACGTGTCGTGACTTGAGATGTCAGTACTGGTGGTTGGGTATGAAGATAGATGTAGCTGGTTTTGTTACAAAATGCTCCACCTATCAGCAGGTGAAGGCGGAACATCAGAGGCCAGCCGGGCTATTATAGTAGATACCCATCCCGGAGTAGAAATGGGTTGGTGTAGTGATGGAATTCGTGACAGGGTTGTTGAGGTCACCTAGTGGCAATGATGCCATGTGGGTTGTTGTGGACAGACTCAAGATGGTAGCTCACTTTTTGACGATCAAATAGACCTTAAGTATTGACAATCTCAAAAACATGTTTATCTGAGAGATCGTACGTCTTCATGGGGTCCCTCGTTCTATCATTTCAGATAGGGAATCTCGTTTTAGGTCTTGTTTCTGGAAGTGTTTTCAGAGGGCACTGGGTACACAGGTGATTCTGTGCCCGGCTTACCACCCATAGATAGATGTCCAGTCAGAGCTTACGATATAGGGGCTTAAGGACATGCTTCATGCATGCGTCCTAGACATTGGGGGTTCTTGGGAGAAGCATATACCCATAGTCGAGTTTGCCTATAATACCAGTATCTAGGAATATATTAAGATGCCACCTTATGAGGCTCTATACGGTAGGCCATTCCGATCACCTTTGTGCTAGTTAGAGGCAGGTGCGGAAGATTTACTGGGTCCACATCCCGTTCAGGAGAGTCTTGAGCCGGTCCAGTTGATTCAAAAGTGGATGGCTACCGCGCAGTCTCATCAGAAGTCTTCTGCTGATCGCCACAGACGAACATTGGATTTCGTGGTTGGGGATCAGGTTTTCTTGCATGTTTCGCTAAGGATGGGACACAGGTGGATCAGGAGATAGGGTAAACTTTCACCAAGGTGTGTGGGACAATTTGAGATTTTGGAGAGAGTCAGACCGGTTGCCTACCGGTTGTAGTTACCATATAGGTACTAGGACATGCATGGCGTCATCCATATATCTCAGTTGTGCTGCTATCATTTAGAATTTTTTCACATATTTCATCCATAGGAGGTTGAGGTTGAGGTTTATGCATCCTTTGAAGAGCATCTGATTCATATCGTCGAAAGGAGCACGAATTTTCTCCGAGGTCGTTCAGTTTCTCTCGTGCGGTGTTATGGGAGCATGGCCGAGTGGATGACGAAACCTATGAGTGGGAGATCGACGTACGTGCTCAATGGCCAGAGTTGTTGACCACTATATCATCACTACCATTGGAAGGGAAATTCAGTGATGAATTTCTTTAAGGGGGGATGTTTGTAAAAACCTGGTTTATAGTTTTGAGTTACATGCTTCTTCATTTCTCTTTTCCATAAGTTTTTTTTTCAGGAAATAAGGAAAATGGGGAAAAATCCTAAATTTTTAGAAGTGCACTCCATTTACATTTCCACACGCTGTGTACTTTTGGCCGTGTGGGATGAGTACACAGGGCGCGTGGCCATGTCGGTGATGAAGGGTGTATAACGTAACTACACTCAGTGTTGTGGTCCTTTACATGCCTGGTAGTCAGTCTGCAGGAAAATAGTAAGGTGATGTCCATCTGTGCAACCGAACACGCAATGTAACCAAGAAGACATGCCATGTAGTCATGTTGGTAGATGAACAGTTCCACGCAAGAAGGAAACCACCATAGAAACAGTTAATAAATGGGAAGTACACACCGTGTACTTGGAAATACACGCCGTGTACTTTCTTTTTTTCACATAAAATGGGCAGTAGCCTCCCCTGTTCACGTGGAAGGCATGGAACCGGAGGGAGGAGCAAGAGAAGAGGCCAGAGCTTTGAAGATCTTCTGAGCGCATGTCGGAAATCCTTTTTATGCACCGTCGATCTCCCTAGAACCACACAGTTGACTTCTCCTTTCTCCTAGAGTAGTTCTTACCAATTATTCCTATAAAGGAAGTTATTTGGGTTTGAACGAGTTTTTGTTCACCTTAGATCTACCTCGTTCTAGGAAGATTCATGGAACATCGTTCGAGTTTACTGATCATGGGCATTTAATGTAGGTGGCTCAGTGTTTAATTCCCAACTGTTGTGCGTTTTTGTGTACCGTTGTGCCACGAACCCATGTTAGGGTCTCGTCTGGCTGATTCCTTGACTATTTTAAATACATATATTTGAAAAAGGTAATTAATTGTGATAATAAAACTGCTGTTTGGGATCATTTCATGGATCCAGGACAACCCCATGGGTGTGTTCCTCTGTTTATCCACATGGCCAGGATACCCGAGTGTATTCCATTAATGTAATGATTGTATAACTGACTTGAGAGGAATTTCTTGTTACTTCTTGTTTACATGTTGGGCTTTTCCCGGTTACCTATTTAGCCTAATGGATGAGTTGTGATTAGCTTGTGGGCACTGTACTATGTAGCATGTGGGAAACTTCTTCTGTGCCTGTGGGCAGTTGATTCTGTGCCTATGGGCGACACTTCTTATGCAAGTGGGAAATATCCATATGCCTGTGGGAATATTCTTGTTGTTGGATTCTATTTACCTAAGGGTAGGGGTTTACGTGTCTAAGGATATTGGCTGATTACTCAAAATATTCCATGTGGTGATATTTTAAATTAAATTATTATATGGAAATGTAAATGGAGATATAACTGGTTAAGTTAGTTACTTTTCAGTACATCTTACTTAATTGCATTTTACAACTGCACACTGTTGTTTCATGCTTTCACATAGTTGGGCATGGGACTTTGGTGGGTGCCTACTGGGAATTAATTTTCACGACCTGTTTGGGTCATTCTTTTCTTCCTAAACAGATTACATTTCTGCATGTTTAGAGAAAGGAAAGGGTCCCTATACAAGTACTTGATTGCTTCGGAGGAGTAGGGGAGCATGGAATCGTGCTTAGGCTCACGATGCTGTTGGTTTCTTTGTTCTGTTTCGTTTTACTCTGTATTATATTGCACTACTATGTAACATGTTATGGAGGTTTTCATTGAACTTGTGACTTGTTTCATCATATCTATATAACTGTTTGGTTATATTTTATTGCAGTTGTTATATTAAACGTGTTTGGTTTATTGCTTCTTTTGGTGTTTTATTCATTTTATTTTATTCTACTTCACTACACATTGAAAAATGAGGGCATAGTTTCCCACTATCAAACCTGGGCCCTCGCTGCCAGTCGGCTGCCTCTGGTGTTTGGGGAAATGCGCTTGAGGTCACGTGGCGAACCTAGTTCTGGGCACCCAATGAGTGGAACCCAGAACCGGGATGTTACATCATGTATATTAAAACCACATTTTGTATATATTGAGCTCATATACAGGATATGAAAAAAGGAAATAATTTTTTTTTGTTATGGCTGGGCCTAGGATTGGTGATCCAGGCGTCTCTATGTATCTCAAATAGATGAGAATCAAGCGACACATAGTTTTTGTAACATGGTCCGTATGCAGATTGACTCAAACATAGGGAGTAGAGTGACTCTTATTCCACTATAGAGTAGCCATTATTTCTATGATACTAGCTTATGGAAGCTCCTGATGTCAAAATGTTGTGTAATTAGGACAAATGGTGTCGTGCAATTTAACGTCATGTAAAATGGAAAAAGATGATACGTATTTTTACATCATGAAACATGGTCGCTTATGGATATTATGCAGTTTAATGTCTTGCATCTAGGACCTTGTACTATGTTGTTTTATATCGTGCAGTAATGACATGGGAGCTGAGCAGTTTTAGTCTTGCAGCGAGGACAATGTGTGCAACTACACAAAGTATTTGTTCAAGAATATTTCATTGGATGTAGTTGTAATAAGATATCCATCCATTGAGATTATGGAATAATTTCTATTTGAGTTTTCCTTATGTATGGAATACAGTATGTCAAACATTTCCTCATGATTTGGAGGTTTTTTCCTCATATCATTGGATTCACGATGACTAGTACAAATTCTCATTGAATAACTGAATGGAGGTGAACATTCTTGTTAAAGTCTTGCAGTATTCTATTCTGATAACCTTCTAAATGATGAAATGTATGAAATATTTTTTCATCTAATTGTTCTAGCTCATTAAACCATTTCTTATACCTCTCATCTGTTGAAAACTGATCATAGATTACAACTCTATGAGAGGGAAATTTCATTTCAATTTGAAATAATTGAATTAATTATTTATAACAATGAATAAAGAGTTTCTTTGGTGGTAGTACGAGTAGTATACCAATAAGACTATAAAGCATGGAAAATTTTATAAGGCCAAGATTTCTTATCTTTATCCACCATGTTCTATAGTATATTTGATAGGGTCTTATTAAAATCCTCTATATGTCCATTGGCTGTCGCATGATAAATAGATGAATGGTTGGATTTAATATTATACATGTGGTATAACTTCTTTACCTCAACTAAAAACAAATTGGTTCCATTGCCTACGAATATATTATGAGGGACACTAAATATAATGATGATGTTAGTTTAGAAAAAACTAACTAATATTTTTTCTCCAACATAATTGAGAGGAATTTCCTTAGCCCATTTAGAATAGAATCATGTAGTAGTAAGCATATACATCAACTTCTTAGCCGTATCTTGAGGATAATGTCCTACTATATCCATTCTCCATGTACAAAATGGCCAGGAGTATTTAGATGTATGTAGGAACTCTGGGGGTTGATGAATGAAGTTAGAATGAATTTATAGAGGATAAAATTTCATAGAGAAATTTGTGCAATCATGCGTTATTGAATTCCAATAGTATCCAAACTATCAGATTTGATCAGAAAGCCTATGACCAGGTTTATGAGTACCAAAAAATCTGAAATATACTTCTCTCATGACCGCTGCATTTTATTCTCCATTAATATATCTGAAGAGGGATTAATCAAAGCCTCATTTAGAGATGATATTTCCTTGATCTTTACTATCATAAATATTAAAATTGTCCTCTCATCATCGGATCTGTTCCTTTTCATCCATATCTGGTGAATATACTACATTTTGATGGTATTCCATGATGGGTATTATCCACTTCATGGAATGACCATATGGATTAGAAATATGACCAATTTCATTAATTTCAATCATTATGGTTTAAAAAAAGATAAAACCACATGACAATAATCATTTATAATGACCATCTCATCTTGATTTACCATTATTGTAGTTGTGTTAGCTAGTGCATCATCTTGGGAATTTTGTGATCATGAGAAATAAGACAAGGGTGGATCTAAGGGAAATTCAGCCACTAACCCTCTGATGTAATCACACAATGGTATTAACTCTTATTTTCTGATAGAATATTCCTTGTTCATTCGTTTTACTAACAATTCTGAATCACATTTCCCATTCAATTGATTATGATTCACCAAATGTTCCTATTATAAGACTACAATGAGTGATTAATACTATACCTCATTGTAGGTATCACCTTCTGATAACAAGAAAGGATAAGGTAACACTACGTTTTATAGGGAGATGAGTACCATTTATATCCAAGCTTTTTTTCCTTTAAGGTTTTCCATTCTCATCCTTATTACACTTCTTGATGCACCATCAAAGTACATATCTTGTGATTGGGAATTATCTGGAATAGAGAAGACCTATTCCTTAGGATGTTCTGTATTTAATGATGTATCTTCCACAAGTGGATGTTCAGCAAGAAATTCAGCCAGATCATGGCCTTTTATTTCCTTATAAGGGAAAACTAGACATCAAATTGTTACAAAATTACTATCCATTGTGCTAGACACCATGTATGATTAGGATGACTAAGGGTATGTTTTGGTGGGTCACAATGAGACACCAATTGAAACTGATGATGTTTTATGTAGTGCATTAATTTTTGAAATGCAATGATAAATTCTAGATAGAAATTTTCAATACGTGAATATAGAGTTTCTGCATCATGAACAGTCGACTGAGATAGTAGATGTTGTTTTCATTCCCAGCATTGTTCTTCTGGGAAAGGCCACAAGTGATCACTCTAAAGTTGTCACTTATAGAATAAGTGGTGTTCTTTCAACATGTTGAATTATTATCGGTGGACTCAACAGATATTTCATGAGGGTATCAGATTCTTATTGTCATTCTTCAGTCCATTGATTGGTGAATCCCATCTCCATTAATCTAGTGAAGGGAAAATACTTGTCTGTCAAATTGGTGATAAAGCACATAATGTATACCAAGTGTCCATAGAGTCCTCTTAACTATTTAAAACTTCAAGGAGGTGACATTAAAAGGATTGAGTTTGTTTTCTCTAGATTAATGTTGATTCCACGATGGAATACAATTTATCTAATATACTTTCTTGAGTTTACCCAGAAAGAACCATTCATGGGGTTCATCTTCAAACTGTGTTGTCGATGTTTATTGAATATGGTCTCTATATCATCTATGTGATTGGAATTTTGTCCGGATTTGAGAACCAAATCATGCACACAACATTCAAAATAATTCCTTATGAATGGGTTGATGATATGGTACATGGAATGTTGATATATTGCAGCTGCATCATTTAATCCAAAGGGAATTACCCGATAGTAAAACACACCTTGAGGGGATCTAAAGGATGTATATTATTCATCCTCTAGGGCCATATGTATTTTATTATATCCACAGTATCCATCCATTAATGAAAGTACATCATAGTGATATGTTTCATCAATTAAAAATATCTATGATCAGAACTCGAATGACATCTTTAAGACAATGTCGGTTAATATCATTAAATCAATGAATACTCTGATTATTAAATTCTTATTTTCCACTGGGACAATGTTGGCCAGCCATTTGGAATATTGAACATCCCATACATAGTTATCATTTATAAGTAATCAAATGCAGCTTCCATTTTAGAGCAATGAGTTGGGTGTGTTCTACTTTCTACCTACTTGAATCCTACATGTTTTCAAAAATACCGAAATGGTGAGAGGGTAAATCTTGATTAATTCCAACAATTTCTGTATAATTAAAATAAAATAAATCTCAATGTTTCTTTAGAAATGTTGTATTCACCTCTTTCCCTTCATAAGTCATGGTCTCTCTAATTAGAGTGGGGCATGGATCTTCGTCTATGCCCATATTTATTTCTTAGAGAACATCAATAGAGGTAAAGAAACAATCATAAAATGTTGGAGGAGCATCCCTAAGATCATCCTCTTATTCTCAATTAAATGTAACATATTTTTTTCCACATTCATAGTAGATGAAGATGAAAAAAATCCAAATCACATAGAGGATTCCGCATTTCAAAACCTAGTAGATGAGGCCACCATTTCTAACCCTACTGAAGATAAAGTGTCTTCATGTGGTAATAAAGAGGAGATGATGTTTGGGGAATTAACATCATTATCTTCCTCTATTATTTCTACAACTTTTTCTAATCTTATTGATGATGTATATTCATGTGGTAGTTCAACATATGAAATGGGAACATATTCGTTTATGCTTTTATCAAAACATGGTGAATCAATAATTTCTCTCAGGCTGTCAGGCTCAGTTGCCGCAACTGACATTATGGATGTTATGGGAATATTTTCTGAAAATGGGTTTACCTTTTCAATTTCATTAATAGAAAACACATTCTCCTTACAGAAATGTATGAATGAGTTTTATGAATTCTTTTCTAATCCATTCGGAGCATTAACTATGGTTATCTCCTTTTTCATGGACCTCGTTCATTTTGTATGATAAAACTCTACCTCAATGTATTGAGATTCCCATATTTAAAATGGATCCTTGTCACCATAAAATGTCCCAATTTGACCATTGAAAAAGTACATAAGAAATTGGTTGTATGAATAAGTGATAGTCACATGTTGATGCAACCAATGCCTTCCAAGAAAAAAGTTGAAGGTTGCATCTTGATGAACAACAATGAAATCGAAATTAGATATAGGATTTGAAAATTGATTTCGGAGTGTAATATCTCCCAGAGGTTCTTGTTTATTCTATTAGTTTCCTTGAAAAATTAAATTTGATGGAGATAATTTAGATTCTGACAGACCAATAAAAGATGTGTATGAATGAGAATAGTGCTGATTCTGAAGCCATTATCAATGGAGGCTCATCGGATGTCCAGGAAATTGGCCTTCCCAGAAAAATAGAAGGTTCTGATATTTCCATGTACAACATAATCATCATCTTCATCCTTAAATGATATGAGTACATTACATTCTTCAGAATCATTCTCTATATGGTAAACCTCATCAGTAGAAACTTCAGTTTCTAACTATTGAGGACCTGAAAATTCCACAATAAGCACTTCTCGAAAGATAATTGATAGATTTAAGGCATAAAAAATTGATAACATGGATGGTACATGGGATAATTGTTTTGAGATATCATAATTTTTTTTCCAAAGGTCTGCGTCTCCTAGCACATAGATGTGACTTGTTTGGAGTCGTGGATGTTGATGCTTTTTATGTAGATGTGCCATGTGTTGGAGGAGAAGTTGGAAATACTCATGGCTCTGGAAGATCAAACTAACTAGGACTATTTATATGATGAGAAAAGGTGGATTGACTTAAAATTAGTCTTTAAAAATAATCTTATCAGGACCAAACCTATCTTGCATTGATGAAAAAATTTGTTCCTTTTCATCTCGATGAAGGGATCTTCCATAAGATTCTGCTACATATATGGTTCTAGCATTGGTTGAGTTAAAATAATAGCTTCTATAATTACCACATATTACCATGTATCCTCGACCATTGAATCATACTCTAGTAACCTAGATAGGTACAAAGAACACCAACTAACTATAATAGGAATCACCATTGGCATAATGATTTGTTATAAGGATAAAATTGATGGAACCAAAGGTCAACTCTTCATCTGATGAATATTCTTCATGACAGGATAGTTCTATTTGTTCCGTTTGGTGTGGGGGGGGGGGGGGGTGCATGTAATTTTGATTCATGTGGCATGATATCTATCAAGGTCAAGTATAAAATTGGACTTAACATAAGTTCTTATTCTTCTATATGCTCCTTGTCTTTCTGATCACTTCCCTTCTTGGAGGGTTTCCCTTTTGATGAATGTGTATTTTCTGTGGTAGGAGTGGAGGAAGACACAATAGGTTGTTCCAATGTGTTCATAGAATATAATGAGTTTGGATGATCATTTTTTAGATCATATAATCATCATATTTCTGCACATTTTTACTTTTGACTTCTTGTAATTTACCTTCTTCCTCGGGATCAGTAGTAGTAACACATGATACATTAGATGAGGAACTTATCAGTTACATTTTTCCAGATTTTACTATTTATTTAGAGGCCAATAAATATAAAAAAATCCTAAATTGGATGCCTCGACATCAGATGAATGGGATAATAATTTGTAATTTCTTTTTCTTTTTCTTTATTTGGTTTCATCGGCATTAGAAACTGAACCAAATAATTTTTTAGAGTTGAGATGAAGTAACTATGATCTTTCCCATTACGGAAAGAATAATTTTTTATTATTTAATTTTTCAAACTATTTTCACCATTGATCTCATTGATCATCAGAATGATGAGTTCATTACTGCTGATGATTAGAAGGTAGGGCCCTTCGAAATGATGATGGATTTTATGTGGGAGAAGGTACATGTTATTTCTTGAGTGTAACTATAGTAGATTATGCCTTCCTTGTTCTCCTTCCAAGAGCTGATGGGATTAAAATAATTTTATCCTTATTTTCTATAATAGGATATTATATCCATTGAAAAATTGAAGTAGGGTCTCGAAACACTCTTTTGTATTTTACAGGGATCAGTGAAGTGCGTAACTCATCATGTAGATTTACCACAAAAATTCGAAACAACCCTTCATGAGGGAGTTCCAGATAGAAGGAATATGTTAATCCTCTCATTTTCTAAATGAAATATAAAACTCCTTAATTATGCCTTGGATTATAATTTTTATGATAAAAACAATCTCCTTTTTATAATTGAGCTAAATTGATGAAGGAATTTCTGACAGAGAACTTCCCATCCAGTAATGGATCGAGATTCAAAACATATAAACAATACAAATGCTAGTCCCTGAAATGACTACACAAAACACCTTAGCTTTACTGCATATAGTTTTTTAGGAGTTCCCATCATGGGATCACAATGAAAAACAAAATCTATTATGTGTTGTTCTGTATCTCCCGAACCATTAAGAGTTGGGAATATGGTATTCACAAAATTTGGTGGAGGAGAAATCAGATCCACCCATTCAAGGAAATCTTTATTTTCCGACTGAATAGGAACACATGGTTCATCTATATATTAAAATCGAGTTGTTAATGACACAATTGTGTACATTAAAATTTAGGGCATATTCGGATGAGCTGGAACCTGTGTAGGTACAATAACTGGGGCATGAGTTGGTTAAATGCCCAAAAAACCACTGGGCATAGTGCTAGAATTTTCCTTGGATATCCCAAGAGGACAGTATTATCAGGATTTGTTTGATGCTACCATGGTTGGGTACCCAACAAAGGAAATTTGTTATCCTCATTTGTAGTGAATACAATTCCACTTTTAGGAGCTCCTATAAGATGTGCAAGTAGACGACCTACCTAGGGATTACAACTAGTATAAATGTTGCTCCGAAATAACGATGTATTAAGTCTTTTCAATTACTATATCTCTTCTTAATGTTGTTAAAATATCCCCTAAAGTGAAATATATTGACATTATCTAATGGAAAAGTGAGATGATATCTGAATTTTACCTTTCCCCTTATTAGATGGCTTTTAGAGGGTTGGGAGTTTTTTATTTTAAGGCATACCTAAATTAAGGGTAAGCCTTTGATTTTGGGTACGTACACCTTATTCATTGGCCTTAGTGTGTATTGTACTATGGATAAGAACATCATCTTATGATTCCACACAACTGGACACATTTTATAGAGGATCTTCTACCATTGTTTTAATGAAAATTAATGATGCATAATGCATTAATGGAATTATTTGAGTGTCATAGTGAGACCATATTTCTCTGTATCTTCCATGAGTCATTGTTCCCATGCATGATAAATCCCCAAGTACTGTTTTAAGGACTTTAACTCGATGGAAATCCTTGAAAATTTCATTTGTGCACTCCCTTTGTGTCTTCTTCCCTAATCAGAAGAAAAATGACTCCCATTGAGTAAGGGATATTAGTTTTGAAAAATATTCTAGTCTTGCAGGATGGGGCTATTCTTGTTCTTCTTATTCAATCTTATGAACATTGTTTAATGAATTTTACGGTTAAATTAAATGATCCCCCATACCTATAGTATGGGGTTGTTCATGAATTGATATTTCTATGATTCACATAGCTGCTCTTCTGATTTCTCAAATTTTGGTTTGGACCATAGTTGGGAGCATTATCTGACAAACACTCAAATCACCTGTTTCAAAAGTTCATTGTTCTATTTCCAAAAAATTTATTATATAATGGATAACATTATCTATTTGAGACATTTTCCCATGATTTTTATCTTCTTGATGTAAAATTAAATGAACAAATTCTCCTCATTTGGATTGAATGTGATTAGAGCCAATTGAGGCATGTTCTTGAGCAAACATTTGATTACATACAAAATAATTTGATTTTAGCCGACTATGGGATATAATATTTCCTCGAATCACTTTTGGAAGTCTTTTTTGATTCTGGAGTGCAGTGAAATGAAATGATATTTTTTCAAACCATTCTCTAATAGGAACACCAAGTGAGGAATCAAAAATTAACTAGCATATCTTATTTATAGCATGGAGACCTTCACACTGAAAGGTTATCTACTAATTTTTAACCTTTGGATGTCATAAAACTGAAAGAGTTTCCAAGTCAATTAGGTGTTAAAACCCTTATTTTACCATTACATGATTTTTAAATTTATCATATGGTAAAAACTTGGTTTTAAAATGACAAAGAGTTTTCCACAAGTTGTGGAATATATCATGAATACAATCTTTTTTCCATCAATTCTGAAAAGATATATTGAGAATTTTCCAAAGGCCATAACATGATTGGTATTTCTCTATTATTCAATTTTTTTCTGATGTTTAACATATCATCATCATAATTTACTACATATTTATCCACTTGGTCTGAAAAAAGAGGACACTCTATATTATAAGACAAATGAGCCAAGGGTGTTTTGGATAATTATTGTTCCCTTAACATGACTTCTGGTTCAAAAAGTATTTCACTCAATAATGACAAGACATCAGACATGATTGACCTTTGTTTGCATGTTCCTCGAGATAGGAGGGAATCCCCATCGATACATTTTCAACAATAGAACTATGATGACAATTTTTAATACACATGCGTTGAGGAATTTTTTAGTGAATGTAATCACAGGGAGGACTAGCATGGTGGATTACAACAAGGGATAAATCCAATTTCTCGTTGGTCTTATAGCCACATAGAGGGTTTCCAAATAATTCATTCTATGAGATGATATATTAATTGAAAGAATTTTCATGAATCAAGCATTTATGAAGAATTGTTCAATGGGGAGCCTCAGAATTAAATCCATAAATCCCGTTATTTTGTAATGAGAGGGTAGGATCTTGAGATGAAACAGATAAATGTCTAAGGGATTCAGGAACTCCATCATTAAGAGTGGTCAAACTGCAGCTTAATTATTTATTTTAAAACCATGTTTGGTGAGACTTTTTCTTTGATGATCTCTTACAGTTAGTTGGGGATACTTGCTGGGAGAAGTGGTTACCGTGGCAGGTGTACGTGAATGCCTTGGAGTGTTCACCAGAACGGACCGATTACCTCCAACTGGAAAGGGTGTATATTCATGATCCTATTCTATGTATTATATGGGGGTCTATTCCCCATGATCCTTTTTGACTACAAAATAGATGTGTACCTCCTCTGTAATGGAATGCTGATGTGTCATCCCTTGTGTGGGAACAAAATTATTTGTTTGTTCCCCTGGAACTACTGATGTAGTTGTTATAATATCCTGACATGATTCCAGAATATGGGCATGAATTTGTGATTTCCCTTTCACCATTGAAAAGATGTGTTTGGTTACATCAGTGTCCAGAATGGGAATTTACATACATTCTATATCGAGAGTAGTTTTATGTCACTTCTCTTGTCCTCATTTTCCTGATAATGGGTATTGAAATTACTCAATCATGTGGTAGAGAGTTGGGTCTTCCCTAGATTTGTCATCAGAACCTTCTAATTTACTTCTCAGGGTGCTACCAAATGAGACTGTTGACAGCCTTGATGATCAATTGATGGTGTATGGGCCTGCTAGTTTCCTTTCATCAAGTATAGTTAACGGAATTCCTTCAATAAAACCCGAATAGTCTACTGGGAGAATTCGTGATTGTAAGCATGTGTATGTTCAGGTTTATCAGTTTCCACAACATTAGATTGACATGCTTAATTAAATGCAGTCATAAGATCCTTCTGAATAGATAATAATTTGTAAACAGGTGTATGTGCCTATTCGTGATACCCCTCTGGATTTCTTTTCTAGGAATGATAGGTTTTTGCGAGACGAGTATTCTAGATATCCAAATTAGGATGGATTAGTGTATGTTCCCACTCATTTTTCACCATAATGTTAAGATGATGGTCTTCTCTGGATGGGGTATAGGTAAGAACCTTCTCCCTATTGACCGAAGGTTGTCTCTAATGGTTCATCTTACATGCCTGGGTCTGAGATATTTGGGAAGAACGTCCATAGGAAACACCCCATTATGGTGGAGGTTCACTACAACAAGACATTTATGACGGTGATTATTGGTTGGAAGCCTAAAAAAGACCATGCATATTTGGATTTAGTTCCTAAGTGACATCTTGACCAACATCCTTATAGTATGAGAGGGACTAGTTGTTGCATTCTGGGGATAAGGACCAGAAACAGGTGACGACAGTGGTTGACATAGTCTTTTTTTGATTATCAGTTGTCGTTGTCCAGATGATTGAGGATTATTATTGACTTAGAGTGCCTATTTAGAGGCCTCTAAATTCTGGATTGTAGAGTTATAACAGTACTCCTTTATCATCACTTTAGAGACCCGTCATTGAAGATTTTGGGTAGGTGATAACATCCTTACTGTGGATGAGGATCCAGCTTGAGTAGTGGTTGGGAAGTTTACAAATGTCATCATGAAGATATCCATTTTAGAGTTAAAGGAGTTATGAGACAAAATATGAGAGAAAAACTACAAACTCTATTAGAATGACATCATTTAGATGGATACATGAATGATTTATTCCTTTGTATGGACTTCCATTAAAAATTTATAGGGCCCTAATATGTGGGTAACATTATTAAATTTTTTTAGGATTCAATCGAGTTCACCCTTTAGGTTTCATAGTTCTTTGAAACATGTTTTCTAGTTAAAAATCAATAAATCTAGGCCCTTTCCATTGGATTTATTCATTGAACTAGAAAATTCCAACAGTAATTTATTCAAAATGGACCTACTTTCAAAATGAAGACGCTCCATAAGTTTTATCTCTATGATACTTAGGAACATTCAATATTTTCGAGGATGGGAGGTTGGACTCATCATACCCTTTTGTGTGAAATTATTGTCTACTCTAGGACTCTATTTATAAAATTATTATATTTTCATGAATACTTATAAATTCACCAAGTATAACATAATTTGTCCCATGTAATATTGAATAACTTATTAAAATGTGTAAAAAATAGAATCATCAGTATATATTCAAGGTACTTCATTAATGTAGATATTCGTATGTATTCGAGGTTCTCCATCAATGGTATCCTTTCATATACTATTTATATATTCTTTCAATAATCGTTACGATGATACTGTTTTTAATCCCTTAATTGGGGCACTCTAGAATTTATGTTCATCCTGGGAGAGAAAGTATTGTTTTGATATTGGGTCTGTACCCATGAAATGGGTTACCTACGTATACATGTGAAAGGAATCAAAACCCTAGTAGTTCAGTACCGCATATTGGGACACATCATACCTTTTATGGTAATGTGATAAGTACACATCTATACATTTCAACGTCTTGTGGTATGTAAATCTATGAGAAATGTGCTTAGCTTGAATTTGGTATGGGAAATATGCTAAAATAGCCCAATGAACCCAGAAATGATATAGATTTCTATTTAATATTATACCATTATGGGAATATGGACCAAGGATAATAAGGTTGATTTAAAATGTAAGTTTTGAACCTCAAGGATGTTTCTTACGTATCTCAGGTGGATGGGAATCAAAGCCCAAATAGTTCGATGAGTCTCATAAGAGAGAATAGTCTTTTGAGAGGAATTAGTTTGGTATTAATTAATGAAAAGGATGCCTTGGTGATTTTGGGGTAAAATTTGGTGGTTATTCCTAAAGAGGATTCCCATATTATGGAAATTAGGGTTGGATTCTTGAAGAGGATATCTAGTGAGCTCGGGCCCTGGAAATGCTTCCTACGTGTCCTTATTTGAATATGAATTAGTGTTCTCGTTGTTCATTACCATGGGTGTTTGTGTAATTGTTGTAATCATCCCAAATCTCTATGACCATGTTATTCCAGATCAGTGTGAGAAACAATAGGATGCGAATGATTGAACAATGACACATGAACTTTTCCTCCTCTGATGGTGGATGATGGGTCATCTACGGTGGCGATGGTGGATGAGGGTAGGGCGACCTGGGAAGAGGTAGAGGCGGCGAGCCTTACCTATATTAACATTACGTTGGAAAATGGTCAAATTATTGGAGGAAGGGTTGATGGTTAGGGGCTTACACCAGGATGGATGCCCAATTTTAGATTAGTTAGGGTTTACTCCGAATGAGGATGCCCATTTTAGGATTGGTTGGGGCATACTCTAAAAGAAGATTCTCATTTTTGGTTTTTTTGGGGCCTACTCCTATGGATGATTCCCATTTTAGATATGTTGGGGCTTACTCATAAAGATGATTTAAATTTGAGATAGTTTTGGGCTTAATTCTAAGGTGGATGACCATTTTAGATAGGTAGGGGATTATTCCAATGGAGGATTACCATTTTAGATAGGTTGGGGATTAATCCTAAGGAGGATGTCGTCTGAGATTTAACATGAGATAAGAGTCTGATGATGAGATTTTATGGGTATCTTGAGCACTATATCGTCTAAAGGTACCCATGTTATTCATATAGAGAGTCCAAACATGTAACATGTTAAAGGAACCAAGAGGACTAAGTCAACTCAAGGAACATAATTTATTTTGATGGAGTGTCTCAAATAATTGTATTCCAAGGATGGCAGTTGGGCCACATCAATGGTAAAAATGAAAATGTCATCGACCAGATCGAAAAGTTCAAGTTGTGACACTCCGTTTTTTATCGGCGTCAGTGAGGAAAGTGAAGGGACCAACCCATAGGACTGTGACCACAGCCCGATATTGATCTCGAGAAGGGGTATGGGAGCATAAACCCATGTTATGGATTAGTGGGGTCGTGGAGGTTCTCCCACAAGGTGATTCGCATAGGTTCTCTACATAGCTCACCACGAAGGTGCTCTCCGAAGGTATGTCACACTGGTGCTCCGTGCATGTACTCAGTGTAGGACCTTGGCATAATTCCTTGGCACAACTCCATAAGTTCTAGAGCCTTATGGGACATTGAAAAACATTCCCCATTTAAGTCTATATTCTCTCAGGTTTTAGAGATCTACCTAAGATAATTTGTGGGATTTGGAATAAATATCAATGCAACGAGAGCTTCTGCAGTTATTCCATGTTTCCCACATTTGAAATGGGGAGCCCAAGGGTCTTATTTATGGGCATGAAGGGGACCTGGTTGAAGGAATGTTGTTCATGTTGGACCTCCACATTGGTCCTCTGCATTGCTCTTCCACATAGGGGTGCAAAAATTATTCTTCCATGTAGGAACACCACGTTGATTCTCCATGTAGGTCCCCCAAGTAGGTCACTTAGTGAAATTTATCCGAAATACGAGTTCCAAAACTATTGATACATAGGTCAGTTTGGGCTCCATGACTAGTCAAGTCATATTTATTGAAGATATATATACTTATTGAGATGGTAAATACAACATTTCATCTCAGAAGAAACACACAAATTTAAATTTAATCAATCAACATCTTTTCATCATCAATCTTGGAAATCATCTACCTACATCTGGATGGGGGAATCACCCCACTTATCTATCGGTATGGGGTAGTATTTTGGCACATCGAAATCCATCTCGCATCATCATCCTTCACGGTGAAAATATGATTACCCATTATTCAATTTTTTTTCTATTTGAGAATCATATCTTCACTCTATAGAAAGGTGCATGGAACATATTTTATGGGGTCTACACTCATCATGTGATGGGTTTTTTTTACTTATTATCTTATATAGCCACACTACTATTACATTTTCTGTATAATTCCATTTATATGTTTCATATATATACTCTTAGTGATATGTTTCAACCCCAGACCAATTAAAGTTTGGCATTAGGGTTCAATGTATATCTTGACACATTTCTATCCTAAGAGGGGAAATTTTTGAGGCTGGGGGGAATGAAAATGATGGAATTTTCAATAAAAAAAATTAAATTTTACAAGAAAACATACAGTTAATTATATATAATATATTTAATTTCTTTTCATTAATTTTAATTTAATTATGGAAAATGGAACTATATAAAATAATTTATCACCCAAATATCGAAATTAAATGTGAAAAAATTAAAAAAAATATCCCCTTGATTTATTTTTTCGAGAATGTTTAATAAAATTAATTTCAATGAAAATAACACATTAATATATCTAAAATAAATTTAATATAATTATGGAATATTTTTTAATAAATAAAATATTTTTTATATATGATGTGTATCTGTGAAAAATAAATATATGATCCATGATAATGAGATCTCTCTTGATCAATATATTTTTTATTGTCCCCAATTGTCCAAAATTATTTCGAAAGATTGTATTTTTTATACTCCATGTATTTTATTCATCAACATATTTAAATGCTTCTTGGGTATTTAGAATTAATTCATTATAACCTCAATAATTTATTACCAAAATAATCATTACAAAATTCAAAAGTGGACTCTCAAAATATTTATTTTTCTTTTAGGTTTATACTCCAAGTATTTTATTCATTTTATATTACCTTTTTTAGGATTATGTGTGTTCTTATTACATTGTATGACTAATTAACCACTACTAATGATTTTGATAATGTCTTTCGTTTCAAAATATATCGTTTATAATATTTATAACAACCCAAAATACTAGAGTACAAGTTTATATTTAATATTGTGCATGTCATGAAACAAAAAACACAAAAGGTAAAATAATATCCCAATACAATAAAATACATTAACTATTTTAAATAATTTCTTCACATGATATTCATTATAGTACACACAAAACTGAGTTAACTTGTGCTATAGATAAGAAAATCCATCCTCTAAAGCTTGTGATACATTAAAAATATAACTTCCTCAATATATTTTGTTACACATAAGATCGACCTTCTTCAATAGATTTAATTAAATTCAAGACCGAGTTTCACTAAAATATAAATATATTATTTGAATATTATCATATAATATAAAAATATATAGACTATACATTAAGTTACATGTTATGAATAGTAATAAATGACATAAAAAATTATGCTTTACACTAATAGAAAATGAAATCATTGATTAATAATTTATGAGAAACAAAAATAATATCCAATTGGGTATAAAAAGAAATATTATTATTTTTATACATCCAAATGAGTTTTACCTTATTAAACACAACTGCTTATAATTATTCTATTATTTTAATGAAATATATATGTTATATATTCAGTTATTTTTTAAATATTTATCCATTAGGATTGAAATTTATAATATATAATGAAACCCAATTTCACAGAAAAAATCATTTGTTTTTATAAAGGCTATTTTACCGCCTATTAATTGGAAACCTATTTTAAGTATTAATTTTTAGACTCCTATAATTTTTATTTTATTATATAAACATCATTATAAAAATGATAATGTTGAAATTATCCTATGGTGATTTTTTTTTATTTTTCTGAGAAGTTTCATTTGTTGATGAATACTAAATTTTAGTTAAAAACCACATTTTACTTCAAATAATTATTAATTTTAAATTATATTTTATTTAAATATATATTAGATAAATAAGACCACATTTAGTAAATTTTAATTTTATAGAATCCATTTCACATTGAAATTTAATATAAAAACAGAATAATTCTTTGAACAATTTTTTTACTAAAACTATTTAAGACATCTATTAGTAAGATTAGTATTAATATTAATTTTGAAGAATTTGTGATTTGAATTTCAAAAAATTGAAATAAATTTTTTTTAATTCGGATTATATTTTTTCTCTAATTATATATACATATTTTTTAACAAAAATTAATAGAGAACGTTTTTACATTTAATTACAGTGATTAAGGTGTAATTAGGCTTAAAATGGACTAAACCTTAAATTTAAGGGCGCAAATGACCAAGACACTTTTCTAACAACCATTTTATGTCCACAAATTGGCCATGAACCTTACATTGTTAAGTTTGGTTGGGTTGTTATAACCTTTTCAATGTATAAACATGAGTACACCTAACACGATTATTAAAATTCAAATGGAGTCGTTTTCATTCCCTATAAATGGCAACCAAATATCCCCCTTCCTCACATATATCAATACACATTGTATCAAACATCATCTACCAACGAACCCGGTAGGCCTAAATCCCAACCACACTCAGCCATGCCAGAGCCCTGCCCTCCAGCAGATAGCAGATTTCCACCCTATGGGAAAATAATAGGCCCCCACCTCAGACAGTCCCAGATAACACTTGACAGAAACAATTCCATGCATGACGGTAATTTTAATTCACCTCCCTCACAAATCAAACCGGCGACCACAAGCTTATCATCTAACCAGGAACGTTAACGAGTACCCGTAGGACATTGGATTAGTGGTACTCATTAACACGCCCAGTTGGATGACAAGCCTGTGGACGCCAGTTCGAGTTGCGAGGGAAGAGAATGAAAATTCCCATCAGGCAAGGAACAGTTCCTGCCATGTGTTATCAGGGCCAATCTGAGATGGGGTCCTGTAATCTTCCCTTGGGGTGGGGGTGTGCTATATGCCAGAGGGCTGGGCTCGGGCGTGGCCGAGTGTGGTTTGGATTTAGGCATGCCTCGTTCGTTACATAAAAAGCCTAATTCTAGAAGCATCCCATTTGGATGATATCAATCATCTAAAGAATTTGGTTCAAACCAATAGACGTTTCCTGATTAAGTGGTAATTTCATCTCTCAATATTTTAAGTTTCATTTCCATTCATCAAACCCTATACTCTTTTTAGTCTATACCAACATAAAAAACCCCATATTATAAAAATACTAGGATGTTTTTCTGTTATTACATATATATACACCTATACACACCTACAACAAATGGGTAAAAACATACTATTTCTATGTATGGTGATCTACTACCTCAAGAAATGATGATTGTTTATTTTTCCATTTAAAAGATAAATGGAATAAAATTAAGATGGATAAATTTTTTATATATGTTATATTTTTAAAAACAAAATTATGGATTTTTTCATCTTTAATTATTTTACCACACATACCATTATACATTGCATTTTTTATTAAGTTGATATCATCGTTTGAGGAAGTGTGGACTACCGCCCCCCTCAAAGCGATGTGATTCATTCACATGATCAATGGAATGATTAAATTATGATTAAAATGTAACATATAATACCTAAATATTATGATTATAATTTAATAACATTTATAATATATTCATGAAATAATTATTTTTATATAAATATATATATATATATATTGTTTTGTTTATTATCATAATAAAAAAGTGATAATGTCGATCTAGGACATGTGGACTACCACCTCCTCAACATGATGTGATTACTTTTACATCATCATAGTTATATATATACGTATATATGATAAAATAATATAGTATTTAAGATATTATGAGAATTATATAATTATCTAATTATATTACATAATTTCTATATTGATCATTGAAAAATGAGAACGTTACCCATGTTTATATATGGCCTACCTTATCAAGGATTGTAACATTAGTTTGTTTTCATAACAAAATATAATGATTCTTATAAAATGGATAATATATGTAAAAATATTATAATTATTTCATTATATTTTTTATTTTGATGTTATATATTGACCCTTTTGGAAAACAATTTACCTACCAAAGTAGTGTTTCACAAATAAACTCAAATTGGCCAAAAAACTAGACATTAACATAAGTGTTTTAGGTGATATACGAGACATTATAATATGTCTAATAAAAGTTATAATAATCACAAAAATGGTTCTCAAGAATATATAAAATTAACATGTGTTTTTTATAATTGATGTTAAAGTGTGTCTACACAAAAAGAAACACAAGCCAAGGTATTCTCATGTCACTTTTTGAATCTATGAGATAAATCTCATCTTCACCACTTACATATTTTTGCGTTGTATATACATTTATTTTTTATTTATTATATCTTGAATTACATTTTCTTATGGATATTTATGTTTATCATTTAATATTATTCCATTATGACATTTATTATTTAAAATATTTCAATATGGCATGCGACACTTTAAAATGTTTGAA
Organism: Viscum album; assembly: GCA_963277665.1. Taxonomy (NCBI): domain Eukaryota; kingdom Viridiplantae; phylum Streptophyta; class Magnoliopsida; order Santalales; family Viscaceae; genus Viscum; species Viscum album. Next base: position 1,668,002,831 of record OY728119.1, read on the forward strand.
TATTATTTTTCTCAACCATAACATTAATGATTAATAAATGGTTAAAATTCTAGAAAATTATATTAACATTTTTCAATAACCCCTTATATTTTTCATTCATCTAGAAATTAATTTCATTTTCCATGTTTTAGTAAAATTAATCCACTATGTTGTACTCAATGATTTATAAATGATTGAGAAAAACTGACTATATTTCACTGTTTAATCGGAGAACATATGTTATTTTAAAGACCATGTTTGTTAAATTTTATTCAAAAACGTTTTTAAATGATATGTTAAATAAATTTTTATCCCATTTTTCATTTACCATGTTTTCAATGGAATCTTCATGTCTCTTTTCAAACAAATCATTTTTCTTAACTTTTTACAGTGGAAAAAATGTTCTTTTTACCTTGTACTAAATGTATGGATTTACACACAATAATTCCATTGAAAATGAATTTTCATTTTTGAAGGGTTAATTTTTATCAAACTTTTTTAAATACTTTTCAATGAAATCTATTTTGAAATTTGTTATCAATTAAATAGGATATACATACCAATAATATTTTTTAAATATATTTTTATAATATTTCTATTCATTAACAAAAAATAAAAGTATTTTACTCCTTTTGGGGTATATTTTATTGATACCATACTTATTCGTCATAATGATTGTTTATGAATGATTTTTAAGGATAGTAATCTCATTCACTTCATTGATTTCTGTTTCCCCTTATAATATTTAATCACATATGATTATTGAACATTGAACAACAACCTGATTATAAATTTAATTAATCATGGAAATTAATATTTACTTAACCTTATACAATTTAACATATAGTTTATACTTTGAAATTTATTTTAATATTTTGGTATATATTCAAAAATATGTACCTCTTACTATAGCTGGGTATTTTATATAAAAAAATTTTAAATAGATTATTCGATATATGAGAAATGTTATTAACTATTATGACATGGGTAGGGATTGGATATAGATATCCCCTTCATGCATATGTTGTATAATGGGATGAGTCATTTCACTAGCTTCCTTAGATGAGTTTGTACCTAGAATTTTTAAATATTCTTGTAAGAGGTATTGATTTTTAAGGTACCATATACTTGGGAACCATGAAATCTAATAATAAAGTATTTTCCTTCTTTATATATAGTTATTATTCATCCATGAAATTTTTCATTGACATATCTATGGATGTATTTAATTTTATGTCATCATCTATTATCCATCAATTTTTTTTTCATCAGCATATATATAGATAAATTTTAATGTCAGTTATTGAGATGGTATGTGTTTCAGTTTCTTAAAATTCCATGTTTATTTTTGTAATATCCCAATACCTTGATTAGGTATGTATTCCACCTTTTCGATGTTACCTTTCCATTGAAAATACTTTTTATTTGTTTTTATATGGGTTAACTACAAACTACATAATAGGTATACATCATGTACCCGAAGTATATGTCATGTACATGGTTCTAGTTTCACGTCGTGAAAGGGGAGATCATGCAGTGGGCTGGTACACATTGTGTACCTGATGTAAAAATAATTTAGGTCTAAAATAGATGGTTTTCAACTTTAGGGGATGTTTTTTTGGTGTACTTATTCAGTATGGCCTACACATTGTGACCTATGGGTACACATCATGATTCGACCCATGCCCACTATAAAGTAATTCATTTTTAATACTTATCAGAATATAATTATGAACCCTCTTGGATCGCCAACATATACTCTCTATAGGTAATTTCTAAAGGATTCCCTACTTCTAGATCGATATGATCGACTTTCGATCATTATTTTTCTTGTGGTTATATTCCCATGTACATTCTCCCCCTTGTTCATCGAGTTTCTCTCCTTCTTTCCACATGAGGTTTCAATGGATCATATAGGGATCAAATTATATATTCTATTTGGGGTTTCATAATGATACTATTATGAGTTCAATATCTCATTTAGATTCATTATCATTGAAATATAAATTTTTGAGTGTTGTTCTTCAGGAAAACGTATGTGGTTCTGTTCTAATTTTTAAAATTTGTTAACATTGACATGATGGATTATTTCAATGATTTATTTAATATAAATTTCTTTATCCAACATTCAATTATTTAATAAAACTAAATAATATTGAATTTGGATATTTAAATGGTTATGGCACAGGAATTTGTAAAACCCACAATTTTATTGAATTTTCGGTGTATATTTAGGAATTGGTATATTTGAATTGGTGAACAGAAATGGATGATTTGGATGTAAATTTGTTCAATTAAATTGTTGACATTAATTGTGAAAAATTAATTGTGGAATATATGGAATCAGGTTTTAATGGATTTAAATCTCATGAAATTGGCCTAAAATGCTTTTATAGAAACCTAGTAGTTTTGTCTTGTGACAATGTAGTTTTTCAATAAAACATGTTTTGGTTTTAAATGGAATAAATTGGCATATTTAAATTCAAAGAATGATATCGATCATATTTTATGTTGTCTTAAAATATTTTTCCGATCATGTAGAGAGCATGTAGTACATATGTAGTTAGTGAGTTATTTGGATACAGTTTATGCTATTGTAACGTTCTAAAACATACATGAAACGGTTTATGTCACTGATGGGTTGGTGATGAGTCTCCATTGGCAGGGGTCATGGGGACATGTGTATAAATTTTTTTATTTCAATTAAAAAGTGTGACATCCTATGCCTGGTTAATAATATCATTCCTTTTGGTAGATTACCATGATGCTCTCTTGTTTATTCATATTTGAGATATAAATGTATTCCAATGTTATCTAAACATCTTTACATTTTTTATGAATTTATATAAACTATTTTTTATAACAGTTTTACAATAGACATTATTTTATAAATATTCCATTTATTATAATGTATATCATCTTATTTGAATATATTTCCTATCATTTGGAAAATGTTTTTCATGTTTTATTTAAATATACTTTAAAATTTCAAAACCTGTTTGTTCTGAAATATTGAAATCATTTCTTTGGATAATATGTATTTGGAATCTGTTATGGAATAACTGGTGGTATCTTAATTCCATTGGTTCACATAGTAATTTATCCTTTTGAGTGTTTCAATACATTATACTTATAGGCTTGAGGAATTTGAAGGTATCTCTTAGAGGTGGATCCAAATATGGAGATTTGGACCTGGAGAGTTTTGTCCCTAGGGTCCTTGGGTATTTTCTTAATTATTTTTTATTATGGGTCATAGTACATTTTATATTATCCCTCATTGTATTTGGGTAATTTTACTCCCAATGGAGTATACATATTAATATTCATACTATCTGTTATCTTATTATTTCATATTCATGTGGAAACATTGTTACCACATGTATATTGTATTATTTCAGGTGTTTGTTTCCAACATGTGGGGATCCATAATGCCATTTGGGTCATGTTATGGTCGGCTCAGTTATAGGGTGACCTGGGTACCTGGGCTGGTTCATGACATTTTTCCATTGTTTAGTTATTTTAATGGAATTTAATTCCAATTGGTACCTTTCTATATTTTTTACAAGCATACATTTGGTTTGTTATTTATATGAAATATTTTTTCATTTATTTACCTTTTATTATTAACTATTCTCATTGATTCAAAATTTCATCAGCATTACATACCATTAATAAAAATTTGAGGTCACACTTATTAAACTTATTTCATTATGTATCCACCAAACTTGCTAGGAAAGATATAGTTTGATTTTATAAATAAATTAGATTCACCCACTATTTTATTTATTTACATTTTACAAATATGAATGAAATGGGTTGTAATTAGTGTAGTCATTTCTAATACAAGACACATTTATGTAACTAGTTTACCAAGACTAATAAACATATCAGTATTTTAGTGAATTATAACTTGTAATCATGAAAATGTAATTTCTAATAGACAATGGATATGGACTTGTGGGGCTGGGTCTCTAGATTTGGTATCAAACGTTTATTTAGTAACAAACATGGGAACTGTATTTAAGAATATTTAAGTTTGATAACATAACCCTACAGTAGATTTATAGGATAAGTGTAAAATAAAATCTTTAATTTTTGGTAAATTATAGATTAATCATGTATTCAAAGAAATACATCTATGTATGGATGCGGAAAGTTTACATTGTTCGGGAACATATGTTCCTTTGAGTAACAAATCAGACAAGGTGTTCTGGGCCTGACTCGAGGTAACCGGGTACACAACAACGACCATTACATTTCACGTAGTTTGTCACACTATAGGGTATTTTCTTTGAATAATATTTTTTATTTAAAATCCTATATGATTAATTTGAATAGATGGTGAAAATGAATAACCTAGGTTAAACAAATTGTTTTTTTGAAAAATGAAAAGGTGAATTAATTTATAAATCCAATAAATCATATAATAGGTAAACCGTAGACGAAGATAGGGACAATGTGTAAATAAATTATTGTAGTTTTCATGTGTTGAGGTGGTATAAAAACATTAATTAATAGTATATCAAATTTCATCGATGTTCATCATATTTATTTTAAGAAATTATTTTAATTTGGGTTAAAAAAATTAAATATTAAATATTGGGTGATAACCAATCAAATAATGCAAGGATGCTGGTCTTGAAACTGTTACCATAGGACGAAAAGGGTTTCATTCCAACCACAAACCTAAAAAACATCCTAATTAATTTACCAGAGTTTTTAGATAATCAATTAGAAGAATAAATGTTAATTATTAACCAATAGTATCTATTTAGGGGTTTAGAGAATAATATATTAACAATATTGGTTTCGGAAGATAGTTAATGACAAATAGTTGTAGTTTTATCTTTTTTATAGGCCTTACAGTCCGTTAGTGGACTCTCTAATTGATTTAGACATAAAATACGCCATTATTGGTAATTAATTTTTAGGAGTATATAAATGAATTATTATTTGATCGAAGCACAACCATAATTGATTATTGTTCATGTTAAATTAAAATTCATCTAGTATGTATATTAACATATAATAATGGTTAGTAAATGAATTTCCCAATAAGAAAAAATGACATTTAAATAAACAAATTTCATAATACCATATTTTCTATTGAACAAATGGTCCCTTGAATCATCACGTATTTATGTGTATGTGGCCCTTGAATTTCTATCTATCATTAACTTGTTTGTGATATATTTTCTCTTTGAATCCCTATTAGTATTTTTAATTTTCCTCAATGTATTTATCTCTTCATTCTTTTATTGATCTCAAATATAGAAATCTAGATACATGTAATTCCATGTGACCCTTGTACTTCCCATTCTTTATTTTCTGGATGATGTTTTATAAACCCTTCCCATGATGTGGGATTTAAAACATTGAAGGTATCCATCAATATATAACCATAATAGAGTTTAAATCGAGAGGAAACAATATAAACAAGGTCAACAGAGTATGACAACCCAACATTTTAAGCAAAACATTTCATTCAATAGCATTTATGTCATGACATATTATACATGTAGAGGAACATAATGTCCCAAGACTCGATAATATATTTACTATTTTACGTAAATTCAACACATGTCATTTCTTGTAATGCCCCATCAATGAGTTTCCTTCCATCACACAGAAGAGCAACCTTTTGTGGTAGATTGTGTCACATCAATGTTTAACCATCCTCGATATCATTTGTTACATGAATTTGATACCTTCCACAGTTGATTTCATTACATGTAAGACTGTGTATCACCAAATAATAATGATTTATTAAAATATTATTATTTATTATAATATGATGTAAACTGTATCTTATATTAGTTGTTATTAATAGTAATAACTATCATATAATTTTTTTTAAACCAATATATATGGAATTAATAGGTTAACAATTAATTCAAAACAAAAGAAACCAACTGGATATAAAATGAAATATTAATATTATGATTCAAAATATTTTTACCTCAATAATAACAAATAATTATAATTAGTGAATGATTTTATGTAAAATATATGTTATAAGTTTAATAAGATATCATTGATATGATTTCTTTTTTTATTTTAATAAGTAAAGAACAATTCCTAAATCACATATAAAACCCTATATTTTTATAAATGTAATTTTACCACATTTTGAAGGGAAAGTTATTTCAAATTAAATATTCAACACTATTATAAAATAAATTTGATAAAATAATCTTCATTATTGAATATTCAATGTAAAAATGATCCTATAGATATTTTTTTTTCTGAGAAATAAAATTTCTTGATGAATATTCATAAATACTGTATTTTTGCAAAAAACTGCCTTTTCATTTCAACAATTATTAATGTTAAAGTATATTTTTTAAAAGTCTTATTAGATATAAAATGAATATATTAATAATATGAATTTTACAAGAATTAACATCTCATTTTAAATAAATATAAAAACTCAACCATATTTTGAAAAAATTTCAACTAAATAAAGATAAATTGTTTGTCTACAAGATATGATTAAATATTTTTTCTTCCACTTCTATAATTTGAATTTAAAAAAAGGGACATAATAAATTTAAATCGTAATTATTTTTTTGATTCAAATATGGTTGAATTAATTTTTGAGCAAAATTATTTGTAAAAGTGATTAAAATTAATTACAGTGATTATGGTGTAATTAGGATTAAAAATAAACTAAACTTTATATTTAAGGGCCCAAACGACCATGAAACATGTACATAATCCATTTTATACAACACAATTAGGACAATTAAATTATATCGTAGAGTTTAGTTTGTTTGGTAAGACTTGTTTTTAGGTAATAACATGTGTACACTTACCAAGTTTCCAAAACTTCAAAGTGCGTCCATCTCTTTCCCAATAGAAGGCCAACAACTATAAAACTTCTTCACATCTCTCAAGCCAAATTGGATCATCAAAACTCTATGAAATTATTCTTAAAAAATCATTCTACTCATACTATAACTCTGCCTTTTTTTATAAAAAATACAATGAATATTTTGGTTTCGACCTTTTGAAGTTACCTGATTAAGAGGTACAATTTGCTATCATGTTTTTTTGTTTCATTTCCATACTGAAACCACTATACTTTTCATATTTTATGAATTAATAAAATCATGAGTATGTTATATATAATTGGATTTTATGTTAATTTTTATACATATACATACACACAACTCAATCTAATGGGTAAAAAACATACTATTTCTATGTATGGTGAACTACTGCCTCACGAAACGATGATTGATCATTTTTATATTTCCATCATTAATGTTTTTTCAATATGAAGAAAATATATTTCTATATATATATATATATATTATATTATATTTATTATTTATATAATATTTTTTTAAAAGAAGTAATATTATATATTCTTTTATTTGTTAATATGATATCATCGAGGAAGTACAAAATACCTCCCCTCAAAGTGGTGTGATTATTTCACATGATCCATTGAATGTTTAAAAGATGATTATAATTGAAATTATAAGACCTAAACATATCTGTATAATATTTATTAAATAATGAATTTTTTCAATATATATATATATATTTATATAGATATATCATTTTCTTTTTTGTCATTTCACACACTAAAAATATATAATGTCGATCATGGACATGTGGACTACTGCCTTTTCAACACGGTTCGATTCAGTTTAAATCATGATAATTTATCATATATGTATACATGAATAAATAATATTGTATACATGATATTATTATCATTATGGAATGATATAATTCTACATTACTTCTTTCCATGACGATCATTGAAAAATGATGGTGTTACTCAAGCCTATATAGGGAATACCATCTCCAAGATTGTAACGTCGGATCATTTTTCATAATCATATATAATGATTGATTTTAAAATTATAATTGATGTGTAAATATGAAAATATTGTCATTATTATCATTTTTTAGATGTTATATATCAACCCATTTGACCATTATTGACCTACCATAGTTTTTTTGACACGTAAACCATATTTGATCAAAACACATTAACTAAAGAAACTTGATAATTATTAGTATACAACATTGTAATAAGTGAAATACAAGTAATGATAAAAATAAATATAAACTAAAGGATGAAAAAATTAATATATGTTTATTATAATAGAAGTTAAAGGACATTCACCCAAAAGTAAACACAAAGTATGTGATTCTCATATCAATTTTTACATCCATGAGATAAATTTCATGTTCACCACTTACATATTTCTTGGGGGTTATCTACTGTCCATTTGTATTCAATATATCAAGAATTAAATTTAATTTATGGTAATTAAGGCATTAATTATATATTTTTCCTTCATGAGTTTTATGATTTAAAATGTTTCAATGCTGTATGCGACACTTTGGAAAGATTTAATATTATTTTCCTCAATAATAACATTAATGATACCTCAATGGCATTTAATTTCAATGATATTATATTAAAATTGTTCAATTAACCCTTTAAATTTACTATCATCATGTAATTGATCACATTTTTTAGTATTAGTCATATTTTTTCACTCAGTGTTACTCAAATTGTTTAAAAAATATGTTTTTGAAATCCTATATTCATTTGTCTCTTTAGTGGGAGAACCTATTTTCATCTAAAACCCACTTTTATTAAAATGAATTAATTTTTTTTAAATGATTTGTCAAATTATTTTTAACCCATTTTTTTCATTTAACAATGATTTCAAGGGAATATACTTGTCACTTTCTAAAAAATTAATTATCATACCTTTTTCTGTGAAAATAAAATGTTATTTTTACCTTGTATATCATGTACATATTTTCTAAAAATCAGTTCATTGATGATTAAGTTTCATTTTTGAATGGATTATTTTTATATAATTTTTTTTCATGGAAAAGTATTTTTAAAATTAATTTAAAATAAAAGTATATCTTCCTCATGCTTTTAAAAAAATATAATTTTATTATGATTCCATTAATTTATGATAAAAGATTTTATTTTACTCCACCTTGGGTATGTTTTATAAATACCATCCATAATCTTCTCAATGATTTTTATGACTAATTTGGTTAATGATTGTATTCACATTCACTTCCTTGATTTCGTTTCCCATTGAAAAATTCAATATTTTATCATCATTGAACGTTGAATTTTTCCAAATTATCCATTTCATTTATTATGGTTATTACTATTTCTTAAACAATATACAAGTTTATATATGGTATATACAAGAAATAATTTTTTTATTAATTGTTTATTATTGATAAATATTTTTCTATTAATCCATACAATTATTTGATAAGTCCCATTATTAAATAAATTATTCGATATATGATGATTATTTAGGACTGGTATGAATTGGGTGGCGCCTGGTTATTAACATCTCATTGACACATAATTAAAATAATTAGAAGATTCATTTGGATACATGCCTTAGTGGGGGGGTTACCCATAAATTTTTAATTAATCTAGTAAATGGCCATGATTGTAATGGTACCATGTACCTTGGAAATAAGGCATCCAATAATAAAGTATTTCCCCTATTTATATACAGTAATTATTCATCAATGATATTAAGTGTTAACATATATATGTATGTATTACATTTTAATTATTCATTTATTATACATCCATGATTTTTTTTCATCGACATGTATATGGATATATTTCATTTTCAGTTATTTAGAAATCATGTGTTTCATTTTCTTACCCTGCCATATTTTTTTGTCCTTACTTAGTTATTTGAAATGCATGTGTTTCAAGTTATTACCCTTCGATATTGTTTACCCACGTCTATTTTTTTATTATATAGCATGTGGGTTCAATTATTTACCATTCCATATTGACCATTCTCATTGATTAATTATTTGTTATTCATTACATACCCTTAAGAAGTATTTGAGCACATGATTATTATGATTAATTCCCCAGGTACCCATGAAGCCTACTGGGAATGATATGCATGGATATAATAAATGGATTAATGTTACCCATGAAGTTATTTATTTATATTTAATTAAGAATAAAAAATATTATTATGTAATTAGTATAGTGACATGTTATACAAAACTCATTAATATATCTAGTTTACATAGACTATTAAATTGATCTGTCCTTTAGGGATTGATTACATGTAGTCATTCCAAGTTAATTGTTTGCAAGAATCAGATCCAATATTTTGGGGATTGGTTGCTAAATATTTTATGTTTTTATACAATTCATTTCCTATATATGTTATGGTTCGTGATGTTACCATTTAATATAAAAAATAATTTATTCCCTTCTTCATTTGGGTACCTCTAGATTAATTTATCGATATATGATTTATTAAAATTATTATAGGGATTCATTATTTTTGTATATTCTATATTACATTAATACTAAAATTTATATTCCATTTTCATTTGATATTCCATAATCTGTATATATTTTATGATCCAATGAATTACTTTAGGATCTAAAGGTATCATATATCATTATTATATCAATATCATTGTTTTGTTTCCAATGATTGGTCTCATGTTCCTCATATGTTATTGTTTCAAGATATAAATTTTAATATCAAATTTTCTCCTATGATACGGTCAAACTTTTTACATAACGATTTTATTGTATCTATTATTCCTTATATACTATTTCCATATATTTATAATACTTTATTTGAATATCAACTTACTCTTTACATGATTCATGTTTTTTTGATGTATTACGAAGGCCTCTGGGCATCATCTCTCATGTGATTTCTCTAAAATAGGGTTTATTGGGAGTTACTTGAATGGGGAGGCTCCCACGGTCTCCAGCTTTATTTCCCCCATTTCCATCCCTCCTTCCATATTTCCTTCTTTTCTATTCAAGGTGTGTCTTTCTTCTCTGTGACAACTTCATCAAATGGGGTAAGTGGCCTAGTTGTGGTTGTATCTCTCTTCGAAGCTATGTTAGGATTCATCCACTACTCTAGCCATTAGATCCAACGATGCTCTCCTAGTTGGTTCATTGTCTTTGATTATTGGATGATTTGGGATGTGTGGGTCAACTATTTGTCGGTTCTCCAGGAGGTGCGTATTACGCTAATCTCAATATGTGAGGTGTTGGTCTTTATTGGATAGATGTTGTGGCTTATGTTTGTGAGTTCCCTTCTTTGATTGAAATGTCTTCATATGTTTGGGATGTTGTCTAGGTGGTTAGTTTTCTGTTGAGTCCTTGCATGATCCCATTGTTGTTATGGCTTCATGCTCTTTTCCCCACACTCCTAGTCAGTTGGCTCTATTGGTTGCAAAGAAACATTGGTATGTGAAACTTTTTGTTCATGGTGTCTCAGAAGGAATCTCTAGTTTTGGATCCCAGTTGATGAAGCTCTTTATTATGGATGGTATGAATGATTGTTTCTTTCATCAGAAAACTCTTTAATTTTTTTTTATTATGTTCCAAGTTTTTGCGCTCTGTCATTAGTTTCGTTCTACAATGGTCGATGTATTGTTTAGGGAGGTAGTGAGGTCATATGTTATGGGTGAGTTGGAAGTGACGGTGGCAGATTTCTCAGTGACGACATTTGTTCTAGACCGAGAAGTGATGTATGGTTAAGATATAGATGGGTTTTTCCGACCTGATGAGGATGATGGTTAGGGTGAGTAATTGAGGGATTATTATTTGTTGGCGATGACAAATTCTAGTGGATGGTCTTTCCAATGGCTTTCATGGATGTGACAATGGAGGCACATGATGATAGGGTTCATAGATTTATGTGGTTGTGAATTAATAGGGGATGTCTGGAATTCATTTTTTTATGGACTAAGCCTCAATCATTATTTTTCTTGATATTTACAATTTGAAAATATAAAATATTTATGGGAATGACCGGGTACTGCGATGTGCGAATTTTGAATTTTTCATATTTTTTCAGTTTTATGTAAGCGTAAAACCTATTATTTGGAAAACGAAAAAAATTTATTTGCTGGTGTAATATGTTATGATGGTTTCAATAAACTTTTAATAGGTCTATGATAAGGTATTTGATTGAATTTTTTGTTATTATATAATTTTATGATGTATAATGTACCATGTTCTCCTAGACACTAAACATATCATTATAAGAATGGATGAATATAATACACATTGATGTTATGTATGAAATGTATGGATGTATTACCCAAAATTTTGAAATATGGGTTCATTGGAATCATAAAAATTGTTTATAATATGTTATTAAGGGAATATCCTTTTTAGGTTTAAGATAGTTTCTACATAGTTTGTATAAATTCAAAACTATGTTTTTGTACTTTTGAGTAATTATAAGGAATTATATAATCCTCAAATATATTGGTTATTTCTCCCAAGACAGATAATGATAATTATTATTTGGTTCCAATTGTCAAAATAGTTCAATTATCATAATAATTATCCTCTAATTGGGTTATTAATTCTTTTTTAAAAGGAAAATGTTTTCATTTAACTATAAAAAATACATTAAACATATTACACCAAATATTAATGAAAAAATAAAGCATGATAATAAAATAAAAATTATTTACATCAACCAAATTTGGATATATACATGGATCATGAACTTATTAGCCTATTAGTTCATCAATAACCACTAATTAGGAAATGATTAAAATTTTCATGAAGGTGAACTCTAATCATAGACTTCGTAAAATTTCAATTTTTTCTTCTTCACTATTTAGCAAGGATTCATTATCCATTTGAATCATCACTCATTATGTTGATAAGATATATTCGACTTTCGTAATGATCTACAATGATATTAGGAAAATAGATAGAATAATTACATTACTACATGTGTGTTTATCATTAGCATAGTAATAAGAAAAAATTCATGCCTAATAAACATTATCAATAAGAAAACAAGATTTTCTAGGAACGAATAATATATTATGAGTCAATTTTTATTTTTGAAATGATTCTATTGATAAAAACACTAAATCTATAATCTTTCTTAAAAATTCACAATATAATGTATAAATATTTATGAATGAATTTCAAATTTACATCCCATTTAAATTCAATTTAGATTTTAAGATTTCACGTGTTCACATAAAACATAAATATTTTAACATTAAATATATATGAATGGTTTTCCATTCTATAAGGCATAAATATTTGTCAAATTTATTCCCTAATTATTTCTTTACAAAAACATATCGTACACATCCTTCTCAACCTATGGTACATTCTCCCCATAAATAATATTTCCCCCCTTTGACACTTGAATCCCAATTATAGGTCAAAAAATAAATTATCAAACGGTACATTTTTGAAAAAGTGATTTTTATTATATTCACCGAGCTCATTCATGTCTTAGTATTTTTTGAAAAGTAATATAAAATATTAATTGAAAATATCTAAAATATATTACATATATATCCATCCTTTAAAGATAAAAATCCCGTTCAAATTATTAAAAATTAAAAAAAACACTAGATTCAAGTTGTTTTAAATTGAAAACATTGAAACTCTGTCTACCCCTTAATGTATAAAACATGAAACCATTTAAATTTAAATGTAATTAGAATGGGGAGTGTTAAACCTTCAAAATATCATCAATCTGAGTAAGAAAATATTAGGAACGTAACCTTAATTTTTGAATTATATTTAACAAAATTTAATTATAAAACCTAAAATCATTAACAAAAATTAATATTTATATATAATTTTTAAAAAATTTCCTTAAATAATATGAATAAAATTTGAAATCACTTTTTAAATTTTTAAATGATAAAAGGTTATAATTTATAAATATATTTGTCCCCATGTTATTTTGATGAAATTATTATATATATGATTTTTCTATAAACTATGAATTAATGTATTAAATAACATGTTTAAAATAGATTCTATGCAATTCAAGTAAAATATATATTTTCACATGAATTTTAAGAATTTAACATCAAAAATAAAATTCTAATATGAATTTTCAAATTACATGATTTTTTTAATATTGATGATAAAATATTGAATTTAAAATTATTTATTCACATTCCAATAATATTCACCTCGATTTACCGTTTCCCATTGATTGTCCACATCTTACTCATATATTATGACCCAATGATTAACTATATAATCTAATCATATCTTATATTCCTATGATATCTACATTACATTATATAGTTCAGATGATTTCTCTTAGGTTCCTCTTATGTGATAGTATCATGATGTAAATTTTGATCAAAAAAATTATACTATGATATTATCTCATATATTACACGATGATCTCATGATATTTATTATTTATTATATTATTCATGTTTCTATTTCATTCACCATATTGGACATTCATTTCAGTCGTTATTTGATGTGTGTTCCCAATCGTCACATTTATTAATAAGGGTTCAATCAATATTTATGAGGTCCTTGATAAAGTATTTAGTTATATAGTAATGTCATTATAAAATATGATGACGTATAACATACAAATATATCAAAGTAACTACAGAAATATTTACAGAATCGTTGAATATAATAAACGCTGTTATTTTTTTGTAATGAATGTATGAATTATAATATATCTGTAAGGTTGTGTTTGAGGGAAAATTTATGTTGATAATTTTTTTACAATTTCATTCTACCATAGTCATTGCATGTTTTATAGAGATGGAAATCCATGTAAATTTTTTTAACATGAAAGGAATTAGAAAGGGCTAGATAATTCTAATATATTTTCGTTATTATAACATAGATATATTGATTTACTAATGTGTTGTTTCCATGGTTCCACCATCCATTTTATCAATAAAACAATTGTAACATCCTCTGAACTCAGACCAATCATCAATATCCAAGATAAGTGTAGTATGTGACCTCAATAATGCCTCCACATTTGGGAGAGTCTATTGACTATAAGTGAGGGTCTAAGGTTCTTCTATAGGGAGACTATATCCTAATATTAGTGAAAAAAATTATTCCAAATGAAATATATAATAATAAAATAGTATAAACTCAAAAAAAAACAATAACATCATTTTTCAAATGGAATTAATCATATTAGAATACATCTCAACAGTCCACCCACTAGACCATCCACATATAAAAATAATAAAAATAATAATATTATGAAATATGATACAATACCATCCCTAATAAATACATCAATACCTGTATCGAAATCCCTATAGAGTTATTAAATACCAATCATGAAACAAAAATTCCATACCATATACATGAGACATCCTATGATTCAACTAAACATATTGATAAGTTATATATACACACCACAGTCCATGTGTAGGTGTGAAATAAATCCTCAGTAGGACACCACTAAAAGTTTCCCAAATAGGTGTTATCATGATCTAATATATAGAAAAGTAATATTCACTGCATATTGAAATAAAAAATAAAATGAAATAAAAAAATGATCACATATCAAAACTCAGGTTCTATGTACAAACTTTAGGTCAAATTTTTTTTTCATTTACATAGATAATTATCTATGAACAAGTCAAAAAATTATATAGGGGATACATGTATTTCCCCACAATATCAAATAACTATAAATATGTATATGTGACCAATCACGGAGAATGGATCATCACCTGATCATCTCATATATATAATAATGGTAAGTGGTGGGGATAACACACACACACATAATATAATATATCAATAAATAGGGGGGATTCTACTTGTTAATTAATAATATACACATTAGGGTCTACACCCACCTGGTTATTTGTCTTAAAAACCTCGGGGGACATTGTCCACACTATTATATATTATAAAATCATTAGGAGATAATTTATACCCATTAATAATCTTATATACATTAAAAGGGTGTGCACTAACAAATTACCAACCTACCTTAACCTCATCTAAATGATATCATGTTCTTTCCAACACAGAAATAGATCTCTCTGCTTGTAGGCACTATTTTAATCATTCCTTCAATGTATTCTCAAAAACCATATTACTCTTATATAGTCACATATCAAATCCACTAACAAAGATTTTTAAAAAATGATATTTACCAATTAAAAGGATAATAATATTCCAATTCATTAGGGTAATATCATAACCCTCACATGGGTATCATTACACATATCCCATAGGAGAATTCTAAAACAATCACATGGAGGCAAATTATCATCTTCATTTCTCATCATCCACGAATAATATATCAATTAGCCATTATTATTACTTAGTGCCTCAAAATAATGTTATACATAGAATTATACTCATAATATACTGTAAATTTTTCTTATTCAATCATTGGGGCATGAAAACATGAAAACAATAGTAGGCGAATAATATATGACGTGTACATTACAATATATTTTCTAAACACATAATTTATAAGAATATGAATATAACTTCTCCTGTATTACGATTTATTTATTAAACAATAGGTGTGTAATTTCAAGACATAGTTTTTAACCCATATGTTGTATTTTTTTGTTCCTCACATGCAGTTTGGTTGAGTATTTCGCATGGAATTTGGTTGTATATCGCACATAGTGTCAACTTATGTATTTTACATTGTGTGTAAGTCACATAAGGTTTATATATTAATATTAATATATGTCATAAGAAATATAAATTATTTTTATGTTTATCCAAAATATTTCATAGTCACCATCTTCCACAGTCATTGCACTTAATAAATGATTATTTGTTTTGAACAATATTGTGTGTGAACAAATTTTCTCAATGAAACCCCCTTGAGAATCACTCGAAACCAATGTTTCATCCTTAATCTCCCACTATGTGTCTTAAAACATACTAAATATTGTATATATAATTATAAATAATAAAAAATAAAAATTAAATGGTGAAATGGGATTAATAGAAAAAGCATCTTACCTTGCAGTGAAATTGTTAATGCTTCAAGCTCGTTTCCATGCTCTGTGGCCATTTCACCAAGACCAAATAACAATCGAACACCATGTATCAATACAATATCTCCATATAACCATTATACTATCTCCTCAGTGGTTTTTTGGGATGGAATATATCTAATACATCTAATATGTTTGAGGTCTATTTTTTGGGAGTGGAAATATAAAAATAGAAATTAAACGAAATTAAAACATTTTTAAAAGTCATATCCTAGGTACTATAACAAAGACCATGTTTATACCCATGTTACGTGAAATAAAAAAATTTGGACTCAAAATTAATGTCATAATTTTAATATGGGACAATATTTAGGATATATTAATATTTTTATAGGGATTATATTTAAACATTTATGGGTGATATCATGTTTCTTCTGTTGGGTGACCAAAAGGGAGATATCCATCTTTTAGCAGAAAAAGTGGGATTCTTCTATGTTTATAAATCCAAGAATAAAGTCATACATCATTACAATATATAAGACTATATAATATTTACATCAATGAAATGGTTTTTTGGTAGACATCTATAGTAAAAATTGGATCCCTATATAATTCCTTAAATGATCTAAAACATTCATGTTTGTATGGTGTCTCTTGTATTACCAGGAATCCTATTATCTACAATTATTATAGACATATCAAAACCTTTTCACCTCACACCCAGGTTAATATAGATATTTATACAATGGGATCTCCTAGACCGGCTATTTAGGGTGAATGTTTGCAGAAATATTGAGACTTTACTAAAATACAATGTTATAGATTTCAGGGATCTCATTCTAGTTGTTATGTGGAGTCTTGTGTGGTTATTTATACTATGAGGAAGATAAGGATATATAAATTTCTTAGTCATTGTATTGAGTTTTATTTTATTAATTTTTCCATTATAATTACATATAGACATTATAAAATGTCATGAGAACTTCAATATACATAGAAGCGATGTCTAGAATAGATAGTAGAGATGGAGATTCTCATTTCCCATATTTACAAGGAAGAAAACATGGTAAAAATATTCTATTTCAAATAATGTGGTTAAACATAAATTCTCAACTATTTCATAAGGATAGGATTATTAATTTTTTACTTGTTATTATTTGAATTTGGTAGGATATATTTATACCAAGGTTACTTATACTTCATATATAATGCTTCACTGTTTAAATTTATTTTATCATATTAGGTCTTCTTGGTCTATATCTTAAAATTTTTCAAATTAAAATATTATAAAACATTATTCAATTATTGAAAGATCACCAAATATCGTCCCATGTTTAAACATCAAATTTTGAGATCAATTGAATAATCAAAAATTTATCATGACAACATTCATTTAGATAAATTGATATTTTTTATCTCACAACCATAGAAAATAAGAAATTATACTTTTCCATGAATTTGACAACATATTTAAATGTGGTTTATTAAATCATCCCCATGTTAACACTAATCAACATTAAAATGTATTAGTGGTCAATAAACAACATATCATAATAGACAATAGCTATCAATTCACCGTTGATCACTAAATTCTATCTTAGAGTACCAAATGCTATTATTTTACACAACACCAAATTGGGGCACACCCTTCATAAAAACATGATTAATATTCTCACAACAATTTCCAATACCATGATAAAACCCAAACATATATTTATAACCTAATGGAATGAGGAGTCATCAACTGATTCATCTTCATGCCCATATTTCTCCCCATGATAACATTCAAGTCAAAATGGCCTATTAAAATCCATTGTACTCCCCACCATTATAACCTCATTCCAAAATTCATTATTTTTGGTTTATAAATATTATTGATTTGGTTTCATCCCCATAAAATCCCATTTTATTGAACAAAATTGGTTGAACCACCTCTAAGTTCCCA
Source organism: Viscum album (assembly GCA_963277665.1). Lineage (NCBI taxonomy): Eukaryota > Viridiplantae > Streptophyta > Magnoliopsida > Santalales > Viscaceae > Viscum > Viscum album. Next base: position 1,668,021,516 of record OY728119.1, read on the forward strand.
ATATCAAAAATGTTTGGTCTTGACCATTGATATACTGAATCGTTTCCTAATCATTATGACTAAATTATGATAGAATCTATAAATATTTGAAACACCCAGAAAGAATTCATAACTCTACACATTTTTTATTCCATGGTTGTATCCTCTCAAAATCAAAGTACATCATAAACCATAAATAGATATATGATGATTAATATTCATGATCACATAAACTCCATCTAATTATGATTTTATCATTCAAACGCATTCATACATCTAAATCCATAATTTGGTATTCATTGAGTAAAAACATCACATATGATCTTTCCCACACATTGATGTCCCCATTTCATCTAGTACATCCCCCGACAAGTCTCACACATACATCAACCAACCCACATAACAGATATAACTATGAGATAGATAATATTATACAATCATAAGAAAGTACAGATCATCGCGCTATATATCCCAAACTCTAATACCAAACGAAAAACACCCATTAATATTAATCCCAAGGACATTTGAAATTTCATTTATGAAATCCAAAAAAATTATATCCATTATGAGGGTTACACCCTCCAATAGCTAGTTCTGAACTCCTCACTACATGGTTCCCTTATAATAATCCTTTTTGTGAAACCTCAATAGGTTTCATCATTTCCTATTTGTTGGTACATCCATTCTATGATCTCCCACCACACCAACCCCAATCATGGAATATGGTTGGATATACGATGTCACAATAGTGATCTGCATTCAAAAAATCACCATTTATTTTTTTGGGAAATATTTCCAATTCTTAAGGAACTATAACTATCACTACTGGAAATAAAGGATTTACCAACGGTTTAGAAGTGTTGGGAAAGGCTGGACAACCGTTGGTATAACATATACCAACAGTTCTGCCAACCGTAGGGAAGTAAGCCGTTGGGAAAAACATTTCCCAACGGTTTATAGTGAACCGTTGGCATAGGGTGGAGAAATATTACCCTATTACAACGGTTCTTCAAAACCGTTGGGAAAAATATTTCCCAACGGTTTAAAACCATTGGCATAGTTGCTTAAAATTAGCATGTTTTTTCCAACGGTTTTGTAAACCATTGGGAAAAATCCCAAATCTACTCTTTCCCAACAGTTCTAAACCTTTGGGAAAAGTTTTTTACCAACGGTTTTATGAACCGTTGGTAAAACTAATCCTAGACATTCTATTCCAACGGTTTTGAACCGTTGGCATAGCCTCTGCTGGGCAAATTACCCAGAAGCTCCCCAATTTGCCTAGCAGCTCCCCAATTTGCAACTAGCTCTCCAATTTGACGACCACCAGGTCTGGTTTTGTGGGTTTCCTCTAATTTTTCAATCCAATTATTTTACCTGCAATAAACTAACATATACATATATAATTATTGTACCTGCAATAACCAACTAACACTTACATATAGAGAACAAATTCATTCACGTTTAACATATAATGGTAGAACTATACACATCCATAATTAAATTAGAATTGATAACATAATTATAAACATAAATAATTCATTTAGAATTCAATTTAAAATTTAGATGACAATTATATGTGGAATCTGGAAGTCAATTCATAATTTGATCTGTTTTTTGTATACCATATATTTTTACCTAAAGTAATGTCCATTTTAAACATAATACATACACCTGGAGTGCTACCGGCCACAACGCGCCTTATATTGAGGCAAGGATGACTCATACACGTCAAATATGACCCATGGATCGTTGTGCTAATGTATCGACACAATCTGAATGCTTTTGGTCGGTTTTCCGTATGCCAGTTGATGTTTTTCAATTAAAATGACGTACTTTTGAATCAAAAGGCAGACACTTTGAGTGGTTCCATCCACACCGCGCCTCAAATTGAGGCGGTGTTGACTCGTACACGTCACATATGACCTATGGATCGTTGTCCTAAAGTTTCAATGGAAACCGAATGCGTTTGGTCAGTTTTCCATATGTACTTAAATTGTTGTCCATTTTAAGCAAAAGAGAGACACATAGAGTGAGTCTGACCACAGCGTGCCTCATATTAAGGCGGGGTTGACTCATACACGTCACATATGACCCATGGATCATTGTGCTAATGTATCGACACAATCCGAATGCATTTGGTCAGTTTTCCGTATGTCAGTTGATGCTTTTCACTTAAAATGACGTCCTTTTGAAACAAAAGACAGACACTTTGAGTGGTGCCGACCACACCATGTCTCGGATTGAGGCGGGGTTGATTCTTACACGTCACATATGACCCATGTATCTTTCTCCTAAAGTTTCAACAGAAACCGAATCCGTTTGGTCGATTTTCCGTATGTACTTAACATGGTGTCCGTTTTAAACAAAAGAGAGACATTTAGATTGATCCCGGCCACACCGTGACTAGGATTCATCCCGGGTTGGCTTGTACACATCACATATGACCCATGGATCATTGGGATAAATGATCAATAGATTCGGAATGCATTTTGTTGGTTTTTCGTATGCCAGTTGTTCTTTTCACTTATAATCCTATCCATTTTAAACAAAAGAGACACAGTTAGAGCAGTGTCGGCCACTCCGCTCCTCGAATTGAGGCGGGATTGACTCTGATACGTCAAATACGACCCATGGATCCTTGTGATAAAGTATCGACATAGTCCGGATGCCTTTGGTCAGTTTTTCGTATGTCACTTGATGCTTTTCACATAAAATGAAGTCTTTTTGAAACAAAAGACAGACACTTTGAGTGGTGTCGGCCACACCGCGTCTCCTATTGAGGCAGGGTTGATACGTACACGTCACATATGTCCCATGGATCGTTCTCCTAATGTTTTAACGGAAACCGAATCCGTTTGGTCGTTTTTCCGTATGTACATAAAATGTTGTCCGTTTTAAACAAAAGAGAGCCACTTAGACTGATCCCAGCCACACCGCGACTCGGATTCATCCTGGGTTGGCTCGTACACGTCACATATGACCCATGGATTGTAGGGATAAATTATCAACAGATTCGGAATGCGTTTGGTCAGTTTTTCATATGTCAGTTGATGCTTTTCACTTATAATGACGTCCTTTTGAAACAAAAGACGGACACATTGAGTGGTGCCGGCCACACCGCGTCTCCGATTGAGGCAGGGATGATTCGTACACGTCACATATTACCCATGGATCGTTCTCCTAACGTTTCAATGGAAACCGAATCCGTTTGGTCGGTTTTCCGTATGTACTTAAAATGGTGTCCGTTTTAAACAAAAGAGAGCCACTTAGACTGATCTCGGCCACACTGCGACTCAGATTCATCCCTGGTTGCTCGTACACATCACATATGAACCATGGATCGTTGGGATAAATTACCAACAGATTCGGAATGCGTTTGGTTCGATTTCCGTATTTCAGTTGTTCATTTCACTTATAATCCTTCCATTTTAAACAAAAGAGACACAGTTAGAGCGGTGTCGGCCACACCGCTCCTCGGATTGAAGTGGTATTGACTTGTACAAGTCACATACGACCCATGGATCCTTGTCCTAATGTATCAACACAGTCTGAATGCGTTTTCTCTGTTTTCAATATGTCACTTGATGCTTTTCACTTAAAATGATGTCCTTTTGAAACAAAAGACAGACACTTTGAGTGGTGTCGGCGACACCGCGTCTCCAATTGAGGCGGGGTTGATTCGTACACGTCACATATGACCCATGGATCGTTCTCCTAAAGTTTCAACGGAAACCGAATCCGTTTGGTCAGTTATCCGTATGTACTTAAAATGGTGTCTATTTTAAACAAAAGAGAGCCACTTAGAATGATCTCGGCCACACCGCGACTTGGATTCATCCTGGGTTGGCTCGTACATGTCACATATGACCCATGGATCGTTGGGATAAATTATCAACAGATTCGGAATGCGTTTGGTCTGTTTTTCGTATGCCAATTTTTCTTTTCACTTATAATCCTGTCCATTTTAAACAAAAGAGACACAGTTAGAGCGGTGTCGCCCACACCGCTCCTCGGATTGATGCGGGATTGACTTGTACACGTCACATACGACCCATGGATCCTTGTTCTAAAGTATTGACACAGTCTGAATGCCATTGGTCGGTTTTTCATATGTCAGTTTATGCTTTTCACTTAATATGTCGTCATTTTGAAACAAAAGACGGACACTTTGAGTGGTGTCGGCCACACCGCGTCTCCGATTAAGGCAGGGTTTATTCGTACACGTCACATATGACCCAAGGATCGTTCTCCTAAATTTTCAACGGAAACCGAATCCGTTTGGTCGGTTTTCCATATGTACTTAAAATGGTGTCTCTTTTAAACAAAAGAGAGCCACATAGACTGATCCCGGCCACACCGCGACTTGGATTCATCCCGGGTTGCTCATACACATCACATATGACCCATGGATCGTTGGGATAAATTATCAACAGATTCGGAATGCGTTTGGTCGGTTTTCCGTATGTCAGTTGTTCATTTCACTTATAATCCATCCATTTTAAACAAAAGAGACACAGTTAGAGCGGTGTCAGCCACAGCGCTCCTCGGATTGAGGAGGGATTGACTCTTACAGGTCACATATGACCCATGGATCCTTGTCCTAAAATAATGACACAGTCCGAATGCATTTGCTCCGTCTTCCGTATGTCACTTGATGCTTTTCACTTAAAATGATGTCCTTTTTAAATAAAAGATCGACAATTTGAGTGGTGTCGCCCACACCGCGTCTCTGATTGAGGCGGGGTTGATTCGTACACGTCACATATGACCCATGGATCATTCTCCTAAAGTTTCAACGGAAACCGAATCCGTTTGGTCGGTTTTCCGTATGTACATAAAATGGTGTCCATTTTAAACAAAAGAGAGCCACATAGACTGATCTCAGCCACACCGAGACTTGGATTCATCCCGGGTTGGCTCGTACACGTCACATATGACCCATGGATCATTGGGATAAATTATCAATAGATTCGGAATGTGTTTGGTCGGTTTTCCGTATGCCAGTTGTTCTTTTCACTTATAATCATGTCCATTTTAAACAAAAGAGACAGAGTTAGAGCGGTGTCGCCCACACCGCTCCTCGGTTTGGTGCGGGATTGACTCGTACATGTCACATAAGACCCATGGATCCTTTTTCTAAAGTATCGACCCAGTTCGAATGCCTTTGATCGGTTTTCTGTATGTCAGTTGATGCTTTTCACTTAAAATGACGTCCTTTTGAAACAAAAGATGGACACTTTGAGTGGTTCCAACCACACCGCGTCTCCGATTGAGGCGGGGTTGATCCGTACATGTCAAATATGACCCATGGATCGTTTTCCTCTGGTTTCAACAGAAACCGAATCCGTTTGGTCGGTTTTCCGTATGTACTTAAAATGGTGTCTGTTTTAAACAAAAGAGAGACACTTAGAATGATCTCGGCCACACTGTGACTCGGATTCATCCCAGGTTGGCTCGTATATGTCACATATGACCCATGGATCGTTGGAAAAAATTATCAACAAATTCGGAATGGGTTTGGTCGGTTTTGTCGTGTGCCCGCGGTGACCGAAAACGCAGTTCTGGTGTCATAAATGGCCAAAACGGGCGTCAAACGGTCAAATTCTTAGAGAACGACCTCGGATTGACCTAAAACCACCGTCCAACATTCTAATTATTATTCTTGATGCGTACGCGCAGACGGAACGTTAATCGGACGTGCGGTTTGCGCGGTACGACTCAATATGCGTGTTTTAAGTGATTTGTGTGTTTCATAAATGCGCGTGGGGGGGGGGGGTCCAAATGGGCTGAACAAAGTCGGAATGGCCAGAAATCAAACGAAAAATATGGGTGAGTGATTTCTGAAGTGGTCCGAGCAGACGACACGTCAATCGGACGTGCCGTGTGCCCGCGGTGACCGAGAACGCAATTCTAGTGTCATAAACGGCCAAAACGGGCGTCAAATGGTGAAATTCATAGCAGACGACCTCAGATTGACGTGAAACCACCGTGCAACATTCTAATTATTATTCTTCATGTGTACGCGTAGACGAAACGTCAATCGGACGTGTGGTTTGCACGGTACGGCTCCATATTCGTGTTTTAAGTGATGTGCCCGCTTCGTAAACGCGCGTGAGGGGGGTCCAAATAGGCCGAATGAAGTCGGAATAGCCTGAAATCAGACGCCAAATATGGGTGTGTGATTTATGAAGTGGTCGAGCCGATGACACATCAATCGGACGTGCTGTGTGCCCGCACTGATCGAGAACGCAGTTCTGGAGTCATAAACGGCCAAAACGGGCGTCAAACGGTCAAATTCATAGAAGACGACCTTGGATTGACCGGAAACCACCGTGAAACATTCTAATTATTATTTTGGACGTGTACGCGCAGAAAGGACATCAATCGAACATGCGGTGTGCGCGGTACGGCTCAATATGCGTGTTTTAAGTGATGCGCGCGCTTCATAAATGCGCGTGGGGGTCTTAACGGGCCGAACGAAGTTGGAATGGCCTGAAATCAAATGAAAAATACGGGTGAGTGATTTCTGAAGTGGTCGAGTATATGGCACATCAATCGGACGTGCCGTGTGACCGCGGTGACTGACAATGCAGTTCTGGTGTCATAGACGGCCAAAACGGGCATCAAAGGGTCAAATTCATAGCGGACGACCTCGGATTGACATGAAACCACCGTGAAACATTCTAATTATTATTCTTGACGTGTACGTGTAGACGGAACGTCAATCGAATGTGCGGTTTGCGCGGTACGGCTCAATATACGTGTTTTAAGTGATGCACCCGCTTTGTAAACGCGCATGAGGGGGGTCCAAACGGGCCGAACGAAGTCGGAATGGCCTGAAATCAGACGACAAATATGGGTGAGTGATTTCTGAAGTGGTTGAGCAGACGACACCTCAATCGGACGTGTCGTGTGCCCGCGGTGACCGAGAACGCAGTTCTGGGGTCATAAATGGCCTATACGGGCGTCAAACGGTCAAATTCATATCGAACGACCTCGTATTGACACGAAACCTCTGTGAAACATTCTAATTATTATTCCTGACGTGTACGCGCTAACGACACATCAATCGGACGTGAGGTGTGCGCGCAACGACTCAATATGCGCTTTTTAAGTGTTGGGCGCGCTTCCGAAAGGCGTGTGGGGTGGTCCAAACCGGACAAACGATGTCATATTGGCTTGAAATCGGACGAAAATAACGGGTGAGTGAATTGTGAATTGGTCGGGCAGACGACACGCCAATCGGAGGTTCCGTGTGCCTGCGGTGACCGAGAACACATTTCTGGTGCCATAA